>OV281302.1:2745000-4237500 GCA_923062465.1 Acleris sparsana | reverse complement strand
TATTTATTTTTATCCACACCGATAAACAAGACCATAATAAATCCCGCAATTATTTTTTTGGCCGGGGACATTCATTTTAATGTAGAAACACCATTGAGTAAGAAAGGTTTTTTTTTTAATTTCTTCCCATGTCATTTTTTATTAATACTTAAAAAAAAAACTGTAATAACTACGACTAGAGAGTCTATTTCAAAAATAACATGACTATAATTAAATAGTACAAACTTTTAATCTATATCCCGGACTCCCCGTATACCATAGACAAGTTTCCCACAGACTCGACACGTCACAGATAATCCGCAGCGTGTGTCTATGCCTCAATCAACTGTCAAACTTCGCAAACTTTCGCGACGCTGCCTACTAACGCCCAGTGTTTGGTAGTGTGAATCTATTCATATCTAGGTACATATACTCGTAACTCGTAATGCAGTTCTAAAGCTTCATCACTAGATTGACTACGCCGTACAAGTTTTATTTTTATACAACGATGTATCCTGACAGATAAGAACGCGTTATTTTCGTAAAACTTAGCAGACATGGTCTGTTTTATTTAAGTAATACAAGCGAGGCGAAGTTAAAAGATGCATAGAGATGTGCATGTATGTATGCTTTACTTATAAGAAACGCTATAAACCGACCTTTCAGTTAGCTCTCATTATATATTATTATTATTATTATTATTATAAATTGCTACATATTATTAGAGTCAAAGCTTAGTCAAAGGGCAAAATTGGAATAATAATTGTTACAAATTAAACCAGAATACTTATCCGCCATTGTGAAAGAAATCAGTCAATAGTTGTCACATTAACACTTCACAGAAATGACACAAAATGCCTGCTAATGTATGTAATGTATTAACGTTTTCTTGAAACATGCATCCTTCCACCGTTCACACTTAACATGCACATACTTAAAGTTTTCAGTAGCAACGCAGTTTTATAGATTTATTGGTGTGTATAAACCGATACTTAACCGTATACCTACCTATAAACGTCAAGATGCTCATATACAACGCATTTTTATGACGCCTAAGTTCATAATGAGGCGCTTAAGTAAAACTCAGTAGCAAAATCGTCTCAAAATTTTAACGTCTCGCCGTCTAACATTTTACTATCAACTATAAAAGGGTACTTCAAAAGCAATAAAAATGAAACAAAAACGATTACGAATAAATTACGCGTGTGTATTAATAAATTAATCGGTTAATATTTACATGGAATGAACTTAAGCTACGGTACCGCGGCGAGTACCGGTACAAATAAATTAATCTTTGCCTATAAACTACGAATTTACATACATATCACAAACTGTTCGAACGGCAACGCGGTTTCGAGAACAATAAGTCGCTGACTCCCCATTCAGCGGTCCGACCGAGGAGAGAGAGTTATTATCCCCATACACAAACAAACGCGATAATAATACCTCTAGAACCATTTATTACGAACGTTCGAACGATATTCCTACAGTCCTAGTTTCAACGCGACGCAAGTATCCGCGCCAACACCAATTCCAAAGCACTTGACGTCTCTTACCGTCAACCCCCGTGGTCCTGCTTCGGTAGCTTCACCCCACTAAGACTGTCCCACGGTTTAAATGGAGACGAGGTGCTAGCTTCTGGTACGCGGGGACTGCTCGTGTAGGGAGGCAGTCGCGAAGGTGTGGACAAGAAGCTACCGTAGGATAGAGAGGAGTTGACGCCGAGAGAAGCATCCAAAGTTGAATAGTAGCCCGAAGAAGCCGCTGATGGCGGAGGCGGCGCTGGCGGCGGCTGCACTCTACTAGCCTCAGCATACGCATCTAAATGCGTCCTCACCAACGTAACCAATTCGCTGTAGTTGGTTACGCCGCCGCCAGCACCAGCCACTCTGTAAAGCAGCAGCCGCGCTTCCCCAAATAAACTATCCAAAATTTTACCTGTCGTGAAGAGGACGATGGCCTTCAGACAGGAGTACTCAGCGGAATCCACGTGGAGTGCCTTCAGCTTCTCCACCTGCTCCTGGAAGATGCGGATGTGATCCATGAAGGCGACCACTCGGTCCGCCGCCATCGGCGACGCGTGGAGGCCCGCGGCTGCTAATAAAGGCGCCACGTGGAGAGGCATGGAGCACTGGGAGGCGTTGAGGACGAACAGTTCCGACCAGACGAGCCGGAGCAACGCTACTTGGTCGGTGACTTGTAGGTCAGGGAAGAAGGGTATGTTTCTCGCCCATTCGACGGCGGAAAACAATAGCCTGGCGGCGAGCTCGCAGATATTATCTATGCCCATGACGTTGGTGGGCTGCACGCATTGTCCGTAGCGTGAAGTAGGGTAGGGCTCTGCTCGGAGGAGCAGGGAGATGTAGGAAGAGAGGTAGGGGTGGCTATTGAGGCCGCCTGCGGGGTCGCCGTTGGCCAGGGCGAACTGCCCGGGCAGCGCTAGGCCGGAAGGCTGCGTTGGCGGCACTCGCCCTCTCTGCACAGCTGGAACAAGGAAATAGGCATATAAACATAAAATAGTGACGTCATCGGGTATGATTATTTAAGAGACGAAGATCTTCGATCTGAAGGTTATCAAAACTACAAATAAGGAGATATTTCTTAACTGTTTTGGTTTGAACACCTAAACCACTGTAGGTACTCGTACAATTCAAAGCCTCCAAGCCATATTTTGAACCTAAATTACATTTACGTAATTACCGAGCTACAGAACAGTCTAATGAATTTACAGTCCCTTAAAACTTAACTGCAGTAATCCGCAGTCGTCACAATTAGCATATGAGCGTCTTGATTGCGTGTTACTGCAATAACTTAGTTTATGACCCCCTAACAATAGGGGGGGCTATCTAGTGGGAGATCTCATCAACGGGCCTTTATGAAAGTTTAAGGGAATTGTGTCGGGTTATAATCTGATTTTATGAGGATGTCTCGTCTCGAGGTTATTATGTAATGCTACTGCGTCCAACCAATGACACAAATAACGGGTTATGGCTAGCAATGTACGTACAGAAACGTATCAAATTGTGAACGTAATAATTTTCAAAAATTCTCAGTTTTTTTTGATAACTTTCTCAGTAATAACTTAAAAAGATTTCCAAAGTTCTAGGAATGTTCTGCAACTTGCACATTGCCTTTATTGCTGTTGAATGTATATGTATTACAGCGCTTTTGTGTTATGCTTGTAACTGAGAAAATACATCTTGGAGATATATTTAAAGTTGTGGTAGAAATACTATACTGTTAAGTATATAAAACAAGTATCTTTGTAAAGAATTTTAGTGCAACGTGACGCTGTTACTTTGTATGAGGTTGCGCTAAGATTTAAGAGAGTAATACAAACAAAAAATTCTCAACAAAACAAAAAAGTCTCACTGTATATTAATCGATAAGTTGATTCTATTCTCGCTTGCCTTTGGCGTAAAAAACGACTTACAGACTAAGCGACGTACTCATAGACATTTTCGAGACAATTAACTCGTTCCTGTTTAGGGTTCCTTACCCAAAGGGTAACAGAATGTGCCTCCTAACTTAAAAGGGCTGTCTTGAGCTGTGATCTTTTGAATCGTAATAGATAGCAAGTTTTTTTCGGAATATGTGTTATTACGTAGGATTAGTCATAATATATTTTTAAGCAAGCGAAATAATAATGAGAGTACCATTCTGCCCTCCTAAATAAAAAGGACACATGCGTAATTTGTTGGTCAAAGTAAATTTAACCCTACAGCTTAAGAAATAAGGTCACTAATAAAAGCGCGGTTCTATGGGACTTATGCCCTTTTGTCTAAGGAGGGCAGCATTGTAAAGCATGTAGCACAAACCCCGAATAAAAACATTGCGCTGCTTTCGCTGATTCCATTCAAAATCGGAGTATAATAATCAGAGGCCGGAATTTTCGTAGCATTTTTGAGCTGTCATAGGGACTTCTCGTTTATCGACTTCCTGATATGTTTATTTGTCTATTAAACACAAGATATTAAAGAAGACTTCAAGTAGAGGTAAACAACAGGCGGTCTTATCGCTAACGAGGGATTTTTTTCAGATAATTTTGATTAGCTAAAAATTTGAATTAGAAATTTGCAATGAAAATAATCGGTAGCAATTCTTGATGCAATTTCTTTCGATTTTTTTTAAAACGCATACGAAATACACAAATTATTTTAAAAGAAACAATTAAATATTATTATTTTAATTCCTGTTTATAATTTCCAAAAAGCTGTTATCCAAAGGTCATCTCGAAGAGATCGCTCATTCGCGATAAGAGCGCCTGTAGTTTACTTCTGCTCGTAATCATATTTTAAATATTGTATTATGTATTTATCGATATACACATGGATATCGGAAGTCGATAGACGAGAAGTCCCTATGACAGCTCGAAAGTGCTACGTGAATTCCGACCTCTGCTAATAATACCTACGTGGTGCGCGAATCCAAGTTGCACCTGGCCGGGTTTTTATTCAAACTTGCGTATGAAAAATCGTCACTAAGGAATAACTAAATGGTCGTTAACTAAGTGCGACCCTAAAATCTTCAATTACTAAAACAATATGTTAAATTAATGAATTGAAACAAAAACTAGAACGTCATCGCTACATTAGCCGCTGTCGGTCCGTCATCGTGCTTTGAACGTCAATCAAGATGGCAACCCATTTAGTTTATAAAAAATTACGTTGATTGTCTCAGTTGTTTTTTTTTTTTATGACAATGATAAGGCACGTGAGCACACAGGCCACCTGATGGTAAGTGGGATCAGAGACCCATAGACATTTGAAATTTCAAGACTACAATCCTAAGACTGAGATGGAATGCCTCTATGCTAGTAATTTCACCGGTTGTCTTATCCCCACACCGGAACACAGCAATGCGAACACTGCTGCTTCGCGGTGGGTTAATGGATAAGATGGTGGTAGCAATCCGGACGGACCCTGCATAAGGTCGTACCACCACTAGCTGATTAGCCGTTGAATTTATTAGAACAAGCAAGTATCAGAAAGTTACAGGTATACTCGTACATAAGGCTGGAGAATCTCTAGTCTATTAACGACGACTCGGTTAGCTTAGTTGGCTGGCACGAACCAAGTGGTTGCGGATTCGATTCCCAATTAGAGCAAATATTTGCATGTTGAGGGTGGGTGATTTATGTCTATGTTTATCGTTGTCTAGTAAGTAATTATAATACAAATCTAGAGCTTGGTTCATTTGAGCAGGACTGGTCTTTAATATTAATTTCTTTGGTGGTGGTAGTACCTTGTGCAGGGTCCGTCCGGATCGCTACCACCAACTTATCCACTAACCCACCAGCAGCAGTCGCATTGCCGTGTTCCGGTGTGGGGATAAGACATCCCGTGAAATAACTAGCATACAAGCATTCCATCTTAGCCAGGGTCGG
Organism: Acleris sparsana; assembly: GCA_923062465.1. Classification (NCBI taxonomy): domain Eukaryota; kingdom Metazoa; phylum Arthropoda; class Insecta; order Lepidoptera; family Tortricidae; genus Acleris; species Acleris sparsana. Next base: position 4,232,135 of record OV281302.1, on the reverse strand, counting down.
CAACGCATTTGAAGTCTTAGGGCCGTACTAATAAACTCATCTTGAGTTTGAGGCCGGTCACTAGATACGTCAAAGTAAACGTCAAACCATAGAACACTGTCATTTTTGACGCATCTCGAGACGAGCATTAGAGTTGAGATCAGTTTATTAATACGGGCCTTAGGATTGCAGTTTTGAGATTGTAGTCTTGAGATTTCAAATGTCTTTGGGTCTCAGATCCCAATTACAATCAGGTCCCGCCTTACTTCGGTTTGTTTTAAGAAATTTAATCATTAAAACCTTCCTCTTAAATCATTCCACCTATTTATGAAAATCGCAATAATATCAGTTGCTTACTTTGAAAGACAAGCGTGTTGTTTTATAGTAGGTGTGTAGAGATAAATCAAGTAATTAATTTCCATACTGATTTCACTATTTAAAGCTGTAATTCTTAGAATCATGTGCAAAAGTATGTCATTGTCTAGTATTCACAATACAAGCCTAGAGCTAAGTTTAAGACTAAGTTTTATAGGATATTGTTCCCATTTTTTTATGTTTTTTTTCACTCAAACTTCTCCAAGTAGATAAAGTTTAATATTATTAAAAATCCACGTCAAGTAAAGCAAGTAAAATACTAATGGAATTATTATTAAAGATCCAAGTGCGGTCTCTTTTAATGCGATTTAAATCGTGCCGTCTTGACCTCTATTGCATCGGGCACTACCTCTTTGTGGGCCATCGACATCACTGTTGTTTACTACATTACTATGACTTGCCCTGAATTAACAGAGACAATAAAGCTTTCAAACTATATTGTAGCTATAGAAATATTTTAACATTATAAATATTTGGCCCCTTTTGGGTACCTACGTAGCTAGAACAAAAAAGAAAACAATAAATAGATAATAATAAATACATAAATATCAGGGGACAATGTGTCGATACACTTGAAGAAATTCTCAATTTCTGCAGTAGAAACAATAGTGACTGGTATCTTTGTTGCAATAAGCCGCCTGTCAAAACTATATTAAGAAATAAAAGAAATATTTAACACTTAGTTTTAAATCAAGCTTCCTATTTCCCACCGACAAAACAACATCAAAATGTTTGAAATCGTGTCGTAAACGCCGTCAACACCTGACTTCAATACGGAACGTACGGAACAAATCATTTCAAAATCGTCGCATCGAATTGGCGCGCTCGGTCCGAAATGTACTTAACTCACCCAGACGGAACAAAAATGCGCGGCGCGCGGGGAATCCGAGACGTTTTTTGGCGGGAACCGGCGCGAATGCGCGCGCACGCGCTGTATCGCTTTTGTTTTTTTCTCCAAGAAAATCGTAAGCAGGTTGTATTTATAAAGTTTGAAAAAGAACGGGTTTGAATCCTCGTTTAAATGTTTAAATACGGTTTACATTGATTCTAGCTCGTTTTTAGGTAGCTCCGCCGTTTATTTGCATTGAGTTTAGTGTTTAAGGTCATGCAATTTCATTGAACCCGTTTTATACTTTAAGAGGATTGTGAAGCTAAAAAAATCTATACAAAATGTGTTAACGTTTCTCTTCCCTTAAAACTAATCCGATTTTTACGATTTTTTTATATGTTGTAGATATTATGAAAAACTAGGCATGTACGTTTTCCTTTTCAAGAAATTATTGGGAAGTAACAATAAAGAAAAAAGTAAACGTTAGAACCTAGTTTTGCCAACTAGATAAGTAGGTACAACATATTCAAAAATCGTGGAAATCTAACTTGATTTAGGGGGTAAGAAACGTTATCGTCCGGAGCTAAATTTGACAGCTATGAGATTTAAGCGTCGGTTCACATCTCAATTCTCTTAATCAAAAGTGTAATATTATTATCTATACTCAAGGTTCTTTTTTTAAGTATAAAATCCACGTAAAAACAAAAAAATTAAACAATTATGTTTCCAAGAACAATACAAACACCCTTCAATTCAATTAAAGAACGCCATAATTCGGTCCGAATTGGAGTAATAGCGCTCGTGACCAAAGTGGGTCGGCGTTGCTCCCACGGCGTCAACACCTCGGCTAATGGCGTCATTACGCTATCTCGGTACATCTCGGACCGCGTACGTCACTAATCGGTATGACCCATAGAATACAGCATATCTGCTTGTTGCAATTGTTTATAGTGACGTCACATGATACATTTTGATGACGTGGATTATTCGGGCAACTGAAGTACGTCACAGTTTGTGCCATACGTTAGTAAGGTTTGTCACGCACGACTTTTACGTAAAAAAATAATCTAATACGCGGACGGCGCTGCGGAGTAAAGGTAGTATGTAACAAATAAAAATTATTACCTGTAAAATCCGGCTAAAGATAAATTACTTTAATTCGTTTTACGAAAGAAACTATAGTTTTTTTTATTAATTTGTCTACAATAAAAGATAGACGTTAATCTCGCCGTAACTACAAAGTAGGCATCAATAAATATTTCCAATGCTAATATTCATACGGTATCCATTTCAACAAAAATCATCAAATTAACAAGTTTATTTTACAACGCTCATCCAAGATCCTCTGCATAATGCATTTATACTTAGAAAATAATCTAAATTTATAATTGATTTAAATCAAACAAATTGCTTCGGGATTTGAATTCGTACAATAAACAACTCATTAAGATCGCTGTACACTTTCCCATTAAGCCGAATAGATTTTTGAGATATTGGACGGCCACCTTTATGGATGGAGATTCATGCAAATTAAAACTAACTCCCGCTTCCATTCATTCTTCCATTAGTGGACATTTGCATAGAGGTACGTCTCATTTCAGATTTCTCTGTCTGTCTTTATCATACATTAAGAACCGGCGCGCACTCAGCTTATACCAAATGCTGGGCGTCGACACTTTACACGCTGGTAAGTTTTTTAATCTGTGCAATGGAAAAGATTACTATACTCTGATTATTCTAAGATGATGCACGTGACAGCTCATTTAAACACTTATTACATTTATTTCTTTAAATTTACATAAATGCTATATCATGGAATAAAATATTAATTAATGTAACGCCTATTTTTAAGTACCTATGCTTGTGAGTATGGTAAATTATTGAAATTACGAAATACGGCTGTCACAGGCATCATATCCAGATTATATATAGGTGTCTCTTTTCGAAATATGGAGTGGTTTCGTACTCCTGGTACGATCGGTGTTATAAGATAGAACTTATAAGTAGCTGAACGCTTTAGTGCTATCTCACTTTAACGTCATGTATGGAGCTGCTGCACTAATCTATCAAAGGTGTTACAGCGACAAGGTTATAAAGTGTTTAGTTACTTATAAGGCTAAATGTACAAGGAATATAAAAACACTCCATATGTGTGTTTTTTTTTTTTTTTAATGTTCTTGGTTTTAACTGTAGTGTTTTTTTGTAACCGTCCGTGTGTGCGCGGCCTTATCCCACATACCACTACGGATTAAGTGAAATTAACGTTTTATATAAATAAAATTATTTTTCGGTAAACGGCGTGACTAATACCGCGCGTCGTGTATTGTAAATAAAGATTATATTATTATTTATGCGAATATCTCTAACAAGGCGTTAACATTAACATATACGTATAAGCGTAATAAATAGATGGCGCCCCGTTTTTTGTGATTATATTATAGGTATTAAAGCTATGGTTTTATAATGTTCGGGGTTTTTCATTGGTTTAATTAAGTATGTTTGAAATAGGAGTGGCGACGTTTGGTTTGTATATTGGATTTCAAATGTCATTTGTAAAATATAAATATAAACGTAATTAAATAAAAAACTTCACTTATATTATTTTACGCAAACGGAAAACTTTTTTTAAAATGATATTTATAATACTTTTGACTTAGGTATTTATTTAGAAAACGCATAGATCCTTTATATAACACATAAAGATTGAATTATTAAAGAAGTGCTGTATGTTTTGTTTGAAAACTTAAAATAAATTTAAATCCGTTCCATAGCCAAGACAACATAAAAAAAAACTTAAAAAAAATATTATGCCCAATAAAACGACCACCCAAAGCAGAATCACATTTTAAAAAGTTATCTTAACCAAATGTTATTTTTATCCACAATTTTCCATACATTTCAAGATAACATATTTAAAACCTCGTCTCGTACGGCCTGTTTATGCCGAATGCTTCAAAACCTACCATTTATATCTAAATTGTATTTTTATTCCACGCACGTACAATGGAGATAAAAACTACTATTAAATTCTACTATGCGATTATAAACTTTATACACTTGGGATAAAAATCACAGATGATGCACTAAAAGTGGTGTGTCACTGTTCTTGACACAGATAGTGTGGAAATGATCTTAGTGTGAGATCTGTCAAAGTTGTAGTTCAAATAAAAACTTATTATAGCTAAGTAAAACATTAAAAAAACGTTTATTTTGTAGTAAGAGTTTTTTTATCGACACATTGATCGTCGATTCATGCCAGCTTGCACAAACGTTAGTTATTTGATGCAGCCCTAAGTCAGAAGTTGTCGTTTTCTATCTTTGCGGATTAGAAAGTGACAGAAGTTGTCATAATGGGACATTAGTATTAAACCGAAGATTCGAAGGCTTTATTTATCAAAGCTTTGCGAGGAAAAATCCACCAATAGCACAGCTACACTTAGCGAGGTTCGAGACATCCTATTGGTGGATTTTCCTTGATCTAAACGTCAGGTAAATACAAGACCGTGGCAAGCTTTCTATTATTCTGATTAAGTTATACTTTAAAATAAAATAAAACCGCTATATTTTTCGCCAAATTGGGGTATAATCGATGCGTAGGTACTTATTATACCTATATTATTGCAAGATGCAAGTAACTTGTAAAAAAGAAAGACTGCAACTAAATAGCCAATTACCAAATCATTATAAATAAGTTTTTAAGCAATAAATTACAATTAAGTAGGGACAGACAACGCCTAAGGCCTACAATACATCATACCTCATTGATACCTCTTAGGTATTTAATCATCAAAAATTAAAAAACCTTTATAGTCATTGAAGATAATGCAATAGTGTTGTAGCAATAATTGAACTAATTTGTTTATATTACAGATGGATTTGCGAGAAACGATTTTATAAATTGATGTAGAACGTCACTATAATTTGCTATCTATGACACAATTAGCTACACCGGTAGCATGCGTAAGTATGCATTTGTATGCATTACAATTTTCTGGGAAACATGAATGAATAGAGAGAGCGATGTTTTTCTAGGTCTTACTTTGACATGTGTAGAATAAGGTGTAAATTCTAAAGCAAGATTTTTTTAATTTTCAAGACGAAATATTTTAGTTATGAAAATTCGGTTTAGAAAGTCTAAAGATAGGTAACCCCTTCTATGAACTTGGGAAAATAGATATAGATTTAAGCAAGGGCCTTTTTAAATAATCTGATTGGCACCTGTAGGCATAGATCCAAAGATTCGTTTCCCAACCGATTTTCAATTGTTTTTTGTTAAACTAAAATTTTTCATTGTTTTTATAAAACCTATATTATATGTTTAATAGGTGATTTCTTTTAAAATCCAGTAAATTTAACGGGTTTTGTAATATAATGGTCGGCCAAGAAACTACGAAACTTACCTTAAGCGATGTTACCTTGTAAAAGTTTTTTCTTTTTTTAATTAATTTTTAATATATTTCACACGTTGAAATAAAGATTGTCAGGTCTCGTAGTACGAGTAACAGTCTTAAAAAATATGTTTTTAATGATAGATATAAAGTGTGATACAACAAAGGTTATACAACCTTGTTGACTACTTCTAAACGTAATCGTTTCTATAAAAACATTTAAAATCGACACGTGTAACGTAAAGCTTAATTAGAAATCACGATAATTGTTCAAACGTTTACTTGATTGTACTATATTTAGTCACGTTCTGCGGTTAGAACAAAGTTTGATTGAGTCCGATTGATTACATCTAAGTGGTCAATAAAATATGTCCTAGAATTAGCACGAATAATAAGTCATGTTTACACTGAATGCGAGTGTTTGTAAGTGTTCTAAATATGACAAAGTGGAGTAATTATTTTATTTTTGTAACTTTTAAATCAACACAATAATGAGATTCAGCTTCAAATTAGCCCGCACTTTAATATCGACTTTTCCTAAGTTTTAGATGTTTAATGATCAGAAGGTTCTGGGGTGGCGTCCGCGGACCGGAAGACGAGCTGTAGGTAGGCCTCCAACAAGATGGAGTGACGACCTCGTCAGGATCGCGGGACCGCGGTGGATGCGATAAGCACAAGACCGGTCTGAGTGGAAAGCCTTGGGGGAGGCCTATGTCCAGCAGTGTACGTCTTTCGGCTGACATGATGATGATGATTAATGATCGCCTTTTACGTCGTACCTAGGACAACTAAAACGCGCCGGTTATTTACGCAATTGTATAATTGAGAATAGTGTCTGGCTTTTGAGGATCACTTAGCTGAACATGGATACACTAAAAACATAAAATGACGATAGAGATTAATAAAAAGTAATAAACTATGCATCTAAATACCTAAACAAATTATAGGCAACTACACAGATGTATCTGACTCATGTGGTTTTTATTACTATGACTATGACAAATACAATATATATTGTATCATATCCAATTGTGGCTTTGTAAACTTTCTATTTTAACAAACTTATCTCCGGCTATATTTCTTAGTATCCGAAGCGTAAAAATCTTAATGATATCAAAAAACACAACCGTTAGAGTAACAAAAGACGGTCGCTTGGTCATTTGTCGCCCGTGTCGCGTGCTCGGCGCATATGCCGCACTGCTGCATCGTGCGACAATGTGGCATGCCACATGGCAAGATAGAGTGGAAAAATAAGAATTAGTATCAACTAAGTATTTAGTAATACACGAGGCAAGAGTTTTGTTAAAAATAACTTTGAGACACACTATATAGGTGTTTTACAGTGTAAAATGTATCTATCTTTTTTAATTCTTAGTTTCTTATCTTACAAGTATGTTGCCTATTTGATAGTGCCTTTGCTAATATTTATGGCTTTAAAGCTAAGTTTCCTTGCATATTTAATATTTATCATTGCTTAACTATAGTTAGAGAAATAAATCGAAACAATTGCTGGTTACGTGACAAAATGTTACTTAAACGAAGTATAAGATCAGTTAAATTGCTAAAAGGAACTGGGATCCAGTCACGTTCGTTTGTGATTGTGACCTACAATTAATTCGTTATTTTAGTTTAGTTGTTAAGTAAATTAGTACCGGTTCTCTCCATGAGTGCATTGTGAACATGCCACCAACCCTGACGTGACGACCACGACCACTCCGCCAGGAATGTAATGACAAAAAGAAATCATTAACACACCACGCGTCAAATGACAATGTAGCACAGCGTGAACAGACCTTAAATATAAAGAATCGTTCACATAAATAAATTTGTTCACATAAATAACGGATTATCAACTATCGGGACATAACGAGATAAAATAAGCGTACAAGTAAAATAAATAGGCGAACGGTAAATGAAGTTGTACGCTAGGTCGCTGGCGAGACGTAATGGTGATGTATTCGGGGACCATGTGTCTTAGTAATGGCGACTTAGGGTTGTCAACGTTTCCATTTACAAATATATTTATGGGGAATAATTCAACGTTTTTTTGTCGGATATGTTCGTGTTTATCTATAAGCTAGAACAGAGAATGATGAATACAAACTAATCTGTACTATAAGCATTTTTTCTGCTTTTATTCTACTCAGCACTGGATTTCAATTGTTAACAACCACTATGATGTTATAATCATAGCAGCTTTTGCACGTAAATCCGTTGGTTGTGTTGTGTTTTTTCAGCACCTGTATAATTTTCCAGAGAACAAAAAACCATTACTCTGTCTCCTGACTGAAACTTTTGGCAACAGTGATATTGAATTTGAATATTTTATTACAAAATAAACTGACGAACGACAAAATCCAAATATTAATTCGACAATTACTCCCAATAAAACAACAGACAGTACAAACCGATCGTCCAAATAAAGTAGTTTTATTTCATTACTAGAGTCTGGCAACACTGTAGTGTTAAACCTTTCAAAACATATCTAAGAAAACAGCGAGGGTGGCCATTTTTTCATTCTTATCTTTCATTCGCCAGACTCTAACCATCAATTTTAGCATTACGATATTTAAGTTTACTCTGATTATTTTTTTATAAACTTCAAAAATTGAGATTTTTTAATGCACGGCTGTATTTTTTTAAAATTATTTTTCTTCTTTATTAACATACATTTAAAAAAATGGCAGATCATTAAACATAAAACATTGTTTTCATAGACTTTTGCATCATTTAACACACCATCGTCTTTTAAGGTAAAAAAAAAACTCCATTGCACAACCCTGGGATTGAAACTCCCGGGTCGTTAATGGTGGAATTTATGGGTTGTTATGAATAACTTATTATGTTTTTGTGCGGACAACGCTTTTTCAGAGAGTGAAGTAACATTTACTTCACCTGCAAACATATTTTCGTCTTTTGCAATGTTTATTTAAGTTTACCTTACGCTTTTTAATGATGTAGAAGACTAACGAGCACACAAACCACATACACATTTGAAATCTCAAGACTGCAATCTTATGATGACAATGTCAATGCTGCAAATGCGTTGATAACCCTGAGAACTTAGATATAATGCGACGCTAATGACAAAATGCTAACACTGCTGTTTGGCGCCAGGTTGAAGGGTAAGATGCTTGTGGCTATCCGGACCCGGAGTAATACATGACTATTCATAATTTGTCCTGACTAATACTTTAAAGTGTTAATTGGTCCTTCATGAGCATTGGATTGATGTATTTTATACAGCCAACACCAACAATATCTTTAAATTGTGCTTTAAAATATTTTACACGTCTCTATTACAAGGAGCACTAGACCGCCGAATCCAGAGACATTTTAGAAACAAACTCTTTCCTTTTTCAAACTTGTCTATGAAAAATCGTCACTTATTAACGGCTTAATATTCGTTAACTGACTCTGAATGCGGTCGAGCTATTTTTGAGTCCTATGTTGACTAATATATTATTACTGCTGACTCTACATTGTATATTAATCACTTATCGATTGTCATCTATTAAGGATGCACATAGCACTAACTTCAAAAACTATCTAGTTGCCTCTAAATGCTCAGTTATTCATAAGAACTTAGAACTTTTTTGATACTGTTAAATATTTATTTACAGCCACTCATAATCAATTAAGTCATTATAAACCTCAGAGCGATCACAAATTCCTCAATCTTTATATAATCGTCATAACACCACAACGCATTCCACGCCCATGACGCCACGGCGGGTCCTAAATCTATACAAACGACCACCGCAGGCGCTGAATGTTCACCTGCGCTTGCCTTTAATGCCAATCAATTCTCAGGAATGCGTCAACTTTTACGCCATCTTGTTTACGCAACGAAAAAACAATTCGTATTGGGAAAGTTAACAATCGCCCACCTCTGAGTTGCATATCTAAATTACCCAAAACCGGAGACGGAAGACATCAAAATAGTACCAACGGCTAATTAAATTTATAGTGAAGATAAAAATCTTAGAATAGTAAAGATGGTATAATAAAGCGATCGACGCGTGCCACGACGCTCGATCCATTAGCGGGATCGGCTTTTTGTAATTATCGATTTATTAAATGCTGAGATTTATGTTGGAGAACAGGTCGATACTGGTATACTTGAGCAATTAGAAACTTAAGGGGAAATATACAAATTGGGTGACCAATTTGGTTTGGGAGGTGTAGATTTGTTTACGGGAAGTAAACGTTTGATGATAGACAACATGATATTTGAGAAGGTTGCATTTTAAATTGACTTAATGAGAAAATTATTAATAATTATTAAAATAATGCAGTAGGACTAACGAGAGACAGTCTTTTACATTTATTTAACGTAAGTACTTGAAATCAGTTCAGTTCAGTTCAGTTCTTTATTGGTAAATAAAATTTACATGTCAACAATTTATACACTTAAAATTTATACATGGAAATCATTAATTGAAAGCATTACATTTTTACATGTAGGTATTATTGAATTATTATTTAAATATAGTGCATTGCACTTGCGACATTTTTGTTACCACTTCATCCACAGTATAAAATGGCATGTCAACCAATAGTTTTTTTAATTTTAACGTGAATGTGGTGTCACAGGGTGCTTCTTTTATCTCGTTTGGGATAGCGTTGTATATTTTTGGTCCCATGACTCTCAGAGATTTGTTGGACTTAACCAGCCTTCTCGCAGGTACGTATAAGTGGTGCCGTTTCCGACTGTTAGAGTTGTGGTGTTCGGCGTTTGTGGGGAGCTTGTGCAGATGTCGTCTCACATACTTACTTACCTCTAAAATATAGAGGCACGGCAGTGTGAGAATATGGTTTTGTCGGAATAGGTTCTGAGCAGGCTGGTCTTGTGCGGATCCTGTGATTGTGCGGATGGCTAGTTTCTGGAGCCTGAGAGGTCTTTCGCGGTCAGCAGCTGGTAGATGGAATAGAGATATGTACGACTACATTTTTTGACGTTCTTAAAGCGTGTCGACGCATAATCTCTTTCAAATTCCAGCTTTATTGAAACAAAGCCTAAATACAAAAGGCTTAAAAGTCATTGCGTATATTGTCATTTGGGATATACATACACATCATTGGGCAAAACTAAAATCTATTAAAAGAATATAATAATATGCTCAAAATTAATCAAAATGAAACATGTAAGGGGGTCAAACGAATAACATTAATACAATTTGATTAAATCCGAATAAAAATCGTGATTTTAAACAATATTCATAACACAATAATGAAGATGCGATACGAGTCACTGACCACAAGCACGAGGAACGAAGCCTCGCGATAATCATAATACTGCAGATATGTGATTAGTTCCCTTCTAACCCCAAACATCGTACAAACATGTGAAACATGAAGCACATACGACTTTTCAAGTGTAACCAAGTCTACGGGGTCACGAAACGGTCGGCGTTAGACAGAGAGAAAATCTTCTGCCCTGTTTTAGCGGGAGGAACTTTGTATATCAGTGTCCCTGTCTCGTGAACGACCGCAGGCTCTTCGACCGCTATAGTAAACTGTGACCTCACGAAATATGCGCACGATCAGATGATTCACTTGTAATGAGACGTATGGACTGAAAGATGAAGTAAAAAATACGCTCTCAGGGTTTTAATATCTTACTATCTATTTGACATTGAAATGAGAAACCTGTTTTTGTAACGGATCTGATATATATTCATAATAAATATAAAGACTCGGATATAATGTGAGCATCACTAATTAATCACAAAAATAATTATTATGCATTCTTGTATCGTAATATGAAATTATTGTTTTATGCTTTTGTTTTCTTTACAATAAAGTACCACCATACTCCATTCTGTCTAGTTTCTGAATTATGACGTAATCCACGAGACGCCACGCTCCAAACAAAAAAAACTTTCGACTCGTTTTTATTACTTTTATGAAGCCATGACTCACATTAGCATATTAAATTAGTATTTGTTTACGATTTTACTGAATTCTTAGCGTTTTAACATCGACTAAATCAAGAAATAACTGCGCATCTGCATTTTATTCTGATGGCTGATAATCGACGAGAAATAACAGACTTTATTGTGGACAGGTTAGAAATTCTAGTGCACGTATTAAAACCACGGTCTTAAATGTAAAGTGAAACTATGAGGCAGGAATAGCTTGGTGCAGAGGGCATAGAGGCAAACTGGTTTGGATGTACTAGTAACCAATATACATGCCTGTGCGTTACTCCCAGTATTCAAGTTTATAAGGTAGGTCTGTGAGAAAATTTCACCTGCAGAATGTTTCGCGCGCTAACTCAGGTATATTATAAGTATTTGTTGATTCCTGAGGTTATCTTTTCGTATTTTTTTTAGTATGAAATTTATAAACGATTGTAAGTATCGATGACGTCAATTGAGTACGACACGTGGGAACAATAAAACAAGAAAATATAAGAGCAAAGTCATAATGGATAAGGAAAAAATATTGCTGGAACATGACGTAGATAAAAAGCAAATCAAGAAAATTAAGCGGTAGAAGAAGCCATTGCAATATTAAAACGAGTTTTAATCCTTAAACGTGCACACTCGGCCAATGTCAAAGTCAATGCAGAGGTTAACACGCTGCATTTTGGAGCATAAAAATCCAACGACAAAACATGTATTAACATCAACAAAAGGAGTTAAAAAATACCCAATATTTCATTAACATCACACGTCGTAAAGAAATTAGCATCAGAGGCTGCGGCCAGATAAATCACCTGCATAGTTCGTTAGCCGCCCGCGCTCCGCGGGGGTCCGCCTTCGATGCCGGCCGCGAGCACCTATGTAGTGGAGGTGATTATTTTGACGTTCCTACGGTGTCGTATTGTAGGTGATAAATAGACCCATATGATTTCTAATTCTCTGTTAACATTGTCACATTTTTGTGTCCCAATTCTAACGAATTCAAATTAGAATTTAAAGTTTTCGATACATATTTGGTAGAACCGTTACTAGAATTTTGTCAATCGTCTTCCCAACAGTGGGGTGCCAGACATTTGTGAATCAACTAAAGGAAATAGCCAATTTGAGAAAAATCACGTCATTCGCAGTAAAATATGCGAGAATTTCAATAAGAGTACAGAATCTTTTGTAGCATTAGGAAAGCCAAAGAAGGAATTCCATAAGCAACAGGTTTGGTTAAAGCGATACGGAAATAGAGACTTAGTTAGAATTGATTTAGTGGTCAGTATGGCTCGTGTTATAATGTAAATGTTTTCGATTCCGCACCGAAGATGAAGGCGTCAGTCAAATTTAAAAAAGTTAATTATCGAATATTTTTACAGTGGACTAAAGTCCTGGACGATACATCATCTCGGCGAGAGAATATAAATCATAGTGTGATTGATAGTGAGGTATATCTCACGCTCGTTCGCTAGCTCCTTTTTTAATCCGACACAAATGATTTTACACTTTGATTCCTTTTTGTGACGCCATTTCGCTTTGAGTTTACGAGGCATTCGAATTGGGTTCTTGTTTTGAACGTCATTCTAAATGCTCGACGTGTATATGTTTTACATATGTAGTGTGGTATTTTAAAAAGAGAATAAACATGGTCTTTATTCATCTCTGGGAATACTAAATCTGTATCAACATCGATAAGAATTGATAATGCTAGTGAAGAAGCTACTAAATATGTAAAGGCTGAACAAATAGCAATTCATATGCCGTAGCAACAAATATTCCGTATAATAGATCTTACTTAAACGGATCAAAGGTTTCTGTGCCATTTATTGTCGTATAAATCCACAATGGATGCGGTCTCGATGAAATCTCTATTCAACATTAAGTGAAATTGAATATTTTACTTCCATTCCACGCTCGGTGTTTACAGAGAAAACTTATCAGGTTTCTAGCCGGCATTCGAGCGGCCGTTCCCATATTCGAGCCTTACCTGAACTATAGGAGATTAGCGCTATTTTCTATTGTAGTCGAACCCCGATTCATATGCAAATTTTGACAAAACGTGCGGAAGTATAATTAGCTTACGACGCGTCCGACGGCCGCAGGGGTCCGGTTCGGTACCTTGACCGTGCAAAATCAGAACCGGTCTACATGTTGTCTTCTCTAGTAATTAATGTTTGCACCGAGCGGCCACTCCTGACCATAGGGTCAGAAGTGCAATATTAGGGTATTTTCGCGCCGTGGGAACGGCCGCCGCGGCTAACGTGAGATGCTATCTTTATGTCAGCCGCGGCTAGTGAGCCTCAGTTTTCCCAGAATGTGAGCCATAAAATCCGGCCCTGGAGCGTCATACGAAACATGTCACAGTTATTATGCTCGGAAAAGATAATATCTTTTGGTTGTGACGCGGCAAACAAAGTGGCTGCGCCTCGAGTTATTCTCGTATCTACGAGTACTGATTGTAACACGATTAACTCATTAAATTAATGTCGCGCATCAGTAACAAACGCGGGACTTTGGTCAAGTGTACAAAAAAAGAACACGTTAGATTTCTCACGGTCACGCAATCAATGTTTAGCAAACTAGACTAATGGGACGGTCAGTTGGCCAACAATGGTCAACAACGGTCAACAATGACCGCACCTGGTTGAAGGTGCAAATTGACACCCTCCAAACGCATCGCCGCGCCCTTTGACGACCTTTGTCGGACAGAGGCGTATCCTGGGCTTAATAAAAGCCGATACAAACATTGCCATAATTTTTGCCGTATTATAAAAGAGCGGGTACTTTAGTAAATTTTAAAGAGACTTACGCCTTTTAGGCTTATGCATTACCCCTGGGAATTGGATGACGTTTTTGACAGGTCTTGTGGGCTTACGGTAAATGCATTGTGCATGGTTTCCGTTGTACAAAACTGTGAGTTTACGCTCGGATTAGAGAAATATTCGTAAAGACAGCGCTTTGGTCAAACAGTTAATAAGTAACGGTAAAATTATGACAAAGAAAGAGGGTGCGAAGGGAACGTTGGCACTGTACCTATATTATTTTCAAAGATAAAATGTTTGAAAATATTAAATAAGTTAAACCGCCGTCACGGCACGCCAAAAACAAAGATCATGCCGATATATTTCCAATTTCCTCATAAATCACGTTTCCATTAAAATTCACCGCGACTCTGGGGAAAAAATCGGAAGCGATAACAGAAATCTTTCTAAATGACCGGTCCAACACAAAAACTTATTAAGATATTCCAAACAATGTGGCCTGTGATTGATGCGCTAGAGACAAAGGTGCCTCGGCCATTGTTCACGGCAAACTGACGGTACCCAAAGCCCTTTGTATAGATAAAATTTTATGCACTCTAATATTAATAAACCGGTCGCGGTAATGCTGTTAATTAATCAATCGCTGTGTGCATTGTCTAAAGTATGCATATCACATGGGAAGTGGCATCGCGTGATTTATATCACTAAACGTTACTTTGTTACAATGTTTATAACACGCGAGTTTTGCAACCGAAAGGATACTGATGTAACCGCATCTTCTTTTCAAATCTCAGTTACTAAGTTATTATCTTTATCAAGGGTTATTTTTACAAAAATGAATATCTTACGTTTAGTATTTTCATCTTCAACAATAGTTCAATTTACCATTAGAGACTAAACAGCAAAGTCATTTCTGTGAGCATTATCCGATCTAACAATGGTGACCATTCAAACGTATCTAACGGATCGAGCTCATCACAATTAAAAGTATTAGTAGCACATTTCAATGGGATCTTTCAACCTCTAAAACGGAGAACTATGCCGAAAACAATACTAATAAAAAAAGGGAAGTGTTACCATCGAGGTTGATATCTAAGGCGATTAAAGAACAGACAAAGAGGCACACTTACTTTTTAACATTAAAAAGGAGTCTGCATCTTTGTTTGTTGACAGCAAACAAATCGTTTGGGCAAAATACAGGGTACTTTAGTTGGGGTCGAAGGGGTGGAATGGAGAGCAGCGGGTTACCGTGTCCTTTCCGGGTGAGGTAGGAAGTGTGAATGTGGGTTCTGATGGTTGTCATAAAAGGTGTCCAGTTACTTGTTGAGATACTTAGAAACAAAACCGGCTAGTCACAGGGAGTTTATATGATGGAATATTTTACGTGTTGTTGTCTATGAGGTTTTGTTGAAAAAGTTAATAATTGTTGTACGAGTATTGACTACAATAGTATACCTATCAAAAGTATTTGCTGTTTTTTTTGTTTTTTGAACTTATTTATTCCTAAATTTTGGTCTTATTTCTATGTGTACCATCGAAGAACATATTATACTTACAACAATATAGTTCATCAATGGTCCACAATGCAAGAATAAAACTTAATTTAAGAGTAGTTTAAATTGAGATATTCCCAAAAACATAATTATTATTTTGTTTATTATTCACTGTCTCGCCATATTATTAGGGATTGGCATTAAATCTTAGAAAACTTTCGTTGGTGCGATGAATTACGTGTAATACTAACTGTCAAAAGACATATCAAATCAGTGAAATGAAAAATAAAACAATGCTTTATGCATTACACCGTCAACAATAAACGGAGCAACAAAGCGATTAAACTAGAAGAAGGTACGACAGGTGTACCCATTACGAGTAATCGTGGCCTGGCGGGTGGCTCTGGCCTCACCTCCGTGCCCTTCGCAGCGGTTTCCTTATGACGGGTCGCGTTATCTTTTAAATTGTGGACCTTACTGTCCATGTGGCGTTCGTTAACGAGATTTTGAAATACGTGTCACATTTTCGTTTTAAAACACTTTTTCGTAGCAGTTGTTGGATTTGATGTGACATATTTTCCAGATATTCAAGTTTATGTCAGATCTTTACATTGAAATTAAAAGAAAGATAAAATACCATTGATACATTTGATTAATAAAAGTTTCAACGCAATGCATGACTTACCTACGTTATGTAATTATGTATCAAGACGAAGATTGAACGTAGAATAACATTTATGTTTAAGTACACCATTAGAATATCTCTAGTTTTATCATGGCTTCTTTAATTTTTTATTATACATTTGTTATGTTTTTAATGAGTTATAAAATGGGTATCGTCATTTATATCGCAATAAACTTTATGACACCACAAACTTAGCTTAGTATCGCTGACTTAGAATGGGTACCAAATAACTATGAGCCTGCGTTCCCTTTTTGCTACCGAGTTTAAACATTTTCTACTGTTCTGTTATGAGTTATGACTCTGTTATTATATGATGACTACTTCAGCTGCCTGAGAATGGACATCATCTTTTGAACCTCCAATTGTGTGGACAAAGTTGATCAATAGGTTGTTAAAGCTGTCTGCAATGTCACATGTTGTCACTTCTCATTTTACTGTGCCCTTGACCGAACTACATCTACTAATTTGCGTACTTCGTTTGTCAGTTTTTTTACTTGAAAATTCTCATCTTTATCTATTGATACTGGCTCTCCGTTGAAACAGTTGTGCACAACATCGTTAAAATCAGTTCCTGTATTAATATTCTCAGATTCTTCGCCATCTTTATCATTAATCACGTCGCTGTCTTTAAAACAATAACCCGCTATATTAATTCCATCGTAATAATAAGCTATTACGGCTCATAACTTTATATTAACATTGATCGTCAACAGTTACTTAGAGTTGCCCTTGGGCAGATCGGCTAATGACTGCGCGAGATTGATGATTTCACTAATTACACTAGCGACAATCAATGTATCATGGGCTCAGTTATTTGCTTATTTTTCAATGTTTCCATATACACTTTATTCTTTATGATCTGTTTTAAAATATTCATCATTTTTCTCGTTATTACCACAAAAGGTGACCGCTATTATTTAAACTTAATGATTTTAGAATGAATAGTCAACTGTCAAGTACATAATTAAATTGCGTCATGAAGATAAACGTATACTTATTTCTAGAAGCAATTAAATTTACAATGATGGTTCTTAGACACCTAACTTCTTGTAATAAAATGTCAATGCATTAGGTACATAGTGTTCACAGAGTAACGTTAATGTACTGTAAAAAAACTTCACTAACGTTTGTATGATCACTCAGTGTCAAAACTTAGTAATATGCTACAGCAAGTTTTCTAAACAATTTCGATGGGAATTAATATAATTATCCAATTCTGCAGTATGCTTGAGTGAAAGCCTGTTTCGTATAGTAGCTATCTGCAAGTTCAATAACTGGTTGGTTTAAACTAAAGTTCGCATTACGAGGAATGTATACAAAGGGGTTTCTAAAACTTATCAAGTTGGGTCAGTACATTTTTATCATCGACCATCAACCTGTTGGTTAACAGTGATTTCATCTCATCTATCACTCTACCGTTATCACCATCATCGTCATCATTATCATCATTATCATCATCATCATCATCGTCAGCAGTGATAAAATGTTCTCGACTCACCTTCTCGCCTCATGCCCATCTTTAGGCATTTTCTCAAGCGACAGTACTGACACTGGTTCCTATGGTGCTGGTCGATGGGACAATTCCTGTTTCCCCTGCAGGAGTACGTCAGGTTTCTTCTCACAGACCTCTTGAAGAAGGATTTGCATCCTGTTGAAGAAACATTATAGGTTAAGAGAGTTGGCAGCTCCAAAAACAACCTTGCAAAATGAAAATAATAACTATGAACTGCAAGATATGAACATTGACCGACAGTATAAAAAAAACATGAATTAGTACAAGTTTGAAAACGTGGTTTCTAGAATAAATACAACTTGGAGCTAACAACGCTCTTAAGATTTTGCTTTGCGAGACTAGGATGTTTTATTTTGTGATCTCATTTTAAGGTAGTAAATATGAGCGAGAAAAAATCCAATTAAGACTATTTCACAGATAAGAAAACGAATAAAAGATTCTGATAATAGCTGATGCTAACACAATCATCATAATAATCAAATAAGTTTTTAAACCAATCAACGCTTTTACATTATTTACCGATGATAACTATTCTCAAGTAATAATCCCTTGTTAGTGTGTAGATATAATGTTATTAGTTGAATCAACATATCCTATAAATCAACAGCTACTCGATTCATAATTCGACTATTCGTATGGAAGAATCGAATCGAAACGAATCGATAGAACAGTTAACATACCGACTTAACGAGCTTAAGACAGTTAAGACCACTCTCTTGAATATTATTATGCGTAAAAATTAGAATAAGAAACAATTTTCGTTAACAACGAGTTCGATAATATTTATGACAAACTTGATAATACCATTAAAATCTTCTACGCCGACGCTTCTGTTGAAGGTATAGGGATCAAAATAGTTCAGAAATTGATAGTCCAAATACAGTTTCATAGCGAAAATAATTTGATTTTCATCATCAACATTATGTTGACATGGGACACTGTAAATTCCCCAGAAAAACTTATGAATGTCATAAAGTGACATTTTGCCATTAAAATCGACATGATTATGTTCTGAATTGGCGTTTGGCGACATGGCGTCACCAAGTAGCGATTTAATCTCGTTATAATTTATCAAACTGGATTCCTTTAGATAATTCACTGCTTAAGTGGAATAAGGACGTAGGTAACTGAGGAACAAATGCCGAATGACACGATACCTCATGCAAATAGAGTTCTGAATTTAAATGCAATAGTAATTTAATTTGAGATGAGATGTTCTGTAATTTACTTTTACAAAATGTAGAAAAGCAAGCTTAATTTTACCGTCTGTATTATGCCTGCTATCGTTATTTGGTCAAGAAATTTGTATGAGGTGATTGTATTATATTTTTTGACCAGCACAGTTAAATTTGTTAACTGTAGCTATATCAGTATGCCCACTTTCTTGCGTGATTCTTCTCCATTAGAATAGATATTAATTTTATTGTAATTGAGTTTGTTCGAAATATCGGATTTCAAATAGGATGTGAACGTTTTAAATTAAGTTGTTAAGTTATTACATTGTTTGTTTAAAGTAGCCTTTCAATTCTCTTTAAGCTGTCGTGTTCATATTTTTCGATTATCTTGCTCTATGATAGTTAAATTATTGTTATAAGAAACGTAATGGTTTTCCTATTCACAAAGTTGAAACAAAAAAGTTCATTATATAGTAGAAAATTTAAATATTTATAAGAAGCAAATGTTAGAAAAGTGTGTCTACGAGTAACTTATAATTTTGTGAAATTTTATTTTCATTTTAGCTATTGATGTGACACGACAAACTTGTAAAATTAAAAAAATAATAGTGGTTACGTCTACATACAAAAGTATATTAAAGAGCCAAAACGGAGGTCCTGTCCCTCTCAGTCGTGTTAAAACTATGGTTGGAATAAAAGAGACTAGTTTACCAGTTTCTAATTCAAAGCCTTACCTCAGTATATTCTAAAACACGCTACAAACGTTTATTCTACGTTAAAAGATGCATTTTGACGACAAAAGCGCTACTCGGCGTTTCGATAAGCTAGTAAGAGATAGCGCGACAATGGCATGAAAATGCACACGGCTAGTCTACGGCTTGGAGAGGAAACTATTTGTTTGTCTGAGCAGCATGTGAATATGTACGTACTTAGTGATTAAAAATTGTAATGTTCAGACTTGCCTATCGCAAACGATTTTCAAAAACTGACCAATTTGTATGACAAATTTGGGCCACAGGTTATACAAGATTTTTACAGTAAGACAGTGGTCTTTATAAAGTTCGTCTGTCTTAAAATCAAACTATTCGATTTTTAAACAATCAATTCGCACAAAGGTTTTTTATATAATGAGAAAACAAATTAAGATCGCTGTTTTTTCCTCTGTAAAATGTCACATACGATTTTCAATTGTTTTTCTAACGAACGCCAATGGTGAAACTCAAACAATCGCCACCTAATCTTTATAGACTTGATTAATTCACCGTAAACAATCCCCTAAAACCGCATATAATTTAATATGGCCAGAGGCAGCACCCAATTACGCCTATCCTTGGGAATATCTCAGCAAATTGTGTTCCGTCTTGATAACGGGTTCGACGACCCGACATGTCGCTAACAACGCTGGATCGCACTTAAAATTGTATTATTTTAAAGATACGAGCGCTTCCTAGGTTAGAATTCTTGTGTACAAGAAGATACGTTGTCCATTTAATACGTTCAATGCTTGTTTTATCCTGTGGCTGATACGTGGTCAAAAAGTTAAAAGTGACACTATGCGTTGCGTGCGATTGAAAAGCTAGATATTGAACTTTAAACCTATATTGTACGAAAAGAAAAGCTTCCGGTGTTTTGAGAACTACCTACCTCTTTTCTTGGGATTAATTATGACGTAAAAAACGTTTTTTTTTCAAACATCGATTTTTTTACCATTTGTTGCTTTTAGAACTTCTTTATCATAGCTCAATAACGTATGGAGAGATATGTAGACGTACCTACACTGGACTTATGCTTTCACCATTGGTATCTAGTATGACTATCAGTCATACTAGCTCTTCATGTTGTCATACAATAATGACCCCATAAGTAGTCTTTAGCTGTGAATAGTGCAGTTGCAGTTTCTTTGCTATATTAGCCCACTCTGCAGAGTGAGGCGATGCGGTGCAAAAAGCTGTTACGTCATTACACTATGTAGGTTACCGGCAACGCGTTGAGGCTATCGTGTGATAAAGGTATGTATATACACAAGGAATTGACTGGAGATTTACTAGTTTTAATATCAAAGTGTATTATACACCGACATAGGTTAATTTTTGTGCTGCTTTTCTAAATAGAATAGAATAGAAATGGTTTATTCGGTGCTAAAAATAAAATGAACATAAACAATACCAAAAAAACATTATTAAAAAGTAGAGTAATACAAACTTGGAGTACTTAATCTAAAATTAACACCGAAAAGGTTGCCACTCAGCATGGTGTCAGGCTTACTAGCCTTGACGCTGGTTTTCAGGGCCACCCGATTGAAGAGAGAGGAGAGCACTCCCAATCAATCTCACTACTATTTATTAAAAATAATAATAATTAATGTGTGTGTGTGTGTTTGTGTGTGCGTGCACGTGCGAGTGTGTATGTTCATATTGTTTTTAAATAGTAATTAGCTAGTCTAGAGCGTAGTTGAGACTAGGACAAATTATGTAAGATTGTACCCTGTTTGTACACATATTTATAACTCTTGGAAATACCTACGAGGTTTGTATTTCTCTTTATCTCGCTCTCACGCGTATATATAACTAGTCTAACTGAGTTAACCCGAACCCGAAAGACTTTTTAAGAGCTTGAAGCCCTCATAATCGAAAAAGAGGTAACTCAATATCAATAACCAAAGCAGATTCAATCGTTTCCCGTTAGTAATAAGGTTGTACTCGCTACAGGAGTTTTGTCGAGATACGGCCGTTTGTATTAGTGCGGCAGTGTTTACTAAACGGCAAAACCGATTTTAATAAATTATACGTGGTTAGATTCGTCTTAACCACTAGAGTGTCATAGGCTATATTAAAATTAATTAAATGTGAAATTGGCGATAAGAAAAATAACATTAGTTTGACGACGTTATCCAAACAGCGGTTAGGTATTTTTAAAGCATATACCACGTGAAAGCTAGTTACATAAGCATCATTTTCTAATACGGGGACAAACTACAAAAACCCCGGACAAGAGAGTTATCAGCCTTCAAATGTTCACACACACAACGTTTATTACTACACTAGCTGTGCCCCGCATGCGTTGCAATGCTATTACCCATATATCCGACTCACGCTTGACCGATTATACTATTTACAACAATTACAGCAAATAGTGAGATAAATAAGCTTACATACGTTATAATTATATTGACGATTGGGCTGGGTTCCATACATTTTTGCCCATCATTCTTTACCATAGGTACGTAAATAAAAACAGTCTCTTCCATAAAAGGCATTATAAAAGTATTAAGTCTAAAAGTTATAAAACCTGTGGATCATTAATGCCATCGCTTAAGCCTGCACGGGGTCGATATTTATTCTATTTTCTTGCTGCACCATTAAACACCTGTTTCTGTATAGCCATTTAATGATCTCCAAGATTACCGCAAACTATGAATTATCGCGGCCGTAAAGATCTTGGTGTGTAGTTGCGTAAAATACAAGGACAATCACTCAATGGTTTTATTTAGTCGTAGAGTTACTTGTACTATTACTTATTCTGTGGTAGAGTCCAGGTAATGACGTTAGACGTCGGCCATCGACAAAAGGTTCTTAAAAAATGCGCATACGATAGGTATTATGACAGACCAGAGGACGACCGCGACTTCGTACGCGTAGAATTAGTTTCCAGCTACTCCCCCTATTTTAACCTAGTTTGGGTGTTTTTTTTATAGCATAGAGAAGGCCAACGAGCACACAGGCCACCTGATGGTAAGTGGAAACTGTGACCCATAGACAATCGCATTCACAAGACTGCAAGCCTAAGACTGCAAATGAGTCGCCAACCCTGAGGACTAAGATGGAATGCCTCTATGCTACTCATTACACCGGCTGTCTTATCCCCAAGCCGGAACACAACAATGCGAACACTGCTGTTTGGCGGTAGGTTAATGGGTAAGATGGTGGTAGCGATCCAGACGGACCCTGCACAAGGTCCTACCACCCGCAAAACTCCTTTCTTAGTGCTCACTTACATCATGAAAGGAACCCCTGCACCAAATTTCAAGTTTTTAGGTACAGTAGTTTTACCTGTGCGTTGATATCTAAGTCAGTCAGGTTTGCCTTTTATATATATAGAATATAAAATGTAAGATTGATGAATGCTTCAACAAGCGGTTTCATTTTAACTCAGGAGTAACTTCATCATAAAAATTGATATTAAAGCGACACAGGAAAAAATAAAAAGTTATTTAAGTTTGAACCTTTTGAGTGCAGTTACTGCCAATAAAACACTGTTGTCTGTCAAACGGTTAATAAATAAATTGAATCAAAGCGACCAATCCTTTTTGTACCTTTTAAACAGAAAATAATGGCATTTAAATTTTACGACCTTTTAAACAGATATAATAGTCTCTTGTCGCCTTATCAAGAACAGCTGTAAAATGGTCAAAAAGTTAAAAGTTCTTTTAATGCAAAGTAATGAACCGTAGCATACAATGTATGAACAAATTATATGTAAACATAGGTTATAAAGTTGTACAGGACCGTAATTAGTAATTTAGTATACTTGAGTGCTATTACAACTATATTTCTTCATTACGACACTTTGTAATTATCTTCATACAATTTAAATTTAAATGATTCACTGTCTTATGAAATTTAACGTAAGGTTCATTATGTGTGACATTCACTTTCATTTCATACGAAGGTTTGATGACGTGTAGAATAGTGCTATTCTCAGATAGGTCAAATGATGCTGGTGTTGGTTAAAGTTAACCAGTTTACTTGACCTCTGAACTCAAGCTGCTGCTACTAGTCAAGGAGTCTAACTAATTTGGTTCGCTGGATTATAGACTAGTTACCAAGATTTGTTATAACTAGACCCCGTTATCTTGTCGCACTGAAATTGTTTTTCAGTAGAGCGTGAATGTTTTTTTATCGACCTTCTTGATATCGATATTTATATAACGCAATTGAATTTTCGCCTTTTAAGTTACATATACATGAAAGGTAGGCTATGTGTTAATCCAATATTTAAGCTGTCTGCATTCCAAATTTCACCAAAATCCGTCCGTTAGTTTTTGCGTGAAAGAGTAACAAACATCCGGATACATACATTCTTCATAATTTCGCGTTTATAATATTAGTAAGATATATTTTTATACAAAAGTAATAGAACCTAGTGACTCCTCTTCGAAATTATCAGTGACATATACAGTATCGACATTTAGATAGTCGATAAAAAAACTTTCACGCTCTACTGAAAAGTAATGACAGTGCGACAAGATAACGGGGTCTAATTATAACTAACTCTAGGTGACATAATTTCTTAACAAGCTGCAGCTATGTTTATATTATAAAATAATGATGTACCATCAGCCCATCACAGCCGTGACCTACCATACAACCGTGTCGCAGTGACGTTATGATTCAAGTCGTAAGGAGTGTCAAACAAATTGTTTTATACGTCACTGTGATAACGTTCTATCGTGGGTCAGGGTTCCGATAGACTGTTACAATAGAACTGGGTCTATTCTACTGGCTAAAACCACATTGCCTTTGACATGTTATCGTATACCTCGTGTTAACTCGGCCGCAATTACTGTCAGCAAAATAAGACCTATCGTAACGTTGACAACATGATAACATGTCAAAAGCAATATAGATTTACCGAGTACTGGGTCCTAGTGAAAAAGGGGTAAAAAGTCTTCTAAAAATCAAGTGAAAAAGGGTTTAAGTCTTATATTTTCTGTTTAGGTATCATCATCATCATTCATCATCATCATCAGCCGCAAGACGTCCATTGCTGGACAAAGGCCTTCCCCAAGGTTTTCCACAACGATCGGTCCTCTGCTGCTGTCATCCAGCGGTTTCCCGCGACCTTTATCAGATCGTCAGTCCACCTTGTGGAAGGTCTGCCAACACTTCGTCTCCCGGTTCGCGGTCGCCACTCTAGAACCTTTCCGCTCCAACGGCCATCAGTTCTACGAGCAATGTGCCCCGCCCACTGCCACTTAAGGTTTGCAATCCGGTGAGCTATATCGGTTACTTTAGTTCTCCTGCGAATCTCCTCATTCCTGATTCGATCTCGCAAGGAGACACCCAGCATAGCTCTTTCCATCGCCCTTTGTTTAGGTATAGACCCTTTTTATTACGAGTTAAGTCGAATTATACTTTTTTATGTTATGAAGAAGGCAAACGAGCACACAGGCCACCTGATGGTAAGTGGGATCAGTGACCCATACACATTTTGATTCTTAATACTGCGATAGCAAGACCAATAATGCGTTGCCAACCCTGAGTACTAAGATGGAATGCCTCTATGCACATTTTACCGGTTGTCTTATCCCCACACCGGAACACAACAATGCGAACACTGCTGCTTGGCGGTAGGTTAAAGGATAAGATGGTGGTAGCGACCATTTACACATTACATTTGGCAAACGAAATTTCACTCTGGCATAGCATTCTTCTTTGGGTCAGTGTTCTATTTCTGTTTGTACATTTCTTAAGGTAAAATACTCGTGCTACCCTATTTATACTTATATTAGTGAAACATTATTTTAAAATTGAATCAATTAACGCTAATTCACACTCTCATCAATCATTACAAGCGTTAAGGAGTCAAAATCATTAGAGGATGATTGCCCGTGTCAAAGAATAATGATTAACGTATAGAGGCGACACTCCCTCCACTTTCCCTCTGTTATTTTACTAACCCAAAGATCAGCAATACTAGAATATGTGTACACTACATAATTCTCAACCTAACCTAACCTAAAGCTAAAGCCTAACCAACGTATAGCAATTAAATTATGCATATAATGGCTATATTCGGATAAATAAATATAATGAAAAAAAAAACGGAATTTTGAGGGGTTCCCTAATAATACCTACTTAAATGACTGAATCATTTTTTCTTGCAAGTAGCGTTAAGCCTGTTGGTGGTGACCCTGTCGTCGAAGACGTAGTGTACGACTCCCGTTTTGGGCATAGGGATGTTTGTGTGGTGCGCGCGATTTGTTCCGGAGTCTACTAAGTTTTCAATGTATTTGCCTTTATAACTATGTTTATCATTATCTAGTACCCATAGTACAAGTCTAAAGCTTGATTTGGGTTTGTCTAGAGATCAATTTTTGAGAGATTGTCACTAAACATTATTTATTTATTTCCTTCTCAGATCTGAGATGAGATGGAGTGCCTCTATGTTATAGTAAATTCACCGGCTGTCTTACGACACTGGTACACCACAATACGAATACCTTTGCCGCTGTTAGCGGTAGGTTAACGAGTAAGATGATGGAAAGGGTTTGGAGGAACTCTGCGCAAGGGTTTAACACACGGTATAATTAGAAAAAACCTGCCAAGTGCGAGTCGGTACGCGCACGAAGGGTTCCATACCATTATCTACGAGTATACAACATTAGACACTATACCAGTAGCCGTTATTAACATCGAGCTAAAAAACGACAAAAAAAAACACGTTTCTTGTATAGGATTAGTAGCATAGTATTTGTTGTATAACGGCAACAGAAATACATCATAAGTGAAAATTTCAACTGACTAGCTATCACGGTTCATGAGTTACAGCCTAGTGACAGACGGTCAGTGGAACCCTTAAAACAATGGCTACAGATCAAAAACATTCTTATTATCTTGACATTTTGCAATGTATCGCACTGCAGTATACAATCCATAATATCAATAATATAGGAATATTTTTGATCATTGAACATTTTTGATATCTTAATATACACTCTGGAGCAAAAATACCGGGTCAGAGTGCGTTTTTCATACTAAAGAGGCTATTTCGAAGCCTTGGTTCTTCGCCAGGGAATGCTTTTAGTGAAATCTGATGCTGAATACCCCGAGCATCGATACAGGACTTCCAGAGTGCCTAGGATACCCAACTGAATGAATCTGCGGTTAACGCCGGAATTGAGCATGTTCAGATAAACATCTAAAATGGCAATAAAATGTAAGGAAATCCAAATGTTGCCCCAAACTCTCCCGCTGTGGTGTTAACTGATTGTGCGATCAGTTAGGTATCTTAAGAACTTTTGACCTCCTCTATTGAACCTTGGACTATCTACCATTAAACCTCACTCAAAACAACCCCTGGCGAGGAACCAAGGCTTCGAATAAGTCTCGTTTGTATGAAAAACGCACTCTGACCCGGTAGTTTTGCTCCTGAGTTTACTTACTGGTAGGCAACGCTCTAAAAGGGACCCAATTTAAACTACACATCAACGTCATGTCACATATTGACCTAATCCCTTAATTCTTTAATTATTTCAGTAAACGTAATACTAAACCACTTTAAAAGATCTAAATACAGTTAATAACGATCCAGACAGGACCTAGATCATTAAAAATATACGCTTGAGTCATTAAGACAAGTAATTTTTCATTAATTTGTTCTTTTGTACTGAATTAATTGATGAAGGGAAGTCGACGGAATTATCTAATCGACTCAGTTAAATTGATGAGGTTTTGCAAAGAGTTGAGTCTAGGTTAAAAGATATTAAATCATTTTGGAATTTTCTCTTTAAAAGTTAAAAGAAGTTATTTGATTTTATTTTTTTGCTCGCATTTAACAGTAATGGTATTGATTTTGTCTTGAATTTTAAATTTTGAAATGATAAAAAATAACGTTAAAAGGAATCGTAATAAAAAATCCTGCTGGTTTTTTACTGCACACTAGATTAATATAAAAATGACAGACAATGAATTAAAGGTATTTCTGAACATGAAATATATTTAATAATTAAAATTAACTTTCAACCTTCAGTATGCAAATGACTCGCCGTCAATAAAAACAAATGACACGGAAGTTAGTCAACAATAACACATAAATTACAATTTACGATGTGACAAACACAAAAGCAACAAAACTTACAAAAACGCCATTAAATTTCAAGCCATTAACGTCGCTTATTTGACTTGTACTTTAATTCATATAAATTTAACTTAAAACTTTAATTCATATAAATTTAACTCGAACTCGAATACTTTTAAAAGCGTCAAAATTTCATTAAAACTGTTATTTTTATTGGTAGCCGGCCACACGCGCCGTTAGCAGATTTCAATTTAAGAAAGAATGAGATAAAAAATAAATAAGATGGAGAAGACACTTATGTTTAGAGTCGGTCGTAAAGATAGGGTTAACTGCCTTAGCGTCGCGGGCCAAAACATACCATAAACCGGCCAGTTACCGGCCAGTTACCGGACAGTAGGGCTGGGAAGAACTTACGTCGATAACGGATAATACTGCCAAACCAAAGAGGCAGTTTGCATATGGGCTTTACGCTCTTATACTGCCATTTTGTTTTAGACGGCTTACGTTTAATGTAATTCACGTAATCGAACGAACATATAG
Organism: Acleris sparsana; assembly: GCA_923062465.1. Classification (NCBI taxonomy): domain Eukaryota; kingdom Metazoa; phylum Arthropoda; class Insecta; order Lepidoptera; family Tortricidae; genus Acleris; species Acleris sparsana. Next base: position 4,203,685 of record OV281302.1, on the reverse strand, counting down.
CATTTTTGTACCTACTGTACCTACTGGTATGTGGTAAGAGGTTTATTATATTTAAGATTGTTTTTTTTATGATTATTGGATTATTTTTACGATATTGGAATTGATAAACGAATACCTACACTATGCGTATGAATATATTTTTAATTAAAACAGTAATATTATACTAAAAAAAACAAAGGTTAAACTCGTTTTAAAGTATTTTGTAAAAAAAATATTTTATCTAAATAAACTTTTGATGTAATTAAATATGATCGATCGATACTTTCCTAATCGATATCACCCAATCACTACCAGCAGGTGTCAAACGCGAGCACAATTGTCGCTCTGCCGTGAGCATTTAAGTCAAAGGAGCTCCGCCACGGCACCCTGTCACAACAAGCCTCGTAAACATTCCTATACAACCACACTAGAAGCCCCTTAGTACTTAAAGCGATAGGGTTCCATTATAATCAGCGGGAGGTCCAAGTGTTAATAAAATGGATTTGTCGACATCAAAATAACAGTTTATAGCGCATCTCTAATGCACAGATAGGCTTACACTGCTGCTCGAAACGAAAAGAGGTAACAGCATATGAATTTCATACGCGCTTAATGCTTTTTGGTTTTGGGTGGTTGTTAGATTTTGATACTTAGTTGTGTGTGTAACCCGTGAGTTACTTTTATGATAAGCTGTTTTGAAGTGAATGTGTGAAGATGCCTTGTTGTATTAAGGAAGAGATAGCGGAGGAATTTAATTTTCGAAACCGCAATCCACTTAACGTAAAATGTATTAATATCCTACCACTTTGTATGTGCGTGTTTCGAGTACGGGTAAAGTGCATGAACTAAAATATGGCATCTTTAATTCTGGTTACTTGTGGCGCTTCTTCGCAATAAATGGGTTCTTTGAATTTGCTGGTTTTTAGGGCTCCGTACACAAAGGCTAAAAACGGGACCCTATTTACTATGACTCTACTGTCCGTCCGTCTGTCCGTCTATCTGTCTGTCACCAGGCTGTATCTCATGAACCGTGATAGCTAGACAGTTGAAATTTTCACAGGTGATGTATTGCTGTTGCCGCTATAACAACAAATACTAAAAACACAATAAATAAAATATTCCCATACAACAAATTTTTTTTTGCCGTTTGTTGCTCAATATTAATAACGGCAACAAGTAGACGCTTGAAATATTCACAAAATATTTAGTTGTATGTTCACTTTAAAAATTACAACAAACGTGTTTTTTTATAGATAGTGGTACGGTACGGAACCCTTCGTGCTCGAATCCGACTCGCACTTGACCAGTTTTTTATGTCATTCTGAAGCTGCTAATGGTTAGTGGAGTCTGTGACCCATAGACATACATTCTCAAGACTACAATCTTAAGATTGCAATCCTAAGATCGCAAACGCGTTGCCCACCGCGCGTGCGTTACGTGGTATACTTACAATCAGACTATACATGGTGGCTCATTCAAATCGGTCAGTATGGGAAAGTCTGAAACTATAAGACATACGAAGATTTGTTCTTAGGAACCATGTCACCGATTTTGATAAAAAGAAAAACTGCATTCATACATTTGAAAAAAAAACTGTACCCAGCTAGGGAATCGAACCCGGTTGTTTTGAAAAAATAAACTTACACTATTTCTATTCAGATATCGATTGTGTAGGTCTTAAGCAGTTAATATTTCTAAGAAACATGATGTCTAAAATCCAGAAAATGCATTGTTTTCACATAATTTTTATTTATTTTAATAGATGTTCGAAGTGACCTTGTTGAATATTGTAACGAATGCCTGAAATATTGTAACGGTCGGATCGATTCCCCAGCTGGGTACAGTTTTTTTTTCAAATGTATGAATGCAGTTTTTCTTTTTATCAAAATCGGTGACATGGTTACTAAGAACAAATCTTCGTATGTCTTATAGTTTCAGACTTTCCCATACTGACCGATTTGAATGAGCCACCCTGTATATAGGATAAGTACTATTGTACTAGTATCTGTGGGACATCTAGCAAAATATAGTTCATTATTCATTTAATGGATTCCTTACCCAACAGGTGTCAAAAAGGACCCTATTCCTGAGACTACGCTGTCCGTCCAAAGAGTTTTATTTTTTGAACCGTAGTCCGGTTTAGGCCGGAGTTTTTAGGGCCCGCATTGTCAATTACTGAATCGTTTTGTGTAAGTAGGTGACGTTGACACTGGTCTTCCAATTCCCAAGCACGTGCGCAGTATACTACTCTTGACCTCTTTACTGAGCAATGGTCGGCCATTTTCGAAACATCAGATGTTTCCTATTGTGTTATCGTCAGAATTAAAATTGTTAATTCGACACGGTAGAATCATTTATATTTACTTCTTGCATAAGTGCTTCTAAACTCAATAATAAAATACGTTAAATATCTGAGTACCTACGAATTGTGCAATTTATTACGCATCAAATATTTTTTGATTTGATTTTTGAAAAGAGAATATTATTTAAAATGGGTCAAAATTTGTTCGTATTCGGAATGCCTCAAGTATATTGTATTGTGACACAGACCTCCCGTTCGATTTTGAAAATTATTTTATTTTCTTGGAAAAATATCTGCCTAACTGATGGTAACAACGCATCAAAATTCGTAGCGTGGTTGGGGAAAGGCGACTTTATTATATACTATGTAAAGATAATGAAGCTAGGTATCTTTAATATCGTTCTACATTCATCATAATGACGAAATACATCCAAAAAAACCATTTAAGCAAAAATGTCTTTGTATCTTCGTTCTGCCTTCACAGATCAACGCCTCTACCAATCCACATTTAAGGTACAGAGGTAGTTGTAACCCGGAAACGAAAATTACGGTTTTATTTATCCCGGAAATTCTGACAGTAGCCAAAAGAATAACGATAACTTCTACGCAACTTCTACGCGACGAGTTGCGGGAAAAAGCAAGACAATTCCATAAACCTGAGATATTAGGTTTATTACTCTTTCCTCAAATGAAAGTTGTCTAGCTCTACTCCGCTTCCACCTCTTTAAACGCATTCGCTACCACCTACCGATGATTCCATATAATTTAAACACGCTGAGAAGCCGCTGGCATTGAACATATTAATGAACATTATAATACGACCCGTTATCTATGTAGGTAGATTGGCTTCGGCGCCAAAAAGGTCCCGACCTCCTCTTATCGGCCTACTTATATCTGAAAACTGGCTGATACCGTCGATTCCCGCCTCAAACTTCACTTGTTTTGACTACGCTTCACATATTTATTTCATTCTGTTTTTTCTTAATTAAACGTACTAGGAACATCCGTGACCATGTCTCTAATAGTTCCAGCAACTGCTTAACTACAGATTAAATAAAAATAACTCCGTTATAACTTAAAATGTAAATCACTACAAACCTTTATGTTTCGTTACAATACAGAGGGTTCTATTCTGCTTGGTAAAACCATATTGCTTTTTTGCTATCGTATTGTCACCGTTACTATAACTCTTATTTACTTGATCTTGACAGTAACGATATGACCAAAGCAATATGAATTGTGTATCACATAAGAGTATTTACATTCCAAGAGCTCTTAAAACCTCTTTCGGGTTAGGTTAGTACAAACCTAGTACATAAACTTTCTTAAAGCGAAAAAAATCGTCGGTCTTAGGTAGGATTCGAACCTACATCTCCTCTGGCTATCCAAGCCAATGCAGGCGCATTACCACTTATGCCACAAAGACCCTACGTGAGATCCGCGAAATTAGTGATCGCTTGCTTCTTTCATGCTCGGACAGTATGCCGACGCCATCTATCTAGTACATCTTGACTGAGATGCTTGTCTAAATATGCGTCAAAAATGCGACTGCAAATGCATTGACTTGCCAACACAATGGACTAAGATAGAATGACTATGCTATAGTCACCCTGTTGAATTAACATAGCCCTCAGGTTACTGGCATTGTAACAATGACCCTACGGGTCTGTTCCCCTGTCACATGGGTTAGGAGGTCAGGCAGTCTCTGCCCCATAAAACCTGACCCGCCAAACTTGGATTAGCTCCAAGAGTTGTTTGATACCTGGGACCCAGATAAATTTTTAGATTTTATAAAACGGTCGAAGTGTACAAGATTAACGTAAGGTTCTTATGAAAATTCAATACGTTTTGTCTGTTATCGCAAATCGCTAACGTCAGCCTCGGATAATCTGTTTAATTGAGATTATGACCTCTACGTTTCGCGCTATTTCCAATTTTCCTCCGCTAATGATTTAATTATGGAAATTCCTTTCTTAGGCCCGTATTAATAAACTGATCTCAACTTTAATGCTCGTCTCGAGGTGTGTCAAAAGTGTTCTATGGTTTGGCGTTTACTTTGACGTATCTTGTGACAGGCCTCACAGTTAAGATGAGTTTATTAATTTGGCCCTGGCAATTATCTCTGCATTACTCAAGGACTTAAGTCTTAAATCTCATAAAATAGACTGAATCAACGATATTTTATCATATTCTGTGCAATAGGTTTTTAGATCACTTCTTTTTTAATGAGTCCCCCAGGATCCGCAGTGATTTCGCCAATATCCAGTGAGTGAGAGAATAAATCACTTAAGAGTTGCAATATTTATGTGTGGGAAAGCCAGACCAATATTACATACACGATGTTTCCCAGAGGGGTAGACAGAGACCACTTCAGACCAACAATAAAAAAAACGGTTTTCACTTTTCAGCCATGTCAGACAAAGGTTTTAAGGTTTTCCGAAAATACCTTGCTGGTTACTCTGGTTAGGGCTATATTAAAACAACACAAAAAGTTAAAATCAGGCGAAAATTTCTTCTTAAATAAATGGTAATTGGGATGCATTACGACGACTCAGTGAACCTAGTTGGTAGTGACCCTGCCTTCGAAGCTCGCGGTCCCTAGGTATATTGGAAAGGCGTAAATTTATGGGATCCTAGTATTTGTTTCTGAGTTGAGTAAAAAGTATTTGTATCATTGTCTAGGACCCAAAGTACAACCCAGGCCTAGTCTAGATGCATCACACTATAAGTTAGCGAATTTTGAAAATCGAACCGCGACGACTGTTAATATCAACTCCATATATTTCGATTCTATAGAAAACAGAACCGTTAGTAACGTTTGCATCTTATCTAGACCTACGATACAGTACCCTTAACAGGAGTTACAATTGCCGTAGTCGTTACCGTAGTCGAATGCTCTGTTCCTCGCAGTCTATAACAATACTGCGAGGTTGCGAGGGACAGAGCACTTGACTGGCTAGCGTGTATTATGTAACTCCATGGAAAGGTCAATTTGTATAATGTCTTCTGATATTTATTCGCTTTGTTTTAAAAGGATTTAAAATCAAAACCCGCTTACCAACATGTATTTAAAAGCAAAACCGGTGCAACGTAGTTACACTATATTAGAACATACATTGTCATAGGCCAACGAAAGTTCACGTGTATTCAGGGGTCAAGGCAGAATGCATCTTTCCATAAAACAGGTTGTAAAACAAACGGCTACCAGGGTTGCGGTAGCTTAAATGCTTTATAAGCGTACTAGTGTTGCAAATTGTTACTTTTCGATGAAGAAAACGTTAAACAAGCTGTGGAAACGTTCCAGGTTTAAATATTTATTTTGTGCCCGTTGTTTGATCACTAGTTAGCTCAACTTAATTTTTAAAATTCAAAAAAGGAAGCGGAAATTTGACACATTTCATTAGTTATGATTTTTTACGATTAGTTAGTTTAATTACTGATCAAACAACAGGACCTTAGGGTTCTCATAGGGTATTATAGAGTAGATATAGCGCTTCTTACCTACCATCATTTCTACATATTATAAAACAAAGTTTCTTCCCGCTGTCTGTCTCTGTACTTGTTTGAAGATACACTCGATCTTTTATGCTACGCATCGGATTTTAATGCAGTTATTTTTTCAAGGAAGGTTTATGTATTATCAATTCTGGTTTAAATGTACAAGTGTTACAGAGGACTCTCATAAACGCAAGTTGCTAGGTAGTTGCTTTATAAAAACCGCAAAGAACTTTAGTTCGGATAATAGACATTATCATTACGAAAGGCTTACAAGGTGATTGAAAGATGGTAATTCAAACGAACTATTTTTTTTAAATAATTGAAATATACTTAATTAGTAAAATATTGTAGTATTATAAGTGTGATATGATTATTTTTTTCAGGATTATTAAATTTCGTGGTATAGAGCCATTTGAGATTCATTTTTACATTTATACTTTTCATCATAAATATTATTAGCTAAAAAACTGCACGGCGTTTTTTATAATTTAACGTCATAATACATTTTACTACGGCGCCTTACTAATTTAATCTATTTTTTAAGTAAAGATACGTACACTCATGCGGCCGCGTACTAAAACCCCATAACTCTATAATCTCACTTAATTAACCTAAGAATTTTCTTACAACATTCACCCTTTGTCCTGACGAAGACATTACAAGACATTAGGTTCCCAAGGCGGCCCATTCACGATGTTATCGAGAGACTATCGCTATCGCTTGTAATTATTTGGTGACGTGACGACTAATTGTAGCTTTCGACGTCAATTAATAATTAATGGTGTGTTTTACGAACTTCATTTTCTTATTGAGAAGTTTTATTTGGTGAATGAATAGATGAAAAGTTTTGTTTTTTGTAGATGTTTTATTTTTTACAAATTTTTCAGATTCGATTGGCATTTTTAAATGTCAAACTAATTAACCATTACTATCATTAGAAGAAAGAGTACCTACCAAAATAAACAACATCGCACATTTAACAAAACACTACAAAACGAAATTTTGTTTTTGTTTATAACGAAATTAAAATAGTTCTTCACAACTCTAAAACGCATTTTTACACATTTTTTTATGTAGGTATACTTTTGAAATTCATATTAACTATTATTTTTATCATTATTCCTTTAGTTAAATTTCACACATACCTAGAACACCATATTTTCTGCCAATTACCTTTCATACATACCTATATTTTTTCTTGATGACAATTTTATTTATGTTTTATTAAGTTAACAAAGAATCTTCCTACCGTCACGCCAAAAGACAAAACAGTATAAGTCAAAATTGCCACGATTGCAATTTGCATAAAAGAGGAACCCCTTATCTTTAGGAGCAGGCAGTTTGTGAAAACTTTGTCTAATTGTGTTCTGACTTGTTTGGTCTAATTATTATTTTTGAGGTTAATAGAGTGTCGCTTTGGTTTTGTTTTTATGTAATTTAAATATTTATTTACATAATTATGCCTAAAAAATTGCTTTGTGCAAAAATGTTTAAGTATTGACCTTGTAATGGTTTCAAACTTTTATTTCTAGCGATTTAAATTGATAAGGAAATGCGTTTTTAAATTTATTATTTATTCATCACGGCGGCAGTAATCATGAAACTAAGTATTTTTTCCAATTGGAAACTTTTCCGGCGGACGCGGTGAACTTATGAACGGAGATTCAATTTTTACGCAATAACCCGAATTGTTGACTAACAAATTCCGCTTATTATTTCTTAAAACAAATACAAAACACTTGTACGATGGCCATAGATAATGTAGCGTAAAAAGATGAAACTCATCTATTAACCGGCAAAGTTAAAAAAAACTTGACTTGTATTCTTAAGATTTAAGAAAAATACTTGTAAACGCACCCTCTATTTCAGTTAAAATTCCAATAATCACACACCACTCTCACCTAAATAATTCCGAGCCCTGAATGACTAACTCACCGGTGACCTATTTAACCTACTTAACCCGTAAATCGTCCGTTCACTTAAAACCTAAAAAGGCACTGGACACAACACTTTCACTGCCCTTACCCTCACAAGTGAACTGCCCGTAGTGTTTCCCCGAAGACTTATCTCCGCAGACGACGCACTCTACATTCTGTCCCTTATCGTTCGCCGAGCTGCCGCTTTGGGTCGAGGCAGCCTGGCTCGCGGGAGTAGAAGGTAGAAGATCGTCGTCCCTCCAGCTTCCTCGGAAGCCGAGTTCCAAAGGCGGGAGGTCAGGGCCTCTCGGAGGGCAAAGCCCCGGGCCGCCGACCCCGCCATAGACTAGAGCTCCGTGCGTGATGGTGGCGTTTGACGTCGCGGGGCGAGACTCGCGCGGCGCGCCGTGAGTCAAGGGTCGCGGTTGAGTCGCGACTGAGCTCGGGTCGGGCCAGGGCGCGCCTCGCCGCCATTGGCCCGGTGGCCCGGGGGCAGGGAGCGAAGGCCCCGCCACCTCGACCGGGCGGGGGGCCGCGGGGGTGAAGTACGGTCGGGAAATTCGCGCGTTTTCGCGTGTTTTTTGGGTTACAGGTTTTTGCTATGCTGGTTTTTTATGTCCGACGTCGTGGTGTTTTACTCTTTGAAGATATGTTGTTATGGTGTTTTCTAATAATATTTTTGATTGATTTACTTATTAACCTGAAAAAAAAACTATACATACCTATGCTAGATAGTTCTCAGTTTCATGACCATATAGCCATGAATTAATTCCCAGTTTGATAAATCTGACCTAATGAACTATACTTAAGTCTTATTATTATCATCACTAATTATTTTTTATTATTTTTCAGTGACATCTCCTTTGTTTCAGACTGTACTGAAACTTGGCTCCGTCTCCTCCATAGCTCTCGGTGATAGGCGGTACCTGAACAGATGGGATTTTATTTACGCAGAGTATATTAGACATAGCGAGAGATATAGGTTAGTATGACTACGGTACTTGCTAATGGGTAAGGTCGACAGCTCAATATTAGTTAAAGATGCAGTGTAAGGATAAATAATACCTTAGGCTTTGACAGTAAATACACATAAAAAAAAATGGTTTAGTAGGTATATTATTTGTCAGGAAGTTTTAATATTAATTGTTAAGAAAATAAGATGAGGTCATTGACCTTTCGTAATATTTCATTTTTTAAATAAACTTTACTGACAACAATTTAACACTTCGTTAACCCCCCCCTAAAACAAAGTGTCAATTGACTGTAACGAACTGTTAAAATGAATAATTACGCCTAGAGTCGTAAGTCATAGTTATCTTCACATCTTTAAAAAAAAGGGATATGAAGAGTTATTTTAAATTTTAATATTCAGAACCACGCTATAGATTTTCATACAAAACTGACCCTATATAACGTCCTTGGCATCCAATTCGATAAACTCATGACATGATACATTTAAGCTTACTCTAACTACCAATAAACGTATTCAAAGTTAACTTCACAATTTAAAACCCTGAAGCGAAAAAACAACTCATTATGTCGCCAATCGATCATATCTGAAAACGCAGTGATCTAGATCGATCTAGATCAGTGGGCGGCGCGAGGGGCGTGGCCTGCGCGCGCGCCGCCCGCACTGCGCGACGCGACGCCGGCGCGTGACGACGTTTTCTTTAATTGGGACTTACGCACCTTTGCTGCGCTGTCAAATTTTATTAAAATTTAGAAACTATTGTCTGATAATTAACGGTAGACAAGTTACCTGTCGATTTCTCTTTTGTTATTATCTCATGTGTATCTTATAGGTTTTCTGTATATTGCCCAAGTTTACAATCTTATTAGATTTTAAAAGCACTGTTTGGTTTGTACTGTAGTTAGTTCTTACGCTTTGTGATATGCAAGTGTTGCCAATATATATACTATAACCAGTGAGCCTCTGGTTGTATTTTTCAACTTTCAGTAAGTACCTACCTACTTTGTACCTATTGAAACAAAGTTGGAACGGGATCACTTTGACTTAGGAATGCCTCTAGGTAGGTATTCAATCCTCGTTGCAGAGTAGGCACCTTACTATTTCAAAAACTTTTATATTCATTCAGTTTTTTTGTCATTCCTAATTCAGATAAAAAGCATAGCCTAATTCCTAGTTATGTACTTCTTTTAAATTTATTTTACTTGGCGACTTTGATTTTCTTATTAGATGAAAAAAAACAATTTGTTTTCAAAACACATTGAACTGTAATCGTACCTATAGGAAAAATAGTGTTCCATCTTTACGTCACAAAATAACGAGAAAAACCGTTCCACATTCGAATGTTCGCACAGGAATAGGAGCGTCTCGTCCAGCTAATAACCGAGGGTAGAGGGTAGAGGGTGGGGGTGAGAGGAGGCGAGGGCGGGTCAGAGGTCGCGCCTCCTGGCCCGCCCAGCGCGCCTCAGTGTGTGTGTCTTAGTCAAATTATGACGGTTTTTAGTCTTAGTTAAAGGTAATAGATACATAATATATTTAAAGGGTATTTGTAAAATCATGAAAGCTTCGTAGGGGCTTTAAATTATTTTATTAAACTGAGCTTTGGATAAAAATTTCGTTTCAACGCGTCAAGTCAGAGAAAACTTTAATTCCTGACGCGTCTCGAGACGGGCATCTCAGGATAAATGTAGGTATAAATACGGCCGTTAAATGCAAGAGCCGTCCAACCCTATCTTTACACGTGACCGTTCGATTATTTTTGAAAATGAGTACCTAATATTCCAAATTTGAGAGTCCGATTCACTTCGGAAAAATCAATATTCCAAACTTGAAACAGATATAACAGTTTTCTATTATTTGACGTATCTTGAGACGCATCTCAAGTAAGTATAAAACATAAGCGTACCCAAATTAATTTGACACATTGTCTTCATTCCATCTTAGTAAAGTAGGTACGAGTACTCAGGGTTGGCAACTTGGTAACGTATCAGTCTTGAGATGTCGATGGCCCTCAGACCATATTTACTATTAGGGCCTCTGTTCTACAACGTTAAACAATATTGCTTTAGACGTTTAATGGTATTATTTTTAACACGGCCGCCAATACTGTCAAGTTAATAATAGCTTTCAAAACGCTTACAATACGATACTAAGTCAAAAGCATGTTCTGTGACTCCAGAAACGATACGAGTCTCCCGAGGTTTAGGTGAAAACGGTATATGTGCGGTGTGTGGTTTTGCGGGTGGTAGGACCCTGTGCAGGGTCCGTCCGGATCGCTACCACCATCTTATCCATTAACCTACCGCCAAACAGCAGTGTTCGCATTGTTGTGTTCCGGTTTGGGGATAAGACAGCCGGTGTAATGACTAGCATAGAGGCATTCCATCTTAGTCCTCAGGGTTGGCAACGCATTTGCAGTCTTATGCTAATGTCTATGGGTCACAGTTTCCACTTACCATCAGGTGGCCTGTGTGCTCGGTTGCCTTCTCTATGCCATAAAAAATATATAATAATAATAATATGTGTAGTTCACGCTGTATATGACGTTTAGCCATTCTTATTAAGAGCTAAATCCACTTAGAATAGAGACCCATCTTGTTTGTTTGTTTACCTCCTCGATGCCAGAACTAAAAATATAAACATTTGGAACTCTTTTTCTGACTTCCGCTCGGATTATAACTTAAAAATGTATAGTATAATTCCTAAACAATTACTTCAGTAATATTAACTTAAACTTTTAAAAAAATGAACTCTTTAGCTATAAGTCAGCCGTCATTATTAATATGTTAGCTATCTCATACATTATTAACGCAATCTGTAAACTTAAAATTTTACGAAAACGACTTTTTCTCTCAAGCCTGAGTCCTGACATACTCTTCACACCGCAAATAGGTCCTTACTTATATACTTTTCTCCCTCCCCCCCCTCATCGATCGTCGTCTGGCTCCCTCCCTCCCCCTAATTGGGCAGGTACGGGACGCTTTGGCCTTTTCCCGGCAACTCAGGAGTTTGGAAATCTTAGGGAATCGAGAATTGGGTCGGGTTTGGATTTAGATTAATGACGTCGGATGTTATTTATCCGATGATGGATCGAAAACTAGGCATAAGACTTTTTTTTTTCTAACAACCTTAAATGTACAAAGAACGTATTTTTGTAGTTTATATCATTGTGTAATTAGTACATTATTTCAGCTATCTAAAACTGGTTAAGATATGCACTGAGTTGTTTGGTAATTCAAAGTTTTTTAATTGTTACTAGATTTACAATATTAATTAATATCCTACTCATAATTATAAATATGAGATTTTGATTCATGAGGGTACATTCGACGTCAATTGAAATAAGGTCCAAAAATGTAAACATATCTTTAACGTCATATACATTTAAAGCAAAATTAATATCAATAATGAGACTACGCAGCAGCTATAGACAGAACACGGGAAAAAACCTATATTTTATCTATAATTATCTATAAATCTTCAAACAATTAATCTATTTCAGTGGTTGAATGTAGTGTCGACGCAAACAATGCAAAACGACTGGCGCAGGAGTTGATCGTCGTTGAGCGCGTCAGAAATGTCTCCATTCAGTCTGCTACTGAGACCATGAAGTATAATCAGACATTTTCGAGTTAGGGTCTTTTTTGTAGCAAACTGTTATTATTAAGTGGTGGTGGAACCTTTAAAAAACATGTTCAAGTATGACCAATTGCCAACTGACGACCATGGTCACGCTGTCGCAGGCCAACTGCAAATGAGTAGCGTATTTGGCCGTGAGCCGTCCGAATGTCCGGCCCAGATCGCCACACTTGCAGGTCAAAGAAATCGTCAGACCAATATTGACCGGCAGACTGTTAAGCTGTCTAATACGACGAATTGACAGTCCAATATCGACTGGCTGACTGCTTAGGTACTTTTCCACCGGCTAGGCGAGGCGAGACGAGAAGTAAAAATTGTACCTATTTAAAAACACTCTCGCGCGTGTTGGAATTGATTTTTGGTGTCAACCCGTGTTGATTTCATGTTATCTCGTGATGGTTACAAATCTAACCTAACCTACGTAAAACATATTTGTGATAACCTGATATCAACACGGGTTCTGCGAAGTTCTATGAAATGAGTGTCGGTGAAACAAGGAACACCTGTTTTTAGAATACAAATTTAAACCCTCGCACCGCCTCGTCCTTTACCCGGAAACTGCCGCCACGGAAATACCCACAAGATGTAGAAGTAAACAATCAAAGCAAAGTTTATATTTACTACATCGACTTCTACTTCTACGGTGTTCGCATTGTTGTATTCCAGTCTCGTAAGACAGCCGGTGAAATGAATGACTAGCATAGCCGCATTCCATCTTACGGCGGTACTCAGAGACATTTTAGAGCCAGTTAACTCGTTCCTTTTTCAAACTTGTGTATGAGAAATCATCGCTAAGGAACGACATAATCGTCATTAACTGAGACTGAGTTAGGGAATGGAAATAACCGGTTATAACCGGTTTTAACTGGTTATTTTCATATAAAAAACGGTTAATAACCGGATAAATAGCATCCTCTAGTCTGAGTGCGGCCGTTATAGTCCTTAGGGTTGGCAACGCGACGAATGGTGATGGTAAGGCTGCAGATGTTTAAGGGTCTTCAGACGGAATTTTTATAAATTTTGGTATCTTTTATTTATACTGTGGTGAGTACTAACTAATAATAAATGAAGAAATAAACAAACGAAGCAGATTAAATTCAGTCAGTTCAGCCCTACGGTAAAAGAAAGTAATTAATAAAATTTACAGGAGGTACAGTTATATTTACGTAGTATTTGTAAATTGAATTATAAAACCTACTACGTGTACACATAAGTATGTCATTAAAAAAAAACCTGAAATCTGGATTTTGCTGTAAAGTACCAATCTATATTAACGCATGATTGTTAAATAAAAACCTGGTTTCATGAGTCGTTTTTACATAATTCCTATAATTATATCGACCAATTAACAACTATATTAGTTTCCGTTTCATAACTAATAAAAACCCTCATTCAAATATAAATCACTTAAATCTAAACATCCTGTATAATAAAAACCACACAACCCAAAAAATAACACTTTCTTTTCATCAGCTCGAAATACATCACCCATATTGCACAAAGCGCAAAACAAAGGAGCACACAACAAAACAAAGGACGAGTGATTTAAGGTTGGCAGCGCGTGCGCTCTTGTTCTGTTTGCACATCGATCTTTTACTAAACTGTGATGGTGCCTGATTGATTTAATGCTGCTTTGGAACTAAATTTAAACCGGATTCCAGTTGCGGCCACTTTTATAGAGAAGTTCAAAGGGTGTTCAAAAATTAATTGTTATTAGATTGGATTTGTAGGAATTTGTTATGCTTGATGTCGATGGACACAACAAAAGTGTCTATACATTTAAGTCTAGGTTTTACCATGGCTAATTTCTATTTATTTAAATTACTGAGTATTTATAAGAAATGGTGTAATTATCCCGCGTAAATATAGATGGCCGCCGTATGCGATTTGTGCCGTGCCGTGTGGTTGCCGACCCCATACTTTTAAGTCGTAAGATGCGACTAAGGGAATAAAGGCTTGTAGTATTGTTAGGCGATGGGCTTGCAACTTATCACTAATATACACTGGTAAACATCTTAGCTTGTGTAAACTGTGGTTACAGAATCAACAACAAGTTTTCAGAGTTGTTGTATATTCTGTAGCTCTGCCTACCCCACTCTGGGTATGTAAAACTAGATTTATTCTCATGGTGCAAGTTTCTGTCCCTCTCAAAAGTTCCCGAGTGAACCGAGAAGGAAAAAAATAGCTGCTTTAAATATATATATATAGGTATATGTCTCTCAAGAGTCATGTCAACATGGCATGGTATATAACAAACTGATATGATGACAGACTTATATTTCATGATAACCGGCTAGAAGGGGTCAGGGGTTATCAACCGTTCTTCGTCCGGACATATTAATACTTATAATATATTTATCGTTACTAGTTCGTCGATAATTTTGTGAGATAACAAAATTACGACGCTTTATGAAATATGGTTATTTTTAAGTTTGGGCTAGTTAAATAGATCGGTTATATTCGGTTATAGTCATTCTTATGTTGTAAGATGCAAGGTTTAATTTTGCAAGTGTTGCTCAAGTTACTGGAGTTACACTAATTTCTAAATGCTTCATAGTTAATTAAGTATGTCAGCATTTACAAGGTATTTTACTTAAAGGTCTCTAACTGTATGTCATATTCAAAAGTATTTTTTATTCAATGAAACTGTTCACTTGATAAAAAATAGGAACAAGGTTTCAAGAAATTCAGAACGTTGATAACTTGGGTAGACTTATTTTACCCCTGCAACGGAAAATTAATGTTAAAATTAATATTCTACAAACTTGTTAATTTTATAAAAGAATGTGTATGCAAAGATACTGATTACAACATTTTGGCGATTACACCTACAATCAGGTATCGCTATGTTTAAAACTGCCTCGGCAAAAGAGAAAATATATTTATTAAAAAGTGGCAGCGTAAGAGGAAAACAAGCAGACGGACCACCTGGTTGTAAGCAGTCACCGTCGCCAATGAACATTGGCAATGCCAGAGGCGCAGCGAAGTGGTTGCCTTTCAGTGAATATTCTTTTTAAGCCGCGTTTAAAGGAGGACATGTCGTAGTGCTGAGGAATCACCGTGAAGAGAACCTCACTCCATAGTTCCAAGGTGCGAGGAAGAAAGGATCTGAAAAAGGAAAGGTCGGTCCGGATCGCTACCACCATCGTATCCTTAAACCTACCACCAAGCAGCAGTTTTCCCATTACTGTGTTCCAGTGTGATAATACTACAAATGAAATAACTAGCATAGAGGCTTTCCATCTTAGTCCTCAGGGTTGCAATGCATTTGCGATCTTAGAATTGCAGTCTTAAGATTGTAGTCTTGAGAATGCAAATCTTACGATTAGGTTGCCTGTGTCCCGTTCGCCTTCTCCGTGAGTCCGTGACATATAGGTCTACCAATCTACGGTCGAAGTTCATTTGCACGTCGTGATACAACAAGTTCGATTTTCACTTGCAAAAATATTATGACAGTGATTAGTGTCAACCTTAGCGATAATTAGACCTCACAGAAGCACACTATTACAACTTTAATATTAAGTAGAAACGTAAAACGTTCGGAAATAATATTGTTTGCGTCATGTCAAATACATGTCACGTGGGCATCACGCTGGAACGGCCTGACTGACAGGCCGCTGTGAGATGTACACAGATGACGTAATCGTTGCATTACGCGTATCTTATCTTCAAGTTAGAACTAAAAATAAATATGGCCGTCTAGAAAACGTCTCTTATTTTTAAGGCTACTTTTATATCAAATATTGGCATTAGCAGATCCAGAAACAGCTATCAGTTAGAAATAAATAAACACCGGAGGAGAATCTCACACTAATTGACCTATTCCCAAACTAAGCCTTAGACGTGTGCCATTAAGGTCTTAAAATGTTTTCCATCATAGAACCTTGTCATAATGACAGCGTCAAGTGACGAGATAGAAATTTAATAGGAATTTTTCGTCGGCTTTATGCGACAAGGTTCTATTATGGTTCATCAATTAAAGTCCGTGACCGTACTATAAACTTACTTATACACAAAATATATAGTTAAATACATAGAGAACATCCAAGATCCAGGAATAAATACTTACTCGCGCTCGTCACACAAATATCAGCCCTAACCGAAATTTGAATCCGGGACCGCTAGTTCGATTTTCGAATGCTGACAAAATGTATGGAATTGACGCAGGCGCTCGACGCGATCGTCTGGCAGGTTACGTCAATCATAACAATACATTTTCGATAACGATAACGAACGCCGAATGCATCTTGTCTAGAGCCTAGGCACGTATAAGCCCTTAGCAACTTTTCTAGCCGCACGGACCTGTCTTCAGTCCGATTGTTAGTCTATGGTTCTAATTAATTTATTGCAGTAAGGAATAAGTGTCATATTTGCCATGATCACTTTGTACGTAAAGAAAAACAGCTCTAAGACATACAAATTATCAAACCGTCCATCTTGCGTTCTCATTGTTCCGATTCTTTAAACTTACGTAATCCAGAGATGGCTAACCCACCCCGTAAAGTTCCGCACCCGGATATTCAAAAGAGTATTCATAAAAAAAATGGCCCCCAAATAATCCGCATTCGGTCAGGACCGCGTCGCTGGACGCTACGCAATTCGTTAGGGTTGCCAAAAAATGGTGTAGTAAATTAAATAATGCTTGGATTTTATAGTATAGCTATGTATGTAAACTCTTTATAGTATATTAGCATTTATAGTAACTATTCTGAAAGATTTCAGTAGTCAAAGATTATGTGTATGTAAAACATATTTACAGTAGCCGCATACATATTTATTTATTTTATTGAGTTCTTGTAATTTTAATTATTTTATAGGTATATCAAATGAAATGGAATCAAAATATTTATTAGCATTATTTAAATGCGCGTCTCTATTTAAAAATATAAGACTATATTTAAAAAAAGTTGTATACTCGTAAATAAGAAGCAATAAGCGAATTTAGTCACTTCGATACAAAACCAACAAAAAAAATTTCGTTCGATAAAGATAAAGAGACATTTGTTCGCAACAATACAAAAACACATTAAATAGATACAAAAAGAACAAGATACAGAGAAACAGTTGCGAAACGATCCCAACTCAGCATTCGCTAGCTGTAAAACCAGCACTGGTCTTCCGTTGGAACCGTTTTTAAATTTCAGCAAATTGAAATTGGTAGTATACCTTAGGTGAATGTATCACCAAAAATATTTCACCCGAGCAAATATTAGAGTTATCGTCGCCATCCCTAGCTCATCCTCGGTCCGGCGCTGACGCGATTTTCCGCGCGGTCGCGCCGTGTCGGCGACCATTTTTGACGCTCCGCCATCTTTGCTGATTACCGCGCTGAGATGAAACCGCTCGGGCGTTTGATAGCTTGTTATAAATGAAGTGACTTGACATACGGCTCAATCTAGGATTCTTACCTTCTTTTTATTTTTAGGAATCTAAGGTAGAAAGACTGAGAGGAAATGAAAAATGTTTAGTTTAACAGTTTTGTGAGTACCTATATTTTCACAATAGGTACCTTTTTATGTGTACCAAAAATTCCTACTTACTATAAAGACTGTGGTGAGTGTGGTGCCGAACAAGTTCCCTGAAAATCTACTTCATTTTTAGATGTATAAGCGGATTTGTCTCACTTTGTTTGTCTGTTTGTTTCGCTGTAACGGCTAAACCGCTGACCCGATTTGCTCT
The DNA here is from genome assembly GCA_923062465.1 of Acleris sparsana. Taxonomy (NCBI): domain Eukaryota; kingdom Metazoa; phylum Arthropoda; class Insecta; order Lepidoptera; family Tortricidae; genus Acleris; species Acleris sparsana. Next base: position 4,185,705 of record OV281302.1, on the reverse strand, counting down.
CCTGAGAGAAGAGCGTAAAATAGTCGCGAGGATAGAGTTATATTGCGAGACGAGAAATAGGTACCATGACAGTATAGATCCATCCACGTATTAAACTTTGCCACCGCCGATATGATATCATTGTATCACACGTCACTAGTAGATCCTAATAATATAGGAACCAAACATCATCCACAGAAAACACAATTCAGCAGCCTATTTACCAAATATTGGGCAAACCTTAATCCTTTAAACCGCAATAAACGTCACCTAAGTGGTTCTCAATAGGGCCGCGCGGCGCCACCGTCGCTTTGTGCCGAGGCGACCAATTGTGCAACACCCCTGGCTGATCGCTTAATTGACTACTGAGCGAGAGGTTTTTGGAGCCGCGGTTGATGGTGCCGGTGGAAATGTTTGATGTATATTGCTGATATATTTTCGCAAAAGAAAAAATATATCGTGTTCAACCCTAAAAAAATGAGAGCCGACCAAGAGGGATTTTGTCTAAATTGTCAAAAAATGTATAGCTACCAATACTTAGTTATGTTACTGGTTATATCAAGCTGACAGTAGCCACAGCTGTACCTAACGTTTTGTTAGGCTCGTATGGAGTCAACACGCTTATGCACGAGCACAATCATGTTAGAAGCGACCTATTTTTAGCGTTGTTATATGATTGGGTTTCTAGTTATCTTGGGTAAGTCCGCAACATGATGGCAACTTATGGCAGAGTCAGGACTCGGGATCAACTAAGTGAATTCGTACGATCAGCACACAAAATATAAAAAAAAGTCACAATTTATGTTTTCATTTCAGGCCGCGGCATCAAAATTTTGAACATGCGATGTTAAGCAGTAATGTATTATACGTCACTCTGTTCACCCTCTATGTTGGAGGAGTGCTCCGATAGAGGATTAAGTGAGCGAATGAGATTTGTTGAGAACTGACGCGATTGTGCGCACAGGGATTAACAGGAAAGTTGCCTTTTAAAGGTGATTTTTAATATTAAAAAGAGCTTTTAAAAGTGCTGCCTATATATACGCCTATGATAAAGTAAAAAACACACTGTCGAAATGAAGTAAAAAATATAGTTAGAAATAAGAGTGATCTTTTTGTAACACCCTTTATCAGCATTTCAGGAAGTTCTATAGTTCTATTTTCTAGTAGTTTTTATAAATTATTAAGCGCATCGATATGCGTTTTATCATTCTACTCAATTATTCGCAGACGGAGTAGCGAGTAAATAATGATTTCCACCAAACGGCTCGCATCGCATCGGATCGGAAAGGATACGTACGGATGCGGCGACAGCCGTACGGCTCTATTGAAATTATTGTTGTCTGTTTATGACGGAGCCGATCGCACGTCGCAGCATACTTACGGCGACGTACGCGTGTCGCGGAAGACGCCCGCGGTCAAGTTGCTGTTCGCGGCTGGGTAATATAGACTTTAAATACTGATTTGACATGTATTAGAAATCAGGGATTCAATATAATAACTCACAAGTTTCAAGGAATAACGGTTTTATTACAAAGTTATTTCCAGTTACAATGTAACACTTAGCACTAATTAAAATTTTAAATCTCAAAAACAAAGTCTGATCGGTAAGAAGGCTGTCCAAGGAATGTCCCTCCAATCACAAGATCGGCCATTACCAAGACAGGCCGGTTGCCGCCTTTTTTTACTCGGAAGTGACGTCACAAGAAATACTTAATATCTAACCTTAACGTATTAAACCAATATAACTTACATCACAATGTAATACAAAAATACATATATGATTTTATTATTATCCTATATATCTAATTATCTTACACTCGGCCTTTCCTGACAATAAGTTTGTCCCAAACTTACATGAAACTTAAAACCGACTAACACTTATTTTCAAAAATTATATAATTTGAATAATTAAATTCTTACAAAATATCATCGAATAACTTCATTTAAGCCTTACTTCGACATTTTCATCATTTGCTTTTATAAAACTATACTCTTCTCACTTTGATAACCTTAGAATCTCATTTCATCGCACACATGTACAACATAGTAACTATACCCAAATTCTTCAATAATACTAATCGTAATCACCATATCCACGTTACTACTCATAGTAACTGTGACCAAACAATATCAACAATACTAACTGTACTAGTTATGTTAAAACATCGTTACTAGCCAAAACTAACTTTCATCAACAATACTAACCATACTGGCTATAGCGAAACACCATCAACAATACTAACCATACTAGCTATAGCGAAACACCATCAACAATACTAACCATACTAGCTATATCGTAACACCATCAACAATACTAACCATACTAGCTATAGCGAAACACCATCAACAATACTAACCATACTAGCTATATCGTAACACCATCAACAATACTAACCATACTAGCTATAGCGAAACACCATCAACAATACTAACCATACTAGCTATAGCGAAACACAATCAACAATACTAACCATACTAGCTATAGCGAAACATCATTAACAATACGAATTATACCAACTATGACCAGATCATCAAATTACCAACAATACTAACCATACTATTCCATTATACATAGACTTCCATTTACATTCAATTTTCGTATCATTGCTATTATTCATACCAAATTATCTTATTACCACGAATACAATTTTACATTACAATACTAATGTGTGAGCTTCCATTTACACAGGATACAATTGAACTATAAACATATATTCGATAACTTGTGAAATTGTTTATTAGACATTGAGATACATATTACAAAACATTATTTAATTGATTCCCACACAACAAAATCAGATTAGTAGTCGTTCTTGCAACTTTCAGTATCAGAACTGCTGCTATCATTGTCAGAGTGCGTCATAATCCAAGGCTTCATACGGTCAGCAGCCCATATGTTGCAATAGTTTCGTTGAGTGATATTAGAACCTACAATACTAGATACTTCATATCTATCATTGCCTATCACTTTCGTTATCCTAAATGGACCAGTAAATTTAGGAAGTAACTTCTTACTTTGGCCGTCATTGTTGGGAGTTGGTTTTAATATTTTTACTAGATCACCTTCACTATAAATCCTAGCTTTTATCTTATGCTTGTCATACCTATTCTTTTGAGCTATTTGATCCTTCTCTATATGTGCTGTTATTTGTGATCTTATACCGTCTATGGATCTAGGTTGGCGTGATGCATTAATCAATTCCACAAATGCATTATCGCCTCTGCTAAGTAACCTAACTCCAAACATTGCTTCTGAAGGGGCTTTGCCAATGCCTTTATGAAGGGTGTTATTCATTCCCCACTGTGTTTTACCTAATACTGTGTCCCAGTATCTCTCGCCCAATTTATCCGAATATGCTGTTAAGGTATCAAGTATGGTTCTGTTAAACCTTTCTACCTGTCCGTTTGCGCGAGGTGATGACACAGCATTAAGGACATGTTTAATTTTAGACTGATGACAATATTTCTCAAATTCTTTAGATGTGAACGAAGTTCCCTGATCCGAAATCAACCTATTAGGGTATCCAAAAATTGTAAAAATGTCCTCTAGTGCACGAATTGTTAGACTCGATTTATGGTTACGGAGTGGCTTTAATAAGCAAAATTTAGTGAACCCGTCGACCAACACAAGAAGATACGAATTACTTTTAGCACTTTTAACAAAAGGCCCTAAGTGGTCAATATGCACAGTGTCAAATGGCCTGTCAACCTTGTGGATCGGATGTAATAAACCTTCTTTTGGACCAGTAGGCTCTTTACTATAGGCACATTCAATACAAGAACCTACATATTTACAGATGAAACGCCTCATTTTGGGAAACCAGAAGTCTTTTTTAATTTTTTTCTAAAGTCTTCTCAGTACTAAAATGACCTATGTCATCATGATTAAATCTACATAGTTGAAATCTGGCCCCTTTGGGCACCACCCACTTTAACTCGTCTCCCAATTTCCTGAACAATTTATTATCCTTAACAATATAATTTTCCTTAATATCTGAGTACTCCTTATCCTCCAAGATTTTACGAATACGCTGGATCTCGCTGTCATTTAATTGTAAGCTTAAAAGCCAATCCGCTTGCGTGATTCGCAAAACGGAGGGTATCGGGTCTTCAGACGACACCACACCACCGGGCTGCGGGTTTCGACTTAGAGCATCGACATGGGACATAGTATGGCCTGGTTTATACTGAATATCGAAGTTAAATTCCTGAAGTGCTATCCACCACCGTGCTATACGGGGAATTAGATCTCTTTTAGCAAAAGTAGCCCTTAATGCACTACAGTCAGTAATTAGTGTGAACTTTACTCCTATCAAATAAACTCGAAACCTTTGCAATGAATTAATAACTGCCAAGGTTTCGAGCTCATATGCATGATAATTCTGTTCTTCAGTCGTGGTTTTCCGACTAAAGTAAGCGACGGGTCGTAATGCATTCGTAGTATCATCCCTCTGCATGAGAATACCCGCTAATCCGTATTTGCTAGCGTCCGTATGTACCTGAGTCTCACGTTTAGGGTCATAGATAGCTAACAAAGGTCTCTGTGTAAGCGCGTCTTTTAGTTGTTGAAAGGATTGCTCCTGTTTTGAACCCCAAATCCAAGCACAATCCTTTCTCGTCAAATCTGTCAGCGGTCTGGCAATAAGGGCAAACCCCCCAATGAATTTTCTAAAATAACTCGCCAACCCAATAAACTGCCTCACTTCATGTACGTTACGAGGAGTTGGAAAACATTCAACAGCAGCTATCTTTGCTTTTCCCGGTTTAATTCCGCTCTCACTTATTTCATAACCTAAATATTCTAAACGCTCTTGAAGAAAATTACATTTTTGTAAGTTTAAAGTTAATCCCGCTTTTTGTAATAACCTAAATACATCCTCTAACCTTATCAGTTGCTCATCAAAGTCTTTTCCAAGAATTAAAATATCGTCCATATAAGCAAGAGTAGAATTAAATCGGGAATTACCCAATAGTTTATTAATGGTACGTTGGAATACTGCTGGAGAGTTAGCGAGACCGAATGGCATCTTTTTGAATTGATATAATCCATCGGGAGTAACAAAAGCAGTGTACGGTCTACTTTCTGAACGGATTGGTATCTGGTAATACCCGCTGGCGAGATCTAAGCTCGTGTAAAATTTGTTTCCATTTAGCATATCTAGTTGGTCGTCAATCCTGGGCATAGGATAATGGTCTTTAACAGTTTTCCGATTTAGTGCCCTGAAATCAACACATAATCGGTGCCCACCTGTTTTCTTAGAGACCAATATGACAGGGCTCGCATACGGCGAATTAGATTCCTCAGCAATATCGTTATCTACTAACTCTTTTACCATGTCCCTAACAGTCTGTCTTTCCATATAACTCAACCTGTATGGTCGATATACAACAGGATTCAGATCCTGAAGCTCTATAGCCATTTCTGAAATGTCAGTACATCCTAACTCAGACATGTTTTGGGCAAAACATGTTCTGTACTTGTTGATTAACTTAACGATGGCATCTGATTGATCTTTAGGCAAATTCGGATTCATATTGATATCGCTTTCTTTCAATGGAACAAGAGTGGATCGATCCGTTATTCTATTGCAAGAAATTAGGTTTTCGTTATCGGTAGTGTCCAATGCCTCAATGCCATAGGCTCGGATAAAAAGCGTTCCAGCCTTTAACAATACTGGTTGGTCGGAGAAGTTCTTAACTGCTATTTGACAATCACCCCCTTGTAAACTATAAACCCCCCCAAGAACACAATAATCCAGATTTTTCTGTCTACGGAGGCTATGTTCTACCAAAATATCGCAATTGTCCGGTTTATTACTTGTGCATTCCACGAAACTAATTTCATCTACATTTGTATCCGACACGATCCTTAAAACTAATTTTTCACTACCAGTCTCTATATTACTTGGCAAGTTGGCCAACTCTGTCTGCTCGTTATGTCTGAATATGTCAAGTCTATCATGCGTTTTCATAACTACTACATCAGGTCGTTCTGTAAAATTTTGGCCCACTAGTATGGCCTCAGTTAACATCGATGACTCAACAATATACGCATTTATTTCAGCCGTTACCTCTCCTAATGTTAAACTAAATTTCGTTCGCCCCAAAGGTAAGTATGAATTATTGCCAAAACCTCGTATTGTTGGGAGGTCGTTATCAAATTTTGGCAAGGAATGCCTTTCAACAATGTCCTGTCTAATTAAAGTACAATCGCTTCCAAAGTCTATGTAACAATTTAATGTAACATCATTATTAATGATGACTTGTTTGTAATATTTCAAGTCTGGTTTAAGACTTTGTGCAAACATAGTTTTCTTTTCGGAGATTTTAATATTACTTGCCGTTTTGTTCCGAAAACAATCAGCGGTTTTATGTCCAACAAGACTACAATTATCACACCTTAAGATAGGTTTAGTGCATTTATTGGACATATGACCTTTCTCTTTGCAATTATAGCACGTCATCTCATTATTAGTGCCAGATGAACGGCACTGAGCACTTCGGTGCCCAGGTTTATTACATTTAAAACAAATGATCTCGTTGGAAGTGACTGTACTTCGTTGTTTAGGTGGCCTCATATTTGACTCTTTGCAAAAGTCTTTTAAAAATTTAAACAAATCCTCAGGATCCGATAACCGTGCTGACATAGCGCTTGATCGCAAAATCCTATCATCTATTGCATAAACTAAGCAATCAACAGCCTCTTTCCCTACAATATTACACGCATTCAATAAAATCATCTTATCGTAATAATACTCGTCAGCAGATTCTCCAAACTTCAACCTTTTATCTAACATTTCTGTTAACAATGCAGCATAGTTTGTTTCGGATGGAAATGCCCTGACTAACCGTTGTTGCCACTCTGCCCATGTTAGAAGTATAGATTGAAGTCCTTCGTACCACTTTTTAGCGTATCCAACTAACTTAGGTAACGCAAAATGGGAAGTTTGTTCGTCATTCCAATTATAAATTTTAGCACACTCGTTAACTTTAGCAATCCAGTTCTCAATTTTCTGATTTTTTTGTGCAGGATCAAAATTAGGAATTATATTTTTGTCATACGAGATCTTATGTGTACCAGACTTCATAATATTTTGAAAAAATAACGCAAAATCCGCAAAACTAGGATGCAAGTTGTCTTTAGGCGACTCACTGGTGTGCTGACGAACTGCAGAGATCGGTTCCCGCGCTTCCACCGGCTGCTGCGCGGTGGCCCCGGTGCTCTGCCTCGGCGCTGCAGCAGCGGGCCTCACCACTGCACTCGCCGCAGTCGCCGCAGTCCTCGTAGTCTCCGTTAACGTCTCCGTCAGTTGCTCAGTCAAATGTTGCTATAACAAATAGTTTAACAGAGCATTACTGTTTTATTTTTAAGTTACATAAACAGGTAAACGTTGGGTACTTTTAAAAAGTAGGTACCGTAAATACATAAAACAGCACTGTGTTTTAATAACGAATAAATAAAGGTTAAAACTGATTAACGACTGAAAAACATCTAGAAGAAAACTAAACAAAGTAAAGAAAAATAATAATACCTAGTTAGCATGAAAACACTTAATAGCGAGCAACTTTCATCTTGGCAACCATACATAATTATGAAAATATACTATTAATGTAAACAAATTAAGTAAAGTGTACAAAATTACTCGCCTGATCGGTACTTGTTTCTCGTTGAGTCCCATTCTGATAGGTAGAACCAGAAGCGCGTGGTGACTCATGGCGTTCGACTACCGCACGATGATGCCGCCGCCGCCGCTTCGAGCGTGATCTCCGCTTCGAACTTGAGCGCTGTCTTGAATGCCCGCGGTTCGTCGATCGTTCATGATGTTTTGAACGCGAGCGCTGCTTTGTACGCAATCTGCGACACGATGTGTCATCTGACGATTCACTGCTGCTTGGACTTCGATGTCGTCGCTTGCGATGGCGAGACTTTCGTCTTGATTGGATCACTTCGTTATCACTGTTCATTTTGGAGCTGAGCACTTAATCCACACTTCTGATATTAGAAATCAGGGATTCAATATAATAACTCACAAGTTTCAAGGAATAACGGTTTTATTACAAAGTTATTTCCAGTTACAATGTAACACTTAGCACTAATTAAAATTTTAAATCTCAAAAACAAAGTCTGATCGGTAAGAAGGCTGTCCAAGGAATGTCCCTCCAATCACAAGATCGGCCATTACCAAGACAGGCCGGTTGCCGCCTTTTTTTACTCGGAAGTGACGTCACAAGAAATACTTAATATCTAACCTTAACGTATTAAACCAATATAACTTACATCACAATGTAATACAAAAATACATATATGATTTTATTATTATCCTATATATCTAATTATCTTACACATGATTTAATATCGTTTGGAGACCATACAATTCTTTCCGTTCCGATCCGTTGCGGGCCGTTTGGTGGAAATAGTGCTTAAGAGATACTTTACAATAAGTACTAAGTTGTTTCATTGGTCGTAACAATTAATGTTCCCTAATTCAGAACATTAGTACCATGAACCGTTTGTAACATACCGTTAACTAAACCAAATTAATAATACACTCCCGCGTCATAAAAGCAAAGCAGCAGCGATACCAACGCTTCAATGTACAACAAAACGCAAAATTTCACCGCCATTGTGGATCTAATTTGATTGGTGAAAATAAATACCCACCCGATATGAAAAAGAATTGGTTTACATTCGACTGGACAGATCGATGCGTCTTAAGGGATATTTCCCTTTATTTCCCTAGGGCTGTAAGTAATCAGTGGTCATCAGAAAGCCCTTCCATTATGTTACTATTATTATCTATTTGACCGTTTGTCTGTGGTCGAGATGTATGGACTTAAATATTTCATTGAATTAACTTTAGGAGATCTTGCAGGTGTGTTCAGTCGCTCTTAATAAGAGTGTATGAGAGCGAGTGACAGACAGAGTATAAACCCGAAACACATTCTAGAGCTATCACACTGCTCCAAATAGTAACGGCCGCAGTCAGAGTCAGTTAATGATGAGTAATTTCTTAGTGAGGATTTTTGACTACCAGGTCTCTGGCCAACCACTGGTGACTTTACCCTAGGTCTGCCAGAATCTCATGAAAAAAAAGGGAAATTGAAATTTAGGGCTTGCAACTCCGGGGTGAAGGGCCTCGATATTAGATTTTCCACCTGTCCAATAAAAGGTAGATGTGGTGGTTTCATTCCGAGTAGAAGTCTTTATTTCTTTGGAAATTATTCCATTTCCTAGGAAAAAAGTTAAATATGACGTCTGTGCAATTAACTATCTTATTATTTTATTTCAACACAACATATGTACATCATAACATATCATAAAATACAAATATTAACTAAAATAAAAATAAATTAAAACAAATCGAACCCCTCCAACGAACTCACTTGTGGCATCGAGCCTAAGACACTCGCAGCGTTTCCTCTCTGCACCGCTAGACTCAGCCTTTGGGCAAAAAAGGAACCGGCCCGAGGATCGCCACAGACATGCACCAGTTTTTCCGACACCTCCTTGACGAATTTTTTCAAGTCAGAAGACCACGGACCAAAAGTTTCGATGGCGAGGGCCGCAAATACGTACTTAATTTGAAATTAAAAAGGCGTATTTGCGGCGTTTAAGAATTTGGGCATTGTCAGAAGCATATCCAGGAGTGCCAGCGGAGCCTTGAACATGAGACGAGGCTAACGTGTCTACACACGTACAGTCCCATGTTAAAGGCCGTCCCAGATGCCACGGCACTAGAGTACATCCGTCGGGCCTCTTTCCATCCGAAGACGACAAACCTGGGGGTTCCAGAATTGAGGGAATAGATACAGAAATAAGGGCCCGACGGACAAGGTCATTGAGCGACGCATGCCTAAAAAAACGGCCGGCACTCATCTGGCAGCAAAGGCCGTGACGACCCAGTTCATCCACGGGCTGAGAACATTCATTGTGATATTCCATCTTAGTCCTCAGGGTTGGCAACGCATTTGCAGTCTTAGGCTTGCAGTCTTGTGAATGCGAATGTCTATGGGTCACAGTTTCCACTTACCATCAGGTGTCCTGAGCGCTCGTTTGCCTTCTCTGTGCCACAAAAAAAAAGTTTATTATGATTTCGTTGAAAATTACTTCAAAAACTCAATGACGTAAGAGTATCGTTGCTTAGTCAACAATACCGCTCAGATCCAAATGAATGTACCTACAGTCACCATACTGGAAAGTTAAGCCACTTGGTACTCTGTGTAATTTAGCAGAGTAATACATACTAGATACACGAGTATAACCGACTAAACCAGATTTGCATTACACGGCCAAAATACGAACAGTGGCAAGACGCTCAACAATCACGTATACATTTTTTTAATATTCTTTTATATTAATTAACTCTTAATTCATGTTCAATCGTTGATTTACGCAGTTTTGTTGGCTAAGCGACTATATGCACATTAATTTAAAACAATTTCGTATTCTGAGGAAATGTGAGGTTTTTTTTTCTCATGAAGACTGCCACTTAGGCGGTGGCAATAAATAAATCTGAAATTAAATTGCCAAATGGTTGAATCAGGTCAGGTGGTCTCACATTTGTGATCTTAAGACTGTATCTTGAGAATGCATACATATATATAATACTCGTAGGTCACAGGTCCCACCTATGGGTCCCACTTTTCACCAGGTGACCTGTCCGTTTTCCTTTTTTTTATTCTTTTTTTTTAACTTTATTGCACAATACACAAGTAGGTACAAATGGCGGACTTAGTGCCTTAAGGCATTCTCTGCCAGTCAACCTATTTATATTTCTCTACAAGCCTTTACCATACGAGTAAAATGAAATACCTCATAAAACCTTTAAACCCGTGTAATACTTAAACACCTTAAAAAATACCATAACTTTTACCAAAAAAATACAGTTAAACGATATCAAGAAAAAGTTAACTAACCCTAAACAATCGGTTAACACTTTTATCTTTTTTTATCCCCTTTAACCCTCATCTTGCAGCACGTGGTATCTTTAGGGTTGAGATTGACATTATTAACCCTAAAATGGTTAAGGTAAGGAAGCTGCGTTGTATAGTTACAGTGAGATGTTTTTACAACCCCTTTTTGTTTGTATAAATGGGGTGTTGAACCGTGAGCTTAATCTAATATGAAAAAATAATAAAAACCTATTCGAGGAAATATTTAGAAATGGACAAGTTTTTGACGAATATTACGAACGTATAAAATGTAAAGTTTGTTGATCACTACGAGTTGACATTTTATTTCGAATTTTTTTCTAGCTTAACAAATTGTCGCTAAATGTAACTATTAAAAAAAAACTGAAACGGATAAGCGTTTTCTTTTATTATTAAATGTCGATCTAATTAAGAAAAAAGCACAAGAAAATTTGTTGTTTCATTCCTAAATTTTATCCGAAATAAATTTAAAATGTAGTCACGTTTCCAGTAAACATTTGAATATCAAAAAGCCGTTTGTTTCCAAAATCAAACCGCTCTTATTTCGACAAAAAACTTCAACAAAGGCGCCAATCAGCCGACCGAAGCTCAGAAATACTATTAATTTTCAATGAGATTATTTACAAATCCTCGAGAAGTTGTCAAATCTCCTTCCCGTATCTGTCAATATTGTTGCAAAACATAAAAAATCCGGCAAAGACGTAAAAAACTGTGAATATGGGCTAATTTTTACTCTCAAAACCCACTTTGTGTGTAAGCATCAAGGCGTAACACAATTAATTCATACGTTGGTTTTTTATTTTCAAAAAAAGAAGACCGTTAGCTTTTAATTTTTTCTCCTTTTTATTTATGGCGCAAAAATTGGGTTACTTAACGGGAGCGCGTCGCTATTGTGTGGAATCTTGAGGGATTGCAAAAACACGACATAAAAACACCTTTTTTTTCTTTTAACGAACGCGTGTTTGGCAGTCAGGAAATGGTTCGAGTAAATAATGATTATAATGATAACATATTATTATAATTGTAAATTATTAATGATGTAGTCATCTGTTCGACGAGTTATCGTAAAAGAGGGCTTGTTATAAAATAATGAATGGATATTTACGTTGCAGATAAGTATTCGATACCTAAAAGGAAATATCAAGCGGCCATTCATTAACTAAACTAGAGTAACATAATAATTTAAAGTTTTCCTTGTAAGTAGCCATGAATGTTACATTGGTGTTGTTTCTTAAAGTTGTGAATGAATGACTCAATTAAAAACAAAAGCAGGCACATAAATTCATTCTTACAACTTCGAGTTTCTTCTTATCGGTTTGGAATTTTACAATTAGATTATTGTTTTAAAACATAATGCTTTGTTTTCCTGTAATCTATATTTTACTAAATATATTTATCAAGGTTAGAAAACACAAACGAGTTGTATATCCTTTTTGAATCCCTTTGAAAAAATAACGAACAAATTTGTAAAAAAGGCCTGGCGTATTCCATAACCTTCGTGAAGCAGTTAGAAAAAAAAATAACGAACTATTTGAAAATAGAACGTAACTGCCCCGACCACATCGGACATCCATTCAAATAGAACTGGCTGACACGCTTTTTTCAAAACTCGTTGTCTATGCCCGGGTCACAGGTCACCGTCGTCTAAAGGCGTCTAAAGAAAAACGTTACAACCCTCTTAAAAAATACAAGAAAAAAAGGGGCTTCGGCTAATATCGTGAATATTGATGAAGAAAGGAATCTGGTTTTGGTTTTATTCAATCCACATGGTCTCACGGTTTCCACGTGTTCAGCTTGAAACTGGATTTTGGTACTGGTTTGTAATACTGTGTGAAAAAAAATTTGACGTGTCACATAACAAGTGAATATCGCTTAGGGTTGTCTCACACTAAAAAAACATCTACATTTTCATTAAAAAAACTCTATGTAGGTTATAAATAGCCTAAGTTCACACATTAAAAAACTAGTCATTACATTGAGAATTACATAAAAGCTGTGACATGTAACAAAACGCATAAAAGACTTTACAAATAGATCTTAACCCTTCTTAGAGGTAAAGGGAGATAAATAGCACGTGCACAGAATCCGGCGCACCCTTTCGATCCGTAGGGTTAAGATCCACAATGGATCTCGATCTCATTGATCCGGCACGCGACGGGTTAACTCTAGATCGGGGATGCTGCGCGTGCGTTAACGGGTTTTTATTATTTACTGGTTTTTTAAAGGGTTAGGTAGGTCGCCATTAATATAAAGTATGATGATAATTTTACCTTTATTATTGTTATAAATAAATTGTTATAAATTTATTTAGCTTGTCAGAATCCGAAGGCTTACTTGCAAACCGTTTGCTTTTAAATTTGTTTTTCTTTGGGTGATGAATAAACTTCATACTTCCTACGCTTCATACCTTTTTTTTTATTATTAGAATGGGTCTCAGTATCTTTTCCCAACCGTTTCATTTGCCAACAAGTTTTTTACTGTAACTGTAAATATTTCAGGATTTATTTTCAGTACCATCGTGTATCGTTAGGTTAGGTTAAAGTCGTTGTAAAAAGTGGAGAATTATTAAAATTACATTGATTATTAGCTACACACATTTTATAATAGTCTCTATTGTAGGCGGTATAAACCACATCGTCTTTGACTTCTTATGGTAGTGTTTCTAACTTGGCCGCCATTACGGTCAAGTAAATAAAAGCTATCATAACGTTGACAATACGATAGCATGTCAAAGACGATATGGTTTTTACGGCCTAGAACCTCGGCCGTAAAACAAAACCTCGTTGTATTTACTGCAAGGAAGCTGGCCGAGTTTCACACTTTGAAATACGTTCGCTGAATGAATTTTCGGGTGTATGTATGTATGTAGCCACTAGCTAAACGGCATCATACATTTAGAAGAATGCCGCATCGTGTGATATGTCTTTTTTGACTAAGAGGCAACATGACACACAACAAAATTAAATATTAAAGGTGAGTCGGATTTTTAGACTTTTTAACTTACAAAATATTAATTATTACCGCCGAGTCACAAAATACTTCGAATGTTAAAAACGTTCATTCCAGGCGTTCAAACCTTACAAGCCAATGCGACAAAGTTCTCAATTAAGTCTTCTCGCTGCACAGTTAGAACTCTGACACAACGAGAATTTACCTGCCTATAACAAACCGAATAGTTACAATAACTCATTAATATGCTACTTATTAACATACAATACCGCATTGAGTACGGTTTTACTTATTTACCGAAGTAAATGATGTATATATTAAAATGCATAAGTAGAATAGCGTCTTTCGTAATTTTAACCTTAAAACTAGAAGACTAGGTTTGAAATAAAATAAATATATTTTGATTAAAGTCTTTTTTGAATGTGGCATAGTGCAGATATTTTGAAAACTGTAGACAGAAGGTGTACTTAAATAAACTTTAACTGTGAATAAAAATACTTTAGAGTTAAGACAAAAATGAAAATGGAAACCATTACCTACAGCTTAAGAGGATGAAGTCAAAGTCAAAGTTCTTTATTCTTCAATATGGGCATAAAATAATGCACCTATGAATGTTAAGAAGCAAAAACCTTTGCCCCGAGAAGAACAGGCGTAAGAAACTCGGCAATATTTGAATATATTTTTTTACATCATACATAACTTTACAATATCACAGTACTTTTGCAGTGTTACCTTTTTTAAGCATAGGTAGATTTATGCGTAGATTACTCATGCAGTATGCACGACTCACTACCAAACATCCCTATCCATGATATAATCGTCTACAAAAAAGTATATAAAAATCTACACGTATATAAAAAATATGTAAATATTGTATATTGTCTAGGGGACACGGTTTCTGTAGGAGAATGTATCGAAACTTTGTATGTGGTGGTTGTCTTGCGCTGTCATAGGAAAGTATTTTTTTTTTAAGTATACATATTTTATGTTTTTATTACTACTACTTATTACTCCCTATGAAAACTCTTAGTTTTGACACATTTTCCTGCTCAAGCTACGCTTGAATGTTTTTTTTCTTTTTTATTTTATGTTAAATTCATTGTTTTATATAAAGCTAGGTTAAGCTTTATAATTGTATAATATCATAAGAAGTATTTAAAAAAAAAACGACTGACTGTTGAGTTTCTTGCGGCGTTTCTTCTCAGCAGTGGTCTCTTGCGAAGCGCTGGTAGATTTTGACGTGTAAAAGTGCCTGTGCGGCCCACTTACTGAACATCTTTTATCTTTTTATCTTTTTATCTTTTCACTTTATGCTGGGGAAATTAGTAAATGAAATAACAATATCTAGCATATAGAGGCAGTCCACTGCAGTCTGCAGTCCTCAGGGGTGGCAACTCATTAGCAGTCTTAGGATTGCAGTCTTGTGGTTGTAGTCTTGAGAATAGAAAACGATATAGGTCTCAGATGCCACTTACCATCAGGTGGCCTGTGTGTTCGTTTGCCTGTTCCTTGCCATGAAAAATACTCATAATACACCTCGCTTCGATGTATGTACCTATATGTAGCTCGCCATTGTAATAAGACTTTTTTGTTCATACGTACACATAGGTAATGTTTTGTGTTATTTCTTGATTTAAAAAGTCTAAGTTTATAATATTTTTGTTTAATCAAAATCGGGAGTCGAATCATATTATAATCACTGCTCGTGCTAAGATTTAATAGTCATGTAAAAAAAACATATTATAATATAAGCAAAATTTCAGATACCAGGCCATTAACATGTAAATAAGTTACAAAAAAAACCAAACGAAGGCATAATTAATTAATGAGTAAAGGAAACAATATTATAGTTTATGTGACATTTACTGCTTACACATTTTTAAGGATGTCGAGCAGGTAGATTCCTTTTTTGTTAACCTTTATGCATAAACACTTCCGAAAAACCATTCTAAATTCAAATTGTTTGGCGCCATTAATTTCATCCTGCGTGCAATTCGTTTTTTTTCGGCCACAGGATTTAGACCAAAATAAATACATAGGTACCTAATACAGAGCTATGTTTTAAGCTAATGAAATGCTAATATGTGTTAGTTTATAATTTGAATTAATTGTTAACCCCGTATTAAGTACATAAATAAATTTGCTTCTTTTTTTTTCTTAACTCTCATTTTTCTCTGACACAATCTTCATTCCCAGTCAAACATCTGTTTTGCAAATCCAACGACACAGATAAAACAAAACTCATTTAACACCTAAGACCCACATTTCACAAAAAAAACCACCACAAACATGAACTTTCAAGAACTGTAGAGCCCATGTAGAGCCATTACAAAAACTGACATAAAAACCATTAACAATTTTAAATGAAAGTTGAAGAAGACGCCACTGTTAAACAAATGTTTGAGATCTGTATCAGATTTTTGAAGTTATATTTTTGGCCACGTGTAAATGCATGTTGGTTTTCGACTGTCGTAAATTTGTCAAGAGGATATGCAAGCAATTTTTTGCGGCAGCGAGATTAATATTTTGATCTAGTAAGTGGAAATACTGTTATATTTGATTGACAGATTGATGGGATTATGATACTCAAAACAGATATACTGGCAATGAAGTACAAAAAGTATGTTTTGGTCAAAATGGCTGCCACTTGAATCAAATACAGAGTGAAAAGTTTAATAATGTTTTTAAGAGAGCATCAAGCTATATTTTTATAATAATGAATTACTTCGTAACTTTGTGCAGAGTGCCGTAGTTTCAAAACACAAGATTTTTATTTCAAAATGTGATAAAATATAGTTCTGTCTTTGCAGTCAATTGTATGCCTTAAGTTGTACATTAAACATAGCTGTTTTTTTCTATAATGTTTATGATTGGAGTAAGATCGATGTGAACATTAAGACTCACAGCAAAACATTAAGTAGTTATGCAAAATATATTGAAAAAAACACCATCATCTTTTGGTTAGTGGTGAATCCTATTCTCCTTAATATTATAAATGCGAAACTTTGTATAAAGTCTGTGAGCACTAAGAAGATGCTTCGGCTTCGTAACTTCTCTCTCACCCGATCTTAATAAGATCGTATTAGAGCGAGTGAGAGGCAAATACAAGCCCAAAGCACCTTCTAAGAGCTATCGCACTGTATTAGTTTGTTACTGCTACCTCCTTGGATATAGTTTATACCCTGGATTGACACATAGGCTAACTTTTCATTCTGGAAAATTGAAAAGTTCCCTATTGAGTGACGACGTAATCTTCGCAAAGTCGCGGCCAGAAACTAGTCGTAAATTAAAAAAAACATTAAACATAAAATAAAGAAACCAAGCAAATATAATGACGGTATAAAATGTATTCGATCTACGATATTTAGTATAAGCGTGCGGTATGCAAAAAACCCACAAAGCATCCCCTGTTAATAATCCGCCGATGGGATGATTGCGCGCCGCGATCTAGATCCCAAGATAACCCGGTGGGGTGGCCCGCGGTAGTCACAGGGTTGAACAAATCATAGTTTTTTTTTAGTTTTTTTTCCTTGGTTTCGTTAGCGTAGAGCTTGACTATCGCCTTTTTCTCGGGAAATGTCTATCCTGAATATAGGTAAAGTACCTCGTCGGTGATAATTCAAAATCGCGTAAGTAACAAATTCAATCAGTTGCAAAAATGTACCGTAGTAACTTGGTTTCTAAAGTGTATTTTCCATGTTATTATTAGTCAGTTATGCGGTGTTGCAGTATCACCGACGCTATGTCCATCTCAGGGCTATTATAACTATCTCTGGATGGTTACTACGAACCACTTGATTCCAAACTTCGAGTGCCAAGTCCCTGTCTCTCGTTACTAAAAACTAAATCGAGAGAAAGGGATGGAGCTGTAACTTTGAACTAACATTGCTGAACTTTCAAAACTCGTGTATAGTTAGCATTTGTTTTATAATCAAAATATACACATTGTTTAAAAGGATACTAATTTTCACTGTTTCTCATATATACATTTCTTATATGGTAAACAACTTTCTAACCTCAAAATGAAACCTTTTTGGCTAAAACCGCTTTTATCGTAAATAAAGGAAACTGAGAAAACATTCCGTGATTGCTTTATTTAAAAAAAAAAATGTTTCATACAAAGTAGTTGCATTTTGAGCTTAGAAAGTTGTTTACTACTTAAGACGAGTAAGTCTGAACAGGGTTTGGACACCGTAGAATAACAAACAATAAATAATACTGAACTTACTGACTATAAATTTAAATCTGTCGTAAAACAAAAACTAATTTCCCGAGCATATTATAAAGTAAACGATTATATCATGGATAGGGATGTTTGGCAGTGAGTCGTCCGTCCTGCATGAGTAATCTACGCATAAATTTACCTACGCTTAAAAAAGGTGCACCTACTGTGCAAAAATACTGTGATATTGTAAACTATTTATAATTATTATGTAATGATGTAAACCTTTTTCCTGAAAAAAATATACCTTGCCGAGTTTCTTACGCCGGTTCTTCTCGGGGCAACGGTTTTATTTTTCGAACCGGTGGTAATGCTTTTTGACATTCATAGGTGCATTATATTATGCCTAAATTGAAGAATAAAGAACTTTGACTTTGACTTTGACTTTAATAATTTAAAAAAAATAATAATCGTAAAACGAAAATTTCAACGAAACTGCGGTTTAGGGCCTTGAGCTAGGATGCGCTATGTTACAGGACCAAAAAAGTATATAATGTAAATAACATTTTTTTAAATAAGTAATGTAAATCAACTCGTCTTTGTAGTAAGTAGAGTTTAAGCATTTTGTGTTCCAGTTTTGTATAATTATTCC
Source organism: Acleris sparsana (assembly GCA_923062465.1). Taxonomy (NCBI): domain Eukaryota; kingdom Metazoa; phylum Arthropoda; class Insecta; order Lepidoptera; family Tortricidae; genus Acleris; species Acleris sparsana. The sequence goes on along the minus strand of OV281302.1, from coordinate 4,167,031 downwards.
AATAGGTATTATTTTTTGAAAACGGCTTCTTTTCGATCGAATGAACAAAGTTATACGAGTGAATTTTAAGCTACTTAATTGAGAATGCATGCCCTAAAATGTTGTTTGTAGTTTCTACACTCTGACAGGACAACTTAAATTCGCCAGTTAATGATTCATCCGCCGAAGTGCCGAGCGAGTTGGTTAAGATAATCAACTAGCAAAAAGTTTGAAGCAACCCTATTTTTTGCACAAAAGGTGGCTGAAAACCCGCGCAACGAGTGACATAATAACCAACGGACTGATCTCAGATACGACATTAATTGGTTCAAGTATCACTCTAAACCAATAACGAACGAGCCTTAACTTTCCTTCAAACATGAACCAAATATATGTACAGTAGAGCTCAACCTAAATTGGGTATTGGTATTTAACCGTCTAGCGGAATAAATACGTAATTGTTATTGATAACTTATTACATAAAATACCTAATAACAAACCTCATAAGATTAAAATTGCTTTGGCTGTAAGTTGTTGAAAGGCCCTTCTAATATTGGAGGGTCTATGAATTTTGTTTTTCTCCGAGTGAAATTGATATGACTCTTTTGTAGATGAATACAATGGCTATATTGTTTTTTTTTTATGATGCGGTTGATTAGGGTTGTGCCCTAAGGAGATTGATTAGTTTTCTAAATGATTTCGGCTCTATTCAAATATTGGCTTAATCATTTTTTATTAACTAACTATTGTAATTAGACTGGTGACTCCCTCAGTTTTCTTTAAGCTTATTCAGTTGCAATTTGGTTCCAACTTTTTATATTTAGAGGAATATCTTTACCTAGTCTACAGAAATAAATACGTTGTAAATATAAAGTTTCACGTGACCACGTATAGGCAAATCTCAAGTTCAGTTTTACTTCCCTCAAACTAAAATTCATAAATCGAATCGACAATAAATCAAAATCTAAATGGTCAAATGTCTTTTTTCCGACAAATGTTCAACGACGCGACTAATCCGTTTCACTTCCGAATTCTTTTAATTTTTACAATAAGATCCAGAAATCGTAAAAATAATTCAAAATTCAGTCGTCATGGGAAATGTCACCAAATTCACGCTCTAGCTAATCAGATACAACAAACATTGAACCAAACACACTTACTTACTTTACCTGTCATGCTATTACATTCTTAAACATAACAGTGACAAAGTTTAAATTTGAAACCTTCCCTAAACCGCTTAGGTCCTATTATCATAATTATAAATTTAAGGGACAGTTCGATTCGCAACGCGATAAATCGAAGCAGAAAGTGACATGTGTTTTGAATACCGAACGTCATCTTATTTTTTTTCTGCCCCATTTTTCCAAAGAATGGACCAAGGGGCCCGAGCAATTATATTTTCGGCCAGTGACAATGCATAGCGGATTCTAAAGCTGACAATGCATGGGGCTGCACCTTGGGACGACGTGTGTCTTTATTATTGCCGACATGTTTTGCTTTCAGATTGGGACAGTCCGATTATCTTTTTAAACATGTTTAGGCGTATTTTCTTAGATTGGGGTCAGATATGATTTCATCAAGATTTTAAACAAATAAATGCATTTTTTTTTCTTTATGGCATTGAGTAGGCAATCTAGCACACAGGCCACCTGATGGTAAGTGGAAACTGTGACCCATAGACATTCGCATTCACAAGACTGCAATCCTAAGACTGCAAATGCGTTGCCAACCCTGAGGACTAATATGGAATGCCTCTATGCTAGTCATTTCACCGGCTGTCTTATCCCCAAACCGGAACACAACAATGCGAACACTGCTGTTTGGCGGTAGGTTAATGGATAAGATGGTGGTAGCGATCCGGACGGACCCTGCACAAGGTTACCACCCGCAATGTTTAATTTACTTACGTAGATAGAAGTATATGAGGAACTCTATTTGCAGGTTGGTATATGTTGATGATAAGTTTGATGCAAAGGGTAACTAACGAGGAGGTTTTGCGTCGGGCCCAGTAACAAAAACTTTTGTCTATAATCAAGAAGCCAAAAACCTCATATCGTGGGGAATTTTTCAGGCAGAAAAGATATGACCTTTCGCAACTAATTATGATGGGCAGAGTTGCTGGCAAAAGAAGAGATGGGCGGAGAAAGAGTCGGGGGTTTGCAACATCCGGGAGTGGGCTGGAATTACCTGTACCACCTCGGGAAAGATAGGGACAGATTATAGCAGCTAATAGCCAATCTTCACTAAGTTGTAGAGGTACTTTAAGAAGATTTGCAGCTAAGCACCCCAGTGACATGAAAATACACAGAAACAAAAGTATTTCCATGCACACTACATAAAAACAACAAAAGATAGGTATTTAATTTCAATAAATATTAAAATTCATTTTTCCGGTGTTAAGTAAAAGGATAAAAAGGATAAAAGTCATTTATTCATTAAGTGGGCCGCACGGGCACTTTTACACGTCAAGAATTAAACAGTGCTTCGCAAGAGGAGACCCCGGCTAAGAAGAAACGCCGTAAGGAACTCAGCAGTCAGTTTTTTTTTAAACATATTTCATATTACAATGGTACTACTTTATCTAAGCATTATATAAAGCTATAAATATTAAAATACATATACATAATACCAACAAAACACCTACTTGTGTATATAACACGGTGCAAGACGACCAAATAAAAGTTTCGATATGTATTCCTACATCAACGGTGTCCCCTAGACAAGATAAAGTATTTTTGCATTTGAACAAATAATTACTGACTAAGTTTCGGGTTTGGACCATGCATTTTTGTCTGTTAGATAATCCTCGACCCTATAATACGCTTTAGACATTAACGACTTTTTCAAGTAATTTTTAAGTGCTGTGCAGTAAATGAAATAGATACAAGTAACTTAATTAGTTCAATCGAAGAAAGATTATGTATGTTTGTATTGCACAACAACGTCATCTAGCTTTAAAATCTAGATGTAAAATGTCTTGGCTACTTACAATTCTTTGATAATAAATCCAAAAGTTTTTAAAACGATAAAAAAACAGTATTTATAGTGCTCCAATTTGCTTATATTATTTTTGGGGCGTGAGACACTTTTTTTAACAAAAAAACATGTATGCCGCTTGTTAGTGGTCAGCCATTTTTTTCTCTACAATAGATGTGTATTTGTACAACACTCTCTCTGAGTGGGTAAGAAAACCTTTTTTTTTACGTTTTTTGGTATGTTTTATTTAATGTTCGAGGGATTTCTGTGTATCGTTAATAATAATTTAAATTGGTTTATTTCACATGGTCAGTTTTTAAGTTACTGCATGTTGGTTTTAGGGTGTGTCAAGTCGGGGCCAAAACATGTATGCAGGGCAAAATAAACTATGAATTTACTAGGCGTGTCGTTGGTTCCTGTTCATTCGGGATGAAACAGCTTAAATAGGATAGATTCATAACCTAACTTCACTTCTGCGGGTGGTAGGACCTTGTGCGAGTCCGTCCGGATCGCTACCACCATCTTATCCATTAACCTACCGCCAAACAGCAGTGTTCGCATTGTTGTGTTCCGGTTTGGGGATAAGACAGCCGGTGTAATGACTAGCATAGAGGCATTCCATCTTAGTCCTCAGGGTTGGCAGCGCATTTGCAGTCTTAGGCTTGCAGTCTCGTGAATGCGAATGTCTATGGGTCACAGTTTCCACTTACCATCAGGTGGCCTGTGTGCTCGTCAGCCTTCCCTTATGCCATAAAAAAAAAAAAAAAATTAATGCTAATTTATTGAAAAATAATGTGTGTGGTCTTTATTTCACGTCTTAGGTAGTGAACAAAATACATTCGAATGGCTTACTTTCCTTAATTTACGTGATCATTCCAGCGTGATTGGGATACAAAACATGTTTCTAATTTTAAATTTGTAGTCGTTCTTTTTTCAAACCAGTGCATTAAGGGTGCTCTTATTCAGTAAAATAAACACTGCTCTATATACACAGATAAACAAATCATAATGCAATCGCAGTAACAGGTAAAAGTCACAGCTACATTTTACTTAGTCGGTTAAAGTTTGCTTTGGCAAGTAAATACCAGTGAAAGTACCAAGAGGGTCTCTTCGCAAATATTAATCTCGTAAATTTTCTGTCAATAGTCCCACCCTCTTGATGGATAGGGGTAGCCTTTGACGTCATATTGTGCTAAAACACCGCATTTTATTCATAACTTTTATATTTTGGCGTCACGGCTAGCCCAGTTGGTGGTGACCCTGCCTGAGTAAAAGTTTGCGATGAACAAGATTATTGGAAGAATATTTTGGTATATATTGTAAGTCGTTTGTTTACAGATCAATCCTAGAGCTTAGTTTGGTATTGGGACTTAATTTATTGAGCCTTGTGTTTACGTGCGTAAGTTTATATAGATACACTCGCACAACAACCTATAAAGATATGGAAAGGAATCATTAAGGGTTTTTTTATAATGAGTAATGAATTTACTGGCCATAAAAGGACTCTACTATTTCAAAAGGAGAATGACCATCTTTCTCTCGGTCCTAGTGCTGCCCAGAATGAACACAAAGTGCATTATATTTATTAGGCTAGCACTGGACTAGACCGCTTCAAAATCTATGACGGGAGTCCTTAAAAAGGCCATTTGTTGAGAACTAAGTCATCAATCAAATCAATTGAATAGTACATTCATTACTCACTAAATGTCGTCATCGTCATCTATCGATAATAATTCATATCGAGAAATGTAATCCCATCGCGTGATAAAAGCAAAACATTATGCTTCTTTTTTTAAATGTGTCCAACCTCATCATTCTCATTTCAATCGCAAGCCTTGATTCCAATTTCAAATGATTAAACAATTCCAGGACTGGAATTCAAATAATAAGAACTGGCCACTAAAAGCGCGCCAAAAATGCCGCAACAAAAAAGAACAATATCGCGATTCAATCTTCCAAATCCGTTCCATTTCCAAAATCAGCAATCGCGGTAATCCGTAAGTATCCCCAATATTCCGCAAGTAGGGGACTAGAGTCTCACGACGCGCGTATAATTTCGCCATAAATAAAATTGAACTGTAAAATTCCTTGGACATTGGCGAGCGGTTCTGGCTTTGTTGTAAGGCGAGGGCTTAAGAACAACCGTTTTTTTTTTAAATTTCGGTGTAAATATTGGTGGCTTAGGACTACGTCATTTCGTTAAGTACGTTTGAGAAAGATAACTTTATGTAGAATAAGATTCAAAGTTTAAAATTCAAAAGTTGATTGCGGAGAATTTTGACTTCATACCTAAGACTCTCAATTTAAGGGCTTTATAAACCTAATATGAATCTTAATTTAACCTGTCTGTCCTACTTGACTATCTTTACGAATCTTTCTTGCCTGTGGTACTACTGCGTTGTAATACTGACCAATGATTTATATTTGAATATCAAATTAACAGGGTTGACGGAAGTGCGCTGGCGCGGAGCTCCTATTTCTGGGTGCTTTGGCCCTTCGGACAGGTGCAAAACTAACATAACCTAAACCTACCTCATATACTAATACTAATACTAATTTTTTTCAGTAGTACAACGCAGTACGACCACGGGCAATACACCTTTTCGAAAAGTAAAGTAATTGTTTAAAAGTTCAATAGGACATTTAGAATATAAATCAATAATATCAGAGGAGCATTTTACACATATTTACATCATCCCAAACTAAGCTCTAGGTTCGTACTAAAGATGCTCAACACAGTCTACAATCAATCTTACTTAAACAGATAAAAAAATACTTAAATAAAAGACTCAGGAACAGATATTTGCCTTACCATTATCGAACCCAGAACCTTAAAAGTTGGGTCAGTAACCAATAACATATATAATATTTAACAGAAGCCCTCTCCACACTCGTGAACGGAACCCATCGGGATGTATATTCCCGTAAGACTAGAGATACCTACAACGGCATATATTACACTAATACTTCCGCTCTATGATCGCATATGATGCATATCTTGGTAGGAGATAATATTAACATTTTTCACTCTTGCTATGCGAAACCAGATCGGAAATTTTATAACCTATGCTCCAATATTATTACGTCGCTACGGGAGTGGTCCCAATTCCCGGTAAACGGTTTTTTTTCATAATTATTATGAATATTTATTTGTGGCTTGAATGTTTTTTATTTATTTATATTTCTAATTAAGCAGGCTACCTACATCGTTGTCTAGTAGCCTTACAGCCCAGTTTGGGATAAGGTCAAATCTGAGAGATAATTAACAGATAATAAATTAAAATATGTATGTATGTAAACACTTTATTGTATTATTAATATAACATTACACAAATATGAAAATTACAGAAATAAGAGTACAAAACAAAACTTATTCCTTTAAGAGATCTTTAAATGATTGGAACATTGATTTGTATGCGAGTGTTTGTTTTTCTAGGGGTTATACAATCGTTTATAACTAAACCTAATGATGGTGAAATCTTTCTATTTCACCTACAAAGCCATTCGATTTGGTGTCAAATTTTCATACAATTCGACAGCCACGGCACTGAACATACTCATATAAAACATTCCACCGATCGAGAACCTTCGATTTGAAGTGTCCAATGTGAATAGTGAGGTGCATAAATCCGGAGGCGTATTAAGGAGATCTGATTCGGAAGTCTTCGGGAACGATCGGGTGCTTAAGTTTTACGAGCCGTGGTAAAGAGTGGGGGGCAGGGAGGTGTTCCATTGGACCTAGTCTTACAACGAGATTTCTTACGATGGATAGTTTCAGTGAGTTTTTTCACGGGTATTACTTACCTACTACACTCAGGAGCAAAAATAACGGGTCGGAGTGCGTTTTTCATACTAATAATAATAATAATAAGGTCGAGGCATTTTAAATGCTAAGAATCTCCACAACCGCGAGGTGTGCAATCTCAGGGATTATTTCCTTAACAATGAGTGTAGGATGCATCGCGATGTGGTTGCAGTAGACAGGAACCTCACGCCTCTCTCCTTGGCAAACGGGAACTGGCGCAGACCAACGGTGTTGAGCACTGAGGACCGCAAGAACATATGGAAGAGCAAGGAGTTACACGGACGCTTCTACCGGGCCCTAACCAGGCCTGATGTAGACTTTTTAGCGTCCGTGAACTGGCTACGTTTTGGTGACCTTTTTGGGGAAACCGAAGGTTTTGTCTGTGCAATTGCTGACGAAGTCATAATGACGAACAATTACCGGAAGTATATTCTGAGGGATGGCACGGTTGACATTTGTCGAGCGTGCCGTTGCCCCGGCGAGTCCCTCAGACATATAATTTCCGGTTGTTCGCATTTGGCCAACGGTGAGTACTTGCACAGACATAACCTCGTGGCCAGGATCATCCATCAACAACTTGCCCTTCAATATGATCTTGTTGATTCTGAAGTGCCGTACTATAAGTACGCACCGGCGCCAGTTCTCGAAAATGGTCGTGCTACGCTCTATTGGGATCGATCTGTCATCACGGACAGGACTATTGTCGCCAATAAGCCTGATATCGTGTTGGCAGATCGATCTCAACGCCGGGCAGTGCTCGTCGACGTCACCATCCCGCATGACGAGAACCTCGTGAAGGCCGAGAAGGACAAGCTCAGCAAGTACCTTGACTTGGCTCACGAGGTGACCGCCATGTGGGATGTTGACTCGACGATCATTGTCCCGATAGTTGTTTCGGCCAACGGTCTTATAGCGAAGAGTCTCGACCAACACCTCAAGAGACTCTCGCTAGATGGCTGGATCAAGGGCCAGATACAGAAGGCAGTACTCCTTGACACGGCACGCATTGTGAGGAGGTTCCTCTCTCTGCAGCCCTAACCACCGGTAGCTTGAGCCCTGCCCCGCTGCCGGCGGCACCCGTAGGTTAGGTTTTTTATAATGTATATTTTTTGTATTAGTATTGTTATTTTACTTTTATATTTGAATGTTTATTATAAAAAACCTAATTTGCAGAAAATTAAATAAATATCTATGAATAATAATAAATATCAGGGGACAATGTCACACAAATTGACCTCGTCCCAAACTAAGTTCTAGGCTTGTATTATGGGTACTAGATAACGATATAAATACTTATATAGAGAAATTTATTAAATACATAGAAAACATCCATGACTCAGGAACATATATTCGTGCTCATCACACAAATATCTGCCCTTACCAGGATTTGAACCCAGGACCGCAAGCTTCATAGGCAGGGTCGCTACCAACTAGGCCAGCGCGTCGTCAAAACAAACCGCTTTTCTATATACTTATTTCAATCCCCCGGGTCCAGGTGTTTTATTTGTATTTAAGTATATATTTCTCTATATAAGTATTTATATCGTTGTCTAGTACCCATAGTACAAGCCTAGAGCTTAGTTTGCGACTAGGTCAATTGGTGTGACATTGTCCCCTGATAGTTTAGTAAGCAGCATGTAAGGCACAGTTAGCATCCACCACTTTGACCGAGCTGCCTAGCTGCTTCGTCAACGCAGGCACTAATACCACTGATTTAATGAATAAGAGTTACTACCTGATATCTTTTTCTTTAGTCTGTAAGGTGTATCAGTATGGGCTGATAAGAGTTTTGTATATTTTATACAAACTTTAGGTATACCATGTCGCTTTGCAGTCAAGTGCAATGTCAAACAAGATCGTAAAATATGTTAATGCGATAAAGTATAAAAGTGATTAGCTACTTTACTTCACCTATAGTCTATGCAAACTGAAATTGGCAAAGATGTAAACACAATCAAACGAACCGATTTACCATTATTACTCAAGTAGTATTAAGTTTACGATTAAATAAATATTAATTATACGATTATTATTTTATTTTTTTTATGGCATAGGGAAGGCTGACGAGCACACAGGCCACCTGATGGTAAGTGGAAACTGTGACCCATAGACATTCGCATTCACAAGACTGCAAGCCTAAGACTGCAAATGCGCTGCCAACCCTGAGGACTAAGATGGAATGCCTCTATGCTAGTCATTACACCGGCTGTCTTATCCCCAAACCGGAACACAACAATGCGAACACTGCTGTTTGGCGGTAGGTTAATGGATAAGATGGTGGTAGCGATCCGGACGGACCCCGCACAAGGTCCTACCACCCGCAAATATATTAAATAAAAAAAATGCTTGATGAATATTTTAGGTTATGTGTCAAACAGTACTAATTTTACATCTTCGGCAATTTCAATTGCAATTGCAAAACAGACTATACTTAAAAGGGTGTTGTACTCCAAAAAAAATTAAACGTTTCTAATTACGTAATTTCTTTCGAACCATCGTACCGTGCTCCAATGGACACGGACCCGATTGCAAATCGCAGCCAAAGGGTTTAGGTTCATCCCCTAAGCCCATATCGTAAGTTATGCGGCAGGACTTAAGGCCTTACCCCGTGGCGCGGCATGCGGCATTCTTACGGGCACGGGTTTAGTGTGATGGACCTTTAGTGGCCCGCGTTCGTCATTTTGATGGCGGTTAGAAATGTAGAGTTTATGTGTTAGATTTGGTTTGCTTAATGTTTTTTTTTATTGCGTGGAGAAGGCGATGTAAGCAGGCCCTGAGATTGGTAGACATTTGAAGTCAGACTGCTAGTACGTTGGCAACCCTAAGGCCTAAGATTAAATGCCTCTAAGTCTAAGTCATTTTAGTAGAATTCTATATTTAAGCGTCCCCTTGCCATAATATATATGTCCCAGAATTGAGCGTAAGAAGTATTGCATATGGAAATCCCCGCTTTAGAACCTAAATTATGATTTTTTAAACTAAAACTTCCCTCCCTCCCTCTTTTTGTATGTTGGTTGAGGATTAAAAAGATTTTGAATTTATGAAATATGGCTGACACCGGGATCCTTCTAGATTGCCTCGACGATAAACCACGCCATCGAAGTTCTAGGTAAGTACTGATTAAAAACAAAAACCAGACGCCGTAGCAAACATTTGGTACATCGTCAAGAAACTGTTGACCAATCAGCACCATACCAGATAAAATTAAATCAAATAAGTTGCCCAAAATTTCCACTTGCTTTCTCCGCTACATCTTTACATTCTTGATCACTTCCCTTTAGAGCTTCACAAAATATTTCGCTTCGATCATAACCACTTATGAAATTCCCTCGAGGGAATAATCGAAGCAGATAAAAGGCAAAACCCTTGTCTACACGTCGACAAAATATATCGACAACGTTGATGGATGACTTCGATAAATGGAGTTTCCCTTTTTACGCAATCTACGCCAATATTTACAAAAATATATAAGTACTGAAAAAGGCCCTGTAGGCACTTTTATGTAATCTGCCCCTCTGGTAGGCCTCTCTGTGTCTGTTTTTTGATCTGTGATTTCGGTACCTCCTGTCTGACCCGTGATGCCCAAGCAAGCTTATTAGCTTACTATGTTTAATAGCTAATCTAGCAGAAAATATAAAATTACTCATATTGTTAAGGTGCTTTAACTTGACACATCATATATCAGGTAAAATTATACCGTTTTATTAAAATACCAGAGAACGCCCGCGACTTCGTACGCGTAGAATAAGTTTCCTGCTACTCCCTCTATTTTAACCCCTTAGGGGTGAATTTCCAAAAAATCTTTCTTAGTGCTCACTTACATCATGAAAGGAACCCCTGTACCGAATTTCAAGTTTCTAGGTACAGTAGGTTCGGCTGTGCGTTGATATCTAAGTCAGTGAGTCAGGTTTGCCTTTTATACCTATTTATAGATATATCTGGATATGAGAGTAATGCCTTTAAGGATTAAAAGCGTTCTGTAAATCAAATAGTTTAAGCATCTATCGCTTCTACAGTGCTTTATAGTAAGTAGGTATATCTTTTCAACTTATAATACGTCTGAAATGAATATGACAAAAATCAAACTATTAAAGGACTTGAATATGAAATGACACGCGTCATTGCATAAGCAGCCAATAAAATAAACAATAACTCCACCAATTTACGACCCAAGCCTTGATTGAAAACAAAATGTAAAAAGCAAAACAACGGCCAGATTGTATCAATTGGAAGGTCAGTACTGTTTGTGTCACACCTGCTTTTAAATTTAAATAATAATACGATGACACTGCCCGTACATGCGACAGAATAAATTACAGGCACAAAAGACCGGCCCGGACGTACAAAGCCACTGTTTTCTTAACGGCTTCTATTTTCAAGGGGATTCCATATTCAAATTTTGAGGGTCGCGATTTTGAATATCGATTCTTTTTTGCAAGTGGCCAGTTCTCACGGGTCAAGCGCTGACCTTTCGGACACTCGGACAATGCGCGATAGATCAAAAGTTGCGTTCAGAATTTATAATTAATGTTCTAAGGTTGGTGAGAATTCGCGGGCAATGGCGGATCTTTAGAATTTTAGGAACTAGTTGTGGAAAGTGGTTTGAATATCGATGAATGTATGAGAACGGGATCACTTGTTGTTGTTAATCTTTTGTAGGGTCTTGACCTAACGATGTATTCACGTTTGCAGCTTTTTTTTTAATGATATAAATCTGACGTTGCGCCAAATAAAATATATGGACGCGATCAAATTATGTACTTATTTCCATACTCAAGGTACGTTTTATCTGTCACATTTCATATTCATATTCAAGCTTTTTTAACTATCTTGTTTGAGTTTAGTACCCAACACTTTATAAAATAGGAGAAGTACTTATATTAGTTTTCAATATTGAGCTTTTATATGTCATAGATCAAATTCATATTCATGTATAAAAAAAAAATAACTACTTGTTTTAAGATGAGTTTAGAACTCGTCACTTATTTAACAAGAGTAGTAAGTACATAAATTAGTTTTCAATATTGACAAAAACCTAATTATATAAACTACCTCGGTCTCCTCCAGGCGTGAACTTCTTAAAAAGAAACGTAAACAATAAATTACTTTCCCCAAAGCGTCTATTTTTACCTAAATCATTACAGACAGACGGACAAAACGTTATTAGTGCACGAGGGACGGTTTTGACAATTTATGCTGTCAAACTGTGAAACAATGACAGTATAAACGGGGGCTTACCGGGGACATCGGAAACTCTGGTTATTCGACTTTGCTTGAGCGATAATTGTAAACGATAGGTCTCTTTATCGCTATGTTTATACAGTGTAACGTAAAACAAATGAAAAAACGCGGTCATTTTATTATTTCTACCATATATTGAATGCATAGATCCTGTGATTAATGATTGCATGACATTTGTTTTTTAAGAAGAAATCATAGTTGGAATAGTTCTTAGAATATAAATTATTCTGCCTAAGAACGAAGCTAGCGGTCCGGGGCAGATAATTGTGTTAGGAGAAAGGACTTGTTCTTTGAATTTAATCACTTTTTTATCTATATATGAATATATATCTATCGTCTAGGACCCATAATGCCAGCCCAGGACTTAGTTTGGTAACGTATAGGTAAAATTGTAGTCAGATGTTCATTTGTTTACACTTCTTTTACACGAGGTTTCACAGGAAATCTTATCTTTTACACCCAACTATAAACTACTGTAATAAAACTACCTATGCAATAAAGATTTGACCGGATTCCATTTACGGTTCTTTAAAAACTTAAAAGCTTGAATACAGTTTTCAAAAATTCACGTCTTTGGAAATCGACGAAATAATTTTACTAATTTTCTTGTCTCTTATAGTTTTCCACTTTAATCACTCTGTTTATAGATTATTCTCGAAGATTGACATCAGTTTCGACTAACTATCGACACCGTCGCGACAGCCCCGCTCGCCCCCAAAAAACGCAGGAAGATATATCTCAAACGCGGTATTTATGGAAATCTAAATAAATCCGAGTTTTTTTTTTGTGTGGAATGGGTTTTTTGTTTTGAGGAATTTATTTATTTCCGTGCGTGTGATTTGTTCGGCGGTAAATATTAGTGGTAAACCCGGTAAATGAACTGTCTTTTTTATTAGAGAGTGAAATTGAGTGTGTTATAGATAAGTTGTTTAGGGGTGCGCTCTTTGGATGTAGTGGTAACCAACGCATCCTTGGTTCTGAACAGAACTGACGCACACACGTGTAAGATCGAACGTATTGCGACCGTCATTTGTTTTTCAATGCTTACATCACACACACTTGTACAATTGGAAGGTTGTTTAGTTATAGCGATGTGGCACTTGGGAGCGATTTTCGGTGAAATGTTTTACTTTTAATTTTTATGCGTTCTCGGCTGCCAGTAACTTTTTTATTTGAATGTTTGAAAGGTTTATGATTTGTTTTTAACGGCCATTGCATTTTTGTTTTCGCGCGTTTTTTATTGAGGTGAAGTTGTTCGTGAAATTAAAGGCAGTTTTCAATCATGTTTTGCGGAAAAGAGATGTTTTTGAATGTATTGAGTTTCTTTATAATGTTGTGATTTTATGATTGACTGCCCTTTGCTCTCGATTTGTCGCTTATTGCGTCTCTATCGTTACACATAAGTAAGAAAGGGATATCCGCGCTAATAGTCCTGGGCCTCTATTCAATTCGGTAAAAACTAAATTGTTTTGACCTGTTATCGTATTGTCAACGTTTTGATACGTAGCTCTTATTTACTTGGCCGTAATCCGAGTTAAAAACAATACCATGACTGATAAAATACGATTTGGACTTTACAGCCTAGAATTCCGTCTTTTCAAGATAAAATTTATAACAAAAGGTACCTGTAAAGATTGAGTGTTTGGTACAAACACTTGCGGTATTTGAAAAGCAAACACTTATATATAACCTTAAATCTTAAGTTTTATAGGTACTGGATGACAGCTGTCAATTCAAAATTATCATTAAAGAAGTTCTGGCTTGACTCTCTCTCCTAAACATAAACTATCCTCTAGGTTAATAAAATATAGTTTATGTATGTATATTTAAGTATTAATATAGGTATATTTCTGTATCTATTTATGTAGGTATTTGAATGTATTATTGTTATTATAATTATATAAATATTTTATTTATATAGGCTTTATTGGTTAGGTAATAATGTCCTTCTAAATAAATTTGTACACTTGCTTACTCGATGCACAAACTTTCACTTTCTCAATTTCTCAAGGGTTAGCTGGAAGAGATCCCTTAAAGGGATAAGTTCGCCTTTGTACAAACTTTTCTAATAATTGTATTGTTCTCGTTTTTCTTATGTACAATAAAGTGTTTACATACATACATACATACATCATAATCTGAACTATGATGATGAGAACCACTGTGCTTATATTTCTCTCTCACACTCGTACCCATACGCTATATACTTTAACCGAACCGGACTTTTTAAACTCTCTATCACTGTATTTTCCGCCCTTATACAAAGTAGAGCAGTACAAATGAGTCACTGTACGTACAAGTTTACAAACACCGCGACCGATATTCTTTAGGTACTCTTGAGTAGTTACAGTTGACCAAAAAAAAAAAGCACTTTTTCACCTTTCGCGTTGTAATAAGGTCTAAAACTGGATACATCTCTTCGTAGTCGACTGTATATGGTAGTACAGTTGCAAAGAACAATCCCAGCAATCCCGTTGTAGATGTTGATGTGCACCAGGAATAAACTCGGATGGTACTGTTGTGTACAGCATTCGTTAAGGTATAAATATCTAATGATAAAGACTGCTTCGTACAGATAAACAAGACGAAGAGTATTTTTAAAGTGGCCCGTCTCAAGACACGAAGTAGACATCAAGTTATAGTTTCGTATTAAATAAAAAATTTGGCTGAGATGTCGATGGCAAGGCACATCTGACAGTTTTCCATGACATCACGTTTACTTTTGACTCGGGCCTCTGGAATCGCAACCAATAACTGTTTAAGCCGCCATCTCTGCCAGAATTGCATCTATTTTTTAACCGTACATTTAACACATTACAAAATCTTTCCTACTTGAAACTTCACCAGGAAATAACAAAGAACCGAATCCTCTTCTGACTCGACAAAATTAAGCCATCCTAAAACACTTCCTTACCACCTGTACCAAACTTCCAGACGTTTCCAAGAATAAACATCTCGCGTTCCACTCTAACTTACCTTTTTTACGATCAGCGGACAAAGACAAAAGCTGCTCCACCATTGGTCGATCGTAACCTTTAACCCCACCCATGAAAAAATATCGCCCATTAAACTGAAGGATCCGTTTCAGGCGCTAATGTAAAGTTATCTCGCACTGGCAGTTGAGTGTTCCAAATGGCGTTCGAAAAAGAAAACTGAATTTTAAAATTGGAAGTTCGTGATGTTCTCAGTTTCACTGCGCTTTGAATGTTTTTTATTACTTCTATTTTTTTCTGGATGGAAGTAATTTTGCCAGATGCTATAATTGCTAGTGTAAGAAATAAACTTGTTTATTATTAACACCCGTATAATTTATCTAGTCTTTAATTATCGGTTCGCTACAATTTGTCATAACGGTCCAAGTTTTGTTCGTATTTTTTGCGTAATTACGTTTTACAAAACAATAAATCATTTCTCCCTAGAACACGGTCGACCATTGTCAATAAACATTAATTTTATTGCGCATTTTTAATACAAATCCGGGAATATAGAACGAATTAGTCACGGTTGGGGTTAAAAATAAAATTGTTCGCAAAATGGGGCCCCCAACACAACAGTTCACTGGATAGCTAACTTTATAGGCGCATAGACGAGTTCAGTGGGACAGCAAACTTAAACTTACATGTGTTGTCTCTTTTTTTTATGTATTTGAATTGATTATAATTTATAACGATAAGAAGTTTGCTCGTACCCACTGTTTATATTTACCTGATATTTTTTCTATTTATGTCAGGTACTCGAACGTGAAATTCGTAATCTGTAATTCAGTTCCGTGATCTGATTAATTATTTCAAAACTCAATTGATATCGCCTGAGCACACTAGCAGCCGCGAAAGAAAGGCAGAAGCGTACCGAGCCCGGATATTTTAATTAAATCGGAACTTTAATGCAATGCACTGTTACGGTTCGCTTTCGTTTTGCAATCGCGTCAATGTGCTACATGAATAAAAAAACAATAATTCGGACTCTAGCAATCCGACAAACGTCAATATTGCCAACGTAGCAGCAATAAATCGTATAAGTTTTGAAAATGGAACGCTCCGTTACTTCGTATTGGATGCGTTCCGCGACATTGGGTGCGGAGTGCGATGTATTGCGCATGAAACTGATATAATGTAATATATTTTATGTAATAATAATGACTTTTAAAAAACCTAGGAATAAATCTTTAATAATCCATTTATACCGTAAAAACACGTAAAATTAATAACATTGTTTTGGACATTTAAAACTGAGGTAAGTAGGTACTTTTTATAGAAACTGTAATTACCTGAAATATAAAAGAAGTACCTAGAGCTATTATAACGTCAATTTTATGATTAGTATAATTTATTTATTGAAACTAGCATGTTTAAAGCAATTAGAATAGAGTTCAATTTGGTTTTTAGTTCAAGACTCGGTAAAATGCTCTCCGATTTTTTTTACACATAAAATGTCTTCCCGAACTTGTTACTATGAGAGTTCCTTGTAGAAGTAGCATAGACAAAACGCTCGAGTCCAAGTCCTGAAAAGATTTAAAAACATTTTGCATTTTAATTGAGCTCTACCGTGGCTCTGCCTTAACAGTTCCAAATTCAAATTTGCAAAATGGGTACCTACCTAAAGTTATTTTCTTGACACCGGCTTTAGATATATTCTATGGGAAATTCAGTTATGGTTTATGGTATAAAGGTACGAAATAGGTTATTCCAAGAAGACCAGACGTGTTTTAACGCTTTCTAAAGGGGTTTTTCTTTGGACATCGTAATGATTTTACAAGACCTGGATGATTTTTTGTCAAAGATAACTTGTATTGATACTATTTTTTACTACCTATGAATAATAATATACTGTCAAATTTAAAACCAGTACAAACCCCCATAATGTGGTTATAAAGGGAACACATTTAACTTCCCCTACTTCGCGATTATTCGATACTCTGTACTTTACAACTTTAACGAGGCACCAACCAAATGTAGACACACACTTAACCAGTTGCAATAAGAATCAATTTCTCATATTTATTCTTTTTTATGGTTTGAATATCGTGGTGGGGCTACAATTTTAAATTATGCGGTTAAATTGTAAAATTGATGTCTAGTCTTTGGGAAGTAAGGTTCTCTTTTGCACATTTTTGAGTAAACTAGCGATATGTATAAATTGGTAAATTTGAAAGTATGGAAATATGGCAGGAAGTCGCTTACGAATTGTCTTTATAAAAATAAAGAAGGCAATGGAAAGATGTTTAGAGCCATTGAATTTTAATGTGCGATTAGTTTAGTAAAGCATTTAAAATCACGGATGTATTTTAAATCCTACGGTATTTGTGATTTTGTGAATTTATTTAAAACGCATAATTAATTAAGATATACAAAAAAGAATAAGACTTTTTGGGTTAAATTTGAATACCTTACTCATTTGTGCCGGTATCTGTGTATTACAATTTTTGACCATCCATAATGGTCTAAGACGATTTGTACCGGGCTGTAAATTCGATGAAAAGTTTTTAATATCAAATTTAATAGAATAGAATATAAATGGTTTATTCGGCGCTAAAAATAAAATGAACATACACAATACCAAAAAAGAAAAAAACATAATAAAAAGTAGAAATACAAACTTCGAGTGCTTAATCTAAAATTAACACCGAAAAGGTTGCCACACGGCATGGTGTACGGTAAATGCTATGCTGAGAATATTTAAGGTGAAAAATTTCAGTCCAGTACTTACCTAGCCCATTAAAAAAAAAGCTTTTTTTTTAAATTGCAAATGCTTGTTTAATAGGCAAATTACATAATAATCGAAAGTATGAAGCCTATAGACTATGTAAACGTTAGGTTTGGTGCAAATTATTAGTACCGACTTACCTGTTTATACCTGCCCAATAGTTTGGCGGGAAAAAATAGTCAACCTAACGTTTGCATATTCTATAGGCTTCATACTTTTCGTATGTAATTTGTCTAATAAACAAGCAATTGCCTTTTTTTAAAACAAACATTTTTACCTATGCTGGACTGAATTTTTTCAGCCCTCCTGGTTGAACTACGACAGTATTGAAATATTTAAAAACAGATTTGGGCTAAAGAAATTATATCTCACTCACATTTTCCATAGGTTTTGACTGCTCCTGTGGTCCCGGGACACTTTCACACCACTCTCACATGGATTCCATTCCAAAATGTCACAGTTTTGGATTAATTAAGAGGACGCGCGCCGGCCGGCATTAGCGCGAGATGAGAAGAGGAAGATGGCCGCCCTGTCGCGGCAGAAGACCGAGAGCATCAGCTCTTTCGGTCACTCCGTTCATTCAGTTTGAGAACGGATCAGTAGTTGATGCGCGGGAAATTTGAACGCACATTTACGAGAGAGATTTGGTCTCAAGCCCGAAATCGTACATAAACCCCCCACCGGGAATCTACCCCAGATTCCCCAGTTTATAAACCAGGGATGGTTGTCAGTGTATATGACAGTGGACTGTATGATAAGATATAAAAATGTAGAGAAAACAATATTTATAATGAAGGATGTGTAACCGTAATTAGGCACTTGAAACTTAACTAAATAACATAAACTTGACACTGGTGTCAGTTATGCAATATGAAAATAAAAGAAGTTACTCTGAGTCCAATTCCATTGGAAGAGGACTAAGTTTTACAACGGGTCGCGTATACTCTCCATTTTGAGTTCGTACTTTGACTACCCGGACTACCCCGTCGGGGCCCGGATGAAGCTCGGTCACACGGCCAAGGGACCATTGAAGTGGAGGAGCGTCGGAATGTATCAAAACGAGTTCGCCTACGTTAACGTTACGACAATTGCTAAGCCACTTCTGTCGCTGCTGGAGCGTGTGAAGGTAGTCGTTTTTCCACAATTTCCAAAATCGTTGCGACGCCTGCTGCACTAGTTGCCAGCGACTCAAACTGTGAACCGGTTCGTCAGAAAGGTCGTACTCAGGAACGGCTAATAGTTCGCGACCGACTAAGAAATGTCCGGGTGTGAGCGCCTCGTACTCTGACGGGTCGCTCGAGATATTTGTTAAAGGTCGGGAATTTAACACGGCCTCGACACGAGCGAAGAGGGTGCTAAGTTCCTCGAATGATAATGTCCGGTTGCCTATGACACGCTTCAACATCTGTTTCGCGGATTTGATACCACTTTCATACATACCACCAAAATGGCTGCCCGTGGGAGGATTATACCTCCACTCAACAAATCGATTATTAAAGGCAATTGAAATATTATTCATATGTTGTTTAAGAAATTGATTTACTTCAGCAAGTTGTTTGCCAGCAGACACGAAGTTTTTACCGTTGTCAGACACAACAGTGTGACAAAGTCCGCGCCTAGCCGTGAAGCGGTCAAAGGCTGCGAAAAAACATTCAGTTGTGAGCGCACTCAGAACCTCTGCGTGCACTGCACGCGTTGCAAAACAGACGAGGAGCAGTAAATATGACTTGGAAATCTTGGCGTTGCGCCTGTTACTCTCTCGCGTGTAAAATGGGCCTCCGATATCAACACCCACAGTGTGAAAGGCATGTATATCTTGAATACGAAATTTCGGTAGGTTACCCATAATGGGTTGTAAAGATGTCGGTTTTACTTTAAAACATTGAAGGCACTTAGAAAATCGCGACCTTATAATTCTCCTTGCTGAAATAATCCAATATTTTTGACTAATTAGACTATGAAGCGTGCGCGGTCCAGCATGTAAATACATTTTATGAAAATAGTCGATTAATATTTTAATGAAATTTCCCACTTTGGGAAGCAACAACGGGTGCTTAATTTGATATGGCAGGTCCGACAGCGACAGTCTACCCCCCACCCTGAGGAAACCAAGGGGGTCCAAAAAGGGTGCTAGCTTTTTAATCGACAGACTACAAGATTTACCGTTTTTAAGTGCATCGATATCAGTGAAAAAGTGTTGACGTTGAACTGCCTTGATAATAATATCGTGCGCTTTCCTTAAATCGGATAGAAGGGGCGGTCCCAAGTTGCGTTTTGATCTGATTGACTTACAATTATTGATAAATTGAAAACAGCGTGCTACTACATTTTTCAGTTTAACAAAATTTGAATATTTTTCAGTCAATTTGATAAGAAAATTCGACTCTGTACTATCATTACTAGACACGAGCGTTTGAACTGATGACTTGCCAGTGATTTGTAATTCCGGTACATTGTTAGATTTAAATTGATCAATTGATTTAATTGGCCAACTTTCCTGCGGCGTGTTGAGCCAGCTCGGGCCCGCTAGCCACTCCGGCGCTGCCAGCAGCGCGGAGGGTAGCGCGCCGCGCGAACACACATCGGCGGGGTTGGACGCACCGCTCACGTGGTACCAGCTTTCGCTAGACACGGTCTCCAATATTTTGGAGACACGCGTAGCCACAAAGGTTTTTAATGTGTAGCTGGGTGTGTTTAGCCAACTCAACACCACAGAAGAGTCAGTGAACAAAAATATGTCATCTATCGATATTTGACCAAGTAATATTGACTTAGTGTATTTGACTAGTTTGACCAACAAATGCGCAGCCATCAGTTCAAGACGTGGCACGGATACGGTTTTTAAGGGAGCAACTTTAGACTTAGCAATAACAAGACTGACCTTGGTTTGAGCTTGATTGTTGAAGCTACGCAAGTAAATGACCGAAGCTATTCCTTTAGTAGAAGCGTCGCAGAAACCTAACAGCTGATAGTGATTGTGATGGTTGACAGTAACTTGACGATCATACCTAAAGTTTGACAGCAGTGGAAGTTCAGACACATAGGTGAGCCATTCTTGCTCCAACTCCGGGGAAAGTTTCTCGTCCCATCCGAGCTTTTGGAGCCAGAGCTTCTGCATAAAGCATTTCGCGTAGAAGATGCATGGCGCTACGAAACCTAGTGGATCGAACTGACGACCTAACTGTGACAGGACACTGCGTTTGGTAACCGCCTGTGAAACTGAAAGTAAGTTTGTCGCAAATGAGAACGCGTCCTCAGCAGGCCGCCACTGAAGACCTAAAACTTTTAATGATAGATTTTTATCATCTTCGAATGCAACTGGCGTTTCGCGATGATCAGCGGGTACACGTTCTAAAAGTTGGGAACAGTTGCTCGCCCATTTCCGAAGAATGAACCCTCCTCCTTTTAATAAATTAATCAGCTCATCTTGAAGCTGAGCTGCTTCCTCGTACGTACCTACGGACCACAGAAGGTCATCAACGAAGAATCCTTTTTTTAGAACCTTGCTCGCTAAAGGATACTTCTCGGCGTCGTCGTCTGCCAGCTGGTGCAGGACACGAATCGCTAAATAAGGGCTACTAGCTACCCCATAAGTTATGGTGTTTAAAGCATAGACTTTTATAGGTTGATCTTTATAAAACCGCCATAAAATATGTTGGTACTTGCGCTGAGCTTCCTCAATCCAGGTCATACGAAACATTTTACAAATATCACTTGACAAACAAATTTCGTTAATACGAAAATTGGTTAAGATTTCATTTATGTCTGCTTGCAACTTAGGACCCGCGTAAACAATTGAATTTAACGAATTATTATTTGACGTCTTACTTGAGGCGTCAAACACAACACGAAGTTTCGTGGTTGTGCTTGAAGGCCTTAAAACACAAAAATGTGGAATAATATATTTCGAATCGACAGACCCTAAGTCACCCACACAAGTCATATGACCGAGGTCTTCATATTCGGACATGAATTTACAATACTCTTCCTTAAGTTCAGGAATACGGTTTAATTTAGTTTCTAAATTTTTGAAACGACGTAACGCTTGTTGAGTTGAATCACCAAGCTCACAGTTAGACTTGAATGGGTACGTCACCGTGTAGCGCCCGGTGCTGTCACGGCTGTGTTCCTTTTGAAAACACTCTTCCACATAAATGTCCTCTGGATTTTTAATCAAATCACAGGGTACGTTTTCAGTCTCCCAAAAGGAGTTCATTATTTTTTCGATACTACTATTTGCCGAGAACAAGCCGAGGGAAGAGTTAAACGATTCGCGACCACTTTCGAGCACTGTCTGGCCAGCTATGATGTAACCGAAAATCGAGTGCATCGCAACGGGTAAACCCGGTTCTCGCGGTAGTATGTTTTGACCGTCATAAATGTACGGAAACAAGTCGCCCGCCAACAGTAATTCGACAGGAGAGGCCGAAAAGTAATTAGGGTCTGCTAACTCGAGATTTTTGAAGTTATTTATAATTTTATTTGAAAGCGTCATTGTTGGTAAACTACTTGTAATATTACCTACAACCACAGTCTCAGTACTCAGAACTGGACCAGTTGAGTTTCGTGGCTTAATTGAACATGTAACCAAACCGAAATCTTGCACTGGTGCACCTCCCAGACCCATGGGTTCAAACGGACACTGGCGTCGCGACAGACCTAGGCGCTGAGCACATTCATTTGTCATATAACCGGACATGGCACCGCTGTCTATTACTGCACGCACGGCGTGGTAAGTTCCCCATCGATCTGCGACGTGCACCACGGCAGTGCCTAACAACACGGTGGAATTTGACGAACAAGTCAAGCCGACGTTAGGAAGTTGACCTTGACCTCTAGACGGACCTTGACTACCACTAGAATTTTGTACACTTGAAACTGTATCTAAGTGTAGACTATGATGGTGCGATTGTTTACACAAAACACATCTAATCTTTGAAGTACACTCTGACAGCTGATGCTGACGTAAGCAATTTTCACATAATTGAAGCTGTTTCACTTTGTCAAGACGCTGTGCGGGTGATAAATCTAAAAATTCGTAACATCGGTACGTTGAATGCGTTTTGTCACAGAATAAACACTTGTTTGATCGGTCATTGCTCCCCTTACTAACAGCTGACAAGCACGGTTTCGTTGTAGGTTTGTTTGCGCCGGTATAGAAGTTATTATTATTCGATCGCAATACGTTCGGTTTTGATACGACGTTAGTAACAGCCCTCGGTGTAAACTGACCCTTCTGTACACAATTTTTAACTTCGGACATTTCTAAAACACGCGCTTGCTTTTCTACAAAGGCGATCAGCTGATCGTAAGTAGGTATTTGAGTTTGTTCCACAGTTTTTTCGAACTCTCGTCTAGTAACGGTGTCTAAGTTACGCAACCCCATGTAGAACAATATGAAGCTCGATAAATTGTCGATATTTAAATGTGTTAACGCTTTGACACATTCCTGATAGGTTTGCAAAAAGGTGTTAAGCCCAGAGACTGATTTCGCCAACAATGGTTTAAATTGAAATAACCGGTCCAAATAACTGGTAGCTAAGGCGCGTTTGTTTTCGAATTTCTTAACTAACAACGCCCATACGATTGGATAGTTATCAGATGTAATTGGCATTCCTTTAACTACGGTTAACGCGGAACCGCTAACGGCAGAAAGTAGATAGTAGTATTTTTCAACATTACTAATGCCTTCGTTGTTATGAATCAGACTCGTAAATGTATCATAGAAAGTTTGCCAATTCTCCAACTTGCTATCGAAATGAAACAATTCGAGTCTAGGTAAACGCGGTTTAACTGAGCGCAAATCATTGTTGGTGTCACCGAGCCCGCCGCGGCGTACGGCGTCGGTAGAAGGCGAACTGCCGCTCTCGCACGACTGCCATATTTCGTTAATAGTTGTGGCGACGCTTAAAATCCGATAATACATGTCGTCATAAGTTTGAATTTCCTGATGATTAGACTTGTACTTGGAATTTTCTTTCTTTTTTAAAGCATTAATTTCGAATACGGTTTGCTCGAATACTTCGCGGTTTGAATGAATGTCCTTAAGACGTAAATTAAATTCCGATATACGTGTTGAATCGGTGACAACGACTTTGGATAATTCGAATAGTGTTTGAATACGTAAAAAACACATCTCCTTTTTATCTATAAGTTGTTCTAGAATGTCGGCCATTTTGAAACAATAGACACGCGCGACGCGTTGCAACAATTGAAATTATTGAAATTAATTACGTAGTTACACAAACTTTAGACTCGAAATAAAGTCTTGTGTTTACTAAAAACTGTACTAGGAATATATAATTGGATGCTTTAGAGTGTGTAAAAGTGTATCTGGTTTACAAACTGGAGAATCCCGGTCGAATGACCAAAATGGTTGAACTACGACAGTATTGAAATATTTAAAAACAGATTTGGGCTAAAGAAATTATATCTCACTCACATTTTCCATAGGTTTTGACTGCTCCTGTGGTCCCGGGACACTTTCACACCACTCTCACATGGATTCCATTCCAAAATGTCACAGTTTTGGATTAATTAAGAGGACGCGCGCCGGCCGGCATTAGCGCGAGATGAGAAGAGGAAGATGGCCGCCCTGTCGCGGCAGAAGACCGAGAGCATCAGCTCTTTCGGTCACTCCGTTCATTCAGTTTGAGAACGGATCAGTAGTTGATGCGCGGGAAATTTGAACGCACATTTACGAGAGAGATTTGGTCTCAAGCCCGAAATCGTACACCTCCTATTCGCCATTACTTAGCATATTAAATTCGATAAAAAATACTTTTTATCAAATAAGCAGCCCGGTGCAAATCGTCTCCTCTTCGGATCTCCTACTATAATGCTGTAAAATGGCCGGCCGACAAGAAGTCAATCCTGACACCTGTCATCGCAGTTCAATTAATCCATTCATGGCGACCTCTGTCCTTGGCATGGGCTGCCATTAGAGAGAAGAAGAAGATGAAGACCTCTGTCCTAAACATTAGTGTAGGTAGGACATCACTTTTGTAAGTAAGTAAGTAAGTAAGTAAGTAAATCATTTATTCACAACAAAAACACGCAGACAAAAAATAAAAAGTAACAAAAATAAAAGAAAAGAGACGACATATACTTAGCGTTAATGTTGCGAAACGGACCCAACTCAGCATATGCTGGCTGTGAAGCCAACGCTGATCTTCCATTGGGACCGCTCGGTGACGACACGGAAGGCCATACAGACATTTCGGTACTTACATTTAAACAAAAACGAAATAAAACTAAAAAATACCTTTGCATGTTACAACATGTAAGATTGTCCGCTGTTATCCGCTGAATATTAGACTGTGATATTCGTATGGATTTTAGAGTGTCTCTTGTGTAGCTAAATATTTGAAGAATGTCGCTAATAATAATTGTAACTAGAGCTGGATTCGGACCCCGGTTAACCTGATATGCCGTGAGTTCAAGACGGGGTTTCCGGGGACGCGGTCTCAAGTGAGGAAGTAGCACGTGCAGTGTCCGTTACAAGACTTCGGTGCGGTTATACTGCCTTTGGCTCTAGTTATAGTTTTACGAGATCGTATTTATGGCCTAAGCATAATATGGTGGTACAGGTGTAGTGCATAATTGCTTTCCTTCGTATTTTCACGGAAACGTACGAACGTATCATGCTACTTCAGTCAACCTCAGTACTTTTTGTACTGTGACCGACTGAAATAGCAAGACGCGTTCGTACGTTTCCGTGAAAATACGAAGGAAAACAATTATGCACTACATCTGTAGCGTATTGGACCGTCACTGCACAGGTCCGACCTCCATTAAAGTTAGATGAGTTGTATCACCCTTGGAAGACTTCTCTTAGCTTTATCGACTTATTATTAAAATAATTTGCTCCTAAACTTAAAAGCCCCTGAACAATCTATTTTAATCTTTCGAACTTGCCTACCATTCCCACGAAACTCTAGCACTTATAACTATTGCATTAACAAACAAATTCCCGTGAGTGTGATCCCAAATGATTTATGTAAAACCGTTTGATTTATTAATAAATCGTAAATTACGAGGGTAAAGGAAAGCGGAAACGGAAGGTGGAGGTCAGTTCCGCCATTAGTGCGGTGTTGCTGTTTACGTATTTCTACCAAAATGGTAGTTTTTATTTGTAAGGTCAAAGGTTCTGTTGCACGTGATTTGTTTTACCTCATTAGGAAATAATTTAGTTTATTTCACAATTAGCTTTGTAAAACTTCAAATTAAAATCTAAGCTTTAACTAGAAACTAGAAGTAGGTGGGTAAGTTCATTATTATGGTTCCGTATCAAAATGGTAAAAAAGAAACCCGTTATAAGTATATGACTTCAATGATTTTCTCTATGTATTATTACTATTGTTATATGGGAAGGAGAAGGTAAACCAGTACACAGCCTGATGGTAAAGGAATCTGACATCCATAGATATTCGCATTTTCAAGACACAATCTTAAGACTGCAATGCTAAGACTACAAAAGCGTTGCGAACTCTGAGGACTAAGACGGAGTTTACTCTATATCTTTAATTTCATCGGTTGTTTTATCCGCATACCGGAATATAACAACGCGAACACTGCTGCATGGAGTTGTTTAACTGTATGTTTTACGTTTATTTTTACCTGTTCCGTCCAAGTCGGTTTACAATTAGGCCTCTACCGCAAGTTTCGCCGGAAGCCGTACAGTAAGACGCGGCGGAAGGGGGGTAAGAGGATTGCGTTCGACATGTAATACTGACGCCAACTGTACCTACAGTTAGGGTGCCAATGCTTTGGGTAAGGATTTATTCTGTTTTTTGATCTGGCCACATTTTGATTTACAATCAGACCAGCTTTATAACTGCCGCGAAACAAAACCGGAACAATGCGTTGCCTTAAAGTTCCGGTTCCGTCCGGTTCGGTTTCGGTTTTGCGACGGTGTTTCTTGCGATTGCAACCCATAATATTGTACAGAAGGAAAGAAAATCATTTATACGTGACATACATAACAAAGAACTGGTTAAAACGTACAGGAAAAATAGGCAAGAACTGGTCCCAACTCAGCTCAACGTCGGCATTAAAGTCAGTGTCGGTCTTCCGTTGGAACAATCACGTGAAATCACTGAAGGTATACATAATGTATTGAATACAAAAACATCTTAAAACACAGGTATTCGCAAAGTTTCCCATGCCCGTCCTTATAATAGCGGAATGGGCTAAAATCCCTTAGCTATGGTCCTACCAACGGTACGGTACAGTCGAACCTAGAATTAGCTTCAAAGTAGATCATGGTAGTCGACTGTACATTTAAGTACCTTGTCAAATCGATTTAAATACCAAATTCAAATCATTCTCATTTACGATACTGCAACATGGTACTAAAACGTACCTACAGCTAGTTTTAAGTTCTGATTAATATAGTCCGTCATTTAACTATTCTAGAGTCATAAAGATAAAATAAGACTATAATTATTTATTTATTAGTGTAGTGCTAATTATTAAGCTATAAAAAGAATGTCCATAAATTTCTTATACCATGGCGCCCCTATTGTAGCTGCTTCACGTAACGAATCACAAACGAAACGGCATCTTTTCTAGCCCATTGCCCACTTGTGGGACTTCCCAATTGCAGATTAGCGTAAATTACGTCTTAATGGAATTAGAAGCCCTTGCCAAAGACATTTGAGAGGTTAGGATCGTGATTCTTAATTATATTATCTGTTATTATGTGAAAACGGAAATTAAACATTAATTAAATTCATTATCTTACAATAATTTAAATTTCACTCCATTTCAAAGAGCTTCAGGCTTTTCTAGAAGCTGCGTCGCTATTGGCTAACGCTCTCGCGATCGCAATCGGCTTCAAAGCGGACCAATTGTTTTCATTTTGTATGGAGACAAGCCTTCCATTTTCAAAATGAAAACGATTGCGATTGCGAGTGTTATAGTTACAAGTCAAATCCAACCTATCCTACGTAAATTATACTAAGTTTATTCTGAAAACAAGAAGGTATAGCATAATATAACTTTCGACGAAGTGAAATACGGTAAAACGTTACGTGTTACGTGTATGAAATGTCGATAAAAGAAAGGGACACCCTAATTTTTCCTTTGTCGAACATTCAAAGAACCAATTGCAGTGGATACCTTTCATCATCCTCCTGCCCTTATCGCAATGCAGTGGGATGTATTTATGTAATATATTTATTCTTTAAGCTTATACCCTAGAGCACCGTGGAACCGCGTCTAAGTGACAGATCCTGTAAATGCTAACGGCTGAACCCTTTACTCAAACCGCGGATAGATAAATGTCATTGGCCCATACAAAATGTGTCAAATTATAATCCGAAGTATACCTAAGCCTATCTGTCCGCGGTTTGAATATAGGTTTCGGCCGTAAGTGTATTCCTCAAGACAAGAATAGCTCCAGGAAAGCTCCAGCGTTAGAATTTCTGACATATTTTTTTAAAAACCTACCGGAGCAGATAAAGGATTTAATATTTGATTGTACGTATTGATTACTGAATTATTACGTTAAAACATGGGTAAACATCAGAATAGAGCACAAGCTCATTTGTCACTTAAACTATTTAAAATATAATCCATCACACAGCATTCACCTGCATTTCCACACAAATTAATTACATAACTACTAATTAATTTCATTCTGTGTTTATACAAAATTACCAGAAATCATTAAAATTCAAACAGCAACGTTTATGTCTAGAGCCTAGAGCATAATTTCGAACTAACCTAGTGCAAGGGTATTTTGTAGTGAAAGTCAGATGTCCTCAACTCCAATATTTCACTGATTATACCTACACAAAAGAGACGTAACTCAAATATAAGTAACTTACGATATGACACTTATGTCGGATAAAGTTCTAGTTGTAAATGCAATAGCAATACGTTATGAGATATGCCGCTTTTGCATTTGACAAAGGATTTGTCGTGCGCTCGTGGGTGGACATAAATCAATGAATAAAATCAAAATGGCTGACCGCAGCTGTCAATTCATGCATTGAGACATCTCTGTACACAAATTTAATTTTTTCACTCGAATAACTGTCCTAGTATCTTTATAACAAGTAAAATAAGGTCTACTTTTATCCGGATAGAGTTATTTGATGTCATTTGTCAGTTTGTACACATTATTTGGCTACAAAAGAGCCAGTGGTCATTACAAGTAAATTCTACGGTCATTTCGTGTAAATGCATTTGTTACAATTAATTTTATGGATATTTAGAGTAATTGTCGTGGAAAAAGATATGTGGGCGGTAGAATGGTACAAATGGAGACGGCGGCTTTGAAGATGGATCTTAAGTTATTTATGGGGCATTTGGTAGTTGAAATGTCATTATTGTAGCACGTGGCTACACCTTTGTAAAAACGACAGAAGCAACTAAGTGACAATTTGAAGACATGTCTGAAGTGATAATTTGGAATCATTGGTTGGTTTTTAATAATTGTTTTATTTATTATGTAACTAAGCTTGTTTTCTACGTTCAATAACTGAGTGTATAAACGTGGTAACATGCATTTTGGCCGAGGAATACAATGAGGCGAAGGTAATTCTGAAGAGTCACTATGCAGCATTGATCGAAATCTCGAATTTTCATAATTACAAACGCCATTTTTTTATTAAAAAAAAAATTTTTTGACACCACTCTTTAACCTAATCTAGGTACTCACAGCAATTAATAATGCGTATAGTACATATATAAAATAACTCCAATATAAAGAAACCTTTTTAAACGATCATAATACCGTCAAATAATAGAGAATATTTGGAAAAAATAAAAATAAAATTTAGGTCGATGAATAAATTACTAGGTAGGTAAATTATTTAACCTACTCCTGATTTGCAAAAAAAACACTTTTTTTTAAAATTACTGATCTTTTTCTTGCATCCCTATCAATTATCTGCAAGATGAATGTAGCGGAGATTCTATCACCGCCTTCCGACTCTACCATTAGATCAGGTGTCTTAGACATTTGGTAACCCTTACTCTTTCTTCTCTGTAGCAAGCAACAAAGGCGTATCAACGCATCTTAATTAAAAGTTACAGGTTTTTAGTCTTGAAACATATAATATCCCTTTGTCCCTAATATCCCTCACAAACACATAAACATAGTTAAAATCGACTCTATGGTAAAAGGTCTCAGAGCGTGTTCAGATATTTTGGAGCACCCTGTCTAATATTTTTAATGCGACTATACTTGTATCTAATAGATTTGAAGTTGCACCTTCTTAGGCACTGTGAGGTCATTCTTCCCGGTACACTCATCAACCTAGAAACGACATACGAAGCGAAAATTCAACATTAAAACTCACTGTCATTCAAGAAATTATATTACATTCTCGATCGTCCACAACGGCCACTATCGTAACCAAAAAGTCGTACGTCTCATTGAAATTAATATGCACATTAGACCTTTACGCGCCACACATTGTGAGGATTCAACTCGCATACGTCACAGCGCTCTCAAGCCATTTATTATGGATTCCAACATTATTTAGAACATTTTGTGACATTTTACCTTTAAATCCAAATTCAACCTAAAAGCTTTAAAAATAAAATTCAAATTTTAACAAATCGTGCAAGCTAATTTGGATATTTAGGCTAATTTAATTTAAACTTTAATTCGTTAGCATTAAGGTTGAATTTGGCGTATGTTAAAAATCCAGGGGTGCACAACCGTTAACGACAGAGATTCAAATTAGTATGGTAAAGTTTTAAGTCGCATAGGAATGAAATTAATCTGCGGCGTGTTCCGTCAACGCTTGATTTATTACACCTGGACTTCCGCCGTGGGGTTTGAAGATTGTTTTTTGTTCCATACGGTGAGGGACTGAGGGAAAATTATAAGTTTTGTAAATTTCATGTCATTGTTTTGAGTTTTTTTATAATGATTTGTGATATTGTCGTACCTTCGTGCACATTAGGTCCTTGGCAAACTTTTTACTTTAGTTTGGTGGTAATTCCGTAACATTTGTTATTTTTGTAATTTTGTACTATTGAAACATATTAATATGTGAAATTTAATGATTAATATCTATTTGGTTGGCACCTGGCGTTAATTGACTTTAATTTTATTGTTTTGATATTATATAAAGTACCAAAATAATGAAAATCATACTTATACAAAAAGGCTCAAAATCAGACACGGCCGTTATTCAAAAAAAATTAGAACGCTTACTCCCACCCTTAATTAACCGAAGACAATGCATGGAGGCAATAAATTATCTGCGACGCTATCGTTCGAGCCAGGGGTTGTTTACCGCTGATCACTTAATTAAATTTAAGCGAGGAATCATATTTTTTAAAACGATATTTTAGGAGTGAAGCTATGAATTGTTTGTGGATTCTAGTACGTCAGTATGAGAGATTTTTATTTTTATAAAAGTAACTTTGTTTAGTATCTACATACAGGTATCATAATTTTAAAGGTTTGAGTTGGTACGGTCAGCCTCATAAGTAGCTGCACACTTTAATACTTTGTCACATTAACGTCATGTTTGAACTGCTGCACTAATCTGTGAAAGGCGTTAGAGCGACAAGGTACAAAAGTGTGCAGCTACTTATGAGGCTGACTGTACCTAATTATACATTATTATTTACTGAATAAGATTTTAGACTTCAGATGGAACATGGTAAAGTTTTCATTTTATGACGTTCAAAATATTGTAGTATATATTTGTATTATTAAGTGAAAATGTTTTACAAAACTTATCCATCTTTGCAATAGACAAATCATTATAGCTACCAAGAACGATCTGATAATATCTTGAAGTGGCAGAGCACTTTTTTACCCCAAAGTTTGACATACTCCAATAAACAGTATAAATAAATCTTATTAGATTTTCTTGTTATAGAATTTTAAAATACATAATTAGATGACAACCTAACCACTTTCCCTAACCTATCACTGATACTATCACAAACAATGCACTCCCCGATAAAACACTCAATTCCATAATAATTAAAATACGACACAAAATATCTCATTGCAAGCGGCCAAAGCCGGAACTAAAACGTCGTCACAATAATTCGTATAAGAATTCGATGACAGCGCCACTTTTATCACCTTTTAAAAGTTTGTGTGTAAACACGCGTGGTCTATGGGAATGACTTTGACTTCCTGGCTGATCAGTGATTTGTTCCACAGAGAAAAAAAGCTGAAAAACATTTGCGAGTGACACCTGTGCGCGTTCCCACGCTAACTCGGTCAAACGGAACGCACGTGCGTCGAATCTGTTCCATTTTCAAATTGCAATTGTTTTTAAAATGTTAATGGTTTTTTGGATGAATAAGACTTAGGTACCAACTGCATTAGCTGTTACTGGCCGTGTGAGTTTTTTGTTTTCGTTTTTAGATGTAGTCTAGCCATTTTGCCAGAAGGTACGTTAGGATAGGTAAGATTTTCATGCGAAGCTTAAATTGAGAAATAATAATTTGTTATGTATGTAGCATTATATGTAAACAACTTGTTTTTAATACTTTTTATATAGTAAAATTAATGCTAAACATATACAAAAACATATACGTACGGGTCGGAAGCATGGACGCTCACAAAGGCAAGTATGCACCAAATTAAAGTTGCACAAAGAGCTATGGAGCGTTCCATGTTGGGGATTTCACTTCTGGATCACGTACCGAACTTTGAGATTAGGCGCAGGACTAAAGTGGCAGATGTCGGCCAAAGAATAACGCAACTGAAGTGGAGGTGGGCGGGACACTTGGCTAGGCGAAACGATGGTAGATGGTCGAGGGCGCTAACAGAGTGGTGGCCGAGATTAGGTCACAGATCAGTGGGCAGGCCACCAGCTCGTTGGTCTGATGACATTTGGCAGACAGTTGGGAAAGGATGGATGGCGTTAGCACGAGACCGGGAAAAATGGCGTGGAAATGAAGAGGCCTTTACCCTGCAGTGGGTGGATGTGGGCTGAAATGAATGATATACAAAAACCTAATAGTCACCATTACATAGTCGTAATTTCTATAGTATTTTTGTCTTCCGACAATCATTTCTAACTTAATCATAACATATAGCCCTAAAAGCCTTGAATCGTCTTTGTCGCACTATATCTCATTATCCCTTGACCCTTTGTCTATAACAAAGGTTTAAAAATAAACACTCAATTTCAAATATAGGTCCTGATAACACTCTCAAATACTAATTATTTACAGCAACAAATCTTAACTACCCAACGTATTTTCAATTTCATAACTTCCTTTGTCTTATTTATGTCTGTCTGGCTTCCTCTTCCCCATTCCGGAGATTCCAAATTTCCAATAAGACTGGAGTTTGTAAAAACATCGGCTTCCTGGTTAAACGTATTGGGACTATTGGGATATAGACCATTCTGGATTCCCACGGGCTCATTTTACACTTACAGGGTGCGTTTAAAATAATACTTAATAATAACATTTTTTAACCCACAGCGGCTTGAGCTTTGCCTTTTAGATTATTGTAATGTTTATTTTTGTACGGTGTTATTTTATTTTTACATTTAAATATTGTGTAAATATTGTTAATCTACAGAATTAAAATAAAATTAAATGGTACTGAAGTATTTGGTTTTAAATATACTTTATACTTACCTCACTAAGTAAGATTGTTATGGCAAAACTGAACAACCCTGTACCATATTATTCCTACATTTGTTAATTAAAAAAATATTTAAAAAGTGTCAAAAAACAATACCTATTGGCACGGACGTATGTATGAGAACACTATTTATTGTATAAAACACGAAAAAAATACAATATTTACAAAATAGGGATGAACAAATGCGAGCTTATTACTTACGAGTATTTGCTCAATACAATATAACATGGTGTGGTTATTTTATAACCAAATTTCACAATACACCAACTGTCAGTCCGTCATTACATTTGAATCATCCTGTAACCGCCAGTATCGGAACGCAGGTGGTTCCGCCCTTCGGAATTCCTCGCTTTTTGCCCGCGTGCCGTTCACTTTGACGGTCCCTTCACCGTCTAATCAGACTCAATGATGCCTAAAATTGTGTCTTACAAGAAAACAAAATGTTTTGAGTAATATCGTCACAGAAAAATTCAAACTATGCAAAATTTCTGGCTAGCTTCAATTTCATCCATCGTCAGCCCACGTGTCAGTCCACTGCTGGACGTAGGCCTCTTTCATAGCACGCCTCTGAGCTCGGTCTTCAGCTCTCCGTCTCCAGTTACCACCAGCTTGCGAATATCATCACTCCACCTAGTCTGAGGGAGCTTTGTTTGACTTTATGTTTTCTGTTTTTTGCAAGCGTTTTTATTTTGACCGTCGAGGGCGAGTCAGGATAGAAAATGAAATTGTTCCACATTTGCGTTTATCGCTAGCGAGTCGAATGCTCTGTCCCTCGCACTCTATAAGAATACTGCGAGGTCTGCGAGGGACAGAGCATTTGACTCGCTAGCGAATACCGTAATTGTAACTCATGATAGGGCTACAGGTCTCCACACTTAAGCCACACTCCAGTTTTGCTGTTATTAATAAGGCTGTGTCATTAATGAGAACCTTTTAGCTGTGGTAAGGCGTGGTGCAGGATCCTTCCGAATCTGTACCTCCATCCTTTAACCTACCGAAGAGCAGAGGTGGGATTTTCGTCAACCGGTATGGGGATAACGTGGACAACACATCCTACCATTGGGTATTCCCCACTTAGTATTTAGGGTTGGCAACGCATTTTAGGATTGTAGTCTCGAGATCTCGGATCTTACTTACCATCAGCTGGCCTATGTGCTCGTTTGTCATCTCCAAGCAAACAAAGGTAATCGATGGATTGCAAAACGGTTTCCGAGATGCTTATCTTAAAACCGCACCATTTATTGCACCCTAGCATTTATTACAACTACCTACATTTGTTCCCACCAAACCGTTTAGTTAAGGCGACAAAGTTGCATACCCATAAACCCTTTAAAGCCCTTTAGAACTCTTGCGATCAATCCGATACGATTTGCTACCACTTCAAGACTCGGCAATTCGTAATGTAATCAAACACCATTTATGAAAGAGCTTCCTCTCCCCTCTAACTGTTTGGGCTTAAGGCGTTTGAGGGGTGTTTGGTAGAGGTGAACAGGTCTGGTTATAATGGTGATCGGCTTACACGATTCGTAGCCTCCCCCGTGTTAAACACATTTAAAATGTTAGAAAGATTTAAGTGTGTGATTCTATTATGTTTGTTTGTTTACGGATGGGTTGGTTTGATCGGATTTGTGATGTGTTGTGTTGTGTCTGCTGCTGAAGATGTTTTGTAAAGTTAATTTACTTGGAAAGTTTGATTCAGTACTTTAAATTGAATTGGAACGAATTTAAACTCAATTTAAATTTATTTTAAGTAGTTAATGTTTATTTAACAATTACGTTTGTAATTTTACAAAAACAAAAACACCTCTATCAATGTATACTTACTTTACTTAACTGTATATCTTTTGATAAATGACGATTTAAACACAGAAGTCGAGAGACAGTGTGTTTATTAGGTATAATTATAATAATCAACACTAAAAAATACCTACTTATGCAGTATGATATTATTGTAAAAAAAATTAAGAGTTAACACAAAAAAAAAAAACTCATCTTACTATTTTCCTATCATGAGTTGTACAAAAGTTTATTAGCACTAACGTGTCATTAGTATAGGTAAATGTCACTCTCAAATTCGCTATATCAGTAAGTGACAGCAAAACACTAGATTTATGGCGCTTTAAGTGCAATGATTTTTTTTGCAACTATGAAGGTACGTCAAACAGCATCTTAGTTTAGTTTAGACGAGGATTCATTATTTCTTAATATCTCAATTCAGAGAGTCAGACACTGAATATGATAAGCATTTTCGGTAACTTGAGTTAAATATGCTTAATCAAAACATCCAAACTGATCCCCATCAGCGCTTTAAGCTGTCTAATCCCCGAATTACGCCAACAAAGGGGGATATCTTAACCCTTCGAAAGAACAGTAAGCTCTGATAAAGCGCCTTAGCTTGCACCGGTAATCCCGTGAATGGCTTGAATTATCTTGGTTTTTATTTATGTTGAGAAATGGTTGCCGATCTCTGCATTGCGAGCTCGTCTTTTACGTTGGTAGAGTTGTTTGTATATAAATTGAAATTGAGATTTTTACGTCCTATTGAACCAGATATCGTCAACCTTCTCAAAAAGTTTACTTAACACGATATTTTAAGTGAAAATTGCTGCAGAAAAATAAACTCTAAAGACGTAAAAAATAACTGTACGATAGAAAGCGGTAAATTAAAAATCTTTAAAAATTCACATCACATTTTTCCTTATTTATTGCTACCGTGCGTCAATTATTTATATTCATTATCATAATGAAACTCATATTATAATGATCCGTCCTCTTTTTCAGGGATATAAAGACATAAGTATGTCCTTTTCTGTGGCTCAAACTGTCTTCATACCAAAATTAATTAAAACCAGTTAAGCATTGTAACTGTATAAGCGTGATAAACAAACACACACTTGACCTACGCATTTATTAAAATACCAGCTTCGGCCCATGACTTCGTCCGTAGATTTCGATTGTTGTTATTCCTCCAGGAAAATTCAAATTATCCATTCCAAGTTTCATCCAAATCCGTCCAACCGTTGCAGCGTGAAGAAGTAACAAACTAACACACTACCAATGTCACCTGAACAATCAAGTGCATTATAACTTAAAGGCCATTACAAACCTCAGGTGGTTTGTCGCTTACGCCTCTTTAGTCTCTAAACTGCGCAAAAGCGCAGTTAATTAGAGTGAACCGCAAATTGACAGCCACCAACTAGCCTCTGATGATGCGATGGAACACAGAAACATGTGAACTTGGGCTATTTTTCGAGGTAAAATGATCATGTAAACGGTTTTTCTAGGTTTTTGCTGTCTACATTTTTGGGTGTTCTGTACAGCGTGGATGGCTACCCAATCCATCATCAGATCAGCTCTTTAGCCACTATTGAATTTTAATCATTAATTGCAAGATTTTAATTAAATATACACATGTCTTATTACAATTGCACAATCGTTTTCAAAAACGCTACGCATAATACATATGCCAAAACAAAAATATGTTACATATTTTGTTATAATTTAGTCGCATAACCGCAGTTACTGCAGCCTCTGTACGACGTATTGGGTGCTAATTGAACGGGACACGCGTGGTACAGTGCAGTATAGGCAAACTGCGGCGATTAGGGGGTGGAGGAAATTGATATGTACCCGTAATACAGCATAGGGCAGCACATGTAAAGGTAATCTAATATATTTATCGTTCGATCTGTTTAGATGTAGATAAAGGTAGTTTTTAAGCCATAACGGTTTGGTTTTTTTTTTTATTTGTTGAATTTCTTTAAGACTACGTAAGTACTGACTGTACTGCAGAGATAAGTATACCCGCTGCTTATCAAGTTCAAGTTGTGTTGTGTATTGTTTTACATTATATTTAGTGAACTAGCAACATATAATGTTACATATTTTTAAGTATGACAGGTTTTAAGGTTTCAATTATATTTCTGGTTAAGGTCCCAACAAAATGCGATAAATATATTTAAAGACCAAAAAAGATCATAACGGGCAAAATAAGGTTCCTTAGGCCCGTATTAATAAACTGATCTCAACTCATAACGCTCGTCTCGAGATGCGTCAAAAATGACAGTGTTCTATGGTTTGACGTTTACTTTGACGTATCTTGTGACGGGCCTCACAGTCAAGATGAGTTTATTAATACGGCCCTTAGTTATTTAACCAGGAGCATCTTCTCGCCAAACCCTGATTTCTTTGACATATTATCGTATATATTTTGACTCGGCTGCCGTTACTCTCAAGTAAATAAGAACTATTATAACGTTGACGATACGATAACATAATCAAAACCAATTTGGTTTTTTCTCAGTGAAATAGAGCTCTAAACCACTCGTGGCCTGGCAATGCCAACAGTCATTGCTACACTCACTAACCAGTAGGCCTAGATAAAATGTAAAACGCTAACGATGTTCGATCTTCGAAAACTGACAAATATGCGTTGACGTAAGCTGATAAATTGATAATCTATGGCGTCGCTGTCTTATGTCAACTGCATTTGGTCAGTTTTCGAAAATTGCTAAAATTATCGTTATCATTGCCAAAGTATAGCTCTCCCACTATTCGGGCTCTCACGGGCCTCTGCGTTCTCTTATTATCAGCTGATCTTTTTGATGTATTTGCAAGTCGATGGTATGTTTCTGATGTGTGTTTTCAGTGTCTTAGGTTTAGGTTCTGAGAGAGAATGGATGAAAGTGGCATTCTTGATATAACTTATTAATGAAAACTGTAATCCGTTTGCGTGTGTGTGTGTTTGTGAGTTTCTTTCTGTAATGCTGTGAAATTTTTCTTTGAATAAATAAATAAATAAGCTCTATTTTTTAATCTAATTCTGCCAAACGCGAAATTGAAATTGAAATTTAGTTCAAAACATAGTAGCACATTCGATATGCACTTATTTGAACTTCTCAAATCGTTTACTATATCGCATAGCCGCAGTTTCAGTAGCCCCTATACGACGTATTGGTTGCTAATCAAACCGGCCGGCACGCATAATTTGAACACCGCTATACAGCTTGTAGGCAAACATGGTTGTTGGCATTTGGAGGGTTGGATGAGGTAATTAATGAGCTGTTTTGGGTTGTTAACTGTCTGCCTGCTGAGTTATGTGTTGATTGGTTCAGCTTTAATGTAACAATTGGTGATGATATGTTTGACTAGGGTTCTAGTCTGGGGTTTAGGCATTGGTACCGTGCGGTGAAAGGGTTAAAAGCATCTGCTAAGTAATAATATATATAAATAAATTTATCGAATTTCACTTCATCAATCGCTGTTTTCTGCTGAAATCATGATGATTTTCAGGATACCTTAGACAGGCAGCTGTTTTTGTAAAGAAACACCCTGAAATATTTAAACGGGCAAAGGATTTATATCCCAGAAATACTAGACATCCAAATAGACTAGTGCTAGACACAGTTCCCAATAGTGCTTTATTTATGAAAAATTGTTACGTAATGTCAGTAAAGATTTATAACGCCATCCCTGAGGATTTGAAGTCCCTTCCCTTAAAACAGTTTAAAACAAAATTGCATCAATGGCTTAAATTTAACCTGTTTTATTCCACAAATGAACTATTTAACATATAAAATTACCTCTATATAACTATACAGAAAAGATATCCGGGTTGTAGACCGTGTACTATTAGTGTTTGATTTTAATAATGTTATGTGCATTATTAACAATAATGTTACTTAAAACCAAATTTGCATGCTAGTATCTAGCAAGATATGTCATTGTACAGGAATAACAAACAAACAACACCTAATTGTACCATATTTTATAGCAAATAAATGAATTTGAATTTGAATTTGACATTTGCGTTGGTTAGGTTAGGTTACCGGCGACAATTTAAATGCCTTTCGTTTTTTTTTGCGTAATAAGTACCCGTTGCCCGACTTCTTAATTTTTCGGGTGACACAAGTAACTTTAAATGCACTGTTATTTCTTCTCATAAAATGACCTAACTTATGGACTTAAGCTATACATATATTTAGTTCCACAGGGCCCATTTTTTTTTTCACCCTGTATATATGCCAGATCATGCGACCGCTATGTGAACTCCATACATTTCGAGTCTATAGAAAACAGAAACGTTAACACCGTTTTCATTTTGGCTACGGCCTCTGTGGCCCTAGACAAGATGCGTGGCGAGGTCGCTATCGAAAATGTATTGACGTAAGCTGCCGGATGGTCAAGTCAGGCGAATACGTCAGTTCTATACACTTAAGCGATTATGCCCGTTAAAAAAAACATTTTCCATAGCGTTAAGCAACCTTATTGGTTACGTTTTGTTAACAATTCGTTACAAAGCGAAAAACACTGCTACGAGCTACATCTGTAGCGCGTAGCAAGATTAGCAACGAACAACACTCTTCGTCACTCTTGAGGCTCTATTAAAATACACCGCAATATCACAATCTTTACAAATGACAAAAAAGTCGCTTTTTGCGTTTGTCTGTCTGTATATAAACCACGCAACTAATTTTGATGATTGAGCGGAATTATTCACAGAACATTTTTACGTAAGTATACTAAATTCTGGTTTATCAAACGGGTGTAACAGAAAACCTCACAAAAACCGAAGCGAGGGCGGGTCGCTACTTCGCTAGTAGGTATAATCATAAAATGAGCTTAAAATAAAGTTATTTTTACTCGCTCGCGTAGACGTTACATTATACATTATACCACACTGCATAAAGGCGGTACAGACAGGTCGCGATCAAAGGAACGCAGCGTTAATGAGGGCGCCACTGAGCGCTTTGTCTGTGCCCGGCTTTAGCTTTTTTAAAGGACTTCACACAAAGTACGTACGTATGATGTCACATGCACAGAGAGGAAATAAAATATGGTTGCAGCGGTTTGTTTTGTAACTTTCTGCAGTAGTTTAAGTCTTGAATGCTGAGTTATAAATACGGAATATGTTGGGAACAAAAATTCATGGATACCGTAAACTCCTTGATTTACGGGGTAACATTGTCCACCCCAAAAACTATCTTTAATATTTAATCATTCTATTAAATGTTTCATCAGGACTAAGCTACTCATACAGTTATATAGTTACTTCAACAATTTAAGAAGATAACAACTGAAACAGTTATCGTTTTAAGGTCGGGCAATGTTACCCCGTAAATCAAAGTACCCCCAGTTTACCGTACTGTTTTCAATCTATAAAGACTCGACATACTTTTAATATTTTTCGTAGGTATAGTTGCTATCAAATTCATTAGACCATATACCGGGTGTACAATCCAAATGGGTCAGTATGGAGAAGTCGGAAACTATGGGAGATAGCGAGATCTGTTCTTAGGAACCATGACGTCGATTTTAGATTTAATAATAATTACATTCAAACTTTTTTATTAACTCTCATACTTTAAACAAGATTCCATTAGTGTTGTGCTTCTTGCGAGTTGCAGAATTTATACACATTGATTTTGACCAGGTTCGATTCCCGGTTATGTATGAGAGTTAATAAAAAAGTTTGAATGTAATTATTATTAAATCTAAAATCGACGTCATGGTTCCTAAGAACAGATCTCGCTATCTCTCATAGTTTCCGACTTCTCCATACTGACCCATTTGGATTGTACACCCTGTATAGTTACACAATGCTCGAAAACATCAGCCAGCCTAGTATGTCTGCGTTTATATCGCGTGTCAAATATGGATAAAGCATTCTTCACTCTCGTACTTCGACGTGTCAGAAGGTGACGGATGCCTTATCCAAACTTTGTCACGCGATAAACGCAACCATGTTAGAGCCCCTGGGGCTCTATCTCAATCGGTAAAACCATATTGCTTTTGTCATATGAATGACTCTTATTTACTTGACAGCAATGGTCTAGCCTTATAAGGATCGCGGGAGCGCGGTCGATGCCAAAAGCACAAGACCGGTCTGAGTGGAGAGCCTTGGGGGAGGCCTATGTCCAGCAGTGGACGTCTTTCGGCTGACATGATGATGATGGATGGTGAAAACAATACGTTAAAATGTAAAAAACAATTAGACTTTGCCGAGTAGAATAAAAGCCCTGATATTATTTTAGATAATTTTGAGCGTCGTATTTACTATATGATAGGATAAGCAGGGTGTCTCTAAAACCAGTGATAAAAAAAGGATGGCTAATAGCTACCAGAATAATTAAATTAAACTTTAATAAATAAATAAATAAATAAATAAATATCAGGGGACAATGTCACACCAATTGACCTAGTCCCAAACTAAGCTCTAGGCTTGTACTATGGGTACTAGACAACGATATAAATACTTATATAGAGAAATATATACTTAAATACATAGAAAACATCCATGACTCAGAAACAAATATTCTTGCTCATCACACAAATATCTGCCCTTACCGGGATTTGAACCCAGGACCGCTAGCTTCGTAGGCAGGGTCACTACCAACTAGGCCAGCGCGTCGTCAATAAAAATGTCACTGTCTAGATATAGCGGCACTTTTATAAAAGTCGTGCTTTCTGAAACCCTGAGTCAGTGTTTCGAAGGCTGCTAATTTAATCCTCAGGTAATCGGTGTTAATATAATGTTACTGAAGAACGGTGCTATGGAATGTTATTTTTCGATATCGTTATGCTGTATCGTTAAAAAACCAATATCGACATTATTTCCTCGATATTACAAAGTACATTTTATATACAGAAGTATTTTTATCACCCCTTCTTATACCTTCAAACGAAACAAAACTTGCAGTAATGTCTCGCACAGATAGTTCTTAGAATCAAGTTATTACTAACCAAGTGCCAATCATCTCCAAACTTAATTTAAGCTTTAACCACACAAATCAGGGTTTATTTTTAAAACTATGTTATTTGCAGTGAGCACACTTCTTCCGCAACAGTCTGAACTTCTTCAAACAAAGAGTCTTGCGTTCGGGATCAATACCCGCCCCCCTCTCCCCCGCGTCACAGGAGGGAAAACATTCACTGAATTATTGTGTTAGTTAGCAGATAAAAAACGAACAAGGACTGTTTTTTATTAGTCTACGCGAATGGCGATAACGTGTCACGTAAAGGTAAGTAGAGATCAGGAATTTCCCTGAAATATCAGTAATGGTCCTCATTGGTCAAGATGCAAAACGATAAGTTAGCGAACGCTAACGTAAGCCATTAGCGTCAAGCAATCCTAACCTAAAATAACAAACTCCGAATGCATCTTATCTGCGGCCTCTGTAACGTTAGCGCAGTTTTCTCTTGGCTAGGCCTACAAAGACGTAGGATAAAAAAAATGTAAATACGAAGGAAACCAAAACTTCGCTGCGTAAAAGTCGTTTATCGTTTTTCTCTCAGGAACTGTGGCAATTTCTCGGTCAAATAATCTTATGACAATCCAGGATAAATACTATCTATGTTTGTGACAAGCTTCACCCGAATCAGATCAGCCGTTTTTATGTAATTTCTAACCCATACACACTTTCAGGTTTAAAATAGGTAATACGTAATGTAGCAAGCCTCCAGTGTAGGTCCTATGAATAGATTAGCTTATTAGATTACGTAGTGTTCTGATTTGTGTTGCATCTTCGTCTCGCTCACCTCTCTCAAACCAATAACAACTCACCTATATTTTTTCAGCAATGGCTCGTGTTTTTAGTAATTTCGCCAGTAATGTAGCCCTAATGAAAATAATACAAGTTGGCTTCAGCTCGTAATAAAAAGGGTATATGATATGTGCAGAATATTAGACATATACCGTTTTTCACATGAACGTGCTCATCAATAATTACGTAAGGGCGTTATCGCGTCAACACTGGCAGGTCACGACCCGAGAGGCGTTTTCATTGGCTAAAACCAATCCAACCAACGCGTCCTAAACACACGCGGGCTTCTGAAATATTCTGACGTAGAAATAACTCTTGAAAGGAATCGTAAGAAAAACAAGGAAGAAGAATTAAATGGCATTTATTATTTATTAGGCATGGGAAATTGGTATGGCAGTGAAATAAGAACAGGTGATTGTATGAAAATGGTTTTAAGGTACAAACAATATACAGAAAAAGAAGAAAACATAACAAAAAACAAATATTATAATGATAAAAAGATAAAAGATAAAATATGTTTATTCAGTAAGTAGGCTGCATGGGCACTTTTAGACGTCAAAAATCTACCAGCGCTTCGCAAGAGACCACTGCTGAGAAGAAACGCCGCAATAAACTTAACAGTCAGTCGTTTTTTTAAATACTACTTATGATATTATACAATTATAAAGCTTAACCTAGCATTATATAACACAATGAATCTAACATTATATAAAAATAAATATACCCAAGCGTAGATTAAGCAGGAAAATGTGTCAAAACTCAGAATGCTCATAGGGACTAATAAGTAGTAGTAATAAAAAAAAACAGTGCAAGACAACCAGCACTTAGTTGAGCGCAGTGACTCAAGAAAATGGAGATGAACATCCTGCCGATGATGACGAGAAGTGCGATACTGCGATGTTCCTCGGAACACTCCCCATTATGCAGACGGTAGAAAATGCAGATAGACGCAAAGTCCTATTCTGTAAAATTCAAATTTCATAATGAGACATAAGAACAGAGCATATTTCAAACATACTTCAGCTATCATGCGTTCATATTAGAGGGGTGGCGTATTGGAAATGTTGGGTGTTAGCTTGTGCAGATTATGCAAAGTTCTCAAATTTAGAGCTAGCCTCACTTCAGTCAGTGCATACGGAAAATTTTGATACGATGACGTTTTAAGACTTTAAAACGAGAGCTTTCTATGACGACGTTTACTTAGACAAGTCTTAAGATGGCCATCTCAGACAAGATCAGATTTTTAATACGGCCCTTGGAATACCTTACCACTAACAAAAAAGACCCTTCGCCACATAAACTAAGATTTTAAGCGCTACTTAATCTATTATCGGTCTTCATAATATATTTGGTTCATAAACGATAAAGGCGTTTTTTCACCGCCAGTCGTTCGGCGTTATCTATGCCTGATAACGCGCGGCTCTCTTGGGAGTTTTTCCAATATGATCTTTTTTTAGGGCATTTTCGCGTAAATGATCTTAGTGATATCGGTGGAGCTTATAGGAATATTGTACGATACAAAAGATTTATGGATTTATAGACTCGATTTTTTCAACGGTGATCGAGTTTTGTTTTTTTCAGCTAGTCAGCAAGCAGCGGTATAAAGCATACACAACTCCAGAGGCATATTATGTGTCTTGCTTTTTTTTATTTTATGGCATAGAGTAGGCAAACGAGCGCGCAAGCCACCTGATGGTAAGTGGAAATTGTGACTCATAGACATTAGCATTCACAAGACTGCAAGCCTAAGACTGCAAATGCGTTGCCAACCCTGAGGACTAAGATGGAAAGCCTCTATGCTAGTCATTA
This sequence comes from Acleris sparsana, assembly GCA_923062465.1. NCBI lineage: Eukaryota > Metazoa > Arthropoda > Insecta > Lepidoptera > Tortricidae > Acleris > Acleris sparsana. The sequence continues at coordinate 4,122,387 of OV281302.1, read as the reverse complement.
CACTGGCTGTTTTATTCCCAAACCGGAGCACAACAATGCCAACACTGCTGTTTGGCGGTAGGTTAATGGATAAGATGGTGGTAGCGAAGCTTGCTTTTAGGGTTTCGTACCCAAAGGACTAAACGGGACCTTCGTCGTGCGTCCGTTCATCCGTCCATTCGTTTTTACTTTAAAGAGTTTAGTTTTAAACCGGAATTGATAGCCCTGATTTTAATAAAATATGTTAAATATCATAAGGTCGGATTCCTTAAAAAAATTAAAAACATTTTAAGCAAAATAAAGGGTCAATAAGTTTCGCTTAGCCTATTTTTGATGTTTTAATAAGTATTCAAAATAATTTGTTACTGTACATTGTATTTCTGTTCAGTCAATATTGTATTTCAATTTCTATGTTTTGTACAACAAAGTTTTAAGATGCATACATAAATATTATGTAACACAGAAGAAAAGAACCGAATCCGCCTGTACTCCACGCTTCCATTTATAACTTAAGCACCTTATCATTTTAACGACAGTGTTGCTATTTCGGTGAGAAAATATCTACCGCAAGTGGCCAGTTTGTGGTTCCAGAAACTACCAATTTGGGAATATTATCTGTTCCGAGATAACTCGTGGTAGTTTTTTATGGCTGCGATTATTTACGAGCGCGATGAAAGAGGGATGTTTTTCTTCAGTATAGTTTTATTATGTTGTGGTTATATAATTACATTAATATTTAATATAGATGTTTTAATGATCTGTTTTAATGTTCTTACTGCACCAGTTATGAAACATGTATAATTGAGTTAACACCAAAAAAACTTAATACCTACTTTACGAACGCTAGGCCACCGGACTACATTTCTTTCAGCTTTTGATTTCGAGACATAAAGCATAGTTCATTTAGAATTGGTACATATTACCAAGGCTAAAAAAATTAAAATATTTAATGAAATAAACAGTTAGTATTATAAATTGAAAAATATGTATTATTATTTTACATTTTACACTAAAAATATTCAGTTGTCAAAACCATGTATGTAATTCCGAACTTTTTTCGCAATAGATCCCATCATATTCTGAACAGTGCTTTTATCTACTTTTTTGGATTGAAGATTCCATGTAGGTCGCAACGAATTTACATCTTTGACCATTTTGCCACTCTTTTTGAGTTTCCCTTTCATAATTGCCCAGTAGTTCTCAATTGGTCGAAACTGTGGATAATTTGGAGGATTCATGTCACGAGGCACGTAATCGAACTGATTGGTTTCATATCACTGTAGTACCTTTTTTGAGTAATGGCAGCTTGCTAAATCTGGCCAAAACTTCACAGGAAGACGGTGGTTTCGAATGAAAGGTAAAACTCGTTTCTGCAGGCACTCTTTCATGTAAACATCTGACGTCATTGTTGAAGACGTAACGATCATGTTGGTCTTTAAGCCCCAACTACAGATCCCTTGCCATATCATGTATTTTTTTTCGAACTTTTCCAATTTAACGAACTTATATTTTTCTTCAACATTTCCTCTAGCCTCAGCCAAGTAATACTTTGAACCGGGCAGTTGCTTAAAATCGAGTTTTAACATCGGTTTCATCGTCCATCAAGAAGCACCCTTTGAATTTTGTTAAAACTTTGTCATACAACAAGCGAGCTCGCTTTTTAACTTGAAGGTTCTGCTTCATGGTGTGATTTGGCTTCTTAATAGCTTTATAGCTCTTATAACCAGCTCGAAGGCGAATCCGTCTCACAGTACTGAAACTTTTTTCAATTTACGGGACACATCGTAATCGGACAGCCCTGGATTTTGTTCAACAGCTCTCAACACTTTCTTTTTAAGTTCTCTATCCCTGGTACCCGATTTACGATTGACCTGGGTCTTTCTGCGGCAAGACAGGGTCTCTTTGTATAGTTTTATAATTCTACTAACATTACTTTTGTGGAAATTTAGTGCTTTAACTATCTTCGACCCAGACCATGATGGATTTTCCAAGTATTTGTCCACAATTACTTTCCTTTTTCCAAGTTCCATTGTCGATAACTATTAAACGCATTGATCAAGGTCTATAATTTTTGCACCATTTAAACATCAAAACGTTGTCAACAAACCGTGATTGTCACTTTTGAAATACGAATTCAAAAAACATTTTTTTTAAATTAATTTATACTTGCCAATTCTAAATGAACCATGCTTTACATATCGCTCATTGAATGCAAAACGGCCACAAATCAAAATGGCATAATTTTACAGGACAGCCATTACAAATTTTAAAACCTGTTTTTCTTAAATATTTAAGTTTTTTTTTTCTTTTTTGTATAATGTTTATATTCGTTATTTTTTACTCTATCTTTTAAAATAATCAAAGTTCTAAAAGCTGTCATCCATGCAGAATAAACAACACAAACGTCCCTTTTGCATTCAATTTTTTGACAAATCTTATAAAAATTATGTCAAAAATACATACAGTGGAACGTATAACCTCCTCCTTTTTTTGAAGTCGGTTAAAAATAAAACTAATTTTAATAGGAAACGGCCTTTATTTATTGTTTCAATTATTTAAAATTATCAAAAAATGTAGGTTAAACATAGAGGAACTACAACCATTAACATGCTCATAGCAAAATTTAAAAAAACATTAAAACTTCTCGTTTTTATATAGGTACTATTAAATTCAGGTGACGCATGAGATCAATATTCAGTCCCAACGAATACTACATGGGTAGTATATGCTATACCTTAATCACATTTATATTATTATTATTAAAATCACTTGAAATAGCAAATAAAACTCTCAAAAAATATAAAAATAAGAACTTAGCATCTCGAAAACATAAACATTATTCTTTAGTTTTATTCTTAGCAGGTAACATAACATAACTTTAAGCTTTATTTAAATAAATCCTTAAAGTATCCATAGAAACAATATTATATAAAACGAATCACTGAAACTTTTACATTAAAGTTATTTTTATAGGATATAAAACTCTTTAAGTTAAGTAGCCACACAAAATCTTGCATGTTACTTGTCTTGCTTATTTCAATAATCATATTATAAAACTTATGACAGCCTTGTTAAAAAATCCCAGCCTTATGTTGGACAGTCTCATATTTTTAAGGCACATAATAGTACATTATGCATCAAGGTAGTATGAAGGGAATTACTAACGAGAGTGTTAGAAGCCCGACGCCGAAGGCCCCTTACTACCTGTGATACACACAATGGTTTTCATCACATTTGCGAGGAAAAAAAACAAAGAGAAAACACTTTAACTCTGCAAAATACAAAGAAATAACTTTTGACGAACGGGAACGTAAATGGAAACGATATTTTTTTACTGACCTCTACCACAGATAATAACTGCGTTTAGTTTCGACCTGGATTCGAGCCAGATTTAGCCAATTTGATAAAAATTTATAATTACTAAAATTAATGATAAATGTTGATATAAACTTGAAATAGGTATAAAAATAATGAAGTTTAATGAAGCGTATAGGTTTTGTGTAATGTAAGTTAGTCTATAGCTAATTTTTAAAGATGAAATTAGAAACCGATTTAATTTTTGGCTGAAAATTAAACCTTCTTAGTCAGAAATGATGTACGAAAGAGACGCAAATTTTAAAAAGAAAGTCATTACTCCCTAGGGATGACAAACTCGCCATAATTCCCGCGGGAACAATTTAGGCCATTGTCCTTCTGTATACAGGCATGGAATAACACCATTTACGAGCAAGTGTGATGAAAAAATATTATACCTATTATTTACAAATTTTTGTAAAAAGTTTCGTAATATTTAGGTATGATATTTTTCTCTATGAGTTTAAGTATTCCCTGTATCTTTGTTTCTGCTATTTTAAGTTTGTGGTTGTACAGCCTTTTTGGCACTACGTCATTTGTAGATGTTTTCGACTTTTTTTGAGTGTCAATGCTCGGTGGCAGTGTGTCAATGCTCGGTGGATGAGTGTCAATGCTCGGAGGCTGAAAGTCAATATTGGGTGGTTGAATATCAGAGTTGGACAAATGCGTATTCATATAACGTTGAGTAGTACCGAAATCGATTGGTTCTGCCCAAGAAGGTCCAGGTTTTGGTGAAACATAGAGTTGATCGGTAATACGCTTTGACTGTAATAGTATGTCTTCCTCTGTGTCTGGTTGATAATTTGAATCCCTGACACTATCATCAGAAGAAAAATCACAGTCCGATGAGCTCGAATCCCTGGAGTCACTGTCCGAGTCGCTGTCATTGTACTCAGCTGATGAGTCGCTGGCTTCAACTATTATGGCTGGTTTTTTTTGAAGTCCCAAGTCGGTTTGTATGCCTTCTATTTTATGATAAATGAACGATAAATCAGGCTGACTACCTGGTTACGAGTCGGTATCAGAAGAATTATTTAGTATTTCTGTGTCTTGTTCAATGACTGCTGGAATATTAGATTGCCGCCATTGTTGAGAGTTGTGGGTGGGCCTGGCTTGATTTTTGATGGATTCTTTATTTATCGTGCCGACCGCCATGTTTAAAATTACTCTTGCTTTGCTATTCATTCTGTAAATAAAATCCAATATTGTTTGTCAATAAACTTACAGACGATTAAAACCCGGTAGAATTACTATAAATTAACCACTGACAGGTAATTTGCCTTCACATAATTTTCAACTTTAACATCATACAAATAAAGAGACTAAAGCTGAGAATTGAATGAAGGCAATCCATCTGTCAGTGATAAACTCCAAATAATTCTACTGTACACAGGCACACACACGCAAGCTCAAATACACACACATGCACACACCTAAGAGACAATGTGGTAGGCGGTAAAGGCGGCCACTAATATAAGAGCTTCCTAATTATGATTTCCTTCGCCTTAAAATCCCAAACGCCAAATACGTCAATTTTGTTTTGAAATAACTGAACTTTCGTAACAATAATTTTCCTACAAAACAAACGCAAAACAAAAACTGCGTTACAGAAGGAAAAATAATTTAGATAACTTATATTTAGTTCTTTGCAAAACGGACACAATTCTAAATATAGCACTAGTTTATTTAATATTTCAATGCAAAACGGACGTGTTTTTAAAAATGGCACTGTTTCATTACAAATTATGAGTATACTTACCTGATTTTGGAATTCAAAAGGGACGCATTCCAAAATATGGCACCTTTCCACAGAACAGTTCACTCGTTACGAGGTATTTTTTTGAAATGTGGCCGTTTTATACGAAACTGACGTGCGTTCGCTCCGAGCTCTGGGTCGCAACTGACAAAATGGCGGTTTTGCACTGACTTTACCTCGCAAACCCGCCATATTCAAAAATGGCGGTCCAATGATTCGGCAATAAATAACGCGAAAATTACGGGTGTTTTAAATGTAGTGTAAAGTTATAGTCGATAAGACCACGATTTTCCAATATAACAATTTTCTGTTTTTTTTGATTTGTGGCCGTTTTGCATTCAATGAGCGATATATTTCTTACTATGGAGACCTAACCTAACTCGAAATCAAACATTTTGTGAGTTATGTCACTATAATTCTAAAGATGCGATATATTTGATCACAATATTTTAATATTTCAATAATAATAAAATACATACTACATCATCACCTAGCTACATAGATTTTAAAAAAAAATGTTAATATAAATGTGTAGGTCGTTTTAAGGTCAACTGTCAACCAATTTGAATCATATGATACTAAGGAACTATGTCAAAGTGGCGTAATGATTGAAATCGTGAGAGAATTATTAAGAATTTATTTAAAACGTCACTTCCACATAGTCCTACAATGGCCTATGATTCGAAAGTGTATTCCCCGTGGCACAACTATTTGGCACTACTGGTCAATATTAGTATCATTAATAGGAGGTAGGTTTAGGTTATGTTAGTTCTTTAGCAGGCCCGGAGGGCCAAACTACCCAGAAATAGGAGCTCTGCGATAGCAGAGCTCCGTCGACTCTATTAAATTTGATTTTGAAATAGAAATCATTGGTCAGTTGTGCCATGGAGTAGTACCACGGGCAAGAAAGGGATTCGAATTGGTTGATTATACCTACTAGTTAACTCATTTGGATTCCTCAGTATAATCTCTACATAAAATATAGGTACATGACTCCTCCGTGACTGGCTGACTGATGAACCAACTGAAAGACAACGTACACTTACACGAAAGAAATATTCTGTGGGTATCGAGGTACCTACACTAAAAAACGGTTCTTCCAAATCGACCTCTAACGAGAATAAATGCAAGGGTAGCGGGAAATTAGTCCTACAAGTAAGAACATAAAATCCTACCTACTTATAGCAACATAATGTTTATACTCTGATAATGTCGCGAGCGATTATTAATAGTAGGTAGTAACGTCATAATACTCATGTTATTGTTTATAAAGAGCAGTAAATACTTATATTATTGCCGTTACATAGTGTAGCTAAATAATGTAGACTACATACATATACTCATCCTTCATTACCAGAGTAGGCGTTCTAAATTCTGTAACCACATTTTGAACAATTAGGGTAATAAAAGATTGTTTACCAGTGTATTATTGACAGGTTGCACGCCCATAGCCTAACAAAACTGCACGCCTGTATTCCCTTAGTCGTCTTTTACAACTTCCGCTGGAAGAAATGGAATTGTAGTAGGGTAAAGTCACCAGTGGTCAGCCAGAGACCAGTAGTCGACCTTATATGAGTGCGAAGAGCGGGAAATATATCTTTCGTACTCTTTCCACTCATACAAAGTATAGGCAGAGGCCGACTACACGTATCTGGCTGACTACTGGTTACCCTATTCTAAGTTGGCAACCACGCGGTGTTATGGAGGGCGACTTACAATCCGTTGTCTAATTGGGGTTTAACATTACTAAGTTTAACGTTAATTTGATTTATTCTAACATTAAGTTTATTTCCATGGTACGTTGTGGAAAGTAAAATATAGTAAATGCCATGATAGGTATCAAAGAAGGCGGGTTACTGCATTGTAATACCTAGTAATTATAGGTATTTAATTTAATATTATTACCAACAGAATATAAAATGCTTTGACTACACTCAGAAGCGAAAATAACGGGTCAGAGTGCGTTTTTCATACTAAAGAGGCTATTTCGAAGCCTTGGTTCCTCGCCAGGGAATGCTTTTAGTGAAATCTGATGATGAATACCTCGAGAATCGATACAGGACTTCCAGAGTGCCTAGGATACTCAACTGAATAAATCTGTGTTTAACGCGGGAATTGAGCATGTTCAGAAAAACATCTAAAATGGCAATAAAATGTAAGGAAATCCAAGTGCTGACCCAAACTCTCCCGCTGTGGTGTTAACTGATTGTGCGATCAGTTAGGTATCTTAAGAACTTTTGACCTCCTCTATTGAACCTCGCAGTATCCACCATTAAACCTCACTCAAAACGACCCCAGGTGAGGAACGAAGGCTTCGAAATAGTCTTGTTTGTATGAAAAACGCACTCTGACCCGGTATTTTTGCTCCTGATTGAAATCAGCACTGTTTAAACGTAAGTATGTCCATCTTCGGAATCATACCTCAAGGTAGACTTTTAAGAGTAATCCCCAGAAAGCTAATTGCGTCCTCTTATCATATTTTTAAACTCTTTGTGCTGTGTAATTCTTAATAGTTTTAAGAAAAAATATTTTATGCCTATTAATAAATAAACATTCTCTTAACTTTAATGTAAAGCATAACAGTTAAATTATTAAATACTCTATGGCAATGATAAGAGGAAACATAAACAATGATTTATTATTTTTGATAAGTGTTCTCAGAAACTGTATCGATTAAATGTTTACGTAATGTAAAGTGACAAATATCTCAACATAACATGTTTTATATGTAGAGGTAAATAGGCTCTGAGAACTATAGTAGGTATAGTCATTTGAACTAATAAATATCAGGAGACATTCTCACACAAAGGAAAGAAGAAAAGAGTATTCACTGAAAGGCAACAGCTATGCCTCTATTGCCCCTGGCCTGGCATTGCTCATGTACGGTGACTGCTTACCACCAGGTGGCCCGTCTGACCGTTTGCCGTTTGCTACTTTTTCTACGGCTATAAAAATAATTGATCTACTTCCAAACTGGGCGTTATTCTTATACCTACTATGGGTACTAGAGAACGAAAAACTATTTAATTAGAGAAATACTTAAATATATAGAAAACAACCAAGACTCAGGAAGAAATACTCGCGCACATCACACGAATATTTACTAGGATTTGAACCTGGGTCTGCCAACTAAGGAGTAAAGGCAGACTTAACACGCTTCATCCAAACATCACCAGTTATCACTAAAATACACTGGACAACAGTATCTATAGACCTACCTACTATCTATTGATCCATTGCAGACTAGACTCCTACTTCCAGAGCTGATAATTCTCTGAAGAGGATTGTGAAGCACCTTAAAATCGTGTAGCTTTCATATAAAATCTATACAAATTTATCTCCGGGCGAAAACGTTTGTCACCCCCTAAATCAAGTCCGATTATCACGATTTTTGAATGTTGTAGTTATTATAAAGACTGTACGTTTCTGTTTATTTTTAAAATTTGGTTTGGTTTAAGAAATATTTTCTTGGAAAGGCAAACAGACACAAATATAGTTTTTCATCATATCTACAACATATTCAATGATCGTAAAAATCGGACTAGATTTAAGGGGAGAGGACAGGCTAAACGGCCCAAAAGATTTTCATGAAATCTAGCTAAAAAACTATCCCGCTAGAATTAGCTCTCGTCCGTGTGGGATCGATAAATAATACCTAAATCGCTGGATAACAAAAGATGAGGAGATGCGTAAATTGAAATAAAAATTAAAAACTAAACTATACAATTAATATCTATTCTTAGTTAAAATTTTAAACATAAAACTTCCGTGAGACTCAGGCCCGTATTAATAACTGATCTCAAATCTAATGCTGGTCTCGAGAATCTCGAGTTGCGTCAAAAATGACAGTGTTCTATGGTCTGGCGTTGACTTTGACGTATCTTGTGACGGGCATCACAGTCAAGGTGAGTTTATTAATACGGCCCTTAGATGCCCGTGACGGGACGTGAGTAACCCGCTGTAAAATCGTTAAACACACTTGGTTACAATTACAAAATGGTTGTTGGCTGACCGGTGCAAGTAGACCCAATGTATTTGGAATACGTCGCCGAAATGATCAGATACCGTTGACAGCGTTTCATTATCTCGTATCTATCCTAAAAGACCGCACAGCGCGCTCTTAAGAACGGCAAAGAAGTTGCTCTCGCATCAGTCGCATCAATGAACATGCCTCACGCACAGATGCCACCACAGACTAGATAAATCACAGATAGGTACACAACACACGCTTAACTTATATTATAACACTGATATTTTCGCGTCGTTAGTTAAAAATAAACCCAAGTCTACAACCGCCATTTACGTGAGTACAATCCAAACTGTGTTCACAAAGCATTATAATTGCTTATATGGCTGTAACCTTACTGGCCCTGCATACGATACACTTTTGTATCGACGCTCACCTTTACTCTTCAACCCGTTTGACAGTGGCGCTTGACAGCGATAACTTTTGACAGAGACTTTGAGGTAGGGTCAATACTGCCAGTGTGCTTGAAGTCAGGATAATCCAGCTCAGGGCCGAGATTCTAGGCGGTAAAAACCGCATCGTCTTTGACCTGTTCTCGTATTGTGTTTGATTGCTCTTATTTACTGGAGAATAATGGCGGCAGTGTTACAGACCATCCATTCTATAACAGTTCAAAGATGACATGGCTATTACCACGTAGAATAGACACCCTGAATTGGTGACTAAGTATTCGGTGAAAACATGTTGATTTCAACATGTTATCGTGTAGTCAACGTTATGATAGCTCTTTTACACGTCAGTAATGGCGGCCGAGTTAAGGACGCGTAATATGTCAAAAGGAATATGGCTTTACCGAGTAGACTAGAGCCCTTATAGGGTTTCCATAATAATAGGTAGGTACTGCTCTGAAAAATGTCTAGTTTGGGCCCTATGAATAGCTTCGTTGTTGCATTGTCATTATCTCGTTATTATTTTTCCAATGAGCAGCCATTTATTGGAAACAATGTTCGTAATTTAAATTCAAATTCAAATGATTTATTTGTAAATATAGGTAATAAGGTGTTACAAATTTAGCTATAAGTGTCACTATATTTTGCCGCTAGGCGTACAAATATGTCAGGTCATGATGGCGCATGCACAGATACAGTATAATAATTCGTACAATGGGTATAGGACGGAACGAAGGTAACATTATACTATGGTCAGGTAGTGTCAGATAAGTATTCCGATACAGAGTAAGTAGTATGCTTAAATTATGCTAATTCAGAATAAAATTTAAGTTTGACACAATGTACCTACTTACCTATTTTTTACGTACGTGATTTTGTTATGGAAATAATTTATTATTTAGGTACTAATGGCGCGTAAGAATAGCTAAACTGAAGTGGCAGTGGGCGGGGCACATTGCTCGCAGGACTGATGGCCGATGGGGTCAGAAGGTTCTGGAGTGGCGTCCGCGGACCGGGAGACGAGCTGTGGGTAGGCCTCCAACAAGATGGAGTGACGACCTCGTCAGGATCGCGGGACCGCGGTGGATGCGAAAAGCACAAGACCGGTCTGAGTGGAAAGCCTTGGGGGAGGCCTATGGCCAGCAGTGGACGTCTTTCGGCTGACATGACAATGGCGCATGTATCTCTGTCACGTTTTCCAACTAAGCCACTGAACTGATATTACTTGAATTTGGTAGGTATGGAAATAGCTTAAACACAGGTTCTACGCGAGTCGATATCAAAAGCTACCTACATATTTTGTGATTCACTAACTGTGTTGAATATCTACCAAGATTTGTACCTTCGAGATAGCGTCACATTTGATAAGTAGACGACGTTTACAATATTTACGTTATTTACTAAACCAATCAGCCATTGGCGTGTGGTCATCAAACAGGTCCTCACCTGTTTACCTAGGTAGGGTAAAGTCACCAGTGGTCAGCCAGAGACCTGTAGTCGACCTCTGCCTAAATTTTGTATAAGTAGGAAGAGTACGAAAGATATTTCCCACTCTTCGCACTCATATAAGGTCGACTATTGGTCTCTGGCTGACCACTGGTGACTTTACCCTACCCCTACAGAACATGAACCGAAGTCATTACCATTAGTTAAATTGGAGCAAAATGTGTTAGGTATATTTTCGATTCGATTTTAAACCATACTAAACCGCCATACTGCCTTTGATAAGTTGTCATATTGTCAACGTTATATTGGCTCTTATTTACTTGACAGTACTTGCCTAAATGAGACTGAGTTAAAAACAATGTGATAAGATTTAAAAGGCAATATCGTTTTACCCAGTAGAATTAGAAGCCTACTCGAGTTAATTATGGATCAAAAAATTTACCTTAAATTGCCTTTGAGCTCCATCAGCTGCTACTGTTAGCTAAGTGTAAAACATTGCGGGTGAAGTTTTTTTTAAGGTACCTACATACGTACTCCGACTTGTGTACAAAATGAAAATCATATCGAATTAGTGACATTTTGTACCCATTACAGTGTTTTTCAGCTACGATGAGTTCTGTGACAGCCGTATTACGTAATTTTTCAACACACTTGCTCAAAACGAACTTTTTATTCCACCGATTTTTGGCTCATAAACCTAGATATTAAACACGCGTGCTTTTTCAGCATATTACGCACAAGTGCCTTTAGTTTATTAACCCAAACAATTTACATTTGTAGCCTAGTACCAAGTTGTAAGTACGAAGAAGAAGCGATATAATTTAGTCGGTTTATACCTTTTTTTTTTCTTAGCAACAAACAGTTTTTATGCGGCAAATAACATTAAAATTTGACTAAATGAAGAGTCTTGTTTTTTTTTCGCAAGTGTGTTGAAAAACGTCGTATGTAACACGTGTGCCTGTGACCATAATATACGCGGCTTTCTTATGGCGCACTCGCTTTCGCTCGTGCGCACACAATAGCGCCTTGTATACAATGGTCAACTTAGCACACTTGTATCATAATGTACTATCAACCACTTACTATAACTTGCATGCGAAGTGTATAAAAATAGGCGATTCATTATTTAAGTTTCTGAACGGCGTCGCTAGGTGTGTACCAGTCACCAGTGTAGTTTTTATGTAAATTTAAATAAACAAGTGTAATAGTACGGGTTTGTATGAGCTGTCACAGAACTCATCGTAGCTGAAAAACACTGTAGGTGTCAAATTTTACATGACTTTTGCCAATTTTAAAATTCTCAAAAGTTGTATCAGTATTGATGCGAAACTGTAAAATTTCAATGTAGTCTACTTGAAAATAATCTAACTGCAACGGGCCTCATTGATACCAAATTCAAACTCCAATTGAGGTTGTTCGCGCCCTCTAGTTTGAAAACCGATACTCATGACTTGGTTTCTTTTAAACGCCGATAGATGGCTCTGCACATGACTACTAAGTAATTCAACACAATTTGGCACAGGTGGCGTTGATTTTGCATTTGTAACTTCTTCAAACTAGCGTTTCCAATCCAGGGGGCCCTCCAAAGATGCATTACGCTAACTAGCGTTTCTATGCCTTCCGTTTTTAAACATCTTACTATTAAACTTAATGTACATTTGTCAATTTGTTTGCCGTGGATTATGAAATTTATGAAAGCCAAGGCAAATTGTTCTAACAAATAAGTGGTTCTAGATAATTAACTAGTCTCTAGCTTCCATAACTACCTTTCTCGGCTACGTTCTTTCATTCAACCATGCCCGACAAAAAGGAAAAACATTTCGAAGTTATAACTACCTTGAAAATTGCATATTGTTGCTGCTATTTACTCATCAATAATATTAATGATGGATTTAGTTGTTCATAAATTGATGCATTTTTTTTTTCAATCCATAATCAAGGATAAAAAGAATCAACAAACACGATTTAATTATTTTTATTCAGTTTACACATAATTTATCCACTATCGCCTTGAAGACAAACAAAAACAACTCAAAAAGCCTGCACAATGCAACGCGAAATTAAAAATAATCAACACGTCCCAATACCTACTAAAAAAAATCATGGAAATAGTGAAACATTTCACAAATGTCATTTACAGCTATAAGCACATTGTTTTTAACTTATTAACATACAATGGGGTCAGGTTCCCCGACTAGGCGACGTTTACGAAACAAAATACTTAGGTTACACAATCAGTGGTGGAGATGTGGTATTGGCTCGTCTTGCAGGGACATTTGGAAAACGAGCCCTGAATGTGTTGACCCTTCCATAGCAATTTTAAGTCCTAGACGAAAAGACGTCGAATGCAGACGCTAATTGTAAGAAGAATAACGTCGACACGATACTAATATTAATTTGGCAAAAAAATACACGTTCAAAGCATTTAAAAAAAGGCATAAAAATGGTAACACAATGTTTAAAATAGTTGACATTGCTGACGAACACTGCAAATTAAGGATAGAGTACACCAATACAATCATTATAAAAAGGTTTAACCTAAAAACTGCTGCATTAACATTTCAGAAATGTACGTTCTTAAGTAATTATTTTACACACTTTACTTCACATACATTAGGCCAAGACTAGATAGTGACACTGGCTCATAACCAAACCTTATTTAGAAAAACATATCGGCTGGAATTGCTTCAAGAGAATCGAGAAAAAGCAACAATACTTAGCAACACAGGCCATATCAAAGGCCATGGAATGATTTTGCTTTGTATTGTTTAGGTTTACTTCTTTCAAATAACATATTTCATGAGTTTGGCTTAGAATTAACAACTTTTGGGCTAACCCTCTACGGATATTGCCACCAAAACTTCTAGTAGCATTGACATCTGTTCAGAATATATACCTAGTACACAAGTTAGCATCGATGGTAAACTCAATTTAATATTAATATACACATATCGAATCGCAAGTATATACCGAATGATAATGAGTTTTAGAGTTACAAAATTTAGGATCATATATCACGAAAATTTCTTACACAAAACTGATATTATGCGAGTGAAAATAATAACAGTGGTCCGAAGTATGCTTCTTAACATTATTAGCCGAAATTATGCTCAAATGACCCAAAAAAAGTTACATAAGTTGCAAACTCTAAATACAGTCAGACTTTTATGACAACATTTGAGATAAGTACTAGCTTAAGAAAGTTTCAACTACCACAGTATGTACAGTTTGTTCACACACGGCTAAACACTTACGGCTTAAATTAATAAATTTGATTTATTTACAATGTCAATACATTTGAATGACGGAAAACATTTTGCATTCCTCGGACTCAAATGTTTGTTGAATTACCTACTAAAATTCATTATAAATAATGACTTATTAATATAACATCGTTACTTAATTTTAATAAGTCGACACTCATAGACATTATAGTTTTGTTGTTAACTACGACGAAATGATGCGGCAATCATTCTGGGCCATGATTTCCGCCTGGTATGCTTAATTTTACACAACTACAGTATAACAGTGTGACAAGGTTCTGAATAAACTTTTCAATCCACGTGTTACTACTGGCAACATTAAAAATATTTAGAAACTTTATGGTTTTGCAATGTGTCTAGATTTTCTATCTGCTTAGTACTGTAGAATCCATTTAAAGCGTACTTTCTACCCTTTGCAACATTTTTTTAGATTAGCAACACTACTTATAATTGTCATCGACATTTATTTAAAACCTGTTCACACTAGAGGTTCAGCTGTAGTGGGCCTGACTGATGAACGAAACGTGAAATGGATGGTTGCTTGGTTTTTACCACTGAACTCGTTTACGAAATGAATGAATAAAGAGCTTTACTTATTCTGATAGGGGCACTTTAAGACATCTGAGCATTAACACAAAACATCACCATAGCCAAGATTTTACATATAAATTAACCTCAGACATTGAAAATTTATAAAAATATAATCTAAAAGTATTTTAAGACTTTCATTTTGATCCTTCATAACCCCAAATAAATACTAAATCAACAAAACCTGATAACTTGACGAGAATCATGTTCAAACAATGACAATTGAATGGGTCAGTAGGTTCCGTAAGTAATATATTGTATCCCCGTTCCGACGGCAATTTCTGAACGATATCCGGGCCTCTATTCAACACGGTAAAAACAATATCGTTAATGATCTGCAGCCGACTTAAAGACAATACCGTAACAGGTCAAATACGATGTCGATTTTCATCATCATCATCATTATCAGCCGCAAGACGTCCACTGCTGGACAAAGGCCTTCCCCAAGGTTTTCCACAACGATCGGTCCTCTGCTGCTGTCATCCAGCGGTTTCCCGCGACCCCTATCAGATCGATTTTACCAAATGAAAATACCCAGAATATAAAGAGTTTGTGGCAAAGCCACACCCACTACAGTACCCTCCCAGCCTAACCTAACCTAACTAACAATATTCAGCACATCTCTTAAATGCCACAATAATCCATATAACGACAATACAGACTATTAAAATCTTGTCAACTCTGAAATTTTGAACATTGCGTGTATGAGTAAACATTTATTTTCATTTGATAACAGTTTATATTTATAATCTCCTTTAGTACTAAACTTAGGTACATATCTTAGGTGATTTTCACGCCAAATAATAGTTCAGAAATGACTTGACAAATGCAATGTTGACAAAATAAAGACTTCTAACGCTTGCTCGAGTACAGTGTGTGTAATGACTAATCATTTGCATACCAATTAATGTACTAATTTTCATTTTGCATAATTTCGATTTGTATAATGACCCAATGATATAAAAATTATAATGCATAATTTATTTATTTATTTATTTTAACACTTTATTGCACAAAATTAAAATTGTGTACAAAAGGCGATTAAAAATAAATAGTGTATAAGGGATTTAATAACACTCGAAAACGGTGTCACGTACGGCAAATTCAACTATAGACAATTATATTTCCAATCGTGTTTAAGAGGCATGTGAAGCGCCGGTAAAATTGCGCAGCAGTCAAAAAAAAAACATACAAATTTAGCTCCGGGTGAAAACCTTTCTCACCCCCTAAAATCAAGTCCACGATTCTTGATTATGTTCAGAGATCGGACAAATGGGCGTCATTACTCGCTGTAATGTGGACATAACTCCAAAGATTTCAATTAAATTACAAACATTTATTCTGTAAGGCTATTGATATCACGGTTTCAGCGAAATGATACTTTAATATTATATTTCTTGCTGGCCCATCGCCTGAAATGTCACTTTGACAGTGACGTAACTTTGTTTATTTTTTTCCGTGGGGATACAAATCCGACCTTAGTTGCGTGCGAATTAAGTATCGAACAAAGCGCATCGACGCAACCCTAGCGCCCAAGCAGCAATAGGTAACAGAAACCCCAAGGCCCCGAGAAGAACTACAGTTCTGTTTATTTTATACTATGGTAGAAGTTTTTATTTTGTTTTGTATTGACTCAAGCTAGTTTATTTGTATAATTGCAATGATTTGGTTTTAACAATAGCATGGAACGGAATTCAAGCACACACGTTGTTGTGTAAGATAAGTTGCTATTGTATATTATGTAAGTTACGCAGGCAAACACGAGATTAAAGCGATATAACTATAGAATAACTAGCTGTTTGAACTGTTTGCTACATCAGGTGAGCTATTTAATAAATCTGTTTTGGTATTTAATTATTTATCTATTAATTTATTAAAAAACACATTGAGATATTTATGTCAGTAAACATTAATCATTAATGGCGTTTAAATTAAATCAGAATGAAGTTTTGGTTGATATTTTTATAATTTTTTTTATAAAAAATATAATTTTCCTCGTAAAGAAATACATACAATTAAGGGCTAAACAAATAAAATTTAACATGATTACAATATGTCACACTTATTAATGATTTTAAGGTTAATTATTTGAAAATAAAGAGTTAAGTTAACATAGCCATAATGTCTCATAATCTGCGAATCATAAAAAATGTTAATAATGACAGCTAAAAACTAACACAAAATTCAATCCTTCGCTTAAAAACGAAAATCTATTTTGCGCAAACTACGACGGATTTTTCCCACGTCATTAAAAATAAAAGAAACTCAACATTTTATTTATTTCTTACACATTCTTGACATATGTCAATGGAACTCTTTGCAGTTACAAACACTGCAATCAAATAAAATTTAATTTGTTTTGTTTACAATGCTTTTGATCACTGGGTAGTACATACATTGTATGTATGATTCGAAAATACTGATTGCAAAATGCTTATAGAAATTTAAAGTAATTATGTAACAAAAAGTGTGGACAAAAAGTTTTTTTGGAAATATTTGGCGGCTCACAACGTTAGAGTTTAGAACGTTTCTTTGCTGTTTTCGAAACGGCTGTGGCAACCCACCTAATGTTCGAACAGGTAACGTTCGGTTATGGTAACTGTGATAGATTAGGTACTTCACCAACTGCTGTGATTCAGCCAGAGATGACCCTTGATACTTCTAAGGCGCCCCCTAGACAAATTATAAGTACGTATAAAACTATTGTTTACTCTGACCAGCTTGGATCTGGACTAGGTTTATTGTTAAATAACAAATTAAAACAAAATGTTACAAATTACTGTTACCATAATGCAACTATTATACAATTAAGTGATTTACTTTTAAAAGGAAGCTTTGACAGTACCACCACTTTAATAATTTTGGTAGGAAATAGTCTTGGTGTGGATAAGTCTGGTGTAGATAAATTAATGTCAACACTAAACACTATTGAAGATAGAGGAATAGGTAAAATTATATTGTGTGCGCTACCATACTCACAAAGTATCTCATTTAGTCATAATAATAGAATAGCTCACTTTAACTCAATAATATATAATGCTATATGCTTTAATAAAAAATATCATTTCTTTGATTTAAACAAATTTATAAAGCGCCTTGATCTAACATCAGGAAAAATTCATTTGCCCAAGAAACATATTTTGACCTTGGTTGATCTATTAGCTTTTAATATAGAACCAAATAGATATAATAGTTCACAGCCCCAACAAGCCAAAATTGGCAATAATGCTTTGCCTCTTGATTTAAACTAAATTATAGGACAGCGGAAACACCCTTGAGTATAAATTTAATTCACCAAAATATTCAAGGTTTTTCCAGCAAAGAACTAGAAATAGGGTTGTTCTTAGATAATGAAAATGTACAAATAATGTGCATTACTGAACATTGGCTTAGACAAGATCAATTAATTTTTGATTTTTTAAATTTTAAATTAGTAAGTTATTTTGCCAGGAAAAGTGCCATTCATGGTGGCTCTTTTATAATTATTAAAAGTACTCTTAAAGCCAAAGAAAGAAAGGATATTGTAAAGCAATCGATAGAAAGGATTGTAGAAATTTCATGCGCAGAAATAGAAAGTTATATAATAATATGTGTTTACAGACCACCATTGGCTGATTTTTGCACATTTGAATCCACTATGGAACATGTGTTAAAATTAGCATGTAATAGCCAGAAGCATGTTATAGTTTGTGGAGATTTTAATATTAACTTACTTGAAAAGTCAAATAATACCACTAGGTTACTAAGTTTATTTAAATCTTTTAATTTAGGTAATCTGTTCTTTGAACCCACTCGGATAGGTGTTAGTAGTGCAACTTGCTTAGATAATATTTTTTGTAACTGCGATTGTTTGGATAAAGAAATATTTAATTGTTTTAATTCTGACCATAGTGGTCAGAAGGCATCTTTCATCTCTGATTTTTATCAAAAACCTCACACAATAACTTACCGACCTATAACTAGTAATCGTTTGAAATTATTCAAAAATAAAGTTCAGAGTAATCTTTCAGTGTTACCTTTTTCACAGAATGAATGTAATAGTATTTATAAAGACTTGTTTGGCGTAATTCTACATCAATTTAACAACAATTTTAAAATTAAAACTATTACTAGGTCGAAAACCAGATTTAGTGAATGGGCTACTGCAGGCATTCATAAAAGTAGAAATAGGCTTTATGACTTATATAGAGAGAGGGAGGACAATAAGAATGCTGATTTCCTAAATTATGTTAAGAAATATTCGAGGACCTTTAAGCAAGTTTGTTTAACTGCTAAGGCATTTTTTCTTAGTCTTAAACTCAAATCATCTGAGAACAAGGTAAAAACTGTATGGAATATTATAAATAGAGAAACGGGAAAATCAAAAACTCGTGATAATCAAGTCACCCTGAACATAGGTAGCCATCCAATCACGTCAAATAAAGATGTTGCATTAGCATTCGAAGATTATTTTTCCAACATGGCAATTAATACTACGAAATGTCTTAAATCATCCGCGGTTGAAGCTCAATCATTACTTTGCACTTATGTCAGTAAATGTAATATAAACTTTGAATTCAGCCCTGTAAATTCAGATTCAATAGTAAAGATATTTAAATCGCTTAGTTTAAAAAAGACTGAAGATTTGTGGGGCACATCAGTTAAAGTGCTCTTTCATATCATAGATGTAATTGCACCCCATCTAGCATTAATTTACAATAATTGCATATCAGAGGGGATCTTTCCAGATCTCATGAAATATAGTAAAGTCATACCTCTTTTTAAATCAGGCGAGACGAGTGATATAACGAACTTCCGTCCCATTTCCATACTACCAGTTTTAAGTAAAGTCTTTGAGAAACTAATGCTGAAGGATATGTTAGGTCACTTTAACAGAAATAAACTACTTAGCAATAACCAGTTTGGCTTTACAAGAGGTCGATCAACAATTGATGCGGCATCGGTACTCATTAAATATATATATAACAGTTGGGAAACATCTTGCGACGCAATAGGAATATTTTGTGATCTTTCTAAAGCTTTTGATTGCGTGGAACATATGACCCTTATTTTAAAATTAGAACATTATGGATTGTCCAATAAAGCTTTAAGCCTTATGTCTTCTTATCTAAGTGATAGAACTCAAACAGTTGTTGTAAACAAAACGCAATCTGTTGGAGCTACAGTGAAAATAGGTGTGCCTCAAGGCTCTATTTTAGGTCCTTTTTTATTTTTGGTTTACATAAATGACTTACCACCAATAGTAGATGAACTTTGCGATATTGTACTTTTTGCTGATGATACTTCACTAATTTTCAAGGTAGATAGAAAAACCGTAGACTACAGTAGGATAAACGCCACTCTAGTTAAAGTACATAATTGGTTTATTAGTAACAACTTGCTACTAAATGCCAAGAAAACTAAATGTGTTAGGTTCGCTTTGCCTAATGTTAAACCGGTAGATTCTAGTATTTTTCTAAATAACGAGTGTTTGCTAATGGTAGATAGGGCGGTTTTCCTAGGCATAACAATAGATAAAAATTTGCAATGGAGTCCCCACATAGCTGCACTGGCAGGTAAACTAAGTTCGGCAGCTTACGCCGTTAGGAAAATTAGACAACTAACTAATGTTGAGACAGCTCGCTTAGTTTATTATAGTTATTTTCATAGTGTTATGTCTTATGGTATTCTGGTTTGGGGTAAGGCAGCTGACATACAAACTATATTTGTGTTACAAAAAAGGGCCATTCGTTCTATTTATAATTTAAATTCCCGTGACTCATTAAGAGAACTTTTTAAAGAAATTAATATCTTAACTGTAGCGTCTCAATTTATTTACGAGAATATTATTTATGTTATTAAGAATTTAGATTCGTTCACCAAAAACTCAGATATACATAATTTAAATACTAGAAATAAAAATAAAATAGCTATTCGAAAATTCCGTGTCCGTAAAGTATATAAATCATTTGTTGGTCAATGCATTCATTTCTATAATAAATTACCTGAAGTAGTTTTAAAGTTACCCTTTCCAGCACTTAAAAAATATTTGAAAAGGTCGTTAATGTCTAAAGCGTATTATAGGGTCGAGGACTATCTAACAGACAAAAATGCATGGCCTACACCCGAAACTTAGTCAATAGTAATTTGTTCAAATGCAAAGGCTTTATCCTGCTTTTTCTTGTCTGGGGGACACCGTTGATGCAGGAAAACATATCGAAACTTTTATGTGGTCATCTTGCACAATCTTATATACACATATATAAGTAGGTAGTTGTAGTTATTTTATTTTATTCTTTTCTATCTTTCTCTCCCGTAAGATTTTTGGCATGTTTTCCTGCTGAACTACTGTTATTTGATATTATATTTAATTTAATACTTGTAGCTTTATATAATGCTAGATTAAGTTGTACATACCATTGTAATATGAAATATGTAATAAGTTTAAAAAATGACTGACTGCTGAGTTTCTTGCGGCGTTTCTTCTCAGCAGTGGTCTCCTCTTGGGAAGCGCTGGTAGTATCTTGACGTGTAAAAGTGCCCGAGCGGCCTACTTACTAAATAAATTTCTTTTATCTTTTATCTTAAGAACCTTAACAAAAATTAGTATTTATAAACAATTTTAGAGTCCACGTTGATTTAACAAAAATCGAGATCTTTTTAGTAAGTAATTACATTAAAACAAACCCAATTAATTAAGCGAATTTTAAATTCATGATATTCAAAACGTTAGCAAGTTATCAAAATATATGTCAATTTAGAATTTTAATACTATTCTTGTACAGTCAAATACAAACGCGCCAAACTGTAAGATCTATCTGAAATAAGTTAAATTATCAATTATCTAAACACAATATTTTTTGGTACTTGTCAAAAATGAATTTACCAAGTACTGTTGATAACTGTACAAACCTGTCTTATTGAAGCTCATCAGGTTAGTTTTTGCACGGCAATAGTAAACCTTACCCACTGTGACTTAAGTCACATTATAGGTCACATATTCTCACAATCACCACTCAATCATTAGGCTTGTCCTTAATCAATACCATAAAACTTCAATTCACACACAAAAATTGTGTTTCCAATCCGAGAAGGCGCCAGGAGTAAAATTGACGTTACAGTGCGTCAATCTACGCCATATTAACCCAATCATTGCCGATGACGCCGATCTGCGTCATTTTTACCCAAGTACAACGCCGTGGACAGTGATCGGCGTTATATTTTCACTCACGATTCCGTACAATATCTTTCGTAAATAAATATCACGATTTATAATTAGATCTAAGTACCAATTTCACCAAACGATGTTAACCACTTAATAGATTGTTAGAGCGTTAACAGCTGTCAAAATGTATGAACTAACAGTCGATTAACATGGATTAAATTTAAGATCGTTTGGTGAAACGGTACTTTAGCCTTTTAGGTAAAGCTACTTGCAGCTTTGACTGGGAGCCGCTGACGCCGATCGGCGTCACGATTTAAAGGAACCCTTTCGGATGTTGTGGACGGCAATCGACTTGACGTTTAGTGTAGCCTGACTGCCGCAGACGCCGATCTGCGTCATTTTTTTACCCTAGTACAACGCGGTGGACAGTGATCGGCGTTATATTTTCACTCACGATTCCGTGCAATATGTTTCGTAAATAAATATCACGATTTATAATTAGATCTAAGTACCAATTTCACCAAACGATGTTAACCACTTAATAGACTATTAGAGCGTTAACAGCTGTCAAAATGTATGAACTAACAGTCGATTAACTTGGATTAAATTTAAGATCGTTTGGTGAAACGGTACTTTAGCCTTTTAGGTAAAGCTACTTGCAGCTTTGACTGGCAGCCGCTGACGCCGATCGGCGTCACGATTTAAAGGAACCCTTTCGGATGTAGTGGACGGTAATCCACTTGACGTTTAGTGTAGCCTGACTGCCGCAGACGCCGATCGGCGTCATGCTGCAGCATAGTGCGATTGAGGACGCTCGGCAATGAAAGGATCAAAGAATGGAGCTTCATAGATTGAAAACCAACCAACCCTTCAGTAGTTCACTTCACATTAAATCTACACCGCGTCCATTGCGCGACTCACTAAAGTGTCAATTGTCACGTATAATGAGTACCTCCTTGAATGAGTATCATTCCGGCTCCGTGTACATGAAGGAGAACTTGTCGTGGCAGGTGGGCGCGAGCACCTTGCCCTCGACCAGGCACTGCACCACCCACGTGGTGGACACCAGCGGGACGTTGTCCTGGTTGGCTTTGTTCTGGACCTCGTGCGGGCAGTCCCATTCTGTCACCAATGCCAGGGCACCTGAAACATTATAATGACTTTGTGAGTTTTATGTTTTGCATTTTAGGATTGCATTTCCAATGAGCTCTCCGCCCGTCTGTCTGTCAGCGAGCTGTATCTCAAAAGATTTGTTACATTATTTTCACAAAAGAATTTATTTATAGTAGCGTACTTTCACATCAATTTCTTTTATAATCGCAAAGGCCATAGCCGGTTTTTTTTGTGAGTACCTCCTCTTGTGACGGTTTTTGACTTATGAATTGTACAAGGTTTTTTTAATGTGTCATTTTTGGGCATGTATTCAAGCGATTTGCTTCAAATTTATTATGTTCTTTATCATATAAATAAATATAAAAAAAATACGAAAGAAAAGAAACATGTTTTTTATGTAGTTGTGAAAAGTGTCACCTCCGACTTTTTCTCAGAATAGACCATACATTGGCCTACTACTTGCCAAAATATCAAAATGTATCTTACCTATCACAAATCAGCAATATGTGAAGCCAAGTTCTGTATTCGATCGGTGTTTTTCAATGTCGTATACAAACACCTCGATTATTTTTGGGTTTTCTCTTTGTCGTATATTTACTTATTAAAGAAACTGACTTACTATGCTATGAGTTACTATTAATACCCGGCTATGGCCTTTAATTATTCGTCAGCGTTATTTAATATACGCGCTTATTTAAATGGCTGATGTTACTGGTAGATTATTTTAAGTCTCTTTTTTTCCTATCCAATAATATAATTGGACAGTTGACAGAGCAATGGGTATTTTTGGCCCTCCGGGCCTGATATAAAAACGAACCTAACCTAACCTACCTACATATTACGATATGATTACTATTGTAAAATTCACGAAGGGATAAATTAGGAACGGATAAGAAGCGAATACTAAAAATAATGAATATTAGAAGAGCAATTTAAAAAAAAAGATTATGAAAGAACGCGATGTGAAAATTCGCTACTAGAAAAAAAAGCTTTATGTGAAAATAATCTAACGAACCCCCTATGAACCGTATTAGGCACACAGTTGATATTTCACTGTATAGCCACTATAACAAAAAAACGAAAATTTACCCCATAAGGCTTTGTGTGCAATAGGATGTACATTATAAATGCAATTTAATCTGAACTGTATTGCAATGGGAATGAATTTTTCCTTTCTTCATAAATTGAAAATGGCATTTTCGAACAAAAGTAATTGAAATTTATTGTCTTGAAGGTAGATTCAAAGTCACACTGACAAACAACTGGCTGTTAGTAGTACGGTGGGAATCGCAAGGGCGTGGCAAGCTTTCGAGAAAAGAGAAAGGATTTTGAAAATCTAAAATGGATTTGCGTTTTACCTGTCTCACCTGATGTTAAGTGACGAGGTCGAGGGTGGTAAACGCTTATCCACCAAAAAGCCTCTTGCTTTGAAAACACCCAGGTATACGATGAGGGACTACAGACGCGCAGTGCGAATAAATGACGCAGCAAACCACTGCGTCCGAACCATTGGAAATTCGACTACATGCGGATGGAAGCCATCTCGGAGTCTGGCCGACCGATGAGAAAAGTGGAAAGTGGGATTAGGTGTTCCTGGGCGCACACACCTTGTAAAAAAACCGGTCAAATGCGAGTCGGACTCGCGCACCGAGGGTTCCGTATTCAATATTGGCAACCGCAAAAGAAAATACTCATTTTGTTATGAACTTAATTTTCTATGCATTAAGGTCCATTTTGACTAGCCTAAATTTTAATTGTACTGTTACTAAGAAACATTTCATTTTATTTTTCGCATAAAATATAAGTAATTATCTTTAAGTCAGGTTTTTTTCTGATTTTTTGATTAATACATTTTGGAGATAAGGGCTTGGGAGGGGACCGATCAATTTTTGTAAATTTTTGGCTAAAAGTCTACAAGTACATCATAATAAAATTATTAAAAAAAGGTTTGGAATGTGGAGATTAAGCCCTTTCATATAACACCCCATTGGCTATAATCAAACCACTTTTATTTTTCAACCCCCCCTTCTAGACCCCTTTTCAATTATTTATAAAATTAATTTAATTATTTTTTTACTAAATACATGCGGGCAAGCAAGTTGTACCTACAGCTATGCCAAATTTCAAATTGATAGCATTTGTAGTTGCTGAGAAAACCTGCTGCGACTTACAGACAGACTGACAGACAACGAAGATTTAGCATAAGAGTATCATTTTGGTACGGAACGCTAAAAACCGATAGACAAGCGACTTTACGCCGATGTTCGAAACTTTGAAGTTCGGTTAACACAAACCCTGCACTTGTGATGGTGCAATATCTCACCTGACATGTTCAAGTCCTCCTCGTTGACCACCCTGGTGGTGGCGCCCACGAGGCTGCACACGCGCTCCCAGAACTTGACGAACGTGTCCTGGTCCCCGCACAGCAGGATCACCTTGTCCTTGAAGAACTGGGTCACGCGCTTGCCTGATGAAGGCACCTGATGGGCAGAGACGTTTTAAGAATAACCTGACAGTGGCCTGATCAGGCTGACCTGTCCTCATTTAAGTTTAGGGGGGGAGCTTCGATCAGTCTAAAAACATTTTGTATAGTTTCATTAAACTAACGACGAAAAGGTTGATGTACGTTTAGCATAAAAACCAATTGTATAATTTCCTTTGGCATACGATCGAATAACATAACTTTCATTTAGTATAACATTTTTTTTTTGTTATTGTGAATTTTTAATCATTTTCTTCTTACTAGGTTAGGTTAGGTTAGAACTGTGACCACATTAATAGTAATATTTATTAGAAATATTTATTTTTTAATTTTTGAACTTTTGTAATTATTCATTTCGTTTTATGCATCATGATTATTGTATCGTTGGTTTTTATAGAGAACGAAAGTATGCACTTTTTATACTAAATATTACACACCCAAGTTTAGGTACTAACATAGTTATTTAAGTTCTGTGTAATACTAATAATATTATTGATTCTGTGGTCTGAAATAAATGCATTTTATTTTGACTTATTTAATAATTAATTACCCAACTCGAACTGGAGTGTTTACTTGTGCTCATTATGTTAACATGATACTATAACTGTTTTAAGATAATTGGATTCAGAACAGAACCGTCTGTTCTATCTGAATTTTGATCTTCTTTGTAGGGTAGTCAAACTTATGGTTTCGCCATGACCGTCTGCCTGTGTGGGCCGATTATTCATTGAAAGCTTTTTGATATTGATGGTATCTTTGAAAGAAGGGGTTGCCATTACATTAGAAGTATTTAAGCTAACTATATTCACATTAGGATACAAAAATATCAAATAATAACTCACCCAGTTAACAAACGCCTGTTTAGTGATAGACCAGCCAGCCGGCAATGCATAGGCGTCAATATCCAGCAGCTCGTTCTTGGTGCAGCACAGGATCACCCACTGGTGTGACACGGACCTAATATCCGCGGCTAGGGACTGTATGTACTTGGCCGTGAGGCAGGGCCGGGGCGCAATCAGCTTTGTGACATTGTATTTCGCTTTTGGCACGTCGTCGAAGTGGCTGGGAAATAGAATATAGTGAGTTACTTTTAAGGAAGTAACGCTTCAATAAATCTAGTTTAAATTATGAATTTAGAGTTATCCTGGTATACATACAATCAGGAGCAAAAATACCGGGTCAGAGTGCGTTTTTCATACAAACGAGACTATTTCGAAGCCTTCGCTCCCCCCAGGGGTTGTTTTGAGTGAGGTTTAATGGTGGATTGGACTGGGAGGTTCAATAGAGGAGGTCAAAAGTTTTTAAGATACCTAACTGATCGCACAATCAGTTAACACCACAGCGGGAGAGTTTGGGTCAGCACTTGGATTTCCTTACATTTTATTGCCATTTTAGATGTTTTCTGAACATGCACAATTCCGACGTTAACCGCAGATTTATTCAGTTGGGTATCCTAGGCACTCTGGAAGTCCTGTATCGATAGTCGGGGTATTCATCATCAGATTTCACTAAAAGCATTCCCTGGCGAGGAACCAAGGCTTCGAAATAGCCTCTTTAGTATGAAAAACGCACTCTGACCCGTTATTTTTGCTCCTGAGTGTATATTAATTTCAGACAGGCAGGAAGATCTTACCCGTAATACTTGCATTTACTTACAACTATAAAGTATAATAAAAAGGAAAATATGTTGTTAGTAACCAAGGCCTCGATTATTTAAATTATGCAAAATACATTTTTTTATAAACTTCATAATAATAACATTCGGTGAATTATTTAATCTTTACATATAAATATGTTTCTTCTGACCTTCACTATCAATTAATGTAATAAAACATAGGTAATCTCCTAATTAGAAGGAGACTAAAAACTTAAACTTAAACTTTGATATTAGTCTTTCCTTGGATGAAACCGCCGCATCGTTCGCTAAGACCACATCGAAATCAAAGTTACATAAGTTGCATACCTGTAGACTATCCCGCCACCGGCTTCCAACTGCTCCTTGAGCCGCTCCTTGTGGAAGACCCGGTTGGAGAACACCAGGTCTTCGCAGTCAGTTCCAGCCGTCGTCTCGCCATCTTCTTCGGAGGAGTAGTGGCGAGTGTCTGCGCACTGGAATAATACATTGAATATATGACAATACTATACTAGAGGCAACCAGCTAGAACCTTTCTGCCCGAACGGACAATGTACATAATGTGCCATATAAACGCCTCTGACAACGATTTTCAACGGTGTCTTCATCGTTCAAGAACTTCACTACCTTGGAGTTCTCTTAGCTTATGTTCTGCTTCCGACTGCTGCTAACTTACCAATGACAGTTGGAGCAAAAAGGGCTAAAGAGGCCACCACGGTAGGCGCTACGTTAGCAAGCTTTCTAAAAGGTGGACCACTTGGATAAGGATCGCAGGGAACAGCTGCAAGCAGTAGCGCTGGACCGATCGTAGTGAAACACCTTTGGGAAGACTTTTGTCTAGCAGCGGAGGTTTGGTGTCATGATACACTGAAGCACATTTCTCACCTGGTTGTTACGACAGAAAGTATTTAGAAAGACGACCACGGAAGGCGCAATGTTGAAGGCTTTCCTACAACTATCTGATGATGATCACAAGCCACTGCTAAATGCAAGAAATACAGACCTAACCAATCATGTATTAAATCTTTGAATTTTAGGGGCTGTATATGTCTTGCGTGAGTCTTGGACAATGAAAAAGGATCTTGAGAAACGTATTGAAGCTTTCGAGATGTGGGCTTATAGGCGTATGTTGAGGATAAGTTGGACGCAAAGGGTAACTAACGAGGAGGTTTTGCGTCGGGCCCAGCAGAAACGAAAGCTTTTGTCGGTCATCAAGAAGCGAAAAACCTCGTATCTCGGGCACGTGCTCAGGCATGACAGATATCAACTTTTGCAACTAATTATGATGGGCAAAGTTGCTGGTAAAAGAAGAGTTGGGCGAAGAAAAAAGTCGTGGTTTCGCAACATCCGGGAGTGGACTGGAATTACGAGCGCGTCCGAGTTATTCCGCCTCGCAAAGGATAGGGACAAATTCCAACAGCTGATAGCCAACCTTCACTAAGTTGGAGAGGCACTTTAAGAAGAAGAATATGTCTTGCAATGGACGTTTGACGTTGATGATGGAACTGTGAAGCTATAAATACCTTTTCAGCGACGTTGAGTTTGTTGGGCGGCTCGGTGCAGGTGAGCAGGAAGTGCAGCCCCGCGAACAGCTTGCTGTCCGCGCCGGGGATGGGCCCGAGCTTCGACACAGTGTCTTCATCGTTCGAGAACTTCACTAGCTTAGAGTTCTTCTTGCCTATGTTTTGTTTCGCCGCGCCTTTGAGTTGAAGCGGGCCCGCTGTAGGGGAAAAATTGCTTAAGTAAGGTAGATTTAGTTTTGCTGCATGAGTTATAGCATATTACAACATTGCTTATTAAAGCTAAGCTATAAATTATTATATTCTTATAAATAATTTCAACTATACATATATAACATACAGCCTTCAGCTATTTTAAGCTAGCTTAAGTGATGCCCTACTTTTGCGTGCCCAGTACCGACGAAGCTGCAGAAAGAGTTTCCAGAGCGTGGTGGAGGCGATTTAAGGATGGAAGCAAACTCTCAGTGCGTTTGCATCTTTATGGCGTCGGACTGACCTTTGACGCCGGGTATCTTGCGCGGCGTGCGCTGCACCTCGGGCTCGACGCCGGCGACGTCCTCCAGCCGCATCGGTGCGGAGTTACTACTGGAGCTCATCTCGCTACTCTCGCTCGCGAGCCGCTTGCGTGACGTGACTGGAGTGCTCTTGCTTTTCAGCCCTGGAAAGATTTATAATAAATTGATATACGACGCGTGGTTCTTTTAAATTAAATGTAAGATCAGGTAAGACGATATAACAAAACATATTGATTTGAAATTAAGTTTTCGATTGAGATTGAGTGTGTACTAGCCGCCATAAAAGAGGAGAGAATGTAAATAACTTCATCAGGCCCAGTCTTATGGATTCATTCAGCCCACGGTGTCGAGGAAACCGTGGTTCTCTAAGATATTTCTTCCAAAATCATTTTGTTCCACTGTTATTCGAATGAGGCTGGGTCATGGTTGTACTCCTACTCACTTGAAAAAAAATCGCATCTGGGATTCGTCCTTGTGTGAATGCGGACTAGATGATGGGGACGTTAATCATATTTTAATATAATCGCTTATAGGACGAACTTGTAAGACTAAAGATATCTTAATGACCTTGGGATCTTTTTGTCAACATCCATCATAAAATATGAGTGTGTTTTAGTGTTTATTTTTGCATGTTACTAACCTTGTAGTTGTGTCTGGTTACACATAATCATGAATGTGTGGTATTTATTTGGGGTTTTTAACTTTATTGATTTCTAGGATTCGTAACTAGACTATTGGATTTATTAGTGATCCCGTTTAAATCGTCATGCAGGCTAATCGAAAGAAAGAGCCTCCAAAAAAAAAAACTTCATCACGTACACGGGCTAA
Organism: Acleris sparsana; assembly: GCA_923062465.1. Taxonomy (NCBI): domain Eukaryota; kingdom Metazoa; phylum Arthropoda; class Insecta; order Lepidoptera; family Tortricidae; genus Acleris; species Acleris sparsana. Next base: position 4,092,350 of record OV281302.1, on the reverse strand, counting down.
GTGCGGAAAAAGGAGTCCATCACCATAACCAAAACCATAAATAACTTCATAGACAAAACTTAATTCTTAGGGAAATAGTAATATGTATCGTAGAGATATATGTCTCGAAAAACATTCACTAATGTTGTGAGGACACAAAAAATAAGTGGTTTAAGTATACCTGAAGTTGAGGCTTTAGGACTTTTCGGCGACGTCACGCGTTTCTTAGCGCTGGAGTTGCCTTTGTCCCTGGTTCGGGCGCTCCTGGGACCCTGGGAAGAAACGAGCTTGTTAATAACTAAGTAACACCAAATAGATGAACTAGATTGATTTTTACGAAGAAAAAGTAATGTTTAAACACCAAAAACGGCCTGCAAAAACTCTTATTGTACAATTGGTAATAAGTCAGTCTAACTAAAGTCGGCTTTTGGTGAAAAATATTGTGGGACGCCAACTATTACGATTTGATAAGTTATTTTTTGCGTTTCTGTAGACAGTGTTTTTTTTAAACGTTTAAATTTTATTTTATTCTTTAGAGTGATCATAATAAGCTGTATGTAGTTCCACTTTTAAATTAATTAGAACTTATAGGACACTTCAAGCTCGCTGCAAGCCGCCGCTGGAAAGTCATAGCGTATATTATTTAAATGTGCTTCGTCATAATCGTTCAACTATCTTAATCGACATATCTCATCGTCTTCCTTGAGATATACATATACCACGGAAGAGTTCTGGTGCAAATCTTTCACTCCACAAAATTATACCTTCTGAATGCAAAAATTGAAAATATCGTCCAAATTATATCATTATTTAGCCTTCGAAACTGGTTCTAGTCGGTTTCACAATAAAATATAAATATTTACTACTAAAATTCGATCTCGGATGCCGGTGACATAGATTAGCGTCCAATTTAGCTTACATTTCAGCGTCACGATTTAGCTTAGCCTGGTTGCCGTCGACGCCGATCGGCGTCATGCTTGAGGAGGCGTCGGTATCGCGGCAAAATGTGGTTGAGGACGCTTGGGGCTTAAGTTACGGAAGTGTAAATAAGAGAAGTACAATTGTGTGGGAAGTATACCTGTATGATGTTGTCCAGGTCGAGCTCGCGGTGGTGGCGGCGGCGCGGCGTGGCGGGCGAGGCGGGCGAGCGCCGCTCCGAGTCCTTGATGGAGCGCGCCTGGTCCTCCGTCAGGTACAGCTCGCTGGCGGTCACCATCACCATCGTGTCCCTGGAACGGTGTACTTTTGTGAACACCTTCTACACTTAGCTATATAAAAATAACATTTAAATTGATTGAGCGTTCTGTAGCAATTTTTTAAGCGATACTGACGTAAGGAAAAAGATTTCAGCGTGTATATTCGCTCTCACATTTCATCCTAATCGTCTTTTATGACTGAGAAAACAGACGTACAGGCGGACATGACGAAATATTATAAGTTTAATTTTAAAATTGGGCTATTGGAGGCTAAAAACGGACAATAACAACGAATTTATTGTAGAGAACATTGTCAAAGAGCATTTACGATGACGATTTTCAGAATAATAAGTTGAGAATAAGAGCCCTCTTGTAATGTAACTATGGAAGATACCTAATAAAACTATTTTTCTCCCACATGCTCGGAAATATTAACTTAAATGTTAATCAGACCACGAAGTTCCGAGTTCCAGGCCCAGGCAAAATAAACATAAAAGTTATTATTTAACAACGGTAGCGGCCGCGAAAATGTACGAAAATTTCATTACGTACCCGGCGTTTTACTTTTTAAAACCATGTTTGGACCAGGATAACTAACTCGATACTTCCAAACACTCGTTCAATCAAAATTCTTAGTTAATTTTACTTTTTAAATGTAGAAAATAACATAAAACCTATTCAAACAGCGTTTACAACGTATTTAAAGTGTATCAAATAGTTTGACAATTTTTCGAAATAAATTGCGTTCATAAACCAAATAAATTGCCGAAATACGAAATACCTAACATAAACGCGTAATAAATATTATAATTTGAACTATATTTTATTCATATTGAATTTTTTACGTTTAAATTTGTCATTTTATTTAATGCTTCATTTCAGTTTCGTACCTAATCGTACCTGTTTCGAATGTAAATAAAATTGTGATAAGTAATTTTTTCCAGGAAATTTTTGGTATGTGTAGTAATATTATTTATTAAGAATTGTGTTATGTTTTTTCGCATTGTTGGAGAAAAGCACTATACAAAAGCCTCAGCCAGGAAGTGCGGTTGCTGGACTCGTATACAGCGCGGCCTCGACTGCATCTCGGGCTCTCGGCCACGCTAACTCACACTCGAAACAGCCAATTTCCCGGCTATTCAAGTAATGTACTTCAGTACCGTTAAATTAAAAAATAAACAAGTTATGAATATATAAATAAATAGAATTTTAGATAATAATAAAGGAAACAGGAAAGAAACAAATACAACAGGAGGTAACATAAAAAATGGCCTTTAGCTCATGTCATAGACTATAAGCATCGCATTACCAGTATTCTCAAATAGACCCTACTACCAATGAATGTGTTAAACCACAACAGTTTTCTTGTTACCGCTAAAATTACACTGCCTTTGATCAATGTAGATTTATTGGGTTATGAACTTCGGAAATAACTTCGGACACGTGTATCAACATAACATGTAGTGTTTTCAAGTCACGACGACACCCTTCATTTTACATTGGTATGCTTAGGCAATAACGAAGTCAGTAAAGAAACATTCCAAAAGTCTTTATATTATTATCATATAGACGCTATATATGGACGACCATTTTGACCATTGGGCCTGTTTATCGATGTCGATAAACGTGGATAGAACGTCGGTCACTTTCTGACCGGTATGTGAGTGCGAGGGTGACGGATGCTTTATCTAGCGCGATAAAGATGACGATAATACGGGCTCTGTTTGCAAACAATACAACATGACATGCCATTTACACACGGGGGTAAAATACAATCCACTACCGGATCCAAAATAAGTAAGGACAAATAGCCAGATGAAAAAACATAAAAAGCCAAAAGAAGCTTACCCATCAGTAGTGCAGCGGTAAGTGACAGTGCCACTATCATTTTCCTCAACCCCCAACACCAATCCTGGCTCGTAATTCTGCTCCTCATCTACCATGGCATACACCGACTGACCAACCAGCGGCAGCGTCTTCGTATCGCCAAAGATTATAAAATCATCCAGTAACACTTTGGACTGTCCATCATCAAATTTAATCAAATATTTATTAGGCTCAGTTATCTCCAAAACTTTGCCTGAGTAATAACGTTTGTCCACCCATTTGGCCAACACAACAGTATCAGGAGAGTACCCAGGATACTCAGATTTTACCAGGGATTTCTCGACCGGAGTAGCCGGTCTAGGCGATGTTGGACGTCGTTTCTGCTTCAATTTTGTAACCGATTTCGGCGTAGCCACCAAAGAAGACAAAGGCTTTTCAGACTTTGGCGATTTCAGAAGCGATTTGTCATCTCCATTGCTTGGCACCATTTCTGGAGAATTCATACCGAGCATATATTCGGGCTCCTCGACTTGCGTTGGCAAAATATTCCGTTTAGTTTTAGTGGACAGATTCCGTCGACCTCTAACCCTGGTTTTCTTGAGTGAACTCTTCGGTGTAGCTTTGTCGCATTTGTTAGATTCGTCAGGACTCAAGTTGCCATTGCTTAAGGCTTCACTCGAGGGTGTAGTTTGGACTGCTACGGAGATCTTATCATCACTGCATGTACGGGAGCCATCGTAAGTCTCTTTAGCATGGTTGAAAACATCTTGGATTTTTTTAATAACGGCGTCATAACCTTTCACTGAACTGGTAGGGTTAACCATTGACTTTCTTGGAGGTTGAGGAACTACGAATGTTCCATCACTGGTTCGGGTACTAGAACTCGAAGTTGAACCCACTGTTGACGCGAATGATGTTCTGTTTGGCAAATTAATCATCCCCGTACTAGTGACACTGGACGGAGATGTGCTGACGGACACATCGCCTAAATAGGGATCTATAGTAAAACGCTTCGAAAATCTTTGGTATTCCTTACACATATCTAAGCCCAAATCATTGTCAGTTTTGACAACATAAAGCGATAAAAATTCGCCGTCTTCATTGTAATTCACGACAACGTCAAAAATTGGTTGCGCTTGCGGTTCTGACGGCGTGTGACCATTTCGGACCGGAGAAATGGTTGACGGCGTTGTAGTATTGTTTGCTCCGAAACATTCATTTTTTCCTCTTTTACCTAGATTATTACTTAATTTCAGCATATCAGGAGTGCTATCGCTATCATCATTGCTTTTACCAGGGACTTCAGTAGGAGTTGATGAAACGCCATTGGATAGCTTGGGTATTAACTTTGAAGTAACTGATGGCATATGATCAGGACTAGTATCAACACTGTCTGTACTTTCCTGATCGGTGGTCTTTCCTTTATTGAAATCAAGTCTTTTCGGTTGTGAAAAGGCACCTTCATCAGAGTAATTGAAGCCTTCACTACGAGTTTCATTTATTTTTCCTGGGCTAACTGTTTCTTCCCTATCCTTGACTAGTACTGGATCACTGCTATAGTTATTAGTCACTGGTTTGGCATCATTATCATCAGTTGGCGATAAGACTAGGCGGAAATTCTGCGAATCATTTAATTCAGATCCACTCTCTTCTGCAATTGATTCAGGAACTTTATTAGGTGTTATGTCTTTGATGAACTTTACACTAGGACGCGAGGTTGAAGGTTCTTCTTCAATATTGTCACTGCTTTGAAGCTTCCTCGGGGTTTTTCTTTGTTTAGTAATATCAACGCTGGCCGGCCGGATTCTTGGAGTTTTAGGTGTTTTAGGTTTAGTAAGGTCGGCACTATTACTTCTTTTAACAGTTCTTGGGCTTGACCGTAGTGGGGTTCGGACTCTAGATGTTGAAATGTCAACTTTCGGTGTATTAGTTGAACTGGTGATTTCTGAAACTTCATCATCCAAGGTTTGGGTAGTGACAGTGAATTCAGCGTTGTTAAGGTCAAGTTTTTGTATCTTGGGGCTGCTGTCGACTGCTTCATCAGTGAGTTTCCTCTTTGGTTGTGATGTTGGTTTATCATCTGGAAAATATTCATCACATACTCACACTAATTTAACATCATTAGTATAAAGAATAAGTCGGTCCGTCAAAAAAATCAGATTGGATGTCTATGGGTCACAGATCCCACTTACCATTGGGTGGCTATTGAGCTTGTTAGCCTTCTCCATAACATAAAAGAAATAAAAAGACAGACCACAAAGTCATCATATAAGGGGTCATTTTTCAGTATTTGATATGGAACCCTAAACAGTATCTTCGATGAAAGTGGTAGTCGTATGGTATGACGGAGACGGACAATGGGGAATCTATTTCGATAAAATTAAAATTAACATACCTGTAACTTCAGATGTTATATCTTCTTTTGTCTCATCAATAACACTGGTAGATATCTAAAAACAAATGGATCATGAGATTCATGAGGCAAACCACTTTTTTGTGGTAGGATGTTTACAATGTTTTAGAATTTTTGTTTTTTTGAATTTAAACTTATTGATATCGTCGGAGATAATATACCGCATAAACTAAAATATTCAATAAGGTTCATTTATTGTTTGTTACATGGTATTCCCTATCCCTAACGATATGATAGTGTAGCAAAGCCAATGTGTTCATTGTAACTTTATAATGAGTTGAATACTCATAAGTCATCAGTTTAAATTAAATGTATGCTTAGAAGGACAATATAAAAAAATCTACACATTTTAAATGAAATATTCTTACAATGGCAGCAGGAACTCCAATTTACATTACTCGTAGTTTCTTAAGATAGAGATCATACAATTTGTTACTTTAACTATTTTGTAAACCACACTCGCCATGGACCAAGATAGCTCAGCCTAGTTTGGTCTCTAACGGACTTTTGCGCTTATGTAAAATGTTGTTTCTCTGTCAAATATTTTGTATTTTGTATTTGTAATTCAAAATATTTAATTTATAAATTGGCCACGTGAGGGCTCTTTTACATGTCGATAATATGGGGTGAATCCACTGCGAAGAAGCGCCGCAAGAAATTCCAGATCTATCTCTCAGAATTTATCGTAATCACATTGCATGGCAAAATTTCGTCTTTTTGCTTCTAATGGCACGTTTACCTAATTCGGTTGGTTCGTCTTTGACTACAGGCCGTTTTCAGCGACGTAAACAGCTTTTACATTGCAAATAACATATCCAGTTAAACCAAGTGCAGCCGGAACCTTCAATCACCGACGTTATGTAAACGCGCCATTAGTCCACCATCCCATTGACAAACCTCATCATTGTCAGTGATGTCCATGATGTCATCATCAGGCTCGTAGACAGGACTGTCAGGAAACAAGGACTCGGAGTTGCCATTAGTTTTCAATGTGCTGTCGCCTGATGCACCTTGAGGGTTGAGGTCTGAAATAGTAATAACTGTATTATAAAGATATTTAAATTATTATTGTATGTACAGTGTATATATAGTGTATTTTTTTTATCTTCATTATATAAGTAATTAAATGTGAATGATTAATAAGTAATAACAAAGGGGAACCTTGCGAAAGATAGGGTAGTTCTGTTTTTTTCTAAGAGTTGTCACCTGAACGCAAGATTACAACAAATTAAAGACGTGTCAAGTGCGAGTCGGACTCGCGCACTATGGGTTCCGTTTATAGGATATAAAACTAGAATAACTTTACATTAGTCAATAGGTTTACATTGCTAAAGCAAATTTAAAAAAAAAAAAATAATACCAGATCAAATTAAACTTTAGAAAAATGTTCCAGCTATGAAGTGTTTGGAAAACATATGCAGCATTTATTTAAAAAAAAACATTTATTGATAGAAAGTAACAGATTAGTTGCAAATTATTAATGCAGATAAAATAAAATGATATTTAAATCACTTAATAGGCTTGATTGCTGCTCAGATGTAAACAACTATAGCATTGGTGCCCAAAGTGGGCCCCAGAGGGCGATAAAGGTATCCGAAAGGGGGCAGTATGGACTTCAGAAAAAATAGGGGGTGCTGAAGCTATTCAGAGGGGTGATGCCGGTATTGATAAAACAAAATATAAATAAAGTAGAGAAGAAACAAACAGCAAAAACCTAATAAATTTAACTGAAATTCCATTCACGGCAGACTTTGGTTTTAATTGAGTTCTAGTCATATGAAATATTCCACATAGGAAGATAGATAACTCCTAATAATATCCAGTGTTAAACCTTGTACCATTTTTCTGTTAGTATAAAGGTAGGTAACATTAAATATTTCCAAATTTTTTTTAGTTGTACTATCATTGCTAAATAAAAATGGCCTGTGCAAGTGCACCTTAACCTGTTGAGTGCCCAAGTGCACATAGTGCACGTGAAATTAACGTAACATCTCCCTATGTACACACCGTGGCCACAATAAAATGTTTCAGGGCGCCCCACAGCTTTAGGGAAATCTTGCCTGTCTGCAAGCACAACACCACAAATATTGCGCATGATCACAAAAGTTATATGAATAGGCTTATTTTATAATGTAGGTGAAAAAAGCTTAGACACTTTTAAAACTACAAAATAATGCTACGACTGGCAGTATCTTTAAGCAAAGTTAAATCAATGTTAAGCAAAAGATAATTTGTGAAACATTGGTGAATCATGTAAATTCGTTGGCAGAGCCTTGCATGTTTCATTTGCTTATTAGGTTCTAGATTTTTCAACTCAAGTCATCCCGCTCTACCACTTAATTTTTCATACATTGAGACAACTGCATGGGTAGCACAAGTTGTTTTTGCTCGCTGGTGGCTCAGTGAGTCTCTATCGATACTGACTAGACAGAAAGGGAGATCCAACCGACAACCATGACGTGGGCAACTGGTACTACCCACATGTTCAATGTAAATTAACCTGGCAAGGCATGCTGCCATCAATTGAAATCTGTATATGTAGTCTCTTAATTGATCCTTAATATACATTTGTCTTTGTTTCTTTTTTACAAAGAAGGTGTTATGTCTACTGCCATTAATACCATAGAACTGCGACTACTAGTTGAAGCATTTTATTGGTAACCAGATTAAGTTAGAAGGGTTATACTGTAACTATATAGTTAGTAGATGCCTTCTTTGATAAGGCAGAATGCTGAAGACATTATAAATAATAATAAAATAAATAAAAAACAGGGGACAATCTCACACCAATTGTCTTAGACTTTTTTGCAAATTAGTCACAAGGCAAAAGTATCAAATTATAGAAACTTTTACTTAAATTATTAATTCATTCTTACATATTATGTGTCAGTTACAAAGTTAACCGATATATCATAGTAACATTAATCCTGGTCCATGGTAACGTAAGAGTGTAATAAATAACCAAGCTTTGGTAGGTTCGGTTGGTTAGTTGACGAGGAACCATTATCAATAAATAAATAAATTAAGAAACCAGTTTGTAATTATAAAAAACTAGTAACACCACAAAACTGATGCTACATTCAAGGACCTAAGAATAAAAAATATAACATGTTGTAACTTGTTGAGCTCAAAATTATAGGTTAGGTTAGCATTGTAATATAATTATAACTATTCACATTTTAATTGGTTTTCAAACATCCGTCCACATATCATGAATTTTACATTAAAAACTGAATTCTGATATGAAGTTGCAGTTTGTTGTTAAAATGTTCTCGTAAACAAGATTAGATACGGGTACAAGTGTGCCAACAATATTGATGTTTGGATTATAAACCGGCCATGTTAAGAATACAAGATGACAGCGAAAAATCACGTGAGGAATAATAACAGTAACAACAAAACAAACTTCCATTACACAGTTTTAAAATGCAACACGCAATAAAACACAGAAGTAATGACCTCGTTTAAGTAAAACAAAACAAAACTACGAAAAGAACGTTCAAAATCAATGCATGTCATAATTAGTCTTAGCAGATTCGCAACTCGGTCGGCCAGCATGGCGAAACGTCAATTCCAATTGAAATCTATAAAACAATTTATCAATGAAAATACCGCGCTCACCTGACTCCTGGGGATCAGAATCCATCGCAAAAAGATGTTTGTTTATGGAGTTAACTTAAAAACAAAATAAATCAATGTTTCCGAATCAAACACGAAGCGTTTATACACTCAAAACATCTGTCACTTTAACGCTGCCGTAACACTATGCATTTTGAAAGAAATAACAGAGAAAGTCTCTGCGACGCGATGGTCGTAAATAGTAACGTTTAAAATACCATAAAGATCACTAGAAACGGTAAAGAAGTAAACTAGAAAATTCCGAGGCAAAAACACCGCCGAAAGCAAGTGTAACAGGCGGCTGGCCGCTCCGCTCCGCAGCTCTAGCCCGCTTGCTTGCTTGTTGATTTTTGGTGTTGCCAGATAATTTGAGAGAAACTACCAAATTCTGAAGAACTACACAGTTCATTAAGAAGATTCTATAAAAGCACAAAATCATTTACTGTTTGGTAACGGTAAATTGGACTGTAGCCCAATTAAGTGGCCTTATAAATAAAATTGTTATTGATCTCATATTTTTATTTGATTTAAAGCAATTTTAGAATATTGAAAAAAAACAGGTCTACGAGGTGGTTAGCACCTAACCAGTTTAGCACATTTACGTTCTCGTCTCATAGGAATAGTATCATTTTTTTTTTAACAAATTAGTTACAGAAATATACATTTAAAGCTTTAGTTGCATGACAATAAATTTGCTTTAGACCACTGGCCCAACTTTATTTTTATTAAATCATATCTAAAAATTCTGAAATGCGATACAAATAAATGGTCAAATAAAGTAATACGTAGCTGCTAGTTTTTATTTAAAATAAAGTAGCAACATCGTCAAAATTGCGTGTTTAAATAGATGCGCCTAGCCGAAATATGAATAGTAGAAAAATTGTACCGTTCACATTACAAACAAAACAATGTCAGCAAGTTCCGCCCGTGGCCTGCGCGTCATTAAAGCGATACAGGAATACGTGAAGGCTTGTCCAAATCAATTTGATACTTCGTCCATTTTGGCTAAGGTACAAAAAATTAATATATTTTGTATGTTAAACCGTGGCAATATCTAGTAAAATTGGATATAACAAAGATGAAAACTCAAGATGATTAGGTACTACTAATCCATCCTTTAAATTGTATTGATTTCATTTTAGTGAAACACAGTTTGCGGTTTAGGAACTAGAAAAGTCTGAGCTCTTTCGGATAATATTATGTATGTAGACCATCTGGCGGCGTTTGCAAGAGTTAGCCGGAAGAAAACCCTTAAGGGGATAAGTTCACCCATGCTCAATTTTGTTTGTGTTATAGACGTGTAAATGTACCCGTAAGGCCTACTTACTGAATAAACATTACCTACTACATAATTATAATACGCTTTCCTTTTCTTTAAAAAAGGTACAATTACTAGTTATATAAAAAAAAACAATAATAATTAGGAGAAATAAATAACAGTAGCTTAGTAACGTCTATGGGCTATAAAATAAACTAAAGTTAAAATAATTATTTAATGGCAATTTAAATTTTAACTTTTTCTCTCTTTTGATATATTCGTAAGTAGCCAATTTGTATAGGTACAAGTTGGACCAATACAGGGTGATCTCTATGACGGTACATTTCAACACATCACCACTAAACTTGTTTATTCCACTTTTCATAAATAATACCTATGTAATAAAAAAAAATGTGTCGCGAGTATTTATTTAAAGTACCTACAAAAACAAGGTATGTACAGTACCCCAACGAAAATGTTAAGCACTTTAGTGCGTTGTCATAGTAAACTTCAAACCGAACATCAAATGACACACATGACAATGATAATGACATTCACAACGTCAAAGTTCTAAGTATGCTTAACATTTTTATTGGGTGACTGTACTGTCGGCCAAAAAAGTGGTCTACCACGCTACGGTTGAAGTTAATTTGCTCGTCAATATACAACAAGTTCGATTTTCCCTTGCCATAATATTATTACAATGACAAGTGTCAACCTTAGCGATGATTAGATCTCACAGAAACTTTTGTCAAAACTAATCGACCACTTTCTTGGCCGATCGTACATATCTTGTGTTAGTAGGTAATTTAAATAATTATTCGCCATTTTTTATATGTCTGCGGATTATTTGGTAATATAATGTGTTTAAAAAAGCGGAATACCAGCTGTCACAGGATATTATCGTATTCAGACAGAATTGTAGTAATTCTGGAGTTAATCACATCAATGCAATGCAATAATAATCATTTACTAAAAAAAACACGAAATCGCGTAAACATGTCAACATAACAAGTAGCAGGAATCAAACCCGGTTATATTACCAGACTGCCCAAAAAAGGAGTGCAATGTTTTCAGGTTTCATGTATGTGTATATGTATTTACGATTCTTTATTCTACTATAACTTGCGCCTGAGCCTTTTTAGATGTGTTGTGCGTGGTAGGTATGTTAGAATCCTTTCACCACCATGAAGAGTTAGTAAAGCCTTGACATTCCCATATTGTGATAATGATAATTATAGCTAAATCCACTAGTTTTTCAAAGATAGTGATATTTCCAAATTGCTTGAAACCATTGTTACAACTAGATATCATCCACTTGATTTTTTACGATGCAAATTCGTTTTTAATGAAGTAGGTAGTTACGTACAATAATGATACCAGTCCATGATTTCAGAGTCGTATTCGTATCTTATCATTTTCAAGGTCAATTATTTAACTTAATGGTGCTTGTACACAAAGCATGAAGCTGCAGGCCGTGTAGCAAGTAAAGGCGCGGGCTACTTTCGCCAGCACGGGGTTATCATGACATTGCTAAGCAGTTTAGTATGAATCTAAGGAACAGAGCTAGGTATTATCACTCACACGGTTGTCTGAAGCTCATGTATAAGCATACTCTCGTTGATATGTATATTTTCATTGATTCTAGGTGAAGTTCATTGATCTATCCGATAAAAGCGCCAAAGCAAAGCTTACTGTGGAGCCCCAAATGTGCAACCTGTTGAAAACTATGCATGGAGGATATATGGCATCGGTCATGGATGCAGTTCTCGTGGTGCACCTGATGTCCTGTACTGACGGCAAACTAGCGTGGACGACCAACTTGAACGTGCAGTGAGTACTTACTAGAGATCATATTAAATAACACATTGTGGGCGAACAGCGGCGAGCCTAATATGATCCGTCAGTGCGTATAAAATGTATGTTCATTCGTAGCTTTGACGTTATAATTGTCGGGCTAAATCAGCGGTTGAACAACCCAGAGGCACGTTTTTTATCTTCCCGCATATTATAAGTACTCTAAGATGGGTTTAGAAACCAAAGGCAAATGACCTATGCTACCTTAATTATTAAATCTACAGGTACTAAGCAACTAAAAGTCCAGATAACTCTTTACCAGCGAGCATAGGTTGCGCCGCGTAGTACGTTAAAGAAACTTAATTACATCACTTTGCCTGACCTGAGCTGCTTCGTCATGAAATACATGCAAATAAACTGTATTACGATGTCTTTTTTAGCTTTCTCAGTCCAGCTGCTGTTGGAGAACAAGTCACTCTGGAGTCGTCACCTGTTAAAATCTCCAGCTCCTCAATATTAATGGAAGCTAAAGCGACTAATGATTCAACAGGGCTAATTGTTGCAAAGGGCACAATGTCCTTTATGTATGGTCACGATAAACTGCAGAAGATTGGACAAGACGTATTGAAATTAGATTTTTCTCGAAATGATTAGTTTTGCGTCGTTTTTACTATCAAGTGAAATAGTTAGATCGAAATGGTGTACTTAAATTGAATTTTAGATACAAGTCAGATGTAATTCAATTTAAATTAAGTATGTATATTTATTCTAGAAAATAAAATAAAATGTGATTAAAACTGTATTTTTGTTTTCTCATTTTATTGTAACCATTGATATCGGATTATTCTAAGTGCGTTTTTTTACTAGCATCAAATAGGTCACTGATTCAGGAAAAGTACCTTGAAAAGAAAAAAAAGTAGTACCATTTTCCTAATATTAAAGGTATTGTAAATAAATTCGTGGTAAGCAACTTATCATTTCAACAGAGTTATCAGGACAAAAATATCGGCGAGACATTTTGAATCAATAACTCCGTGTGTTCATACATTTTAAAACGAATTAAACAGGTTAAATTTAGAAATAAACCATACGGCTAGCCTGGCTGTGTTTGCTTTAAATTTTAAATTCGGATTGTTTGGAAAAACAATGACAAGCATCAGATCTTAACTTTGTATGAATTGTACGTAAACCTCCTTTTTAGGTAGATTCATCGAATACATAGGTACATTTAAGTAAGTATATCAGGGGACGATGTCACACAAATTGACCTAGTCCCAAACTTAGCTCTAGGCTGGTAGGCACTACGGGTACTATACTAGACAGCGATACATTTGAAAATTAAACATTAATTACGCAGGTTAAGTTAGGTTAGACTTGACTACAAAAATAATACTCAGGTGCCGAGAAATGCCCTTCGATGAAATGAAAATTCTGCGTAAAATGTATATTACATTCGTTGAAATGAGTTTCGATAAAATAATAGGTACCCGTATATTACATACTTTTTAAGATTTTAGTGAGAAAAACGTTCGGATTGAGGGTTTCCAAGCCGCGTACCAAATAACTTCTTTCTTAATTTCTGAACGCACTCAAAACTTCAGAAAGTCAATTATACAACTACCCTTAATTAACCATTATTTTTAGGAAAGCCTAGTCATGTATACAAACAGTATATTTATTTTCGGTTCTAATATATTAATCGAGACAAAGCACGACGCCATTACATCCTTGCCGCTCGAGCTATCTTGGAAAATATTCTCGTAAGTTGTTTTGAAGATAAATGTACATTAAGGAGGCTAGGCTACACTTGTGTATGTATAAACGTCAGAAGCGTTTTAACGCCTTCCAATGTTAAAATGTTTATGGCGTAAAATATAGCCCCCCTTTGTATGAAATAATATCGTGAATTTATGGCACTGTTCCATGATAATCAAATTTGTTTTCGCTTCTGCCAGTCGTGTTTTTAGAAACTGGATTGGAGTGCATTTCTTTAAGTAATAAATATTGTGGAAATATAAATCAATAAAATTACCCGTCTGTGTGTATGTCAAAGTATTTCATTTAATTATATTGTTTTAGCCAAGGTATGATTATTTACCAGTAGCATAAAATAATTAACATCTTGTAAAGCTAAAACTGTTTCATATTTTGGACGGGTATAGGCGCTTTTTTATGCCCTAATATTTCAATCAAGGTCTGACAGCCTCAAAGTTATTTAACAATTACTTACCGACTTTAAAAACAAGCGAAAAATAAAGATAAAAAAAATTGTAAGGGTTCGTAAGAACATACTGTTGTTAAATACAATCACGTCACCTGAATCTAATTTAGAATTCTGTACCTGACGAATACGTGGACACTGGACCTTTCTTAGCTACTAAGCCACCCAGAGCGGGAATATAATAAGATCATGCTAAATTAATCCAGCCATTAGCTACTAAAACTTTCTTGAGAATGAGGGCAATCATAGTTCAAGAATAAGTAAAAAGCTCAAGGTTAAATAAACATTAGTGTTACTCATTAGCTCGTTACACAATGATGTAACGTTGCACTTAAAACCGCTTTTTAATTCAAAACTTTTTCATAAAATCGGCAAGGAAGTAAAACGAACTTACAATAAAAAAATACAAAACATTGATAGATAAACAGCATTTGTAATTCCAGGTATTTGGATGATGCTTCACTAAGAATCGCCGCCAGGGTAACTAAAACGTGGAAGAGAATTATAACAGCAGATAAAAAATTAAGAAAACGCGTCAGCTTATTTGATCTTGGCCTAAAACTCGGATCTCATGATTTAGCCAGATTTCATAAAGACAATAGGAAAAAACTCAAACTTTTAAGGCAACAAACCTTTAAACCAATTTACGAAACCAAAGGTTAGCACATCTACATAATTATATTAGTTGGTAAACTTAACATGTATTTTTTTTTGGAAAGTAATTCTATATCCGAGTTTTATTCGAATCGGTTTAGCCCTCAATTCACGATAGATTTACAAACATCGTAACATAATTATAAATAAAAACTTTTCCGTGCTTAATATAATTATTAACTGAAATGCTTAACATGCAATTTTTATAGTTGTATTTATTTTGTAAGAAAATAAAGTAGCAATATCTTTCTTTTTTTCAGCGGATCCCGTCAAAAGAAAGACTTACAAATCAAAGAGAGGTGGTGATAACCTTGTCACATGTGCTAAGCGCTTCAAATTAACCTAATAATGGTTATAATGTAATATATTTAATAAATCTAATAGTAAAAAGTGATAATACGCATGTGCTTGGTTATTTATGAAGCGACCATATGCGATACCTAATAAAATTGCAGTAGGTATTAATAAAACATTATGTTGGCTAAAGAAAAGTAAATTTAAACCAACTAAATCCCAGGAATCTCCCCGTAGTTCCGAGTTGGTTTCATTTTATGGAAGTTTGTAGGTACTTCATTGTGTTGAGTGAGCATTACATTGTGGGTCCCTTACTATAATGAACTAAAGTAAATAAAACTCGCTAGCTTTTTGTGTTTGATTTGGTAGGTTTATCTTACACTGGCAACACTATAATATCGTTGTTAACTTTGACAGCGCCAAATTGAGTTGAGCGACTGATACTCGACGAAGTTAGGAAGAGATCTCACAGATGGCGCTATGCGATAAGGTGCACTGGAAAAAAAATATTTTGTTTCATTTTGGGAATCTCCTATATTTAATTCCTATTATTAAAAAATATTAAAGATTAATTAAATTTAACAATAGCTACTTTCGCACAACGTAAATGCTATTAAGTGAAGAGGTATATAAAACAAAAAACTCTATCTTCATAAGTAAAGGTAAAGCCTTAGTTTTTATTTATGTATGTCGCTGACGACGAAAACTTATTTTGTTAAGAATCCACTTCCAGTACCTTTAGTAGGGGACCACATTTACTTCGAGTTCTTCTCTCCTAGTGCTTCAGCTAAATTGTAAAACATTCCGTGTGTGAACCACATTGACGTGATATATGTCCCAAGACGTTGCTTATTTACGTATATTATAATGGGGAGGAATTTGAAAATTTCGCGGCCATCTTGGAAAAGATTTATTGCGTTGTTTACTTGGTTGTTTCCTTATTTCTGTAAGTTTGTCGTACAATGCGTTCAATCGTTGAGCGATTATAGCATCCTGAGGGATTCTCCAATAACAGTCATATAAGAACCACCCGTGACATTTTACCTTACATATGAAACAATAATGATTTTAAACAGTTCGTAAGAAACAACTAGCGGCCTTTTTTTGGGGATTGTATTTATTAATTTATTAATTTATTTTTCTTTGAATGAAGGTAGCCTATCTATGTGTTAATTCACGGTATAAGGTTATCTCCATTCCAAATTTCATCTAAATCTTCGCAGCCGTTGCAGCGTGAAGGAGTATTAAACAAACACATACCTACACACACACACACATGAGCTTTCACATTTAAGTGTAAGTGGATTGGGATAAGTGGGATAGGATTAAGTTAAGTGGGATGGGATGATGATAAAACCCGAAAAAAATACGCATAAATCGAGTAGGTACCTACCTACTTAGGTAACATATAAAAAATATGAGTTAACATAATGGACAATGAGTGGTATGACCGTATGCCCAATAAAATTATACAATAAGGTCGTTTTTATGCTCAACGTTTAAGAGAATTGGGAGGCGCCGCTAAAATCTCGTAGCTGTCAAAAAGTATCCACGTTAACGCTATAACGTTTCTCACCCCCTAAAATAAGTCCGATTTCCACGATTTTTGAATCGCGACTAGGTTTAAGGGGAAACGTTATCGCATTTTGTATGGAAATTAGCTTCACAATCCTCTTAATATGCTTTTCCAACGTACTTAAATTGAATTATGGTAAACGTTTACATGCAAATTAAACGGTACACATAATTTATCCAACACAAGCAATAATATTTCAAAGGCTATATGGTTTTACCGAATAGAATGGAGGCCCTAGATGGACCCCTGCCCAAGGTTCTTCACCACTTAATATTTGTTCTAGCTATACAGGTGACTGCGGCGTCGTGCAGCAACAAAGTAAACTATAACTCACTACACTATTAGGAACATAACGTATTAGATAAACGTTAAGACAACATTGAAAATATAC
Organism: Acleris sparsana; assembly: GCA_923062465.1. Lineage (NCBI taxonomy): Eukaryota > Metazoa > Arthropoda > Insecta > Lepidoptera > Tortricidae > Acleris > Acleris sparsana. Next base: position 4,075,126 of record OV281302.1, on the reverse strand, counting down.
GACAAATTGTGGCCAAACTATCAGATAATAGTGTAAAACAACATATTTCACGTTATTTTAAACGAAATCATGTAGGTACCTAACTATATTTTATTGAAAAATACACGAAAAAAAATCGATTGATTATTGAAATTTTATCTGTGGCAGAAACGCTATGCTTATGTTTTGCAGCTGTGTTTACTTATTACTTATTCTGTAGCTGTGGTTAGTTGCGGGTGACGGCACACGCAAGTAACCACAGATCATAAGGGTATTATCTCTTCAAATTATTGTTTATTGTTTACTTGCGTGTGACGAAACAGCGTTTTTAGTGCAGTATTGAAAATTTAGACTTTAACATCGATTTTTATTGATAAAACAGTAGGATGTCAAGGAAATATCAATGTAGTGTGCTTGTATTAATATTTATAACTTAGTATAATGATTAGGCTAAGTAGTACCATTGTAATATGAATTATGTTTAACAAATGACTGACTGCTGAGTTTCTTACGGCGTTTCTTCTCAGCAGGGGTCTCCTGGGAAGCGCTGGTAAATTCTTGACGTGTATAAGTGCCCGTGCGGCCTACTTACTGAATAAATGACTTTTATCTTTTATAGTTTATCTTGTTTTGTACAAAATAATCATAGGTTTTCTAAAAGTCAAATAGCCTATTACTTTCGTTTTTTATTCAAATAAATATTGAATGAACTTATTTTATTCCGGATAATGACCACATCAACTCAATTTCCTCGTCTGATCGTTCAATTTTGAAATAGGATTTTTGTTTTTAACATGAAAACGTTGGGTGACCATAATTTTAGTAATAATCAGGGAAACGTATTCATTTGTTTATATTTGAACGCTTTTAAATCTAGTACGTTATGTTCCTATTGGTGTAGTGACTTTTATTTACTTTATTGCTACACGACCCCGCAGTCACCCTGTATAAGTATTCGTGACGTTGTTAAGTAGGGATGGCTTTATAAGCAGCTGACAGGCCATTTGCAACGTCAAAAGATGGCGGATGTGTAAATTGTTTTATTTTTTATTTTTGTGTATTTAGGTGTTTAAAGTTATTTTCTGTTAGTGATTTGTACTTTTAATGCCTTTGTGTTGCACAGTGATATAAGACTTGGACTTATTTCTTGTATCCTGGCATCTTAGGTACTTCTCGTTTCAAGTGGTCTCGCAGTGGTACAAAGGTTAAAACTATCTTGGCCTCTGTCGTACATATCACCGTACAACGTTGCCCCCAATCTTCCTAGCGATGATTGGATTGTGTTTTATTGGTTTATTGATTTATACTTATATATACTTGACAATGGCGAAATCACTTCATTGTGGAAACGCCATATCCCCGCGGTAGTAGCTGATCAAGTCGCCGCGGCGCAACGACAAAAAAAAACTTTAGTGCTGTCACTTTAACGTTATGTTTGAACTGCTGCACTTATTTGCCAAAGGCTTTAAAGCGACAAGGTACCAAAGTTTGCAGCTACATAATATAAGGCCAACTGCATAGCTAGGTATAGAGAACCTTATTCTGGGCTAGATCGACGACAAGATTCATGTCTCCGAACGGGGTCGTTTTTGTATCGACTTCAGGACCCCGGCGCTGAATGTGCTCCGTTAAAAGTTCCAGTTCAAATGCCCCATCAACTGCCTATTTGTCTTGAAGAAAATCATTTCTAAACGTATGTTCCCATGTTTCAGTATAAATGTGCAGCAATAAACGCGTCTCTTCTAGTCCGCGCCTTAGATTCAGGCGACGGTTTTTTTAACCCTGGCAAAAAGAGGGTTACAAGTGTAACTTGTGTATCTGTGTGTATGTTTGTGGCATCAAAGCTCCTAAACAGATGGATTATTTTGGATGTTTTTTTAGAAAGTGTGTTCTGATTGGTATAGTTCTAAGGTAGGATTTATGAAATCCGGCTGGCTCTGAAATATCTATTTAACAGATTTTACAAGAATACTATTTTTATCTACGGGCTTTCAATAGCTTAGGGGTGAACCTAACAATATAGGCTAGTAGACAATGTTGTCAGGAATAAAAATATGAACGAAATTAAAGAATTTCCAGAGCCATTAACCCCAATATATACCAAACAAACGCACAATTTTGCATCTTATCTTATCTTATCTTACAGATGGGCGGACACGCTTCGACACTTTAGGATCTTTTGTGCAATTACCCTCTCACACATTCAGCTGTTTGAATGTGCAGGTTTCCTCACGATGTTTTTCCTTCACGGGTAATGCACATAAGTTAGAAAAACTCATTGGTAGGTACATGGTGACCGCGGGGCTTCGAACTCGGTACCTTACGATCACGAGTCGACCCCATAAGCTACTAAGTCCACCGACGCTCTTCACACACAATTTTGCATACTTATGTATCTTGTAGTATGTATCTACTTTCAGATTACAAAAATGGACACTTAACTCTTAATTCGAAGATCATAATATGGTCATAAATTGATTGTAGCATAACAAAAACCGTTATCTACTCTAAAATAACAATCAAGTGTCCATAACTTTTTTATTTAAATTTTAATACGAACGTACGAGTGCTGACTTCTTAGTGCTCTAGTTACGTGGGCAAAACGTAGGTGCGGCAAAAGGAAGTCACGTAAAAAATTAAATAAAACCCGCTCGAGTGCGCCGCACCTGTGCCGCGGGTTCACGTCGGGTTATTCGCAAAACCGGGTTTTAGCATGTGAATAAATTCAAAACGCATTATCCCGTGCTTTAGGTGAATTTCACCTCGATACTGCCAAATGAAACTGCGTCACTGCATGTGAAATAACGAGGAAGTATCTTATGACTGCGCCGAGCCATACGCCGGGTGCACAGTGGCGCCATCATTATTATTATTGGGTTTTCTAATAAATTGAAGGGGGGGCATTTGCAACGTCAAAAGATGGCGGATATGTAATTTGTTTTAGTTTTTATTTTTGTGTATTTAGGTGTTCAAAGTTCTTTTTTGTTAGTTATTTGTACTTTTAATGCCTTTGTGTTGCACAGTGATAGAAGACTTGGACTTATTTTGTGTATCCTGGCATCTTACTTCTCGTTTCAAGTGGACTCGCAGTGGTACAGAGGTTAAAACTATCTTGGCCTTTGTCCTACATATCACCGTACAACGTTGCCCCCAAACTTCCTATAGAAGATTGGATTGTGTTTTATTGCTATATTGATTTATACTTATATATACTTGACACTGGCGAACTCACTTCATTGTGGAAACGCCATATTCCTGCGGTAGTAGCTGTTCAAGTCGCCGCGGGGCGAAGAAAAAAATAATAATAATTGAAGTGTGATTTTTGGGGTTCCGTAGTCATAACGAAACCCTGTCCCGCCATGTTTCGCCATGTCCATCTGCCTCGGTGTAACTCAGAGATTCTCAGTACTACGAGTACGGTCACGAAAGTGAATTTGCTACCCATTTCAAAGAAAATCTGCTTGAAGATGTCATTGTCATTAGTGATGCCAAGTCATTTGTAATTGATAGGAAACTCAACCTTATTGCTGTAGAATGCCAGATTGACATTGGAACTAAGGTGGGTGACAAATTTAATTCCTTGACTGTACAAAGCTGTAATTTGGCATAGTGATACCTACATTTAAATTACGACGACAAAGTAAAAGAAAAAAAATGGGCACCCTCCATACGTGTAAAGCAAAGGTATTATTTTTCCATAATAACATCGAGTGAGGTATCATTGGATAGCTTTTAAAAGTAACTCATCATTAGGTACATTTTCTGTTGTTATCTATTTTTAGATTTGAGGGACCGTTTCCCAAATATTGAACCCAAAACAAGCTCTAATACATCATCCTAAGTATATATTAAAGTAAGACTAAATATGACAGTTTGGCGGCAAATTATTTTCATCATTTTAATATATAATATTTGAGTAGCTTAGTTTTATTTTACTTTATTTTAAATAAGTTTAGTTTTAACTTTAACTTTTAAATGTAAAGTCCTTATTTATAGTTGAATGTTATTATTTATAATTACAGTTCATAAGTTGATTATACATCAATGAAACTTTGTGTAAGTTTAACTTTATCTTGGCACTAGAAATGAGGATCTTCTTCAGCGCAAAAAATTACATGAAAAGTAACACTTCACTCGCCTGGTAAAATTTCCCCCCCTGCCCATACCCCCTGATTGGGGGATTGCTCATTTCTAGTGCCAAGATAATATCAAAGTATAAACAAAGTTTGCTAGCAAATGCTACTTTTACTGTATTATAATATTAGTATTACATACCTACATACGTGTCGAATTGCTAACCTTTCATTTCAGTTATGTTATGACGTCGGTTAAATAGACACAGGTTAATTTAACGACAAGAGAATCAGAGCTACCGGCTAGAGTAAACCCGATCTTAGGAAACAATCTCCTTCTATTTTAAGTTACCCTACCTCTATTATAATATCGGTATTATAATAGATGGTATTATGAAACATGTTAATGTAGTGTTCAGTTTGTCGTCTAGTAAATGAGTGGGGCAACTGACGAGGGTACGAGGGCTAATAAATTGCTTCTCTAAGTCCGAATTAATGATCTGCCAGTTCAGATATCTATTACACTATAGACATTTTGTTAATTAAAGTTAAAATTAATATCCGACGTTGTATGCTCAGTTAAATTTATAAACTGTGAAATACGTGAATCTGTAAATTATTACGTTGAGTGGTTGAAATTTAGAAATTGTTAATGTTCATAAGAAGATCAATAAAATTGGAAAAGGGTGTAAGTCGAGTATACTTCGTTCATGTACTATCGAACCAACGGAACCCTGACCCACCATGGAACCTTGTCACAATGATTGACGTACGATTGTCGTATAGCTTCGTATGACAGTCGTAACGTCAATCACTGTGACAAGGTTCTATGGTGGGTCAGGGTTCCGTTGGTTCGATAGTATATACGCTTTTTTAGGGCTCCGTAGCCAAATTAATTTACTAAAACCCCACTGTGCGTCGGTCTGTCTGTCTGTATCTCATGATCCGTGATAGCTGGACAGTTGAAATTTTCACGGATGATGTATTTCTGTTGCTATAACAACAAATACTGAAAACAGACTAAAATAAATATTTAAGGGCTCCAATACAACAAACTTGATTTTTTTGCTCGATATTAATTACAGCAAAAGGTATGCGCTTGAAATATTCACAGAATATTTAGTTGTATATTCACTTTAAAAAAATAATTATATAAAATATAATACATTTTTTGGCGTTTGTTGCTGTATCATAGATAATGGTACGGAACCCTTCGTGCGCAAGTCCGACTCGCACTTGGCCGGTTTTTATTACGAGTTAAGTCGACTTGTATCTTTTTTCACTAGTTATGGTCCTCACGGCCGCCTTCTGACCATCGGGCAAGGTATATGCATGCAAACGAGAGAGCAGACGAACTGGCAAAGCAAGCAGCCCTTAGGAAAAAGACCGCCCCCCAATATGACATGGTGCCGGTGTCCTACGCCAAGAGGTCGATAAGACAAAACACGCTCGAACAGTGGCAGGTTCGCTACGGGGCATCCGGGACAGGTGCGACAACCAAGAAGTTTTTTACAACTGTGAGAGACGCGAACAGCATATTAAAGAAACTCAAACTCACAAACTTCTTGGTTCAAGCGTTTACTGGTCACGGAGGCTTCGCCGCCTATCTCCACCGTTTTAAGATCAAAGATTCACCTTCGTGTGTCTGCGACCCGACCCTTGATGAGGACATCTGGCACATTGTCTGCGAATGCCCGCGTTTTGGCGTGGAAAGGTTCGACCTTGAACAAAAGACCGGAGTCAAAGTTTCTCCAGATAGCTCAAGCTGGAAAGCCCTGCTGGGAACAGAAGCCAACCGCGAAAGCACGAAGGGTTTTATAGAAAAAGTGGTACGCGTAGCGTGTTTAAGGAACAAATAGCTCGGAGCCCGGACTATTGTGTAAAACGCTACGCTGAAATCTGACACCACGAAAACCCTTCGGCCACAGGACCCGGGCAGGATCCCACGCCGAAACAACCCCCCAGGTCTCCCTAAACCTTCGTACTCGTACCCCCCCTTCAAACCTCCCCCCTTCGCCGTATCCTGTTCACCAATCCCAACCCAACGCACCCCTAATCTTGTAGGATGATGCAATAAGTAAAATCTTCCAAACCCTTACCCCCATCTCTAATAACCTCTGTTTTATCTTTCTTTGTATTACATCTATGTTAACCCAGAGCTAGCTCTAACTTTCAGTGTATAACATACACTTAAGGTTAGAGTTAGATATATTCCTGACGCACGCACCTCCCGAACACCTAACGGGTGTCGGTAGGACGGGGGATGGGGAATCCTGCAGCCTCCTAAACGGGAGAATGACTTTCTCTCCCGGCCCTTCAGCACTGGCTGGGGTAAGGTTCCGCGCGCGATTCACTGGTCCCCCGTCAAATTGACACCGGCCCTCCCATTAAAAAATGTATAGGCTAAGTTGCAACGGAAGAGGTCACAAAAGAGGGCAGCGCAAGGAGACCCGCGCAAAAATAGTATCTCCAGGCAAAAGAGAAAGCCTCAAAAAGGGTAGCCCCACCCATAAAGATGGTATCAACAGCCACACAAGTGGTCCTAAAAGATCTCCGACCCAACCCTTCCATTGTCGGGCAAAAGAAAGGAAGCCCGTAGTCTGTAAGCATGCATGCGTCAGGATTTCCACTCCGCGACTCACGTAGCTATAAGTCTCCCCCCCATCCCAACCCCCATTCCTATCCCCCCTAACCCCGCGGATAAGTAAACGGAGGAACGACTTTCTCCTCCGGCCTTTCAGCACTGGCTGGGGTAGTATCCGCGGGAGTCTAAATTCTAGTTGGTAATAGGGGCATTGGTGTTTTTAGCCGGTGCGAGCCCGGCAGTACCTGGGCCCTCCATTCCCAGGTCTCCGGAAGGGATTTTCACCTCTGCCCCTTTCTCTTAAGCAAACAAAAGCAAGGACTTTTGTCTTTGGCCCCTCAGGCGATTACCAAAAAAAAAAAAAAAAAAGGTATATGCATTATATTGCACTTCCAACCTTATTGTAACCTTAGAGAGTTTAATATGCTTTTATGAATTAATTGCACTTGTGCCTTTTCCTAGGAGGGCAGTATTCTACTTGGTAATACAATATTGGTTTTGCACATCGTATCAGCTTTCCCTTGCTTTTGACTCGGCCGTCATTACTGTCAAGTAAATAAGAGTTACCGGAACGTCGATACGATAACATGTCACAAGCAATATGGTTTTATCGGGTAGAATAGAGCTCTAATAGGTCTGTGAATCGAATCCATTTTTGTATGGCATAGAAAAGTATATAAGGTACCTATTGTTAACTAAGTGAGTGTTGATTACGGCCCACTACCGGTCCTAGTGAAGACCAGGTGAAAAAGAGGTTCAGTCTTGTATACTCCGTCTTTGTATATACTCTCTTTTAATTCGAGTTAAGTTGACTTATAACCAAGGATCGGAAAAACGCCCGTCATTTTGAAAACATAACACTGTTCCGTACAGCAGAGACTTCATTATGATGTTAATAAAAAATATAAGTATTAGGTATTATACATTTATTAAACTATAATTTTATATGTATGCAGCGACAATTTTATTGATGAATGACACCGGAATGGTTATGGGAAAAAAACAAATTTGCCTGCGAGTCCATAATGAGGACAATTTAGGACCGATTTATGAGTTGAAAATGTAGTTTCACAGTTTAGGACGTCATTTGTGTGTGTGTTTGGGTTTTCCCATTACCATTCCGGTATTATTAATTAAAATAATTGTCGCTGAATACATATAAATTATGGTATAATAAATGTAAAATACCTAATAATATTTTTTATTAACTTCATAAGGAAGTCTCTGCTGTACGGAACAGGGTTATGCTTTCAAAATGACGGGCGTTTTTCCGATCCTTGCTTATAACATTTTTCACTAGGTCGTTTTGCTAGCTCTTATTTACTTAAAAAGGCGGCCGAGTTCAGAACAATCAAACATTCAAAGCAAATGTTTACCCCGTAGAAAAGAAACCCAGTGTAAACCAAATAACATTGCTATATAATCTCTTTACTCGTAAACATTACCTAAAAATATTACCTTCAAAGCGCGTTATTAAATTCCAAAGACCAATAAAGAATATCAAATCCGATAAAAGTTAATAATTGTACGCAATCCAATCAACTTGAAAGCCGGCCCTTGTGCCTGCCGTCATTAATTTTATAATTATACCTCAATCTGCCGTAGAGTTGAAAAGGGACGAATAGGGTGTAAGTGAAATAGATGGTGCTGTTCTGATTGGGGATAAGATATAACACGATGCATGATAAAATAACGTATACCTCGTACATATGATGAAAAGGAGGAATTACGTCATAAGTAAAGTAAGCTCCCCAAGGCTTTCTACTCAGACCGGTCCTGTGCTTTTCGCATCCACCTGACGAGGTCGTCACTCCATCTTGTTGGAGGCCTACCTACAGCTCGTCTTCCGGACCTCGGACGCCACTCCAGAACCTTCTGACCCCATCGGCCATCAGCCCTGCGAGCAATGTGCCCCACCCACTGCCACTTCAGTTTAGCTATTCTGGGGGAGGCCTATGTCCAGCAGTGGACGTCTTTCGGCTGACATGATGATGATGATGATGAAAGTAAGCTCTAGGCTTGTATAGGTTTGCAATTAGACGATAAAAACATGCTTACAAGTATATGTATAGAGATATACGTAGTAAACATCCAAGATTCAGGAACTAATGCAAATATTGGCGCTCATCACATGAGTGTTTGCCGCTACCTTCCGGGAATCGAACCCACGGCACTTGTACTATTACTTATTCTCTGCCCACGGCCGCTATATTCGTTGGCAAAAACAAGAAAAAAAAATGTGTGCAGGAAACTGGGCAAGAAAAGGACGCAAGTAAGTAATTGCGGTAATTTTTGAACAATAGAATGAGAAATATTATGCTTATGTTTTTTAATAATGTTGGTCGTCGTTGTTCACCTCGTGCATTCTATTGAGGGGTTGTTTTTTTAGATGATACACGGATATATGCAAGTCAGAGAAAAATGTAACACAAAACAGGATAAAACAAAAATATTTTTTGAAAATCGATAATTTTTCTGAGCATATCTAGACAACGATTGAAAATAGGCAAAAAAAATACTATCAAAGTTGTAGAGAATTTTATAAGCTGTAATAATGCAATACAATAAAAATTTCTATGACGCATCGTTTTCAAAATGTTAACAAAAAACAAAAAAAAAACACCTTTGTGATAGGGCTCACCTCCGAGGGGTAGGGACTTTTTTTTTTCATTTATTGAGGGTTAACGAGTGATACATTGTAACAAACATGTTAAGGCCTACAGTCGAAACATACACATAATGCTCACTTAATTACTTTGGGTATCCACAAAGTTAAACAGTATTCACTAAGCTTAAGTGTATAACACTGTCTTACGTGAAGTACAAATAGTTAATTTTAGAAGTATAATAGTTCGAATTTTAGTATATTAATCTCCTAACTAGTCTAAACAAAGTTCCGAAGTAAAACTTTCTTCTTTCAACTTTTCCATCCACAATGATTCGATGCCAGGACTAAATCCCTAACTTCGAATAATATTTTTGCAGTTCACACTTTATTTAACTTTAAATAAAGCGCCTACAAAAAAATTGGTAGCAATGTTGAAGCTGTGTACACTATTGCTATAGAAAATCTGCGACAGTTCTATGCTGCTTTAACAATTTAGGATCAGAACCATACCACAAATCCGTCCATAATCTCATGCAATCATAAAAAATGCAAACGTAACTAGGTAGGTATTGTTTGTTACGGTTTCAAAGCACGAACTTCGGCGAAGGACATATACTATTTATTCCCAGAAAATGGACAGTTCCCGAGGGAATATCGATGATCGACTTCAACAACTAATTGTCTTTAACATACCACTTTATAAAATTAACCCTATTCTACAAGTCTCTGTCTCAGGCAGCGATCACTTTTACTAATATAGGTCAAGTCATACGAAAAGGGTGTTCAGTATCAAGAGGCCAAATTGACACATCCTGTACTCGATAGTCCCCCTTAAAGGGCCCTTTAGCTTGACACCTTACACGCTAAGTGCCGGTTCCTGCTCCCTTTGGTGGGATATTATGAAGTTTTAGTGCCCGCTTCCGGGGTATGCTTTGTTATTTTAACGGAATTTTGTGGCCGGGCTACAGCAAAGAGATCGGATTTTAGACGGTTACTAAATTATTAACTTAATATGTAACCTTTAAGTTTCCTATTTAAAAGTAGAAGCGCGGGAAATTTGAAATTGGTAAGACTGTTTTGACTCTTTTGGGTTTGTTTTTCTAGCGTATATGAGTGTCCCACTGCTGGGCAAAGGCCTCTCCCCTTGATCTCCATGAATCCCTTTTAGGTGTCTATTCCGACCAGTTGCTGAGGAATGCGTCCAATGCGTCGTCTCCGTCTAGTCCTGCCCCGTCTACGTCGCCCATTTTGTGGCACCTACTTGGTGGCCACGCTAGCCCACCGGTACGGGCCTAAATCAAATTATTTTTTTGGGTCAGAACCTAAAAGAGAATTTGATTTATTTTAATACATGGTTGCTCTGAAAGAAGAGGTCACCATTTATCGGAGGGCTTTAATCTATAAAATCGAAATTTTGCACAACTGTCAACAGAATAAATTAAAATCTTTTTATCAAAAGCTATTTTAGCAAGATTAAGCCTTATTAATGAATTTGTTATATTCTCTTATCTGCTTTATCTAACCAAATCTTATATAATCTTAGTTATTCATAATTATGCCACCTGACTTTATATAAAACGTCACATACCGGACATATTTTAAAATAGCCCAACGTGAAACCTAATTCCAATTCTTTGAAATTCTCCATGTGCGGTGCGCCGGGGCATATTTCATAAGTTGAAAATATGCGACTTATGTGCTGTGGCGAGACGATGAAATTCTTGATATCCTGCACGCTGCGGGATTTTACTGTGGAACTAGCTTTTGCACACGACTCTCTTTACCTAGAATTTGCGTACGTACAAGTCCTTCGTTCAAGATCCTTCGAGAAATGTTTGGAAGGGACTTTACAAATAACCAAAATAAATAAGTAGACGCCCATTTTATAGTTCACGAAAAAATGTCTTCATGTCATCAAAAGAGTTAATAACTTCATAATACGTTTTATTTCTGGTAAATTGAGTAAGCTTGTTTTTTGCCATCGTCATTCGGTTGTCCTCACCCAGTCATTCCAAAGTGAACAGGACGAGATACCTTAAGAGATAAGTCCGCCTCTGTACACACTTTAACTTCATATAATTGTTATTTTTTGTGAAACAATTTATTTTTGTGCCAAACATGGCACTTACTTATGTATACTTCGTTATTCCATCATATTAGTCCTCTGCTATGAGGCCCTACTTTAAAAATCCAAGTTCGAAATAACGCTAGCTCGATCCCTGTCACTCGTCCTGCGCGACTAAATCGAGAAAAGGGATGAAGCTGGAATTTCGAACTTCGATTTTCAAAGTAGGGCCTCTGTAGGACAAGGTGCAAACGCTGCTAACGAGTCGAAATGTATGGAGTTGACATTTTCGTTCGTTACGATAAACCACGTGGTCAACTCTTAGCCCATACATTTTGAGTGATATAAAATAATTACGTTTTCTTGGCTACGGCCCCCGATCAGACAGTGTGGCAAATCTACAACAGGACTTGCTAGGTACGCTAAATAAAGACAGTAGGTCATCATGCGCTCAACCCTGACATGGCTGGAGGGGAAGCACATGTTGTCCGCGACTTGTTTGTTGCCCAGATCTCCCTTTCTATCAAGTCTGTAAAGATAGAGGTTCACTGCGCGACAAGCGAGAAAAACCAGTGCTATAAGGCGTACTGCGTTTATCCACATTTCGTCACGCGAAAAACGAAATACTAGGCCCGCTGGATGTTTCCGCGACAGTGCACATTCAGGACATTTGTAGTTTTCCTTCTCCGCGCTAAACATGTAAAAAAGTGGGTAAGTACACAATGTATTGGAGAACAATCGATTTGGGTTGTATCGAAGTTATTTACATTAAGACATATACTCCGACTCGGTATCATAAATGCGTTCGAAACCGCTGTTCCAAAAGAATTTAATTTAATGCAGCCTCTTTATTGCACTGTTTGGACCTGAATTGGTGTTTACTGCAGTGTTTACCTATTCTCGATCTTTCCAATATAATTTAAGTTGCTGTTGCATTATTATAGAACTGTTTGTTAATGTTTACTGTTATAATTTAACGCATGCAGTGTTTACCTGTAAGTGATTGTTACATTTGATTAAAGACTAATTACTAAGCTTATAATATTGATGTAATAATGTAAACAATTGTTGGTAAACCAGATATTTTGAGATTTTTTTAATCAATTTTTTTAAATCAGCAGGAATACCTAACCATATTATGCATCTGTTACGTAAAGATAACGTAAAAATGTATATTTCTTACCAGGGTCATGGTTCTGACATAACATTGTTTTAAGTATGCATATTCAAATTACGTTTACTACAAACACCATGAAGGTTAAATACTACATCGGTGCAAAATATTCGAGTTAGTATGTTTGAGAATCTAGACAAAGTTCTACATTCAACATATTTATTCAGTAAATTGGCCACACGAGGGCTCTTTAACACGTCGGTAACATGGAGTGAATCTATCAGCGCTTCGGACAACACCATCATTGCGGAAAAAAAGTACGCGCGAAGATATTTTTATTCAATTATAAAATACAATACTTCTTAGTAATATTACGAGGTAAAAAGTAATTAATAATAAATATTAAAACTAGCACAAATATAATCATTGCAAATGTAAGTTTAATAGCATTAGGACGATAAAGTTTCTCTCCGCCTTAAATCACGTCCATGTTTACAATTTTTGAATATGTTGATATTATGAAAATCTAGGTCTGTATGTCTGTCATATACTCTGTTTAGCTTTACAATCCCTCGCTCGTTTGTTTCGTCTCGACATGCATCTTATTCAGACTAAATTAACGTACCATCGGTATAAAAACTCGTCTTAAAAGTGTTTTTATGACAGAACCTCGTCATGTGTAACCTTGTTGTTAGTAGTTAAGAAGGTAAGCTGAGATCAATTATAGAGGTTTACCTTAACGTAACTTCCTTGATCTCGGATATGGTATAATTGGTGTAAGTGCAAGTGTCAACAGAAAACAGCCTTATAATAGTACTAATGTGACTAAGAATGATGATTTTAGTTATTTTTGTAATTAAGGCTTTTATTTAATGCACTAGTTCGTATTTATTTTATGTTTGTAAGTCGTCCGCTTCAAATGTTGCAAGCCAATTTGAAACCAGTTTTTGTTAATGTGATGGACCATTTTTTTAACTAACATACATACGAAATATCATGTAGATATAGTTATATTATTAAAACTAAAAGTGATTTAAAAATGTTGGCTATATTCTAGATTGCGATAGGTATAGGTAAATCTGCCTTTAAGCGTCTGATTTCTATCCAATATTTTTTGGAATACTTTATGCCTATTAAATCGCATTAGAAAAAGGACAAGTAATTATGTAATTTTTCAAATTTTATGGCTACTTTTAGGAAATTAAAGTTATAATTGACATTTATCACCCATTACATGTCTAAAAAATGATTTTATGCTTGAGAAATCAAGAAAATTTAATATTTTTCGACCTTACCCCTTAAAATTAACTAAGGGCCATTGTTTGATCAGTTATAGTTGACTCATAATTGTATAGGTATTTAAGCTATTTTAAATTTTTAGAAAAGAACCTCATTGAATAGAGGATTTTACTCCATTTTACATGAATAACCATTAATAAGTTTACTGATTTTGTCACTATGTCAGCATAGTGTAAGACGTTTCCTAAATACACGTCACTAAAAACCTGGTTTAAATATCTTTTCTAAACTTAATTACGCGGTAGGTTCAACAATAAAAAGTTTCCTAGTAAATATTGTAGAAATAACCACATACATACATACCGTCCCGCCTTCATCCCAGAGTGGGGTAGGCAGAGCTACAGACCCACCAACCACTCTAAAAAAGTTTACACAGGCTAAGATGTTTACCAGTGTATATTAGTGACAGGTTGCAAGCCCATGGCCTAACAATACTACAGGCCTTTAATTCCTTAGTCACCTCTTACGACTTCCACAGGAAGGCGCTATTGTAAGCCGGCAACCACACGGCAAAAATAACGGCATAATAATATATGTAGAAATAAAGTAATGAAAAACAAATAAACAATGAATTAAATACATTTTTTACATACTTATTCGAAACGTTATTCGATAAGTTTATTGAATTATAATAAGATAGTAACAAATTCAATAACAACACGTTCAATTTAATTTTTTTAAATATCACTAGAAACATCTTTGGATTAACAGTTTTTTTACCATTATCAGTAATAACACAACACCTTAAGTTTACATATATACCACAGCTGCAACACCCTTAAACTTGCAGGTCTAATATGACTGCGTTTATCGCGTCACTTGTGGATAAAACAACCGTCACTTTCTGACGCGTGTATAAGAGTGACGGATGCTTAATCCACATTTTGCCACATAATAAACGCAACCATATTAGGTACGTTGGGGTTGTATTTAAAAAAGCAAAACACCCAAAATAAGGAGTCTAATAGAGTTATACCCTTTTTCAGTTGTACTTTAGAAGACTTAACTATACCCTTATTCACTGGGACTCCAGAACACAAGTATACTTTTCAATCGGTTTCGTAAGTCTTCGTGTAAGTTATCAATATGTCCAGCAGTAAACGTTTTTCACTTGACATGACTATGATTCAACCTCCACTAATATTCATCTATCATTCGTTGTACTTTTCGAGCAAATTAAATATAAATGGAAACAAATATACATCCATGTTTCTTCTCCACGTAAAGTCAACGTGATTCCACATTTTAGGCTCCATTACATGATAAAACACTACATTTGGTAGCAACTCTTTCAACAACTCTGAATCTTTGACTGTAGCTAACTTGTCGTTTCTTCCGACAAACATTGCTGTCTTTACCTCAACTTGTTGCAGATCGTATTCTGGTGGTAAAATATTTCCGTAAAGTCCTCGTAAGGCCCACCATACAACGAAATGAATCAATGGAATATGAATCTATTGTGAATGAAATAAATTCGATTTTCTAATTTGATCATTAGTTATAGAAACAAAAGAAAATCCACCTTACTTTCTTTGCACTATACCTTTATTTGAATGGCCGGACGAAGGCCTTTTAAAAGGACTTTGGGCCTTAGGAGGTTATAATTATCGTTTGGACCGTAATCGTATTTCGAAAACCTATTCGTTAAAGCTATTTGATTGTAATGTATCAACAACTTCCTTGAGGTTGTTCCAGGATAGTGACCGAGAAGAACTTGAAAGAATTTCGGCTCAACAGCCTTTGGATCGAATAATAATGAATAATACACTGATAATAAGGAACACTGCACATGATTCTTGATGTCCGTACATTCTACGTCATTAAATGTTGGTACAGATGTAGTGCATAATTGTTTTCCTTCGTATTTTCACGGAAACGTACGAACGCGTCTTGCTATTTCAGTCGGTCACAGTACAAAAAGTACTGAGGTTGACTGAAGTAGCATGACACCTTCGTACGTTTCCGTGAAAATACGAAGGAAAGCAATTATGCACTACACCGAGGAAGTTTCTTGCTAGGGAATTCTTCTATGCCAATTTTTTTCACTAATCCATCAATTATGGGACCTAGGTCTGAAATTGTGGATACTGGAGGTGGTATATGATTCAAGTAAGCTACTGGAGCTAATGCGATGAATAGTTTGATCTTCTCGTTATATTCCGGCTTTGTTGATAACAGTGCAAAATGTATTGTTGTTCCTTGAGAATGTCCAATAGTCTGCAAGCTTCTTCCACCAGTTGCTGCTAAAACATGGTCTATGGTGCCCGCGAGGTCATAGTTTCCTGCTTCATGGAAACTAAAGTTCCAAAACTCGGGGTCTGTATCAGGGTTTAGACTGACGTGGCGTCTGGCGTACTTATTGCCTCTTAGATTACCTACCCAAACGTCGTACCCTGCGTCAGCTAGAGTTATAGCTAAAGACTTCTTCCCTCGCACTATAAAAGCATCGGCCAAGTCACCTGTACCATGCATTAAAAGCACTGGTGTTTTTCTCTTGCCAGGAATATGAAATATTGTCAGGATGTAACCATCTTCTGTGATAACTTCTCGTTCTTCAACTTGGTGACCATATTTTACTCCCAATGCCGTAAAATTTAATTTTGCGTCTTCAGGTACCTTGGAAACAAATATATTAGTAGCGTGTGTAATAACGCATATATTTAGAAATAATACTAATTTGTCGGTTATCATTTTACTTTTCTTACATCACTAGTCAGTCTGCTGACTTAAAATGATTCTAAATGAACGGATATTTTGGTTGACTCGCTTGTTTTATACAGGCCTAAAAAAACCTTGATACTTTAAAACAGGAAGGTACAGTAGGTTTTATAAGCAGCTGCACACTTTTGTACTTATTCGCCTTAACGCGTTATGAGATTAGCGTGGCGGTTCAAGCATGATTTTAAAGTGACAAAACACTTATAAGGCCGACCGCATGATGAGTAGATTCTTTAGTAGATTTACGTAAAAAAATAATGAATCGTTACAAGCCCTCGTCCGACAGTAATGCAAGTAGAAACTACAAGGACACTGTCTACTAAAAGGGTAGTTACACTCAGGAGCAAAAATACCGGGTTAGAGTGCGTTTTTCATACTAAAGAGGCCATTTCTAAGAATTGGTTCTTCGCCAGGGAATGCTTTTAGTGAAATCTGATGATGAATACCCCGAGCATCGATACAGGACTTCCAGAGTGCCTAGGATACCCAACTGAATGAATCTACGGTTAACGCTGGAATTGTGCATGTTCAGAAAAAAAAACTATAATGGAAATAAAATGTAAGGAATTCCAAATGCTAACCCAAACTCTCCCGCTGTTTTGTTAACGGATTGTGCGATCAGTTAGGTATCTTAACAAATTTAGACCTCCTCTATTGAACCTTAGAGTATCCACCATTAAATCTCACTCAAAACAACCTCTGGCGAGGAACCAAGGCTTCGAAATAGTCTCGTTTGTATGAAAAGCGCACTCTGACCCGGTATTTTGGCTCCTGAGTGTATTTCATGAACAAAATCTTGACCGCTTGGGCGACTTTTTTACTCTTACTTAACTAAGCTACTTAAGTAAGTGACTTCGATAAAACGTATAAGACTTATCCTACATTTAAATAGTGTCATGTCCAATTTGGACCGAACATTTTACATTTTGCAGGACGCCGCGCCAACTGACGCGATGGACTGACCGCGAATGTCCAAGTTTACAGCTAATTTGAGCTCTAACTGGACCCTCCATTATAAATGTAATTGCTCAGTGCTCAGTCGAGGGAGCTGTCGGCCTTCACACTCGACTAAGGTCTAGGTGACACGCTTGCCGTGAACTTGTGTTTTCATATTAAACCTGCGTGCTAAGAAGAGTTAGCAGCACAAGGGTATTTACCAAGTTCTGTATTTTATTGTTTTGTTTATCGACCATATAAATATTATCTCTTAGGAAAAAGCTAAACACATAAATATACAGAGTCACTCAGCGTGCCATGGAAAGAGCTATGCTTGGTGTCTCGCTACGAGATCGAATCATTAACGAGGAGATACGTAGACGAACTAAAGTAACCGACATAGCCAATCGGGTTAGCAGGCTGAAGTGGCAATGGGCAGGCCACATTTCTCGAAGGACTGATAGCCGCTGGGGCAGTAGAGTTCTCGAGTGGAGACCACGTACCGGCAAGCGCAGCGTAGGGCGACCCCCCGCGAGATGGACGGACGATATGATCAAGTCCGCGGGGACCCGCTGGATGCAGGCCGCTTCCAACCGGGTGAGGTGGAAATCTTTGGGAGAGGCCTATGTTCAGCAGTGGACGACCTATGGCTGAAATGATGATGATGATGATGATAAATATACAACCTAAATCTCGGCCGGCCAACACTGTCGGATGGAAATAATAAAAATGGGTGCCCCTTGAAATCTCGACAAACTTTTCATCGAATATCATTTCATCGAAAACGATTTATAGAATATTTAGTATAAATATTATCTCTTGTAATATTTTGGCTTCATCGACTATTCATTATAAATTAAAACAATTATTAGAACAACGGTACAAGGATTTTTAAATGCTTAAAAATATATTTCATAAACTATTCAAGAGACACAACAACTCAATATTACTAAAAACTAGTTTCAATTGCGACACATTGTTATGCGACAGAGTACACATAGGTGCGACGACGAGCGAAGCGAGGAGGAGTGTGTTAGGTGAACTGCGACCTAACAGCGCGCGAAGCCAAGCGAGCGAAGCCGAGCGAGCGAAGCGAGCGTGCCGCGGCAGCGGCCGGCGAGCGTCAGAACCGATTTGTTTTATTTCTAAATAATATATTGGATAATAAAGTATGAAATAAAAATCTGTCCCTTAAAGTATATATTTAATAATATTTATAATCATTAAAAATCGGTGTTTGAAAAATACATCATTTAATTGTTCGATGTAAAGAATATTCGATCAAATGAAAATAAGCGAAACGTTGACTTTGAACTGAAATTCTATTAAACGTTTGTCGATATTTCAAGGGTAAACCAATAAAAATAATTAGTTACAAAAACACTAATAATAAATACGAAGAAAAACATACTTTTAATGACACAATGCAGTCAAGATAATTACATAAATATAAATGAATAATACATACATAATACATATATAAGTATAATACAAACATAATAGCTTTATACGTACCCACTATTACAACATAAAGCAGAAACTAATTATTAAAGTTGATAATAAAATGCTTGCGAACCATGCGTTTAAGCGAGAACTTAGTTTGTGTTCATGGGCGATATAAGTCCCCACTCATTTTACCGCCCACGACCCGAAAACTCAGCCTACTGAACCCGATCTGAATCCTTTATATGTAACTTGATATTAAACCTCTATATCAAAGTACTATATTGAAGCTACATAGTGTATTTTCAAGACCGTAGTATAACATACAGTTATTGGCCACTTTTGTGAATATGTAATACCTATAGATACACGTGGATGCGTTATAATTTAGTTATGTTACCTTAACTGGCCACATCTTTAGCACCATCACCAAGAATAATTGCAGTAATATTCTTTATTCCCACTCGACGTGTGCTGGATAATCGATTAGTCAGAGACAAGCTTTTAGAAGTTGACTTCGATGAATTGTTGAGTATCCAGTGTCCTATTGAACTATACACTTCCTTTAGTAGTATTTTCACTAAAATTTATACAGAATGCTCTATAAACAAATGTATAACTGTGAATATGAGTAATAGAAACAACAAGTGCTGGATAAATAATAATTTGAAAAAAATGATTATAGAAAGAGATAGACTGTATACGATATGGTGCATAACCCTAAGAATATGATGAAAAGATTGGATTACACTAGATACAGGAATAGATGTAATAAGGCTACCGCAAAGTGTAACAATGATTATGATAGGCAATGTATTTTAGATTGTAACAAGAATATCAAAAAGATTTGGGACAAAATAAACAGTTTATTGGGGAAAAATATTCAGTCAATTGATAATGGCATACTCAATAATTTGAGCCACCAGGGTAGTCTGAAAGGAATATGTGATACGTTTGCGCATTGTTTTTCAAATGATATCAGCCAAATTAAACATGTATGTTCGGATAAATGGTTAGATAGAGACACATATGTGAGTAGGTCTGACGTGAGCATGAGGTGGCCGCCCGTGGATAGCAATATGGTTAAAAAAGTTATTATGAGAATGAATGCAAAAAAGGCACCCGGCAGCGACCTCGTGCGCATGACTGACCTGAAACTTCTAGTTGATAAGGTAAGTCCCGTTATCGCTAACTTAATTAATATGTCAGTTAAAAACAATCAGTTCCCAAATAAATTAAAAGAAGCTGTAATTCGTCCAATCCATAAGAAAGGTGACCGGAAAGTGTTCTCAAGTTATAGGCCTATAGCAATTTTGTCAAGTGTAGAGAAGGTAATGGAAAAATGTATTGTTAATCAAATAGGAGATTACCTTCACACCAATTCTATCCTTAATACTTATCAACACGGGTTTCAAAAAGGTAAAGGTGTTCATACTCTGCTAGCAAAATTTGTAGATGAAATTAACTCACATTTAGAAAGTAAAAAAGTAGTTGCAGTAATATTCTTTGATTATAAAAAAGCTTTTGACACTCTTGTACCGGATACGCTTTTAAATGGGATGGATGAATGCGGCATTAGGCAGCCGCTGAATGGCTGGTTCCGTGACTACCTGATGTCTCGGATTTATCGTGTGAAGGTGGGTGAGGTGCTCAGTGATGACGTGGCGGTTGACTGTGGGGTTCCGCAGGGTTCTGGATGTGGTCCAGTATGCTATTTGATGCATGTAAATAGTATAGGTGGAGTCATACGTCACAGTACACCTTACATGTTCGCGGACGATTTGTGTATTGTGTCTGCCGGGACTGATTTTGTTGACATGAGTCGCTCTATACAGGTTGATATAGATGCAATAGTGCGATGGTCTCATGACAACGGCATTTTGTTGAACGCCGAGAAGACTAACCTACTTGTTATTCACTCTCCTTATTTGAAACTACCAGATTTTACTTTTCATTTGGTGGCCCATGGTTATCAGTGCTTGCATAATAACCAAGTCAGTTGCCAATGTAATCCTATAGATAAAGTTGATTGTGTTACATATTTAGGAGTTAAAATAGATACTAGTTTTTCCTGGTCTCAGCATGTGGATTACATCTGTGACGAATTAAGAGTTTTGCTAGGTAAATTCTACCATCTTAGTTACAGGGTTCCTGTTGGTACTTTAAAATGTTTATATTATGCGTTGGTAGATTCTGTACTGGGGTATGCTCTCAATTGTTATGGTCTCACTTTTAAAACTTACTTAGATAAGCTGGAATCCTTGCAGCTGCGTTTCTTAAAATTTCTTGTCTCTCAAAAGATTAAAAATACCTGTAAAAGTGACTATCGAAAATTGTTCAAAATATGTAAGATACTTCCCGTCACTTTAAAGCACAAATACCTTTTGGCTATTAATAACCATGACAGTTGGCAGCATGACCTGTGTAGAATTGACCACAATCATGGAACGAGATTGGTGTCCGCAGGTAAATTTGATGTGCCTAGAGTTAACAACTATTACGGAGACAGAACTTTGAAAAAGCGCCTGCCATATATTCTCAACAGTTTACCTGGGGACATCCGTCTTGAGCAAAATAAAAGTATATTTAAGAGAAAGCTAAAGAAACATCTATTAGATACACTGCCTTAGAATTATATACTTATTTGGTATGTCAAACTAAACATTGTATAACATTAAGATTATAGTACTGTTCTTGTTCTTTTCAAGTCTTCCTGCAGTCAAACTGTCCTAAAACAGTTTTGCAAGGCTTTTGACTTATTTTTAAGTTTTGTTGTTGGTTTAATAAATAAATAAATAAAAAAAAAAAAAAATGTATCAAGGCTTAATAAATTTACGTGTGTATATAACAAACAGGTCAACAATATGTGCATTTATTTAGAATCATTTAAGGTAGCCAGTAGACTAAGTAACAGAGTAAACATGAAAACCGCAAAACTAGTCACTGTGTTACTAAACATTTGCGTTATTTCAAAAGCTACTATATTTTTATGTCTAAGCTACCTGAAAACGCCAAATTAAACTTTACGGCATTGGGAGTAAAATATGGTCACCAAGTTGAAGAACGAGAAGTAATCACAGAAGATGGTTACATCCTTACAGTATTCCGTATTCCTGGAAGAAGAAAAACACCAGTGCTTTTAATACACGGCACAGCTGATACTGACGATACCTTTATAGTGCGAGGGAAGAAGTCTCTAGCTATAACTCTAGCTGACGCAGGGTACGACGTTTGGGTAGGTAACATAAGAGGCAATAAGTACGCCAGACGCCACGTCAGTCTAAACCCTGATACAGATCCCGAGTTTTGGAACTTTAGTTTCCATGAAACGGGTAATAATGACCTGGCAGCAACCATAGACCACGTTTTGGAAGCAACTGGTGAAAGAAGCTTGCAGACTATTGGACATTCTCAAGGAACAACTATGCATTTTGCACTGTTATCAACAAAGCCGGAATATAACGAGAAGATAAAACTATTCATCGCATTAGCTCCAGTAGCTTACCTGAATCATATACCACCTCCAGTGTCCACAATTTCTGAAGTAGGACCCGTTATTGACGGATTAGTTAAAAAAATTGGTGTAGAAGAATTCTCTAGCAAGAAGCTTCCATTGCCACGATTTAATGACCTAGAATGTACTGACACCAAAAATTACTTGAAGTGTATTCTCTTATCGGCTATTTATTTATCATTATTCGATCCAAAAACTGTTGAACCTGAATTCTTTCAAGTTCTTCTCGGCCGGAACCCCGGAACGACCTCAAGACGAACCTTGACACATTACAACCAGATAGCTTTAACGAAAAGGTTTTCAAATTACGATTTCGGTCCAAGCGATAATTTATAAACTGTACGGAAATAATACACCACCGGAATACGATCTGCAAAAAGTTAAGGTTAAGACTGCAATGTTTGTTGGAAGGAATGATTTACTAGCCACTGTAAAGGATTCTGAATTGTTAAGAGCATTGCTACCGAATGTCGTATTTTACCACATTATGGAACCTAAAAAGTGGAATCACGTTGACTTTACGTGGAGAATAGATATGGATACATATTTGTATCCATTTATATTTATGCTGTTGAAAAAGTACGAGTGAACTGAAACTAAGTGATCTTTGGGAAAACAATGTAATTTTACCATCATCCTGGACATATTGCCCTCTAGCAAGGATAACCAGAACGTCTATTTTTGCGTCATCACCATTCATCCTAAATATTGATCTAAGATGAATTTTTGAAAAGCTAAAGAACAATGCAGCTAAAGCAACTCCGATATTGTTAGGAGTCTTGCTCTCGTCACCGATAGCGACAAACCTATTAGCCAAAAATAGTTTAAAGTTTTATTTAATAAAATACAAATTTAAACAGTTATTACGGATTTAATTGTTTTACCTTCCAAAGTTCTTCTGATTACGAATACATTTAAACTTAAGTTCACGGCAAACGTGCAGAAATCTAGATCTTAGCCGAATGAAGGCCGACGGCTCACTGGACAGCACTGAGCAATACATCTATACTACTCTTTTTAATGCCTAATTTAAACTTGCTACTACGGCCTAGGCTTTCTTAACCTAGTTCTATCGTCTAACACATTTACAGTTAAATCCCCATTTTGAAAAATTCACAATATACCTGAAGTATTCTCTAAACATGACATGACTGTCGCCCTGTTACATCAACACAGTGTCAACTTGAACAACTTGCTGAGTTCATTGGTGTTGTAATTAAGTCGATTTTAAAATATAGTTGTATTTTGAGTTGATACTGTGTTGACTGCGTGTCTCTTAGTGTTAATAATATTATGACAGTGACAAGTGTCAACCTTAGCGATAATTCGATCTCATAGAAACTCTTGACATAACTGGTAGACCAATTTCTTGGCCGACCGTACCCGAAAGGGACCGTACCCGTACTCATCTTAAGACTCGTTACAAAGCACCAGGCCCTATTACCAGGAGTTCAGATTTTGAAAGGAGCTATTCCAAGCTGGCTGGGTTTACGGTCAAACAGAAGTAAATTGAAATTCGCTGCCAACTAAGCACTAAGATAGAATACTTCTACGCTGGTCATTTCACCGGTTGTTATAACTCCACACTGGAATACAACAATGCAAACACTGACTGACCCGCATCGCTATTGCCTAACGTGCTCGCGATCGCAATCGGCTTCAATGTGGCACATTTTTTTTCATTTTGTATGCAGAGTCGCCTTCGGATTGTCAAATTGAAAATGATTGCGATGATGAGTGCGTTAGGGAGTAAGCCCTCTGTTGGTGGTAGCTGACAATGCTTGCACAAGGTCCTAACACCATTACAACCAGAACATGTAGTAAATACTCTGTAATAATACCCGTTACAAAAGATGTACGGTAGACAACTCATGAGAAGAAACACCTCAATCAGTGTGTTTGAGATTTATTGTGTTTAACAATTTCAAACAAGAAACATACCATGGTTATAGCGCATTTTCAATGGTCGCTTCAAAAGTTTTCGCCTACCTAAATACCATCATGTATGTATGCATACAAATTGTGAGTATTTTGGTCGTCCAATGAAAACGCTCTTTAAGAAAGTCAGCGGCCGTTGAATTAATAATTTACTTAACCTTATCCATTAACTAAGACAACGATAAAAACATAACAATTAAATTATTAAATTGTACAATAATATCAAATACTGGTGGTGTATTGCGTAATTTATTTTACCACTCTTGGCACGTAGCATTCTTTTCTACTCCAAAATAAACCAACCAATGTAATAACGCATTAAACAAATACTGATATACCTTTTTGATGATAATACTAATTTGGTTTTCTTTAAAAAATATTACTAGATTTTACAAAAATTATCTACCTATCAAATTATCTACGAAAAAACATCCACAGAAGTTCCTATATCATTAATCATATTTCTCTAACAACCTGTATAAGTGCGGAAACAATGTTTCTTGCATATCATTACTCCAAACAAAGTCTATGTGATTCCAAATCTTGGATTTCATTACTTGATAATGAACAACATTTGGTAAAAGAGTTCTTAAAATGTCGACGTCCTTTACCCTTGACAGCGGATCATTCCGACCAACAAGGAGTGCTACTTTAGTACTTATATTACGTACATTGTAATCCGGTGGAACTGTAAAGCCATAATGTTTCACATTTTCTTCGTCCCCATAGTCATATTCACAAAATCTTTTGTTCAACACCATTTGACCAAAATGTAACAAACTCTTTCTTGAAGTGGACCCAGGGTAATGTCCTATCACAACCTTCAAGAAACCAGGTTCAAAACGCTTAGTATCAAAACCTGTAAGGTAGAATCCAGTGGATAAGAAGCATATTTGGTAGCTTAGAACATCTTGCGCACACATACTTCTCATCATAGCGGTCAGAGGTGACTTCTCAGGAAAAGTTTCTTCTATACCCAAAGATTTAATAGCTTCTCCAAGAAAAGGCCCATGTTCAGCAATAGTAGACACTGGTGGTATTATATAACCGACATAAGCCACTGGGGCTAACGCAATAAATATTTTAATTTTCTCATTATATTCTGGTTTTTTCGATAGAAGCACAAAATGTTCCGACGTTCCTTGGGAGTGTCCTATCGTTTGCAGCTTCTCTTCTCCTGTAGCCTGTAAGATATAATCTATCATAGCAGGAAGATCGTAAATGCCACCTTCGTGGAAACTGTAGTCCCAGAAGGCAAGGTCTTTATCAGGGTTCAGCTTGATATGTCGTCGGCTGTATTTATTACCTCTTGTGTTGCCAGCCCACACATCGTATCCAGCATCGGCTAAAGATATCACCAGGGATTTCTTTCCTCTAACTATAAACGTATCTGCAGAGTCCGCTATTCCATGCATCAAGAACACTGGAGTTTTTCTTTTTCCTGGAATATGAAATAGTCTCAGGATGTATCCATCTTCTGTCGTGACTTCATGTTCCCGTACAGGGTGTCCATATTTAGCACCGAGTTCCGTGAAATTCATTTTTCCATCTTCTGGTAATGGTTTGAAAAATGTTTGAACACTCATACAAGCAGGATTAATAATATTAATAAAAACAAAAGCACATAATTGAAGCGTCAACATTTTTTTATTTTTTTGTTGCATGCTTTGATGTTCAATGTTGCGCTTGTTGTGGTATATGCTCAACTAAAGCCCATGTCACGGCACCCACGTTATATACATAGGCTAAATAATAAGAAAAAACCTTGGCAAAATAAAATTCTTGCACTTTTATATCTCACTATTTAAACGTCATCAGCCGACACGTTTGTTTTGGTTTGACATCTGATAAATCCTTGAACTTAATTGTTAGTAAATTATTACACTAGCTGCTAGGGGCATGTGGCCCACAAAAATAACGTAGGGGAGATGTGTACATAATGATCCCCCTAAGGGAAAATTGTTACTGTGGTCAGAGTTTAAGACATAATCACAAGATTTAAATTGTTGAGGATAGTGAATTTATATATCTAGATTATCTAGGGAATAGCATAATAATAATAATAATAATAAAGCCATTTAATTCCACAAAAACATAACAACAGTTCATTTACATAAATAAAAACCAATTTTTGACTAAAAAGTATTTGTGCTATAAATATTGCAAATCTGTTTTAAATTGGTAAACTTACATAATTTCATTATTATTTAATTATCAGCATTCCATTTATTAAAGTAATCCTTAATCCAATCAAATACATTAAATACATTAAATTAAAAACATTCGTAATAAAATTAATTGAGTTCATGCATAATTAATATTAAATTAAATAAACGTAATAAAATTAAAATCATTCAACAAAATATAATACTAATAATTATTTAGCACATTACTTTAAAATTTAATATTATGTTTAAAACTTAGTTTTTGGGGACCCAAGTTAGGGCAAAGGCCTCCTCCATGCATGTCCACAGCTTTCTGTCTTGTGCGAGCCTGGGCCAAGCGCGGCCGGCGGCCTGCACGAGGTCGTCGGCCCAGCGGCGGCGCGGGCGGCCGCGGCGGCGCGCCTGTCCCCGCTCGCACCAGTGCAGCACGCGCTCGCTCCAGCGGCCGTCGCTGGCGCGCGCCACGTGACCTGCCCAGCGCCATTTTAGACGACAGGCGAAATCAGCCACATCTATCAGTTTGGTCTTCCTTCTAATTTCAGAGTTCCGAATTCTATTTTGTAGTTTCAGTCCTAGCATACTCCGTTCGACTGCCCGCTGGAAAACTTGAAGTTTGTGGATGACTTCTTTACTTAGAGTCCAGCACTGACAGCCGTAGAGAAGTGTGGGAGAGACGACTGTGTCGAAAGCTTTTTTTTTTAATGTCATCGATAGTTTTGATTTGAAGATATGCTTTAGCGACCAGTATCTTTTCCAAGCGAGTTTAATTCTACGCTCTACTTCGCTTACAGTTTAAGTATGCTATTCCCTCCCTACAAACTGTAAGCGAGGGAATAGCATACTTATTTTTAATGATTTGTATGTGTTTTATTAATTACGTCATCTTTTCTAAAAGTTTACTAAGGGATCATTTTAAACACATGCATGTATAAAATGATCCCCTGGATACTGTGATATTTAACATTAATAAAAAAACATCCAGGCATTTACTTTTATCATATGATTGCTTAAGACTTCGAGTATATGTAAGCGTTTAAGTTACACATCAAATTTTAAGTCGTGAGCGACAAGTGATATTTTTTTTAATTAAGTATTGCATAATCAACAAAATTAAACTTTAAATAGTTGTAAAAAACGTTTTAAAGTGATTTATCGATTCTTAAACCGCGGCATGATCTGCAAATATTCAAAATATTGGTTATACAGGGTGGTACTCGATAAACTGTACATATTTAAAGGGGTGAAATTTTAGGTTAATTTATCGGTAAAACAATTTTTTTTTTTTTTTTTAGCCTATGGTGTTTTTTTTACGGATTTTTAAACTTTTTAATAAATTTTGGGTAGTACACTTACTTGTGATGGTGTAACTTTTGATCTAATAGCCCAAGAAGGATAAAATAAAATGCATGGTATTGATATTAGTTAGGTTTATAATAATTAATAACAATATTAGACCAATTAAAAAAAAATAACTGAGTAACTGCTTTTTTTGTGGAAAATTACTGCAAAAATGTCATTTTGTTTTCATAAAAACACGATTTTCTCAAAATTTTGCAGATATTTTACCACTTTTTTGTTGCTTATTATTATTCCTCGTTTAATTTTAGATCTAAAAACGTTTTCAAATTATTTCAACTAATAAAAAAAGCTAATCTAAAACTTACGCAAACAAAAGCATACATTAAAATTAAAAGTCACATTTGTGTTAAGTAACAAAATTATTTATTCAAATTAATAAAATTATCCTAATGTTGAAAAGGACGTTCCTTGTATGGAATTAAATGTTCGAAATGTCCTCCTCTTTCTTGGAGGCAAAATGTGGCCCGAACTTGAATTTGCTGTGTAGCGCGTCGGATCATCATCGGGTTATTTTTTATTTCTTGCGCAGCGCACAAAATCCTGTCGTGCAATTCGGCTTCTGCATTGACACAGGTGCGGTAAACTCTCTGTTTCATTTCACCCCACAAGAAATAATCTAGAGGTGTCATATCCGGCCACCTAGCGGGCCATCCGACGGGGCCATCCCTCCCAATCCATCTATTGGGATATTCATCATTTAAAAAATGTCTTACTCTTAGGGCCCAATGACCTGGGCATCCGTCCATTTGCAGGAATATGCGTTGTCTGACATCTAACATAACATCTTCCAAAAGTTCTGGGAGCTCGTCTCTTAGTAGGACTAAAAATCTATCGGCATTGAGGGTGTTTGGTAAGATTGTGGTCCAATAAATTGATCGTCGAGTAACGCTTTTTTTTTGCTTAATATTATTCCTCGTTTAATTTTAGGTCTAAAAACGTTTACAACTTATTTCAACTGATAGAAAAAGCTAATCTAAAACTTACGAAAACCGAAGCATACATTTAAATAAAGTGAAGAGTTCAGCTATCTACACTAAATGTCACTTTTTACGGATCGTTCGTTGTGTGTTATTGTGCTTAATGGACATGAATCAACGAGTTTGTAGCCGTTAATAAGTTTGTATAGGTTTGTCTCTGCTTGAACATGAACTTTGACGTCACAGAAAGCGCGCTAAAAGTGACGTTTTGAATCGCCCAAATCTGGTTGCAGTTTATAAGTGTTTTTTTTTATGATAGTAAAACTAAGTAAATAATTGATTAAACGTGTTAAAAGAATATACGCATACCTACACCCTTGCCACTATTCAATTACTCTGTCGTTTTCAATTTAAGTACCTGTTTTTTTTTCGGTTTGAGTCATCATGCCGCGTTTACGAGATTTTTTGCCTTTACAAATAGCCAATATGCACTATTTTTATGGATTATCCCATGGGTCTGCAAGAGCAGCGTGTATCGCTTATTTGGAACAGTATCCCGAAAGTGTCCCAAGGCCTGCCGCTCGCTACTTTCAAGAAATTCATCGCCAATTATGCAATATTGGTCTCGGCAACAATGCCCGCGTTCGCGGAGAGCAAAGAACCATAATCGATGTTGCCATAGAAGAAGCGGTTCTTAGAGACTTATACGCGGACCCGACCACAAGTCTTAGACGCTTACCATTGACACATGGAATCTCAAAATATTCAGTGTGGAGAATTTTGAAAAAAGAAGGCCTGCACCCATTTCATTACCAACGGGTACAAAATCTAAATGTAGGTGATGCCCGGCCTAGGTGTGTCATGTCGACATGGATACTTGACAATCTCAGAAGAAATCCGGAATTCACTAGAAGAATTGTATGGATGGACGAAGCTCGATTTACTCATACGGGAATATGCAACTTTAGGAATCTACACACATGGGTCCATGACAATCCTAAATTAGTAAGACCGTCCAATTTTCAAGACCAATTTGTGATAAACGTTTGGGCAGCGTTACTCGACGATCAATTTATTGGACCACAATCTTACCAAACACCCTCAATGCCGATAGATTTTTAGTCCTACTAAGAGACGAGCTCCCAGAACTCTTGGAAGATGTTATGTTAGATGTCCCCTAAGAGTAAGACATTTTTTAAATGATGAATATCCCAATAGATGGATTGGGAGGGATGGCCCCGTCGGATGGCCCGCTAGGTGGCCGGATATGACACCTCTAGATTATTTCTTGTGGGGTGAAATGAAACAGAGAGTTTACCGCACCTGTGTCAATGCAGAAGCCGAATTGCACGACAGGATTTTGTGCGCTGCGCAAGAAATAAAAAATAACCCGATGATG
Organism: Acleris sparsana; assembly: GCA_923062465.1. Lineage (NCBI taxonomy): Eukaryota > Metazoa > Arthropoda > Insecta > Lepidoptera > Tortricidae > Acleris > Acleris sparsana. Next base: position 4,045,015 of record OV281302.1, on the reverse strand, counting down.
ATCCGACGCGCTACACAGCAAATTCAAGTTCGGGCCACATTTTGCCTCCAAGAAAGAGGAGGACATTTCGAACATTTAATTCCATACAAGGAACGTCCTTTTCAACATTAGGATAATTTTATTAATTTGAATAAATAATTTTGTTACTTAACACAAATGTGACTTTTAATTTTAATGTATGCTTTTGTTTGCGTAAGTTTTAGATTAGCTTTTTTTATTAGTTGAAATAATTTGAAAACGTTTTTAGATCTAAAATTAAACGAGGAATAATAATAAGCAACAAAAAAGTGGTAAAATATCTGCAAAATTTTGAGAAAATCGTGTTTTTATGAAAACAAAATGACATTTTTGCAGTAATTTTCCACAAAAAAAGCAGTTACTCAGTTTTTTTTTTTTAATTGGTCTAATATTGTTATTAATTATTATAAACCTAACTAATATCAATACCATGCATTTTATTTTATCCTTCTTGGGCTATTAGATCAAAAGTTACACCATCACAAGTAAGTGTACTACCCAAAATTTATTAAAAAGTTTAAAAATCCGTAAAAAAAACACCATTGGCTAAAAAAAAAAAAAAAAATTGTTTTACCGATAAATTAACCTAAAATTTCACCCCTTTAAATATGTACAGTTTATCGAGTACCACCCTGTATGTTATGGACAAGGCAAACGAGCACACATACCACCTGATGGTAAGTGGGACCATGTGACCAATAGACATTTCCTAATGGGGTAATTTGATCCCAGGGATCATTTTATACACACGAAAAGGGATCATTTTACCTCAAACATCAAATTTCAAGGCATCGATCAAAATATGAGTTTCAAGTACAACGTGTGGTGTTATAACATTGTTTAATTATAGGTGAACGTCAATGAAATCCGCCAATAAAACCAAATTTTAATAAAACTCAACATGCAGAAAGTAAAGAAATTTTAAAAATAGGCATACCTTAGATTAGGCTTTCACTTTTCTATTTTTTGTTAGTAAATCCACGCTCAGTGCTTCCACCTCCATGACACTTGGAGTAACAACTGGTTGGGTCGCGGGGAACACGGTTAATGAGTATTTGGATAGATATCGCTAACAGTAACTCAGATATGATGGGGAATCATTTTACCTCCAGGGATCATTTTGTACACATCTCCCCTATGTAGTGGCAGTCTACCCTGTTCCCTATCATGCTAAGGATTATATTGAGGCAGGCCCGCAAGCGCCGCAGGGCCGCTGCAGTCTTGCGCATGGTCCCGTGGAAGCAGTCGACATCGGCGTCTGCGAATTTTTTTGATGCACTACAGAAGCGAGGCAGCACCAGTATCACCTGGAACGCATTGTTGTTCTAGTCATGGAGCGCTTCATAGGTCGTATGACGCGTATGACGCTTCCATAGGCGGCACGTGTAAAGGGATGTACAGAATGCTCTTGAAAACGTTTATTTTAAACTTAACCTACAATCTATCGTAGGTATAAGTCTTAACCGTAAGAGCGCTCCGTTAACACTCAACGTCCTTATCATTATTCATACAACTCGTCGTTACTACATGCCCTAGGTACTTGAAGGTATTTACACTATCAAGAGTCATTCCGTTAAAGATAATTGGAGATAATAGAGCAGTGAGGCTAGGCAAGTAGCTTTAAGCTAACACGATCGATTTTTTTTTGGCGGGTGGTAGGACCTTGTGCGGGGTCCGTCCGGATCGCTACCACCATCTTATCCATTAACCTACCGCCAGGCAGCAGTGTTCGCATTGTTGTGTTCCGGTTTGGGGATAAGACAGCCGCCGGTGTAATGACTAGCATGGAGGCATTCCATCTTAGTCCTCAAGGTTGGCAGAGCATTTGCAGTCTTAGGCTTGCAGTCTTGTGAATGCGAATGTCTATGGGTCACAGTTTCCACTTACCATCAGGTGGCCTGTGTGCTCGTCAGCCTTCCCAAAAAAAAAAAAAAGAAAACTGACAAAATGTATAAAATTGACGTTTGGTCTATGATCCGATTAGGAGTCGATTTGCACCGGGCTGTTTATTCTAGGCTGAAAAAAATCAGTCCAGTACTTATATCATGATAAAAATAATTAAAAATGTATTTTTTTTAATTGAAAATTCTTGTTTTAATAGACAATTTACATACTAATCGAAAGTATGAAGATGTAAACGTTAGGTTTGGCGCAAAATATTACTACCGACTTACCTGTTTATAAAATAAATAAATAAATAAATATCAGGGGACAATAAATAAAATCTACTGCAAATCCGCAACTGAGACCAAGAGATCCGACAAAACTGGTAATGCCTAAATATAGAAGTGCGTTGTATAAAAACAATTGTCATGCTATGGCCATTAAAGTCTTCAACCATATACCTATTTCCATCAAGGAATTGCCAGTAAAAAAATTCAAATCAAAATTATATATTTGGTTGGTTGATGCATGTCTCTATACTATTAAGGATTTCTTTGAGATAAATACAATTTAATGATTTTGCCAATGTTGTATAATGTAAAATGTAATTAATTGTAAATTAAAATATGAAACTTAATGTAAGATAGTTTTAAGTAATACAATTTTTGCATGCTGAACACAGCAAAGTGTGCGATCTACTACAATTTAAACAACATCTTAATGTACCACATTTACAGCAAATAAATAAATTTCATTTCATTTCATTTCATTTCAATGTTACACCAATTGATCTGGTCCCAAACTAAGCTCTAGGCTTGTACTATGGGTACTAGACAACGATATAAATACTTATATAGAGAAATGTATACTTAAATACATGGAAAACATCCATGACTCAGGAACAAATATTCGCGCTCATCACACAAATATCTGCCCTTACTTTTGAACCCAGGACCGCTAGCTTCGTAGGCAGGGTCACTACCAACTAGGCCAGCGCGTCGTCAAACCTAACCGTCTCGTTTATACCTGCGTACCCAATAGTTTGACGGGAAAACAATAGTCAACCTGACGTTTGCATCTTCTATTGGCTTCATACTTCCGATTGGTATGTAATTTGTTTATAAAACAAGCAATTGCATTTTTTTTAAACAATTTTATTTTTTCATTTTTTATCAGTTACACACTGGACTGAAATTTTTCAGCCTACGTATTCGCCATATATTGGTTTACCATTGAATTGCCGACAGACTTTTAATCGAATATTATTTCAAAGACAACGTTTCAAGTATTTTCATTTCATCGACAAGTCATTGCGTCGTAGACTTGATGCTAGGTAATTTGAACCGAGGTCTTTTAATTAGTAGGTGACATATTTCAATAAAAATCATGTCATGACTAATCATTTCGGGTCTTTTTAATTTGTTTTTTTTTACTTGTAATAGTATTTATTCCGCATAACATTATTTGAATTGGTAATATTTTGCTATCAAAACTAAACGCAATCACTCTGCGCGATTATAGCTATGTTCCTAATTTATTATAATATTATGATAATAATAATAAAAGTTATTGTAATAATAGTAATGTGTCATGTTTTTGTGTTCTTGGGGGTCGCAGTTCTAACCTAACCTAACCCACTTCTGTCAACAGTTCGTTTTCTTGGGGGTCGCAGTCCTAACTTAACCTAACCTACTTTGATACACCAATAAATCTTAGTTTTATTATACATATTTGTATGTCACACTACATAATTTGCAAAATGTATAAATGTGCAATTGGACATATAAAATTGTATTAAAGTAATACGTCGAAGAAATGAATTGCAATGTTTTGTAGTTGTGCCAATTAAGATAATTTGAAACAAATCTGCGATTAAGTAGTATTCGTTGATTAGTATTTCCACGTAGTAAGATAAATTTAAATAAATAGTAGTTGAATTAAGGTAACGCCAAACAATATTACTAGTACTAAAGTTTCGATGAATCGTTGTCGATGAAATAATATTCGATGAAAAGGTTGTCGACAAAACAAGGGTACACCCTTTTGGCCACATATTTTAGATAAGAATAAGATTGACACATAGTTAATAGCGGAAATAAATAAAAACACTAAGTAATATGGTTTCTCATATAAATTTATGAATAAGCTTCGTTTTATGTAACTAGTTAATTCATGTACGCGTAACCTAGCCATGGCTGACCACGGGTGAGCCCAAAATGAGCCTAGCTGTGTTTTTATAACCGCAATCTATGCAACCTATCTATGGAAAAAGTGAATTAAATGAATTTGATTAGATTTGTTAATTTGTGAATGTTATTAACAGTAAATATAATAATTATCAAGCTCTTAAATGCATAAAAAATAAACAATTCTGACACTGTGAAACTTATATTTTTTTAGACCACGACATTTTATTGATTTCTTTTTAGGTTTTGGTTAGGTTAGGTTATACTTGTGACAACAAAAAGAAAATCACATGGCGAGAAATGCCTTACAATGCCTTATAATAGGTACCCTAGTATTCTTCTTGATTTCTGGTGCGAAGGGCTGACTGAGAAAGCAAGATAAATACGGGTTACCTAACTATTTTAAGTTTGAAAAATGATTGTCGCTGTTTCGGTTGTCCGATATTCCTTTTTCTCTGGAACCGTTTAATTTTCTGGAGAGTTATAAAACTAAGCATACCTATCCCCTAGGCTTTGAATATTTTGAAAAAAAAAGGGTTCGATTAATTTTTTTTTCGGACGAATGAAAATTTCGGTAAAAAGTTTTTCGGAACATCGATAAGTTACCATAAATACGGACTTTTCCGATCAAATTCGACGTTGTATGATTATTGACTATATCCATAAGTTAGCATTGGTAAGTAAATGAGTTTGTTTGTTCTAAAAATTTTTTTTTATTACCGATTGTAGGTACTTCTTTTTAACTTAAATCACAGATAACAAATTAATTTAAAATTAATTGAGTACATTAGAAACCAACATAAACACATTTTAACACCACATAAAGAAATGTTTAATAACGAAAAAAAAATATTTTTAGTATTTAAATACATTAACGATTTCTATTTTATTTAAATTAAGCTATTATTATTTTTAACTCCTGAAATTCAAATACTTGATACTCGTAATGTTTATTCTCGTTGTATATAAAAATATATTGTGTTGTGTGATTGAAACATACATTTTGATAACAGAATAAGTATATCTAAGTTGGGGAAATACAGTATAATAGTAACAACTCTACCTATGTAAATAATAATACTGCGCATGTTCTACCACCATTGCTGTGCCCCTACGGGGTTTACGTTGACGTCCAACTTACCATCTTCAAGTTATTTCGTACGGTCACATACTTTAATTGATATATCTCTATAGAACCTTGTCGTATACAAACCACGATTAATGCCCATGTCATTTCTATCTCGTCACTTGACGCTGTCATCATGACAGGGTTCTATGGTGGCATAACAATTAAAGTCCGACTGTACCTACAACGTATAGCGCAATAAATCATTTGAATTAGAATTTGACAAGACAATACAATCATGACGAACTCCAAATACCAAATAGGTTCGTTTGTGGCGTTTGAATTATTTTTACAAATCCGACCGTATTTATATCATTCATAAGTATCAGTGATAAGAATACCTAGTCAGCCATAAAGCACGTGATAATTGTTTATAGAAAAAAAAATATTTAGAGACCAAAAGCCCTACCTTGAAAATTGAAGTTCGAAGTTACGTTATATCCCTGTCACTCGTCATTCGAGGCTAAAACTAGACAAATAGGGTTCAAAGTAGGCTTTCTGTACTGCCGGCTGGCCATTACTATGTTCGGAAGCGGTAGCGGCAGCGATAAGCGACAAGGGGCCATAAACGAATGTATAGATGTCTGAACCATGCCATAACTCACCGTGGGGTGTTAAGGTGATTTCTATGTATTTCAAAGAGGTTATTTCGAAGCGTTGGTTCCTCGTCAGGGAATGCTTTTAGTGAAATCTGATGATGAATACCCCGAGCATCGATACAGGACTTCCAGAGTGCCTAGGATACCCAACTGTATGAATCTGCGGTTAACGCCGGAATTGTGCATGTTCAGAAAAACATCTAAAATGGCAATAAAATGTAAGGAAATCCAAGTGCTGACCCAAACTCTCCCGCTGTTTTGTTAACTGACTGTGCGATCAGTTAGGTACCTTAACAAAATTTGACCTCCTCTATTGAACCTTGCAGTAACCACCATTAAACCTCACTCAAAACAACCCCTGGCGAGGAACCAAGGCTTCGAAATAGTCTCGTTTGTATGAAAAACGCACTCTGACCCGGTATTTTTGGTCCTGAGTGTAGTTAAATACAGTTTATTCGCAATCAAAATACCGATCAAGGCGGCATCATAGTTATTTTTCACTGTTAAAAATCGTAAATGGAGACCACTTTCTTTTATGAATGTCAATGGCATAATTGTATTTATGACTATTTAATTATATTAATATTTATTACAACATAACAACTTTTTTTAAAAATGATAAAGATTTTTCCCACTGTCGTCCTTCTCAATTAAATAGTTTCATTTACGTTTTTGGTATGAAGTAGGTATTTATTTCTACGCGTCAATAGATTACTTTACTCATTTGAACATGATTAAATGATTGACGACTAATGGTTAATAATTACAATAAAATTATTGGGATCACGGCATGAGAAGTACGGGCCCTGGACTGAAAAATAACCACTAACACTAGTACATTAGTTTTTAAATAGTTACTAACCCAGTTATCCTATGTTGGTCTTGAATAATTATATTTTTTTTTTATTACAGGTACAAAGATAGACAGCTAAATGGCTTAGAGTAATACTTTTCCAATGTTATCTTTGGGTACGGAACCCTAATGAATATCTTTTTTTATTGGCATAGAAAATAAGATAGTTTATAAAAAAAAAACCAAAACTATATTGTTTTTGCATTAAACTTAAGTGTTAAATTAAAAGATGTTGATTAAAATGCAATACCTTCGACGTCATTCTCGAGCTTCCATTTAAAAAAAATCGTCATCTGTATTTTTCTAATAACGACAATATGTGTGGGAACAGTGTTACTGACATGTCATTGCTCCAAATGAAGTCAAGATGATTCCAAGAGTTTTGCTTCATCAAATGGTAATCAACGATGTTAGGCAGGAGGGTTCGTAGGTATTCCACGTCATGTACTCTTGATAATCTATCATTCTTTCCAACGAAAAACGCTGTTTTCATAGTAACAAGTCTCAAGTTGTACTCCGGATTAACATTATATCCATAGCGATGAAAATTCTTCGGGCCGTAACCGTAGTTGTAAAACGCGAATCGCTTGCTAAGAGCTATTTGCATGTAATGTGTAAGACCCTTCCTTGATACCGCTGCCGGGTAGTGACCTATAATAGTCGGAAGAAATCCAGGTTCCAAACGTTTAGTATCAAAACCGGAAAATGGGAATATGATCAAGCGCATACACAAATCGTAGCTTATTTCTCCCTGATTGCAAAACCACTTTAAAATATTACTTTCCAAGCCTTTATCAGGTACTAATTCTTCAATTTTCAATGATTGCAGCAGATCATTTACAACTGGACCAATTTCAGCCACTGAAGATACTGGCGGTATCAAATTGCTCAGATACGCTATAGGTGCTAATGCTATAAATAATTTGAATTTCTCGTTGTATTCAGGTCTTGTTGAAGCGAGCACAAAATGAACACTCGTCCCCTGGGAATGTGCTATACTTTGCAGACCATTTTGTCCGGTAGCTTGTAAAACATAGTCCACTGTAGCAGCCAGGTCGTAGTATCCACTTTCATGAAAACTAAAGTCCCAGAATTGTGCGTCCTTGTCTGGGTTTAGCTTGACATGCCGACGAGCATACCTATTGCCCCTAGTGTTAGCTGCCCAAACGTCATAACCGTCATTAGCTAGAGTAATTGCCAATGACCTTTTGCCTCTGATGATAAACGTGTCTGCCGTGTCAGCTATGCCATGTGTCAAGAGTACTGGTATCTTTTTCTTACCAGGGATATGAAACACTGTTAGTATATACCCATCTTCAGTCACGACATTATGTTCTTCAACTATGTGTCCATATTTTACTCCTAGTGCAGTAAAATTCAATTTTGCATCTTCAGGCAAAGGTTTTGGTAAAAACAGGGCACTTGTTAACACACTGTTCACTATAAGCACTATGCACGTATTTTTCATTGTTTTTTATTTCACTTGTTTTAATAACATGAAGTCAAAGTTCGAGTCCGATCGTGAGTGTGTGGTTTGTAGTACTGGTCTTACTTAGCGCTTGTATCTATCTCAGCTGAGAACCTTGAAAAATAAATTAGAATATGAATATACATATTATAAGAAAAATATAGCAACAATGATCTTAAACGCGTGTGATTCGGCCGGTAAGAGTTGTTGTTATTAGTTTTAAACTCGCATCATACTTGATTTAAGCCATGGCTTTAAATGAAGTAAAAAAAACTGGTTTTATGCTTCCGCGATATCCCCACAATTATGTATTGTGGCAGACAAGGAAACTGATTCAATTAAACTACGGCCAAGTCAATTACGAGAGTACTAATGATTTGAAATTCAATTTCATTATGACAGTGTTTTACGATGGAACTTAAATTTTCCTTAGTTTTTGTTAAATAAACTTGTCAAAGTCATTGATAAATAAAAGAGACGCCAAAATACAATGTTCTGTGTCGGCTTACCATTTACCTACGAGTCTGTTCTCGACCAAGGTGAAACGACGTGTGAAACAATTTGCACTTTTATTTCGTTACTATATCAAAACGATAAAAGACGCGGTTTTTTTATACTCATAACTTAATATAATTGTATTGTAAACCGCCACAACTCACAATAATATTATTTATTTTGCATTGGCATTCCTTGCTGTGGTTACATAAATAAATATTGTGTGACAATCATACGGAAATGGACCAACTTCCCCCAAATTTAACTAGGAAGAAACTACAAGATATTCTACAGAGATGTTATACAAAAGAAAGAACAAGATATTCCTTTCCTTTAACTCATAAAAAGGGATTTAACTAGAGGATTGCTTTAATGTATTGTTGGTCAGTGCCTCTTCTGGTATGTGTATACACTCTAAAACTCTCAGAGCGTTCTGTGACGATCTTTTGTTTATAATATCCATCAGTGGAAGTCTTAGTTATCAGTGGTAGTAAATATTGGGCTGTTAACACTGAAGGGTGAAAATAGTAGTTTTTTAAACGGATTTAACGTTTTAATAATTTTTCATCCTTTTAAAGTTGTTAAAAAACAAAAAATCTTTAAAATTGGCGAAAAAAATTCAGAATGTTGTTTATAATTTAAAATATTTTAATGACGCATTTACCCATCTACCCCTCAGTTGGAAATGTCGGAATAGTTTTGATATAAAAAAATAGAATGTTATTGTCATAGTTTTAAAGTATTTTTTTTATTGTTACGGCCTCGGTAGGTGATTTAAGGGGGAATTTAGTTATGCACTTGCCAATGTAAGTTTTGATGTGATAAAATGAATAAACAAGTTGTACCACAAACTAAGCTATTCATTAAATAAGTAGTAACTCGACTAATTGGTCGATAAAATACATAAAAGATGAAATAAGTAGATATAAAAGCTGACTACGCGACTAGTCAACCTACGACACCGGTTCGATCTCGGTAAATACCAGTGGCGAAGCGTCACGTAAATAAATAGACAAGCCGGAGCAAAAAAAGGTGTATGGCGTGTGTCGGTTTTACGTTTTGTTTGTATACCTACTCTATGCATAGGAATTTTTGGTAAAGCCGTAAATAATCGGCTTGTACGAACGCCTCGCGACTGGTAAATACAAGTAGGATTTTTGTACGATGTGTCCTACTCTTTGCACTTAGGTACTAAAGTTGTTATTTACCCACTGTAATAGCTCAAATTATATGAGTTTTGGACAAACAAAACTGTATATTTTTTTTAATGTTTCATGCAGTTTATGGTATGTGTGTGCCAGTCGCGAGGCGTTCGTACAAGCCGATTATTTACGGCTTTACCAAAAATTCCTATGCATAGAGTAGGTATACAAACAAAACGTAAAAACGACACACGCCATACACCTTTTTTTGCTCCGGCTTGTCTATTTATTTACGTGACGCTTCGCCACTGATGTGTGCTATACAAAACAGGACCTAATACGGACCCCTGAGGCACACCTTCGGTAAATTGTTACACTATATTCAATTTTAATTCCAGAAAATTTTAATACTTATTGCCAAAAATAAAAAAGTCATAGATCCAAGCCTCTTCAGATTTTAAACCAGCAAATAATAAAATAACAATAAAAAGTGAAACCCATCATCAAATAAAGAGTTAAAGGGAAATTTTACTACTAAAGAACCATGTTGTATAATAATATATTATGTATCTCATGAATCAGAAATGACTAGCATAAAGGCACTCCACCTCAGCGCCCAGGGTTGGCAACGCATTTTTAGTCTTAAGATTACAAATACCCATCGGTCTCAGATACTGACTATCAGGTGTCCTGTGTTGTTTGCCTTCACCTGACCATAGAAATAGACATTGAGAAAATTATTGTCACAAGAAAATGAGGAATATAAAGGAGAGTAGTAGAAATGTGATGGATAAAATAACTGTAGAGAGTTAAAAAAACAGAATCGGCCGTGTTTTTTTTGCGGCTTTGCGATAATGTAAAATGGCGCTTATAAATTCGTAGCAGTACAAAAACCTTCGATTAGACCTTCTTGTTATCATTAGCGCATTCCACCAGTGTCGATTGCCGTGACTGGATCGAGTTCTTAGACTTCGCATTTAGTGCCCAAACCGGAACATTGGTCTTTTTTGAAATTAAAATCAGGAAGTCCGGCTCTCAATATTGTTAAGGTTACGAATGTAATTTTTTTAATAACGAGGTTGGTAGTGCGATCTTAAAGTCTGTAACTTAACCTTGGGTCTCTATTCTGCTTAGTGAAACCATATCGTTTTTGACACGTTATCGTATTGTTTAATAGTTTTTTTTTAAATCTCTATCAATCTATACTGTTATCCTAATATTATAAAATAGTCAACCCTGGGCCTCTATTATACCATGTTAAACAATATTGTTTTTAACTACTGTATACTACTGTAAGTAAATAAGAGTTATCGTAACGTTGACAATACGGTAACAATATGTCGAAAGCAATATGGTGGCAGAGTACAATCACTGCAAGGATAAAGATGATAAGTTAGTTTGCCTATGCGGATCCTGGCAGGCTGTATATAATAAAAAATAAAAACTTCGAACTTTATTATTTTGTCATATTTAATCAGTTCGATTCACGGTTAAGGCCGAAGAATTTTGCAATATCCATAAATACTACGAATTTATTGTTTTCTAAAATAAAACTAAGTTTCCTATGCGTGGATTTGCTAATTCCAATATTTGTGGCGTTCGTTTTTTCCACACTGTATAGACAGCCGGGTACAGACAAGGACTTTAATTGTTGAGCCACTATGGAACCCACAATGACAGCAAAATTAATGATTACCATTAGAGTCCTTGACTGTGTGTACTATTAAGCACTTGACCCACCGCCGACGATGAGCGAGATGCGAGTTAAGCCAGCGATATACTATCAGTATATGCGTCTCTTTTATACACGGGATCTTTACATTTTGTTCGTTTCTTGTGAGAGATAATAGTCGATAGTTAATGGCTTCTTTGTAGCCAGTGGGACAACTGACTTAATACTCTGGGGTTATTGTACTCGTATTATTGTGGCATAATTTAACCTATTTTGTTTATTCCTAGGTCAAGCTGCAGATCTATTACTCTGTCTTTTATCTGACCGAATTCAAGTTTGTGTAATAAATATGTTAAATAATATGGGAAATCTGACCAAAGTTCAAAGTCACCTAGTTAACCTTCAAACGAAAATGTTAAATGACACTTACGTCAGTAACAGTATAGTAATCAATTAACTGTATGGAATCTTACTCAGCTATATCATTTTAAACCTTAATCACGACTGACTATGACAGCAATAACAGCTGATCATCTATTTTATAAACAGTTAAAGAAACTACTAAGTGTAAAATGCTATTAAACAATTAAAGAATATTTAGAAGATAAGATAGTTCTATAAACACTCTAATTTAATGTAGGTACCTACTAGTTTCTAATTTTATGTATAAGCTTTTATATAAAGTATTGTTGTATTGTTAAAAAGCAAGCCCCTCACTAGTTAAGTATAGTTTAGTTTGTAAGTGGCTGTGCCCTACCAGGGTCCATAAAGATCTCCTACCTTATAAGTAGTTATAAGATACCCAACACCTGTATTATTATGTGTAACTTATGGAAGCAATAAAGAATTGAGAATTGAGAATAGAGAGTTGAGCATACCTATATTTTCAAACTCCATTAAAAACAAACAATCAAAATTAATGTTCTCCATTTGCACAAGAAAATGACATAGTTCTACAGTTTTAAATACAAGATCAAAGTTTGAACACATTGTGTATATAAAAAGTAGTAGATTACTTTTACGTAGTATGTTTGTTGTAGGCAGTATTTATGTTTTTAGAAATACTTCCAGAGAAACTGGAAGAGACCCCTTAAAGGGATAAGTTCGCCTTTGTACTACTTTTATTTCTGTAATATTAATGTAAAAAAAAACTCCGCAGGAGAGGAGCGGGTCCTCCTTACACAATTAATATAGCAGGATGGACCGACAACAACTTTGTTAAGGTACCTAATAAAGAGTTTTTGTTTGTTTACTGCACATGAATTATCATATTTCTAACACTTCTGAGCTAAGCTAACCAGCCCTGTAAGGTTGTCCTCTATATCCCGGACACCCTGTATATTACCTCAATTTCGGACAAAAGTACCTAAAGAACCCTCCGAAGAAAACTTGTTTACTTATGTAATAGCGAGGAACCGTTCCGATCCTCACACGCACAGACAACCTTGACCATGTTTTTGTAACAATATCGGAAGGCTACTGCTCACCTTGAGCAACTGGTTTACTCATAAGAGTAATAACGTATGATAATTGCTGATAAGCAACCTAGAACTGTGCAGCGTCGAGTGTTAAAAGATCCGACGTTTTAGAAGAGTTCCGTATGAGAAGAAAAAAGAAGGGAAAGGAAAATTCGCTAAGAAAAATGTTTTTAGTGAGAAGGCAAATAACCACAGTTTGTTGCATGTCACGTTACAGTTTACATGTTAAGGGTATATAAATAATCAGGCATACATGTGATGCCCTGCAAGGACATAGCAACATATTCCTCTCATTCCTGACTCATTCTATGACTTTACATATGTTTCATTTGATTTTTGATAACCACTGTCAGTAAAACCGCCAATGACTGACCTCAAAAAAAAATTGACTGGGTGACCCTCCAGAAGTTAACCACTTCGTTTTTAGGAAACTTTCTTAGCTTACCAATGAACACCATTACATTTATATTATGTGCACAGATATACATATAATGTATTTAGGTTATTCAGGTAAATTGCGGAACTTGCGCCAGATAAATTTATATTCTGATTGTTTGCAAAAAATGCAGATGTCATAGTAGACGAACAATAAAACCAATAAATTATAATTTAAATGTTGAATAGGACCCTGAATAATCGTTACACGAGAATGGTTGATGTCCTTGTTCAAATGAATTACATCTTATATGATATAATGTATAATGTGTGGATAAGATGATGAATGAGTATGTCAGAGGAAGTTTGACACTGAGACCGGTGGTTAGGCCAAAATTCAATGTTCAGGTTAACTTTATACTATTGTTGCCGTTTAGAAACCTAGATTACGGAGTGATCCCTGTAGCTGGCCAGGTTCAAGTATAAATTTCTGGTATCTCTAGGATCTGGTATCTCATTTAAGATAGCCCAAAGATTTGCAGAATGTATAGCCAAAGTAGTAGGAACTACATGACCTCATCCCACCCTCCACTTTTTCACATCGGTCTTCTAGAAGGAGGGCTTCCATCCACATGTAGTAGAATACCCAATGGTTCGCACGCAGCGGTTTGCTGCGTCGTTTCCTGTTCGAACTGCTAAGGAGTGGAACGCTCTCGATGCGTCTGTATTCCCGGAGTCATATTATAACCTTGGTGTTTTCAAGGCAAGAGTGAAAAGACATTTATGATGATTGATTTAAAAAAAAGGGGTCAAAAAATCTCCCAACGGAAGAAGAAAGAACTCTGAAATAGGCGTAGCGCGAGATGTTTATTTCAGAGAATTTATTACTGTGCGGCTACAATGCCAAACCTTCCCCAAGAAATGCTTACGACGCTTGTTTGATGATACAGTTCCTCTAATTATAAATTCAAAAATCAACCATTTTAAAAAAACATACTGATTGCTTTTTTAATTAAATCCACACGTTGCCCTTTACTTGCGACAAATACAAATCTGCCTATTCCTCAAAATTCCTCTTTGTTTGCACTGTCAAATACATACACAGTATCTTGTCACTTTAGAGTGAATATGGGCGCTGGGACAATCTGACGGAAAAAGCGCGAGAAATTTCCCAAGTTAAATTCTGATTCAGATGCCGGCGTTATGTTACTGTTAGCGGTCAAAATTACGCATCAGCGGAGTACAGTCTTGAATCACTGAAAATCGCACGTCACACATTTTTCGTTTCGTTTTTAACATACTACGATGGTGTAGGATTGTGAACACGGAATTTTGCCGCTGTGTTTCCTCTACATTTTGTCCTTAGCTGGGGTGCCCTGACTTTTATCAACGCGGAATCGGCATTTAATGTTTAGGTATAATGAGAGCGAAAAATTGATCGATTATGTTGGCTCAGAATGACGTTTTCTTCGCTTTTACTGCACGGCGTCGGGGTTTTTTGTTAATAGAAAATTGAGAAAATAATTTACATTCACTCAGTAATAGTGTCGACATCACCTTTAGTGATCCTAACAGGTGATGTCGACACTATTACTTAAGTGATTTTCATTTGGTGCTGTTTGAGCAGTTTTTCCGACCGAGAATGAAAATATCAGTTCTGTTGTATTGTGTCCAGTGTTAGTTATTTAATGCAACCATTTTCTTCATCGTCAATAATGTCAAAAGCTCTTAGTGATTCTCAAAATTAAAAAATATAAAGTGCTCAGAGAGCGGATTGAAAATGTTTCCTCTGCAATGCACGATTCAGGAATCCAAATTGTGTACCGACAAAATGCTTTTTGACAAGTTTCGACTGAGAAATTACCCCGATTTTTACCCGTGTACAGGGAAGCAACAACTTTAATTAACGTAAATAAAAGGGACCAAAATCGGGCAAACTAAACTTCTGTCATTCTTTTGGTGTCATGGACGTGGTTTAGGCCCAGTTGTTTCTATGTATTTATTTCGAATGCGATTAATAAGCATATCGCTGTTTCTCACGCACATCATGGCGCACATCCACATCTCTGTTTATGATTGTGTACTACGCCTACATTTACATCGCTTTTGTTTTACTCAGGTATTATCATTCACGCCTTTGTTCTTCAGCAGGCGCAATCATATAGTAATTTTGATAAAAGTTCTTTTTGTATTCGTGTTTTTAATCCATAAAGAATCCATATTTTTTCCCGTATGTAGCTTCATAACGGCTGATTGGTTTTTTCTTTTACTTTAGGTTACCTGTTGTCCCAGCACTTCATATTTGGTTGTGGTCAAAAGTTTAAATATATTTTAAATTACAAATCTTGACTAAAATACAAGTCGAAAATAAGATATTGTAATTGTATTAAATAATAAAATAATGCACTCTGTTGCACCCACTTGCGGCATCGTGTCGAGGACACTAGCGTTACCCCACTGCACTGCGATGATCAGTCTTTGGGAACAAAAAGAGCGTTGCCAAAGAGACGAATTTATCTGACGTCCCATGAGTTTCTATAGTAAGTGCAGTCAATACGTAATTTGGCTTTAAAAAGCGTATTTGCGGCACTTGATGGTTTGGACAGTCTCCGGCAGTCCCTGGTTTGCGAATAGAACCTTGGACGTGAGACGGTGGAGACGGTGCTAGCGTATATTTACGTCCCACGCAAAGGGACGACCGAGATGCCACGGTATTAAAGTGCCGTCGGGTCTTTTTCCATCTGAGGCAAACCAGTGGGCTCAAGCGAAGCCGAAAATAATCTGAGCTAAGAGCCTGGTGGAAAAAAGTTCCTTTAGTTAATTCACTATTTGTGGAGACAAAAATTGATAAGCTAAGTCTCGCAGATGGTACGTGAGACTCGGTTGTTTCAAGTTCACCCATTACTATCTCATATGCCAGTGATCTTTGACTTGGGAATTATCTGAAATATTTATAGAGCTCAGAAATAACCAGAGCATTCTTTTATCTTTTGCATGTTTACCTACACTTATTATCACATACCTTGAACAAGCCAAAATCAATTGTACTTACACAGTTATAGTTCAGTTAATCTGTTTGTATTGCAAAAGGTCTGATATCCTATGGATTTACAAGTTTTGGTAAAAATCTGTTTTTTGGTGCTGTCGCGGATTTCGCTATATCCATTAAAAACGATTTTGTCGTCAATGCTTAGGTACCTATATGGGATTATCCTGATGTAATGACCTGAACGAGCTGCGTTACCAATTATTTGTAAAAACTATTTCAAAAACAATGAGCTCACTCCAAATTATTACAGAGTTCCGCAGACTTGCCACTGCTCCCAGTTCTTGAAAAAAATTAAGTGAGCAACCAAAAACCATATTTATAAAACGATCGACAATTGGCTGAGTAATCGAGCAACATAATCACAAAAGACTTGACAGAAGCGCATGGAGCTAACCCCTTCTGTTTAGTTCACAAAAGTAAATAGGGACTCTTTAATCGAACTATTGTCCTCGCGTTTATATCTATAGACTCGTTTCTATTATAAGTCCAAAGCGATCGTCTAAAACTTGACTAGTCGAAATTGGCGAAATATACCTTAAAAATATACAAAAAACGAAACTTTTCCCAGACGCAGTTGCCGTTCTTTCGTCCCAGAATCAAGAGTTTATCTGGTTTATTCTTTTTAGACCACATGACAATCAACAACAAAGCATCATAAATATATTTCTTGAAGTATGCATTATTTAATGTTCACTAAAATACTGTCAAGATAGAATCATTTGTTTTCTTCACGGTACAAAGTACTTTAGGTTAGGTACATAAAGTATATTTTAATCTCTGTATCAATTTGTGATGGGAAATATGAATTGACCGTCTATATTCTTCACTACTTCACCTAAATATATGTATGTAAGTAATTAGAAGAGAAAATTGAAAATCAGGAAGGTTGCTTGCCGGTGGCATAACATTTTAAATGTATACTCAATGCTAATTACTCATAACATTATCGTTAAGACCCTACAATTAATATAGTTGCTCAAAACATGTACCTGTAATAAGAAAATTATGCATGCCTGTGATTGATTTACAAAGTCTTTAAATCTTTACATATTAGTATAAAACAAAGTCGGTCCCGCTGTCTGTTCGCTTACATCTTTTAAACTATGCAACGGATTTTAATACAAATATGAATTAGATAGAGTGATTCAAGAAGCATGTTTCTGTGTATACATTCTGGCTGTTACAGAAAACTCGAAGCAAACAGGGGGCGGGTCGCTAGTTGTAAATAAAACAATCGGTTGGAACTAACGTGTTCAGTCCATTTTTACAAAAAAACGTTAAAGTTGAACATTCAAGTCATCTATATTGATCGGCAAGTGTGGTATAGAGTTGGCAGTCCCAGTACTGCCTGTGAGGACCGAGGACTTCAGTACGTGACCACGCTAAGTCCGACCCGAAAATCTTAATGCTGCAAAATACTATTAGTTTCCAAAATATACTTGTATTGTGTACAGCGTTCGCATGTTTTTTGCTTCGAACTAAAAGAAATGTAAATAAGAGATATTTGTACTACTAAACTCTGTCAGTTTTATGTAAACTGAAACTACATAAGGTAAAAATACCAGATGGATCCTAGTGTTACACTAACAATTCATAATATTGTCGGTTATCATTTGATATTGTTGATCTACTTTATCTACTTTATTGTTGATCTACTTTAGCACAATGATGCGTTCAGGATGCTGTTTGGACTACCGCGGTGGTGCAGTGCTTCGACTATGTTTGCGGAGAGGCGGACCGACGGCTTCCATGCGATTATCAGAAGGAGATCTGCGTCACTGCTCCACCGCGTTCGCAATAGTGCAAACGGCATCCTGAGCACCCTACAAAATAGGTGGGATTCACCAATGTTGTGGCGCTGGATTGGGCTACACGTCTCAGGTGAATAGCCTATTTTCAGTGCTACTGCTTTGGATATTTTAAGGTAGTTTGTAAGTTTTATCTCTAATGTAGTGGTAGGCACTAACTTTAGCAATAAGTTCTTACTGTTACTAACACAATTATGCATGTGGTGCAAGAAATACATTAATGAAGTTAGCGGTCTTTGAAATGTGTATTTACCACCGCACGCTGAGAGTATCTCTAGCGGTACACGTGTACAAAGTAGCAATTTAAGAAGTTGGCAACAAAATCACTCGTAAGAAATTCATTTCATAGCAATAAGAAAACAATTACTTTTGGAATCATTTTGCGAATTATTAATTAAAACTAAATTTGAAAAACAAGGAAAAACGAAATTGTTTATTCGTGACAAACACAGGTACTTAATTAACAAGGAATAATAATAGACACAAATGCATTGTTTGTCACGAAATGGTTACAACACAGCGTGAAGCTGGCAGAGCCAGCGCTGGTCTTCCGATGTGGCCATTTCGTGATGAAACGGCGCGGCGCAATGACACCACGATCGTACACGAAACGTCGCATCAATCGAAAGCATTTACAAAACGATGAAGCGCTGGCTTAGTGATTAGTGACCCTGCCTACGAAGCTAACGGTCCTGGGTTCAAGTCCCGGTAAGGTTAGACATTTGTGTGATGAGCGCGAATATTTGTTCCTGAGTCATGGATGTTTTCTATTTATTTAAGTAGATATTTCTGTTTATAAGTATATTATATCATTGTCTACTATCTATAGTAAAAGCCTAGAGCTTAGTTTGGGACTAGGTCAATTGGTGTGACACTGTCCCCTGATATTTATTTGTTATATTTATTTGAAACAGTAATAAAAATAAAAATAAACTAAACATATACCTAAAACATGCCACGCAACTTTGTAATACCGTCGTGCAAACACCTATTTACTGAGCGTTATGCAGTCTGTGCCTTTATTAAACAATCATTAAAAAAAGCGGCCAAGTGCGAGTCGGACTCGCGCACGTAGGGTTCCGTACCACTATACATCTAAATAAATGTTTTTCTTTATTCTTTATAATATTGGAGTTGATTGAATGAGAGGTAAAATGAGGTTTACGATTTATAACGTATTAAAAAAAAACTAATTATTAGATCTCGTTCAAACCAATTTTCGGTGGAAGGTTGCATAGTAATGTACATCATATATTATTTTTACATTTATCATTCCCTTATTTTAGAAGTTACGGGGGGGGGGGGGGACACACACATTTTTCCACTTTGGAAGCGTCTCTCGCGCAAAATATTCAGTTTAGAAAAAATATATATTAGAAACCTCAATATCATTTTTGAAGACCTATCCATACGCCCACACGTATGGGTTTGATGAAAAAATAATAATTGAGTTTCAGTTCTTAGTATGGGGAACCCCAAAAACTTATTGTTTTTTTCTATTTTTGTATGAAAATCTTAATGCGGTTCACCGAATACATCTACTTACAAAGTTTCCATAGTATAGCTCTTATAGTTACGGAATAAAATGGGCTGTGACATACGGACGGACAGACGGACGGACAGACATGACGAATCTATAAGGGTTCCGTTTTTTGCCATTTGGCTACGGAACCCTAAAAAAAAACCAGGCCTTATCTATTACGTTTATTATCGTTTACGTTTACATTACCTCATAGATTATAGGGGTATGTATGTATTACATAATACGCAGCAATAGTAATTGGGAATGCGGACCACTAATGAGTGCGATGGATTCAAAGTCAGAAGGACCAGAATAGTGTCCCGTTCCGATACAAGAGGAAGGTATTCTAATAGAAAATTGTGTTCGTCATTTGGAAAACAAACCTAATTACTCGAAACATTATCGTTAAGACCTACAGTATAATTTGTTGCTTAAATCATGTTCCTATAATAAGAAAATGATGCATGCTTGTAATTGATTTACTCTGCCTTTAAAATAAAAATGTGGTGAAGTTTATATTTTCACTCCACGATGAAGGCTTCACTAGTTTATTTCATGGCGGTTATTTACGTGGTGGAACTAAAATACAACGTACGATTGCGTGACGGATATCAACCACAACACAAATTTAGAGCGTCCATTCGTACAACAGTTCCCGAAGATGCCCAGCTGAACTTCATCGAACTGGCATCAAAGTATGGTTATGAAGCTGAACAATTAGATGTGGTCGGTCAAGACGGATACATCATCACGACTTTCCACTTGCCTGGAAAGAAATCACCAGTTCTGCTTTTTCCCGGAATGGCTGATAGTTCTGACACGTTTATTATTAACGGTAAAACATCTTTGGCCATCACATTAGCTGATGCAGGTTATGATGTGTGGGTTGGAAACCATCGAGGAAACAAGTATGGCCGTCGCCACGTCAATTTATATCCAGAAACAGATCGTGCATTCTGGGATTACAGCTTCCATGAGATTGGCTTCAACGACCTCGCTACGACCATAGACATAATTTGTGATAGGACTGGTGAAGACAACATTTCCACTATTAGTCACTCTCAAGGAAGCGCCGCTCATTACGCTCTAGTCTCAACCAAACCTGAATACAACAGCAAAATCAAAGTGTCGATCGCCTTGGCACCCATTGCCTTTATGAACAATTTGTCTCCTCCTGTATCTCTTTCGGCTCAAGAAGCACCGGCGATCTGTAAGTTCCTAAAAATAAATGGTGTTGAGGAAATGATGAGGAATCATTACTCCGTTGTAGATATCGAAAAGTTTGTTTGCGACAGCGATATTGCTAGCATTGAAGTTTGTGAAACTGGAGCATTGTTCCCTTTGTCTGGTTATAAGGCTTACAACGTGGAGCCAGATTTTATCCCTGTTGCGATTGCACATTTTCCTACATCGACTTCGAGAAAAAGTTTGGAGCATTTCAGTCAGATTGTACAAAGTAAAAGGTTTGCGCAGTACAACAGTTTGGAAAACTCTACAACTCCACTGGACTACGATTTAAATGCAGTGACAATGAATGTTGCTCTACTGGTAGGCAAGGGAGATATTCTGTCAACGGTCAAAGACGTGGAACATCTGAGAGACAGTCTTCCTAACGTTGTCCACTATGAGGTGCTGGAGCCTGAATCGTGGTCTCATTTAGACTTTCTCTGGGCTAAAGATATGCCTAAATACTTATACCCTTCTATTTTCAAAATCTTAAGCGATTATGATTGAAAATGTAATAAATTATGATAGAATACATTAATTATTATATGGCACAGTTTATGATTTTTATTATGTGGTTTTCCTTATTCTATATCTTCTTCTTTGCATATACACCGTGTTTTTTTTGATTTACGATAACTTTAAGGGAACGTTCTTTAGGTCAAACAAAGTTAATTTCCCGAAGACAGACAAATGATAAGTCTAACGGTTTTAAAGATAATTAATTTTTAAATTTAATCAGTTAATCACGTTAAACTAGTGTAAAAGGCTCTTAATTGATAACAACAATTTTCTTTTAATACTTATGAGTAAAGAGTTTCCAATTGTTAGGTTTGTATACGCGTCAATCTAAAGTGACAATCTTGTACCTGTCGTGTTATCTTTACTTGTGTGTGTATGTCACGCCAACATAGACGTATTTGACACTGATTATTAGTTAACTCTAAAGGCCCTTTTAGAATGACCAAAGATAAAAGATTTCATTACTTTGTTCTAAACAAAAAAAAAATTGTAAAAAAATTTTTTTTTTGCAATGTTCAAAAATATAATCTACCAATTAGTTTCTATGGATATACCTAGTAATATGCCGAAGTTATCTTAAATAAAAAAAAACACGGTGTATATACAAAATTCTAATCCTATTTTAAATATCAAGGCACAAACCCAAACCGCTTGACCTATAATTTTTTGCAGATAAATACCTTATACAATGAAGGCATCTATTAAGATATAATTTTTGCAAATTTACCCCTGTGGGGGTAAAACAGGAGGTGAAACTTTGAATGGAAGTCATCCGTTTTCTAAGTTAAGTAGTAACATAAAAATTGATTTTTAGGCTGCTTAGAAATTAAATATATTACTAAGTATAAGCGATATAGGAAAAAAATACCCCAAAGGTGGTAAAACGGGGTAAAAGTTTGTATGGGAGTTTAGCCATTTTTGAAGTGAGAATAAGAATAGTGTTAATTGGTATTTAGGTTCCCCACAGACGATGTTGCGGGCGGAAAGTTAATCTTGAATAAATTTAATACAAGTTTTCAATTCTAATCCAATACATTGATGTTTGAAACAATATACATGTCAAAAATTATTTTAATTAATATACCTAGTAGTAAAATCCGCACCACGTAACATGAACCAATATGGTCGCTATGGCAACGTTCCACTGACATCGCGCAGCTTACCGCCTACCTCACACCTAAAAATCGACGTTCGCGCAGGTTCACGTTACGTGTTGCGCATAATGCGTGTTAATCAAGCATAGATGTAGACGTCATAATGGAGCTTGGCGCCCCTGTCGCTCTTCATCCTGATGTTAATGAAGTTGTATCCGATGCCTCCTAGGGTGATGTTGGCCGTAGCGCCTGACTGGGTCACATCATACGCCATGACACCCTAAAAAAAACAGTTTTAGATTACTTACCATACTGCCGTGTCTGGCCGATCTCACGTATCTTGAGTTACAGCAGTTACGCGTAACCAGGCTGATTCGTTTCTAAATACTGCCATCTATATACTACAATAATTGTTTTTACAATTGTCTTATTATTTTGCAAGATAATACACCATGAAAACTACTGTAACTATGTATTTTCACATAGTTGGTCACAGGTCCGTACTGTATCTTAAGTTACCTGAGAACAGCGCAACAAGAGTGAACCGGCCGAGTATACCGTATCTCTTCATACCTGACTTCTGCGTTATCAATTGGATTCTGAGCCTTATAATTAAGACCAATTTTTACGTGTAATAAGTACCTATATTTAAAACAAATATGTTTTTTATCGTGACTGAATGTGCCTTGTGAACCCTTATTATTAATTTTAACTAGATTGAATATTTTATTTTATTATTAAGGGATGTTTGATACGTTGAAAACCCCAGGTATTAGAAATATGACACGTTTTTATTTAAAATTTAAAATTGGTTAATGTGTAACACGTAACCAATTTTTTTTTTAATTTTTTTTCTTAATTTAATTTTTAAAATTAAACCACAACAGTTGTGGTGTCACACTTTTTTGTTTAGTTATGAATATTTTATTTTATTATGAAGGGATGTTTGATACCTTGAAAACCCCAGGTTTTAGGATTATGACACGTTTTTATTTTAAATCTTAAATTGGTTATGTGTTGTGGTGTCATATTTTTTTGCTTACTTAAATAAAAACTTTTATATAACCTCAAGGCTTTTATATTAACTACTAGCTTTTGCCCCCGACGTCGTCCGCGTAAAAGAAAACTCCAAAGTTCTATCTCCATGCCAAATTTCATTCAAATTGGTTCAGCGGTTTAAGTGTGACAAGGTAACAAACAAACAGATACATACATTTACACTTTTAACATTAGTATGGATTAGTATGGATGGATAGAATGATAAAAATTGTAATTGTAACTATACTTATGGTTATGGTTATGCCGTGTTTAAATATTATCTTCGCGGATGGAGTTTAAAGGGTATTTATACTACTTATAGTGACGTTTGAAGTATCATACTTGACTAAAACCCTTTATAACTTTATCCCCGAACGCATATCAAGTAAGTCTGATAAATAATTAAGTATAATAAAGAAATATACTGAAATATACAGAAATACTGACAGAGAACCCATACATTAAAATCCACATACATTAGATCGGTATCTCCTAAGCGCAATCACTTGGGTAACGCCTGTACCCGCCATTCTCGTGTATTTATAGATACAGCAGGTCGCGTTACCAACAATGTATGAAATTTTACAACTACCATAATTAAAAATAGCTATAATAAAATTATCGATTGCAAAGTTGTATTTCTTTTTATCTCTTCTCGTGTGGGATTATATTTACTGCAAATGAAAAATAAAATAAAAAATATCCTTCAATAATTTTGCGAGATATGAAACGTTTCTTTTAAAAACTTTCAAACCCGTTTATCTCAAAACAGCTCTTTCAAAGATACGTGAGTTCGGCCAGACACGGCAGCATAACGAGTAAGGGCCACTATGATAAAATCGGTAGTATTCCACGATCTGGACCTCAATAACCATATCGCCTATGGTGTTGGTTCTTTGGATTAAACTTGATCATGACATGAGACTGTCAAATGTTCTTTTTTGTTTTTTTGTTTTCTTGGTGTTGCCAGCAATAATTGGATGCAAATGTTTGGTCGTTCGAGATTATATAATGATTGTTTATATTCATGTTGTTTTTTGTTCGGTAGTATAGTGGTAAGTATCCTCGCCTGTCACGCGGGAGACCGGGGTTCGATTCCCCGCCGGAGAGCCATTTCTGACGGTAGGATGGTAAGTACCTATCTGGGAGACTTAAATAAATCGCATTCTTCAGATATTGTATTATGAAAATAAAAGGATTTACAGAATTAATTTAGTATAAAAAATAAATTAAATGTTATGAAACAGGGAGACACGGGACCCGTGTCTCGTCAGAAAGATAATCTCAGAGTCATCTCATCGATCGGTATAAAAAATGGATCATAAACAATTTTGAATTTAGAAAGATTAAAACGAAATGAAAGAGTGGCCAGGAACGTAAAAAAGGAGGTTGTAACAGCCTCGTTACAAGTGTGTCACTTTCCGTCTCTTCACCTAGCGGTTCCAACGAAAGATCAGTGCTGGCTTTACGGCTAGCGAATGCTGAGTTGGGACCGTTTCGCAACAATTTCTCTGTCTTGTTCTTTTTTGTATTTATGTGATGAAATATTGTATTGTTGCGAATAAACGTATCTTTATCTTTGTATTTAAATGTAAAAACACGCTTAGAAACAAAGTCCTCTATAGTTTTTTTTTTAAAATCTGAGGTTTTTCACATGTTTCGGTTGAATCTTCTCATCCCTACGATCTTTAACGATTATTTTTCATTTAATAGTTGAATATTTGTAACTTCTTGATCCTAGTAACCCTCAGCGGTAAGGAAGGAGGGTTCTTTCCGATCTTGCGGTGTTTATTCTGCCCTGATAAGCAAATAGGCAGTATCCCAAATTCAATTGCCAAAATTGATTTAATCCACTCTCGTTGGTAATAAGGTTGCATACGCTACAGGAGTTATCTCTGAAATACCGCCATTTGTCTTAGTAGGGCAGTATTGTATGCAAGAAGGAGGCAGAAAAGTGATGACGAAGAAGCCAAAAGGAATCACAGGTGCTGGGACCATCAGCAACAAAGTTAACCGACCATTTGTGAATCTTGCCACTTTAATATACTTTACGATCACTAGTGGCCAGTTAACGGTGATGCTGTTTGTACAGTACAGGTATGATTTAAAAAAGTATCTTATAAGCATACGTTACGTGTGCTAACGTGGGCACGTTCTAATGATTTGATAACTTAAAAATGACGATTTAAATTTGTAGATGACTGTGCTTATTGAAAATTCTCTACCACTATAAAGAGGCTCGATACCATGCCTTAAGATAGTAAAAGTCAAATGATTTCAAACAAAACGAGACAGTTTATAGTGCCAGTCATATGCTAGAGTCAATCATATTCCAGGTAATATTCCGCTACCAGCACATAATTATTCCAAGTAGATATTTTCATGTAAAGGCCAATCTTTATTCGGTACAGACTAACTTGGAAATAATATTGTTAATTGTTTAATATAAAAACCATTTCAAAACCGACATTAATTCATGGTCAGTATTTAACAAAAAAAAATGAGTGATAATATTTATAAAGGTTGAACATCTTGATCTTGACACTAACATCGATATTTTTTTCCGCTACATCACTAATTTAGTATTCGTGCCCCGAGTTAGCACATGAAAGCTTATAACTTATAAGCATATATAGCACCCGAGGAGGCATTTTGCGGACACGTCAGTTGCTAACGTTTGCAAAAAATACATTTTATATGACGAGTATGCGTACTTACTGCCAGTACAAATTATAACCTGAAAGCCAAGAATAGGTTATATATTGTACTGCGATGACAGCTGTCAGGATTGACTTCTTTACGGCCGGGCACTACAGTATTTAAACCCGTTATGTCGTAAGAATGTAATATCAAAATTACATAATGCTTCATAACCTCTTTATAGCGATAACCTATTTAAATCGTTACTTAAACATTTCAATATATAGCTGTCAAGCTGTCACTTGTTGTATTTATAACTATAAATTTTGCGACCTAGGTGCCTAACCTACATAAGTATTAATTAATTACTAGGTTGTACAGTCAACGTCATATAGTTGGTAGCATCCAAAGTAGCCAATTAGTACGTTACACGTCATTATTACCGTAGTAACAAGGGCGTGTAACGAACTATTTGGCTACTTTGGATGCTACAAACTATATGACGCTGACTGTACTCTGTATTGCATAGTACAAACACCAGGCTACAAAATACTAATTATAAATTACCTTGATCTAAACAACTCGAAATTTTTATTTGTGAACGTTACCAACTGACGTGCCCGCAAAATGGCTCCTCGAGTGCTATGTATGCTTATAAGTTCACAACAATCTGCGTTACCTGAATCGTACGAGGATATCCATTGATTTGGGATGGAAGGGCATAATAAACGTTTTCCACCCTCTTCCGAAACACTTTGGAACTATATTCTGCACTTTTATGAAACACCTGAGGCCTCAAAATGTTTGTGCCGGCGAACATATGGTTGCATTCTACCACCGCGACCATAAGGCATAAAATAAAACCGAAATATTTCATATTCGCTAATAAACTGCTCAGTAACGGAGACTAAATTATAATGACTTGGAATCAGAACCAGAACACTGTAAACATCACCTTTGTTTGAACTTCTTTATTATTATTCTCAATTAGTGGGTTTATAAAACATAAGTTATCGTTGATAATTTTGTCTTATTTCTGTATATATATGAAACAGAAAAGACGCAACGCCTCATGCTTAAGGTTTATTTTTAATTGAACCGCCATTTTAGGTACTTGACTTGCCTCTGGTGATAATTATTTTATTATTGTTCTTAATCTTATTTTCTGTCGAAGCTGAAGTGGAGAGCATACCTACCTATATATTTAGGGTACCATACCTGAATGTTATCAAACGGGACCCTTCTAATATGTGTACGCTGTCCGTTCGTCCGTTTTAACTTTAAAGAGCTGTATCTTTTGAACCGTATTATATAGCAGGTTTTCACAATACGTGTTATTACGGTGTTTTTTTTGTCAATAAAGTGTAAAGGTACTTATATAAGAAAAAAATATTTTTATTTTTGTTGTAACGTAAATATTGTTAACCATAGAAGCATCAAATTTCGTATGATTATTACAAACACTAAGAAAACACAAATACGTAAAAATAAAAGTCTGAGTTGGACTCGCGCTGATTTATAGAATCACTATTGTGCGGCCGTACGGAACCCTCGGTGGGCGAGTCGGACTTGGTATTTGACCGGTATATTTTTACACAAAAGATCCCACAGGGTCGAAGTGTATCCGTAAGGACCCCACCATAAGATAAGATAAGATAAGACCGGTATATTTCGTAATTAAGTTGTGAATATGATTTTTGGGTTACTTTTTCGCTCTTAATTTTTAAGTGTTTTTTTTCTGAAGATCCCTCTTCAAAATTTCACTTATGTGAAGCATATTTGGTAAAATTGAGAATGCGCTCTTATACTTTACTGTTAGTAATTGAAAAATTTACAGAAGAGGGTCAATATCACATTTGACATGATTATCAAATAAACTTGATTCCTGCATCGCTTTCTTGATTGAAGAATTCTATCAAAAACTAGGCGTTTGTAAACCCTACTGCATCGAGAAAATAAATTAAATTACCTTCATTACAGAGCGAACAAATAACTAACTCTATTCCGTTGGCATGTAACTCTTCGCAAGACAGGTATACCAAAAACTTCATAAATAATTGCGAAGCATATATAATTTTCTTCTATCTTAATCACTGAGAAGTGACCTAGAGTGGTACGTAATCTTTACTACCCTTTTTTTAGGGTTCCGTACCCAACTGTCTGTCTGTCACCAGGCTGTATCTCATGAACCGTGATAGCTAGACGGTTGGAATATTCACAGAAGATGTATTTCTGTTGCCGCTATAACAACAAATACTAAAAATGGAATAAATTAAATATTTAAGGGGGCTCCCATACAACCAACGTTTTTTTTTTTCATTTTTAGATAATGGCCGGTTTTTTTAAATTACTTGTATTTTAAATTCTCTTTTATGTCACTAAGTTAATTTTGAATTTAAATATGAATTAGTTAAGAGCCGGTTAAACTTTTGCAGGCGTTCTGTTTCCTTAGTTTTGTTTTTGTTAGTGAATTCAATCCTACGTTCGTAAAAACTATTATCGTTACTTCTGTTGACTTTGCTTTCACATGTACACGCTTATCAGCTCAGTACGGCGCATTTTTGTACTCTTTACCTACATATTATCACAATTATATTCACGTCATCTGCAGCCATAAATATTGTATGGGTTTATATCAAGTGGCATAATTATTGTTTGTTATAAATGTTATAATGTATATTATTTTAGTCGAAAACGGCTTTTATAATTCTTATAAAACCCTAGCCCACCTTAAGTTAACGAATCGACGCAATTAAATATTTATTAAATTCTGTATTTTCATGTTAAGTAAAAGGTTTTATACGAGACCAAACAATACATAAGCCAAATAATTTTAGACGTTTTAAAGTAATACTATAATGAGATATATATCCATCACAGTGTATCTTCAGATTGTCGACTGGTCTTTTGCTTTACGTTATTTTAATCAATCATTTTAGACTTTTTTGTAAAAGATAGATAAACTTGTCACAGTAAGATGAGTTTTTTCCGGTCATTGTATACAATTATTTGATGGAAGCGACATCAAAATGACGTAAAGACTAGGACCAATGGCATTAAATAAAATACTAAAAAAACAAGTCACAAACCAAGCAATATTTTAATTCGTTAGATACTCTTATTTAATTGTATCGCTCTAAAATCTTAAAAATAGATGGATATAAATATGTGGGCATGTTCAAGCCCCAAACGAAATCTAAATGAGACATCAGTTTAGGTTCCAATAACTCATAGTACACGACGTTAGGCAGCCTATCTCTAAGGTGTTCCACGTCTTTCACTTTTGATAGCTGGTCGTTTTTGCCAACCAGCAGAGCAACGTTCATTGTCACGGCACTTAAATCGTAGTCCGGGGGATTCGCTGAACCGTATTTTGCTAAATTATTAGTTATCCCATAGTCATATTGGCTAAACCTCCCACGAAGTATAATTTGGTCATAATGCACCAAAGTTTTTGATGAAGTTCCTGCAGGAAAGTGTCCAAATGCAGTACTTAAAAATCCTGGTTCCAGATTTAAAGGATCAAACCCAGCAATAGGGAAGACTGCTCCTAAGGCACACACTGCATATCTAACAATTTTTTTGCTGCAAACTAACTTAATCAGATCTGACGCAGCACTTTGATCTCGCACAAGTTCTATTATATGAAACGTTCTGAGGAATGCAGCAATTTCAGGTCCCGCTAGAGCTACAAGCAAGATGGGAGGTTTCAAGTGGTTTAGAAAGGAAATGGGTGCTAAAGAAATCGTTATTTTGATTCTGTCGTTGTATTCAGGTCTCGTTGAGGCTAGCACGTAATGCGCAGCAGTCCCTTGGGAATGTCCAAAAGTGGTAATGTTGTCAGAGTTGGTTTTGCTTCTAACAAAGTCTACTGTGGCTGCGAGATCATAGTATCCAATCTCTTGGAGGCTGAAATCCCAGAATGAATCATCTTTGTCTGGATCTAAAGTGACATGATGTCGGCCATACCTATTTCCTCGACAGTTCCCAACCCATACATCGTAGCCTGCATCAGCTAATGTGATTGCCAAAGAAATTTTCCCTCTGATGATAAATGTGTCAGAACTGTCTAAAAATCCGTGGAACAGAAGCACAGGTGGTTTTTCTCCAGCGAGGTGGAATACTGTGAGGATGTATCCATCTTCAGTCACCACATCGTACTGCTTAGCATTGTGGCCGTATTTGGTTGCCAGTTGCGTGAAGTTGAGCTGACCATCTTCAGATAATGTTTTTCTTAATAGTGGTGTGAATATTGATCGCGGCCGAACCTCACATATGCAATGATTTAGACAAAGTAGAAAAATGCACTGCACTAAGTAAAATAATGTTCTCATATTCATTGTGCGTTTGAACAGAATTATTTTAACAGGAAAGAAAAGAAACGGAAATGAATTCAGCGCTTGGATCACATTAATAAAAGGAAATACTAAGTTTAGTAAACCTGTTCTTATTTAATTCGTACATTTTGGGTATTTATCATGTTATCAAAATGTTTGAAACCTTTTTTCCAATGAGAAACACTAATTAGTTTTAACGAACGTATGGTTTCTGATAACAAGAATATATTAAACGTGTTCGCTTGACAATATTCGCTTATACGTTTACAAGTACTCCACTTAGTGATAACTTGAGTTTTAACTTAAGACAAGCAAAATGTTTGTTACTTATAAAAAAAACATATCAATGTACTTTGCAGGCAAGTAATTAAAGGGTGGAAAAGGTCAGAAAGAACATAGATACAAGGTTTACAAAGATGAAGTTCTGAGAGTATCCTTCTTATGCATCTTAGATAGGTATTCTTCGAAAACTGAAAAGAACTTCGGGCGCAAAGCAAGCGACGAGAACTAAATATGACAATCACGGTGGATTTACTGATAAATTAACAGGACTATTTTAGCTGCACCACTAACTTGCTAATCTGTACGGTGGTTTCAAATTGGGAAGCACCTTATTATCGGCTAGCTCCAATAGGACAGGTAAGTTATGATAAATGGGATGTTACTAGTATAAAAGTATTTGCACAAAATTGTGTTAACTTTGTTTTGCTTATTGACTTTGAAGCCGATTCATACAAAGCTGGTGGACCTGGTGGTATCAAATTAATTTTGAAACTGGGTTGAAAGTGTTGACACTTTGTATTCAATTTGTAAGTTACGTCGTATCTTGTTTTGTTAAAATGTTAAACCTTATCGAAAACAATCCCACGTAACTGTTGTTAACATTTCTTGTATCAGTTCATGTTAATAGCAACGAAAAAATATAGGTACTAAGAAATATTGTTGTTGAAATCTATTTATTTCGAATATTATTTACAGCTACCCCTCCGGCGTAATTTAATGTATGCATGCGTATTAATAAAAATATCGCAAAAAAATACTTGCAGTTTTTTATTTGGAGATATGGTTCTTAATACAGATTATTGTCATCATTTATATTTGTTTTTAAGTTGTTAAAAATAGATGAAAATAACTGTGGGGGCACGTCTAAATTCCATATGAAATCTATATGAGACCACAATAGGTCTCTCAAAATGACGTGATAATGACAAGGACCAACGGCTTCATCAGAATAAAATACTAAAAACAAAAGCCACAAGCTAAGCAACGTTTTAATTCGGTATCCATCAAAAAACATAAAGTATATCTTAATTAATTGTAGCGCTCTATAATTTTAAAAATAGACGGATACAAATATCTGGGCATGTTCAGACCCCAAACGAAATCTAAATGTGACATCAGCTTAGGTTCCATCAACTCATAGTACACGACGTTAGGCAGCCTATTTTTAAGGAGTTCCACGTCTTTGACCCTCGACAGCTGATCGTTGTTGCCAACCAACAGAGCAACGTTCATTGTCACTTTACTCAAATCATAGTCCGGTGGAGTCGCTGAAGCGTATCTAACCAAGTTTTTGGTCACACCGTAATCGTACCGGCTAAACCTCCTTCGTAGTACAAGCTGGTCGAAGTGTTCTAAACTTTTCCTTGACGTTGCTGCAGGGTAGTGTCCAAAGGCAACATTGAGAAATTTTGGCTCAATGTTTATAGGATCAAACCCAGCAAATGGAAAGAGTGCTCCTAAGGCACACACGGCATAGCTAACAATTCCTTTGCTGCAAATTAACGCTATAAGATCTGAAGCGGCCTTTTGGTTTTGCAGGAGTTCCACAATACCTAACGTTTTGAGGAATGCAGCAATTGCTGGGCCAGCTAGACTCACGAGGGATACAGGTGGAAGTAAATTGTTCAAAAATGCTATCGGTGCTAGAGCAATGAACACTTTTACTCGGTTGTTGTACTCTGGTCTCGTTGATGCTAGCACAAAAGTCGCAGTAGTTCCTTGAGAATGACCAATTACTTTAATGCTATTTTCTCCAGTCTTGTTTCTGACCAAGTCAATCGTAGCAGCCAGATCATAGTAGCCAATCTCGTGGAAACTGTAGTCCCAGAATGAATCGTCTCTGTCTGGATCTAAGCTGACGTGACGTCGGCCAAACTTGTTTCCTCTATTATTTCCGACCCAAACGTCATAGCCTGCCTCGGCTAATGTGATGGCTAAAGAGGATTTTCCTCTAATAATAAATGTATCAGAGCTGTCAAGGACTCCATGGAACAGTAGCACAGGTGGTTTCTCGCCAGGTAGATGGAATAGTGTCAGGATGTATCCATCTTCAGTCACCACGTCGTATTGCTCGGCATTGTGGCCGTATTTGGTTGCCAGCTGTGTAAAGTTCAGTTTCCCATCTTCAGATAATGTTTTTCTTGCCAACATGGTTAATATTGATTGAGATTGAGAGTGGCCAGGAGTAAAACATGATAAAAACAATACAGATGTTAAGTAAATTGTCTTCATATTTGTTTAAGTTGCATATTTAAAAAATAGAAACAGCATGAAGTCACCGTGATAGGCTTAAATAGAATACTAAATACCAAACCCGCTTTTCAACAATTTATACAGTGTTCGTTTTTACGTCTCATTTTATCACTAGTGTAATTGAACTCGTGGAATTAGAAATTCCAACTTATGTCATTTAAATGTATGTTCTTCAAGTGTTAAAATAAATTCAGGGTATTATGTAAAACATACTTCTCTGTATTGAGTTTATCTACTTTACCTACTTTTAAGTAATGTTGAACAACTTTACATGCAATTGAAGTACGAATCAGAAGCGCCTCGACATGCGTCCAGTAATAGAGTCGTCACATATTTATTAAGCCTAATGTTGGAAAATATATTATATGACGCTGACGCTGGTGACTGTACCACGTGGGCAAAATCTCTAGTTTCTGATTTGCATGGTCAAAAATAAAAAAACCTATCTATATGTTTAAAAAAATGGATATTAAAATTTCAGGCACCTAAATAATATTATCTAATTCGTATTGTGTATTCTGAATTATTTTTAAAGCCCTTCACGTAAGATAAGTATTTGGAGTTTACAGAAGGACACCACTTAAAGTAAAATATTATATAGGTAATAGGAATGAAACCGCCTTGAACAGGTCGTAACTGCTGCTTTCCTCAAATTCAAGAAATTCTAGATTTTACTGGTTTTAGTATTAATCACACATATTTTTATTTTTCTGAATTTAAATATTGTTTTGTTTGGTCATACATTAACGAAAAAGTTCTAGAATTAATGGAAATAATGATTTATCCATATCATTGGCCCAAGCAAAGTCAACATGAGTCCAAAGTTCTTCTTTCATAACTGTATAAGACGTAACGTTAGGAAGTACATTTGTCAAGTGCTCAGCGTCTTTTATCTTCGAAAATGGATCATTCTTTCCAACAAACAGAGCTACTTTGGTAGTAACTTTTTTCAATTCATAATTTGGAGGGAATAATGTTTTGTAAACTGCCAGGTTTCGTGCAGGCCCGTAGTCAAACCAAGCAAATCTCTTGCTAAAAAACAACTGGTCATAATGTATTAAAGATCGTCTAGAGAGTCCAGCGGGGAAATGAGCGAGGGCAATTGGTGCGAATTCTGCTTCTAAGCGTTCAGGGTCAAATCCGAAAAGTGTGAAGATTATGCCGAATCGGCAAACGTTTCCACCAATTAAACCTTTCGAGCAAAGAACTGTTTGCAAGTCTCTTGCAGCCGACTCATTAGCTGCTATCTCTTCTACGCCAATCGAAAGTAAAAAGGAG
Source organism: Acleris sparsana (assembly GCA_923062465.1). NCBI lineage: Eukaryota > Metazoa > Arthropoda > Insecta > Lepidoptera > Tortricidae > Acleris > Acleris sparsana. The sequence continues at coordinate 4,010,672 of OV281302.1, read as the reverse complement.
TTTATTATAGGCCCCGTTAATGCAACAGTAGATATTGGTGGTGATAAATTTGCTAAGAAGGCTACTGGACCTAATGCTGCAAGTAAATTAATCTTCTCATTGTATTCTGGCTTTGTAGATAAGAGAGCAAAAAATGCTGAAGTTCCTTGTGAATGAGCGACAACGTTAATTTTGTCAGCGTTTGTGTTTTGAAAAATGTAATCCATCATCGCTGGTAAATCGTGTAAGCCGATTTCGTGAAAACTGAAGTTCCAGAAAAAGTTGTCTTTGTCCGGATTGAGGTAAACATGTCTTCTTGAATATTTGTTTCCTCTATTGTTGCCAAGCCAGACGTCATGTCCGAGGTCTGCCAGGGTTATGGCAAGGGACTTATGGCCTCGTAGCACGTAAGAATCAGAGGAGTCTCCCAGCCCATGCATGATGAAAATAGGGAGACTTCTATTCCCAGGGATATGTAAAAGTTTAAGAATATATCCATCTTCCGTGATGATATCTATTTCTTCAGTTGTATGTCCGTATTTGAGAGTAAGTTTTGTAAAATTTAGTAAAGCGTCTTCAGGAACTTTTTTAATCTCATTAGCTGTACTGTAATCGGTACAAAATGGCACTATAAATATTATAACCACTATTATCATTGTAATAACGTTTCACGCGCACAACTTTCCTGTAACGATTACAAACTTCAAATGGTGCGATTATCATTTGCATCCCGCATCATAAAGCCGCCCAAAAATAATTAGTAATTAAAGTCTGAACTAATCTAGAGGTATTGTAACTAATGGGAAAATTTACAATATTTAAACAATTACTTTTTTAATGAAACAATAATAATATAGGTAAAAAAAGTCGAGTTTGTTGTTTGTCAGTTAAATTGTGCCGTTTTATAATACTACGGTAACTGTATCATTAAAACTACGTAGCGTGTTAAATATCATTAATTTGCCTTGTATCTCTTTTTAAAGGGCGAATGAATTAAACTTGCTAATTTTGCGGCATTATCGTGGCTCAGAATCCAATCGTAGAGAATCCAGCGTTGGGGCAATAACTTTGTAATTAGTTTCTGAGTATTAGATGCTTTCTATGTATGCCTTTATACTTATGAGTTTGTTGCTACCTGGTACCCATAGTGTAGTCTCCGCCATTTAACTTTGCACAAAAGTTCATTGCTACCAAATTTTAGAATTACAAATTGCATAGATAAAGAACATTTGGCAACCATTTTCGTACCTAACATAATTTTAATTTGTAATTTTACAACTCGAACGAGCCAACGTGCTGATGGACGTGCGAAAAACTTAAATTTGTCATTATTTTTTGGTTCCAAGATGGTGGATGACAGTTTGACATTTGTTACAGAAAAACTTGTTAGGGGTGTCAATTTCATGTAATTTCGGCACGGTGAGCTCGAAATTTATTTTTGGATCCTTGATGACAGTTTTTTTGTCACCCACCTTATTAGATTTAGGTAGGTACTCACCGTGGCTATATACATGAAATATTGAAATTGACACACCTGTAATTTTTTTGTCGTACCGAACTCTAACCTGCCTGAAATTAATATGAAATAAACCAATAAATCGTGGAAAATATAGTAGTAGTAGTATATTTGTTACGCCAGAGAGAACCTAGAGCTTATTTATTTATTTATTTATTTATTATAACAAACACAAATTTTAGATGTTATACATTGTTCCACAAAACTGTTTACACAGTTTGACTGCGAAATCTTCGGTCCAGCTTGATGACAACAGATTACACAAAAGCGGTACATAATTAGATATACTTATACTAATATTTTTATATATTTATATATATATTTAGATGAGCATCGTATTCACAATGAATCCAGGAGATGCCTATGTAACTTAGCTTTAAATCTACGTTTGTTGGTTTCCAGAACAATATCAGCTGGTAAACTGTTCAGGAGATAAGGTAGCCGTTTTTAAGTGTCCTGTCTCCATAGTAGTTGGACACTCTAGGAACTGCAAACTTACCAGCCGATTTAGTTTAGGACAAGGCCTATTTGTGTAAGATTGTCCTCTAAAACATTCCAAATTTTAGCTCTTAAACGGGTGAACTGGTTTGGATGCGTTTTTATATGAAAGCAGGCTGTTCACCGCTGCATTGGAGGATGCTTTTAAGGTTCTGGACTGGAAAGGACGAGGCATCAACATAAACGGTAAGTACATCACTCACCTTCGATTCGCTGACGATATCGTAGTCATGGCTGAGACCATGGAGGACCTCAGTGCAATGCTCGCTGACCTCAGTAGAGCTTCCGACCGAGTGGGCTTGAGAATGAACATGGACAAGACGAAAGTCATGTCCAATGTCCATGTCGCGCCAACTCCCGTGATAGTCGGAGGCTTTGCGCTCGAAGTTGTTAACGACTATATTTACCTGGGACAAACGGTCCAGTTAGGTAGGTCCAACTTTGAGAAAGAGGTCACTCGTATCCGACTTGGCTGGGCAGTGTTCGGGAAGCTTCGCAGCACCTTTTCGTCCAAATTACCGCAGTGTTTGAAGTCAAAAGTCTTTGATCAGTGTGTGTTGCCAGTGATGACTTACGGATCTGAGACGTGGGCGCTAACAATGGGCCTCATAAGGAAGCTCAAAGTCACTCAGAGGGCTATGGAGAGGGCTATGCTCGGGGTTTCTCTGCGTGCATCAGAAATGATGATATCCGCAGTAGAACTAAGGTTACCGACAAAGCCCGAAGAATAGCTAAACTGAAGTGGCAGTGGGCGGGGCACATTGCTCGCAGGACTGATGGCCGATGGGGTCAGAAGGCCCTGGAGTGGCGTCCGCGGACCGGAAGACGAGCTGTAGGTAGGCCTCCAACAAGATGGAGTGACGACCTCGTCAGGATCGCGGGACTGCGGTGGATGCGAAAAGCACAAGATCGGTCTGAGTGGAAAGCTTTGGGGGAGGCCTATGTCCAGCAGTGGACGTCTTTCGGCTGACATGATGATGATGATGAGGTTGTCTATCGGTGGTTCTTAGCTTCTCTTAGATTTCATGAAAATCGGTTGACTCGTTTAGGAGATCGCCATTATATCGGGTCTTTTACAAGCTTTCACATAACTTGCAATGTATGTATGTAAGTATGTATGTATGCAAGGTAAATTTGACCTAGTTCCTGTCAACGGAATGGGCTGAAGTTCGGACCACAAATATGCAAACCCGATGACAATGCAATGTTATATTATCTATGGAAGGTGGCTACAGGATCTCCACTGTACTTACCGTAGACGCACCGTGTTAAGACTCAATAGTTTTGACTTGATAAGCAGACTCAGATTTTGGAACAAAAAGTAGTTCTCAAAAAAGGCCTGTCACTAAATTAAAAAATCTACATTTTGTTGTAGAACAGGGTGTCCAGATAATAGAATTAATAACTCCTCGATAATTAACAATAATACCATAAAATTAGTATGTTGTTAGAAAAGAATAGAGTGGTTAACTTTATTTTGCATTTGATCGGAGAGATAACAATTTTATGATTATTAAAAAAAACATAACTTTTATCCGTCAAAAATCGAAACAGCTCAATGGAATGAAATTAGTAGCAATGACCGCCTCTATGTCTACTATTCGATTTGATCCAGACTTCCAAAGACACGTATAAAAGTGCAGTCGGTCATTATATAAGTAACATGACATAGTAACAATTATCTTTTCATATTTAAAAATAGAAACATATAGTAGATGTTCTCAATAAAATAGTAACTGTTATCACGGCAAACAGCCACGGCAAAAAGGAAAAATATGAACACACCCGATATCGTGTGACAGACCGGCAAGTCGGAATGTCCGATTCAATGGCTTCATGCCACACCGTAGAAACAGAATAAGTGGGGAATGGGGAAAATTTCACACGAATTGGCCTAGTCCCAAACTAATTTCTAGGCTTGTATTATGAGTATTAGCTGTTTTAGAGAAAAAGGGTCATGACGTCAGACGGACGACAAAGTGTGTTTTAAGAATGGTTTCGTTTTTCAGTATTTTGTATGGAACTAAAAAAACATGCGGGTGGTAGGACTCTGTGCAGAGTCCATCCGGATCGCTACCACCATCTTATCCATTAACCTACCGCCAAACAGCAGTGTTCGCACTGTTGTGTTCCGGTTTGGGGATAAGACAGCCGGTGTAATGCCTAGCATAGAGGCATTCCATCTTAGTCCTCAGGGTTGGCAACGCATTTGCAGTCTTAGTCTTGTAGTCTTGTGAATGCGAATGTCTATGGGTCACAGTTTCCGCTTACCATCAGGTGGCCTGTGTGCTCGTTTGCCTTCTCTATGTCATAAAAAAAAAAACATATTTATTGGTATATTGAAATGATTAATGAAGTGATTAACTGCCGAGAATTATGTAAGTGTACTATACTAGAAATACTAAAAGTTTATTATGTAATAACAATTTTCATAACATAACATAGTAAAATTGGTACGGTACGGTGTAAGAACAGATCTCACTTTAGTAAAGGAAATAAAAACCGAATCACTACGGGTTATTCGAAAAAAGAGTTTTTGGAAAACGAGACGTTACGCTCTGCCAACGATATTAAATGTCAGAATATTTCGACAGTGCGTGGAACGATTTAATTTTTGTAGCTCTCAATCTATCGATACGGTGATCCTAATATCAACAACCCTGGGTCAATATTCTACGACTATTTTCTATTGTATGTATGTATGTATGTATGTATGTATGTAAACTCTTTATTGCACATAAACAATTACAAAACATTTTGCATCACTATAGATAATGTACATAGGCGAACTTATCCCATATGGGATCTCTTCCAGTTAACCTTGGAGTAGAATAAGCCAGGATAATGCAAGAGGATAGGCAAATTAACAAAATATCAGATAAAAGAAAAAAGAAAAACGGTACATACATCTGAAAAACAGACATTAAAAAAATATATATATGCTTTAATAAAATAAATACATTGTGTTAAGGTTTTGTTTTTAACACAGCCACCATTACTGTCTCTTTATCTTTATCTTTATCTTTTACTGTCAAGTAAATAAGAGTAAGCATGCTGAAGTGGCAATGGGCAGGCCACATAGCTCGGAGAACTGATAACCGTTGGGGAAGGAAAGTTCTCGAGTGGCGGCCCCGCACCGGTGGACGGAGTGTTGGACGGCCTCCCACCCGGTGGTCTGACGACCTGGTTAGGATCGCGGGGAGCCGCTGGATGCGAGCGGCTCAAGACCGTGACTTGTGGCGCTCTTTGGGGGAGGCCTTTGTCCAGCAGTGGACGCTCCCGGGCTGATGATGATGATGATGAAATAAGAGCTATTAAAACGTTCAGAATACGACAACTGGGCCTCTATTCAACACGGTAAAAACAATATCGTGTTTGATGTGTCATCGTATTGTCAACGTCTCGATACCTATTTTCTTGACAGTAATGGCGGATGACGTCAAAACAATGCCATAACAGGTCAAAGACGATATGAAGGGTCCACGGAAAGAACCTGTCTAGTCATATTAGTAACTTTTTGAGAAATCGCGATTTGAAAGTTAGGAACCGTGTCATTTTGTACGTAATTTTCGTGAAGAGGCTTTTTAAGGGTGAAAGAATACAAGTTACATGAAGATTTATATCTGTAACTGAGTGGTAGGTGGTGGTTCGTTTTGTCCTCTACATTTTGAGATTCAAAACTCATGTCCAATAAAAAGTGACTAGGCATGTTTTTTCCGTGGACCCTTCATATGTTTTTGACCTACGCGAATAGAGGAGCTGGTCAAAAGAAATATTGCTTCTCGACATAAAATAGATGCCCGGAATGTTTGTTGTTGCGAACGGAGTCGCAGACAACAGCTTGTTTGACTATAGTTAATTCAACATTACTTAAATGCAGGGTTATATTCTGTTAAAAAACTATTATTGGTATTATAAAGCAAGGGTATTTTTAATTTAAAACATTGTGTTACGAGGGCTGCTACTTATGTAACCGGAATAGAAAAAAATAACAAACGTATATGACTAAATATGGTTTTATTGTTTTTCAAAATTATGATCGATGCACTTTTGCATACGTTGAAACCAATTTTTAAAACATTTTTTCCATTCTGACTGAGGTATATCCAAAACGTGCTGTTTGAACGCGTCGACTGGATCTTCTCGGGTCGAAAATCGTTGACCACGTAATTTATTCTTTACATTTGGGAATAAATAGAAATCTTTGGGGGCCAAATCAGGGCTGTACGGCGGATGACCCGTTAATTCTATATTTTGACCTTCCAAAAATCGAGTCGTTTCGCGTGATGTATGACAGCTGGCATTATCATGGTGAAGAACGATTCTGCGTCGCTGGTTGTTTTTACGTATTTCTTCAAATACCTCCGGCAAACAAATGGTCGTGTACCATTCCGAATTAACCGTTTTACGATTCTCTAGTGGCACGGTAGCCACATGGCCATTAATACCGAAAAAGCAGGCGACCATTTGCTTCAAGGTGCTTTTTGCACGAGTTACTTTCGTAGGGTTCGGCTCATTTTGAAACACCCACACTGTTGATTGTTGTTTAGTTTCCGGATCATACGCATAGATCTAGGATTCGTCACCTGTGTAGATATTATAAACAGCTTTTGAGTCACCACGGATATATGTTTTTAACATTTTCTTGCACCATTCGACACGAGCCTCTTTTTGATCCTTAGTTAAATTGTGAGGGATCCAACGGGAACAATTTTTTTTTACAGCTAAATGATCATGTAATATCTTATTAATGCTCGTCATACATATGCCCAGAGTCGCCTCTATCTCGCGATATGTAACATGACAAGCATGCATTATAAGTTTTCGCACAGCTTCAATATTTTGTGGCACAACGACCGATTTCGGGCGACCTTCCTTAACTTCGTCCGTGAGCATACTACGTCCACGATTGAACTCACTAAACCAGTGGTACACAGTGCTTTTCGATGGAGCTTCATCACCAAAAGTCGAAGTTAATTGATCTATGCACTGATGTTGCGTTAAGCCACGCCGAAAATCATAATAAATCATAGCACGAATATTTTCACGAGTGACTTCCATTCTTGCAGCGAGATGACATTTTGATCCCGCCAAAAACAAAAGACTAGCGTACATAAGAAAAAAATTTATAGCGGCCAGTATTAAAAAAAAGTTCAAATTTTACCATGGAGGTCAGATATAACGTTTATAAATGTTGGAATCCCAGATTCCGGATACATAAGTAGCAGCCCTCGTATATATTGTTGGATAGCTATAAAAAAAATCTCTTTGACCTGCGCCTCTATTTTAGGCGTTAAAATTCAAATCGTATTTGACCTGTTAAGTTATTGTTATTAACTCGGTCGCCATTACTGTTAAGTAAATAAGAGCTATCAAATCGTTGGCAATACGATAACAGCTCAAGAATGATATCGTTTTTACGCGACTACGGCGAAGCGTTTTTTGCGGGTGGTAGGACCCTGTGCGGGGTCCGTCCGGATCGCTACCACCATCTTATCCATTAACCTACCGCCAAACAGCAGTGTTCGCATTGTTGTGTTCCGGTTTGGGGATAAGCCGGTGTAATGCCTAGCATAGAGGCATTCCATCTTAGTCTTCAGGGTTGGCAACGCATTTGCAGTCTTATGCTAATGTCTATGGGTCACAGTTTCCACTTACCATCGGGTGGCCTGTGTGCTCGGTTGCCTTCTCTATGCCATAAAAAAAAAAGCAAATAGGAGGGTTAACTATGATTATGACCGGTGTGTTTTTACCGTGTTTAATAGAGGACCTGTTATGGTATTGATTTTAAATCAGTTGCCATTACTGTCACGTAAATAAGAGCTATCAAAACGTTGACAATACGATCAGGTTAGAGTCGGTGCGGGTGGTAGGACCTTGTGCGGGGTCCGTCCGGATCGCTACCACCATCTTATCCATTAACCTACCGCCAAACAGTAGTGTTCGCATTGTTGTGTTCCGGTTTGGGGATAAGACAGCCGGTGTAATGACTAGCATAGAGGCATTCCATCTTAGTCCTCAGGGTTGGCAGCGCATTTGCAGTCTTAGGCTTGCAGTCTTGTGAATGCGAATGTCTATGGGTCACAGTTTCCACTTACCATCATGTGGCCTGTGTGCTCGTCAGCCTTCAATATGCCATAAAAAAAAAGTCAATATGGTTTTTATCGCCTATAATCTCGGCACAGGTCAAGACGATATGGTTTTTTCCGCCTTAAATCTTGGCCCAGGACAAAGACGATAATATACGTGGTTTTTAAAGTCATGAGTGAGACAGAGCATGGTCCGAGTTGCTCTCGCCCTGTTTTTTGAAGCTTGCTCTGTAAAATTGCTTTTACATTTTAAACAAAGACATTTTAACAATTATTTCTAAGTTAATGAGTCATTTAAATTCCAAAAGTAGCCCGAGCAATAATTCACGTCGCCGTGAAGGTACATTGTGCGGAACAAGGTAAACTTGTATAAATTAAGTTGCCAACTTAAATTGACTCCACTATCAGTTGGGGTAAAGTTTGGTGGGTAAATGATGAAGTATATTGATTGGTTTTGAAAATTTGTCTGCTTTTGGTGTATAATTTCTTGTAGCTAAGAAATATTGTCATGGAATAATCTCATGCAAATTGAGTTTTAAATATTTATTTATGTTTATGAATATAAAAGTTAATTGCGAGTAGTATTCAGACTAATATTTTATATAATTTAAAAATAAACTTCTGATTAAAAAGACTTATTTTACAATTGAAAACAACTAAACAATGATAAGATAGATAAGATAGATTGCTATTTATTCTAGAAAAACAAAAGTAAGGAAACTATTTTATACGCGGATGAAGTCGCTGACAAAAAAAGAGAAGACTAGTAATTTATATTATAACAAGAATATTTAATTTTATTTATTTATTAATCCATGGACTCCATGGAAGCCAATTACAGATTATGGAAGACAATTACAGGTTCTCACATTTAGCAATTAAGATTAACAAAAAAAAAGCCTAACTTACAACGATTACACAGTGCCAAAGAAATATTCACCAACTAATACATGTCACCAAATATTAAGTGTAAATTATAACCCATGACAGAATACGGCGTCACGAGTGAAGCGGTAGACCTTAGGAGATCAACTTGACGCTTTCACAAGAGACTGGCAAGAGGCAGCACAAGACAGGAATGCGTGAAAGGACGAGAGTGGGGCCTTTGCCCAGCAGTGGGACACTTTGAATGAAAAATAATTTATTTGTCACATAAATAAAAAACAGTTTACAAGCAAAATTCAGCAGTTTTTAATCTAAATACATTTATTTTTTATTACGCCCAAAATGGTCTCCGCTCAGCTACATGCATTCACAGGCGCTTTTCAGGCGTTTTTAGGCTAGCAAAGTAATAAAAAAATACAAATAAATTATAACTACTTATCAATGCCACACCAACCTTTAGCGCACCTTAGTCAAAGTTGTACGCAGCGCAAACATTAGGACGTTGGTAATTTGTAGCGCGCGGCGCGGGACCAGAGTCGAAGCGATCTGAAAGAGCTGTGACATTGTCAAGGGTTCATACATTACCGATTGGTCTGAGAAGAATTTATTGAAATATTAGCTGCATATTTCCGACTTTCATGGTGGGTTTTTTCTGTACTGACAATAACGAACACAACAAAAGAATAACCCGAAACCGACGTAGATGCACGGAGAGGTTGATGAATGTAGAGGAAGCAAATGTTGTATGTCAGGTGCACTTGCCGTTCCACAGTGTCTGCCTTACCATTGGGAGACAGGCTTGAAGGTATTATTTGGGTGTATAAAAATAATTATCCAATTTGGTGCTGTCGTTCGGAAGTTATGCGCGTGTATACATTTCGGCGATTCATTTTTATTTATTTACGTGTCTTCTTTACATACCTAGTATAAAACAAAGTCGCTTCCTGCCGTCTGTACACGCTAAGATAGAAAAATACAATATACAATATAAAGAGGGATTCAAGAGGTTTTTATGTATAATAAAATCTGTTTTATGTAGCGTGTCGCTAGTTATAGACAAAACCTTCCGTAAAATCTATCTGATGGAGAGCTATCTGCTTTCAAATCCGTTGCGTAGTTAAAGATATTGAAGAGAAAGAGACGGCATGCGGCGGGAAGCCACAATGTAGAGATAGAAGATAGATATCCCAATAATTACGGATCTGAAAAAAATTTAAACTTCACTACCGCCAACGTATTCTTTTCTTTACTTTCACCCAGTGCCTTAAACGCATATGGTAAGCTCGGTATAAAGATTCATTCATTCACTGGCAGCAATGCATGTTAGAGTTTTCCTAACGTTCACCGAGTACTTAAAACGCATATGTGCGTTCTATCAATATGAATGTATGCAAATAGTTCGATAAAAACCGTCTTCAAGTTGCTATATTACTTGGTAAAAATCAAGAAACTTAAAACAAGCCCAAACTGGTTATACCTATTCTTAAGATGACTGTACGTAGGTACAATACTGTTCCTTGCCAAGATCACTGCGGTAAGGAAATTGAGTTACAAAACTTGGCATCTGTTCTCTACGTGCTCCCAGATACCGAAACCAGATACCTCTAACGAGCAGTCTGGAATTCATTTTTATTGGCTACGGGTATCTTAAAAAAATAAACCTGTCAGCGTTCCATGAAATGCAACGTTAAAAAAGCCTGTCTTGGTCAACATTTAATATTACGATTCTGTTTATTACTACCTTTTGCCCGCGACTTCATCCGCATATTTTCCGCGTTCGCGTTGTTGTTCCCTCGGGAACTTATAATTTTATGGAATGAAGTATAAGCTATCTACATTCCAAATTATAACCAAATCCGTCCAGCCGTTGCAGCGTGAAAGAGCAACAAACTAACACACAAATTTTCTTATTATACTTTAGTAGGATTAGTGGTTACTAGAAAAAACCGATGTATTTTAGGAGCTGATCTTAATAAAAGTCGTCGGTAAAAAGTTCTTGTGTCAAAATAAACAAAAATAACACCTCTTACATTCACGTCTTAAGGTAACGGCACCTATTACCGTGGGAGTTAAGGTAGTTTTCAAATCAGAGCCAAAAATTAAGGGAATCAAGACACCCTAACGACCAAAAGGTTTTTTTTTATAAAAGCGTGTTGATTGAACTTTTTAATTCGCACCTTTATGACCTCATTTTAGGTGATTATTTGGGATAAAATAAATATTAAACCCAAAAAGTCGGATTCTCCTATTACCGTGGTATTGGAGGGGCTTTGACCCTATTACCGCGGATGAGGCTCCTATTACCGTGGGTAGAGGATTAATGTATTTTTGGTTCCGTACATTTAATATTTAACAATTTGTTTTTTTTAGTAAATCTACTAAATCACATTAGTAATTTCACCGAAATTTTTGAAATACAAAATAAACATACACTTAATACTATTATTCCAGTTTTCGACAGACTAATATAAAAATCCAGTCTACCAAATAAGCGTTGTACCATCAGTTAATACAACACTTTCCAAGAGGGTAAGCTTTACTATCAAAAACATCTTAATTTTATTTAGGAATCCGGACTACGGTACCCTAAAATTGATATTTCATTTACTGTCACACGGTAATAGGAGATAGTATGGGATCCTAACTCCGACCCATAAAAAATCTAAATACCTCGGAACTAGGTTCCCATACATCCTATTTACCGAGGGTTATCTTTTCTTACCCTCGGTAATAGGATAAATTCACGGTACTATAAAACCTCATTCCGACCCATAAAAAAATTAAGCCATCGTGACGTTTATTAAACAAATAAAAACTTAACATTTTAACCATCTAATAAAACAAAACTCATAAAACTAAAAGAATATCTTTAAATTATATCTTAATATATAAACGACTCAAACATTTAAGGGTTTCTATGAAAACAAGTAATATAGTGCACAAGTTTATAATAAAAAATAAGGCCTTTATTAGTATTTTTCATACCACGGAAATTGCTCTTTAACTGCTTAGATATATAAAGTTTTTTATAGCACTAAAAAAAAAAAATAACCAACAGCAGATATAAATAATAAAGGCCATTGAAACTAAAGTACCATTTTTGCTATTACCGTGGTATACCTCGGATTAAGGAGCCATAGCAAAAAACGAAACCGATTACCGCGGTATTTAATATTCTAATTTTAACGTATTTCCAGACAAAAACACACAAAAATAGTACTTGGAAGTCGCAAAGAAAACAATAAACAATAATTTAAAAATCTTAGCATTAGGATAGTCATTACAACTATTACGCAAATCACTAAATAAAATGTGGGTTTACTTACGTGTGGCGTCTCGCGTTTGTATGGCATAACCTGCTACTGCGTCGGCGTCGCGGATACTGGCGGTTTGCAAGTTGTTTATTTGATGCATAAACACTAGCGCTAAAAAAACCGGTAGTCTACAAACTACGCTTTGCTCGTGTAAAATAAGTTTCTTAGTGAGAAAATCGACTTGTTCATAAAACGCATTTTTAAAAATACCGCGTTAATTGGTGTCGATTTTGGGGGGAGCGGTAATAGGTGCCCTTACCTTATATAAACACATTTATTATGTTAATTTTTCAAGATTTTAAATAGTTTTTTGTTTTCCTACAAAACTTCATAAACATCCGATCAACGATTCTCAAGTTATCGTAAAACTAACATGCAATACGAATGGCCACTCATTTTTTTTCATATCAGTGGTATAAATTCACATAAATTGATTTGCTCGCAAACTAAGCTCAAAGCGTGCACTACAGAGAAATGTGCCAAAGTGCATACATAATAACATTAATAACCTAGACAACGATAAATATACCTTAGTTTAAAGATAAATCCATAGTTAAAAAATTACTTAGAAAACATCACATTGACTCAAGACACAAGACACAAGACAACTCAAGAAGACTCAAGAAATAATATTGAAATAATATACATATACATATTGTCCACACCAAGGACCGTTAGCTTTGTTAAAATAAAAGGTTTAGCCAGATTATAATCCTGGAAAACGCACGTGAAACCAACAGACAACACACACTTCTTCGATAAAAAAGATATCATGACAAAACAATACCTAATATCAATTAACTTATTACAAAAACAAAAACAAAAGCGGAACGCAAAAAATGGCCGCTACTCCTAAAGGAATATGACATTACAAACTTACAATAAACAGCTAAACGCGGCGCTATTAGCTTACGATTCATATAAAATGTCTGCGATCTTTTAGTTCACAGTTTGACCAACTGCAGAAATAAGTTTGTATTCCCATAAACATAACAGTAAAGGCGTAATGGACTGGCAAGATACGAACAAGTTTCCATGTTATTTTTAAGGCAATTAAAACTGTTATTGCTTGGGTCCCTTCTATTACTGCTTATTGCATTACGGTCGAATTTAATGTAGCTTGGGGGATACATTTTGCTGCTCATTTCTGCATAATATGTTGGGGTATTTAGAGAACTAGCGAACCGCCCTAGCTATGCTTAGTTTTATTTCAGTTTTCTGCTACACCGTGTATGTACATAAACCGTATTTAGCAAAACCTTTCTCTTGAATCATGCTATTTATTAAGGTTACCGACATAGCCCTAAGAATAGCTAAACTGAAGTGGCAGTGGGCGGGGCACATTGCTCGCAGGACTGATGGCCGATGGGGTCAGAAGGTTCTGGAGTGGCGTCCGCGGACCGGAAGACGAGCTGTAGGTAGGCCTCCAACAAGATGGAGTGACGACCTCGTCAGGATCGCGGGACCGCGGTGGATGCGAAAAGCACAAGACCGGTCTGAGTGGAAAGCCTTGGGGGAGGCCTATGTCCAGCAGTGGACGTCTTTTGGCTGACATGATGATGATGATGATGCTAGTTATTGAAGAAACCCGCATTAAAATCCGTTTTATAGTTTAAAAGATAGTTACGTAGTTTGAAGTGTACGCCTTTGAAGTCTTAGGTTTGCAGTTTTGAGATTTTAGTCTTGAGATTTCAAGTGTCATTGGGTCTCAAATCCCACCTATGACCTACCAACAGGTGGCCTGTGTGTGCCTTCCCATTGCGATATAAAAAGAGGTACCGACCACGGGAAGCGACATGTATATTGACTGTGATCACTAACCTAGTTGGTAGTGAAGCTAAACTTAGCGGTGCCAGTTCGATTCCTAGTATAGGCAAATATTTGGTGTGCGTTTGAGTCTTGAATTTTTCGATAGGAAAAGCTATGATTTATTTCTATGGAGGCACAACCATAATGAGTGGTCTTCTCTGCAACAGGTCCCTGAGGATGCAAACTCGGGTGAGATTAGCACGATGCTACGTATTTTCTGTCCTTCTATATGGTGTCAAGGCCTGGACTTTGACAGAAGCTATGACCAAAAGGATCCAAGCTTTTGAGATGTGGGTATACCGACGCATGCTGAAAATATCGTGGACAGAGAAGGTGCGAAATGTCACCGTCTTGCAGAGGCTGAATAAGGATCTTGAGATTGTGAAGACCATAAAGAAGCGAAAACTACAATATCTTGGTCACATAATGAGAAATGACAAGTATCGACTACTGCAACTGATAATTCAGGGAAAAGTTCAAGGACGCCGACCACCAGGCAGACGAAAGATATCTTGGCTCAAAAACCTCAGACAGTGGTTCGGAATGAGCACGAGGTCTTTGTTTAGAGCGGCAGTAGACAAGGTGAAGATAGCCATTATGATCGCCGACCTCCGGTAGGAGATGGCACTAACAGAAGAAGACAACAATAATAGATAGTCCAGTATGTACCCACGGTACAGTCAGCGTCATATAGTTGGTAGCATCCAAAGTAGCCAAATAGTACGTTACACGTCATTATTACCGTAGTAACAAGGGCGTGTAACGAACTATTTGGCTACTTTGGATGCTACAAACTATATGACGCTGACTGTACAAGCCTAGAGCTCAGTTTGGGACTTAGGCAATTTGTGTGAGATCGTCTTCTGATGTTTGTTAATTTAAAAAATAAAACTTCTTATTAAGTTGTTAGGAACCTCGTTTACCTCGACTTTTCAATCGTATTGCGACGACCGTCGTCACGAGTTGACCGGAGAAGCGGGTGTTCGTCTACATAAATGTATATCGTCGGCTTAGTGCAAGAAGTCATTAACTAACAAAAAGTCAAGTCGGAGAAAAACGGGCTCAAAGTTTTGACACAGTCAAATGACCATAATTGTAATAGGTTCGGTTCTAGATTTAAAAATTAAACATCAATGGTTAGCTAAATGTATTTACTATTAAATCCAATTAAAAACTTTGTACAATAAAGTCAAATAACTTTTTTAAAAGCCTAAATATGTAGTTAGTGACTTTTGGTATTTCTCGCTCTTAAGGGAACTTACAATTAGTTATTTTTTATTTTCATTACAAATAAATCGGGAAACATAGTTTTCTATAACAAAATTGGTTTAATCAGTCGTAATTATTAACTTAGAAGCATTATAAATATTACTTATTAATCAACAACGAATAAACAGATTTATTTAATTCTACTTCACAGATTATAAAGTCTGCAAGACCACAAAAATAACACAAAATTCTCGTAATGACGTTATTTTTAACTTCAAACTAAAATAATAATGAAATATTCATTGTTGATAGACGAACTTAATATTATAATAATTCCAGACAACAGCAAGCACTATTAGTATAGGTAAAACGTGAAAACTTCTAAAAATTTAAATAAAGAAGCTTTTGATTGAACTAATACAGTAGGTACGAAAAAGAGTAAAATAAAACCCTTGACGTCCATCTTTTTTACTCTACGTCTTCTGAGTTAGAAGACATTTCTTCAGGGACATAATCACGACTTTTTGGCTGGCAAGTTCCGGTACCAGTGGTGAAGTTCCGAGGGTATTATTTTTTCATTGCACATTTTTAGCAAACCGTAAACTGTTCTACTTCCTTAATATTCGTAAGAAGGACTGGCGGCGTATCTTTCTGTGCTTGAATGTGTCTAGGTGACTCTAAGCCATTTTTAATATCCGACAAAGACTGCAGTTTCAAATCAGCATTCTGATTGTCACCCATTAAGATCAAAAGTAAAATACATTTTATACAGGGTGGCCGGTGGCAGATTTTTTATATTTTCAAAAAGTCATTTTTATAATTAAAAAAAATGGGTTTTGACATTTGGCAGGATTACACGGTTCAATATTGCGAATTTTATTTTCATCTTGTTTCAATGGTCAGAACGCCGTCATTCTTATGCAGTTGAAGCGTTTGCACGCTATATAATTTCGTTAAGAGACGGGCCGAGTGTAAAATTTATTCGGTCATGGGTGCAAAGGTTCCGAGAAACTTCTTCGGCTCATAATATACCGAGATCAGGCCCCAGCACACACGGACACCGGAACACATATTGAGTGTGCAACGGAGTTTACAGGAAAATCCACGACTTTCAGTGCGGAAGAGAGCAGCTCTCTTTAAGACTCCTTAAGTTCTCAGTGCATGAAATATTGAAAAAATAATTTCATCAAAAAAGTTTCATCTCTATAGGATTCAACTGGTTCAAGAAATTAATGAAAGTGATTTAACCAAACACAAAGTTTTTTGTGACACAATGTTGCACAGATTTCGTACCATAAATTGCATTTTTTGTAGTGACAAGGCCCATTTTCACATGAGTACTCATGTCAACAAGCATGTAGTAAAGCAAAATAGTCGCTACTGGGGCCCGCGATCGTCTGATCCACGGTTAAAACACTAAAGACCTTTGCATTGTCTAACAGTTACTGTTTGGTCTACCTCATCCTTGAATAGAATTATTGGGGGTTATTTTTTTGAAAATGCCTAGCAGTAAAATGTAAATAGGTAGTGAAAACTATAGGAAAACGATAGCTGATTAATTTTTGCCTAAATTGCTTGTACATCCGTCCTATTCATCACACGCCTGGCTTCAGCAGGATGGTGCTACACCACACATGGCCACAGTGTCGATGAACGTGCTTCGCGAACATTTCCCTCGAAAATTGATAAACCGCTTTGGAGAAATCCGTGGCCGCTGAGATTGCCCGATTTGACCCCTATGGATTTGTTTCGATGGGGGTATCTCAAAACCAGAGCTTTTAATAACAACCCACGGTCTAAATATAGGTGATTTCCAAAAAAATATTGCTATCGAAATCAACAACATTACGCAGAATATGTTGCGAGTGGTACAAAACGCGAGGCTCCGTTTTGATGAATATGCACGTGTAGGGGGACGATATTTAGAGGACATATTTTTTAAGTAATTAAATCCGCATTTGTGATCTTTATTATGAGATATAAATAAACACTATTCGCCTCAGGTGATGGTCAAAACAAAACCTAGGTACCTATACAAAATCTCGCCCATCGTGTAAAATCAGTCTTTTGCTAATTAAATACTTAACTAAGTACTTACTTACCTACACTATAACTTAACAGCATAAGCAATTTGAACGTATCTTATTATAATTTAATGACAATAGGTACAAACGCTCTTCATTCGCTTTATTTAGAATCTTTTCTAGCATCAAAGATCCTCGTCCTGCCTTAATGTTAATATTATTTCGCTTCATTTTGTAAGAAGTCACTACCATCTCGCATAACGTCCATCCCTGGTCGCAGCTGCAACAGTATGACTTCGATCGCGATGACCGAACGAGTGGCGGGTTACCGCGAGAGCAAGACGTACTCGTAGGTAGGCATAAGAGTTGAAATATGAACTAATCAGAGCAAGAATAATTTCACTAAAGGTGTTCAAATTGAAACAACTTATTTGTCAAAAGTCATTAACCATAATTTAATCACTTGAATTACGCATCTTTGGACACAACTAAAATCGATAACTATCATTGATTACTTTAAAAAATCATTCTGGCTGCCATTAATGCTGTTTCCTATTTTTTTTAAACTATATAATGTACTTTAGTTATTTTATACTTAAGTAAAAGTAGTAATATGCGTCCAATGCTTATTTTATTAAAAATCATTAAAGCGTTATAATAACATTTTTTTTCGTTTTACTGTTTGCTAAAAGTAACTATATGCATATAATGAATTCTAGCTCAAATACTTTCAGAGCGATATTCATATTATTTTATTTTTTAAAGTTAATAAGTAACATTAGTGAATATTCAAACGTAATAAAATGTGTAAAAATAAAAAAAGATGTTTTGATTAAAGTAACTAATGGTCATAAACCATTTCCGTCAGATCAATAAAGCAAAAATTGAAATTAATGACTTAATGTCATTGCTGTAACATCGAAATTACTTAACGTAAAAAGAAATGGGTCAGTGCGTTAGAAAGAGTAAGTCGTGGCGAATCCGCCTGTGTTTGTACCTGTACTTAGTAACTTTATGCCTTTAATGACTTCTTGCACTAAGCCGACGATATATGAGTTTTTTTTTCAAACAGTGTTGACAATGTCAGAAATAGGTCCGAAAGTTACGATCTTACGTTTTTCTTTTCTATCACTCAAAATGTATGGGATGACATTCTCTTTCTTTTAGGTACGTTGCTATTAAACACGTGGTTAACTTACTGTCATGCTAGAGGCTAGGGATCCTGATTCATATTATTTTGTATGAAGCCATATTATGTATTTTCTCAATATTTCTACCGTCAGACACCAACGAAAAATGCGAAAAGAGCGGAAAATTAAAATCAAATGAAATATCACGTCGGTTTCATGACATGATATATCTCGGAATCCTTTATGTTTGAATGTCATCCGTAAGACGGATTTCTTTCCCACATGTATTAAATTTCATTTTCCATTCGCAATATTCGCAATTTATGATTACCTACGATATGTCAACGCGTCATGTTGTATTTATAATTATTTCGTATGAAAATATTTAGTATTAATATTTAATAGTAATACAGGGATGGCGCGTTCAACCCAGTTAGTGGTGGCCCTGCCTACGAAGCTAGCGGTCCTAGGTTCAATTCCCAGTATGGGCAAATATTTGTGTGACGAGCGCGAGTGTTTAAAGATAAAGATAAAGATAAAGAGACATTTATTCGCAACAAAACAAAACCACATTACACAGATAAAACAATATCAAGACACAGAAAAAAAATTACGAAACGGTCACAACTCAGCATTCGCTAGCCGTAAAGCCAGCACTGGTCTTCCGTTGGAACCGCTTGGTGAAAAAACGGAAAGTGACACATTTAACACAAAACAACGCTAAAAGAAAAACATCAAGGATCAAACACAATAATTTGTTCGAGATTATCTCGAACGTCTCAAATGACCATAAAAATTTATGGCCTGGTAAAGTTGGCAACACAAAGGAAACAGAATCAATAAAATAATACCAAAGATAACTATAGTCTATGGAAACGTAAACAAAGCAAGCATATAGGTTACGCAACAATAACAAAATTATAGACTTTCAATTCAAGAAATAAAACCCCCTGTTGGCTGTTTGTTCCTTAAACTTGGAGGTTTTCTACGTATATCTCTATATAAGTAGGTTTATAGTTGTGTAGTACCCATAGTACAAGCCTAGTTCAGTTGAGGACTAGGTCTATATGTTTGAGCTTGTCCCCGTGATATTCATTTTTTTAACAATACTTGTAGAGACAAAGTAGAATAAAGCTCGATTTACATTGGTCAAAGACAGTGGCAAGTACAGTTTGAAGGACATTGGAGTGGAAAAATAGAAAGAGATTCTCTTCGGATCCACTGACTCGCCACTGTCCGATCGGTTTACGCTACTGTACTGTCCACTGTCGCTTGACTCGCCACTGTCCGATCGGTTTACACTACTGTGCTATCCACTGTCTCTTGACTCGCCACTCTCCGATCGGTTAACACTACTGTACTGTCTACTGTCGCTTGACTCGCCACTGTCCGATCAGTTTACACTACTGTACTGTCCACTGTCGCTTGGATCGCCACTGTCCGATCGGTTTACACTACTGTACTGTCTACTGTCGCTTGACTCGCTACTGTCCGATCGGTTAACACTACTGTACTGTCCACTGTCGCTTGGTTCGCCACTGTCCGATCAGTTAACACTACTGTGCTATCCACTGTCACTTGACTCGCCACTGTCCGATCGGTTTACACTACTGTGCTATCCACTGTCACTTGACTCGCCACTCTCCGATCGGTTAACACTACTGTGCTATCCACTGTTACTTGACTCGCCACTGTCCGATCGGTTTACACTACTGTGCTATCCACTGTCACTTGACTCGCCACTCTCCGATCGGTTAACACTACTGTGCTATCCACTGTCACTTGACTCGCCACTATCCGATCGGTTTACACTACTGTACTGTCTACTGTCACTTGACTCGCCACTGTCCGATCGGTTTACACTACTGTACTGTCCACTGTCACTTGACTCGCCACTCTCCGATCGGTTTACACTACTGTACTGTCAACTGTCACTTGACTCGCCACTCTCCGATCGGTTTACACTACTGTACTGTCTACTGTCACTTGACTCGCCACTGTCCGATCGGTTTACACCACTGTACTGTTCACTGTCCTTGGCCAATGTAAATTGGGCTTGAGGGGGTGCACATATAGCGAAGCGTACCGCAGACACCTTTTCACTGCCAAAGCATTATCGTCTATGCAAGTATTACAGTAAGATCCAATTAATTAACACGTGCTCAGGAGACAAGATTTGAGTTAAGCTAAATAGAAGCTCTTTTCTTTTAGCTTTCCGTTATGCCATAGCTAGCTTTCCCCTATGGCATCCAGTAATATACACATGAAATAAACTTATTTCGTTAATAAATTAAAAGCACCCTGTGTGGTTGCCGGGTTAGAATAGTGCCACTCCGTGCTTCCCGCGGATGTCGTAAGAGACGACTAAGGGAGTAAAGGCTTGCAGTACTGTTAGGCGATGGGCTTGCAACCTGTCATTAATACACTGGTAAACATCTTAGCCTGATTGTGCAAAATGTGGTTACAGAATTATCAACAAGTTTTTAGGGTTGTTGGAAATTCTGTAGCTCTGCCTACCCCACTCTGGGAATGAAGGCGTGAGTTTATGTATGTATGTAATTAAAAGCAAACTTCAAAAACCCGACTGTATTTTTATATTGTCGTCAAAATACCTATGTTAATAAGTGTCAGTTTTCCATTGCTGTTATTTCAATTTTAACAGCTTAGGTATTATATATCATTCGGTATGGTGAATGGATTCTGACGATACCATGCTCATCATCATCTCGAGCATCTATTTCTCCAGTATTGGACATAATGCCTCCCCAAATTTCCTCCATACCGACTGTTGCCGCAATGTCGTCGGATCATCTAGCTTTAGGTCTACCAGGTCTTCGGCTGCCTGTTCTAGGCCTCTGTAACCTTCCGGCTCCACCGATCGTCCCAACTTCGCAGGAGATGTCCTGCCCACTGCCACTTGAGACAGGAAATCCGGTTCCTAACATCCGTCAATCCTGTCTTTCCGCAGATAACCTCATTTCAGATCCTGTCTCGAAGAGTGATCCGGACCATCGCTGTCTCCATTGCTCTTTGGGCAACTTTCAACTTCCTCATAACGAAGTCGGTAATTGTCCAGGTTTCACACCCATAGTTTAGCATCGGTAGTATGCATTGGTTAAACGCTTGTCGCTTTAGGTTTATTGGCATGTCTGACTTAAAAGATCATCCAAGCTGGATCCGTCTCTTAATCTACATTTCCCAATCATTCTCCTTGATGATGACTTGTCCCAAGTAAATGTATTCCGTATTTTCAGCCGGCTGGAGATAGTCTCGAAGTACTTTTAAAAATGAACCCTGAAAACATAACACTCCGTTTTTTGGGCAGTCATGTTAAAACTAAATAAATATTAGAGAGAAATAGAATCGACTATATAAATAAGAATAGTCCAATAAAAACCACGTTTATACCAACCAATTTCATTTAAATGCCTGCATTACCGTCCGTAGCGCTACATGAGTGAATTTATTAAATTCGTCCATGCGAGAGGTGTTTACACGGGTAAAAGATATTAAAACTTGAGGATATTGCCTCTTTATATTACTTCCTTATTATGACAGTACGTATTATTATTTATTTATTTATTGGCGTCTCATAATATCGTAATTTTGCCAATGTCAAGTATATATAAGCAACGTTGTACGGTGAATCCTGTCCTGTCCTCGAAGTCTTCCAGTCATAGTAGATATGACCCTCGAAGATGGCGAGCATCCACTTCAATGGCTTACTCATTTGGAAGCATCTATATTTTAATCAATGCAGGTTCTTCATCAATGTTACAAGTTGCCCCGCAAAACTGGTCTGGATTTGCGAACCAAAATCAACGATAAGGTTTTTTTTTGTTTGCCCCGCGGCGACTTCAACAGCTACTACCGCGGGGATATGGCGTTTCCACAATGAAGTGATTTCGCCAGTGTCAAGTATATATAAGTATAAATCCAATCTTCTCTAGGAATGTAGGGGCAACGTTGTACGGTGTTATGTAGGAGCACGGCGAGTCCACTTGAAACGAGAAGTAAGATGCCCGATACACGAAATAAGCCCAAGTCTTCTATCACTGTGCAACACAAAGGCATAAAATGTACAAATCACTAACAAGAGAACTTTGAACACCTAAATACACAAAAATACAACACTAAAACAAATTACACATCCGCCATCTTTTGACGTTGCAAATGGCCTCCCAACGATAAGGTAATTTACAAAAAATAAACAGCCAGCCATAGACCAACAGTATATTTTTGTTCCGTCACTCATATAAACAACTTAATAATCACGCTTTTGAGGTTTGAGCACGGTCATAATATTTATTTATACGTTAATCATTGTCTTCATGTCCTTTTTAAGGTATTTTTTGATGAAAAGCTCTTTCGGTGAACATAATTATAATTAGACTGATAGATTATTGTCATAATGATTTTTTGATCATGAAAATGTAGTTATAATATGTTTTGATAGATTGTATTGATAAGAGAGGTTTTCGTGAACCCGGCATAATAATACGATGATGATGATGAATATATTATTTTTCATCACACTTGCTCGTAAATGGTGTTATTCCATGCCTGTATACAGAAGGACAATGGCCTAATTTGTTCCCGCGGGAATTATGGCGAGTTTGTCATCCCTAGGGAGTAATGACTTTCTTTTTAAAATTTGCAACTCTTTCGTACATCATTTCTGACTAAGGAGGTTTAATTTTCAGCCAAAAATTAAATCGGTTTCTAATTTCATCTTTAAAAATTAGCTATAGACTAACTTACATTACACAAAACCTATACGCTTCATTAAACTTCATTATTTTTATACCTATTTCAAGTTTATATTAACATTTATCATTAATTTTAGTAATTATACATTTTTATCAAATTGGCTAAATCTGGCTCGAATCCAGGTCGAAACTAAACGCAGTTATTATCTGTGGTAGAGGTCACAAAAAAAAATCGTTTCCATTTACGTTCCCGTTCGTCAAAAGTTATTTCTTTATATTTTGCAGAGTTAAAGTGTTTTCTCTTTGTTTTTTTTCCTCGCAAATGTGATGAAAACCATTGTGTGTATCACAGGCAGTAAGGGGATTACTAACTCGAGTCATTAAAAGCCCTTCGGCGTCGGGCTTCTAACACTCTCGTTAGTAATTCCCTTCATACTACCCTTGATGCACAATTTACTAATATTCAACCTTTTTAATAAACTCATTAGAAGTAACATTATATTGTCATCTCCATTTCATGCTCTATCTAAAGACAATTACAGTCAGGTATACTTGCTATTGTATTAGCGGTCTGAAATGGAACCGACTTAAATCACTTTCAGGGTACAGTCAATTGCAAAAATATGTATCGAAAGATTCCTCTCATAAATATGTTCTTATGAAACTGGAATAATGTGTATTGGGAGATATTTTTGAGATATTGCGCTCTCTCATATTTTTACGCTTGACAGTACCATTCAATAATAGTTATCAGCGGGGTTACCACGACATGGCTGTGCAATTCTAATAGCTGTCCCTTACACTCATCCTGAACTGAATTTCTTAGCCATGTCATGGTAACCCCCCAGCAATTTTCATTGTATTCGTGTTTCTTTCCATAAAACACAAGCGACAAATGTATTGTTAGATGTAACCGACTTCAAAAAAAGGAGGAGGTTCTCAATTCGTCAGGATCTTTTTTTTAAATATTTAAATTCCCCGATTATTCGGAGAGCACTGGACCGTTTTGTTTTTTTTTTTCGTTGTTTGAATGGGTATACTTTCTAGTTAGTGCCATTGTCAACACGTCAGGATCTGATGATGGGATCTTGGATAAATCAAGGGAACTCCTCAAATATTATAGGCACACCTATAGCGATTTCGGTATATTTCACTGTTGCATTGGCTTTTGAAAAGTACTATATGGTGAAGTGGAACTGATGATGAAGATCATAGATGGCCACCGGAACTCCTTAACGGTACCTATTTGAATGGTGGCGATCAGATATCTCGATTAAGATATTTGAGCGACTATGAGGGAGCACATTTAGGTTTAAATATGACTGACATTCCCGCGGCGTTGCCTGCAGTCAGCTTGAAATGTTCTATAGTTTCTCATTAATTGAGAAGTGGGACTACATAACAGCATAAATAGGATCGCTTAAAAAATAATAATAATAATAAATGTTTAAAAAAAAAAACTCCCCTTCACAAATGCAAGAAATAATTTCTTTTAAAATGGTAGGTGGGTCAGTCCAACTGAAGTCGGCGTCCCACACTATTTTAAACCAAAAGCCGAATACAGTTGGACTGACCCACCTACCATTTTATAAGATGTTATTTCTTGCATTTTTTCTCACTGACGATTGAGGACTTATTTTAATAGTTACGCGGTGATTTCAAAATCACTTCGTTCGTGGTCAGTGAGAATTGTATCAATTAAAAGGTAAAAATCTGTAAAATCAACCCCTGCATGTAGTTTTTTTACAAATCATAACAGAAAAATAATAATGAAAATAACATCTAAAGCACCAACTTTGAGCATTCTGTATTTATTTTTGGTATATTTAGGAAGTTCCGACAAAGAGCTAGCGATTTCTTACCAATGGAACCATTGTCACATTCCAAATCCGCTTCTCCAGAAGCAACATACTTACAAATAACATCGATAACTTCCCCAAATCCTCGGCATTACGTCATCGATATAAAAACCCGCTTAAATAAAACAGCAATCACTACGTCGCGTGGCAGCTCTAATTCCCAGTTTCGTTGTTACATCGCGTATTATTGCTTACAGGGCAATAAAATTGTTTTATCGCACCAATATCGTGACAATATTGTAGGCGGTAGTGATGGGAAAAAACAATGAAGATTAAAAGCTGAGTATAATTTGAATCGGGAGTACTGTGTGGTACTCCTTTGTGCTAGTTCTCATAATTAATACAGTACCTACTTTAAAGCGTCATATAAAAAAAACATGCTGGAATTTCTTGCTTAATAAATATTTGCATCTTGATTTTGACCGTGTCAAAAGGCAAATTGTTTATCAGAAAACAGGTTTTAATAGACGCAAAGAGGTTGGTAAAGAAGATGGTTATCTGTAAGGGATCGGTATTTAGCGATAGGACCGCCTGGTGCGTCAACTCGAAATATTAATTAAATTAGAATATTTTGTATTTAAGTTAACACGTACCGCTAGCCAAAAAGTAAAAAGGATTTTGACGCGTCCATTCATTGCAAAACCGACCGTCCATCAATAGACGTCCTTCCGCTGATATCTTGATAATTATGAAATTAAAACGAATAGACCCATATTATTTAAGATACCTTTCGCTTATTCCTTAAGAAACTGTTTCATTCTAAAAAGGAATGGAATAAGTGGTCTACACAAACACGACTTGTACCATGACCGTTGACTGTAGTTTTGTCAATAATCTTAATTAACTATTAACATTTTGCTCGCGGACCCGTCCGCGTAGAAGTCGTTTATCACTGCTCCCTCGGGAACTGTCCAATTTTCCGGGATAAAAACTATCGTATTGGATAGCAGGCGCTTAATTTTCGTAATAATATTAGACAATTGCAAAAGGATGGTTTAATAAAAATCCAGAAGCTTAACGTGCATGCAGCTTATAGCGAATGTTCATTTACAAAAGTTCTAGGAGAGGGGTATGTATGGAACAAATGTGTGACGTAGAATGTGACTATGTGTGGCTGCTTCATGTAGGTTGCTCACAGGTGTCGCTATGTGTCCAAACCATGGTATATTCCAGGTCCTATCCTATATCTGTGGCAAGTTTCATCTCGATCCGTTCAGTGGTTCAAGCGTGAATGAGTGACAAACATCCAAATATCCAAACTTTCTTATTTATAGGTATAATATCAGTAAGATGAGTATGCAGATGCACGAAGATATCGTCACATCCTTATTTATTTGCACGGTTTGGTCGATTTAGCCGTGTTGCGTATTGTTCCGGCTGTTCTAACATTACGACGTGATTTAATAACTGACCATCGCTTTGATTTAGATGATATAGCTCTTGTTTGATTAAACTAGGATGACATTGCGTCAGAATCATCCAAATATTCAAAATTCAAAATATACATCGTCGCACGACGTTAATATGGACTGATTCTACCAGTGCTTCGGACAAGACCACGATTGCTGAGAAGAAGCGCCACAAGAAACTCCAGCAATAGGTCATTTTTTCAATCATAAGAAAAACACAATGATACTTAAAAGTAATAGTAATTATATTACATTAAACTTAAAATAAGAACCACATGACGAGGTGTCCACGTCAAAGCCATAACTGGAATATTTAACAGAACAACTAGTCCTTGCAAACGTGAACAGATCGGACCCCACAAACAACACCCACTCACGAGTATGACGCGCATCTCAGCCATCACCTCCCTCAACCATGCTGCCCTCCTACGGAGTAAAGGCAACAGCGCAATTAATAACTTAGGGCTTTAATATTGTCAACAGAAACAACAACGAAATACTACTAAACATTAGAAATGATAGGTGCATGCAGAATGTAAAAGTGAGTGCAATAATTAACCAATAAACATTCGTTTGACAGATTGTTAAAATAAAAATGTTCCACACTGTTTTTGGAATAAATAAATAATAAATAACAAATATTCATAAAAGCTTATTGAACACTCAAAGGTTTATAACAAGGTTGGAAGTGCAATACAATTCATATAGTATAGATGTGCCTTTTTTTCGTAGAAGGGCAGTATGTGTTTGAAAGGGTAGGGAAATATTTCAATTGTTTTAAAACAGTTGAATTAGGTGTGAACCTGTAAAGGCTGTTAAGGCTACAGTAGCCATGGCTGTACAGGGCAGCGACTGCGGTAGAACAAATTTAATGCATAGAAATCGCCTCATCCCCGCTGCGACGTTCGTGGCATGCTTCAAGCATTGCACTTTTTTTATTCGCTCCTGTATATAGCTCGCTGTAGTACTAGATCAGGTTCCCTATTACCTAGGTATTTTTATTTATATAAAAGAAGAAACTCACTGACTGATTTATTAATGCTCGGCCACAAGTGCTGGATCTAGCGACTTGAAATGAATGCTCTGTTGTCGGTTTGATGGATTTTAGCATGATATTATCAGGTATCGTCAAGTGACAAGCAATATTTTAATCAAAGATGAAAGAGGGATTTTTTTACATAATATACAGTGTGTAAATGGTATACGGGCGTTCCTTTTAACTGTGGTTAGTATAACCCCTACTGAGCACATTTAGGCAGCTTTTATTAAAATTAAATTAAAAAAAAATAACCATACAAAATAATTTAACACGTAATGTATAAGTAATAAATATTACGTACTTACCTGACAGATGGACTTCGATGTACATTGCGCGTCGATAGTATGTTCAAAAATTAATAACGGTGTATACGTTAGCGTAATCAAAATAATTATTTCTGTTAATGATTAGTACCATTTACACACTGTATAGGGGACAATATAAAACAATGTACTTTTACTGATTGCTTTTTTATTATTTTAGCACTTGAACAGATATGTTTTATTACGCATGTGCTTTTTGATATTGAATATAATAATAATGGTAAGTAAACAAAACCATCTGAGTCGATTTAAATAAAAAAGATTTCTTACTAATATTATATGTGCGAAAGTTTGGTTGCTAGACGGATTTGGATGAAATTTGAAATGGAGGTAGCTTATACCCTGGATTAACACATAAGCTACTTCTCTTCCCAGAAAATATAAAAGTTCCCGAGGGAATAATAATGATTTAAATCTATGCGGACGAAGTCGCGGGCAGAGGCTAGTTTTAAATAAGGCTTTGGCCATAAAAACAAAATTAAAAAGTGCCAAGTATAATGTCAATTTGTTAAAGCACTTTAACTTCAAAGGGAACTTTATCTTAGATGTATATTCTGAATAAGTTAAGAAACCACAATTTCAATATTAAGACGATACTAATATTAAAGTTATACTTCAGAGGACAATTAACTTTCGTTTTAGAATATTTGCAGCAAAATTGGTATGAGCAAGCTATCTTACATTTTAGTTACACTGCCGAGCAAAAAACGGTTTTTATATATGGTTCTCTTTAAAAATTATATGCAGAAACTCCCCGTCATTTTCTCTTGACGTATACAAGGTGTATTAAATTTATTAATTCGCTGTTTATTATCAACTTAATACTTCTGCTACACTTTGTACTTAAACAATCTTACACAAAGTTTTAGTTAACTTGTTCTGAGCCTCTATTCGACACGGTAAAAACCATATCGTGTTTGATCTGTGATCGTATTGTCAATGTTTTGATAGCTCTTATTTTCTCGACAGTAATGGCGGCCGAGGGTTAAACGATTCCGTAACAGTTCAAATACGATATTGTTTTTACCGTGTTGAATGGAGGCGCTGTTCGTGTGTGTTGTCTTTTAAACTATTATGGAATCTACAAGCTGATCTGATGATGGAGTGGGAAGGTGGCGACAGGATCTCCGTTATACTTAACGTAAACCCATTGTGTTGGGACCCATTAGTTTGGTCTTGATAAGGAGATACATAAAAAGTATAGTTGGCGGCAAAAGGTTTCCCTGAAAATGGGGTTTTTTTGACATACATTTATTTTTATGTTTAAATCAAGGTTAACGTTTAAGTGCTTGCAAACACTTTAACCCCTTAGTCTCCCTCCCTTTACTGTACAGCGTTAAACCCATGTTTGAATGATTTTCTCACCGGCATCCCTTACTATACTTCGTTTGTTTATATACTAAACTAAATGTAAACAATCGAAACTGTGGTTATAATAATCCGCCAATCAAAAAACTTTAGACATCATGTTTTGTTTCACGAAGATACAGATTAAATATGAAAGATGTTTATACAGTAAGTAGGCGGCACGGAAAGTTTACGAACTATATATCATGGTATTTTAATTTAGTTTCTTAATTAAATTGAGTACAGGTAATATTTGGCCTCGCTGTTCGATAGTTTTGCATCAATTTTCTCTCTGACTATAACTCAGTAAGCGTATTTACCCATCGCTTCGATACCGATCGTGGCTTGTTTACGTCACCCATTAAACACGGGATATCTTTCGACATTCGAAATGAATGACAGGCTATTCCGAAATTCGGAGTTAGATTAAAATAACCCAGCGTTAGTTTATGCCTGCCTGGTACGAGCAAGAGTTATTGCAGTTTTGGTGTACTCCAAACGAAGGGAATAGAGTTCAGTTTGGCCGGATAAAACAATGTTACAATATACGATGATTCGTTTTCGTATTGTGACATTTGAATCGACAATCGAGATAGCGCGGGAAAGATACGATACAACATGTGTATGCGCTGCGATTGTTTTTAGCTAATGACTAAAATTTATCGTAGGAATGAATCAACAAAACATAATTGAAATATGTTTACGAATTTATAAAGTGTGTTAGGGCCTAATGAAAACTGACACAGGCTGTTTCAAACCATTATTCTGAAATGAAAAAACGTGGATTTTTTTAGAGACATTGCGCGCGTATTTTTCGATCTAAAATAGCGTATTATAAAATACTGAATACATTATGAGGAAAAAAAGATGAAAAAGCAACGCATTTAAAATACTTGTAGAAAATACGTTGCATAGAGAAAAGGTTTTTTAAAAACATTACTCTTGAATCTTAGATATTTGGGTAAAAATCACCTGAATCAAAGTTTAGCACAATGTTTTGAAACTAGAATTTCGGTGGACCGGCTTATACACCTTGGGAATGTGGAATAATCTCATGCCCAGCCATGTCATGCCGGCCTAACAGGCACATTTGACAGGTTGACGTCTATCACTCCCCACGTGTTTCCAATTTTTAATTGACCGAGTATTTATATTACTGTTGCATCGTCCTGTACACAATCATACAGAACTGCAGTGACGCGTAAATTATCCCAGAGCTCAAATCAAGTCCGTAGGATTAACTAGTGAAAATCCAAAGGCAAATAAAATATTCGAAAATTTCACCTTAATCTGGCGCTACAAGAATATCCAATATCAGACATCAGTAACGAATAATATTAAATATAATTAAGCTCAAAAGCACTTAAATTAACTTGTAAATCTTGAGACTTGGCGAATAACAAACTTGGATATTCGATAAAAGACTTAAATCGTTTAATGCCTTAAAGTTAGAGCGGCCATTTTGGTGTCGGTTCTGTTTTAATTTAACTTTCTCACGGTGCGTTGTTTAAGTAATTTAACAAAGTTTTTGCTAAATTATGGAGTAGAACGTTTGTGTTGATCATAGACGGAAATAATCTATTTATTTGAGGGGTGGTTTTAGCAACAATGATTACTAACACAAGTTAAGAATAAACTTTATAACCAGAGCCCGGATTTTTCATGGCAAAACAAGACACTATCGTAATCTGGCTAGTGATAGAAACATCATTTTATCGATATCGAGTATTATTTATAAAAGCTGTGCTCGAACGAAACCCTGAATATGAAAGTTTACGAGATATATCTGATAATTGTACTCAAACTGACAATTATACCAATTACAATATTACCAAATTTGTTCCCTTGACGTCAAGTGAAGTTGAACGTACATTTAGTATATATAAATGGCGTTATAGTGATAAACGAATCTGTTTGCTCCCAGAAAATGTTGAAAAACTAATGATTATCTACTCCAATCACCATTACACGAATAAAACGCCACGTGCTGCTGTGTGTACCAACGTGGATTACGACGAAGAAATTGAATATTTTTCTATATAACTTCATACAAACTATGTATGTTTTTTTATGTTGTATGGGTATGTACATTTTATTTGGTCACGTTTTTTATTCTATTACATAATTATCGATATCGATAAAATGATGTTTCTATCACTAGCCAGATTACGATAGTGTTTTGTTTTGCAATGAAAAATCCGTTGCTCTGTTTATAACACCACCTAACAAATACAAAGCATACCACTTATTTAAAACCGCATCTAAATGATGAAATCGGCATTGCAAATAACAGCAGTTGTGTTCCTGTGTGGGGACAAGACAACCGGTGAAATTACAACATTCCATCTTAGTCCTCAGAGTTGGCAAGTCTTATGATTGAAGTTCTAAGAATTCATATGGGTCTCAGATCTCACTTAATATCAGGTGGCCTGAGTGCTAGTGTTCTTTCTTCTCGCCATACAAAAAAAACAGATTTTTAACTGAACTTTTGGCAATCACGCAAAAATTTGGCAGGACGCCGCGCCAACTGACGCAATGGACTAACAGTAAAGAAAAGATGAATCTTTTTTAGTAATTGTTTCACCTTAATCAATACCGAATACGGTTGCGTTAAAAGTCTATGATGAATTATATTCCAGTTGCACTTAATACTGGGTTAATATAGTATTGATTGACCTGAATTCCGTGTAATTGTGTCAATTAACACATTGAATAACTGGCGTTACGTAGATGCAAGTAGATCAGGTTAGATATTGTCTAACAGCCGGTTTAAATGTTTTAACGCTTATCTATTGATAAAGACATGCCATCCTTGCCGTCGATTGGGTCTTAATAAGAGATACCTAGATTGTATTTTGGAACGTGCCGTTTGGAAGGCTGATAATTTAATGCTGAGATAAAGATGAGAATAATAGCATTTTCATCACACTTGCTCGTAAATGGTGTTATTCCATGCCTGTATACAGAAGGACAATGGCCTAAATTGTTCCCGCGGGAATTATGGCGAGTTTGTCATCTCTAGGGAGTAATGACTTTCTTTTTAAATTTGCAACTCTTTCGTACATCATTTCTGACTAAGGAGGTTTAATTTTCAGCCAAAAATTAAATCGGTTTCTAATTTCATCTTTAAAAATTAGCTATAGACTAACTTACATTACACAAAACCTACACGCTTCATTAAACTTCATTATTTTTATACCTATTTCAAGTTTATATCAACATTTATCATTAATTTTAGTAATTATACATTTTTATCAAATTGGCTAAATCTGGCTCGAATCTAGGTCGAAACTAAACGCAGTTATTATCTGTGGTAGAGGTCACAAAAAAAAAATCGTTTCCATTTACGTTCCCGTTCGTCAAAAGTTATTTCTTTATATTTTGCAGAGTTAAAGTGTTTTCTCTTTGTTTTTTTTCCTCGCAAATGTGATGAAAACCATTGTGTGTATCACAGGCAGTAAGGGGATTACTAACTCGAGTCATTAAAAGCCCTCCGCCTTCGGCGTCGGGCTTCTAACACTCTCGTTAGTAATTCCCTTCATACTACCCTTGATGCACAATGTACTATTACATTAAATTTTAATATTTTTTTTGCTATTATCCACATTATATTTTACACATATTTTTTTTACAAAAAATCGTTTATCATAAAGCATCTTATAACAATTTATATAAGATGCTTTCCCTAAATTAAGCTTATCAAAAACAACCTAGAAACATTTTAAGAGAACATAAACCTCTCAAGAAAATCCTGCTTGCCAGGAAAAATAATTCAGAACCACACGTCCGATGCACAGGGAAATAAAAATGACTTTAAATTCTAATATTTCTGAGACATCCTGTACAGGTGGCGGGATCTAATGTGCGAACGTGGATAAAATATTGACGGCGACGGCATTCAAATTAAATCGGAAAGGAATTCAAGTGAAAAACGATTGCGTGGCGCGGCGTGATTGAACGTTTTATGAATATAGTTGGGACGTTATTCACTCTATACTTTATTACTCTGAAGAATTTTTTGGCTATGTCAGAGAAAATTTAATGTGCGATGTGAAAAATGCCTGCAGTGATGAAATGTTCCTTATTTCGAGGTGTAAAATTGTTAGTTGTTAGCTTAAGGTTTGTAAAATATAGGGTAAAGTCACCAGTAGTCAGCCAGATCCCTGTAGTCAGCCTCTGCCTTTTTATTTATTTTATTTATTTATTAAAAAGTACATACACATCACATATATTAAACACTTACAGACTATTTATTGATAATGTAATATCTTCTAATATAGTAGACAATTACGGAGTACATAACTTGATTGATGAATTAATATTAACTATCACATTAATTAACAATCCAAGTAGCACCTAACCAAAACAATGAATTAATTAATAAAAAAAATAAAAAGTTAATTCGTAAATTGAAATTGAAATATATATTTAAAAAAAAAAAAACGAGAGTAAGTATGTATATGTATTTCCTAATTATTAGACAACACCGACAGTATTTTGGTTTTGGCCTATACTTTATATGAGTGGAAAGAGTACGAAAGATATATTTCCCACTCTTCGCACTCATATAAGGTCGACTACTGGTCTCTGGCTGACCACTGGTGACTTTACCCTAGTTATTCTGATGTGAACCTATAAAATATACAAGATGTCCGGGATAAAATTACTTTGAGTTAAATAAGGGGTGATAGAGTAGCTCTAGCTCTTCTCAATTGTAGATACTAAGTTTACTTACCTACTTATACTGTATCATCATCATCATCATCATTTCAGCCATAGGTCGTCCACTGCTGAACATAGGCCTCTCCCAAAGATTTCCACCTCACCCGGTCGGAAGCGGCCTGCATCCAGCGGGTCCCCGTAGACTTGACCAAATCGTCCGTCCATCTCGCGGGGGGTCGCCCTACGCTGCGCTTGCCGGTACGAGGTCTCCACTCGAGAACTCTACTGCCCCAGCGGCCATCAGTCCTTCGAGCAATGTGGCCTGCCCATTGCCACTTCAGCCTGCTAACCCGATTTTCTATGTCGGTTACTTTAGTTCGTCTACGTATCTCCTCGTTCCTGATTCGATCTCGTAGCGAGACACCAAGCATAGCTCTTATACTGTATATAATACTAATAATTCGTTTGTACACACGCTGAGACAATAATAGATCTCATAAAGTTTTTGACCTTGCTTGTGAGTGTGAGTAATAAAAAAATACTTGTATACCGGTGTTGTGACCGCTTTATATTTTTTTCTACGTCTAAACCGGAAAGGATAGGGACTAACCATAGGTACGTGAGATACGAAAGAGAATATCACATAATTGTTTCCAATATTCAAACCGCGGATAGTTTAGGTTCATAAAATTGGAGTAACATTTTGATATTTGCTAAACACAGAATGGTCAAGTTTAAATTCAAAGTTGGTTAATCTGTCCGTGGTTGAACATGAGGACGGCTATAGAATGCTTATTTTTAATAAAAAAATATTGACAAAATAACACGGGAACTCTAAGCCGAATACAACAGATTGCAGGACCAAGTTTTTAATAGGCTTAAGCCAACGAAGGCATAAACAAAATGGAAACGAGTGTTTAAGGCAATAATGAAAAGCCGGGGCTGAACGAAAATATTTTTGTTTGCCGCGAATGTTATGTTTTCATTATCTTTTTTCCGGGAAACGTCTTATTCTTGTGTTGTCATTCTTTCTCTGTAATGCGAGGGAATCATGTTGATTTCTTGTTAAGTTTAGCCTCGAAGTATTTGTGTTGGGATTTGCTGGTGTGTAGATAACGGCTTCGAAGCCGAGATTATTAACCAATACTATAATTATTACAATAAAGATTGTAACCCTTATTATATGATATTAATTTACTCAGTAAAGTCTTGACATACGCTTCCTTTTATCTAAACAGAGTAAAAAGTTTTTTTTGCGCACCCTATATCTGCCCTGTTATGCTATTAAGCAGTATCTCAAATCCAAGAACCAAGGCAGTTTTAACTCAGGTGTGTTAGTAATAGGGTTGATATTGGTACAAAATTGATCTCATATACTACCAATTAGTTCAGGAGGGCAGATATGGTATTTGAGGTTAACCAATGGCAAATGTCGTCCTGTAGGCGTAGCGAAGATGCAAACGCTGCTAACGTTTTTGTTTTCTAGCGATTCAAAATGTATAGAGTTGACATTAGCTGTTAAAACGATCTGTCATTAGCTTACGTCAATTCATGCACTGATGGATGCAGGATCTGTGGCAGCTCTCCTCCAGCTCTTACCAGCCACCTTGCAAAGGCCGCCGCTCCACCAAGTCTGAGGGCGTCCTACACTGCTTTACTCCATCCGCGGTCTCCACTCAAGAACACGACTCCAGCGGTTATCCGTTCTGCGGCATATGTGACCGGCCCACTACCACATCAAGCTGCTAATTCGATGGGCTACGTCAGTAAACTTACTCTCTCGGATCACCTCATTACGGATCCGATCCTTTGAAGAAACTCCCAACGTCCAACCCTATACATATGGTCGATTTTGGAAATTCATCTTTTCTAGGCCCACTGGTCGTCGCAATCAAGCATAAGCATTCTGTCTCAGTTTTAGTATGCTAGTGCGAAAGGAGTGAGAGAAGGAGAGGGAGTTTTAGTGATGAGACACCTTAGCATGCGATGCCATTGGTTGTATAATATGTTCATAAGCGAGTTTTTTTAATTACAAGTAGCCGCCAAGCCTCAGTGATCGCACTATATGACAACTATTGAAATGACTGGCATATAAGCATTAATTTTAAGTTTACATTTAAATCTTCCATAATCTGATACACTTTTTTGTTCAACCATATTCTTAGCAAAAATGATTAGGTATGATTCAATTTTAGTCCTCCGTGTTGTCAACGCATTTGGCATCTTAAGGCCGTATTAATAAACTCTCCTTGACTGTGAGGCCCGTCACAAGATACGTCAAAGTAAACGCCAAACCATAAAACACTGACATTTTTGACGCATCTCGAGACGAGCATTAGAGTTGAGATCAGTTTATTAATACGGGCCTTGGGATCGCAGTCTTATCATCGCAGTCTCGAGACTTCAAATATCTATGAGATTCAGATCCCACTCAAGCAAGCATGATAAATTAAATAGGAATTGTTCCGACCAAGCATTATGTCATTTAATTACTTACTAACGCCTTTAGTCATTATTATTATGGCGTTGTAATCACGAAATAAGAAAGTCATAATAAAATCCCGGGCACAAATAACAAAACACAAGCCCCGGGCTGGACAGGACTCCTGATATAATTACTTCCTCTTTCATAGTTTCCTTATATTAAAAATACCAATCATGATTGAGGACTGAGTCACAAGGAGGGTCCTTACTTCTATAGGTACAGGGTGTCCCAGCAACCGGCGTCAATCCACCTCTGGTTTATAGAGCAGCTAAAAAGCTATCGATTTAATACCTATGTACTTTCAGCGATATTGATAATTTTAATCAGATTTTTTGTAAATTTCCCTTATGTCCATGTCACGAAAAATGATTAATTTCATGTTTTATTTCATAAGTTTTTCAGTGATATCTTACATAATTAGAATCATTAAGAATCAGCGAAGTTTTTAAACCTATAGGTATGCCCGTTTTTTTAAGTAACCTCATAAAGTATTAAATTAATATTTTTTTGTACGAGAGATACCACTGAAAATATTATGACATAAAACATGAAATTACTGATTTTTCGTGACATGGACATAAGGAAAAGTTACAAAAGTTCAGATTAAAATGATCAATATCCCCGAAACTAGTAAAAATCGCTGAACATACATGTGGGTTCAATCGATAGCCCTAGGCAGTCGACGTCGGTTTCTTGGAGACCCTGTATGTAAATTGTTAAAATAAATGAAAGTTTAATAATTAAAGATGGAGAAAAAAACCCCGGTATAATGGTGACCCCGTCTCTTACAGTTGATATCTCTTAAAAGGTCCAACCGACTTTCACGAAACCTATAAAACCCTGCTAGAAAAACTGCTTTCAAATAATAAAAACACATCCAAATCGGTTTACCCGATTAACAGCTACGGTGCCACAGACTGAAACACACAGCGGTCAAACCTATAACACCCCTCTGTTAAAAAGGGTTTTAAAATCCTGCTCTCTGTCTCTTTTTCAACAAATGGTGTTATAATGCCATTTACGCTTCAAAAGTAGCATACACAAACTGACATAATACTCACTTACGCATCACTGCACTGACGGTGTTTTATATGTTATACGCTTTATGTTCCCTTCGAATGCATATTATGGAATCAACCTATTTTTATTGTGTACTCAAACAGGGTATGTATGGGAGGTATTTTATTGATGAGATTTTTCTAAAGAATCGTTTGGGCAGCGTTCGGGAAGCTTCGCAACACATTTTCGTCCGAATTACCGCAGTGTTTAAACTTACGGATCTGAGACGTGGACGCTAACAATGGGCCTGATGAGGAAGCTCAAAGTCACTCAGAAGGCTATGGAGAGGGCTATCAGAAATGATGATATCCGCAGTAGAACTAAGGTTACCGACATAGCCCGAAAAAGAGCTAAACTGAAGTGGCAGTGGGCGGGCCACATTGCTCGCAGAATCGATGGCCGATGGGGTCAGAAGGTTCCGGAGTGGTAGGCCTCCAACAAGATGGAGTGACGACCTCGTAAGGATCGTGGGGACGCGGTGGATGCGAAAAGCACAAGACCGCTCTGAGTGGAGGGAGGCCTATGTCCAGCAGTGGACGTCTTTCGGCTGACATGAAAATACCTTCTGTACCAGTACATAATTTTGAGTCAAATAATATTACCTTTTAAAACCATACATGTTCTCGTATAGGATTAAGAGACCAAAACAAGCGGGCATAAAAATTAATATTTAGCAGTAAAAGATTCATTAGGTATTAAGTACCAACCTTGCACTCTGAAAAATCGGTCAAATGCGTAGCTGTTATTATGTCCCGATAGAATTCGATTGCCTGTCGATTGCCTGTCGATGAAATAAAAATTACTTAAAATAAGTGCCGGTATTTCAAGGGTCGACCCTTATCTCGCACAACCTGGCTACCTGAAAATTTAATCTATTTTAAATTGAAGACATTTAATTACCGTCTTATTTGAATCATAAGGCTTCCTATTCACTATCCCAAGATCCCGTAAACCCTTTCCCTCCTGAGCTTGTCATCAATCACGGCGGAAAGCCCTCTTTTTACCGCAAGTCCCTGATCCGAGTTACGTATACATAAATGCGAAATACATCGGATTTCGCTTAAACGCTGAAAGGCTTGCTTTATTTATTACTTACGTGGTTTTATGAAAAAACATTTGACGTATTTCTAGTGGTAAAAGTTTCTTTATATGAGTAGTTACATAAGACTTAAAAAATGTGCGACATATAGGGTGTTCAAAAAATTAACTGTCAGTGGAAAAAACTGGACAAATGCGAGTACAAGTAAAGTCATAAATATGTACTTACATATTTCTAAGACTTAAAAAAATTCTACACGATAAAGTCATGCCATGCGGTGGATGCGAATAGCACAAGACCGGTCTGAGTGGAAAGCCTTGGGGAGGCCTATGTCCAGCAGTGGACGTCTTTCGGCTGACATGATGATGATGATGATGATGACTGACAGTTAAGACCTGTGTAAACCTAAACTTATAGGTATCGCAATGGCTGTAGAAATATTAATGATTTAAAACTAGACGTAGTAGAGGGTTCAGTACAAAAAAAAATACTACGTTAAAAAATAAATATCAAGGAAATATCCCAAACAAACCTTGGCCCAAATTATGCTTTAAGTTTGTAGGCGCTATGGGAATGACACAATCACAAACATACTTAAATAAGTAAATGAAAATACCCAAGACAAAGAATCGAACCCAAAGAGTATGGCTAATAATAGTGTTTTTTTTTCTTTCTGTGTTAGGTACCCCAAAGGCTCAAGTTTTATATGATCAGACTTTACAGTAGCCATAAATAGGATGTGAAAAAAAGCAATTTAAAAAGACAGAAACAGCGCCAGTCTATCATAAAAGCTGACTGTGACAATATACACGGTGTTCACGTGCAGTTAAAAGCGTGTTGCGTTGGATTACACTCTCGAGCACTGAAACTGGCGTGTTTTTTGTGTCACCTTTTAGTTGGGGCTCCAGAGGTAGCGTATATGAGACATGTAATTAATTCAGACTTTATTATAATCCTTACTTAGATGATGTTTCATCTAGTTGGTAGTCACCCTGGTTACAAAGCAAAGAGTTCCGGGTACAATTTTCGGTGTTGGCAAATTAATATTTATGGCGTGATTATCAGATTTTTTTAAAGTATAAATATGTATCTTTATTAACATCCCATACAACAAGCATAAAGCTTAAATTTCCGCTAGGTTAATTATTAATTCTGCATGAATTTTCATGAAATTTTTTCATTACGTTATTTTATTAAATCACCATATTACTGATGCTGACTGATATAAAGTATTGTTATATTTTCGTGGCTCAACTTTAAACTGTGATAAAAACTAAAATGAACGATATAAAGCTACAAAGTCCGATATGGTTTGCGAGTGGCGTACGATTTAAAACAACTAGAAGAGTCCTCCAAGAAGAAATACAATAGTATGACGCACTACAAACACCAATTTTGAGCTCATTGTGGTTTCGAAATTTATATCAACAACCATCATCATCAGCCTGGTGCATTCTCTGATCTAGCTAAGAGTAAACCATAATTTCATCGAATTCTGCTAAAACCTTGCTTGCTTGCAGGTGGTAGGACCTTGTGCAGGGTCCGTCCGGATCGCTACCACCATCGTATCCATTACCCAATCGCCAAACAGCAGTTGTTCGCATTGTTGTGTTCCAGTTTGGGGATAAGATAGCCGGTGTAATGACTAGCATTGAGGTATTCCATCTTAGTCCTCAGGGTTGGCAACGCATTTGCAGTTTTAGGCTTGCAGCCTTGTGAATGCGAATGTCTATGGGTCACAGTTTCCACTTACCATCAGGTGGCCTTGAACCTTGAACCATGACGTTAGCATATCGCGTTAATTTCGTAGGTTAGGTTTGACTAGTGACTGACAAAAAAGAGGAATTAATTTCGTTGAAAGACGTTTCGGTAAAAGAATAGGTATACCTAGCTAGCTTTAAAAAGATTTAGCACTAGCACTAGCTAATTTTGGGACAAGGTCAATCGGTGCGATTTTGGGTAAGCTACATAATTGGGATAGACCAATAAAAAAAACTCACGGTTTTTACATTCGAAATCGAAAGAATAGGTCATTTTAAGAGACCAATTTCATTAATTTTGTATTTTACACAATAGTTTTGTTTTAATATCTATTTTTATTTAGCAAACATTTTATGGACGATATGATTGTTTTAAATTTAGGTTGGCATTTTCTAATAAATTACAACAATCAAATGATATCTAATGATAAAAAGCGATTGTAATAGTGTATTAAAACATACTAATTCAAGCGGTTTTCGCTTAACCCGTAAGATACACCTACGAGGGCTTCAAGCCGAAAACGAAAGTCAAACAGAGGTTATATATAGTTATGTCGAAATATCTGAAATAAATAAATATGTTGAAAACTTAATAATGCAGAACGGCTTTAAAACCCTATTCCTCGAAATGGTTTTCGAATAAGAGTAATTGTAAAAATATGAACAATCCCAATTCTATTATAATACCATATCAATAAAAAATCCGAATTAACTAACTAACCTAACCTAACCTACGTATAGCAACTTAGTTATGTATTTAATCTAAAAAACCTCCACCAATTCGGACAAATGAAAAAATATTTCATAATTTTAAGGTGTTCCCTTGTTTGGTTGAAAATACAAACGTCTTTCTAGTTACCTTGTTCCACGTTTATCGTAACGTTGATGTCAACACTGCATTTATTGCGCTCGCTGTGACACCGGAAGAATTCCCCATCGACTCACCTCATGGTCCCTGAAGTTTTTAATGCTGTTTCATAACATTGACGTACGTTGAGACATGGATGAAAAACGCTGTAAGAAATGGTGCAGGAAATAGTCTTACGGCAAGCAGAAACTAAAACATATTTATCACCGCATGAGATATTTTTTTGCTAGTCACAATTCTAACCTAACCTAACCTACGTAATGTTTAATATCCTGAAAATGTCTTGGTTACGGCCGAAAATTTGCAGGACGTCGATACTATTGCCCCTTTTTTTGGCATAGAGTAAGGCAAACGAGCATGCAGGCCACCTGGTGGTAAGTTGAATCTAGACATTCGCATTCACAAGACTGCAATCCTAAGACTGCAAATGCATTGCGAACTCTGAGGTCTAAGATGGAATGCCTCTATGCTTGTCATTACACCGGCAGTCTTATCCCCAAACTGGAACACAACAATGCGAACACTGGTGTTTGGCAGTCGGTTAATGGTTAAGATGGTGGTAGCGATCCGGACGGACCTTGCACAAGGTCCTACCACTCGCAAAGTTCGAGGTAGAAAGAAAACGAAGATCTATTAACTATAGCCAGTAGCCGAGAGGGGAGGCAAAGTTTTATGGTTGAGAACCTTTCCTCAGGGAGTTGCGATTCCTCGAGGATCTAAGGAGTGGAATTCTTCTATAGGCGCCTCTATGGGGTCCTATTTCTTCTGTTCTTGAGCGTTTGATGAACTTAGATTCGGTGAAATACAATCGATGAAGTGAAGTTCAATAAAAATATAATAGGTTACCGTAATAAGCGTACCTCGTGGGGGGGATGAGTAGATTTTTTTGCATTTGCTTAGGGTGGGACGGCAATGCCGCGGAGTAGTACTTTTCCCATTGTTTTATTTCAGTGAGAGTTCATAGAGGCATCCTGACTTAGTACTCAGGTTTGGCAACGCATTTGGAACCTTACGATTGCAGGCTTTAGAATTCAAATGTCTACGAGTGTTAGATCCCACTTACCATCAAGTGACCTGTGTGATCAACAAACGCTACCGCTGAAACTTTTCTCCCTCGGCTATCCGTAATTCTGGGATCCTAGTGAAAAATGGTACATGTCGACTTAACTCGTAATAAAAAAGGGTAGGTACGGTCTGCCAAGAAAGTGTCTACAGATTTGGCAAAAGTTTCTGTGAGATCTAATTACCGCTAAGGTTGACACTGTTCACTGTCATACAATACAATACAATACAATACA
This sequence comes from Acleris sparsana, assembly GCA_923062465.1. Taxonomy (NCBI): domain Eukaryota; kingdom Metazoa; phylum Arthropoda; class Insecta; order Lepidoptera; family Tortricidae; genus Acleris; species Acleris sparsana. The sequence continues at coordinate 3,968,362 of OV281302.1, read as the reverse complement.
AATAATATCATAATATTATTGCAAGGGAAAATCGAACTTGTTGTATCATGACGTGCAAATGAACTTCAACCAGTGGTAGACCAAATTTTGGGCCGTCTGTACATGAACGGAGTATACTAGACAAACTTTTTTTCACTTAGTCTACAGAAGACTTATACCCTTTTTCGAAGGACCCCAATTAAACAATGTGCACACATTAAAACTCGCTGATGTTCAAACCCGAACCAAACCGACAATGTGACAAATGGAAAGTCTTGCGTTGTTATAATTGTGCACTAATTGCACAAAGTTTGGCGCCTCGTTAAAACTTACTGCGGAGTCGGGCGAACCCTGCACTGATCTAGACTTGGAGTGTAAATGAGGCTTTAATTCGGGGGAAACTATTATTTTGCAAACAAGTCTAACAAAAACTGATTTTGTAGACGAAGGTTTTTGTACCGGTAATGTGCAATTAAAAAAGAAAAAAAAAACAGTAAATTGGCAACATGAGGGCTCTTTTACACGCTGGTAAAATGGATTTTTTTTTATAGCATAGGGAAGGCTGACGAGCACACAGGCCACCTGATGGTAAGTGGAAACTGTGACCCATAGACATTCGCATTCACAAGACTGCAAGCCTAAGACTGCAAATGCGCTGCCAACCCTGAGGACTAAGATGGAATGCCTCTATGGTAGTCATTACACCGGCTGTCTTATCCCCAAACCGGAACACAACAATGCGAACACTGCTGTTTGGCGGTAGGAGGATAAGATGGTGGTAGCGATCCGGACGGACCCCGCACAAGGTCCTACCACCCGCAAAATGAAGTGGAGTGAAACTACCAGCGCTTCAGACAGGACCACTGTGGACAAGAAGCGCCGCAAGAAACTTTTACGCATTCAATCACGCTTACGCTTAATTTTTTTTTTGTTATTTGTTGGTTATTACTTCGGCAATAATATTTGAAAAAAACATATTGTGTCTACCTCTAACAGCTCAAGAGATAGGTACATACGATTGTTAAGGGCGAGCAAACAGCGACAAAAATATGTCTCTCTGTGAAAAATCTGTCAGGTTCATGAGATACATTTTAACCGTTAGGTCAGACAACAGACGGACAGCCAAGGTTTAGCATGGATTCGTTGGTACCCTTTGGGTACGAAAACCCGACTAACTGTTCAGCATCAAGACTAACGAAGTTCTGACAGCCATAACACTCCTTCGGTGCAGACAAACCGACTGCCCTTACTTTAAAATCTGTCAAGGCGCTTATCCTAGAGAAGCTCTCACTGAAACATGGAGACATACACACAAACTGCACCCAAGGACCAACGTGCATGGAAAGTTGATAAATGTAGAGGAAGTGGAAGAAGTATGTTTGGACCTGTAGATCTGGCGCTACATACTGTCTGCCTACCCCATTGGCAGACATGCATACGGACATCCGCATAACACTACCCTCCTTAGCAGTAGCAGTATAGAAAGTAATTACAGTAACTATTTTTTTTAACACGCTCTAGGTACGGTAGACCTTGCTGTTAGAAGATTGATTCCGAGGAATTGAATGAACACATTATCTTATCGACAGATTTCTGCTTTCGGATGTATTTCGTTTTGACCATATTATCTCAATCAACTGAAGAAGTAGGAATTTCAATTCCAGATTGAAATATATGAAAAGACAGTCAAAAAAATAACTTTACGATGAATTCCACTAATTCATCTTTGTCAAATTTATCGAACATAATGAAATACGTATTTTAGTTAAATATTCTTTGCTTCTTCCATTTAATTTCAGATCTCACAGTGACAAATAATTATAAAAGTTATTTCTAGCATACTTTAGCTATTGCTAAAAAATTATCGTGTAAGTAAATGTCGCAATTAATAAAACACACTCGTCATAACATTACGTATCCTTTTGTCAATTTCCTAATATTTTTTATTAAATCAATAAAACTGAGTGTTTCCGCATAAACAATACTTCAAACAAACAGAAACGTCTCGTTACGGAAGATATTTACATATTTTAACGGGCGACGTCTCAATTTGTTGGAGCTAAGGACGTATTTGCATTGAAAAGAGTTTTAGACAGCGAGAATTTTTAGAGGGAAATATGGAGGATAAAATGTGGATAAATGAAAAAAAAAACCGCATAGCTTCTGGCGATTATTATAATATTAATATTCAAATAATACAACAGATAGAATAACATATGTTTAATAGCTTTTGCCCTTTCATCCATGTAAAATAAATGACTATCAAACAGAAATAGGGGTTTTTTGGGGATAAATCGTAGCCTATGTTTTAATTGAGGGTATAACCTATGTCCATTCCAAATTTCATCCAAATCCGTAAAGCGTTTTCAGCATGAAGGAGGAACAAAAAATACTAAATTATTATGATGTGTGTTAATTATTATTAAAAGTGTGATTTTTTGTTTATCACTCGTTTATCTACCGCCAAGCATTTTTCGAATTAGGTATTAATATTTTCAGCTAACGACTGACGAAAAGTTAATATCGAGCTATTGTCTACTAAAAACTTGGTTAAATCAACTTTATTTATTTAACCATGTATCTGAAATCGGCGCTCTAACCAACTGAGTTAACGAGTCAGCTTCAGTTTAAAGTACAGGTTAAAGCCAGTTCTAAATGACGCACAAATTGAACTAGTACCTACTAAACTATAAGCTCTAGGCTGGTAGGTATATGCTATGATGGGCACTAGACAACGATATAAACATACTTATTATATACATAAGAAAACAGCCATGACTCATGAACAAAATATTTTTGCTCACCACAGAAATGTTTGCAATTACCGCAATTTATTTTTATTTATTTTATTTTTATGGCATAGAGAAGGCAAACGAGCACACAGACCACCTGATGGTAAGCGGAAACTGTGACCCATAGACATTCGCATTGACAAGATTGCAAGCCTAAGACTGCAAATGCGTTGCCAACTCTGAGGACTAAGATGAAATGCCTCTATGCTAGTCATTACACCGGCTGTGTTATCCCCAAACCAGAACACAACAATGCAAACACTGCTGTTTGGCGGGAGGTTAATGGATAAGATGGTGGTAGCGATCCGGACGGACCCTGCACAAGGTCCTACCACCCGCAATTTGACCCCAGGACCGCTAGCTTCGGGGCAGGGTAAACCAACTAGGCCAACGCGTCCTCAAAGATAGAAAACTAGAACTAGATTTAAACTGTTTTATGCAAGAGGCCCTAATGCAATTAATCCATGCGTATTTTATGCGACAATCGCTGCAGCCGACGCGGCGGAGTCGAGTCAACTCGCCACCTTTGTTAGCGCGAACTCGGCGTGTGCTGTTCGGAAGTCGTTCCCGTTAATGTCCTATATATTCCTTGTTTTTAGGGTTCCGTAACAATATGGTGAAAAAGGAGCCCTTGTGGTGAGACTTCATTGTTGTTTTCTCAGGAACTACAAATGCTATCAACTTGAAAATTGACATAGTTACAGTCTGTTTGACAAGAACGTGACCGGTATAATTTTTATTTTATGAATGTGCCACAGAAAAAAAAGGTACTGGCTGAATAGACTGGTCATCTAACTACAATGTTTTGTAAAAAAAAAAAACTTTTGACAGTTTCCCGCCAATATTAGTTCATTTTCCAAAATGAGTGCCGCGTTTGCTTCACGATATGAAGCAGTGTTCCTTTGTTCACACCCGAAGGGACCCAAAATGTCACGTGATCTGGCCGCCAAGTATATGAATAAGTCGAAGGTGTTTGTGACTAAGTGGGTGAAGCGATATTCCGAAACAAAAAACGTCGACGACTTACCAGAACACGGGATAACTAGAGTGACCTCCTCTGTACAGGATAAACGGATTTTGCAATTATTCTCGAAATTCCTCTATTATCATTGCGTGCAGGGCAAAAAACATAAATATATCTCTAGCCACAATTAGACAGCGTTTGATTGAAAATGGATTGAAATATCGAAGTACAGTGAAGAAACCTCTCCTTACTGAAAAACATATGAAAAAAAGGTTGTCATGGGCAAGTGAAAATAAAGATCGGGATTGGAACAAGGTAATTTTTTCTGATGAAGCTTCTTTTTGGGCAGCCAACTACTCGACTCGGGCCTGGTCTACGGCGGAGAATAGAGGGCTCGTACGGACCGTAAAACACCCAGTCAAGATGCATGTTTGGGGATGCTTCTCAAAACTGGGTTTTGGTCGTTTGCACATGTTCACTGGCACACTCGACGCTCAAAAAATGAATAAAATCTATGAAAAGGCATTGTTGCCCTCTGCTAAAACGATGTTTCCAAGCTATAATGCTTCTTGGATCCTGCAAGAGGACAATGACCCCAAACACCGCAGTCGGCTCTGTACAACGTGGAAAGCTGAAAAAGGCATCGATGCTTTGGATTGGCCCTCACAATCACCCGACGCCAATCCAATTGAAAATGTTTGGGCTTGGATGAAGCTTCAATTACGAGGAAAAAATATAGCTGGAGTTGCTGACCTGACTCGGGAATTGAAGTCCGTGTGGAGGTCTTTACCTCGTAGTTACGCTGAAAGTTTGATAGAAAGTATGCCTAGAAGATGCCAAGCTATTATAGATAATTCAGGAGACTGGACACCTTATTAAATATAAAGCATGAATGTGCAATTGGTTAGCTATTTGATTTTCGTATTTCACAAAATAATTCTTTTTTTTTCTTAAAATTTTATCGGTCACGCTCTTGTCGTACAAAGTGTATATAACTTGCTGGCCCGCATCTATTTATATAAATAATTGAAAAGGTGTCTAGAATAGGGGGTTGAAAAATGAAATTGGGTTGATTATACTAAATATTATGAAAGGGCTCAATCAGCACATTTCAAAACCATTTATTTTTATTTTTTGTGGATGTACTTTTTGATTTATAGCTAAAATTTCCAAAAAATTACCATGCCCGCCCTTATCTCCAAAGTTTATAAATTAAAAAATCTGAAAAAATCCTGACAGTATAGATAATTACACATTTTAACGTAAAAATAAAATGAAGTGTTCATTAATTACAGTTTTTCAGAAATAACAAAAAATATACGGAAATCTGCATTAAAATTTAGTCCAGTCAAAATGGACCTTATAATGAGATGATGCATAGAAAATGAAAATCATGGCAGAATTAGTATTTTTTATGCAGTTACCAAGCATATTATCTTAAATACGGAGACCTGGGTGCGCGAGATCGACTCGCATATGACCGGTTTTTAATATAACATCCGTGCTGAATTGTGGTACGTCGGTGATTCAGTGGAGCTTAGTTGGCGTACTTAAATTTATAGGCAAGGCAGCCAATGTTACATGTGGGTGGAAAGGAGCGACGCCTCATTCCGTAAATGGGAGATTATGTATTTTCAGTAAAAACTATACAAAACACTATGCTAATCTGTAACCGTTTTGGAGTGACAGCTTCTTATCTTAACAAATTTTATAAATTGTCTCCGTATCCTTATGTGAAATAATTAAACAAGTATAATATATTATTAAGATTAAGTACGTTAATTTATTTGTTCCATTTTTAACAGTTTGGTGATCACTGTCGCTTTGCGTTGTCACGGAAAATTGTATGGAACTCACCTAAGTCACGTGATATATCACTTGTTACAACTGCATTTTTTCATTTTTGACAACGCATGTCGAGTGATATTTCGCGTGTCTTACGTCAATTCCATACATGTTTCCATGACAACGCAAAGCGACAGTGACCACCAAACGCTAGCGTTTGCATTCGATGGCAACTTGTCTAGCCCCACAGATCTATGTAAAATTACCTACCTATCCTACGTCCATATCTCTATATCGAATCTTACATTAAAACATTAAGATGGAAGAAAAAAACGATGAAACATAATTATTGAATAAAAAAAGTGGGTAGCACTGGTACTGCAATTAAAAACAAGCGCACATTGATATTTACTATAAATTATAATATTACTAGCGACCAGACTTCGCTTCGCTTCAATTAGTGAGAGTTTTATAACACCTGTACATAATCCAGAATGTATCTACATATAAACCTTTCTCTTGAATCACGCCATCTATTGATGGAAGCCGGATTAAAATCCATTGGGCAGTTTGAAAGATCTAATCATACCAACAGAGAGACAGACAGTGGAAAGTGATTTGGTTTTATATGTAGAGATTAGTCAAAAGAAGGATCAAAGCATTCAATCCAAGCACCTTAACGAAAATTCCTTAAACTTCGAGTAGAAACTGTAATTGTAGCAAGAGAAAAGTTAACGAAGGAGGAATTCTGATGAAGCATGCGCTATGTTATTGTAAAGGGAACTTTCCATGTATTTAATTAAGAGTTTTAATGGCTTGCATTTGGCAGTGATAGCGTATGTTCATAGTTACGATTTGATCCTACAGTTAAATATTGTGTCTTAGGTCGTTTTCGCAACGTGTATGATTTGGATATCTGTCTGTAGCATCGAAGCTTTCAAATATACAGTCTGATAGGAAGGTTAAAAGGAAGAGATCTCTTAAAAAGATACGTTGGCCTCTGTATGACTGTGTTTCTGTCTATTTTTTTCTTTGTGCAATGAAGTATTCTTCATAAATACATACCGATTCTGATGGGTTATTTAAGATAGTTAATTCTGGGTGGATCTTAAATAAGTTGGATTTTGTACAGTATCCCGATAAAAATGGTCCATCTAAAAACTGTTTTGGATTTTGAACTGAAAAATCCTGGATAAAATTTCTAGATCTATCCGTATTTTAACACACTAAAGCTCATTATGTAAACAAAATGTATACTGAAAAGAGCGCTGAAGTGAACACAACCATTCTATTTGAAATCGGCGCACTGTAGCAGACTCAACACCTCGCACACTATCTCCCGAGCGTATACATTATCCATTGCGCGGCGAAATTATATTAAAAAATACAACTTTTCATTCTAAACTTCCCAGAACATAAAGGTTTAAAAAAAACAATGTCAGTTTTTGGTAGAAAATCTTTCGCTTTTTATCATCATCATCATCATGTCTCAAAATTATAAAAAAAGCTAATCGGATGCCTTGTACAGTACAGGTAGAGAAGGTATTTTTGTAGTTAAACGATTCATCATCATCATCATGTCAGCCGAAAGACGTCCACTGCTGGACATAGGCCTCTCCCAAGGCTTTCCACTCAGACCGGTCTTGTTCTTTTCGCATCCACCGCAGTCCCGCGATTCTGACGAGGTCGTCACTCCATCTTGTTGAGAGGCCTACCTACAGCTCGTCTTCCGATCTGCTTTTTATACCCCATATATTTTTACGGTAAAAGCCGTATCGTTTTTGACCTGCTATCGTATTGCCAACGTTTTGATAGCTCTTATTTACTTGACAGTAATGGCGAAGTTATAAACAATACCATAACAGAAGCCTTACCATGAGTTACAATAACCGTACTCGCTAGCGAGTCGATTGCTCTGTCCCTCGCACTCTATAAGAATACTGCGAGGCCTGCGAGGGACAGAGCAATCGACTCGCTAGCGAGTACGGTAGTTGTAACTCATGGTATGGGTACAGTTTAATGGCGATATGGTTTAAACCGTCTAGAATAGTTGCCCTGTTATCGTATTGTCTACGTTTTGATAGCTCTTAATAACTTGACAGTAATGGCGAAGTTATAAACAATACCATAACAGAAGCCTTACCATGAGTTACAATTACCGTACTCGCTAGCGAGTCGAATGCTCTGTCCCTCGCACTCTATAAGAATACTGCGAGGCCTGCGAGGGACAGAGCAATCGACTCGCTAGCGAGTACGGTAGTTGTAACTCATGGTATGGGTACAGTTTAATGACGATATGGTTTAAACCGTTAGAATAGTTGCCCTGTTATCGTATTGTCTACGTTTTGATAGCTCTTATTTACTTGACAGTAATGGCGAAGTTATAAACAATACCTTAACAGAAGCCTTACCATGAGTTACAATTACCGTACTCGCTAGCGAGTCGAATGCTCTGTCCCTCGCACTCTATAAGAATATTGCGAGGTCTGCGAGGGACAGAGCAATCGACTCGCTAGCGAGTACGGTACGATATGGTTTAAACCGTCTAGAATAGTTGTCCTATTAACATATTGTCTACGTTGACAGTAATGGCGGCCGAGATTAAAACAATACCACAACAAATCAAAGAGGATATGGTTTTTACCGCCTAGAATAAAGGCCCCGGCAAACATCGGATCGGTTTTCATAGTTTCTTCTCCCTTTTTTAGCATCGACATCTTTATCTCCTAATAGACTTATTCAATATCTTTATAACTCGCATTATAAGTATTATTCATGGTTATAGGCTTACTGGGGTACGAGAGGCTCAGTTAATCGGCGATTTATGTAACAGCCTTTCCAAGATCACTGGGTATCAGTGGATTTATTACTACTTAGAGGATATTGATGATTTGACGGAACGCGAAATTCTTTTTAGAACGCTAGGCTAGATAGTGTTACGGTTGTGTTTGAGAAGGAAATGTTAAGTGTTAGAAGAATATTGAAGATGTATGAATTTAATGTATGGGGAATAAGATTATTTCATTTTTCATTTATCAAGTACATACATACATACTTACCTACATTTCCTTCCACCTGCTACGATCAAGAACACATTAGTGAATTTGCAGTAAATATCAACCCACTAATATTTATTGCATTTAAAATAAATCTATTTCTCGTAGGAATATAGGGTAAAGTCACCAGTGGTTAGCCAGGGACCTGTAGTCGGCCTCTGCCTATACTTTGTATGAGTGAGAAGAGTACGAAAAATATATTTCCCACTCTTCGCACTCATATAAAGTCGACTAATGGTCTCTGGCTGACCACTGGTGACTTTACCCTACCGCTTATCTGCCAAAGTATCAGTATCCTGGACTTTGATAAGACCACACCAGAAGAGGGTTTAAAGCTCTTGGCATATGAGAGGGGTTACCTTTGTTTCGGCGAAATATGTTTGCCAAATGTATCGTTTTCCAACTTTTTATTTGCCATCCCGCTTTGTTTTCTATAACCGTAAATATTTCACGACTTTATAAAATCTAACCTAACCTATAGGGTGAAACGATGATACTGAAATAAATCTGAACTACGCATGTTTATATAATGCTAGACTAAGTAGTAACATTGTAATATGAAATATGAAATATGTTTAAAAAATGACTGACTGCTGAGTTTCTTGCGGCGTTTCTTCTCAGCAGTGTTCTATTGGGAAGCGCTGGTAGATTCTTGACGTGTAAAAGTGCCCGTGCGGCCGGCCTACTTACTGAATAAATTTCTTTATCTTTTATCTTTTTATCTGTTCTACTGGTTAATACTATATTGCCTTTGACATGTTATGGTATTGTTTTTAACCCCGCTGCCGTTACTGTCAAGTAAATAAGGCTATCGTAATGTTGGCAATACAAGATAGTTTCAAAGGCAATGTGGTTTTACCCAGTAGAATAGAGACCCAGATTGTATATAATATATTTGATGGCAACTGCATATTAAATAGCAATTTCAATAATATAATTTATACAGTTACCCAATTTAAACGTCAATATTTGTTACTAACTACACTAACTTTTTTTATCTTTCTTTTTTTTTTTTAAATTTGTTGGCAAATGAAAAGTTTGGGAAACGATACATTACACATTTTATTGCAAACATATTTCGGCCAAACGGAAGGCTCCCCGTAGTAGCGTTAAGCGCATGTAGGGTGCAAATTCCCGCGACAAAAGCGAACAGTCTTCATTAGTCTGAGTCGTTATTTATATGAAACATTTGAGGGGCAAAATGGCGCATACGACCAGTTTTTATTATGTACAGTGCATCATTGCACATCGCATACACGTAATGCACATTCAACCGATGTGTCGTTTTCATTTTATAGGTAACCATTTTATTTTGCCTACACATGACATTTTGATCATGATTGAATTCTTTAAAGCATCTCTACAGCTGAAGTCAAAGGTGTACAGTCAAGGTAATTGATTCCTAGACCAATTTGGACTATGTCAAAGTGGCACTAAATAAAATCATAAGAAGTCTCTTACGTTTTGATTGATTACGTCACTTTGACATAGTCCAAAGTGGTCAAGGAATACGTTTTCGTTTACTGTACGATGCGAACAGTACACTATCGTCTATATAGAGGAAAAACTTACTAACAATAAGTTTTTTTTATAGTATGGAAAAGGCAAATGAGCACACAGGCTACCTGATGGTAAGTGGGAACTGTACCCTGAGCCATCTGCATTTTCAAGACTACAATCGTAAGACTGCAATCCTAAAACATCAAATGCGTTGCGAATCCAAAGGACTAAGGTGGAATATCCCTATACTAGTAATTCCATCGGTTGTCTTATCCGCACATTGGAACACAAAAAGGCGTGCACTGCTGCTTGACGGTAGGTTAAAGGATCAGATGGTGGTAGCTTAAGGTAGAGTATCACTAAAGTTACGAGTATATGTACTTCATGAGTTTTGCCTCTATTCAATTTGAACTTTACGAGGCATCTACGTGTTCAGCGTTTCTATGGGGTACTGTGTTTTATTATTGTTTTGTCATAATTTGTAACCACAAATATGCGTATAATGCGTGGTTAGAATGTCTGTCATCGGCTAAACTACCGTCTATTTATCCAATATAAACTTCTACGTAACTCTATATAACTTGTATATTTCTTTGCGAGCTGTAGTTGGAATAAAATCGCGAGGGACATAGGAATGCGTCCGTTGTCCCACCACGTGCTTTATTGCGAATGCACCTCAAGTCATGCGATTTTAGCGATTATGGTCAAACTAAATTGATGTTCTTATGGAATTGACGGAGGATGTTAGTTTTAGTGATGTCAACTTCCAACATCTTATGTAAACTTTTATAGCACGAACATAAAATAACTTACTAAAAAAGAAACAAACACTCCTGTCGACATTTTCCAACGCTGTTCTTTGGTTTGGTTCTGCTTGACTTAGAATTTTGAAGTCAGAAATTGCAAACAACCACGTTTGACGTGACCTTGTAAACATCAATTTAAAGTCTTGTATTATTCCATGATTTGTGTCTTTGTGACTCGGGACCAAAATAACACCGCTAAGGACGAACCCAAAAAAAGAGGTATCTAAAACGGATATAGAACATTCAACGCGTTTTATAGAAAGAGTGAATGCGGACTAGACAAGTAAAGTTTAGAAACAGCAAAAGTTCGACGCCATTATTTGGTTGGACATTTTACGATATCCAACCTTTCAGTCGAGTTGGACTTGTTTTTATCACACTATTACAGAGCGATGACTTTTTATAAAGTTAGATCAGTGGACAATCAAACACAAATTGAGTACTAGACTAGGAATAATTAACTAGAGAAATACATATGAACATGGCTAAACGACTATTCGTCAAAATGATTTAGAATATTATTGTTAAGTAATTCTTTTAGCTTGTACCACTGCTGACGCAGCTTGGTTAGCCTTACACCAGTCAATTCTGAATGTATTCTGCATTGCCAGCTGCAGTACTTAAATATTTATTTAAAAAAATTGCTTTATATTTTTCCATCTGCAAACACCATAGAAAGCCTACTAATGTGTCGTTTAACTAAAAAACCGCAAACCCAAATATTCAAACACCCCAATTATGTAAAACACGCCAAAAACCAGCGCGTTAAATTAAAATCACAACAGCGCATTTCATATCCAAATCAAGATGGCGGCCGCTACAAAATGGCGGCCATACATAGACAAAAGAATGGTCCGTTTTCATCCCGCCGCCGTAATGTTGGGGCCGGTCATTTTACGCTCATTTCAATGCAAATTTAAGGGTTTCACAGTGTTTAGCAGTCTATGTAAATACAGCCAGGCTTAAGTATTGGATAAAGACATCTATGCAAAAGATTTTGATGAAAATTCGAGCCACTGTATTAGCATCTTAACTGCGGGCGGGCAGGGTATTATCGTAATTGAAAATTAAATTACACGGAGCAGTAGCTTTGAGGGGTCGGTCCATGGCTATAGAGAAATATGCGAGTATTATTTTGTTATTAGGTAGATGATAACCTTAATTTTTTAATTAAAAATGTTGAGGATGTACTTGTTAATTTTAAAATCATCATTTTGTTACCTAAAACATCAACTCTTAACCCTCAGGGTTGGCAAAGGATTTGTGGGATTGCAGTCTTATGATAGTAGTCTTGACAACGCAAATGTCAATAGGTCATAATTCTCACTTCTCCAAGCATTCAAAAATAAAATCAACCAACTTTGACTTTTGCTCTACCCGGTTACTTTACTACACACGCACGCCCGTATTCGGAACTCTCGGAGCACGAATCCAAGTCGCACTTAACTAGATTTTTATTACTAAATCTACTACTTTCTCACCAAACTGTTAGTCAAAAAGTAATTTTATTCAAGATTAAAATTGATGTTACAACCTCACTAATAATTTATCAGCAAAACGTTGTTAAAGACCGAAGTGGTGGTCCAAGTGGTACAATATAAGGGCCCTCTTATTTCCCCTAATAAAACCATTACGAAGCCTTGTTTGTTTACCCTTCATTCAATTGTTTTGAGGGCTGTTTGTAATGGGTGTCAGATTTCCATTTTATGTTGTTATTGTGTCAAAAAAGCTTTATAACAGTGTGTATAGAAAACTTTATTAGAGATGCGCGGTACGTGAGTATCAATAATTCAAGTCTTTAACGGAATCATCTCGACCGACTCGATGATTATGGCACCGCTATAAAACTGTTAAGCATTTTAGTGCATAGTCGTAACAAATTTTGACGTTTAAATTGGGTAAATGTATACATTATATTATTGAAATTGCTATTTATTGTGCAGTTGCCATAAAATTGCAGATGGTAGGACCTGGTGCAGGGTCCGTCCGGATCGCTACCACCATCTTATCCATTAACCTACCGCCAAACAGCAGTGTTCGCACTGTTGTGTTCCGGTTTGCGGATAAGACAGCCGGTGTAATGACTAGCATAGAGGCGTTCCATCTTAGTCCTCAGGGTTGGCAACGCATTTGCAGTCTTAGTCTTGTAGTCTTGTGAATGCGAATGTCTATGGGTCACAGTTTCCGCTTACCATCAGGTGGCCTGTGTGCTCGTTTGCCTTCTCTATGTCATAAAAAAAGAAAAAAAAGAAAGATTTGTTCCTAAGTCATGGATGTTTTCTATGTATTTAAGTATATATTTCTCTATATAAGTACTTATATCGTTGTCTAGTACCCATAGTTCAAGCCTAGAGCTTAGTTTGGGACTAGGTCAATTGGTATGACATTGTCCCCTGATATTTTTATTTTTTTATTTTTATACAAGCAATCTGGGTCTCTATTCTACTGGGTAAAACCACATTGCCTTGGAAATGATCTTGTATAGCCAACATTACGATAGCCTTATTTACTTGACAGTAACGGCAGCGGGGTTGAAAACAATACCATAACATGTCAAAGGCAATATAGTATTAACCAGTAGAACAGATAAAAAAAAAAGATAAAATAAATTTATTCAGTAAGTAGACCGGCCGCACGGGCACCTTTACACGTCAAGAATCTACCAGCGCTTCCCAAGAGAACACTGCTGAGAAGAAATGCCGCAAGAAATTCAGCAGTCAGTCATTTTTTTTACATTTCATATTACAATGGTAGTACTTAGTCTAGCATTATATACAAATATTAAATTAAATATAATATCATTATAACATTCGTAGTTCAGCAGGAAAACATGTCAGAAATCTTACGGGAGAAATAGAGAGAGTAAAAGTAAAAAGAAAAAAAGAATCAACTACTTATGTGTATACATATAAGACGGTGCAAGTTGACCACATAAAAGTTTCGATATGTTTTCCTGCATCAACGGTGTCCCCTAGACAAGACAAAGCAGGATAAAGCTTTGCATTTGAACAAATTATTATTGACCTAGTTTCGGGTGTAGGCCATGCATTTTTGTCTGTTAGTTAGTCCTCGACCCTCTAATACGCTTTAGACATTAACGACCTTTTCAAGTATTTTTTTCTGCTGGAAAGGGTAACTTTAAAACTATGTCAGGTAATTTTTTATAGAAATGAATGCATTGACCAACAAAATTAAATGATTTATATACTTTACGGACACGGAATTTTTGAATAGCAAGAGAGGCCTTGAACACACCCTGATGCCGCCATAAACAATATATCTAGTCTTACATTGATTTTATGGTGGCTGTACTCTGATTTCTTAGGAATACTTAACGTAAACATACAAACTCCTGCGATATAATTTATTTTTGATAATTTCAACTACTTGACATGATGCATGTTGTAAATTTATTTTGAGAATATATATCATAAGTTTATTAATTATTTTTTTTGGGAGGAAAATAGATAATAGACAGTTACAAAGTATTAAAAAACAAAGAATCTCTCAAAGTTAGGTTTTTAGTCTACATCCTGAAACAAATCCCACTAAGAGTTATATTCTAGCTTAGACGGTGACGGTGGTGCAATTTTTGTGCTTATACTAATAAATTATAAATAATAAATTAACTTAAAAACTAATAAATTAAATTAAAATATATTCAAAGAGAAGGTAAACACAACTAAAACTAATAATCGTTAATTTATAATAAAATAAATGACATTGCACATAAAAAAAAATTGAATCAACGCACAAACATTCGCGATAAAAATCCTAATTAACATTAACATTATACTACATTTTCATCAGCATCTAATAACTTAATAACCCAGCGTTTATATATATATATATATATTTTATGGCATAGGGAAGGCTGACGAGCACACAGGCCACCTGATGGTAAGTGGAAACTGTGACCCATAGACATTCGCATTCACAAGACTGCAAGCCTAAGACTGCAAATGCGCTGCCAACCCTGAGGACTAAGATGGAATGCCTCTATGCTAGTCATTACACCGGCTAATAAATTATTTGTTTATATCTATGTTGTGCGCAGTTAAACATGTCAACCGATGACAAGACAACTCCTTGTTGTAGGCATTGCGGACACCAGCTTTTGTTTTACTCTACATAATTTATTCACACTCGTATGGAAAGGTAATGCTTATAAGCAACAGTAATACTCTGGGGTATTAATTTGTTTATCGCGTGACAAAATGTCGATAAAACATCCGTCACTTTTTGACACGTATATAAGTACGAGATGGACGGATGTTTTATCCACGTTGTGTCACGCGATAAACGCAACCATATTAGGTCCGCTGGTGTGTGATAAAAAAGATAAAACATGTTTATTCAGTAAGTAGACCACACCAGCACTTTTAAACGTCACACTCCCCAAGAGGAGATGTTGAGAAAAAACGCTGCAAGAAACTCAAAAGTCAGACATTTTTCTAAATATTGCTTATGGCAATGATAATACTTAACCTATCATTATACAAAATAAGGCCCAGTTAGTTTAAATCTTGCCATTGGAAGTAAATGGATTAAATTTGTAACACAAGAACCCGATGACAAAACGATATTATATTATCGTGTCGCTGAATAATTTTGTACAACATTTACAATCTGAATCGTCGCAAGCAAGAAAGATGTTAGATTTTTTTAATGATAAACTTGAAGGTTAACATTACATACCTATCTGAGTCACTTTAGCATCTTGTTGTTTATATTTTTTAGTAATTATATATTTATTTTGCCACGTATCATTAGGATAACTAATTGTACCATGTAGGTACGCTTTCTGCAATGTCAATTTCTGCCGATTACGCGAAGTATATTAAGCGAAACACGTTTTGAGCAGTCGAAATTTTGCAGAACAGACGAAATGTTATATTAAATTGCAGTCAAATATTCCTAAAACTGCTTTAAAATCCCTGCCCTTATACCAACTCCACCACACAGTAGTTAACTCTTCAAATGTAACCTTTGAAAAACTTTCTCATCACTTTCACAACCTCTAGAATATTCCAACGCATTTCAAAACTCCACCTTCCCCTTTAGATTCTAAGGTTCTTATCCTAAACAACGTAAGCTACATACGAGGTGTCGAAAAATAGTTAAAGTACGGTACTCTAAAAACTTTCTCGTATATTTGGAGGGACATAAAGGGCAGCCAGCCGCATCTAGTGTGGGCTTTACGACCAGCCACTTCCCGCAATGTCACTTGTAGTTGTCACGGTGACATTTTAGCTAGTTAAGGACGGTATGAGGCAGTGGAATATTGTATTAAGGTTGCATGTTTGTTATGTCGTATTGGACAAGTGAAGTCTCATTTTGGACGAGTTTTGTTAGATATACAGTGCACAGCAGTAATGTGACATAGAATTCTTCGAAAATAGTGCTTACGGGTTGAATCTCTCGTAAGGTATTATGTTTTCTATGATAGCATTTTTTTTTCAGTTTATCCGTCGAAAACTGATGATTGGGTCAAAATAAATTCATCAAAACTTCTACACATTTTAATGATATGGAAAAGGCAAATATTCTGACGAATTGAGAACCTTTTTTTTTTAGAACCCGGCTATTTAGTGGCTGGAATGCTTACATGCCAGTCACACTCACAATCGTTAAACGTAATCAATAATATCACCACACTGCAATACGGTAAATATTCCCCACGATCCCAGCCTAAATTAACACCATTATGATACTGCACAAACTAAACACCCATGCAAAAGCAAAATGGTGGTCAGATAGCGCCCCAAGGAATTGTTTCGACAAATTGGGACTTAGGAATTTAATATAAATCCGGGTTGAAAAGGGGTTGGCCCTGGGCCACGATTATTAGTCGTGGATGCCTAAAATTCCACTTGTCTGGCTTTCGCCCTCCATTCAGGTGGGAGTGGATTAAATTCAATGTGCAATGGATGTGAGGAACAACGGCTTTGATGTCGATCGACCGTGTGGAGTGCCCAGAACTAGGATGTTAGGGTTGATTTTAATGGGAATTAGGAGGCTTGGCACTGGGTGGTGTTGTTAAAGCAGTCTAATTAGCAAGCTATAGCGTTGGTGAGTTCTTCGAGTCATTAAGTTATAAGACTTCAGATGTGTGACCTTTAAAAGCATGAAGTGGTTTATTAATTAATGGAAATCGTTTTTCTCAAACATGCTCGGAAAAAACGGTTTCCCGATTGAAAGACAAGGACGGAAATAGCCTCATTTTACTCCTAGGAGTAAAAAAACCATATGAAAACACTTTCCGTTCATGTGTATATTTTTCTTAAAAATGCTGTCAATTTGCATACAAAATCAAACGGACCAAGACAAAAATTCCAAACAGCCAAGGTAACTGCTCGTTTTTAGCACAGTGCGTGTGTTTCTTTTTGAATTTGCATTCCAATTTCTATGGTTACTATTTAAAAACAATTGACAGTCGGTAACATTCGTTCATTCTGCATAACTAACTTGCTTTTTAAAAATGAATTTGTATTATTTCCTCACATGTTTGAGAAAAGCATTATGCATGCCTCGGCAGAAACGAGGATTTCCTGACTCGTATTTTAACAGGCCTCGCTATTGCTGGGCCTGCTATCCACCTGGTCAGGAAAACCCTTACTTTCCGCGCCTATGCAACAATGTACTATTTTTTTATCTGTACCAGTGTATTCAATTTAAATTCAGGAACTCTATGGAACTTGGTACTACTACATTGCGTTACGTGTTATCATAATTATTGTCAATGTTATGATAGCTCTAATTTACTTGACAGTAACGGCGGCCCAGTTAAACAATATCATAACATGTCATGTCAAACGCCATATGGTTTTACCGAGTAGAAAACCCCACCGGGTATTATAGTCTTGTTTGTCGTTTGATAAAACATCTATCACTCTTTATCCACCGCGATAAAGGCGACCATGATACAGGTCCAGGGGAATTATGACATGGCTATCCAGTTTAGTTTACGGTGAGAGAAAAGGACAGAGCTATATAACTGCTATAGCTTAGCCTTTTCATCTACCTGACGACGCTGTGCTTTAGAACACTGTACTTTATAGTGGAAGGAGAATTTAGCATCTTGTATTGAATTGTCACCTGTCACACGTCGCTGATGGATGAGTAAAAAAGAAACAGGTGACTCTTTGCTGCAAATTGCAGAATATAGCCTATGTAGGCGCGGAAATGATGATAATAATGAAGTTTTCCCGGCCTCTGCAGTAACCTCCTAAGGCCCAACGAAAACTTCAGCATGAAGTCATTACGGCCCTTAGTCCTACCAGTAGTATTATTGTTTTATACTCATTCAGACCCAAGTACTTAGAAGACAAAATAGCGGGTTTTCTATTAAGTCCTACTGGTAGGACCGTGGTACACTATTGGTGGGTTTTCTATTAAGTCCTACTGGTAGGACCGTGGTACGCTATGACTACACAACTGTCGAAGGAGCCGGGTCTGAATGACAAAGTTAATAAGTACTATGGGTAGGACCTTGGGCCTTAGGAGGGTAATACACTATACAATTTCTACATGCCTGCAATCTACAAAGGTAGGTAGCTAGGTTTTAATGTAGAATTTAAAAAAAATAGATCATCTCCTAAGCATAAAACGGTCAACAGTATTACGTCAATTCTTTATTCTACAAAAGTTAACAAATGTAAAATGTACTCGTGACTGGTTTAGCTCTATTGAACAATAAAATACCTAGTTATTGTCTATTCTAGAACTGGTGTCAGTACAAATCCAATTTGGTAGTAACATTAAAATGCGGGCAGCATTTTAGCGGCGTCCACAGCGGATTCCTATCTACTAAGCGTAGAAAATTACAGTTTCTTCCGAGACCTTGCCGTAATTTGTTTTATTTTACGTATTAAATATAAGGTATTTGCGATTTACGCATACAAATTACTTTTGGAATAAGGATAATTTAAATCTAAAAGCAATTAAAGCTAAAAGACATTGAACACAATTTATTAAGCAGTTGAGTTGATTCAAATTCGAAGACATTTACATTACAACTTCTAACTATTAAAACTTTATTAAATAATATAGATATGGAAGTTTTGTACGGTCACAAACGTAAATTCATGATTATTATTATTACTTGTATGTCTTTACCAATCACGGGATTATGATTATTATTTTTCTTTGCCGCTGTATTGCTGCTGCGCTGCTGCCGAGGCGTGCAGCGAGATTATTATCAATGTGTTCGTATATTAACAACCTGGGTGTATTTTTGGCCAAAGCCTTTATAAACGTCAAACTCTTTTCTCGACTGACTGGACTAAGGAGGCATTGTAACAAAGTGTGTATTATTTTGAAAACATCATAAACTGATACTTTTACACATATGTATGTTTACCTAAACATTCATCATCATCATCATCATGTCAGCCGGAAGACGTCCACTGCTGGATATAGGCCTCCCCCAAGGCTTTCCACTCAGACCGGTCTTGTGCTTTTCGCATCCACCGCGCTCCCGTGATCCTGACGAGGTCGTCAGTCCATCTTGTTGGAGGCCTACCTACAGCTCGTCTTCCGGTCCGCGGACGCCACTACAACATTACAACAATCAAATGTCAACACTTTTAACCTAACCCTTTTAGGTAATAAGTAAGTAGGTAAACTCTTTATTGCATAAAAGAAATCGTTTTACAGAAACTCTTATATGAATATAAATTATGTAGGTTTACAGATATCATTTTTTTCATTAATTCTTTGACGTTAATGGTGGCTGATGGCAAAACAATACCATAACAGGTCAAAGACGATAATTATGTTTTTTAACGTCGGGCCCTGTCAAGTAAATAACGATCAATACGTTGACAATACGACAACAGGCCAAGAACGATATAATTTACCGCCTAGAATGTCGACACTGTAATGTGTGTAATGTAATTTACAATGCTTCGTCTACGTTCGTGAATTGAGCCTTAAAGGTTTGTTCTAGGTCTTGAGTAAAGCCTAAATTTAGTGTTTCAATTATTTTCCTAAGAGATATGTAGTAGCTGCAAACTTTGGCTACGATTGTGGTTCCACGTTATTTTGTATTTAGTGGTGTATATAATGTTTTGTTAGCATTCTAATGAAGCTGTTAATTAAGAGAATAACTTGATATGAATTGCGGATTTGGCGAAATGAAAAGTTAATGTTAGTAAATAAATTTGTACGTAGATGTCAAAATAAATAATACGATATTTTGTCATAAATTACAAAAAAAGACGAAAAATAACAAAAATAAAACCTAGATAAAGATCTTAATCATTTGGCCACCCATGATACACCATAATTCGCAACGCTGCAAAAACAAATTAATTTTTCAATAAAAAACATTTTTATATTAAATACATCACCGTCAAGGCAGCCTTTGTTTAACAATAATTACAACCTTATCAATAAAAACCCCGACTTGGGGTAATAAATAAGACCCGCAATAAGGGTTGGAGGAGCCGTCGGGGGCGAAACTTTCCCCTTTGCATTTCAAAGCCACGTTTTTAATTTCCGAGCCGCTGAACACGTGTCGGTGTTAAAGGTTCCTCTAACATTCGTCACACATAGGTAGAAGGAACGGTCAACAAAATAAAATTATTTCTAACAAAGTTAAATCTTCACCGGTGGAATTACATTTAGAGGCATTCCATCTGCAACCGATTTGAAGTCTTAGAATTGCATTTTTGAGATTATAGTCTTGAGATTTCAAATGTCTATGGGTCTCAGATCCCACTAAACTTACCGTCAGGTGGCCTGAGTGCTCGTGTGTCTTCTCAAGGCCATAAAAATTAAATAAATAAAAAATAAAAACTAGTAATACAGGCAGGTAAAGTAAGACTAAATACAGTTTCTTGGCAAATTATGTACATCAATGAAACTTTGTTTATAACCTTAGCTTGGCACTAGAAATTAGGATCTGCCGAGGCTTACGTATATTTCTACCTACCCCCCATTATATACCCATTGTTGGAAAAAACAAAAAAAAACAAGTCTAAAGTAGGGTTCAATGAGCAAAAACAATTGGAAATCTTTTACACTGGGTACGTATGTAACATCAACTATGAATATATTTTTGGTGATTAAATCCTACTTTTGACTTGAAATATTTTCATCTTTTAATTTTTTCCAGCAAACACCATTCATATCTTGTAAAATTTAGATCCTATAAGTATGGTCTCATTCGATTTAGCGCAAAAAATTACATGGAAAATGACACTTCACTCGCTTAATAAAATTTCCCCCCTGCACATACCCCCCGATGGGGGTAGGACCCTTAAACTTTGGTAGGACTTGGCAGATCCTCATAAACAATGATGTCCATATTTTGCCTCTAAAATATGCTATTTTTATGGTATTATATAAAAAAGCAATCACAGTAAAAGTCAATCGTGATAGCTGTCATCGCAGTAGCTGTTGCTGGTCGAAAAAACGTTAGTTTTCATTCGCTAAATTGTCTGCACCGCCCTCTTTTCTCCTCTTTCCTACCCTATAAGCTGGGCTTGTGTCGGCCAGGAACTAAGAACTAAAATGGAATGCATTCCCGTCACGGACCGAAAGGAACTAGTTCTTCGTGAACGATCTAAATCGGTCTTCGGTCCTTTAGGTCAGTAGTAATTGTTGAACGTAAGAGCGCACGGGACGGCTCTCGATGTGAACGAGACAAATAGTACCTATTTCAAAGTGTGTCCTACTCGGATCTCAAAATTTGCTAAACAGCTAAAGGACCTAAAGGAACTAAAAGACCGAACTAGTTCCTTTCACCGATTGGCCGAGATCGGAGCGCTCACTTTAAAGACCAAGTGGGCGCAACTCTACTATAAGCTAGCTCTTTAGTTGCATTTTCACTAGCTTATCTTAATTTTTTTTTAAATTATTTATTTATTTATTGCGTATAGATTAAGGTTACAGTTTGCAAGTACATTCATTTATAATTATGTTTCACTTAACCCTACCCTTACAGGTGTACACGCCTTAGAAACATTAAAACTATAACAAACAATAAATTGAGACCATAAACAATTTTAAAATCTAACTAGAACTTTTGTAACTATATTATATTATTAATATTTTCTTAATATGTTCAATCAATCAATATTATTATTATATGTTATGAATTATCACAAAGAAATCTTGGAGTCAAGCCAAATTTTAGGCAGGACGCCATCCAACCATCCAAAAATACCAGGAAAAGTTGAAAGCAGAAAGTTTGACGTCGGGACTTTGTTTAGACTAGTTAGGAGATAAACATACTAAAAGTCCCCACCCCTCGGAGGGGAGCCCTACGGGGGGGTACAAAGTAGGTTCCGTTTTTGTTAACACCTTAAGTTAAGCACTCATTTACAGGGCGATCATAACGCTCGCGAATCGATTCCGCTGCAAGCGAGCATAAATCAAAATCCTGGTTAAGAACCATTATTAACATCTTTTTTTTTTCGTTGAACCGTTCCCTGGCCCTGTCCGTGGTTTATCCACGTTTTAGTTCAAGTAGTTAAATATTAACCAAAGTTAAGGCTCGTGTTGCACGCGGTAAGTAACTCTAGTACGAGTTTCCTTGTTCTATTAGTGTGGCGTATATTAAAACTTTCTAACGTCCATTAAGTACGGACCTTAGTCTTGTACGGTTGGAATAAAATATATAAAACTGTGTCAAGGTTTTACTGTTTTTGTTTGGTTTTACTTAATGACTATTTACGTGTTACTGTATTTATGATAAGGTTTGAAAACTAAGTTTGAGTTGTATATTGTTGTTGATATTACTGTGTTACGTATGTAACATGTCGAAACAAAAAGAAACAGTAACATTGAATACGAAAAAGTGTGTGAGAGTGTTTTAATGAAACAGACGTGTACCCTGAAGCAACACAAAAATGATCAAAAAGAAACACTATACCCAGGCAAAGTCGCGGGCAGTAACGAGTACCCTAAAAAAAACTCATCATTGTCGATAACATAAGACTTTATTCTACTCGGTAAAATAATATTTCTTTTGACATGTTATCGTATGGTGAACAGTAATGGCGGCTGAACAATGGGAGTAAAATATTATAGGCGGTAAAATCCAAATCGAATTTTACGAGGGCCTCTATTCAACACGGCAAAAATAATATCGTTTAACATCTGTTATCGTATTGTCACCGTTTTGATAACTCTTATTTACTTTTTTTTTTTTTTTTTATTATGTTCGCAAACTGGACGTTACAGCATTGTGACTTATAAATAGAGGTAAACAAACAAGTTTGGCTGCATGGCCTTCTAGGTGCGAACACAACATGCACACGAGTAATCGCTCTCAATACTAAACTTAGAGATAACAAAATAAATGAAGAAATTATAACAAAATAAGATAAAACAAAACAAAACAAAAAAAAAATTACAGTCTAATAAAAAAGTAGTTGGTTAGGTACTTATAATTTAGAAAAGATAAATTACTTAATGTTTTTAACCGATGCACTGAAGATGTCTAGCTCTTGGCAATCATCGTTGTAGGTTGCACACATGCGGAACAGTGGTGAGTGACGGCTGTAGTTAGTGCGACATGGCGGGAGACTAAAGGTTTTACGGTTATGCAGGCGGCTACTAATTCGTGGTATAGAAAACTTTACATTTTCAAAAAGGTCAGGTTACTTGACGGTAACGGCAGTTGACGTCAAAACAATACCATAAAAGGTCAAAGTCGATATGTTTTTACCGTCGGGAATAGAGGCCAAAAAACTGCTACGATAAAGTCTACAATGCCTACGGCGTAGGTCGTAGCACTCGTAGCACTCGTAGCACTGTGTCCTAGAGTGAATTGTTCTTTGGGAAGTAGTTACTATATAACAGTTTCTATTATCGTCGGTAAAACTATATTGCTTTTGTCATGTTATCGTATTGTTTGTAACTCAGCCGTGTTTACTGTCTAGTGTAGACAATACGATAGCAGGTCAAACACGATTTGAATTTTACCGCCTAGAATAGAGGCGCTCTGGTGTTGTCATTAATTCGGCCGCCATTTTACTGTCACGTAAATAAGAGCTATCACAACGTTGACAATAAAAAGCAATACGGTTTTACGGAGTAGAATATTTAAATTACAGAAATAAAAGGTTTATAATGTTTAAAAAACAAAAAGCCATTCAAAATAGTAAAATAAACAAACTGAAGTCGACGTCTACAAATTGGCTTTAGTATGAATGACATTAAACGGTTAAAAAGGTGTTTTCATTTCCAGTTGGTCCATTTATGCTACAAATAACATAACATTTCTTATATTATTTTCTTTCAGTCTCGGTCCCCAGTGCTTTACTCTTGGAGATCAGTTCAGGCTGGTCGGCTAGCCAAGTTCTGGATCTAGATCGTGGTCCAATTTATTAAAGAAGCCGATTTTCCTAAGGCTTCGTTTGTTAGTCGAGGGTGATTAACGATGCATGTTGGACGGTCCTCAGTGAAGGGTCCCGTCTCTGTTACTATAAAAAAATATTTGAGCTGACAAAAAAGTAGGTTAGGTTAGGTTATGTTAGAACTGCGACCCCGTACCAAAATGATCAGCTGTCAGAAAACTAGGTTGATCAAAAATAATTATGGCAGACGATATAGTGCAACTAAAATTTACTGAATTATAATTTTCATTCTTGTAAGGGTAATAAATTAATAATATTCCTTATGAATATCTACACTTAGGACGCATAAGAATTCTGAAAAACAATTAATTTAAACCCATAAAACAACCGTCACTTTCAGATCACTATGAAAATGCGAGAGTGACGCATTTTTTATCTCTTAAGGCTCTGATGTTATTTGATACTGGACATTATTTAAATTCTGCCAATGAGAAGTCTTTCACTTGGCCCAAGCGCCGCGGGCGCCTGAAAGCCCTCCAGTGCTTATAAATCAAACGAGAGAAATGGTTCCCGAGCGCGACAACAGATGGCGCAAGTTCTGATGCTGGTCTTAAGCCGGTCTTTCAACTTTTACTATTATTGCAGGTCCAAAGTAAGACCTATGCTAGTTTTTTGCCATGTTATAAAGTCATTTATTACCTTTTGCAAGTTAGGCACATCTTTAGCGCTCCGTATCTCAAAAAGAAAAAAACTGAACCTTACAGAGATTTAATTCAATTAGATATATGAATTAATGTACATAGTTATTATGAGCTAACAATGGGCCTCATAAGGAAGCTCAAAGTCACTCAGAGGGCTATGAAGAGGACTATGCTCGGGGTTTCTCTGCGTGATAGAATGAGAAATGATGATATCCGCAGTAGAACTAAGGTTACCGACATAGCCCGAAGAATAGCTAAACTGAAGTGGCAGTGGGCGGGGCACATTGCTCGCAGGACTGATGGCCGATGGGGTCAGAAGGTTCTGTAGGTAGGCCTCCAACAAGATGGAGTGACGACCTCTTCAGGCTCGCAGGACCGCGGTGGATGTGAAAAGCACAAGACCGGTCTGAGTGGAAAGCCTTGGGGGAGGCCTATGTCCAGCAGTGGACGTCTTTCGGCTGACATGATGATGATGATGAATTTAGGTACTAAATTGTTATTTAAAGAAGAAACTAATTTGAATCAGTAACTATGATATGCAGCGTGACGTCAATTTTGTGTCACCGGCACCAAATGACGAGACGGGTACTTTATAAATAGTTGATTATTTTCTATGGGACTAGGGATAAACCTTTTCTATGTGAACGGAGTCGCGGGAAAAGCTAGTTTAAAAATAAAAGTAAACCATATTTTACTCCTAAAACAGTTTCAGAAGCAAGACTATAGCTATCAAAGGACTTTACAAAGACTCATGTGTAATTTTTTGTGCTATCCACTAACCACTTAGCAAAGATCTTTGAGAACACAAGTATCAGACGTCTTATTGAGTAATCTCATGAAAGCCAAGGCTCAAGTTGTACTGGTGAGTTGCAACAGAAGTTACGCCTCGAGCGAAAACCACTTTTGTTTCGAAGAAACGGGTGAGTGATTGTTTCATAGCTCTTTTGATGTGCTCCTTTTTGTGTTCAGCTTGTTGCTTTTTTCGAATTTTGGCTGGTTTTTTACTTTGCTGGAATATTAAATGAGTGGAAATTGTAGCTGATCTCTATTCTACTCTGTAAAACCAAATGGCCTTTGACGTATTACGGTATAGTTTTTAACTTCGCAGCCATTACTGTCATATAAATAAGAGCTATCGAAAATGCGATCAAAAGAAATAAGGTTATATCATGATGAATCTCAACCCTGGGCCGAATTTTATTAGAAATACCAGCAACAACTTATAATCATTTTCAGACATACCAATAGGTTATATCCAAGTTAGTGATTTTTATTTCACTTCAGAACCCAAACAATAAACTTCATTGTTAAAAATAATTGAACAGTAACAATAATAATAAGTAAATATGGATTAATATAATTCCTTATTCACGC
This sequence comes from Acleris sparsana, assembly GCA_923062465.1. NCBI lineage: Eukaryota > Metazoa > Arthropoda > Insecta > Lepidoptera > Tortricidae > Acleris > Acleris sparsana. The sequence goes on along the minus strand of OV281302.1, from coordinate 3,942,095 downwards.
CGTACTACGTACCACTAATAATATATAACCGTCATTACAGCTGTCATTACAACCTACCGTCCATGTTACAACCAATCCGCCACGCCACATAAAACAACCCAGACCCAATATAGGCGATCGCGCATTATATGCGAGACGTAATGACCTTTACTGTTACTGCCAAACTAAGAGAACAAGGTACAGTAGGAAACTTTTGGTTGGTTTGGTTTTGACATTTCTTAATGCCACGCCACATAAAGTAATCTATATCCGATATAAGCGATCGCGCATTACTCAATAACATGGCCCTTACATTACGGCCACATAAGAAGAACAAGTAACAGTAAAACATGATAATGGTTTTTCTTACCACGCCACGTAATACCTTTTTCACGTCATAGGACCTACCACTAATAATTGTATAACCGTCATTACAGCTGTCATTACAACCTACCATCTATGTTACAACCATTCCGCCATGCCACAAAAAACAACATGCCGAACAAGTATAAGTTACACTTTTAAATAAGCTGTAAACGCCGTATTTAAGGTAATTTTTTTGAAAACTAAATTAAACCCGGAAGAACTTTGACAAAAAGAATATTTGGCTGTTTGGAGTTAGTTATCCAAACATGGTTTTAAAGAGTAGAAATCGCGGGTCATTATGTTTCATAACTTTGGTGAATAATGACTTCTTTTAAATTAGCTTTTTTACAACAGTAAGGTTAACATTTCCGAGCATGTCGGATTAAACGACAGTGTCGTTTGATTGTTTACTACAACTTTCTTTATGACATCTCTCATTCACTTATTAGTCAGGGTTACTAAGTATAACGTTAACAGTTTAATTTTGATAATGATTCTTAGATAATGTGGAACTAAGGTACGCCTACACTAATGCTTAAAAAACGGTGACGGTACGGAATCGAAGTGACGCACCGTATCCGTACCGTTTTTAACGCATGCGCTCCACACCGCTGCTTAACGGTGCGTATATTACGGTGCGTCATTAACTGCGCCATGTTGTATCTATGACTCCGTCTTTTGTTTGCGCAACAGCACCATATTATTAGCAGCGGTGTGGAGGGCATGCGATAAAAACGGTACGGATACGATGCGTCACTGCGATTCCGTACCGTCTTCGTATTTTAAGCAGCGGTGTGGCCGCACCTTGAGGACCCTTACCTACTGTTTGACTTGATCTTCTACCTCAACTCCAAACAAAACACAAGGCGACCGCGCTAATGGGTTATTGTGCTCATAAATACCTATTAGGTGCTCAGCACCGAACTCGTATACTGTCTCTCATGCGTAAGTGTTGGGTTGTTATGGGTGGGATCAGTTCAGAACAATAGTCCTATTTTCATGGTTAAAGCTGCTTAGCATTGAGTCGTTATTCATTAGAACTGTATCTAAGTACAGGGAGTTCGTGTATTGTAATATCTTGTAAATTTTGTGAGACAAATATTATGTTTAACACAAATTTTGGTTGTTGTTGAACTTGTTTGGGTAATTCATGTATAATTGTGCTCTTACCCAAGATACAGGCTAGGCCTAGTTAGGGCTCCACCGGAAACCGATGTTCTGTATAGGTACAATCACCCAATAAAAATGTTGAGCATACTTATAACCTTGTAATTGTGAATGTCATTGTCATTGTCATGTGTTATTTTTCGTTTTTTTTTGCTCCGCGGCGACTTCAACAGTTACTACCGCGGGGATAGGGCGTTTCCACAATGAAGTGATTTCGCCGGTTTCAAGTATATATAAGTATAATTAAATATAGCAATAAAATACAATCCAATCTTCTCTACGAAGATTGGGGGCAACGTTGTACGGTGATATATAGGACAAAGGCCAAGATAGTTTTAACCTCTGTACCACTGCGAGTCCACTTGAAACGAGAAGTAAGATGCCAGATACACGAAATAAGTCCAAGTCTTATATCACTGTGCAACACAAAGGCATAAAAAGCACAAATCACTAGCAGAAAAGAACTTTGAACACATAAATACACAAAAATACAAAACTAGAACAAATTACACATCCGCCATTTTTTAGCGTTGCAAATGGCCTCCTTGTCATGTGTTTCATTTGATGTTATGTAGGTTATGTTTGAAGTTTACTATGACATTGTAATTTTATCAAATAAGTAATATCTTGGAGGTCTTCTGATGATTCTGTTCTCTGTTAAATTTTTGGCTCCTTACCACATTGTATTTGTCCATCTGTCTTCGATATTGCAATCATAGTTGTTGACGTTATAACAGTTCTTCACCTGACAATAAGATCTGTTATAACGTCAAAAATATGTTTGCGGTATCAAAGCAAGATGGGTTTAACAATGTGGAATGGATAACAAGCCCAATCAAAATGGCGTCAACTTCCGAATCAGCTTCTGCTGAGATTTTTGTAAGTAAATTATGCACGCTTTCACGGAATAGCCTGATTTTGAAGGGAGAAAATGAAAGGTTGGTTAGCAGTTATAATTATCGGGGAGGAATCAATACTCAAACATTGACGTCTCCTAAACCAATCAAAAGCTCAGAAATAAACTTAACTCCTCGTTTAATAACTAAGCGTTGATTAAACTCAAATAAACGGCTTCAAACAAGCAAATTTAAACTGCCTATTTACTCGATTAATGGGGAAGCGCTGGTAAACGGAACAAGTGACTTAAACATAAATAGCTAGAGTTTTTTTATTTTGTTATTTATGTGACAATTTGGTAGGTGGAGGGACCGAGGCCGTTTAAGGATAGTCGTTTTAGCACGATTGTTGGGCTTGGTAAGTACGGTCAGCAGGTTTAATTATGGAATCACCATTGTCGCAATGACAACGTCTTTACGAAAAGGAACGAATTTATTTAAAATTATTCTTCGGCTTTCTGCGACACTGGTCTGTAGTGGCTGAACAATTAAAGTTGTTGACTGTATGGAGGGTGTTTGCAATTAAGGTTTTGTGAAGAAGGCTATACTTAGTTTTGTGTGTTGTGTTTGTCTTTGCTTAATAAGACTGACTGAAAATTGATTGTTTTTAACAGTTGAATATGGCCCCTCATTCTGTCTGTTTTCTTTATGTCACATACAACCATTGATTGTTAGAACCGTAACCGTTTAACTGCTGTAACCGCTTTTTTTGAGACTAGCATTATTTGTCGATTGTAAAATACTTTGATCTGTCATCGAGACGAATCTAATGAGACAAAACGGTGGGTTTACGTTAAAAACAACAGATCATGTTGCAATCAGATCAGTCTAATCCACCATAATTACGAGTATTCAAAATCATCGCATGCTTATTTATTCATTTATTTAAAGTTATTTGCAAAAAACACAATAAAATACAAAAGGCGGACTTAATGCCCAATGGTATTCTCTACCAGTCAACCAGTAGGAGAAACACAGAAAAAGATGCGTTGAAAAAAAGTCGGTCCGGAAAAAAACTCCGGTCGTTACGTTCTGTCACAAAGGTTGCATTCGCTGTGTTCCACTTGAGAAAAAATAATCCGTATTCTATTGGCCAGTGCTGCTGTGTTATCGCTTTTGAGCACGAACTACGTTCAAACGATTATCGCCCTAAAGGTGGAACATCGCGAACGCAAGGTTTGAACTAAACACATTCCTGACTCGTGAAGTTAAATAATGACTTCAAAAAAGCAGCGGTCGCCACTCCGCCTATATTGTAAAAGAAACGAAGCGTTTAGTTTTAAATTAACGATGGAATTTAAAGAATAACGAGTGGAACGAGCGCTTTTTACAAATCCTCGCAACGGAACCCTCTTCCTGTAATTGCTCGAATATCGCCTATAATCCGGTAGGAGCACGAATTAACTTTTTTACACAGCGATTTGTTTTTTCCTTTTATAGGTAAGAGATTAGGTAATTTGAAGATTAGGTTTATTTATTTGTTCATTTGTTTAAGTGGTGGAGCACTTAAGTGGGGGATTAGGGATGAGGCTCTTGGAAGGGATGTCTGACGTGGGTGATGAAAACTTGAGTGGTGATTTTGGGCTGGATATCGTTGAGAGGCTAATGATAGGACTATAATATATGTATGTAAATTCTTTATTTCACATAAACAATTACAAGACATGTTTGCATCAATATAGATAATCAGACTTTAAAAAGTCAAAGTTAAAGTCAGTCCGTTGGTCTGTTACGCTAATCTCAGGATCATCATAATATATTTAATACAGGTTGCATATTTAAATATATTGCTTTTCAGTTTTTTTTTTAAAGTTTTAAAACAGTTGTAAAAAGTTTATTCAACATCACAAGTTAAATTAGATTTGATTAAATTTGGCCGAGCTTTCATAAATTTAAAAACATGTCTAGACTAGACGAGCGTCAGAACTTTATAAAAGGTTAATCTTCATTTTTAACTTAATCCTCAGAGGTAGTAACTAGAATTTGTATATCCTTTATTTCTCTTATCTGTTAAAAAAACATAATTTACTATTTAAAAATTGAATAGGTTGCTTTATGTAGGTAAATGAAATAGCAAAATAATCAGCACTGCGCTTCTGTCGCGTGGGTTTCGAAATTAATAATAACATAAGTAGAAATAAGACATTTGTTCGTTATGATTAAAGTACATTAACATCACAGTACTGATTGTAATAATTACAGCAGGCAGTGTTGTTATCAATTATTTTAAATGTTGTTATTCCAACATTACAGAACAAAAAAAAATTGTCTTTAAAACGCAATTTTTAAATATTTTCTCGTATTTTTAAAATTGACACAGAGTGAAAATGAAGCAAAAAAAGAATGAAAACTGCGAAAATGCCCATCTGAGTTAATTTACTGTTTTAATTTGACAAGTTTTGTTAGCGTAATAACGGAACCGCATTCATAACGCGTTTTATTCGTATGTTTACGGGCCCTAAATCACAGGGCGATATTGGACATTATTATTGCCCGGGCCGTGCGGCGATACATTCTGGCTTAGGAGAGACAAAAACAGCCTTTCTACATGCTGAAATTAGGGCACTCTGTATGTTTATTATTTTTGACTGATGTAAGTTTGAGTTTTCAACTGTAACGTTAAAACGTTATACTTTGTATACTTACGTCTCTTGACTTATTCACAATTTGTGCACACAATATACACAATAGACATGTAAAAGTTTTTATAAAGTTAAAAGGCCCATAATTCGACGTGGTCCGGAAATTATGCAGAACGTCGAATTATTTGTATAAATTATTATGATAGAATTACATGCAATGCAACATAACTTTTTTTTGCTTTGGTGTATACATACAGAATTTATTTTTTGTAGAAATATCAAATCTGTACAAGTAGTCATACAACTTTCGCTTGATTTGAAGAAAGTGATAAATGTACATTAGCGTACTATTAAAAAAGAAAAAAAATGGCACATAAAAAAACAGTTTAAATGGAAAATAAACTACTACTAAATAAAATTACTGTTAACTAGGTGTCTATTTACTGACCCTTTATCTAAATACTCAAAATATTTATATTTTTTCGGACACCAGTATAAATAAATAAATACTTAAAATCTAGACCCAAAGTCGAAAAAACATTAACGCAGTTTCTGACGTTAATTATTATTGTCGGCTAATTTGGACCCGCTGGTTATTTCTCTACTACGAATTAGTATTGTATTTAGACATTATGTTGGAATAAATATAAATTCCTTGTGTTATTATTTTCTTTGGTAATTTGTGGGTGCTTCGTTACGTCGTTTATTTTCAACGTTTATAATAATAAATAATAAAGCTTTTGTCCTTTAGATATAACATTAATTCTTGTGTTACATAAAATGTGTAATAACAGTGTGTTTTGTTTACCACGTGACATAATCGGGGTGTAGTCTAATGTTCACACACAATGGGCTTGAAATTTAATGGTTGTTTTTACGGCTCAAAAGCGAAAAAGGGACGATAGAAAACGTTCTTTCTGTAATCTATTGTAGATAAAAAAGTACCTAGTTATTTAAATTAGTGTATCAAAAGATAATGGATGCATTATTCAGACAGGTAAACTGTCACCACTTGTCAGAGTTATTAGACGAAAGCCTTTCCATCCGACAGATTCATTCATGCAATTGTTTTTTTACAAAAATGCCAAAATATTTCAAATTCAAATATAATACAGTGTGTTACCGGCATGGGCAACTCCTTAATAAACCTATATGACTGTTTATTTAAATTAAAACAACATAAAATAGTACAAACTAAATTGCAAGCAATGTACAATGTGCATCAAAGTTAATTAGTAAAGTCACGTGACCAAACCAAGACTTGTTTAAAAGTGACCATAGTGCAGCAGCCCCATTTGACGTCTGACCAAAATCGAGGATCAAACACACTTAGTTCTGTCCTTTTCTCTCGCTTTGGTTACGAATGGAGAAAGAGTGTGACGGAGCCCTTCAATTCTTCGGTCAAGCGTGAGCGTGCGTTACGTTTCACTGCTCCTGCGCTTTGACATATGGACTATGGCGCGGATCTTCCGATACTTTTCGGCATGTAAAATTATTTTGTTGTGGGATTCATGAAGTATCTTTAGAATTATCAGTTAGATTGTTTTCGATTTGTTTTGATTTTTAACTCTTGCAACTTTGACAAATTCAAGGAGTATTAATAACACTCTATGCCCTTTTGCCCCTGTACCAATGCATGCCTTGTACCAAGTAATAACGATGCTGATTACGATACTTACACATAGCTCCAATACGTTGATGGTAGTTAAAATCTACGAAGTTAAATTGCAGCGTTACGTTAGTTAACTTCGACTTAATTATACCTACAAATAATTATTTACTGCTGAGTTTCTTGCGGCGTTTCTTCTCAGCAGTGGTCTCCTCTTGGGAAGCGCTGGTAGTATCTTGACGTGTAAAAGTGCCCGAGCGGCCTACTTACTAAATAAATTTCTTTTATCTTTTCTTTTTTATCTTTTTTAAACAACATATTATCATTAGTTAAAGCAGAAGCACTCATGCCAGTAACACTCTGTATTATGAGCTCCGTATTATATTGTGACAAAAAAAAACACAATATTCACAATTGCTATACCAAATGCCTACCATATTTCATTCAGTATTTAAGTTTAAAAATGGGAACTAGCTTTAAAGTTTCGACACGCAAATAAAACATCCTGTAGAACAAAAACTTTTGAGTTCCATCCCTTCCGCTCTCTACTATTTATACAACCGAGTAAGAGAGACGGTAATTACCAAATTTCTTGTTTCAGAGTAATTGTTGGCATATTCAATGCCCAAAGTTAGTATTGGGTCTAATTTGTACAGTATTGTGTTAGATGGGCATGGAATTAGTTCACAAAGTTAGTTGAAACCCTACTCGTTATTGGAACATTGACTAACTGCTAAATGCATAGTAATAGAATGAGTATTTTAAATTGAATGTCGTTATCAATAGGGTATAGAATGCTTCGGCTACTACATTAAAGTTAGCACTTTTGGTATTGAGGCCGAATAGCAGTTCTTTCAGTTGGTAACATTGTCGTTGCTAATGTACTGTTTTTTAATTATGCTGAATGGGAGTTGTTGGTTAGATGTAGTTTCAGTACAGTTGAAAGTACATAGATTTGTACTTTTAGTTCTCAGGTTCGATTCTAGGTTAAGGGAAATATTTAGTGTGATTAGTCGTGGTCTATGCATAGGTACCTACATTTATTTCTTTATACGCATAGTAATTATGTTTATCGTTGTCTTGTATCCATATAGGACAGTCGCGGATTAGCTGCTTCATTGACTATACACGCATTTTAGGTTGTTGGGTTGGCACCGCATTTGCAGTCTTAGGATCGCAGTCTTAAGATTGTGAGAGTGCAAATGTCTATGGTTCACAGATCATATTTATCATCAGGTGGCCTATATGCTGGTTTGCCTTATCCATGCCAAAAACATCTTTTTTTTTAGGAATGTATGTTTGTTAACACTTTATTGTACAAAAAAAACAGAACAATATAATTAACTAAAGGACGCCCGCGACTTCGCACGCGTGGAATTAGTTTCCCGCTACTCCTCCTATTTTAACCTCTTTGGGGGAGAAGTACCAAAAATCCTTTCACAGTGCTCACTTACATCATCATGCTGTGCGTTGATATATAAGTCAGTGAGTCAGGTTTGCCTTTAAAAAAAAAAGTAGGTACAAAGGTGAACTTATCCCTTTAAAGGATTTTTTCTGGCTAACCGAATCGCAGTAACCCTAAAAAACAAACCAAATAACACTCACAAACTGACAACACTAAAATGCAGTATTCCCCCACAATTCTCCAAATCAAAAACCTATCCGTGTACAATACTCAATTTAGCCAACATGGAGTGCAAATTTTTATTTTTAGCTAAACGCCCCATTGGCATGCAAGGTAAACGCTCCGTACGCGATTTCGGCAAATGAAATTTTTACTACCACCCTGTATTCCGTTTTTCGGCAGCTGAATTTTTTCGGCGCGTGTATGATTTAGATTTTGCGACAGAAAATGGAGTTTAATATGCAGGTTGCATCGCATTAGAGCTTCGAAATGCAGGAACTGAAAATAAACTATATTTTGTGCTATTTAAATTAATGTTACATCGAGATGTACGTTGGGGTGTATAAATACATTTTGTTTATTTAAATGTTAATTAAGGCTACATTCGATTTTTAGTTCTATTAACATAATTATGCTCATAATTCGTTTTATGTTTTTTTTTGTTGACAAAAATGGCGTATGTTAACCGCGTATTTATAAGTGACCTTATTTCTTGACATGGGGGTTAAATTTTCTTTGACTATCATATTGCGCATACGTTCTTTTTATTTAGAAGTGTTGAAATCTGGGGACCTATTGAAAAAAGGTATAAGTCCACTTAACTCGTAATAGTCAGAAATGCAAGAAATAACTTCTTATAAAATGGTAGGTAGGTCAGTCCAACTGCATTCGGCTTTTGGTTTAAAATATTGTGGGACGACGACTTCAGTTGGAATGACCTACCTACTATTTTATAAGAGGTTATTTCTTGCATCTTTGAAGGCAGGCTTTTGTTTTTTTGAACATTGATTTTATTTTATACTTTTTAGTGATCCTATTTTTATGCTTTTATGTAGTCCCACTTCTCAATTAATGAGAAACTATAGAACATTTCAAGCTCGCCGCAGGCAACGCCGCGGGAATGTCATAGTCATATTTAAACCTAAATGTGCTCCATCATAGTCGCTCAAATATCTTAATCGAGATATCTTATCGTCACCCTTCAAATAGGTACCGTTAAGGAGTTCCGGTGGCCATTTGTGGTGTTCATCATCAGTTCCACTTCACCATAATTATAGTACTTTTCAAAAGCAAATAAACTAGTTACAGTGAAATATACCAAAATCGCTATAGTTGTTCCTATAATATTTGAGAAGTTCCCTTAATTTCTCCAAGACCCCATCGTCAGATCCTGACGTGTTGACAATGGGACCAACTAGAAAGTTTACCCATTCAAACAACGAGAAAAAAAATCAAATCGTTTTAGTTGTCTTCGATTAAACGGGGAAAAAAAAAACACCCCGACGGATGGAGAACCTCCTCCTTTTATTGAAGTCGATACATAAACGGAGTGTACAGCTACTAACTAGACTTATGCCCTTTTTCACTTGATCTTGTTTGTCGTCGTGAGTCACGTTAAAACAAATAAATGCCCGAGTTTATTTCTACATGTAACGCAATGTTAACATAAATACACATGTTTCCTCGATTTTTATTCGCTAGATCGTATTTGTCTCGATTTATTTACAACAAATCATTTCAGTCTGAGATAACATTTCCCAGAACACTTTTGTCCGCAAATTTACCGATTTTGCCGTAATTAATGAATTCCAAACAAACCGCAGACATTCCAGAAAAACCTCAATTTAAATTTACCAGAATATAATAATTGAGTTAGAATTCCTTTTGAATCCAAGAAACAATTCGGGGCAATTGAAACGATTTCAGCGAAGGGACCGAAGCTCGCAATACAGTACATCAAATAAAGAGTTACTAAATTTGTCCCGAAGTTATTTAATGAGGGTAACTCATTAAGTATTAAAACTCAAACGTTTCGGGAACTCAATTTCCAAGTCGGGAAATTGCGAAGCGTTCAAAGTTTATCTGTTCAAGTTATTTGTAAAATACAGCAACACTCGGCTTTCGGCTGTTGTACGCTTACCATGAGTTCCAATTACCGTACTCGCCAGCGAGTTTAATGTGCTGTCGCTCGTACACCTCGCAGTATTCTTATAGAGTGCGAGGGACAGAGCATTCGACTTTATTCGCCACCACAAACGGAGCTTTAATATACTGGAATATATTGACATTATATCAAAGAACCACAAAATACTGAAAAAAAACCCAAATCGAAGTACAAATAAAAGTTTACTATCTAAACGACACTAAGTACAACACACTTGCAAATAAGGCTCGCGCGCGATATAGTGTGAACGTGACGTAGTCCTGCTCCGAATAGCTGCGCTGGCTGCGAATGGCTTCGCTCCGCTTTGATAAACGCGCCAGCACGCGCTGCCGCGCGTCGGTGGGGGAATAGAGAGAAAGAGACGGCAGATCGCTCGCTACTATTGCGTCTCACGCGGCGTCACGGCGTTTGCCAAAGCATTCACATGAGTGCCTCTTCAATACTAAGCTATGAAAATTATATCCATATTATTCATTGCAGTGGCGAGGGACAGAGATAAATAAATCTTAACCTACCTACCTATACATACTTTGCTACCTTGCCTTCGTACCCTGCTATAATATATATTAAAAATAAAAACATATTATAGATTCGTGAGTGAACTCTATCAACTAGTAAGGAAACTATATCGTAAGTTGCATTGCTATAATATATATTTGGGTACGTTAATTGTAACTCATGGTAAGGGTAAATACTGTCCCTCGCAGACCTCGCGAGGGACAGAGCATTATACTTACTAGCGAGTACGGTAATTGTAACTCATGGTAAGGGAACTGTTTAATTTCTTGGATTCTCTGTGAGCTACAGATATTTAAAGGATCTTTGTGCACGTGGCGAAATAATGGCGCGTTTACGATAAGTCGCCGGGCATTGGTTTAACTGGATTCGTTATTTGCTATCAAACAACTGTTAATACTAGTTGGTTATCGAAAGGGATTCAATGGAATATACGGTAAACCTAAGTAATATAAACGCGCCTTTAAGCTCAAGGTTTCTTTTGTATCTAATGTTTACATAGTATTAAAGAAAGTTACTGCTGTCTGTCTCTCTGTATGAAGGCTTAGGTCTTTCAAAGTTCGCAATAGATTTTAATGCGATTTTCATCAATAGATTGAGTGATTTAAGAGGAAGGTACTGGATTACGTACGGGTGTCACAGATTAACTGCCATAACCCGAAGCGGAGCGAGAATGGGTCGTTAGTTTTACATCAATATAGGTAATTAAACAGCGTAGTTTTGATTGGACTCCTACGTTTTAGGAAATCTGCTGGTAGGTTAGGTACTACTGCCTAGCAACACCAAGGCTTTATTTTATCAAAGCGACAATTCCGCAAGCGGACCTGCTACAGGGGGTGTTCTTTTTATAGTGGTGATTATTATTTATATCTTTAATATTTGATTAGCTTATTATTTTATTACTGTATTAATTGTATTACTGTTGAATTCTGTATTAATTGATTTATATTCTTTTATTATATATTCGTACATTCAAAACTTCAAACTAAGTTAAATTACAAAATCTAATTATCGTAATCCAACAGACGCGTGTTTGACCCCTTCTTTCAGAGCTTATATCTCTTAAACGGATCAACCGATCTTCATGAAATCTAGGAACCACCGCTAAAACCTGCTTTTAAATAAAATAAAACGGCATCCAAATCGGTTCACACGTTTAAGAGCAAACACACACCCAGACACACAGTCAGAAATACACACACACACGCACACACACACGATACGAATTTGCCCTCTGTCTTATTCTGGCTAAAGTTAGTAAGTCTAGTGGGCCTAGTATGGCTGCTTCTATATCGCGTGTCAGATGTGGATAAAGCATCCGTCACTGTCGTACTTATTTACGTGTCAGAAGGTGACGGATGCCTTATCCAAAGTTTGTCACGCGATAAACGCAGCCATGTTAGGGCCCCTGGTCTTCCTCTTCATCTTTTTGCTTCGACACACAAATGGCGGGAAAATTTATACCACTCCTCTTTTCGCCGTGGGTCAAAAAAAGGCCTTAAATCCCAGTTTTGGTTCTATGTCCACCATTTTTCGATTCGAATGACGGCTTTGAATATTGAAAATAGATACAATCTACTATTTCAAACTTCATGTCACATAGCGTCACGTGGCATACGCACTGTGATATTACACGGCACGTTATTATTGTGTATTCGGCGCGAGGAGGCGCTCAATATTCCATATCTCGCACGTGGGTGGGTTACTAACTGTCTGATTGCGGCGTTGACGCCTAGGTGTGCGCCTACTGGATTTTATAAACAAATATACTTAAATAATATTTCCTTAAGCAGGGGAGAACATATATCCGTTACCCTAACTCACTTATTCCACGTAGCAAATTTTCCATTCTCATTTTTTACTATTTTATTTTTTCACAAATAGCATTTGTTTTTTTACCAATTGTATATTTTCCATTTTGGTTGATCCCACTTTATTTTCTCAATTCGTAATCAATTTCACTGACGGAGACGGAGCTTCGCGACCGGAGCTCCTATTTCTGGGTGCTATGGCCCTTCGGGCATTCTGCAAAACTAACATAACCTAAACGTATCTACGTATTTTGATCTATTTCGACTTAATTACAATGGGAAATTTTGCGAGTGGGGAAAATTCAAAATGGGACCAATGCGATCGGAGTAAAATTAAAATGGGGAAAAATGCGACTGGAAGGTTTGCTACGCGGAATTAATCAGTTTGAGGATCCGATCTAACTGTCCGGGCACGGTCCGTGCCATAATACCAAAGAAAACAGCTAACTGCATAGTAATGGAATAAGCATTTTAAATGGTGGTTATCAATGTAGTATATAATACTTCGATAAGTGCATTACGGTTAGCCGCCTTTTTGTTTTTACGGCAAATCTTCCGCGGCATTCGACGACGTAGTGAGCTTAGTTGGTAGCGACTAGTGACCCTGCCTACGAAGCTTACGGTCCTGGGTTCGGTTTATTTTAAGAGCAGATATTTGTGTGATGAGCAAGAGTATTTGTTTTTATGTGGTTAGGAATGTATTTCTTAATTAAGTATGTTTATTGTTGTCTTGTACCCATAGTATAAGTCTAAAGCTTAGTTTAGGATAAAGTCAATTTAATTGAGATTGTCTTTTGACATTTATAAAGAACGAGACGACGTTCGCAATTTGATACGTTAAGAATTTAGTAAAAAAGTATGCAAAAGAAATTATAATATTAATTATTATAAATGAATTCATTTAAATTAAAAGCAAATGTCAAACTATAGGTACATAATAATAATAAAATAAAAACAATAAATAAATATATATAACATTGTTTAGTATGTCAATGTTTAAACATATATTATTAATAACAAAACAGAATGTCCGCAATGGAAAATTTAATTACAAATTACAATTCCACTGGAGAAAATCTCATACACTATAGAAGCACTTTTTCCTGCTTCTCTCCCTACCTATTTCTTCCCGTATGGGGTTGATTCTCGAAAAATCCTTTTAAAGTGTACCTTTAGTATACCTTCGAAAGCAATACTATCTACAATTCTAATTGTCAGTGGCATAGAACATAGATAGTCTTGGGAACGTGTATGTATTCATGCCTTTTCTATGCCCAAGAAATATTCCCTTTCAAGCCCTCAGCTTCAGCGGTCTACCTTGTGCGTTGTCAAAAAATATCAATATTCAGTTCTAAAACTAGTAAACGTAAGATTTCTCTGAACATCGCAAATAAGTCCCCGCCACAAGACACGTAGAACGGCGGCGGGGCGTAAACGCGCGCGTTACGCCGCCCACGTGCTGCGGTAACCGCTGCACTCTGCAGTTACCCGATTCAGGTTTACACGTTACGTGGACGGGTGGCAGGGTTGCTAGTTGATTAAAGGATTTTTTTTTTATTTTTTTTTTATGGCATAGAGAAGGCAACCGAGCACACAGGCCACCTGATGGTAAGTGGAAACTGTGACCCATAGACATTAGCATAAGACTGCAAATTTTATTTTACACACTCTAACAGCTTTTTGTTACGTCGTTCGGTTTGTGGTGACTACAAATGATACCACGCGCAACGTCGCCGAGACGCTGTTCAGTGTGTAGCGAGTCGACGCCACTCTAAAAATGTCATGTTGCGGTGATGAGCTTGGATTATTGAAGTGATAACTTCTTATGGGAGGCTAAACCGTTTCGTTATGTAACGCGTTACGGCGCCAGCATAGAGGGAGTATAAACACAGCTACTAGAATAGTACTCTTCGCACCTGTTACAAATGGCCTTCCTTGAAAAGAGACGTTTATATATGAACTCTTTCAACAGTGTACCACTTATTGTGTTACTCTGCATTAGTGTGCGTAAGTTTGCAGTCCGTTAAATAGTTTAGATATTCAATTGTTCAATTTAGATTAGGTTAAGTTATCACTTCTGTAGGGCGTCCCGAGACGCACACGGTTTTTTATTATTTATTGATCTCTGACTCTACAAGAGTTAAATACAGATTTAATTCTTTTAGAGTCTAACATAATTTGTACCGTTAACGAAATGTGGACTCTGTTGTTTTATCCATAAGAATCTAAAAAAAACTTCACATATTAGGTTAGTATGGTTGTATGTTGGTAGGTCAACCCTTTATTTTAGTCGGTAAATCCATATTGCTTTTGACACCTGTTATCGTTTTGTCGAACGTTATTAAAAGCTTTTATTTACTTGACTATAATGGCGTCCGAGTTGGAAATAATTCGATAACATATTGTCAAATTAAGGTTTTACAGAGAAAAATAGAGCCTCAGTTGTAATGTTATAAAACATATCAATCACCCCTTTTCTATAACGGCATGTTGGTTATTAAAATAATATAATTTTAATCCTTTGGTCACTCTTCGTATTATAGAAAGAGACTAGACACTAGATGACAGAAGGACATTGCCAGCTTTTTGACGAGTAGCTGTTTACTGATTTAAACTCACACGATTTTGATTCATTATTATTACACTATACCTCCTCTCCTCTCTTCTCGAGACCATGGGCGTAGCGTCACGTCCGAAACGTCGAGGTAATAATTAATTATAGTAATTAATTATATATCCCTTAACGCGATTAAGTCCAGTAGCTGTTTGCTATAGAATAAAAAGTGTAGAAGTTAGTTACGAAGGACGACTAATAACAAAATAGAATACATGTCATTCTAAGGAAGACAAAGACAAGAACACGTTTGACATTCTCAGGCCAAACATATTGCTGAGTGCAGACCATTTCAGCAGAAATCACTCTGGTTGTATTTTTTTTATTCTAATAGTGCCGTTTGTTAGGATCCCTTGTGTTTATGTGTTAGTACTCGCCGTCTGGATCGCTACCACTATCTTATCCATTAACCTACCGCCAAACAGCTGTGTTCGCATTGTTGTTGGGTTTGGGGATAAGACAGCCGGTGTAATGACTAGGATAGAGGCATTCCATTTTAGTCCTCAGGGTTGGCAACGCATTTGCAGTCTTAGGCTTGCAGTCTTGTGAGGGCGAATGTCTATGGGTCACAGTTTCCACTTACCACCAGGTGACCTGTGTGCTCGTTTGCCTTCTCTATGCCATAGAAAAAAAGTCGATAAACGTTTTTTTCTTTCTATTCTAAGAAGAGTTAAAATCATATAATTTGTTGACAATGACAAACAACTAAGAAAATGAACAAACTACTCAACTATTCTGTTTGGCCTAATGGTTAACTGTTAAAGAATACTTTAGGGCATTCAGTCGGCCATTTGTACTTACTTTTTGTACTCTGCGATAAAATTTTAATTAATAATAAAATCCAGTTGAAAAATACAAGGAAAGAGTCAACCCTAAAGCTGACGTACTCGTATATGGCAACGTTAGTCGGCCTTTCTGATTTTGCTGGTTGCAATTCGTTGTAAAAAAAACTGATAGAAGTTGCTAACTCTACTACCTCTAGTTTTTTAACGTAGTTTTTGAACGCTAAATGAATACAGTTTATTTTGTTAAATGCTTTGAGTAGTTTTAAAGATTGTACTGACCTCTCTTACCATTTAAAGTTGTTAATAAGAGCTAAACAACAACAACCACACTAAATCTTATGCTTACGCTTGTGCATATTGACGCACTACTCGGTTTACTTATTTCAAACAATAATGTTCGTCAGAAATAATATTTCATCGTTCGCACGAGTTAATATTCCTGGCAAGGAGCTCCGCCACACCGGGCGTTTGAGAACAGTTCCCCGTCGCAAGGCACTTGCGGCTAAGAACCCGCGTGTCATCGGTCCCACATACTATGAGCGTCTACCCGCTAAACTTAAAAATGTAACATCCGACGAAGCATTCAAACATCAGCTGAGAAACCTTATATTGGATAATCCATTATACTCTGTCGACGAATATATGCAACTTAAATTGTAAAATTATTATTATTGATATTTGACCTTTATTAGTTTTGTGTATTGACATCGGAAACTGACCATTTATTACTTGTTTATCATTGTTGTTTTTGATTATTTGAGTGTTATTATATTATTGTATTATTTTAATATTATTTTATCATTTTGTATTAAAGTTTTGTTGACGATATCAATGTAATTTCGTATTTTTTGACATGCAATGCAATCTATATTGTAACATTACATTGATAAATAAATAAACTAAACTAAACTAAACTAAACTATGTTTTGTAGGTAGCCAAATAGGCTTGAGTATAATATTTGAACCGTGTGGTTGCCGGGTAAGAATAGTGCCGCTCCTTGTCTTCCCGTGGATGTCGTAAGAGGCGATTAAGGGAATATACGCTTGTTGTACTGCTAGGCGAAGGGCTTGTAACCTGTCACTAATACACTAAACATCTTAGCCTAACCTGTGCCAAACGTTTCAGAATTATCGACAAAATTAGTTTGAGTTGTTGGTAATTTTGTTGCTCTTCCTACTTCACTCTGAGAATTAAGGCGTGAGTTTATTATGTACGAATCTATCATGAGCGTTTTACATACAAGACATTATTTCTGGAAAAAATACTGACATATTTTTTTTCAACTTATAACAAATTGTATATTACTGTTGAGCCGTGAAAGACTAACTAACAGACAGAGGAACTCTCCGCCAAATTAAGAACATTAAAGTATGGTTAACTTTATTGTTAAGTTTTATACTAACTATCGGTCTAAACAAGAATAAAGAAAACCTATTTTCCAAGTTAACTACTTACATTTAAGAAATGAAACTTCTCTTTACTTTAAACCTTTACTTTTCTCATAAATACCCCGGAATTTATAGAAGTACACGACTGATTTACTCGTCGGCTGTCTCGGTTCGCTATGTTGCTGCGAAATTTTAGATTCGGAATGTTGTATGATAAAATTTCGAACCTCATATTGTGAAAACTTACTTACAATTAGTACCAATTTTAAATCAAGTCATTCACAAGTCAAATCGTGTTTTTTTAAGGGTAGGCCTGCTTTAAATTATCAGCAAGAAAACATTCAGCTATGATAAATTAAAGGATAGAAAGAACATTTCAAATCCTACATTTGTTGTGTTCCGGTTTGGGGATAAGACAGCCGGTGTAATGACTAGCATAGAGGCATTCCATCTTAGTCCTTAGGGTTGGCAACGCATTTGCAGTCTTAGGCTTGCAGTCTTGTGAATGCGAATGTCTATGGGTCACAGTTTCCACTTACCATCAGGTGGCCTGTGTGCACGTTTGCCTTCTCCATGGCATAAAAAAAAAAACTACACCGTTGTAAATGAACAAGGGCTGTATTTTATTTTTATTTGCGTATGTATCTGTCTTTACCGTTGTTGGCCCTTTCACAAACACAATAATTACATACATAAGCCATGCTAAATTAAGAGGAATCCAGGTCAAATTAACGTTTTTTTTTTCACCAAGGTCCTCGAGGCGCTATAATTTCGCCATTCCAATTTCGAAATTAGTTTTTTTTAAGAGTGACTCTGATAAGGCCCATCATCAGCTGCCGGCTGATTTCCCTGGAGTGATAGACCTGCGAAATATTTAATTTCGTCGCAGCTTCTGCGTTCGCTTGACGAATTACAACATGTTTTGATTTAAGCAAATAGGCGGAATTTTGATGAGGAAAAGTTTATTACTTTGGCTAAGTCTGTTTTTTATGGGAGATAATTATTAATGCAAAAAATGTTATTGTTTCAATCATATCACATGACAGGTTAAATGGTCGAAGCTTGACCGTACTGATATAATCTTTGTTGCGTGGTTTAGGAGAAGTTAGTGGATATACAGACAGTCAGTTTTTTTTCTTTTTTTTTATGGATGGAATGCAACTTTATTTTATACGAAGTATATACTTACAATAAAACTTACTTATGTTAAATTCATTGTTTTATATCATGCTAGGTTAAGCTTTATAATTGTATAATATCAGAAGTAGTATTTAAAAAAAACGACTGACTGTTGAGTTTCTTGCGGCGTTTCTTCTCAGCAGTGGTCTCTCGCGAAGCGCTGGTAGATTTTGACGTGTAAAGTGCCCGTGCGGCCTACTTACTGAATAAACATCTTTTATCTTTTATATTTTTTTATAAAGATAAAGATGATGCTGATTGACTTAAAGACTTTCGCTAGAATACTCGAGCAAGTGCTCAAGTCTATTTCCCTTTAGGGTTGACATCATTTTTAAATATTAATTTTCTTTACCAGTCGACATTAATTACCTACGATGATTAAATACTATAGTCTAATCGCAGATAAGAAGTCAATTCTGACATATTGCACAACCATGAAGTTTCTAAATACGGATAATGTTGACAGCACTCAAACAGTGCTGTTATTACTATTCCTTCCCAACTAATAAAGTTTAGCCTTGTTTTCATCATCATCATCATCATGTCAGCCGAAAGACGTCCACTGCTGGACATAGGCCTCCCCCAAGGCTTTCCACTCAGACCGGTCTTGTGCTTTTCGCATCCACCGCGGTCCCGCGATCCTGACGAGGTCGTCACTCCATCTTGTTGGAGGCCTACCTACAGCTCGTCTTCCGGTCCGCGGACGCCACTCCAGAACCTTCTGACTATGGAGAGGGCTATGCTCGGGGCTTCTCTGTGTGATAGAATCAGAAATGATGATGTCCGCAGTAGAACTAAGGTTACCGACATAGCCCTAAGAATAGCTAAACTGAAGTGGCAGTGGGCCTTGTTTTACT
Organism: Acleris sparsana; assembly: GCA_923062465.1. Classification (NCBI taxonomy): domain Eukaryota; kingdom Metazoa; phylum Arthropoda; class Insecta; order Lepidoptera; family Tortricidae; genus Acleris; species Acleris sparsana. The sequence continues at coordinate 3,922,776 of OV281302.1, read as the reverse complement.
CCTGTCAAAAATGTCAATAGTCGGAAACATCATGGTCATGCATTGTCAGGATTGACTTCTTTTCTGCCTAGTAATGTAGTTTTAAAAAGCCCGTTAGAAAGTATTTCTTAACTAATTGGATTTCTTAATGAGTTACCTGAAATACACTTTTAATTCGTCGTTCAACTTTTATATAATAGCAAACATTTCAAATTAAGAATCTGATATTTCGCCTGACAGTGATATATTACTTTACCAATAACAAAATGACGGCAACCGTTCAAAAACACTTCTCGTCTAAAATTGAAATTGCATACGAATGAGGATATCGTACTGGCTTTTTAAATATGTAAATTTTGAATGCGATCAGCGCGACAGAGAACGGTGCAGCAGACTCCTCCAAACGATTAGAGAGAACGAGATAAATGTATTTTTAATGTTCAGTTTCGAAATTAACCTAGATGCATATTTTAATTACGCTTTAGTCTTTATTTAGTTTTTAGTGATTTATTTTAACGTTGGCTAAAGGATTTTTAATAGAAAAGAGGTTGTATAAGAGGAAGTATTTCAATGTGGAAGCATATTGGTCACTATATAGGTAAAACTTTGGAAACTCAACAGAAGACGCGGGTTGCGGGTGGTAGGACCTTGTGCGGGGTCCGTCCGGATCGCTACCACCATCTTATCCATTAACCTACCGCCAAACAGCAGTGTTCGCATTGTTGTGTTCCGGTTTGGGGATAAGAAAGCCGGTGTAATGACTAGCATAGAGGCATTCCATCTTAGTCCTCAGGGTTGGCAGCGCATTTGCAGTCTTAGGCTTGCAGTCTTGTGAATGCGAATGTCTATGGGTCACAGTTTCCACTTACCATCAGGTGGCCTGTGTGCGCGTCAGCCTTCCCTATGCCATAAAAAAAAAGACAACTCAGATACATTATCGGAGTGTTTACCGGGCACTTTAGGGTTAAACATCTCCTAGCAAAGATGGGCTTTATTTAATGGATAAATCGTAGTTGACGTTATCGTATTGTCAACGTAAGAATAGCTCTTAGTTACCCGACAGTAATGGCTGCCGAGGTAAAAGCAACAAGCAACAAAGTAGTAAACAGAGCCCTAGGTCAATCTTGACCTGATTAATTGACCTTTAACGACATTTATTTTTATTGTTAACTATCAGTTTGAAAATCAACATGCGTATAAAAATAAATCAATAAACCTCGTCCCGTTCTAAAATCCCCATTCGCTGATAATTTACCTAAGTCAAGTCACTCAGATCACTCTGCACAAGTGTTAGCCATCCAGCCTTCTCACTAAAACACCGCTAAAACCATTGAAGCAGCTGTTGAATTTTCAACTTTTCCCCTTTATAATAGAGTTCAATTTTGCATTTTAGCTTCGTGTAGTTAACTCTTTTATAGATTAGACGGCAATCCTAGACGACCGTGCTGCTGTCATCGTCCGGAATGACGTTTTCGACTGTGCTTGAGTGTAAATGATGGGTCGAATAAACGTCACTTGTTCGAGATCTGACTCCGATATGCAGAGCTGGGAATCATGGAGACATCATTTGTTAGATAGCTGTGTTGATTTTGAAGATCATTGAGTTTAATGAGCTTCACGTAATCACTGTTGCATTATATTTATTACATTTTAATTAGGTTTATTTTTATTTATTCTAATGGTTATTAATGATAACTTTTAATAAACTGTGAAACATATGAGTTGTCATTCGATTCGTCTTTATTGTTAAAGTGATATAAGGTATATGCACACAGTTTCAAGATGGCATCCGTGAGTATTTATATATGTCGGTATGTATGTACGTAACTCTTTATTGTACTCGTACAAAACACAGAAATTCCAATACAATATTTAAAGACCATGTTTACTCCTTGCTTTTCCTGCTAGCAAATCCAAATGTTATTCCAAATACTGAAGAAGTACTGACTTGACTCTTGTTCCTCATCTAAGACTGTATGTCCTTTCTACTTTTCATTCTTATATTATATTTATTTATTATTACACTAGTATATATTTCATTTTGAATATATTTATAATACTATATATTTATTGGCTATTGTTAATTTTTCTGTTTCTTTAATTGATGGGTAGCACAGATGCCTGTCAAATCCTTATTTCGCCAAATGCTTATTTAGTTAAATTCTAGTTTTGTCCATCCTTGGTACGCCTTTTCCTATTATTGTCAAGTCTCTGTTTCGTAAAATACTCTTTCTGTCAGTTGCTTATTTCGTCTTCTAGTTACGTCTTAACCTAGCTTCGTCGGATCCTTGTTTCGTCAAATCATTGTTTCGTTAAATGCTTAGTGAGTCAAATTCTGGTTTTGTATCCATCGTGTTTTGTTAATTCTGCATTGTACATGTAAGGACTTAAATGCATTTTAGTAAAATAAGGATTTGACAGGCGTTTGTGCTACCAATTGTTGTACGTTTAGCCATCCGTTGTTTTAATTAAGATAATCTCACAATCGCTCAAAGATTAACTGGAAGAGATCCCTTAAGGGGATAAGGTCGCCGATGTACATACCTTTTGTGTTTCTGTTCCTTTTTTAGTTTGTTGTTGTTTGTGCAATAAAGAGTTTACATACATACAGAAAAGGAACGTACAAAGGCGAACTTATCCCTTTTATGGATCTCTTCCAGCTAACCTTTGGGTTATTGAGGAAAGTAAGAAAAGTAGAATAACAAAGTAAGTGGATATACATGGAGAGGGATTTTTATTTCAATAATATAACAATAAAGGCCTCAATTTAAAGTTAGTAAATATATAGCCCGTTACGAATATATAATTATATACATTGTAACACTTTGATGCTACTATTTTGTTAAGATTTAAAAAATAATAATTGCGGTAGCTTAAAGCATAAGGCGGTGGTAGCGACCCGGGTGGACCCTGCACCAAGGTCATACCACCACTAAAAACGAATGGAATTTAATACTTTGTACAATAAAGAAACTTTTACTGGGTGTGCAATGTTTAGTATAAGAACAAATGGTATAATTTTTATTTCACATAACACGAATTGCATAAATTCGATCTCTATAAGAAACCAACGATATAATAATCATGATGCATAAAACGGAATGCATAATTTCAAAAACTAAAGTTCATAAATTAAATATTAGTGTTTCTAAAGGCTTTCATTACTATTAATGTGGTCACAGTTCTAACCTAACCTAACCTAATTAGAAGAAAATGACTAAAAATGCATCATCATCATCATCATGTTAGCCGAAAGACGTCCACTGCTGGACATAGGCCTCCCCCAAGGCTTTCCACTCAGACCGGTCTTGTGCTTTTCGCATCCACCGCGGTCCCGCGATCCTGACGAGGTCATCACTCCATCTTGTTGGAGGCCTACCTACAGCTCGTTTTCCGGTCCGCGGACGCCACTCCAGAACCTTCTGACCCCATCGGCCATCAGTCCTGCGAGCAATGTGCCCCGCCCACAAAAAAATGCATAAAAACAACAAAATGCCAGTTGTACAAAATGAGTGTTATGTTATTCGATCGTATGCCAGATGAAATTATACAATTGCTTTTTATGCTAAACGTTCATTATGCTTTTCGTTGTTAGTTAAATGAAATTATATAAAATGTTTTTAGACTGATTGAAGTGCCACTTTTACCAGCTCCATGGTTGAACCACACTCAGAGCCGAGGCACGACAGTGAGTTTAATCATCGCTGACCTCAGGACAGCTCTCAGATTTGAGAGACAGTGACTTGGCACATGAAGCTAGGAGATTGAAGTGATTCGACGAAGCAAAGATAGAGAATGTCTATTTCTACGAATAATTGGGGTTGTCCTTGTCAGTTTTACGGCAAAGTATTTTTTTAATTGTGATATTCTAAATATTAATAAGCAAAAAAAAAAGCAATACAGGTTTTTTTTTTAAATTAGTTTTTAATAATGTCCGGGTATGAACCCGGACCAACAAGAAACCCTTATAATTTCACCGTGTCAGTCTCTCCGACCTTCCATCTGCGGCTTAACTTAAAGGTCCTTGGTACTACGAAGCTGTAATTAATTACGCATGCTTACTCACCTTGTTCACTGTCCCAGGGGACAGATCTGGGCAGCGGGATGGCCACAACTGCATTAGCGACTTTAAACAATAAAGTCTTCTTCAGAATATTTGAGCATCTGTGCTTGAAGTCTTGAATGTTTTATATATTTTATAATATGTATCTATGTGTAGCCTTAAGAATAGCTAAACTGAAGTGGCAGTGGGCGGGGCACATTGCTCGCAGGACTGATGGCCGATGGGGTCAGAAGGTTCTGGAGTGGCGTCCGCGGACCGGAAGACGAGCTGTAGGTAGGCCTCCAACAAGATGGAGTGACGACCTCGTCAGGATGGCGGGACCGCGGCGGATGCGAAAAGCACAAGACCGGTCTGAGTGGAAAGCCTTGGGGGAGGCCTATGTCCAGCAGTGGACGTCTTTCGGCTGACATGATGATGATGATGATGATCTATGTGTATCGTTGTCTCGTATCTATGTCAATTTATGTTAATGTGTTCCTCGATTATTTGTAAGTGACCCTGCTTACGAATCTAGGGGTCCCACTATGAGGGCTCGACAACAACGACAACCCAAATATTTGAGTGATGAGCGCGAGTATTTTTCTATTTCGGAAATTGTCTATGTATTTAAGTATGTTTTTCTCTATGTATGTAAGTTTATTCTTATCTATTACCCATTTGACAACGCGCTGGCGTAGTTGGTAGTGACCCTGCCTACGAAGCTAGCGGTCCAGGGTTCAAATTAGAAAAAGAGCAGATTTATTTTGTTTCATGAGCGCAAATAATTGTCATGCATGTTTTCTATGTATTAAGCATATATTTCTCTATATAAGTATTTATATCGTTATCTAGTACCCATAGTTCAAGCCTAGAGCTTAGTTTGGGACTAGGTCAATTTGTGTGAGGTTATCCTGATATCTATACATATAAAATGCTTTGTCCTGACTGACTGACTGACGGATCAACGCACAGCCTAAACCGCTGATCGTAGAGACCTGAAACTTTTTTTTTTTTTTTTGGTAATCGCCTGAGGGGCCAAAGACAAAAGTCCTTGCTTTTGTTTGCTTAAGAAAAAGGGGCAGAGGTGAAAATCCCTTCCGGAGACCTGGGAATGGAGGGCCCAGGTACTGCCGGGCTCGCACCGGCTAAAAACACCAATGCCCCTATTACCAACTAGAATTTAGACTCCCGCGGATACTACCCCAGCCAGTGCTGAAAGGCCGGAGGAGAAAGTCGTTCCTCCGTTTACTTATCCGCGGGGTTAGGGGGGATAGGAATGGGGGTTGGGATGGGGGGGAGACTTATAGCTATGTGAGTCGCGGAGTGGAAATCCTGACGCATGCATGCTTACAGACTACGGGCTTCCTTTCTTTTGCCCGACAATGGAAGGGTTGGGTCGGAGATCTTTTAGGACCACTTGTGTGGCTGTTGATACCATCTTTATGGGTGGGGCTACCCTTTTTGAGGCTTTCTCTTTTGCCTGGAGATACTATTTTTGCGCGGGTCTCCTTGCGCTGCCCTCTTTTGTGACCTCTTCCGTTGCAACTTAGCCTATACATTTTTTAATGGGAGGGCCGGTGTCAATTTGACGGGGGACCAGTGAATCGCGCGCGGAACCTTACCCCAGCCAGTGCTGAAGGGCCGGGAGAGAAAGTCATTCTCCCGTTTAGGAGGCTGCAGGATTCCCCATCCCCCGTCCTACCGACACCAGTTAGGTGTTCGGGAGGTGCGTGCGTCAGGAATATATCTAACTCTAACCTTAAGTGTATGTTATACACTGAAAGTTAGAGCTAGCTCTGGGTTAACATAGATGTAATACAAAGAAAGATAAAACAGAGGTTATTAGAGATGGGGGTAAGGGTTTGGAAGATTTTACTTATTGCATCATCCTACAAGATTAGGGGTGCGTTGGGTGAGACCTGAAACTTGGGTGTTCTTTGTATGACGTGGGCATGCGATAAGAATGGAATTTCCGAAATTATTTCCCTAAAGTGGTGAAAAGGGATAGGGACAACGTGATTCCTTGGTGCAATCTACTTCAAATATTGCATAAACATTTTTTAACAGAATTGATGGAAGACCTAACTACCTAAGGGGGTAAAAAAGGGGTAGAAAGTTATTTAGGGCGTGATTTTCTTCGAAGTTGATATGAATACTCCTTAGTGCTTTTGATTTACATTACATTTTATTTTGACACATATTTCAATTGCAAAAAGGTTGAACTCACATAAAAGCTTGGTACAATGCAAATACCCAAACCGTTGATTCCTAATTTGTTACATAGGTTCCTGATGAGGTCTAGGGGTGCAGTAAGAAAGGATTTCCCGAACATCGACCCCCAACGGGAAGAAGTAGGAGTAGCGGGAAATTAATTCTACGCGTACCAAGTCGCGGGTGTCCTCTAGATTAATTATATTTGTTTATTCTAATGATCTCAGATAAACACTCGTAGAAACATCTCGTATTGAGGAGTCTGGTAATGCTCCGCAATGCGGCGACGCGTTTAACCTCTGGGAGGTAATTACTGCCCTGCTGACCGTGCGTGGGGGGTACAGTGTCTACGACAGATTTAAAGCCAAGCTTGAACTTTTTTAGGGTTCCGTATGTCCAAGTGTAAAGACAAGACCCTTATAGGATTATATTACTCGTATGCCGGTCCGATAAAGTTTAAATTTGTATAAAAGAGGGATGTTATATGTAGGGTTAGGATTTTGGTTCTAGAATCCATGGAGTCGCTATTGCCTAATTATTATAATACGTGACACTTAGATTTTGATCTTCAATGTGGTCATATTTTAAAATGGATTATATAGATTATTAGTTCAGTTTTTCCATACCTAGTAATATTTGATTGTTGTAACGCTTTCACAGCAGAGATATCCTCCGAACCAAAATTCATTTAAATTGATTTAATTAATAAATGAATTTGGAAATATAAAAATACTGAAAGTCAAAATCAAAGTAGTACCTATGTATTATAATAAATAGGAAATAGCGTCTCCATGGATTCTAGAACTTCCTAACTCTAGGTATAAGTTAAACGGTGTGTGTCTAAGTGTCCTCTTGTCTAAGTGGCATCAAGCTCCCAATTTAACAAACCGATTCTGATGCGTTTTAAAAAGAAAGTTAATTTGTTTGGTAAAGTTATATAAGAGATTATATCGTACATTTTATATTTTCGATAATTAACTATTGATTTTTTTATTAACTGATAGTGTGTGGCGCAGTGTACTGCATCCGCTTGTGTGCAGTTTACTCCCCGTTCTGTGCACTGATGCATGTCCCAGCGGCCCGAGACTGGCACGTCACCAGAATCCGAGAGCAAATAAACTCGTAATGCCTCTATATTCACAGGTATTCGGGTGACAGTTTAGTAGTTAAATTTAATTATTTACCTAGGATAAACCTGGGTCAGGGTGGTATTTTACCAACGCAGAGTAATGGTTTTATTTAATATTTTTATATTTATCTTCTGTATCTTTAATTGTTCTACGTTTTTTTTATTTATCTCCATATTAAAGGTTAACAATAAAAAGTTTAATCAGCAAGAAAATCTACCAGATCTTCACGATAGACCACTGCTGAGAGGAAACGCCGCAAGAAACTGAACAGCCAGGCATTTCCTATGGTATTACCTATACAATTGAATACTTAGCCTAGTTTTATATTCAGTGCCACCATTACACAAATGTTGAATCTAGTGCGTCAGGTTTTTTAGGGCTCCGTAGTAAAAATGGAGCGATTTAACTGATAGACTCGACTTGATACTACAAAGCAGTAATTTGGATTAGTTAGAGTAAAACATACATACAAATATACATACCGTCACTTCATCCGAGAGTAGGCAGAGCTACAGAATTACCAACAACTCTAAAAACTTGGTGATAATTCTGTAACCACATTTTGCACAGTTTTAGTGACAGGTACTACTACTACTACAAGCCTTCAATCCCTTATTTGCCTCTTACGACTTCCACAGAAAGGCATGGAGTGGCGCTATTCTAAGCCGGCAACCACACGGCACAAATTATGTACATTTACACCAATATTATAAAGAGAACAGTTTTTGTTTGTTTGCATTGGAAACTACTGGACCGATTTGAAAAAGTCTTTCATCATTGGAATCCTACAATACATTAGCCCTGATGAACATAGGCCATGTTTCGTTTTCTGCGCGGACGGAGTGGCGGGCAACAGCATCAATATTTTTTTCATCACACTTTCACGTAAACAGTATCTAAACATACAGGTTAACTGGGCCGTAAGCCCATATTAAACCCTCGACCTTTTTTTTTTCATGAAAACCTAGGTCGGCAAGTATTTTTTTTTTAATTTATAGCGCAGCACACCGTTCATGCAAGTTCAAGCAAGGAGTTTACACGAAATTGAAAAATTGTTTTAAAATGTTATCTAAACAGTAATTTCATTGCAATCTCGCTACACGTTATAAATTTTAATAAATAAGTTTTTTCTGCCCTATAATTTCATTTATTTACTCGCAAATGTGATGAAAAACATTGTATGTTTCACGGGCGGTATGGGAATTACGAACCTCGACTCAGAAAGCCTTCGACTTCGGGCTTCTACTAGAGCCTCGGTCGTAATTCCTTACTTACCGCCCTTAATACACAATGTACTATTTTTTTGGCACCGTTTAGAAAATATTATTCTCGGCTTTTTCATCATTGTTGTGTTCTCTCCACCACTAAACACAAACACCGCATCCACCTGATTTACCTACACGAGTATATCAAAGCCCTTAACCGAAGAATCCATCAGTTCAAAGGGTGTCGATGGCGCCAGTTATTGACAAAAAGGTTGATTGATACACCCTCTGTCGGAGAAAGGTAATCGATCATGACCTCTTGACGGTTGTGACTGGATTGCTAATGCGTTGGTGAGAAAGTTTGGTTGGAAAGGGAGGCACGGTGTTGTTATGTTAGGCTTACGAAAAGTTAAATCTTGAACACTTGGTAGGAGTTTTGTAAATGCTCTTTATCTAAAATGATTATTTGCTTAAGCACTCGTAAGTCAATATTCAAATGAGATTATATTATAGTAGTAGGCAGTAGGTAAATATTATCTATGGTTGTCGTGAAGTATATTTTATGATCGTTAAAAGATTTTAAAATGAGTATGGAAACCTATTAATCAGTTTGACCTTGAGAACGGAACCAACAAACAAACACACTTTCTTGTACAAACAAACACAAATCAACTTGTAAACCATAAAAGTACTGTTTAATAAAATACTATGCAATAAGTTTAAATATCAGAATAAAGTTAAAAATAACGTTAGCATTAACGAAACTTTCAAGTATTCGTATCATGATGTTATTTTTTATCACTAGCAATCCGATTACTTCCACGTGGTAGTCGCTTGTAACTCCATCGATTTAAGAACGTCTTGACCTTTACTCATATTTTAATAGACGCAGTCAAAAATACTTTGCATCGATAAATAATTCGGGTTCGAGAATTAATGCTTAGATAAGAAAAACTATTTCAGTTGGGTTTAACTGTTTTAGACGTGACGGATGATCTTGATCGTCTTTGTTTTTTTTTTTGCTTTTTATTTCATTAACATTTACACACTAGTAGGTTTAAAATATTTTTTAAATATATATAATACATGTAAACTAGACAGTTTTATTTATTTTTATACAGTTATCAATTTTATAGATGTCCAAAATTTTCGTCGAGATGAGCTTGATAGCCTAAGCAACGAAATAAAATCATAGAAAATAACTCGTGTATAAGCGAATTTTGGCTTAGTTGTAGGGATTGGTGTTTTAAATAACATACTAAAAGTACTAATGGGTGGGGGTGAAGCTAATATAATATGGGGTGTGTAGGTCTCTTTTAAAAAAAAAAAAAAAAGATAAAAGATAAAAGACATTTATTCAGTAAGTAGGCCGCACGGGCACTTTTACACGTCAAGATACTACCAGCGCTTCCCAAGAGGAGACCACTGCTGAGAAGAAACGCCGCAAGAAACTCAGCAGTCAGTCATTTTTTAAACTTATTTCATATTTCATATTACAATGGTATGTACAACTTAATCTAGCATTATATAAAGCTACAAGTATTAAATTAAATATAATATCAAATAACAGTAGTTCAGCAGGAAAACATGCCAAAAATCTTACGGGAGAGAAAGATAGAAAAGAATAAAATAAAATAACTACAACTACCTACTTATATATGTGTATATGAGATGGTGCAAGATGACCACATAAAAGTTTCGATATGTTTTCCTGCATCAACGGTGTCCCCCAGACAAGAAAAAGCAGGATAAAGCCTTTGCATTTGAACAAATTACTATTGACTAAGTTTCGGGTGTAGGCCATGCATTTTGGTCTGTTAGATAGTCCTCGACCCTATAATACGCTTTAGACATTAACGACCTTTTCAAATATTTTTTAAGTGCTGGAAAGGGTAACTTTGAAACTACTTCAGGTAATTTATTATAGAAATGAATGCATTGACCAACAAATGATTTATATACTTTACGGACACGGAATTTTTGAATAGCTATTTTATTTTTATTTCTAGTATTTAAATTATGTATATCTGAGTTTTTGGTGAACGAATCTAAATTCTTAATAACATAAATAATATTCTCGTAAATAAATTGAGACGCTACAGTTAAGATATTAATTTCTTTAAAAAGTTCTCTTAATGAGTCACGGGAATTTAAATTATAAATAGAACGAATGGCCCTTTTTTGTAACATAAATATAGTTTGTATGTCAGCTGCCTTACCCCAAACCAGAATACCATAAGACATAACACTATGAAAATAACTATAATAAACTAAGCGAGCTGTCTGAACATTAGTTAGTTGTCTAATTTTCCTAACGGCGTAAGCTGCCGAACTTAGTTTACCTGCCAGTGCAGCTATGCGGGGACTCCATTGCAAATTTTTATCTATTGTTATGCCTAGGAAAACCGCCCTATCTACCATTAGCAAACACTCGTTATTTAGAAAAATACTAGAATCTACCGGTTTAACATTAGGCAAAGCGAACCTAACACATTTAGTTTTCTTGGCATTTAGTAGCAAGTTGTTACTAATAAACCAATTATGTACTTTAACTAGAGTGGCGTTTATCCTACTGTAGTCTACGGTTTTTCTATCTACCTTGAAAATTAGTGAAGTATCATCAGCAAAAAGTACAATATCGCAAAGTTCATCTACTATTGGTGGTAAGTCATTTATGTAGACCAAAAATAAAAAAGGACCTAAAATAGAGCCTTGAGGCACACCTATTTTCACTGTAGCTCCAACAGATTGCGTTTTGTTTACAACAACTGTTTGAGTTCTATCACTTAGATAAGAAGACATAAGGCTTAAAGCTTTATTGGACAATCCATAATGTTCTAATTTTAAAATAAGGGTCATATGTTCGACGCAATCAAAAGCTTTAGAAAGATCACAAAATATTCCTATTGCGTCGCAAGATTTTTCCCAACTGTTATATATATATTTAATGAGTACAGATGCCGCATCAATTGTTGATCGACCTCTTGTAAAGCCAAACTGGTTATTGCTAAGTAGTTTATTTCTGTTAAAGTGACCTAACATATCCTTCAGCATTAGTTTCTCAAAGACTTTACTTAAAACTGGTAGTATGGAAATGGGACGGAAGTTCGTTATATCACTCATCTCGCCTGATTTAAAAAGAGTTATGACTTTACTATATTTCATGAGATCTGGAAAGATCCCCTCTGATATGCAATTATTGTAGATTAATGCTAGATGGGGTGCAATTACATCTATGATATGAAAGAGCACTTTAACTGATGTGCCCCACAAATCTTCAGTCTTTTTTAAACTAAGCGATTTAAATATCTTTACTATTGAATCTGAATTTACAGGGCTGAATTCAAAGTTTATATTACATTTACTGACATTAGTGCAAAGTAATGATTGAGCTTCAACCGCGGATGATTTAAGACATTTCGTAGTATTAATTGCCATGTTGGAAAAATAATCTTCGAATGCTAATGCAACATCTTTATTTGACGTGATTGGATGGCCACCTGTGTTCAGGGTGACTTGATTATCACGAGTTTTTGATTTTCCCGTTTCTCTATTTATAATATTCCATACAGTTTTTACCTTGTTCTCAGATAATTTGAGTTTAAGACTAAGAAAAAATGCCTTAGCAGTTAAACAAACTTGCTTAAAGGTCCTCGAATAATTATTAACATAATTTAGGAAATCAGCATTCTTATTGTCCTCCCTCTCTCTATACAGGTCATAAAGCCTATTTCTACTTTTATGAATGCCTGCAGTAGCCCATTCACTAAATCTGGTTTTCGACCTAGTAATAGTTTTGATTTTAAAATTGTTGTTAAATTGATGTAGAATTACGCCAAACAAGTCTTTATAAATACTATTACATTCATTCTGTGAAAAAGGTTTTTTAGTGTTTCGTCAATAACTCGTAAACGGTGGCCCATAGCAAAAATTGCTCCAATACATAATGAATCTACATAAAACAACCTACAAGAAAGTTTTAACTAAGTTTTTAAACTTCATAGACTCAAAAGTTAAACATTTTCAAACAGCGTTTACATAATTTAAAGTGTATAAATGGTCTGACGTTATTATTAATAGAAACTGCGTTCATAAACAATATAAATTGCCAAAATAACATAAACGCGTAATGTTAAACTATATTTTATTCAAATTGAATTTGTTACGTTTACATGTGTGATTTTATTTAATGCTTTGTTTCAGTATCATACTAAATCGTACCTGTTTCTATCCTTTTTTTCAAGTGAATTTTGAGACTCTGTTTAATAATATTATGAACAATTGTATCATATTTCTCGGTTTGTTGGAGAAAAATACACGCCTCAGCTGGGAAAAGCGGTTGCTTACCTATATAGGTACTCGTCCCGCAACATCCAATTTCCCAGTCTCTGCAGTAATATACTATAATGAGTACATATTATATAATTATGTTAACATACATGACATGATAACAGACAAAATAAAGATACGTAAAAGCGCTATTAAAAAACGCGGGTTTATTAAAATATGTATTTTCACCGTACATTTGCGCTTTAATATTAATGTTTTGTAAGCTCTTTAATTACATAAGATCCCGAGACATTCCTTAAGACCAACGCGAACATTAAAGGGAAATAGTTTCGCAAAACATTATTATCAACCGAGTTTTATTCAAAGCGGACGCTCCTTGCAATTCTAAATGCAAATAAAATTAACGTAGAATTTTCTCGTGGCGCCAGGCCAATTAAATTTCACTACCCCAAGTATTTACTCTAAAGTAAAATACCAGGTATTTCCAGTGCAAAGTAAGTATGAAACTAATCCGACCATAAGATACGCTTACCTGGAATACCTGGTCTGTTTGTAATACGTTCTGTAAATAATGAACCATTAATTTGGTCCGGAGTGCATCTCGCGTAAAATAGTGTAAGATAGTGTGCTGTTAAAGTGTTTTACACTTGTATGTATGTTCGAGGTAGTTTATTTGAGTGTCTAACGTGTAACTGACTTGTGTATTTATCTATTGGTGTTTCGATTGCGGGTGCAAAAGATTTGAAAGTGAATGAATCTGGGCGTTTTGTGATCGACGGAGGTTAAGTTAACTCTATCAAAAATTCGCACAGTATTCCAGAAAAGTCGAGGAAAAACCGGCCAAGGACGACTTGGGCTCGCACAAGAAGGGTTCCGAAAAATTCATGTCAGCAGCAACATTGAAAAAAAACACATGCATCTACGTACTATGGTTCAAAAGATACAAGGATTATTAAGGTCGAGAAAATAACACCGAAACACCCTTAAATGTTTTCTTTATCGCTCTCAAGACTATAATATGCACTTTGTAAAAGTGTCTTGCTATACCGGTTCATGTAAGACATTCCGGTGTTGTATGCAAAAAGGTAATCCTTGACTGTGACTTTAATGACAGCCAAAAAGATTAGAATTTTGAGATTTACAGAACTTGTGATACACCATATTTTTACTATGCATCCTAATTTATTAATAAGAAAATGAGGATAAATTTGTAATTCTGTCCACGCCTTGTTTTGTGTACCATACGCCAAACCAGAACACAACAGCTCCATCTACCATTCTTTGTTTCTATAGGTTGTGGCGGGCTCTTTTCCGCAGCTAGACGACTTAGGTATGCGCCTATTTTGCGTGATCAATGTTTCTATTGCAACGCAACTTCCTCAGCTGTGAGTAGGTAGCTAACTGTTTACCCCCATCGCTCCAGGCTCGTCAGCGTCGCCAGCGTCTTACGCCATGAAACAACTCGCTTAGGGTTGACAAATGCCTCATACATAAAAATAAATAAATGGGGAAGACATAATGAGCAAAATCTGATGGTAAGTGGGATCTGTGATGCATATATATTTGCATTCTCAAGACCGTAAATGCGTTGCCAACCCTGACTAAGATGGAATGCCTAATTCCACCGGTTGTCTTATCACCACACCGGAGCAACAATGCGAATGCTGAGAAATAATCCTTTTTGTAGCCTGATCGGAACAAAATTGTTTGAGAAAAACTGTGAAGTGCTCCAAAAATATTCTTGCAGATTTTTTTTCACTTTGTGAAATATTTTTTAACAAGAAACGCCATTTCCGATCCTTCAAACTACAAACGCTAAGGCCTGAATAAACCTTTCAAAATGAAGTCACGCGATAAAATTGTTGAGTTCACTTACAACCTTGCCATTGTGATTATTATTGGCATAGCCATGCTTCTTATTTCATTTTTAGTTGAAGTTTAACATGACAAGGCACTAAATCTGCTAAAAATATCGTCAGCTTACTAAATGCTTCTCTTTACAATGCTCGAGTTGACCAATTGCTTATGGTATCTGCGCTTGAAAAAATTGCTGTGTGTTTATTTTCACATAAAGGATTTCAAACCTTGATTAAACTTTTTTAGATTCAAAATGCTCCAACTAGAACACATAGCAACCTTTCCACATGCAGCTACGTTATAATTATCCTGTGATCTTTAATTGTCATTTTGTTTTCCCACGACTTCGTCTAATAAGAAGTGGTTTATCCCTAATTCCTCGGAAAGGCTATAAACAATATCTGCTCCATACATTATCAATCGGTTGAAGGGTCGGAACCTGGTTAATTTTTTTAACCAGCTCGTCAGAAACGCCGAATATTTATAAGATTTTCATTCCGATTCCGCTCGAACAGAATCGATATTTCAGTTTTGATCAAAGACCAACATAAAAGTGTCTCTGTTCAAAATAACTATTAACACCATAGTTGCTACGCTATTCAAGTACAGGAAGAACCAAAAAACCAAGGATACCAGGTTAATACGCAATCATAACACTCGCGAATCGATTCAGCTCTGAGCGATCGTTTACTGTGAACGTGGTTAAGAACCATAGTCAACCGGTATTTTTCTAACCGTCCCCAAGCCGTTGAGGTATTCACATACAAAACCCGAGCCTATTTGATATAAGGGCCGACTTACTATAGAAACCCGACTATGGCCTTTCGGGAATCATTCTTTTCTCCATTTTTCATTATATAATGTAGAATAATTACGAAATGGATATTTTTTTGTTATGGGCCACCGTTTACGAGTTATTTACGTAAACCTTAAAAAAGGTACCTTTATAAAGTAAGCTTCACCCCCACCCATCAGTTTTTTTAGCATGTGGTTTAAAACACCATTCCCTACAACTATGCCAAAATTCGCTTATACACTAGTTTTCCCCTGATTTTCCTTCGTCGCTTAGGCTATTAACATACTTTTCCATTTATAATCAGTAAAGAGTAAAGTTAAGCCAAGTGAAGCTCTTTTATTTGCTCCTGCTAACAGTGGCAACCCTAATCAGCCGAACCCACGACCGGATCCGAGTGTCGACGAACTCTAGAATAAATAAGGGCGCTTGTCGTTTGTCGTTAACACAAACAAAACAGTGCAAAGGTCTTTACACAATGTAGTTCGGGAATCTCGGGCGTCTTGTATCTGTAATGGTAATTTGGTAGGGTTGTCTTGTTTGGTGAATCGACTTTTTCTTTTGTGATATGAAACTGTATCTGGTAGTGGTGATCTATGCAACGATACTCCTAAAATTTCGAAAAAAAATCGGATGGCTTGGGAAAAATGTCACGTTTTTTAGGCTTCCGTACCAAAATGGTAAATGTATGTCATAGCATAGCACAGAGGGGTTGTAAAATGAAAGTGATTTGATATAGCAAACGGGGTAACATACAAGGACGAGCTCAATCTGCAAATATCATAGAAAAATAATTATTTCCGCTTAATTTACACGCAAAAAATTTGCAAAAGAAAAAATCTGAAAAAATACACTTTACACGATTTTTTTCATTTCTTTTAGTTGCTAGTGAAGGGATTGCGCTATGGTTATTTTTTAAACAGACTTATTTTCAAAAAATCCTTGCTTAAGCCATCCTTAGTTGAGCCAAAGTTATGTCATCAAAATTTCAACATCTGAAGTCTGGCAGTTGAGGCTATGCGTTGTTTGTCATTGTCATTCACCAAAGAATTTCGATGGATAATAGATAAGAGCTGCCACTACGCCACCAATAACAATACTATTACTATATTGAAACAAGATGGTCTAAAACAAAGCCAAATACAGGACTAAATGACATATATTCTACTTGTTATTCAAATTTACTCACATAAAGTTCTTACATTGCAGTGGCCGAAATTTTCCGACTCAAATCCAACCATGTATAAGGCCACATATCACGAAACTCCGGCACTCACATGGGGTAATCTGCATTTACAGAAGTGGACGCAACTGTTGCAAAACATCTGTTGCATGTGCAACCTTATACGTTTCGCGAAACGGTTAAATTTGCTGTAACTTTAACGTATCAGATGCGCCATTTTAGCCGAATGAGAATAGTAATGGGTGGGTACTATAAATCAGCGTGCTGTGAATTGACGGTCCGCGAAGCGCGATGCGCAGCTGTTTCCGCGTGGTCATACTCTCCGGCGTAAAAAGGTGTATGTGCGTATCGTCGTAACGTATGATACGACGTTTTACGCGTGAATAAATATTAGTGGGAAGTACGGTTTTGGGCCAGTTTTGAATGCAGCGCGGCTGTCATTTGTTTAAGAATAGAATGGCTTAAAGAATCTTAAGAGCTGTGTGTTACTGTTTTAACTGCCCTTGTTCGTATGTCTGTCATTCCGGTACACATTTGGCAAGGCAGTCAATTGTTTTGGGTTGAAATTTGGAGAAAGAAGTAAACTTAAAGGTAAAGTTATGGTATCTAGGAGCTGATTTGGTGAAGGAGGCGTAAGGTGAAAACAAGATCTCTGTTATCTACTCAACGTAGATCCAGCAGATGAGTATTAGTTAGTTTTTTTGTCAAAAGAATAAACGAAAAAAAAACGTTGCAGTAAAAACAATTTTATTTTGTACATAATATTACTTCAAATTATATTTGGTATTGTAAATACATACTGGTACAGTTAACAGTATAAATAAGTGATAATTTATGTACCTTGTCACTTTGACGTCGTGTTTGAATTATTATGCAAAATTGTGAAACAATAGAAAGCTCAATTATGTACCTTGTCGTACATAATTGATCACTTATATTTATACTGTTCACTGTACCTACATGGAAAAAAACTACGAAGATTATATTCGTACTTCGCAAGTTTTTTTGGAATATTTTTTTCAGTGTTACTCTAGTTTCAAGCTGTGTATTCCCTGCGTCCAATTAGAGAATGAGAAAAGCGGTCTGGACTGGAACCGGGGTCGTATTTTAAGTAGGCTTAGTTGTTTATGTAAATAAAATGTTCCAACCTCAAAAAAATAACACCCTGTAATGATGGAATTAACATTTTTTGAAAGAGCATTCAGAACCAAGTATCTTTATCATCAAACTTTATCCTCGTAAAGCCCATCATACAAAGAGGGAGTTTTTGTGAGTGGGACTTTGAATCTACCATCGAGGCGATAAAGTTCAATAACGTTCTTTCGATGCATTATCAAAACAGAGTTCAAATCAAATTGCCTTGATACATCATACTATTTATACGGAGTCAAAACGTGTACACTTACGATAGGGCTGGTTCACAAATTTAAAGTCACTCAGCGAGCTATGGAGAGGGCCATGTTAGGAGTTTCTCTAAAGGATTGGATCCGGAATGAGGTGATCCGACAGAGAACTAAGGTTATCGACGTAGCCCATATAATTAGCAGCTTGAAGTGGCAGTGGGCCGGTAATTTGTGCTGCAGAACCGATAATTGCAAGGTGGATGGCAAGAGCTGGATGAGAGTGCCCACAAATTGTGCTCGTTGGCGTGCAATGGGAGAGGCCTATGTCCAGCAGTGGAGTAACATAGGCTGATAATGATGATGGATGTACTCGTACATCATATTGCACACTGGGCCTTACGTTATATGAAATATTATTGAATACCTTGCAAAAAAGTTTCCAATCAGCAAAAGCCGTATAACTCTGATGTGTATATCACGCAGCTAATTATATGGCATTCAATCCTCGCGTGAAAGCCGCAAAAAGCCCATCAAAGCCTTTTCGATCCAGCTTTATGATTTAAATGCAGTAATTGGTCGTTGCATTTAAGTGCTTGTAAGCGTTCAATTTACTGCATTTATATTTTTTGCTCCATTGAAAAACACTGCTGTGGGTGTTCGGGTATTTCAAGAAGAAAATTCTTTGATCATTGAGAATCATACAATTAATAAAAGTGGGTAGGTGGCAAGTAAATACGTTTTCTTGGTTTGAAAAGTGACAATAATTTTACTGGTAAACTGGGTTTTATTTCAATTTCGGATTTTTGATTTATTCGTAATTTTGTATGTTGATACTACGTAATTACAGTGAACTTTATTATGGTTCATCATAAATCAATTTTTTGAGAATTGTTTTGACTGACACAAAGCTTAGACTCGTAGGTAGGTTTGACTTTTATAAGTCTGGAAACTATCAAACAGCAGTGTTCGCATTGTTGTGTTCTGGTTTGGGGATAAGACAGCCGGTGTAATGACTAGCATAGAGGCATTCCATCTTAGTCCTCAGGGTTGACAACGCATTTGCAGTCTTAGGCTTGCAGTCTTGTGAATGCGAATGTCACAGTTTCCACTTACCACCAGGTGGCTTGTGTGCTCGTTTGCCTTCCCTATGCCATTAAAAAAAATGTTAGAATAAACAAATATTGATAATGATAAATCAATGTGACAATGTCCATTGAAAACGTATATTTTCACAAAGTTTGCAAAAGGTTTTTTCTTAAACAGGAAATCCTGTAACCTTAGTGTTAAAGATTAAAAATACGGACTTTTGTAGATCATTCCAAAAATATCCCAAAGTTAACCGGTCGATATCAAAATGACATACATCACAGCTGATGGGTAAATCTACCAATCACGGAGCAAATATCTGGCTAAGCGCGCCATTGAGTGTTGGCTCAACTCAGATCACCGGCGTTATTCCCTAACGTACAGTGACTAACGCACAGTCACCAGCGAAAATATATTATCCAAGTAGACAAAAGTTCAAAAGTTCAAAGGTATCTGACACGCTCTTATGCCGTTGTCATAAGTAATATGTTAAAGATTAACTGACTTAAGTTTTTTCCGGTGCTTTTTGTCAGCATTGGTCTCCTTTTGGAAAGCGCAGGTAGATTTTTAGTTCGGTCTCTAATGTCACTTGAACCTACAAGAATTGAACACCCTGTAATGTGTTCGATAGTAAACCCGATATCAATTGAAAGTCAATGCATTTAATAATATAACACCCGGTAAAGTCACTTGATGCAGATAGCATTCGTCAATGCTCGTGGACTTTAACTTCAAAAAAAGCCGAGTACATTCTTGTATTTATGCACGAGAAAGTGACGCAATTATAAGACATGAAGAAACAAACGTATGTTATGATAATATTTATCTGCATCCATAACTTTCCTACAATATGTTCAGAAACGATATGCAAATAGAAAAAACTTCCTTCTTAAGGTAACGCTGGTTGGTACAGTCAAAGACTTTAATTGTTGAGCCACTAAGGAGCCCTGTTATAATGACAGCGTCAAGCCACATGAAATAAATGACGCCAAAATTAATAATTAGCGTTATGCGACAGGGCTCCATTATGGCTCAACAATAAGACTCCTTGACTGTTCAGGCATTGTATTTGAATTTGAATTTGACCGTCCCCTCTTATTCCGAAGTTTAAAGTCAAAGTCAAAGTCAAAGTCAAAGTTCTTTATTCTTCAATTTAGGCATAATATAATGCACCTATGAATGTCAAAAAGCATTACCACCATTTTAAAAAACAAAGAATCTGAAAAAAAAACTGACTTATTGAATATACATTCAATATCAATCCTATCCTTTTTTCAAGCAATCTATAAGCTTTTTGTAAGATTATAAATGCTTTAAAAGAAAAGACACCTCACGCGTTTTACGCCCGGTATTTCGCTAGGGTCGTACTCGTTCTAACTTTTCTTGTATGAGGTTACAAAAGCTCAGTTAAAAAAAAAAATTACGTAAGTCCAAATACAAGGTAAAAGTCAGAGTAAAAATAATAATTACAGATCCGGTAAAAAGACGCGACCGCGGCTCACTCACGCGCCGCTTCACAATCCTGGGTAGCCAGTGGTGAAATTTAATAACACGGCTGAAGGGTTCCGTTTTCGCCATAGTTTTTGCTCCAGTGAGTCCTACGCCTAATAAATGTTATTGGTATTTTGTTTTTGGTCCTTATGAAATTTCGTTATTAAAAAGGGTCAGTGGTTTGTATTAAAAGGAGTTTTTGCTAAAGGTTGTGATTATAAGTAAGTATTGAACTTTTTATGGGTTGGGCAGAGGAGGGAAGCATTATTTTTTCTTGTTTCTGTTTTTATTGTATGTCCAATATTTTTCAAAGAGTTATTTTTTTGTAGGCTCTATTCTACTTAATCAGTAAGTTAACCCTAATTGCTTTTGACGTGTTATCGTATTATTTTTAATTTAGCCGCCATTACTGTCAATCAGATAAGATCTATCATAATAAAAATACTACATATCAAAATCAATATGCATTTACCGAGTACAAGGACTTTTAAAAAAGCATTACCTACTACTTATATAATAATAATAATATGTATGTTTAGTACTGTTACTGTGTACAGCATAGTTCTGCTATTTATTTAATTTAAGCCTTACCTAGAGACTGCCGTTCCCACAGTCAAACTGTTACT
Organism: Acleris sparsana; assembly: GCA_923062465.1. Classification (NCBI taxonomy): domain Eukaryota; kingdom Metazoa; phylum Arthropoda; class Insecta; order Lepidoptera; family Tortricidae; genus Acleris; species Acleris sparsana. The sequence continues at coordinate 3,901,540 of OV281302.1, read as the reverse complement.
TCAGTTTTGTGGGGCAATATTTAATTAAAAATTAAACTTCTTTAGTAATATTGTACGTATTAAATAAATAAATATATAAATAAATAATGGTACCACCTAGTTTAAAGCAGCTTTAGAAATCTCTGAGAAGGAAACAATATTTAAACCTAACCTGTTAACATTCAGTTTCTAATTAAAGCCCGACTTAGCTGCCTCTACGCTTTCAAAACCAAGGACTCCCATATCGTGTCAATATTTTACTGAAAGCAGACGCACTGGCATTCAAGGTGAAAAGTGTAATTGCAGTTTGCAGCTTAGAAATCCCTTGCGTAAGTAAACTTGGCTCTAACTTAATTGTGTCTTGGACATACGTAAGTTAAAACGATGTCGTGATCACATGTGAAAGGGTCATTACAAGATTTTTCATTTTATTTCTTGATTTGATAGTCTAACATTTTTGTTATTGTTACGTAACCTATATGCTTGCTTTGTTTACATTTCCATAGACTAGAGTTGCCTTTGTTTTTATTTTATTGATTCTGTTTCCTTTGTGTTGCCAACTTTACCAGGCTATAAATTTTATGGTCGTTTGAGACGTTCGAGATAATCTCGAACAAATGATTGTATTTGATCCTTGATGTTTTGTGTTAAATGTGTCACTTTCCGTTTTCTCACCAAGCGGTTCCAACGGAAGACCAGTGCTGGCTTTACGGCTAGCGAATGCTGAGTTGGGACCGTTTCGCAACAATTCTTCTGTGTCTTGATATTTTTGTATCAATGTAATGTGGCTTTGTTTTGTTGCGAATAAATGTCTCTTTATCTTATCTTTATCTTAAGATTTTATTTAACTTCACATGTATGTCCTGTGGGCCTGGTATGGCTGCGTCTATATCGCGTGTCAAATGTGGATAAAGCATCCGTCACTCTCGTACTTGATGATGATGATGAGTGGGGACGCCGCCGAGGCAGGCGGGCGGTCGAGTGGCTCTCCATTCATTCCGCCCAGTTCCCCTTGGTCACTCTCGTACTTATTTATGTGTCAGAAGGTGACGGATGCCTTATTCAAACATTGTCACGTGATAAACGCAGCCATGCCAGGGCTCCTGGAATTCACAAGTCGATAAGAACCATACCATCGGGATCTTTGCTGTACTTAATGTACCCTCCAAGTTGGGTCTCGTTAGTTTCGTTTTGATAAGCAGATGACACCAAATGATTTTTTTGGTATTTTTTTTGTATTCTAAACCAACAGACAAAGTGTTATAGGTTGAACGTGCCTGTGGCATAGTAGCGTTCAAATGGATATACCAATTTGGATGTGGTGTTTTTTAGGGTCCACCCGAAGGGAACTTAAAGGGACCCTATTATTATGCCTGCGTTGTCCGTCCGTCCGTCTGTCTTAACTTTAAGCGCGAGTCCGACTCCCACCTCATCGCACCGGTTTTTTAATAGAAAGCTTAATCGGAGCGGTAGCTAGGGTTGATAAAAACCGGTTTAGTATTTTAAAAGTTATAAAGAACTAGGTAACTTTTTGTAGTGTTTTAATAATTTGCACGGAATGTAAAGTTATCTGATCTATTACTAAAAAAATTGAGTTCAGAAACACTTTTGACTAAATAAATAAATATCTAATGTAGGTTAATGTGAGTTAAACTATACTCGAACGCAAAACTAAGTATATTATTTGTGTTTATTTGTCCAGTGTAGGTCATTATGTATGCAGAGTCCGTCCGGATCGCTACCACCATCTTATCCATTAACCTACCGCCAAACAGCAGTATTCGCACTGTTGTGTTCCGGTTTGGGGATAAGACAGCCGGTGTAATGACTAGCATCAACGTCCTCAGGGTTGGCAACGCATTTGCAGTCTTAGTCTTGTAGTCTTGTGAATGCGAATGTCTATATGGGTCACAGTTTCCGCTTACCATCAGGTGGCCTGTGTGCTCGTTTGCCTTCTCTGTCATAAAAAAAAAAAACGTAGGTATACTCTTCCAAAATGTGATTTTTTACAAATGAAAGCTAAATATTTTGTAATGCAGAATAACGTATTAAAAAAAAACTTAACAAATAAAAATCTGTGTTAAAAATTTAAACATTTTTATAAGTAATTACAAAATAGTTAAGGTACAAATTAATTATTCCCAAACCTAAAGTCTCGGCAGATAAAACTTTTGTAATAAATAAATTTTCCTGCTTTTATTAACTTGTAAGCGAAAGTTATTTATGAAGAATTCCATTAAGTTTGCGGGCAAAAATTGTGAAATTACCCCAGGAAGCAAATATTGCCGGAGCTGGGCAAACAAAATTATTGATTTGGTCTTGGCCGGACTCTACCGACAGTATTCGACAAAAACTACGACAGAGAAAATATTTATTTGCCAGAATACGATATCCTAGTCTGGAAAATTCACAACTTACAACGGCTTGTCCCGAGAAAATTGAAATTATTTCTTGGTAAAAAAAAATGTTACAGGTCAATAAGTTACTAATTAGAAGTTAGGTGGTAGGGTAGAGTGCATAAATATGTGTATTTAGTACCTTGTCTATTTAATGTCATATTAAAACTGTAATATATGAATTGCCACAGGGATGAAAGTGATAAGGTACTAAAGTGTACACTTATTTCTGAACTTGACTGTACTAATCGTTTGTTAAAACTATAATGTCATTCTACTTAGTAATAATAACTGTGTTTATATTATATGTGTAAAATACATGTTAATATCAAATGGATCAAGGAGTTATTTTTTCTATAATTTCGTCGACGGTGTGGCAGGCAATATTGACTCGAAGGTCTTTCAATTTGCTTATGAAGCACTTCTTTTACGGAGCAGGGGAGTAAATTGCACAATTTAGGGCGAGACTCTGCCAGAGGAGACCCTAGACTGCTTTCGGCGTTCGTTATCGTTATGCGAAATGTATAGGATTAACGTAAGTTGTCAGACGGTCGCGTCGGGTAATTGTCAGTTTTCGAAAATCGTTTACGTTAGCGTGTTTTTATTATCTGCTAATGCATGCTAGTCTAAAAATCAGGTAAAGTATAAAGCTTCAAAACGCTTTTAGATTAAAAAAAATACATATGCGACGAGTAACTAAAACTAATTTATTACCAAAAGGTATCAGCAAAGATTTTAAGGTTTAGTTTTCAAAAAAGGATTTTCTTCGTAAATAATTGACTATGGAATGGAAAGTAGAACAACCCCGAAAACCCTCAGGCCAATGTCGAAACTTAAATATTAAACGGCGAACTTATTAACGTAATATTTCTGTTTATTGACTTTTAGTTTCACCTTCACGACATAATATGTACCAGGATGTTAGAAATCGAAGGAGCGTATTCAAACGTTTCATGTAGGCTCAATAGTAATTGAATTCGGGTCACTGTATTCGTAAATTTGTACGTAGAGTGACGTGTTCTTGAATGTATTCAGAGCCTCGAGGTCGAGAGGTCGAGAGCCGAGCGTGGCACGGTTGGCCTTACGAGTATATATAGCTGCGCATATCAGTGCTTGGTCACTTTAACGTCATATTTTTGAACTAACTTATAGTTGTGTAGTACATGTACGAAGAGCCAGAAATAACGAATTCCCGTCACTGTACTAGAACGAACTACAGTCAGTAGCAAAAATACCGGGTCAGAGTGCGTTTTTCATACAAACGAGGCTTTTTCGAAGCCTTGGTTCCTCGCCAGGGGTTGTTTTGAGAGAGGTTTAATGGTGGATACTCCGAGGTTCAATAGAGGAGGTCAAAAGTTCTTAAGATACCTAACTGATCGCACAATCGCTTAACACAACAGCGGGAGAGTTTGGGTCAGCACTCGGATTTCCTTACATTTTATTGCCATTTAAGATATTTTTCTGAACATGCACAATTCCAGCGTTAACCGTAATTCATTCAGTTGGGTATCCTAGGCACTCTGAAAGTCCTGTATCGATGCTCGGGGTATCCATCATCAGATTTCACTAAAAGCATTCCCTGGGGAGGAACAAAGGCTTCGAAATAGCCTCTTTAGTATGAAAAACGCACTCTGACCCGTCTTTTTTGCTCCTGAGTGTATTCCGTAAAGTCTCTGCTCTTAGTTCATTTAGTACACGCGGAGCAAGAACCGAACACAGCAGTGACTGACACTGACAGTAAAGCGATCCGAATGAATGACCGAACAACTAAAGAACTAAAACAAAGAACACACAACAAAGAACTAAAATACCGAATCAGTACATTGTACAGCGAATGTACTAGTTTGGAGCGATCCGCTCAGTGTCCGTGTGCGCACAACCCTCTCTTTAAAGCAACAAGGGACATGAGTGTACAGTTAGTTATTATCATCATCATCATGTCAGCCGAAAGACGTCCACTGCTGGACATAGGCCTCCCCCAAGGCTTTCCACTCAGACCGGTCTTGTGCTTCTCGCAATTTTTTAGTGTATACTAAATAATAATTATATTATAATGATCATGTCATGTTAGATAGTTGTAGTGTGAGCATGTAAATTACTACTTTTTCATTGAAATTTCGGTAAAGCAGTTTTCTACTTACCTTAGCACTGCAGCGGTCTCCTCTTAAAATCTAAAAATGCCCGTGTGCTTCCTGAATAATCATCTTTTATCTTTTTAAAGACTTTTTACCTTTATCATCCAAAAGGCACAACCGTCAATGTGATGTATGATGAAAATATTTATAGGACTGTCTTGCATCACTTTTATTTATATTCATTTTATGCTCAGCGTGAAATGCCACACGATGATATAATAAAGAGTATTTACTTTGATTGCAACCCTATCCTTCACTGCTGAAACCTTGAGAACAGCCAAACTGTTTTCCACCAAATCTGGCTAAAGTCCCACCTTAACTACAAAAAAACGCTTCACAATCCGTATATATAGTTCACAATGTTGCCAAGCCACAGACAAACACAAACAGACTAACAGACAAAGTGGTCAAAGCAACAAACTGGAAACGTTACATTTTAACCAGGGGCCCTAACATGACTGCGTTTATCGCGTGACAAAGTTTTGATAAGGCATCCGTCACCTTTTGACACGTAAATAAGTACGACAGTGACGGATGCTTTATCCACATTTTATCACGCGATAAACGCCCTATACTAGGCCCGCCGGATACTAAAATATATAAAAAAAGTTGTGAATTATTCCAGTTACAAAAAAATATCTATATTTATAATAAATGTGAGAGTAACTTTGTGTGTTTTTGTTATACTTTCATGACTGAATTGTTAAACCATTTTGGTTTGGTATGACGAGAGCTTGACCGCCGGAGAAGAAAAACATTTTTTGCCCCCCTGTAGGGATAAACGCAGACGGAGTCGCGGGAACCAGCTAGTTTTAAATAAAAATATAATTAAAAAGAAGTACAGAAAAATAAAAATGTAATAAGTCAAGTCTGGGAATTTACTTTTCACTTATTGTTCATTCAAATTAAATAGGTAATAATCGACGTAATTTGGAACACCTGTGTAAAGTCTAAATGACGAATGGCTTCCAGTTTCGAGGTGGTAGAACGAACTGAAATTTAGTTGGCCGCGCTGTTTTTGACACAAAAACTGTGGCATACATAAAAGAAACGAAAACCAGTCTAACAAATACCAAACCTGGGCATCTGAATTGAGAAGCTGAAACATAAAATGTTGTGGTTAATTTGCTTGATATTTTTAAACTAAATAAAAAAATAACAAAGCCTCCCCATATTATGCAGAACCTCAATAGTATTAGAACTTAGGGGCCGAAGGTTAAAAATAAGTTAATGTTTAATAAACGAAACAAGTTTTCGTTGCTGGCTGTAGGTACTTCTTATTGGACAGGCATCAGCTTCTACCAGAAGATAACATAGCCTTACTCAGGCTACGTCCTACGTGGGCGATCCTAAGCGAACTGAATTGCGAAGCAATCCGATGCTTTGACACGCGATTTCATTGCGAAGCAGTGCAACGCGGCGGCCATGTCCTACGCGAATCCCCCGCGCCGCAGGACTACCTTCGCCGCCAACAACCGTTGCCCCGTCGCACGAAAAATATCAAATTGTTTGATCGCGTTGGCTTCGTTTCGCGCCTCGCCGCCCGCACCCCGCGCCTGTAATGGTCACGTAGTACACTTAATAGCTGTCTACTGTTTATTTCTTTTGCGCCGCGTCGCACCGCGTCACATTCGCGTAGAATTCGCCTAGGACACCGCCTTACCCTAAGTTTACTTACGAATTCCAAATTTCAGCCCACTATAGTAACAGGAAGTAGCTGAAATGACAGACAAACAGCAAGGTGTAACATGGCTATGACACTCCTTTCCTTGTATTTAAAGACTAAACAATACCTCGGATTTTAAAGTCCGTCAAATCGTTTAATCCACAGAATTACAAAGAACCTTCATGGCTTCGCATCTCGAAATCTATTACTATTACTCTCTTTCTTCGACAGTCGGATAAAAAGGATTCAAGCTGTTTTACACTCAGGAGCAAAAATACCGGGTCTAAGTGCGTTTTTCATACAAACGAGACTATTTCGAAGCCTTGGTTCCTCGGCAGGGGTTGTTTTGAGTGAGGTTTAATGGTGGATACTCCGAGGTTCAATAGAGGAGGTCAACAGTTCTTAAGATACCTAACTGATCGCACAATCGCTTAAAACCACAGCGGGAGAGTTTGGGTCAGCACTTGGATTTCCTTACATTTTATTGGCATTTTAGATGTTTTTCTGAACATGCACAGTTCCGGCGTTAACCGCAGATTCATTCACGACGTGCTGGCCTAGTTGGTAGTGACCCTGCCTACGAAGCTAGCGGTCCTGGGTTCAAATCCCGGTAAGGGCAGATATTTGTGTGATGAGCGCGAATATTTGTTCCTGAGTCATGGATGTTTTCTATGTATTTAAGTATACATTTCTCTATATAAGTATTTATATCGTTGTCTAGTACCCATAGTACAAGCCTAGAGCTTAGTTTGGGACCAGATCAATTGGTGTGACATTGTCCCCTGATATTTATTTATTTTATTTATTTATTTATTCAGTTGGGTATCCTAGGCACTCTGGAACTCCTGTATCGATGCTCGGGGTATAAATCATCAGATTTCACTAAAAGTATTCCCTGGCGAGGAACCAAGGCCTCGAAATAGCCTCTTTAGTTTGAAAAACGCACTCTGACCCGTTTGTTTTGCTCCTGAGTGTAGTTGCAGAACCCTGAAAACGTTACCACATCGAGACAGATAGCTCTATATCCTGGCCTGGACTGTTAGATCGAATGTGTAGTTTAAACAATTCGAGTGTATCACTGGGTCGCAATAAACGGAATTTATTATGTGTCCCAGGTATTTTTATGCGATCAGAGGGAAGATTTGTCGTGCCCCCCTGATTTCCCTCGAGAACCCTACGTTTAGCCACTTCATGTATGCCTTTATTTCAATCACACGATGGCCGTTCCGATCCTGTTAAAAATTCAGCGATACGGATTTTGTGGTGTTTTGAACGTTACAGTGGAATGACGAAACTCTATAAACTCATTATTCAGGAAACGATAATTACAAATTTAAATTATAAATTAAAATACAAACTTCAACTGATACGACTATATAAATGGGATCTTTTCCCTGGTAACTAACTAATAACTTAAAGTAGATAACTGAGGACAAATGCATACATGGGGAGGATGATGTGTTATAGGGTCAAAGTATAATAGTATAATAATATAATAGTATAATAAAATATTCAACTTACCTGGATCTAAAAATACGGCGAACTAAAAACTTCCCACATTTTTAAGTTTGTTAAAAATAAACGGAAGCAGAAGTTACATTATTGCTTCCATAATACTACTACTGTGAAACAAAAGAATACATTTTCACGTGTTTAATGTTATACAGTGTGTAAATGGTATACGGGCGTTTATTAAAACTGGACATAGATTAAGACTCTACTAATCATTAACAGAAATAATTATTTTGATTACGCTAACGTATACACCGTTATTAATTTTTGAACATACTTTCGACCCGCATTGTACATCGAAGTCCATCAGAATCTGTCAGGTAAGTACGTAATGTTTACTTGTGAAAATGTTAATTGCATTTTTCGTTGTACATTGCGTGTTAAATTATTTTGTATGGTTATTTTTTTTAAATTTAATTTTAAAAAAAGCTGCCTAAATGTGCTCTGTAGGGGTTATACTAATCACAGTTAAAAGGAACGCCCGTATACCATTTACACACTGTATAATATTGGAATTTTAACAATTCAAATGTATTTTGCTGTAATGACACACATATTAAACGTTCAATAAGAGCAATTAAAATAAGTAAATACAATGTACACCCATATGAAATAATAATATTGAAAATAAACAGTTCTTAAATGATAAAACATAACAACACTCTACTGACACACCAAGACGTACGAAATATAATGCTTCTCTTTGAATCTTTTCTAACCCACCTGCTCCCCTGACTTGTTTCAAAATACCTTCCTTTGTTTCCTCGTCTTGATTAAAGAGTGTGCGTGCTGCCCAATTATCTGAAAGTACGTACATCCTTGCGGATGCACACTCCGCACATACTACCCCATTAACGTGCTTTGCCTGCGCTCCATAACAATAAATCTTCTTGATTGTTCTATTCATTTCGACTAGGGAGGAGAGAGCTTTCGGCCTTCGGGTTTGTTTTCGCCGAATATAAAAGTTTGAGATATTTAGTAGGTTCAGCTCCAACAAGTTCGGGTTCGAATCTTTTGATGGTCTAGCCGAGTTGTCCCAATCCTTTTTAAGACTCCTTGCACTGTAAGTAAACAGAGTTTTAAATTACATTTTGGAGCGCGATAATATTTTTAGTTCAAGTCAATGTCCATAAGTTTCGTTTAGCCATGTCCTCGTAATTAATTGTTTCTTTGTTCAGTTTAAGGAGTAAAATGAACTATACGCGTACAAAAACATGTGTATTCTAGTTTCAAATATGGCTGTTTGCCCTAAGTAATTCTCCTCCTCCGAAATCACTTACAAATTACAAAGTTCTGTCAAATTTTCAAATTTATTATGCATTCATTTTTCATTATAGGTCAATGGTTGGTGTCCACGTTGGTTTGCCGAATTCGGCCTAATTTTCAGTCACTAGTACGTATTTCTAATTCGAGTGCGTAGGAGTTTATGTGGGGGCAGTTTGCAGTGCTGCTATAAATAGCAATACGTGCTATTCTCACCACAATCACTTCAGACATTTTAAGTGATTCTGTAGCGTTTTTATTACAATTTTGAAGTCTGAATGCTGATATGATAACTTTACCTTCAGTTTCTCAAAAAACCTTTGTTATGAAACTAGCGCGGTAACATTCACGACAATAAAATTTAGTGACGTTAGTTCTACCATTCTACGTAATGATTGAGGTTCAAAAACGATTGAGCCGATGATTAAGACATTCCGTGGTATTAATAGCCATGTTTAGTTAAATGAAAGGCTTAGGAACCATAATTTTAATAATAAATAAAATAAGGCCGCAGAGCAGCTAGCGGCGAGGTGCTGTTCCTCACCTCACACTTGCCTTCACCGGCCGGCTCCGGTGTACAATGACGAGGAACAGACTCTCACATTCCGGCTTGCCTTTATTGGTCGGTCAGAGTGGAGTCGCAAGAGCTATATGCTCGAAGGGCGGATGTGTTGCATAAGTGGTGAGTGGGCACCTTACGGTCGTTTAAAGTCCAGAAGCACCTCTCCACCATTAGCCCCTCTGGAGCTGTTGCCTCCCTGCTGCTGTATATATGTGGCTATTTCGGGCGATCCATTCCAATGAGTTGGCGAGTCACCGCCTGCCATTTCAACCAAAGTAATTAACATTGACCAGGCAGGCGCCGTAGTTTCACCAATAGCCTAGTTCACCAATCCATATCAGTTCATAGAACCTATTATTAATATTCCCATCCTTATTAAATAAATAGTCTTACAGTAACCGGTGGTTGTCCGTGGGAGCATACTTCTATAGTTTGAACTCAGGGACAATCGCAGGTTGGTGTCCTATATCTTTACTAAATTAAACTTGTCTAAAGGGCCTCTGCGTGTAGGCTTCGGCTAAATGTACGCCTTCCAAAGGTCCGGGACTCCCATAGTCCCGTGATTGCTAAAGACGTACAAATTTATAAAATAAAATATAATACAATGTTACACCAATTGATCTAGTCCTAAACTAAGCTTTAGGCTTGTGCTATGGTCAATGATATAAATACATGAATAGAGAAATATATACATAGAAAACATCCATGACTTAAAAAAAACATTCGCGCTCATCAGACAAATATCCCCAATTTGAATCCGCTAGCTTTGTAGCAGGGTGACTATGAACTAGGCCAGCGTCTAATAATACTTGGTTTCAAATCTACATTTCAATATCGACGTTTCCAAACGAAACAAGGCGGCTATAACTGGATTTGTTTTGGATTTCTCTCTTTTTTTCTCTATACGAGATTCCGATTATAGGTATACAAAAGTAAACTCCGACTATAGGTAAACAAAGGTAAGACCAGTTTTAATAGTCTGCAGTCAGCACAATAGGGACCATCGATTCCGACAGCGATACACGAAATCTGAGGCCCCTACTTTACAACTAGGTGCTCGAAGTTATGTTAGCTTCATCTCTGTTACTCGTCATTCGAGATTAAATCGAGAGAAAGGGATGGAGCTTACGTATCTACTAACGTCGATTTTCAAAGTAGGGCCTCAGTTCGTTTACCGCAATTCCATGTGATGAAACTCATTCAAATAATACAAGTCACCTGTATCTGGCTTGGCGTTGGGAAAACTTTAGACTTGGGACAAATTTATTTCTCATTTATCTCGTCTTTTAACCTACCGCCAAAAAGCAGTGCTCGCATTGTTGTGGTCCGATATGGGGATAAGACAACCGGTGAAGTTACTAAGATGGAGGAATTAAATTTTAGTCCTCAGGGTTAGCAACGAACGCATGATAATGAATGCATATAATATGTATGGGTCACAGATCCCACTCAGCATCAGGTGGCCTATGTGCTCGTTTCCCTTCCCTATTATATGCCATAAATAAGAATATTATTTAATTTTATCTCATCCACACACTACAATCAGTGGCTCCATCAAACAGTTCTTCTCAATAGGACTCAATAGCTCGATTATTTTAATCCTAATTTCACTACCAATAGCTTCATTAGCCCTACAATCAAAAACTATTTGTTAGCCCTAATTGTAACATCCCGAATTAACATTATAGGTATCTATTTTTTAATGTCAAATTTTTATCTATCCGAGCCATGTTTAAAACCTAACGTTTAATAAACCTAATTATAATATGTTACCAAAAGCGTAATTAAGGTCGACGGAGCTGCGCTGCGCGGAGCTCATAATGCGCGTAAGTGAGGGGCTCGCGCCTTGTTGCAACTCTAACCTAACTTAAAATAACCTAACCTATATGAGTAAAATTTACCTAATTGATTTTTATATATTGTTTTTTATTTCGTTCTCACAATGATTAGTTTTGGTGGTCATTAGAACTTATGACCATTAGGTCTATTAATCGTTAGGAATAAATATTATTAGTTTTAGTAATATTATAGTAATCAATTAGGACATACAAGTTTAGCTGTCATAACATTAGAACTAATAAATATTATATCAAACGTTGGTATACCTAATGAAATTAGCTTTTATGACATTCGGTCTAGTGGGGGTGAACCTCATGAAACTATATTCAGGATCAAACTATAGCGATTTCCTTTTTATTTATACTATTGAGTAAAATAAACAAACAACGCTCGACACAAACATAAAATGAGTAAACTTTCGTATGTCCACAATTCAGGTTGTCACATAACCGTTCAACTACCGGACCTCACTCAATCTGAAGGCACTTGATCAGCACTTTGTTGATCCGTCCCGAACCCGGATATAACGGTTATCCCGGTTCTTTGCGCAAATTTGTGTTTATTTACAAACGGGCTTGACAATTTCGGTGTGAACGCCGATAGCATTTTGTTTTTGGCCGGTACACGGTGAGGATTGCTTGGTATATTGAGAACATTACCTTGTATGTGGATATTCTAGTGAAATATTAACGATATTTTTTTAAGTTTCGACATACGAGTATGGTAAAAATACTATTACATGTATTAGGATTAATAGTTTCTATTACAACCATGTTTTAAGCGGGAATTAGACTGGCAATAAAATAGGTAGAAGTTGATTGCTGTCTTGTTTTAACTTCAGGAAGAGCAAGAAGCCCAAGATTTGCTGTCAAGCCAGCAGTGCTGCTATTCTTGTTAAAAAAAAAAAGTTGGTCTAAACCTAGCTTTATGTTCTTTCCTTTTCATTTACTTGTTTATTAATTATAAGAAGATAGATTTTCTGACTATTTTTTGTATTATAATGATAAAAATACTGTATTTTTTATAAGGATGATATAAAAGAGGCGGTGGTCCGGCTCCGGGCGGGCAGGTATGGTGGTGGTTAAAGAGGAACGGCTCTCTGACTATTAAAAGGTCAATTTATTTTTAGCACATGTAACTGACAAGCGAGGATACCATAAACGGAATGTCTGAATCTCTGTTTCTCTGTGCTTGTTTTACTGAGGATTTCATTCCAAAAACTAGATTGTTCAGTATTGTCGAATTGATTATATAATCTGGTAGATCACGAGAATTGTCAGATTACCTTATTTTTTAGAGAACCTATATTCATCGTTTGTGACCAAATAACAAGTTACAGAAAAACGAAGACCGGTTATAACTTCGTCACAGATAACGTTTTGAATAAATTATCAATAATAAAATGGGGTTCTTCATGTTGTACGTGCTTCAAAACTTAAATTAATAAATAAATTAGTGAACAACATAAACTCACTAAGGCCATAGTTAATGTATGGTTTATTTAAATATTAGCCGTTTTATCCGTAGCCTTCGTATTTTCAACTATGCAACTATTTACAACAAAAAAACTAACCCATGTAAGCTTTTTTTTTAGCATAAATTAGAAAAGTGGTGTCACGGTACTCGTAAAATTTAAACTGATCGCGTTTTCGATCAATATTAAATGGATCGCACTTAACCATTTTTAACTACACCTGTGTCAATAATGTTGCGACCAACGTGTTTTAATTTACTAAAAAACAAGTTTTATCCATTTATTAAACACATTTCAAAATCATCGGCAGTGGAAAATGTTAACATTACTCCAAGTCTTCGCCGTTATAGCATCAGCCGATGCCTTTTTTGACGAAATAAGTGAAAGTAATATCCCTGAAGATGGAAAATTAGACTTTACTGGATTAGCTTATAAATATGGATTAAACGCTAAAACTATTGAAATTGTCACCGGAGACGGTTATATATTAACGACTTTTCATATTCAAGGGAACAAGAAACCTGTTATACTTGGACACGGACTGGGCGATTCCTCGAATACTTGGCTTATGAGAGGTAACAACTCCTTGGCTGTAGCTTTAGCTAAAGAAGGTTACGACTTGTGGTTCTTCAATGTCCGAGGGAATAGGTATGGAAGAAGGCATCGCCATTTCAACCCTAACACAGATAAAAAATTCTGGGATTTCAGCTTCCATGAAATGGGCTTATATGACTGGCGAGCTATGATTGATCGAGTTTTAGAAGAAACGAACGCAACGAAAGTTGATGTTATCGGACATACAATTAGCGTAACATCGCTGGTAGTTTTAATGTCTTTAAATCCAGAATATAACGACATTGTTAACCTAAATATAGGTCTAGCACCAATTACGTATTTGGATCACCCTGGACCTCTTTTCTCGGTGTTGACAAAGATTCTTCCAGTTATTTTAACTTTTGTAGACGTGATTGGGATTGGGGAAGTGTTTGCGGATCATAGCGCTGAGAAACAAATTCTAGAATTTGTGTGCAGTCAAAAACCGATTGGACAAGTAGCTTGCAATTTAGCTTTGGGTTTACTTGATGGGTATGATCCAGACGGCATAGAGCCAGAGTTTTTCCCCACTCTTATTGGTCAATACCCTGCTGGAATGTCAGTCAGAACCCTACAACATTTCGATCAAGTAGTGTTGTCACACAGATTTGCACCTTTTGTCTCTGGTGTCAAAAACTTGAATCTTTTTAATAATCTTAAGCCACAAGAGTACAATTTGAGCAAAGTGACATGCAAAATGGCGTTTCTGTATGGTAATAATGATCCGATATCACCACCCGTGAATGTGTTGGAATGGTCAAAACTACTGCCAAATGTTGTGAAACTGATAGAAATCGAGAAAGAAGAATGGAGCCACATTGATTTCATGTGGAGTAGGGAAGCAGACAAGTATTTATTTGGTACAATAATTAATTTGTTGGACACTGTATATGAATAGGTCCTATGTAGATTTATTTAGAACGATTTTGATTTATTTAGTAATAAAAATAATCCTTTTCTCTTTTTATTTCGTTATCGATTACAAAAACGATTTTTCTGTAAGTTTATGGAGATGTGAAACTTCTTAGTGTCTTCGGAAATATGTTAGTGTTTAAGGAAAAAATAGAAACCGAGGAGTGATCCTACGACGACTTTATACCAATTCCAATCGTATAGTGTATGACTCGACGCCTTGATCATCAAGAGCTATCATCATGTTTGAAATACGAGAGCAATACAGGTAAAATAATGTAGAATAGGTCCAGCAGAAATAAATAATTACTTACTAAAAAAAACATGTATAATTACTTATAACCCTATAAACAACAACATTTACCGAACCAAAGTTAGAGTTAACCCTATCAGTTGCATTAAATAACATCTACAGACTTAATAATACTCCACAATAAAAAAAGACCACTGCTGAAAAGAAACGCCGCAAGAAACTCAGCAATCAATCAGTTTTTTTTTTAATTCCATAGTTATTACAAGGGTACAACTTAGTCTTGCTTTATATAAAGCTTTAAATATTCAATTAAATATGATATCAAATAACATGCATAGTTCATTAGGAAAACATGCCAAAAATCTCACGAGAGGTATAGGAAGAAAAAGGAAAAAAACACCTACTTATGTATACGCGGTGCAAGACGACCCCATAAAAGTTTCGATATGTTTTCCTACATCAAAGCTAACGGTAATACGATAACATTTCAAAAGCCATATGAGTTTACCAAGTAGAATGTTTCGTTTTAAACAAAGCTTAAACTCTTAATACCGCAAGAATATCAAAATCATAAAAGGCAAAGCATACTGACCACTTTCCCTGGCGGCTTCCGTACCCGCCCGGATGTATGGACCGGACGCTATAATTTCACCCCCTATTGTCCGGGGAGGGTAAACAACCGGGTAATGTACCAAGTTAGTACTTATGGCATCTGTTTAAAGGATATTTTGCGCCTGGTATTAAGACGGAAGAAAGAAAGAAACATTTTTATTACGTTTATAAACGAGAGCTTTAATAAATCGGACTTTTTTTAAGTAGCTTAATAACTACAATGTACCTACTTAGTAGAGATTATATCTTATAACTTTATAGAGTGTACTTGTATCTGTTTGGTCCAATAGGGAATATGCATAGTTTTTAGGGACCCGCTGTCCGCCTGTCCGTCTGTCACCAGGCTGTATCTCATGAACCGTGATAGCTAGACAATTTAAATTTTCACAGAAGATGTATTTCGGTTGCCGCTATAACAAAAAATACTAAAAATTGAATGAAGTAAATATTTAAGGGGGGCTACCATACAACAGACGTGATGTTTTTGCCATTTTTTGCACGATATTAATAACGACAATATGTAGACTTTTGAAATATTTAAAATATATTTAGTTGCATATTCACTTTAAGAAATAAATTAAGTAATTCAATTAAAATAAATATTTAACGGGGGCTCCCATATAACAAACGTGTTTTTTTTGCGGTTTTTCGCTAATGTTGTATAGAGTCCGGCTCGCACTTGGCCGGTTTTTTAAATCGCGTTTCTCAACTAAATATTACATAAAATACTTTAGGCATTGTCTATACTTTAAATCCAAAATCATAGCACACAAAATCCTTTTCCTTATTTCAATCTTTTATTTTTTTTAAATTATGTAAATAGCCAAAGATTCAAATCTTGCTTCTTGAATTTTTTCAGCGCCAATATTCTTTAAATTATGTTTCACTTGTAAAATGCTTGATTGGTTCCTTTGAAAAGGATTTTGAATCAAAGACAACTATTTTCCGTTACTGCTTTACAGATAATTTATAAATATTGTTGGAAGCGTGGCTGTATATAATAAAACGCATCCTTTTCACCAATTATCACGTTTAATTTCACTTTTATGGGAGACACGATCTGGTCAGCTTGATGGCCGGTGGTGGGAGACAGAGTTGCCAGTACAAGCAAATGACCTATAAATTATGTTTTAGTTTAGTTTAGTTTAGTTATTTATTCATCAATGTAATGTTACAATATTAATTGCATTGCATGTCAAAAAATATGAAATTACATTGGTATCTAGGTTTTATGTGTTGGCAACATATAAATTATAATGAGTAAAGCCATGCCCCAACTTATTATATTTTTTGAAACATGTTTCGACATATTTACATTACTAAAAAAAACGAATATATAGCTAGTTAGCCTAACTTCAGCTCCTAGTAGTAGGTAAGTAAACAGTGTTTAAATACATTTTCAACTCACTTGCTCGTTAAGTAGATTGGCGCCTTATCATAAGCGCAGATTGTATTTTACATCACTGCACTAATGCTTTATTTACATCACTTTATTTTAATTCTAGCAAAGATTGTAGATGACTTAAAAAGGTATTTTAATCAAATAAAATCTCTAAACAATTAATATTTGAATAGGTCTTCATCATCATCATCATCATGTCAGCCGAAAGACGTCCACTGCTGGACATAGGCCTCCCCCAAGGCTTTCCACTCAGACCGGTCTTGTGCTTTTCGCATCCACCGCGGTCCCGCGATCCTGACGAGGTCGTCACTCCATCTTGTTGGAGGCCTACCTACAGCTCGTCTTCCGGTCCGCGGACGCCACTCCAGAACCTTCTGACTCCATCGGCCATCAACAATCAACCATCAATTTAAATACGTATCAAGTGTTTAATATAATAGTGCCGTTATGGGTAGTAAAAAGCATTGTAAATTGTTTTTTATCACAAGAGTGCTGGTACCCCTTACGTTATATGAAACGCGTGAACATTGGTTCCTTATTACAATTTCGGCTCCAGTTCTCACTCTGCTCGCTCTTCTTTGGCTCGGGTTCAAATTTCACCTTTGCATCCCACTTGTATCACAATGTAATTATTATCATATCTTTAAAAATAAAAATAGACTCTTTGATAGGAGCTATGTGTACATTAAGTAGGTACAGTCGAAACTTAAAAATTAGTCAACATACGAATCTATTGCCAAGATAATAAGAGCGTGTTAGATTTTTTTGAGCTAAGCTGACACGTTCTCTATTGCGTGAACGGTCACGGACGTTAATTTGATATCCATTTCGAAGAAAATCTGCTTGAAGATGTCATTGTCCTTAGAGATCCCAAGTTATTTGTAATTGATAGGAAACTCAACCTTATTGTTGTAGAACAGACAAATTTAATTCTTTGACAGTACAATACAATACAATACAATACAAATACTCTTTATTGAACACCAAAAAACAAAAAACACGGAACAGTACATTTTAAACTATAGGTATACAACAGGCGGTCTTACCGCTAAATAGCGATCTCTTCCAGACAACCTTGGACAGAGAAATCATGAAAGACAAAGATACATGGCAGGTGGTGTAAACTACCTTCTTCAGAACCCAAACTAACACTTTTATGATAAAATCTACTTACACATATATAAACTACATACACATACATACATAAAGTAAATGAGATTAATAAATACATACTCAATACACACTAAATACATATTATTATACATCAACATAATATACACATACATAAATTATAGAAATCAGCCAAACAAAGATAACACCCGAGGTGATAGTATTTAAGAAAAATAAAAGGAATAATTGAAAAACTACGGAAGCGATAGATAGTGATCCTTTAGCTTGCTTTTAAAACTGGACGTAGACTGAGCACGCCTTACTTCTACAGGCAAAGCGTTCCATAGCCTTATAGCCTGAATTGTGAAAGAATTGGAGTAAAATTTAGAGGAAGAAAAAGGGACTGACAAAAGAAGGTTTTGGGAAGCTCTGACTGAGTTAAAATAATTGAAACGCTCCTTAAGGTAACGCGGGGTAGCGGGGTTGAAAAGTATGCTGAAGAGGAGATTAAGAATATGAAAGTTACGACGAGCACGGATTGGGAGCCACTTGAGTTGATTGCGAAAAATGGAGACGTGGTCATACTTGCGTAACCCAAATATGAACCGTATGCACAAATTTTGAATACGCTCAAGCTTATTTAGTTGCCCCTCAGTAAGATCCAAATAGCACACGTCAGCGTAATCTAAAATAGGAAGCAGTAAAGTTTGAGCAAGCGCAATTTTAGTAGCAAGAGGCAGAAAGTTTTGAAGACGTCTTAGAGAACCTACAGCTGCAAACATCTTCCTGCTAGTCTCACTAACTTGAGGCGCCCATGACAAAGAGCGGTCCATAATGACACCAAGATTCTTGACCTGAAGAGAGTAAGGAATCTGAACACCGTTGAAACAAACTGGGGGAAGATTTGCAAAGTTGACTCTAGAAATAAGTTTGGGGCTGCCAATGACGATAACCTGTGTTTTAGTAGGGTTTACTTTTAGCCCAAACCCATTGCACCAATGTAATATGCGCTTTAAGTCTTCATTGGCTACGTCTACCACGGAAGAAAGATCGTCAAGCGTACCCTGGGAATAAATTTGAAGGTCGTCAGCATAAAGGTGATAGGAAGAGTGAAGGTTTTGCGAAATAGAATGAATAAATATAGAAAAAAGAAGCGGAGACAGCACGCCGCCCTGCGGAACGCCGGCTAGCGTGCTGCACCATGAAGATCGAGAATCATCCACCTTTATACGCTGCCGACGACCGATTAAGTAGCTATGAAACCATTCAATAACCGCAGGAGATATGTTAAGGGAGCGTAAAATTCCAAGCATTATGTCAAAATCAACGGTATTAAAAGCATTGCTAAAGTCTAACAGCGTCAAAACTGTCAGTTTCCTGTTATCCATGCCGGCGCGAATGTCGTCCGTGACTTTGACAAGAGCAGTAGCCGTACTATGACCTGGACGGAAACCGGACTGAAAGGAGTTAAGGAGGTCATATCTGTTTAAGTAGGAAGACAGTTGCTGGTGAACAAGGCGCTCCAGGACCTTGGATAGGAAAGGAAGAATGGATATGGGACGATAGTCAGAGAAAGTAGCGGGATTAGGTTTTTTGGGGAGAGGGACTACTTCAGCATCCTTCCATAACGAGGGAAACTCATTGGTCATAATGGACCTATTAAGGATACTAGAGATGATAGGAACGAGAAGGTCAAGCAAAGGAAGGATCATGTTACGACTAATGCTATCAACACCAACTGCGTTGGAACTGATGGACAGTACACTCTTCTTAACATCACTGTCGGAGAATTGAGAGAAAGAAAAGGATGAAGTATCAGGAGTTGAGATGTTAGAAAGACATTTAAGTGTATCGGCTTTAGCTGGACCATTAAATAAGGTAGAAGTAGAGAAATGCTGATTCAGCTGATCTATGTCAATATCGTTGTTACTAGTAATATTAACTTGAGATTTACCAACTCCTATTGATTTGAGAAACTTCCATACTTTAGCAGGATCACCATTTTCAACGGATTTATGTATATGACGACTTTGTGCGTCACGACAAATTGTGCCACATCGGTTGCGCAAGGTGTGGTATTTAAGCTTATTTTCGTCCGATGAGTCAACTTTGTATCTTGATTTTGCAACATTCTTTTTGTGAATCAAGGACCTAATTTCATCAGTAAGCCAAGGAGCAGGAAGATGCTTAATTTTGACAGGCCGAACCGGAGCATGGACGTCATACAACTGAGTAAGTTGGGAGTTGAACAACGCAACCTGGGCGTCCACGGTATTAGCGTCAGAAATAACGCTCCAGTCAACCTTAACCGCGTCCTCACGGAGTCTGTCCGCATCTAACCTACTAAAATTGCGCTGGAGGAGAATTTTGGGCTTAGACTTAGGGGGCCGGACTTTATATGACAGAAAGATTAGATCATGGTACGAGAAGGCATCCGCAGAGTATTGACCGAACTTAGCAACAAGAGTAGAAGAAGAAGTTAAAGCAAGATCTAAGAGTGATGGTGAGCAATTGGGAAAACAATGAGTGGCATTACAGGGAAGAATACTCATGTTACAAGCAGTCACGAGAGAAATAAGTGATTTTGAACGATGGTCATTTTTAAGGAGACAAGTGTTGAAATCACCCATTAAGATGTGGTGTTTAAAAGAGGGCATTAGATCCTCGAGAAGCTTTTCAAGAGAGTCAAAATAATTAACATGTAATGAAGGGGAATAAAATACTCCAAGTAGAAGTTTAGTGTGGGAAAGAGTTAAGCTAAGAAAAATATACTCTGCGGCGTCACAAGAGTTTTGCGCTGACGTACTAACAATTGAGAAAGGAATATAAGAACGAAGGTAGATGGCAACCCCGCCACCGCCTCTCCCAGTACGATCATTGCGAATCAAATGAAAACCTGGTAGAGAATAGGAAGAAGTCGGTAAACATGGTTTAAGCCACGACTCTGAAATTAAAATAGCGTGAACATTTTTCAAGTCAAAGGTTAGCAGCAAGTCATTAAAATGAGCAGGAATGCTTTGGGCATTTATATGAACGACATTAAAATTGTTAGGAACATCCGAAAATTGAGCATCAAGAAAGTCGTGGAGAGAAAGAGGAAGACTATGAAAACTATCATCGCTTACCGAGCTAGAAGAAAAAGAGACGTAACCATTACTATCGTTACTATCAGTTTGGCTGGAAATAGACATAAGTGTATATATATATATTAAAATTAAATTATAATAATTAAAATTATATAAATATTCTAAAGGCGCTTTAGTAGACACTACCTGCCAGCAGTAAAACAAAGACAAGGAATAATAACCTAATTAGAAAGTTTGTTTACGAATAACGAAACGCAACTTTATAAGTCGGCAACACTGAGCAGACACAAAGACTGTCAGAGAGAAACGTCATGTCAAAGTGACAGTTATCGGATTAACAATATAATGACAAAAATAAATCGATGAAGCCGATCGATCAATAAAAATTATTGGGGGTATACAGATAAATGACATGCAACCAAAAACAAGAGGTCTAAAATATAACCTATACAATACTGCCAAATCACGAAGCGCAGAGAAGAGAGTAAGCATCACAAATAATTATAAGGCAAGTTAGTAAGCTGCCGGCTTCACAATGTTTCTCTTGGACTTCTTGACCGGCGGCACATTCTGCAAGGTACCACTGGCACTGGTACGAGGAGACTGGTACATGCTTCAAAGATGTTCACTTTGACGACACGTTAGCAGTTATTTGGTACTGACCCTGCCTTCGAAGCTAATGGTCTCGGGTTCAAATCCCGATAGTGCCAGATTTTTTTTGTAATGAGATCCAATATTTGATCCTGAGTGTTGGAAGTTTTATATGTACACTCAAGAGCAATTAAAACGGGTCACTTCCTATGGAAATCCTATACAAAGTGACCTGCAGGCTTATTGTCCAACGCTCTCGCAATCGCAATCGTTTTATTTTGACAGTCCGAAGGCCACTTTGAAGTCGATTGCGATTGCGACTGCGTTAGGTAGTAGGCTTGCCGTTTTCACAGCTCTTGACTATAGTTCAGTACGTTTATCTCTGTATAAGTACGTTTTTTTTTTTTTTGTACCCATAGTACAAGCCTAGAGCTTAGTTAAAACTTGGTCAATTTGTGTGAGATTGTCCCAAGATATTTATTTAATTATTTTTGTTTGAGGATCAAAAATACTACATTGCAATATATTGAAATATATCAAAATTATATAGGAAACATCTTAAAATTCCGCTTGTATGTTGTTTGAAATACATATATTTATAAATGTTTAATTTCTTCTATCGAAACATTGCATTCGGAATTATGAAAATTCGGAATTTTGATCAATTCGGAATTATGACTCTTCGGAATTATGTAGTGTATGTACCTGGACCTTTGTCCAGCAGTGGACTACTGAGGTGGATGATGCTGATGTTTTATTAAACTTTAGTCAAAACGCAAAAAGGCAATGCGTACCTTCACGCGTCGAACCAAAATTCTTCCTTATTTCTTAAAAATATTTCAAACATCTCTGGTGCAAGGGAAAAACGCTCTGGCATATTTGAACACTGAGGAAAAGTGGCTACGTCGCTTTTTAGAAGAAACTTAGTAATTTATCTTGGCTGCTTAAGGGGCATCCTTTTTGTTTTGCCTCTGTCTTTTAATTAGTTCCGTTGTCCCGTTGCGAGTTGTAAGATTTAAAAAGTTTTTTCTTGCGAAATACGTTTGTTATTTTTTTAATTGGTTCCCACTTTTCAAAGTGTTTATTTATCAAGTTTTTGTACGGATCGCCTGTTTTTAGAAATGGGAATTCGAACACACACGGCACAGTCGAGGTCATAAATATGTGTACACTTTAATACCTTGTCACTTTGATCGCTGTGTACATTTACAATGTCCAGACATATGATCAATCTCACGAAATTAAAAAAAATACCTTATTTCAACCTTTATTCATTTGAACCGCCGCGAACACGTCCAGAAACCGTGTTCTCTTCACGCTCAGCCATTTTAATTCCCACTATTAAAAGATAAGCCACAAACGCGTTAGTTCCCGCTTTAAAAAGTGGTAATAAATAAAAAAAACCTCGCGGTATTTTGCCAACATTTTAAGTCCCCTAACTGGTAAAAAGTTCTTTGCGCGTTTAATGAGGGCGTTCAGTAAACAGAACCACTGAGACTATGAATATGTAACTTTTTAGTAGATGGAGCGTACAATAAGGTAGAAAATGGTAATCAAGCTACCGCATTCTACAGGGTAAAATATTGCCTTTAACATGGTATCGTATTGTATTTCACTCGGCCGTCATAACTGTGAAGTAAATAAGAGCTTTCGTACCGTTGAAAACACGTTTATATGTCAAAGGCAATACGGTTTCACCTTTTAGAATATAGGCCCAGAAAGCCTATTGTCTAACGCTCTCGCAATCGCAATCGGCTTCAAAGTGGAACAATTATTTTCATTTCGTATGCAGTGAAGCCTTCCATATTCAAAATTAAAACAATTGAGATTTCGAGTACGTTTGGCAAAATAGCCCCTCTGGTTACCAGACATTTACTATAATAATAAATAATCAATGACATTAACAAACGAACTGAAGCCATTGTCTCCTAACTTGATTATTTAAATAGACCATGTCAAAACAAGAGAAAAATTGATACCAATAAGCTTTCAGTACCAAAATTATAAACAGAAATGGTCTGAAGGAGTGGAATTGTTATTATTCTATTATTTATTATAAACGTCAGGCAAGTGCAATTTTTTTGACCCGGGTGAAATGCATAATCCTAAGCACCTTGGCAGCTTGACCTAAATACACGGAATAAAACTCACAATAAATCGTACTTTGACAAAACGTTAGTCTGCCTACGAAACATAAGCTGGATGCTTCAAATCCTGAAAGGCAGATAATTAATAAATGTTTGTGTGATTAGCGCGAGTGTCTGTTTTTGTGCCTTGGATGCTGTCTATGTATTTTTGTATGTATTTCCCCATATAAATAAGTATATCACTGTCAAGTACCCAAGTTCAAAACTGCAAAAATAACTATACTAGTACTAGACAAAGATAAATTCTCCCTGTTTTTTTTTAATATTTATAGAGGTGGTGTCGACCTGGGACAAACGGTCCAGTTAAGTAGGTTCAACTTTGAGAAAGAGGTCACTCGTCAAATCTTACTCGGCTGGGCAGCGTTCGGGAAACTTCGCAGCATTACCGCAGTGTTTGAAGTCAAAAGTCTTTTACCAGTGGTGTGTGGTGCCAGTGATGACTTACGGATCTCAGACGTGGGCGCTAACAATGGGCCTCATAAAGAATCTCAAAGTCACTCAGAGGGTTATGGAGAGGGCTATGCTTGGGGTTTCTGCGTGATAGAATCAGAAATGATGACTTCGCAGTAGAACCAAGGTTACCGACATAGCCCGAAGAACAGCTAAACTTAAGTGGCAGTGGGCGGGGCACATTGCTCGCAGGACTGATGGCCGATGGGGTCAGAAGGTTCTTGAGTGGCGTCCGCGGACCGGGAGACAAGCTGGAGGTAAGCCTCCAACAAGATGGAGTGACGACCTTCTAAGGATTGCGGGGGCGTGCTGGATACGAAAAGCACAAGACCGGTCTGAGTGGAATGCCTTGGGGGAGGCCTATGTCCAGCAGTGGACGTCTTTCGGCTGACATGATTGATTGTATTGACTTAAAAAATGAATCCAGTGACAAAAAATAATTCAAATCATTTATTCTGTAAGATTCAGATTCAGATTCAGATTCAGATTTTATTACTCAATATAACACAGTATAGATTACATTACATGTCAAATTATATGCAGTTACATTGAGGTCGTCGTGTTAAGAAGGCCCTGTAGGCACTTTTACAAGTCTGAGTCTACCAGCGCTTCTAAAGAGACCACTGTTGAGAAGAAGCGCCGCAAGAAACTAAACAGTAAGCCATTCAAGCGTCGATTAAAAAACCTTCGGTTGGATAATGCATTTTACTCTATAAGTGAATTTATTAACGCTGAATTTTAACTTTATGATACCTATACTTTTGACAGTGTTAATTCTACTACCATTTGTACATTTAACTTTGTAGTCTCAAAGTTAAAAATGTAGTATATGTTTTATTGTTATTTGTGTACTAAATTATTTTTTTGTTTTGTTTCTTTGCCGATCGTAATATGAATTCTGTAAAATTGTCATGTCTGTATCTTATATAATAAAAAAAAAAAACATTTTTTATACGAGTGCGCAGTTTATGTGGCCGAGCCACTTTGTCCAGCGCTTGCGGCCTCGTAGCGACGCAAAGGATTAATTAAAACGTTAGATTTTTCAACAAAAGTACAAAAGAGCCATTACACAAGTAAAAGTAAATAAATTACGTGACATCAAAACCTTCGTTGACGCGGAGATTGAAAAGTTTGAGGCTAATTTGTATGGTTGAGTTTCTTTTTGATGAAGTAGGAAAATGGGCAATTTACAAAAGTCAAACTTAACGCCTAATAGCATTCTCTACCAGTTAAAAATTCGGCAAATCACAGAAATATTGTTGGTACTATAAAGCATTTAAAGGGAACAATCTCAATCAAAACGTATGGTTCTACTAGACACTAATATTAAGTATATATTTGCAAAGAAAAAACTTGAAATATTTTAGCGCCTGTCACACAAAAAATTGCACTTACCGTGAATTGAAACCAGCAGGCCTACTATGGTTGCGTTTATCACGTGACAAAGTGTGGACAAAACATCCGTCACTCTCGTACGTATAAAGGTCACAGATGATTAGAATCACCCGGCACCGACCCGCACCGCCTCGCCTCGCGGTTAGTATTAAAAACGTTACGTTGCGTAGTTGTAGTGGGCGCATGGCCATACTAATCCATATGAAGAATACTAACTGCCTCGAGGCGAGGGAGTCGAGGCTACCGGTTCTAATCAGCTGTGACCTTTATTAGTACGAGAGTGACGGATGCTTTATTCACATTTTGTCACGCGGTAAACGTAGCCATATAAGCCCCCATAGGACCTCTCGCTACGTATGCACTATTAACTGGGCTAATCGCGTCGTTAATTTGGTTTTTCAGTTAAGGCGGGACTAACTAGACGTTTGTTATGTGTAATGTATGCGTAAGGACGGCGTTAAATCATTGTAAGTTATTCACATGAGGGTAGCAGTCTCTTTATTATAGTACTCGCATTTGCCTGCGTCTCCGTTTGTGTTGGAATCATTTATTTCCTTGAAAACTGTTTTTTTATTGAAATCGCAGCGTGAAAACAGTTCTTTAATGAGCGTAGCCATATAATAACAGTTCTTTTATACAATTATTAAAGCATTCTTATTACCATGGTTACGCGCATGAACGAGTCGAGTAATTACGAACTCATAATGTAGAGAATATGATAGCAATAGGTATAAAGTTAATGCAGAATATGCCAAGAACCATATTTTAGGTCGATAGTGGCACTACTAGCTTTTGCCCGCGACTCCGTCCGCGTAGGAGTCGTTTTTCGCTGTTTCCTCGGGAACTGTTCTTTTTTAAGAATACAACAATATCTTGCGTACGTCTCAAATTATAAAGTAATTTTGTAGCAAATTTCACGTTGATTGTTTAAGGCACAATGGCTTATGCCAACCTACGAACATTTTGGCATTAATTTTGTGAGGCGCGGACGGATGGCTTCCATGCCATCATGCGCAAGCGCATTGTGTCTCTGCGGGCCTAGTATGGTTGCGTTTATCGTGTGACAAAATGTGGACAAAGCATCCGTCACTCTCGTACGTACGAACGATACGTGTCAAAAGTGTAATTTTTGTTATTAACATTTTGTCACGCGATAACGTCACCTGTGTTAGGCTCCCTGGTGAGGCACCTGCACGGCAGCCCGAACAGCCTCCTAAAGATTGTTGCGGTGCGTCTAGAAGGACCCTTCCTGCTCCATTAGGACAACTTGCACAGGGCGTCCAGCTTATTACCTTTACCTACTAGTAATGTAACATTATCAAACATAGTCTTAAGGCTCACTATTAACATATTATAATGGAAATAATTAATATTATTAGAAATATTTTATCGTATCACTAACTCTTAACTATCGATGACCTGGTGAAGGGTGCCGAAAGATTTCGATGGATTCAAGTGGCACCAAATCGACCGTGTCGTAGAATCTGGATGAAGGCCTCTGCACAGCTTATCAGTGGCAGTAGACGTCAATCAGCAGAAATGATGATGAAAAAACACATAACTGTCCCCACCCAGTTTGCTATTAAAGACAGATAAAAGGTGACAGTGTGACCTTTTTTACTCAGAAACTATTTTAGATGCAAAACTGAATTCTTTTTCTCCTATAGATATTTAAACTGAGCACTTATAATTATAAAATCATATTGAAGTCTAAAAGTGCCATTTTCGTTAAGCTTACGTGTCTCGAACGTCTCTAAAAAAACTACAAGTACTAAGAATCTAGAAAATATACTCAATTATGTTCATACTTGTTGTTTATTGAGATAGACTTTTGTGTTTGTAGTAACAGCGTCGGCACCCGACAGGAACTTCCCTCCATATCATTTTTCTGTTAAAACATTCATTTTGTAACTGTATTTCTCATTATTTTTCCGGCTACTGGCTCTTATCTTCCAAAAGTGTACGTACATTTCGTGATTACTCCAGCTAAGGGTATATTTTCTTTTATTTAGAGCTTGGAGCTCGCGGGAAATCACTGGATTCGCAAGCTTGGAGTTGACAAGTTCTGGACGGGGAAAACTGGTATTTTTAGTCAGACTTATTTATAAGATTTTTTAGTGTTGATGCTAATTATGTTCTTTCTTCAATTTATGAAAACCGGCCAAGAGGAGCCACGCGTGGTGTAGGGTGGCGTTTATTACTTAGTGGAATTGTTCGTTTACATTATATACTTTACAGTTCGGTTTATGGGAGTTTTCTGTTACACTAACACCCGTAAATAATCCAGAATTAAATATATATAACAATGTTCCTCTTAAATCATTCTAACTATACTAACGTCATTAAAATCTTTTTTTAGTTTGAAGGTTCTAAGCGTACTTAGAGGTACGGCACGGAAGTTAATTTGCTACCCATTTCAAAGAAAATCTGCTTGAAGATGTCATTGTCATTAGAGATGCCAATTAATTTGTAATTGATAGGAAACTCAGCCTTATTGCTGTAGAATGTCAGATTGACTTTGCAACTAAGGTGGGTGACAAAGGACACTCAACTTTATTATTTGAATTGGAGGCCATTTGCAACGTCAAAAGATGGCGGATGTGTAATTTGTTTTAGTTTTTATTTTGGTGTATTTTGGTGTTCAAAGTTCTTTTCTGTTAGTGATTTGTACTTTTGATGCCTTTGTGTTGCACAGTGATAGAAGACTTGGACTTACTTCGTGTATCAGTCTGGCATCTTATTTCGTTTCAAGTGGACTCGCAGTGGTACTGAGGTTAAAACTATCTTGACCTCTGTCACCGTACAACGTTGCCCCCCAATCTTCCTAGAGAAGATGGGATTGTGTTTTATTGCTATATTGATTTATACTTATATATACTTGACACTGGCAAATCACTTCATTGTGGAAACGCCATATGCGGTAGTCGCCGCGGGGATAAGAAAAAAAAAACGATGTGTTTTTTTTAAAGGAATGGACTAAGCAAATAAACCTACGCAACCTGATGCTAAATATGTCTGCTCTGACACCCAGTTTTAAACACGTTAATTAGCACTAATGTCCCATTTGGACACTTTTTGTTCGTAGTGACAGTAACATAGAACAAATTTCCTCTTAATGGCATCCAATTGATACTTTTAATCGAGTTTAACACTCTTGTTTTCATTTGTCTTAAGACATATAAAACAGAGTTTAATCTGGGTACGTAAAACTATGGAGAAATAAGTTGAATCTGTTAAAAAATAGTGTTAAAAGACACCAGAATACTTTGTAATTGCTGTATAAGATTCTGTAACGAGTCCAAGTTACCGAGTGTTTGACCAATTTTTCTCCCAAGGGAAACAAATGCCATTTTTATCTCGCTACTCATTGAGATATGGAAATCCTTACTTTTCGAAGTAGAGAGATAAAAAAAGTTCCAATAACCGAGGAATCGGAAAAAATAGTGACGGCGCGAAAACCGAGATTCTTCTGGAACCTTGTTAATTGAATGAGATACCATTATCATCGCATAATCTGTACCAACTTGGATCACTGTGGAAAGTAAAACTTATAATAGTTCAGTTGATTTGTAGGAAATAAGGGTAACTTGCAAAGGGTCGGGTTTCTGCCATTTTCGTAGGGCACTTATTGAAAATGCAAGTTTTCGACTGTGGGGGCTGCTGGCTCTGCCATATCCATCAAGCAACGAAAACAATTCAGTTTTCATTAAACTCAACCACGCACAAACCATCAACTGCCGCATATTGAAAATCCAAGTTTTCGACTGTGGGGGCTGCTGGCTCTGCCATGTCCATCAAGCAACGAAAACAATTCAGTTTTCATTAAACTCAACCACGCACAAACCATCAACTGCCGCATATTGAAAATCCAAGTTTTCGACTGTGGGGGCTGCGGGCTCTGCCATATCCATCAAGCAACGAAAACAATTCAGTTTTCATTAAACTCAACCACGCACAAACCATCAACTGCCGCATATTGAAAATCCAAGTTTTCGACTGTGGGGGCTGCGGGCTCTGCCATATCCATCAAGCAACGAAAACAATTCAGTTTTCATTAAACTCAACCACGCACAAACCATCAACTGCCGCATATTGAAAATCCAAGTTTTCGACTGTGGGGGCTGCGGGCTCTGCCATGTCCATCAAGCAACGAAAACAATTCAGTTTTCATTAAACTCAACCACGCACAAACCATCAACTGCCGCATAATTATTGAAAATCCAAGTTTTCGACTGTGGGGGCTGCTGGCTCTGCCATGTCCATCAAGCAACGAAAACAATTCAGTTTTCATTAAACTCAACCACGCACAAACCATCAACTGCCGCATATTGAAAATCCAAGTTTTCGACTGTGGGGGCTGCGGGCTCTGCCATGTCCATCAAGCAACGAAAACAATTCAGTTTTCATTAAAATCAAACACGCACAAACCATCAAGTGCCGCATATATGCTTTTTTAAACTCAAATTATGTATTTATGCACTGGCTATGGAAACATTTGGGCTGTGGTCATCTGACACAAACAAATGTATAAAAGAAGTGTCAGATGGTGTCTCTGGCAACAGGCAAGACTCCTTTTTTTGCCCAAAGACTGAGCATCGCAGTGCAGCGGAGTAACGCTGCGAGTGTCCTCGGCACGATGCCGCAAGTGGGTGCAATAGTGGGCTTTTTAGGGTTCCATAGTCAAACTAGGAACCCTGGAAGTTTCGCCATGTCCGACCGTCCGCAGCCTAGCTCAGAGATTCTTAGTTCTAGAAAGCTGTATCTTGGCATGAATATACATATTAGTCACGTCAACAAAGTAGGTAAATAAAATGTTTTTTTTTTTTAGGTTAGAGGACACACACATAACGTTGGGACTTTTTTCTTTCTCATCTACCCCATAAGTTGTGGTTATGAAATCTTAAGCTTTAAATTGCTAATTTTTGTTAGAGTCAAGTTAACCAAAAACACTAAAAATCAGAAAAATATCTTGAATAAAAGCGCATTATATAACGAATTTAAAAGAAAAACTATCACGACTAAATAGACATCATTCGTATTTGATATACAGGCGTTTAAAGTGTTTATCCTACTAAGATCATTTAAAAGGTACCAAATGACTTTAAATAGAAAATTAGTGATTACTCTTAAAATCAAACACAAGAAAAGTTCTCGAGTGGCGGCCCCGCACCCGGTGGTCTGACGACCTGGTTAGGATCGCGGGGAGCCGCTGGATGCAAGCGGCTCAAGACGGTGACTTGTGGCGCTCTTTGGGGGAGGCCTTTGTCCAGCAGTGGACGCCCCCGGGCTGATGATGATGATGATGATGATGATTACTCTTCTTGTTTATATTTACAGAGAAAAAACCGAAACCAAATACTCGCGTTCATCACACAAACATTTGCCAATACCGGTAATCCGCTCCGCTTGCTTCGGAGACACTAACAACTAGGCCAACGCGTCTTCAACGTCGAAACCGTCGTATGAAAAAATTACGAGAAATTTAAGAAATTAACAAAATTGTAAAATATTGTTTTTGAGTAATTTCTACATGATAAAGTTACTGAGTTTCATTTCAAACAATGGGCAGTAAGTACTAGGGTAATGGCATCAGCGTTGGACACTTTTAGGTGACAGGCAAGGACACTTAACTTTTAATTCAAGTTTCATATGGTCATACATTGATTATTGAAGAACAAATGAATAGTCCTTCTCTTTTTTTTTTTTTTTTTATGGCATAGAGAAGGCAACCGAGCACACAGGCCACCTGATGGTAAGTGGAAACTGTGACCCATAGACATTAGCATAAGACTGCAAATGCGTTGCCAACCCTGAGGACTAAGATGGAATGCCTCTATGCTAGTCATTACACCGGCTGTCTTATCCCCAAACCGGAACACAACAATGCGAACACTGCTGTTTGGCGGTAGGTTAATGGATAAGATGGTGGTAGCGATCCGGACGGACCCTGCCCAGGGTCCTACCATCCGCAAAAACCACCTCTTCTGTAAAATAAGAATGTGTCCATCATGTCCTGGTCCATTACTGGTTCCGTCACCCTAAATTTCACAAGGTACAAGTGGAAAAGCAACAAAAACATACGAATGAACTTTCACAAAGGTAAAGTTTATAATTTTACTGAAGAGTAATATCATACGACAAATATATTATATATAAACGACGCACTTTCGTCGTAAACATCTGCCCTCAATCAAATCGGATTTCGGTCTGAGCGTCATCGGTCCCAATACCTTCTCCGTATTTAATACTGATTGCTTTCTCCGGATACGGATTACGCCACGTAATTTGCCCATTACCGGATTAAACCGGTTTCCCGGATAACCGGTATTTTGCGGAATAGAATAAGGTTTTGCAGGTCAAGGTTGGCCTTTGATCACAATAGGTATTGAGTTGAATTTGCTGTGATCACTGATTAGGAAAAAGGTCCTTGGTTGGTCTTTGTGTATGGATATGAACATTGTTGAGCATGTATTATGCGTGTTTAAGTATAACGTATTCGGGGCGTACCCAGTTTGGCCGCAAGGGGGAAACGGGGGAATTAGAACCTAAGCCGAGTCCCCCGTTTTTTTGCTCTACACAACATACTACAATCAAAAAAATCCTTGGTTATGCCCTTGAGTGCCAAACGATCCGATAGTTGGGTCCACTGTTCGTAGCGGATTTTCGCGAAAAATGCTGCTACAGGCTACAGCGTAGCACTCGTAGCATTGCTGCAACTGGGTTGAGATTCTACCCGGTTAACATTATATTGACGTGTTTCCGTATTTTAAACGTTTTTATAGGTCTTATTTACTTGACAGTAATGGCGGCCATAATAGAAACATTACCATAACACATTAACAGTTAACTCGTTGCTTTTTCAAGCTTAGGAATGAAACACGTCACTAAGCAACTTTGTAAATTTCCATATTTTTTTTGATCATGTAGACCTCAATTAAATAAAAACTAAATAAATAAACAATTTTAAATTGCATTTTATTCGCCTTAGTTTTAGAACCAAAATTGTATAACAAGCAACAACTCCTTTATCATTTTAAAGCGTTAATAAACTATCACTTTAATAAAGCAAACAAACAGTGTTGCCAAGTTAATAAGCTGAGTGCGATTTATGTTTTCATAATAGTCTGGATACGAGCGGGAACCGTGGATGCGTCATAATAATGAAGGGGTTGATACTACGGGGGCGTGAATAAAAAGTTGCGTTATGCACGCGTTTAGAACATATTCAGAAATTATAAACAAAATTAATGTTAACATTAAGTATTGCATGTCATTAAGGTATCGGTTATCGATGAGGTTGTATCACCGATACTTTAATGTGAACATTAAGATACAGGGCACACACAGATACAGGTTTCTCACATAATGTTGAAAACTTATGACGACTGCACATAATTAGTCATTATGCACCAGTCACATAAACTACTATTATAACGTTATGACGTCGTTCCTTACCGACGTACTCGAGATACATTTAAAAAAAAAATAACACGTTCCTTTTTCAAACTTGTGTACAAAAAGTCGTCACTAAGGAACAAATTTAATCGTCACTAAGGGCCTGTTGTTTGATCAGTACTTAAACTAACTAATCGTCAAAAATCGTAACTAGTGGTTTAATTTCAAAGACGTGTAAAATTTTCGATTCCTTTTTCGAATTTTAACAATTACTTTAGTAAACTACTGATCAAAGAACGGGCCCTTACTGATTTGAGTGCGGCCATTAGTGACGATTTTGAAAAAGGAACGAGAGAACGGTTAGGTAATCTCTTATACTGACTGATGGGACACAGCATTATGGTTGATTTAAAAGTATGACATCCGCATAGAAGTTATGAAAGAGTTTTTATCATTCATGAAGTTAAAATATTAAGCTTATATTTACAAATAAAAGTCAGCCTTATTAGTATCTTTATGGATTAATAATTATTGCTTCATAGTAACTATCCATGATGTATTTTAATGTGATGAACATATTTATATGCCTGTTTTTTTCGTTTTCATACGTCAATGTTCTAACTTTTATTTTAAAAACTGGTATTCCGACAGTGATTTTATGTCTATATTTAAAGGGTGAATCGTATAAAAGAATATCTATCACGTTTAAAATGAGTTTATTTGATAGTCTCGATGAAGATTTTTAAAATAACATTTGTAAAGCCAGAGCATATAGTTAAAAATGCTTGGTTGTAACTGCGCCTTGACATTATAGAGGTATCTGAATGACTGTTTTAAAAAGTATTGTTTAGATACTTCTTTCACGAATAAATATTAACGTTTTTTTATCAATTATTCATATTATCTAGTTTACCTCATCCATTAACTTAGAACTAAGCTTTAAGTCTCAAAAGCAAGAGCTTGCCTAGATTATACCAGTTGCAAACGTTTTGATTGTGCAGTATTTACTGCGGCTTCTACAGAACTCGAGTCCTTGACTTAATGAGACATTGCTATGTTTAATGAGACTTAATAAACGAGTCTAGAAACAAGCTAGCTGCATAATGCTACTGCATGTTTTAATGTTGTAATATGAATGTTATAATAGGTATAGCAACAGTAGGTATAGCTGTGTCAAGATAAAAGTACTCAGTATATGTTTGGTATTTTCATTTAAATTATCATGAGTCTTAGGTTATATTTGAAGAAATATTTTGAACAATATTAAATTTTATGTTATGTCCTTAACTACACTTTAATTTGTCTCTACCCAAAATTAACATAGCTGTGAAGGCTTTGATGTTGACTAATAAATAGTTTAGTTAATAAACGGTTCGCAGAGCTTTATTAACACTGGAGTGTAAGGCTAAGGCGTGCGTGCGTGTGTGTGTGTGTGTGTGTGAAGTTGCGGGCATCGTCTAGTAAATAAATAAATATCGGAAGACCATCACATCATCATCATTTCAGCCTATTGCAGTCCACTGCTGGACGTAAGCCTCCCCCAGGGTTCACCACAAGGCCCGATCTCCCGTTTTCGCCATCCAGTCACCACCAGCCACTTTTTTCAGGTCGTCGGTCCATCACCACCATCACATACTAGTCTCAAATTAACTTCGTTTGCCTTGTACTATGGGTACTTCTACTTGAAAATACATATTATACATACAAATACCCTATCTGGGAATTGACCCCTGGATCGCTAGCTTTGTAGGCAGGGCCACTACCTACTATGCTAGTGATATCTTTTTCAAGAAAATTATCTAAGCGAGGCGGTGTAGCTATATTGGTTCGTAGAGATATTGAATGCACGGTCATAAGAGAAGCCCAGGAAATCTCACATGAGCTTGTTTTTGAGTGTTGTGCGGTAAATTTACCCCAATATGGCATTGTAATAATATGTATCTACACAAATAAAACACCCTCATCTACTACTTCTACTTTTTTTAACAAGTTGAACGACCTTTTGAATTCCTTATGTCAAAATAAAAGGAAAAAGTATATCATTTGCGGCGACTTTAATATAGATATTATGAGAAAGTCAAATATTTCATCAGAACTAAAACAAGTATTGGAAATGTATAACTTAAAGCAAGTGATAAACGAACCTACAAGAATGACTTCACAATCACAAACATGCATCGATCACATTGCAACCAATATGAACGACGGGGAAGCTATGGTGCATGACATCGGGCTCTCGGACCACACGGCGCAGACATTCTACATACCTGTGAAGAATCCTCCAGCTCCATCTGTTATGTGGTGGTATATAATTATACAAGAGGGAGTATAATAGAATTAACATAAAAAGGTTTACTGATGCTCTTTCATGTTTATCTTTTACAGAAGTGTTTAGTGAAACAGGCGCTGCCTGTGCTTTTAATGTATTTTATGATATGTATGTACTTTTTTATGACCTATGTTTTCCTATCATAAAAGTCAAAATCTCTAATAAAACCCGTAGCTGCAAGTGGTTATCAAAAGGAATTAAAAAAAGTTGTCAAACAAAAAGACAGCTGTATTTAATGAGTAGGCACTCTATTGGGTATAAAAAGTTGTACAAAACATACTCCAATCAATTAAGAAAATGTATAAAACTGCTGCAAAAAACCGAAAATACCAAGTACATACTAAATACAAAAAACAAATGTAAAGCGGGCTGGAACGTTATTAAAAAATATACCTCTACCACTTCCAACATTTCTAACTTACAATGTATCCGAAAACTAATAGTTAATGATAATGTCATAGAGGATCCTCAGCTGATCGCAGAACATTTTAATAACTATTTTGTAAAAAATGTTAGTGATGATACATCTTCTGTTGGCTGCTCTTCAAATGTTGATATGGAAAATGTTTTATCTAGTATATTTCTTAATCCTGTAAATGAGTCAGAATTAACTAAAATAGTTTACAGCTTAAAGAATACGATGGCAGTTGGATATGATGATTTAACAACCGACATAATTAAGAA
The DNA here is from genome assembly GCA_923062465.1 of Acleris sparsana. NCBI lineage: Eukaryota > Metazoa > Arthropoda > Insecta > Lepidoptera > Tortricidae > Acleris > Acleris sparsana. The sequence goes on along the minus strand of OV281302.1, from coordinate 3,865,754 downwards.
AAGCTTATTTACTGTTGTAAGACCATTACTGTATGTCATTAACCTATCTATGAATCAAGGCGTTTTCCCTGAAGCGTTAAAAAAATCAATTGTCAAAGCCTTGTACAAAAAGGGAGATGTTTGTAACGTAGACAACTATAGACCAATCACTCTAATTTCAATCTTTTCAAAAATATTTGAAAAAGTATTGTATGCAAGACTACTTAGCTTTTTGGAAAAAAATAAGATCTTAAAAGAAGAACAACACGGTTTCAGAAAATGTAGAAGTACATCTCTTGCAATATTTAAATTGATTAAACGAGTAATAGAATGTATAGATAAAAATCAGCTGTTGCAGTTTTGTTCATGGATATGAGCAAAGCTTTTGATTTTGTTTGTCACAAGAGGCTATTATATAAACTGTCTAGGTGCGGCATACGAGGTCCTGCACTGAACTGGATCGAGTCATATCTAAATAACAGGACTCAATGCGTTCAAACTTCAAGATATTGCCCAATAAGTAAAACTATGGTATCGTACCGGTCGTCATACATAGCAAATAACTATGGGGTACCCCAGGGTAGCATACTTGGCCCCTTACTCTTTTTAATTTACATTAATGACTTACCAAACTACCTTTGTGATGATTGTATATTATTTGCGGATGACACAACAATAATTATTGAAGAAAAAGAAAAGTGCACATTTAATAATGACATAAATGCAGCGCTATCTCAGACAGTTGAATGGTTGACAGTAAATAATTTAAAAGTTAATATTAGTAAAACTAAATTCATCCAATTTCGTAGCGCTCAAAGTCGACCTGTAAAAGTAAACATTAGTTACCTCGGTCAAACCATAGAGGAAGTCTCTTTAGCCAAATTCTTGGGTATTAATATAGATTGTTTTTGTAAATGGAAAGACCATGTAATGTCTGTCTGTTCGAGAGTTAATAAATTTACCTTTGCCTTGAGAAGAGTAAGCCAAGTTGTATCGATTGAAGCGGCTATAACGACATACAATGGTTACGTAGATTCCATATTCCGGTATGGCATTGTTATTTGGGGAAATGCTGTTAATAATGAAAAGGTATTATTAATACAAAAACGATGTATCAGAAATATTTTCAGCCTACGTCAAACTGACTCATGCCGTCCCTATTTTATAAAATATAAAATACTAACTGTGCCGTGCCTATACATACTGGAGGTCTGTGTTTTTGTTTTTAAGTACAAGAACTTGTTTAAACAGAAGCAAGATGTATCTTCTCGAGCATTAAGGTCTCGACATAAAAATAAAATCCACAAGCCATTTGCTAGACTTAAACTCTCTTCAAGCAACACTTATCTGATGTGTATAGATATATTTAATAAACTGCCGGACGCATTTAAAGAGAAGAGCCTCAAGCAATTTATTCATTTGACGAAACAATTGTTGATAGATAAGTGTTATTACAGTGTGCGAGACTTTCTTTGTGATAATTTATAATATAGAATAATAATATTGATTGATTGAACATGTTAAGAAAATATTAACTAATAAAATAATAATAATATGATATAGTAACAAAAGTTCAAGTTAGATTTTAAAATTGTTTGTGGTCTCATTTTATAATTTCGTGTTATTTGGTTTATGTTTTATTGTTTGTTATAGTTTTACTTTTTCTAAGGCGTGTACACCTGTAAGGGTAGGGTTAAGTGAAACATAATTATAAGCGAATGTACCTGCAAACTGTAACCTTAATCTATACGCAAATAAATAAATAAAATAAATGCTCCCAGCGTTGTAATACGAACGCTGAAAGAGTGAACCGTGTTCTAATCGCGCCTCTCCAGCACTTCTTGCGAAAATTAAGTAAATTATTCATAAAGCATCTCATTGTATATAAATTGCAATAATACAGATTTCTTACACCCCAAACAATAACGAAATGCGTCGTATTTTAAAGAAAAACGAGCCAATCTTTTCCCTCACGGTGCAGTGAATTTGTCTTTTATGTTTATGGTAATTTTATTAAAAGGTTTGAGGGATGAATAATAAAAATTATGTTGGGAAATGGGACGAGACAGGCCTAATTTAAAAAGGCAGGTTCTCGATATCGAATAGCTTTTTTTATTTGAGGGTTCAGTATTAGAAAATATACGGCCTCATTTTTCTAAACGCACTTGACTAATAGTACAAGCTTACAGTATAACTCTCTACAAACTAGTACAATTTTCAGGGGCTGACTCGTGGTCACACCAGTTTGTCACACCACTGCTATTCGTTTTAGTCAGTTATTCGTCAGAAATCATTTTTATTCCGCAAAAGTAGGTAGGTTAGGTTCGTTAGGTATCTTAAGATGCCCGAAGGGCAAATCGCTCAGAAATAGGAGCCCTGCCATAGGCAGGGCTCCGTCGAAAGGCACTGGTGTGACGACGAGTCTGCACCCAAATTTTCCGCATGCTTGCTAATATTATTAGTCTATTGAGTTTCGAGAAATTAAATGGGCTTAAAGTAAACATATTTAGATGAATTTTAAATATATTGTACGTAGTTAGGGGCTCAATAAAAGTCTTATTTTTACCATTATAATGATCATCACCATCATCATGTCAGCCGAAAGACGTCCACTGCTGGACATAGGCCTCCCCCAAGGCTCTCCACTCAGACCGGTCTTGTGCTTTTCTCATCCACCGCGCTCCCGCGATCCTTACAAGGTCGTCACTCCATCTTGCTGGAGGCCTACGTACAGCTCGTCTTTCGGACGCCGCTCCAGAACCTTCTGACCCCATCGGCCATCAGTCCTGCGAGCAATGCGCCCCGCCCACTGCCACTTCAGTTTAGCTATTCTTCGGGCTATGTATGTAACTGGAAATAAATATAATGTGAAACAAATATATGTGAAACATGCCTAAAATACCAAAAACAAAACTGTTCCATAACTAGGACAATTACTGCGGACCAGTGAAAATGTCCGAAACGAAAGATAACTGTTCTCGTTGTCTCATCTTATCTTACAATCGGTATAACCGTTATTAAGCTTTAAAACCCTTTCCTCGACGCCATTCTGAAATTATTTTAAACAATCCGACGTTAAGAAACGGACGTCTATCCCAAGGGGACATCCTTAGGCTTTCCTGAAACCATCGTAAGCTGGCCTAAAGATACGTTAAAGATCCCTTTTGTTTCTCTTAGTTCTCTAATGAAAGAGGGGAGTGGCAGGTCAAGACTGGCTGGGCACGGTATACATAACAATTGGGCCGTCCCCTTATCTAAAAGGATAATTTTTCACGTCACTACAACCGCGGGGCGGTGTTAGTCACAACTCCTTCAAGGCTTTTTATGGGCCGAAACGAGGGAAGTCACAGTATACAGGGTTAAAACAGTACCCTAACGTTATTTTTTGAACTACTTGACAGCTCAGATAGTAACCCGAAAGATTGTGCTTTAAGCACCATTTCCAGCAAACGGCCCGCAACGGATCGGCACGGAATAGTACATTATTACAGAGGCCGGGACATAAGGGGTTGCCGGCCGAAGTTATATAGACGGCCGAGCGAAGCAAGGCCGGATATAGGTCTGAGGCGGGCAACCCCATATTTCCCGCCGAAGTATGTATAGTGCTTTTCTCAAACATAATTCATTAAAATAATTAAAACAAAAATTACAATGTCAAACAGGTACTAGGAGTGCATAAACATTAAAAGTAACCTACAGTGCTCAGTACGCCCGCCCGCCAGCCCGCTGGTGGCGCGCGCGGGGCTCGCCGCATCGTGCTAACCTCCTAATTACCTCTGCGCTCCTGGTACTTCAAATAAACATGCATTTGTTGGATGCACGGCTTAGTAAATTAAAAAAAAACAGGTATTTAGCCTTTTCATAAACACAGCCACCATGGCCAAATTAAAATTTAAAAAAAATTACTTCCCGGCCTAGGCCTTCAATTTCGTATGAAATTCCTTTACAGTTGTCTCGAGTTGTTCCGTCGGAAACGTGGCACTTTGAAGCCTAAAATAACTAACATAACGCCGACATTACATAGCATGTTTGAGAAAAGAATTTTATGGTCTTTAAACGATATTAAATCATGTTCACAGTATATAAAGTCTTTATTACGAAGCCGCGCACAGCAACTTGACTGCGGGCGTCTTCCGCGACATGCGTACGTAGCCGTAGGTATGCTTGAAGACAATAATAATTTCAATAGAGCCATACGGCTGTCGCCGCATCCGTACGTACCCTTTCCGATCCGATGTGATGCGAGCAGTTTGGTGGAAATCATCATTTTTTGTCAGTATTAATATATTTCGTGAGCTGGGCTCTATTCTACTTGGTAAAACCATATTGCTATTGATATTTTATCGTATAGCTCTTATTGGAATCAAAGTAATGGCGCCTGAGTTAAAAACAATATGATACGATGTTAAAAGCAGTATGCTTTTATCGCGTAAATTGTCAACTGGTAGAGAATGTCACTAGACATTAAACTCGCCTTTTCTACTCAAGTTTGTATATTTGTGCGATAAAGATTAAATAAATAAATAAATGTGGATGCCGGATTAGAATAGTGCCACATCATGTCTTCCCATGGATGTGGTAAGAGGCGACTAAGGGAATAAAGGCTTGTATATGCTGGTAAATATCTTAGCCTAATTGTGCAAAATGTGGTTCATCATCATCATCATCATAATTTCAGCCATGGGTCGTCCACTGCTGAACATAGGCCTCTCCCAAAGATTGGAAGCGGCCTGCATCCAGCGGGGCCCCGCGGACTTGACCAAATCGTCGGACCATCTCGCGGGGGGTCGCCCTACGCTGCGCTTGCCGGTACGTGGTCTCCACTCGAGAACTATACTGCCCCAGCGGCCATCAGTCCTTCGAGCAATGTGGCCTGCCCATTGCCACTTCAGCCTGCTAACCCGATTGGCTATGTCGGTTACTTTAGTTCGTCTACGTATCTCCTCGTTCCTGATTCGATCTCGTAGAGAGACACCAAGCATAGCTCTTTCCATGGCACACTGAGTGACTCTGAGCCTATTCAAGAGGCCAACGGTTAGAGACCACGTCTCGGCACCAAATGTGGTTACAGAATTTAAAATTAGATTTTTCGGTAATTTAGGAAATTCTGTAGCTCAGTCTATCCCACTGTGGGCTTGAACGTACGTATGTGTATGTATGTATTATTAAAATAGAGCACATGCATTATTTTGAGAGCTGGACTGTCACAAGACTAAATGTGTTCAGAACAGTGTACCTAAATCAAGTCACCATAATAATCTACAATGTGTGGCCCAAAACCGGGGCGAAAAATTAAAACGTAGATTCTACTCCTCAAACTAGACAACTTTTGTTTAGCAACTTTTTAAAATCATAAAGTTTTTAGATTGTTCATTTTTCAAACAAAGTAAATAGTATAATCAATGTACTTAAAACTCCGTCTAATTGACATCGCCTGTCAGTCTAGTCACTCTACAGACATAACCAATTTCATAGTACATTGCGTGTTCGAATTAACTTTATAATGTAATAAAATTCAAACCGCAAGTTTTTTTTCAAAGTCGTCAAACAAACGTTGCGTAGTTTGAGGAGTAGAATCTACGTTTTAATTTTTCGCCCCGGTTTTGGGCCACACATTGTATATTTAAAAAAAGTTATTTCCCTTAAACATTTAACCATGCCATTCTATCTTGACCAGCGCCTCTATCCTAGGCGGTAAAATCCAAATCGTATTGGACCTGTTATGGTATTGTTTTTACCTCGGCCATCCTTACTGTCAAGTAAATAAGAGCTATCAATACGTTAACAGACCAAAAACTTTTTTTTTTACCGTGTTCAATAGAGGCCCATCATTTTTAAACTCTTGTTCATGTTTATTAATAAATTTCACAATATCAAGTCGTTACTTTTTTTTTTTTATGGCATAGGGAAGGCTGACGAGCACACAGGCCACCTGATGGTAAATGGAAACTGTGACCCATAGACATTCGCATTTACAAGACTGCAAGCCTAAGACTGCAAATGCGCTGCCAACTTTGAGGACTAAGATGGAATGCCACTATGCTAGTCATTACACCGGCTGTCTTATCCCTAAACCGGAACACAACAATGCGAACACTGCTGTTTGGCGGTAGGTCGTGACGGACAATTTTTTTTTTCAGAGAAATAAGATAAGTTACGGTGTGCCAAACATTGACTGATGTTTACTACTACCAATAGATAATATTATTATGTATGCATGTGTAATATAATAATATAAAAACCAACGCTCAGCATAAAACACTTAGTAAATTTGGTAATAAAATTTCAATTGGTAAAACAATACACGTCTTATAAGCCAATTGGGCAGATTAGATAATTGATTCTTATCTGATCAACAAAAATTCTTCGTATTTCCAATATCCTACTACTCTGACGATATGTCCATAATGAATCACCGGATATGTAGTGTCATGTTTGGTATGTGGATAATGAAAAACTACGCTACAAAACCCAACTCAGAAAAATATTCTGCCCTGTTAAAACAAAAAAAAGTATCTCGGACAAAACTCCTGTAGTAAATGCAACTTTATCACTAACAGTAGAGGGTTGAATCTGCTATGGCAATGGATTTGGAGATACCGCCTTTTGCCTTAAGAAGGCAGTATTTGGGAATTGTTTGAATTGATACGCAATTGGATACGTACTCTTTCAACTGTCGAAGGCCAAACGAATAAAGACCGCTTATCGAATCTGCTTTGCAATTTGGATATTTTATTTACTTGGACTGCATAATATGAAGTGGTTTTACAACGATCAAAAACAACTCCCAATGGGCGTAAGAGGAAACTAAAACTTATCGTTTAGTCATGACCCGTGCAATTGTTCTATTGTGGTCACAGTTCTAACCTAACCTAACCTAGTTAAAAGAAATTGACTAAAAATGCATAATAACAAGAAAAGTAACAATTTTAAAATGTTTTTTTACCATGGGAAGCATTCCCAAGAACTGTTTAAGTGAATGCTCGGAGCTAGCTACCCGTCTTCACTACTTAGATGGGTGGCCATCTACCGCTATGCGCTTTAAGAATATTTTTTTTTACCATAACAGTTTTTGTATTAAAGAATCGACTTAAATATTGCGAATTAAGGACCTTTTAATGGGTGCGCTTCAAACAGTCTAAAAAAACAAAAAATGTAACTAACCACTAAAAACATAATAAACGTTTAGCATAAAAACCAATTGTATAATTTCATCAGGCATACGATCGAATAACATAACACTCATTTAGTATAACTATCATTTTCTTGTTATTATGCATTTTTAATCAATTTCTTCTAACTAGGTTAGGTTAGGTTAGAACTGTGACCACATTAATAGTAATGAAAGCCGTTAGAAATATTGATTACTATGCATTTATTTTACTTATGCATCATGAATATTATATCGTTGGGGTATTATAGAGGTCGAAAATATGCAATCTGTGTTATGTAAAATGAAAATTAGATAATTTGTTTTTATACTAAACATTACACACCTCCTTTTAATAGATCAGCTTTCCCGTAAGGCAGCGTTTTTTTTATGCCATGATGGTTACTAGGATCTGAGACCCATAGACATTTGCATTTTGAATGCTTCATTCTTATTTTTTAATGTTACTCGTACTTTTTATTAAATCATGTGTTCTTGAGTTGTGCAGCATATTCTAAACCAGTCCTGGATTCGATACCCGGGGTATTTGTTCCTATATCTTGGATGTTTACTCTGTAGTTCTCTATATACTCCTTAGTATGTTTATCGTTGTCTGGTACCCATAGTACAACCCTAGAGCTTAGTTTGTGTAGTACAATTTGTGTAAGATTTTCCCCGGATATTTTTACTATCTTGTTGTATATTTAGTCAGTTAACAATACGCAAGCAAAATTGACACGTATCAGACTGTTATTAGAATATCTACTGCGCCGTACCTCTCGCTGTCCGGGCAGAGGATTTATACTGTGCGTGCGACCAGGGGCAAGTAAAATCGAGTTTCGTTACCGATTAGTCGACTTACGAACATCTGTGGTCGTGCACTGGAGCCAAAAAAACTTACACACTTTATTTTTCTTTTTAGGTCTCATATGAGCTGTGGGGACCTGCCAAATTCTAGTCATTGAACGAGATAGAGTTATAAAAGAGATGTATCACCATCCTTTTTACTGCATGGAACTTGTCATGCTTTTATAGTTTCCTGTAACACTCCCGGGCTACAAAGAATTGAAAAAAATTATATTACGCTCTGTGTTTAAATAAATTAGGCCTTATATTGAAACATGTGATCGTCTAGATTTTCAAATATAACTGAATTAGGATCTTCCACGTTGTGTAAAAGAATATTGAAAACAAGTAATAAAACATAAATAAACCACGGTCATGATAACACAAAATAAACAAACGAAAGTTATTAAATAGATACGACTTATTGAGAACCTTCTTAGACACTAGCACACTCAGGAATAAAATTGTATTATCGAATACCCCTCCACCCACTGCTCGTGGGGCCTCCGTGTACCGGAGAGCATATTATTTAAACGTACTTATAAATAATGATACAATAAAATAATATTCCCTACCTTTATTACGTGAATGTACATAAATTAATGATATTCTTACCTATACCCTAACCCCTAAAGAGGTCGGTTACAGCGAGAACCTATTTGACCTTAGATTTAAATGAATAAATTAACAAGAAGTTAAAATATAATTCGTCCTAACTTTGGATGGGATCTGACCTCACTAAGCCTACCTGCCACGCTATATAGCTTCCTAAGTCCCTAATAAGTCTACCCTAAAATAAAGTATAAATAAATATATTTAAGCACGCTCATGCAGTTATGCTACTCGCTTATACTATGCTGTTAAAACTATGACTCTACGCGTCCCTAATCCAAATTACGCAACCGCGGTTTTAACGGCGACTAAGGGTATTGTTGACGTGTTCAAGATAATCTGAATATCATTGAGATGAATATAACAATTACTGTAAGTGACCCCATAACAAAGGATACAATACTGACCAAACCTCACACAAAGCACGTAGCCCGGGTCGTTATACGGTCTGCACCTCAGAGCCACTAGTAAAGGTTATAAAACACCTAAATGACCCAGGTCTTGAGTGAATACCTAGTGCCTGTGTAGTAGTGTGACGTAAACAGTGTGTTAGCTAATGCAAGTGGTTTGAATTTAAATGGTGGTAAGAATGTGGGATCGCAAGAGATGTATTTCTAGTGCTTGCAATGGAATTAGACAACCAGAATCGCAAAGATTTCAAGCCGCTATCTGTGCTGCTTGTGAGTGTTTAGAATAAGTGAATTTATAGTTAACCACAAAAATGTTTTTTGTTATTAATCCTTAGCTCGTCACAAACATGACAAAAGAACTTAATAATCTTATGACACACTCAATAAAACAAAGGTTAATCAGATTAAAGATAATGAGTGAGATAGATTTGCTTCACCCTTTATTTAATAAAGTCTGAAATAATAAAGCTTATAATCAACTAAGCAAGCAAATATAATAATAATATAATATTTACCTAATCTGATTTATTCACTACACATAATTCTGTCATACGTACTTTCTGTTTATTTAATTAGATGAGATTTGATGATACCTAATCAAAAACCTTCCTTGATAGGTAATTCTTTTAAGACTAATAACATAATAATAACTCTACAAGTAGTATCAAAACACACCAATAATAAAAAAAAAACTCGCCCGTAATATTAAAAATCCATAAAAATAAATCTTACCCAAACAAAACTAACAAAATTAAATATTAAAATTAATGACACTAAATCTAAACATCTTAACGAAATATTATACTAACAACTACTATTATTGTCTTTAAATTTAATGTCTATACACTAATAACAAAATCAAAACACTGAATCTAGATTTAAATAATTGACAAAAAGTTAGACTTAAAATTCACCATATCTCAGTTTCGCGTCCCGGGGGTAACTATACAGTCTAAAACACCTATCTTTCCTAAATCCTAAATCATCCCTACTTCTCACAACTGACGCCAACCTTATTAACCATCAGAGTCAATTCCTGCCAAACATTATTTTCACACGCAACTTTGGGCACAAAAATATGCAAACGCCAAGTGGGTGATAAATACTTAAAAATGTGTCATTTCTTTGTAACAAAAACGCAAAATGTAGACAAAAACAACATTACCTTGTCTCAAGTGCTGCACTTAGATTGTGTTTCAATGAATTAGTCGATTTTGGCCTAAGTTTTGGTCATAAGTTACAAAATTTACGTTGACATAATAAAGTTATTTCTTTACGAAAGTTGTCTCGCTTTCGTTTTGGCGTTACTACAAAAAATAAATAGGTATTACTTATTTTATTAACGGTTGATACAAGCGTGTTACATTACAATACTTACAATGATATTTAGAATGCCTCAAGGCATTAGGCCCGCCATTTGTATTTACTTTTTGTATTGTGCAATAAATTTAATAAATACGTCCTCTGGGGCTGTATTCTACATGACCTAAAAATAATTACTTTGGACATATGTCATTGTGTAACATATTTATCAATAATTTGTGGCTGTCTGCCGCCGACCTAATAATCATAGACTACGTGAATCTAGTTTATGTATAGACTTAGATCTGTCATAGGCTTTGAGGGTTACATCTTCCTGTCAACCTGAATCGTGTGGACGCACACGTGTATTCAATTCGACGTGTATTCAGTTCAAATATGATAAAAGTAAACTTCAACTGCAATTAACTAACTAACAAGTCAACCAATTAACTAACAATCAGTGTTCTAAAATATGTTATACAAAGCGTACGCAAATGTGAAAAGCTTCACATTTAAAATTTTGTAAAAAAAGATAACGAAAAAGTTGAAGCCATCCATTATTCTCCGAGCACGAGCGAACGTTCGCGCGAGCCGAAGTTTCAGTCAGCACACTTTTCTAGAAATCGCTTAAATTTTTCACAGCTCAATTAAGCGATATTGCTCGCTTGAGCCACAAGTAATTAAGCGGTTGAGCCAACAAGCGAGGAAGTGGTCTGTCTGAGGAGATAGCGGTGGGAGGTTATTCTTAAGACGATCGATAATTTGTCGATGGACATTTTTACGCATGTGACGGATATCTGTATCACCGGTTTAACGACAATAACGTATACATTTGTTACGGTTAGCAGCGTAAAGTTAACCTTAGTTTCTATGAAGTAAGGTTGAAATTAGTCCTAGTTTTAATTTACTATTGGTTTGAAATGACTTATATTTTATAAATGTATTTATGCAATATTTATTGCCGAAATAATAACCTTAATATGCAAAAGGCGAACTTTATGACGTTATAATATACCGTTTATAAAGTTGAAAAGTTTATTTAAGACTTGTCCCAAAATTTGCTGAATATTCTTGGTATTAAATTTTAAAATGTACAATTAATTAATTATGCATGGTTAATTCTAATATTTCGTTTAAAAAGCCGTTTCAAATTATTTTCAAATGTTTTTTCATACTTACTTTGAAGTCTGATAAGAAAGTTAAGAGAACCCTTAAATTAGAGATTAAGTGGTTTATAAATATTTACTATTTTCGAAGCCAATAAAACATAATTAGGTCAATATTGGATCCTTAGAAAGTATTTAGCATAGCTTTGGAGTAAACGGTGAGAGTTTTTCTCATCAAAAAACCTGCTTACTTGCGTTTAATAGCAATAAAAATAATAATAAATGAATGTGTAACTGAAGTTGTTAAAGCACTCGACATAATGTCGCGTAGTCCAGAATACACGTCGGCTTATGTCTTCAAGCGAAGGCAGGGCTTTTCGACGGGCCGCGTGGAACCCGTTTAAACCAGAGAAGTCGACCAGTTTGTTAAAATCGGATTTAGAAAATCAAATATCAGAATTCCAATTTCAAAATCACAGGTGTTTTTTTTTAAACTGATTTATTTATTGAGTGAATGGAAATAAAAATGATAATCTTTATTCTCGTATAGCTTCTTAAAAATATATTTGTAAATATTTTGTAATTTACTTTAAATTTCAAATATAATGTATTATGTTGAACGATTTGAATAGATGTGTTACAACCTGTGATACCTAATGTACACCATCATTAAATTGTTTTTTTGTGCCACTTTCATTCTGTGCTATGCCTTTATTCCAAACTCTTTTCTCTCAACCTTTAACTAGTTTCTATATTTTAGTCACTTTCGTCATGTTTGTCACCATCGCTTTCCAAAAGATCACTGTTTCGACGAAGCACCGCAAAAAACTCCCCATTCTATTTCTAACTAAATTCAATAAATCCTTTACTCTCTTCTAATACGAAACATAAAAAACCGGTCAAGTGCGAGTCGGACACGCTCACTAGGTATTTTTAAATTTCAACATACACACATATAAAAACCTTCACGCTTGTCTCCCAATGAGGTAGGCGGAGACTATGGAACGCCAGTCGCACCGGTATACGAGTAAACAAACATACAATTTTCGCTTCCTCTACATTCACCACCCTCTTCATGCACGTACGTGTGCTTTTGATTTGGCCCTTATTCACTACATCGCGATTCTGATCACTGTATGTGCGTCTAGAGCGTCCCCTACCGACATCTGCCCTCAGTCTCGCTCTCCTCTTTCGTAACTCTTCTTTCATCCATCCTTTCTAAATGATTAAACAATCTTAGCATACCTTCTTCAAGATTTTGACATTGTTATGTTATTGTTCTTAATTCAGCCGCCATTACTGTCAACTAAATAAGAGCTATCGTAACGTTGAAATTACGATAGCATAACAACGGCAATATGATTTTACCGAGTTGAACTGTTATCGTTATCGAGAATATATAAGATTGACGTAAGCTGCCAGACGGTCGCGTCAAGTGGTTATATAAATACAATTTGAACTCTTCGAAAATCGTTTACGTTAGCGTTATGGATCTTGTCTAGCCTCTCTGAGACCCAGAAAGAAGCGGTCCCCATTATATCAAGATTTTATGGATTTTTAAAACATAAAAGTATTGTTTACGACAAAACGCATTGGAGTTACTTTTGAAAGGTAAGTATTTGAAAGAACTGTCGTTCTTAAAATGCACTTCAATAAAGACAACTGCAGCTCGAGCTAAATCACTCTCGAGTCTTGCTCTTTACTATTAACATTAACAAAACCGAAACAATTTGAAAGATATATTCTATCATCAGATATAGCAGTTTTTGAAGCAAAATATTTTGACAAGTCGTGATTTCACTAATCGATACTGTGACGCTAATACTAGTAAGTTACATTACAAGATAATAAGGTAATAAATAATTATTAAACCTAGCAAGTACGAAATTAAACTGAAAATATTGTCAAGGATGAACTAGAACTGAACTAGAATAATTTATAGAACAACAAGTCTGTGCACACGTGAACAGACCGGACCACACAAACAGCACCAGTTTACGAGTGTGACGCGTATCCCAGCCAGCTTCAGATAACCTAAAATACGAGTAACATAGAAAGTTAAATTAGAATTATAAACGTTTTGTCAACATTATAAAAACGTGAAAACAACTTCATACATCCTAACAACTTTGCCATAAATAAAGTGAAATAATCCTTTAATACAAAGTTTCGCTCGAGTTAGAATTAACAACCTTCATTCTCTCAAATCGACTTTGTCTTTAGCTAAGTTGAAGTCTAACTCCGTTAAGCATTTTGCCTGTCAAATTAAGATAGGAGAGGATACAAGTTAATCTGAGAAATTCAGAGCAGAACCGATCTGAGTCAACAGATACCGTACTGAATAACTTTGCTATTCCGCCTGCATTTGTTTTAGACGATTGGCTTCAGATGTTGAAGTTATTCTCCGTTTGAGTTAGCTGTGTAGGACTGGCAGATAATACATCTATTTTTTCGTTTGAAGCAAAATAGTACCATGATACAAAAGTTGCTGTATAAAAAAAAACAAACAAATTCAAGTTATGGGATCCCCTTGAAAGCTAGCTTAAGCATGGGCTAAAAGTACCATCATGTGACCACCAAAAAAAAAATTGACTGCACGTGTAAATGCGTCGATGAAATGAAAATTTTGAGAAAGGAAAACATTCTATGAAATGAGTGTCAATGATTCAAGCATAAGGGTAAGGGTCAAATAATATTTTTAATTTATACTACACCTTTTTTTTTTATTCATGGCAAAGAGAAGGCAAACAAGTGCACAGGCCACCTGATGGTAAATGGAAACTGTGACCCATAGACATTCGCGTCCACAAGACTGCAAGCCTAAGTGTGCAAATGCGTTGCCAACCCTGAGGACTAAGATGGAATGCCTCTATGCTAGTCATTACACCGGCTGTCTTATCCCCAAACCGGAACGCAACAATGCGAACACTGCTATTAATTTATAAGATGGTGGAAGAGATCCGGACGGATCCTGCACAAGGTCCTACCACCCGCCTTCACTTTGTTAACTGGACTCTCATAGGGTGACGGAACCAGTAATGGGCAAATACCAATGATGGACCCTTTATCTACTCAATTTAGGACCGTATGGAATTTGAATTAAGTGTCCATTACTGGTGCCATCACCCTATTGTTCTTAAGTATATTCTGAAACATGAACCATTTAATAAACATACTTCGTTTTCTTCGGCGTCGAGGCCCTTGGTCCGTGGGGACCCGGTGCTATTAGCCTTTTTAAGGAAATATTGAAAAGGCTAATGTCAAACAACGTCAGACCACAGAGGTGGCAGCTTCTTCGGGAAACGCCTGAGCACATATAATAATGCTTTCATTATTATATGTATACCTATACATATACAATAGGGAAATGCTGCTGGCATCTGTAGTACTATGCATTTTTTTTAGTTTTTAATTAGTTTTGGTTTAGTTTTAATCATTTAAATCGTAGCAAGTGGAAGGAAGTGGTCTCTGCGTATGTGTGTATGTATGTATGTATGAATGTATGTATGTAAATGTTTATAAATATGAACACAAACACAGAAGTATCATCAATATCACTCAAAACATCACTGTCGGCCGTCATAATAGTTCAAATAGTTTTTCAAATCGCTCTTCACGCATTCTATCAATCTCTTGGATAAAGAATTTCCTATGCTTGGTCAAAAACAGCTTTAAGCAGAAAACCTTTTCAAGTGTAAATACAATCGTATTAACATGAGCGGTTTTTCCGGGTATAACCACAAAATCAAAGGGATTTGCCCAATTTATTTGACAGCTTTGTAAATTCCGGCCAATATAAAATGCCAATATAACTCCCGATAGCCAATATCGCTCAACGAATTGCGAGGAACATCAAATGCCGCTGTTTTACACCTAATTTTAAATCGTAATTTTCTCTGTATCGAATATTGAAATGTAGGGACATAGCGGACATACAATACTTATGATAGAATTTTTAATTTTAGGGAAACAGGTATCTGAGTAGATGGCCTGAGCCAAGACATGAGCTAAACAATTAGCTAAACGTAAGTAACGGCCCATTACTAATGGGTTTTGGACATTTTAAATCTTAAGACCCCATCCCATGACTGCATATTTGTTGCCAATTAAAAAGTAACGGGTTAGTATCATCTCGTCTAAAAGTAGTATCAGCTTGTCTAAGCAGCAAGTGGTCTAAAATGCAGCTGGTCTCAGTATCTAGTAAGTCGTCTAAAACGCAGCTAGTGTTATGTAGCAGTGGTCTAAGTTCACAACCGCGCTATGTATTTTCAAAATCCCTATCTTATACAACAAGTTTACGGAGCCCCGCTAAGCGGGGCTCCTATTTCTAGACGGATTTCCCTTCGGGCATCTGAAGCTACCTAACGAACCTAATGTACCTACTTTGTGTGTGTCTGTGTTTTGAATGCACATCGGGCCCCTTGTAATTATTTCCGACTTAATGCTACTTAGACCAGCTTAGTTTTAGACCACGTGCTAGGACCAGCTGTGTTTTAGACCACATGCTAATTAGACGATTTATAATTTGAACGACTTGATAAAATTTGTCTAGACAAGTTGCATGTTAGACCGCTTACTGCCGTAGACCAGTTGCGTTTTAGACGAAATGATACTAGCCCCTAATAACTATCAGCGCATCTATTTGCCACTAACGGTTGCCATTATTGTCAAGCAAATAAGAGCTATATTAACTTTGACAATATGATAACACGTCTCAAATCTCGGTTTTAGTGGTATGTGTGCTTGTTCGACTTCCCTATTACAAAAAACATTTAGAGCAGAGCTATAATATAACGCTTTATTGATCTTACCTAAATCCCCTCTACAGGAAAAATTAAACATTTATCATACATTGCTGGCGTATTTAGAAGCCCGTGTGTCGTCCAAAGGGTGAAGCAATCATCATTAAACGTGTACATCAAAGTTTCCATCAATAAAACACAACTCACAGAAACGTCAAATCAGGTGTCAAGCGTGCTGTAGCGGAGTAATTTCCCCGGGGAGGGCGGGGTCCGATGGAAAATTAGTAAATTTCTCTTATTTCAGACAGTTTTGGAAGTATTTCTTGGATTGTTTTTGTTAGATTTTTTGTTAGATGAATTAAAAACGCCTTTAGTTGTCACTTTGAAATTATTTATAGTTCGTTTAGGAACCAATCAAAGAATAAATAAATATACAGAGGGCCTGGGCCTCTATTCCCGACGGTAAAAACCATATCGTCTTTGATCTGTTATGATATTGTTCTGACGTCAGTCGCCATTATTGTCAAGAAAATAAGAGCTATCACAACGCTGACAATACGATAACAGATCAAAAACGATATTGTTTTTACCATGTTAAATAGAACCCCTGAAATAACATGATAAAGATACTCTACTTACTGTTCAATAATTATAGCTCGCAGTTTCTCAAGTAGTTCGGTACTTCAGGTATCTCAAATTTGGTTATAGAAATAGTAAATAGTACCTAACTCATTTTGTGAGACTTATTATAAGTTTTTTTTCTATTAAAACATTGTTCGTACAAAATTCATGCGTAATTATTTCTGCGAAACAATAATAGGTATGCCATATATGTGTTTCTGCTTATTGACAGTTATGCTCAAAGTATATAGGCGCCTGATACAATTATTCAAAAAAAAAGGGATCCTTGAGATTCACATCTCACTCAAGATTAGCAAAAATGGCCTTACCTAATAATAATTCTCTTTACGCCACAATACACCTTTCCCGTCACTCAATTTGCAAGAGCCGTCGACGAAATTTTTCGCATACCTACCCTTGGCGGGGTGACAAATGTCCGGTTGTCTCCGGACCGATGTAAGGGATGGACCAGTTAGATTAGATAATGGAGCCGGAGGAATTTGTAGGAAATGCGGATAGAAAGTATTTATTCGGAATGAGCGGAATGTTAATTCTGTTTTAAAGATCATTTGGGGCTCGTGTTGTATAAGGGAGATCTGTTTAAGTTTTGGAATAACTTGGGATTTGTTACTTTTAAAACAAAAGGAAACTGCTGTTCTTCGTCGTTAACTTAACTTTAGACACCTCACGTGCTTTTTCGATTCTATTCTATTCAAATAACAAGACTTTAACTTATTCAGTTTATAAGCTAGAGACCGGTGGCATACGGGCGAACTGATCTACAGACAGAAGTGTCAGCAATAGGGATCTGTTCTGACCTATGAGAATAAAAGTTGTAAGAAAATCCTAAAAAACAATATACAAAGTGGAATAATGGGCACTGAGTCATAAAAAACACATACACAAAAAGTGGTATTCGTCAAATATTGCTCCTAGATAAAAGTATTTCAATTGTGTGATAAAAACACAGATAAGCGGTATTTTTGGTAGATTAGAGATTATTGAGAATGAATCATCAGTCTCACTCATGACATAAGTGATAGAAACACTTTTCTAAATTCACGGGGGACATGGACCCATATCTATTGAATGCCATCAAAATGGAAGTAATATCCTCATTTACTTTTGCATCAACATTTTGTAATTATCACTTACTTTCGAGAACGGACAATATTCCAAAAACATCAGGGAAAAACATTTCTTCGATAATATTTCAATATTATCAGTTTAAAATACAAATGAAATACAACTTTATAGCTATGGCTTAAAATCTACTACTAGCTATCAATATATAGAACAAAAACACGATAAGCCCATATCAGAGTAAAGATTAAGCCAATATACGATAAGAGAAATCAGTCGATATCATTATGAGTGCTGAGCTCACACTATCAAGTACTTTTTGAAACGTGGAAGAATTAAAATGAGTTGGAAATACCAAACCGAGCGCGTCCTATCATGGATGTTGAACAACAAACTGATCGTGTTTCTTACTCTTCTGTCGTTCTGTCTCTTTGTGTCGGTCTTAGCCCTATCTGGGCAGAAAGGGAGATTGACTGATGAATTAAATGAAGCACGCGCTGCTCTCACATCAACAACAGCCGCACCGGTCACAGAGGCGCCAACGCCTACTGAAGCAACCTCGGAGACAGCTACAATAACCTCTGAAGAGCCAGTAGTTACGACAGAAAATGCTGGAACAACAACATCACCAGTTTCTGATGAAATTCTGAATGACACAGACGGAGGACAAGAAAATGAGGTCGGAGGAACTGGAACTAATGATGCAGCAACAGGAGACAGCGGCGGAACAGGCCCGGTAACAGAAGCAAAAACAAGCGAGCTAGGTGACATTACGGAATCGAGTCCGCTGTTGAAAATGATTCTGGCGTAGTGTATAGTTAATCAAATTTTATTAAGTAAGTTACAAATGGTGTGTTTGTGTGTTTATTAAAGTTATTAAGTGTTAGTTTTGGTGTAAATACTTATAAATAAAAATATTAAAAGAAAAACATTAGTGCAATTTGTTTTCTGGTATCTTGAGCTCCTTATCATTATTTATACTACGCAACAGATATACTAAATATGACTAATTATTATGATATTTTCTATGCCTGGTGTCCTATATGATCTTCAAATTAATACTGAACCACAGTAAAATAAATTTACGTGTAGAAAAATCGTAATAATTACACTTTATAATCATAACCCTTCGGGGGACAGCGGCACCGGTAGAACAGCAATTTTTGTCTGAACCCTTCGTATATTATGTACCTTCTAATAAGTTCTCGAATGCACTTACTTCCTTCTATATCTAAGAAAAAAAATATCATAAAATTACGACACATGCGTCGTTTTTTTTTTAGTGAGAATAAATAACACGTGTCTGCTATTTAAATTCAAGGCTGTGGCGATTCGAATTTCACGTTACCTACTTGCCGCCGTCTGTTCATTTCTGATCTATAAAAATGTTTTTTTTTTCTAAACCCTTATGTTTCCTCGGTCCCATGATAATATTCGTCTTTTACTTACCTTTGCTTACCTTTCAAAGTAAACAGTTTCAAATTCAAATTGTTCATTCGCGACATCAATGTAATGTGATACCATCATATTTATAATTACTACAATGTATGATAATAAATGTATTATAATTGCTAACAGTAATATTATCAAAGATATGTTAAAAAAAAAATAGGTTAGGTGAGGCAAGTGGTGCGTCAACGGGGTAAGTAAAGATAAAGATAAAGAGATATTTATTCGCAACAATACAAAATCACACTGCATAGATACAAAAAGATCAAGACAGAGTAATTGTTGCGAAACGGTCTCAGCTCAGCATTCTCTAGCTGTAAAGCCAGCGCCGGTCTTCCGTTAGGGTCGCTTGATGACGAGACGGAAAGAGACACACTTAACACAAGACAAGGTAAAAAAAAAACATGGGTTATCAAGGAAACGAACAAACTATAGTCTATGGGAGGTTAAGTCAAAGTAAACAAAGGAATAACGTAAGTTACGTAACAATACTAAAAAACAATATGAACGAAAATGGTAGACTGAAGAAATAAAACAAAACAGTAATAAGTGTATTACCATATATTTATTACTAGATATTGTTGTTTTGACGCACTTGCTCGGTATATATACTTAAATCCTTAATCATTAAAGCCAAATATATATTGTTAATTAATTTTATTAAACGTACAGTCAAGTGTAAAAATGTGGGTGAACGCTACATCTCAAATATATTATATATATTTCCAATTTGCACTGGTTTCCGCTTCTTTATTTGGCTGCTTTCCTATCCGGATATAATATAATATGTCTTGTACAAGTTTGTCCTTCTCCGACTCAGTTTTTTGTTTTGTATTCATTTTTTTGCCGTCTGTTGTCATTTTGTAGACTGTTTGTTTGTTATTTTACACAGTAGTGTAATTTTTCTAAATAAAAACAAACAGAAGACTGTGTACGATTTTTGTTATTGTTATGTAACCTATATAATGCTTGCTTCGTGTATATTCCCATAGACTATAGTATTTCTTTCTGTTTCCTTGGTGTTGCCAACTAACAGGCTATAAATTTTGTGGTCGTTTAGTTTAGTTTAGTTTAGTTTGTTTATTTATCAATGTAATGTTAAAATATATATTGCATTGCATGTCAAAAAATACGAAATTACATTGATATCGTCAACAAAACATTAATACAAAATAATAAAATAATATTAAAATAATACAATAATATAATAACACTCAAATAATCAAAAGAACAATGATAAGCAAGTAATAAATGGTCAGTTTCCGATGTCAATAAGTAATAGTAATAAGTAGTAGTTGTTTTTGATCCTTGATGTTTTCCTTTAACGTTGTTTTGTGTTAAGTGTGTCACTTTCTGTCTCTTCACCAAGCGGTTCCAATGGAAGACCATTGCTGGCTTTACGGCTAGCGAATGTTGTGCTGGGACCGTTTCGCAACTGTTTCTTTGTTTCTTGATCTTTTTGTATATATGTAATGTGGTTTTGTATTGTTGGTTTTTTTTTTTTTAATTGCAATGAGAAGGCACGCGAGCTTACAGACCACCTGATGGTAAGTGGGATCTGAGACCCAAAGACATATGAATCCTAAGACTACAATCTCCAAACTGCAATCCCAAGACTTCAAATGCGTTGCCAACCCTGAGGACTGAGATGGAACCCTCTATGCTAGCAAAATCACCGGTTGTTTTATCCCCACACTGGAACACAGCAATGCGAACACAGCTGCTTGGCGGTGGGTTAATGGATAAGATGGTGGTAGTGATACCGACGGATCCTACACAAGGTTCTACCACCACTACAATAAATCCTCTCTCTTTATGTTTATCTTTATCTTTAATTATATTTCCAAATGCACCTTATTCCAAAGTAATAAAAACTGCTCCACGTATTTATGAAGGGATTATTTCGATACATATTTTGCACTTGACTGTACAAAAAAAACTACTTAACATTTTCTACGGCTGTACCAATAGGTACATTGACGTCATTGGTACAATGGGTTATTGACACAGTTGGCAGTTAAAGGAAAGGAGTATTTTGGGCCCACTAGAAACGGTTACGTTTATTGATTCACATTTGTATTGAGGTTCATAATTTAACGGTCATATTTTTTAACATTCCGGCTAGACACGGATAAAAAAAATTAACCACTGTAATTAGAGGTTAAGAGGTACCATTTGACATATGTTTTATTAATATACGTTGCATTACGTGTTTGGGGGCCCTTTGGTTAACTCACGTTAACTTATTTGACACTAACATTATTCGACATATTATTATTATTATTAGAGCCTCTTTATTTCCTTAATAAAAATATTACATTTCATTCAACAATATTTTCTTTTAAAATATATTATATATAAAAAAGAGTATGTATGATAATTTTACATTTAAAATTGTAATGATTAGGTAAACGATAATACATTTTCATGCATAAATGTTTTCAATTATTAATATTAATTTCATTAAGGACCTCTCTGCGAGTAAAGGCCTCCTCCATTTTACTCCATGCGTTTCTATCTTTTGCCTTTATAGTCCATTCTTTGCCTGCCACTTTTCGTACCTCATCTTCCCATCTTTCTTTAGGTCTTCCTCTGTTCCTTTTATTATGAGGTCCTGCCCACGTAGTAACTTTTTTTGTCCATTTATTTTTATTCATACGCATTACATGGCCAGCCCACTTCCATTTCAGTTTTTTGCAATGTTCCAAAGCATCGATTACATTTGTTGTTTTTCTGATATCTGTATTTCTCTTCCTGTCAATTCTTCTTAAGTTCAAAATACTTCTCTCCATCGCTCTTTGGCATGTTTGTATTTTATGTTTGGTTTTTGCGTTGTATATCCAAGTCTGGCAGCCATAAGAAAGACATGGCAGTATACAGGAATCGAGAATTATTTTCTTGAGATTTACAGGCAGTGTCGATTTCAGTACGTCTTTGTAGCTCCAAAACTTGTTCCATGCTAAGTTTATCCGTCTGTTTATTTCATCTTGATGTCTGGACTCGGTAAATGATACTTGTTTGCCCAGGTATGTATACTTTTGTACATATTCAAGCTGGGTGTTATTGACATTTATTGGTATTTTTTCAGCATTAGTCATAATCTTTGTTTTCATGGAGTTTAATTCCAAGCCGATCTCGCGGCTCACAGAGTCGATTTCACGGACCATTTTTTCTAATTTAGTTGCTGAGTCTGCGAATAGAATAATGTCGTCTGCGAACCGTAGATTGCTTAGATATTCGTCTCTGATACTTATACCTTTATCTTTCCAGTTAAGTTTATTCATTATGCTTTCCAAAACTGTTATAAATATTCTAGGAGAGAGAGGGTCACCTTGTCTTACTCCTAGGCAGATTTTTATTTCAGAACCTCTAGTTTCCATTTTAACACGGCTCACACTTTTGCTATATATATATCTTGTAAGAGCTCGATGGTTTCTGAAGGTACGCCGCACTCGTCTAGGGCTTTCCACATACTTTCATGAGAAATAGAGTCGAACGCTTTGGCGTAATCAATGAAAGCAAGGTAGAGCGGTCTCCCTCGTTCTGTGTATTTTTCTATGACTAATTCCAATGTGTGGATGTGATCTGTAGTGGAGAAGTTCTTCCTGAAACCTGCTTGTTCAGGTGGTTGATGTTTTTCAGTATACTTCACAAGGCGTTCTTCAAGGCACGATGCAAAATAATTTATAGATATTTGGCTGTAAGCTAATGGGTCGATAGTTGCTTATATCAGCCGGGTCTCCTTTTTTGTATAATAAAATTATATCGGATTTTGCCCATTCTAATGGTATTTTGCTACAATCAAGGATCTTGTTAAACAAGGTGGTTATTGGTGCTACTAGTATAAATCGACCCGTTTTTATTGCCTCATTTGAAATTTCATCCGGTCCATTGCTTTTGTCCGTTTTCAAGCATTCTATTTTTTTCAAGATTTCTACAGCTGAAAATCTGTCTAGAGTTGTAGAATTATGAGCTGAGATTTGGCTATTCTCTTGATTCGTTCCTTGTGATGAATAAAGGTTCCTGTAAAAATGCGTAGCAGTATCTATTATCTTTGACCTAGAGAATGTCTTGCTTTTTGTAGAGTTTTCGTTTAGGTAGGGAATCCATTGTTTAGTAGTGTCCAGCGCCTTGTAACCTTTTTTTAAACTTCCTGATGAAATGAGATAGCTTTCCATAGTTTAAATTTTGTGTTCTTGGAGCTCTATTCGAATAAGTTTGTGAATGTCTTTGTATAAGTTACTGCGTTCTTTCTTTTCTTCCACTGTTATGAATTTTTTATGTGTAAGTTCTTTTCTTCTTTGTATTAAACATTTTATATGATCTGAAATTATGTAGCGTTTTCTTAGGGGTTGTTTCTTAATAGAGTTAATACTTTCAGATATACATCTATGTATTTGTTGGTATATAGAATCAATATCTTCTGCTTCGTTACTTTTAAGTAAATTTATTTTTTATTACAACACAAGAAAAAGAACAATTTATTGAAAATCTAAACAAAAAATAAATTCGACATATTATTAGTATTTTAATAATTAATTGTGTTTTCTCAAACATAATCGGAAATGTCGTCGTATCCTAGGAAAATGGGCGTAATTACAGAAAGTCAACTTTTCAGGAGACGCATTTTTGTGTCTAAATAAATCAGGTTATAACTTAGAGATCTGAAATTTTAAACTTAGGGATTTAATCACTTACGGATACGTATGAGTTATTGTTTTTAATAATTTTCTAAGTTTATCAAGTAGTTTTGTCCCTTACGTCCTTTTTCGACACCAATTTTAATATCTTTTTATTTTTCATCGAGGAATAGAGACGTAAGTAAGGAAGAGGCCTTATACGTTGTGAAATTCAGGGTCGCAACCGCATCAGAGGCCTTTTTAATTTGGTATTCTTTACTATTATAGGTAGGATGCTACTCTATAAGGTATAATTAAATCAAACTTCACTTTTTCTAACGAAATGTTTAATTAAGTAGTAATATTCAAACATTTTTTTTCTATTAAAATCAACAAAACTATAATACCAAAAAAACATGTTATTACTTTATACAAAAATCGAATCTTTATTGTTAAAGGTTACTAAAAATAAAGATCTTATGAATAAATATAGTAAGAACATATTTGTTATAATTAGAGCATTAAAAAAAAGGAAAAATGTGCGTCAAAAATAGCTGATTACTTTTGAACGTTGTCGCTTTGCAGTCATGTATTGTAAACAAGCAAAGTCAAACAAGATTGTCAAAGGTGGTAATGCGACAAGGTTCAAAAGTGATCAGCTATTTATGACGCAGACTGTACTTACAATTTTGAAGCTACAAAATTTACTTTTATGCACATTATATTTATAACATTTTGTTATTTATAATCGTGGCGTGCCCTAAAATTAGTCCTTTAGATCAACTAGAATAGAACCCTAAATTTCATAAACAAAGGTTAAACGGTTATTGAGATATTAACGTCTAAAAATCGGCATTTTTACCACTGACTGACTGACTGACTGACAGATCATCAAAAATCTAACCCACTTCCAGGTGACCTAGAAAGGTGACATTTGGCATCCGAATAGATAATTGTGTATATACACATAAAAAAACTGAAAACAGTGATTTTATAAGTTTTGTTATTATTATTAATTATTATTATTATTTATGCTAGTTAAAAATAAAAAATAAAATAAATATCAGGGGACAATGTTACACCAATTGACCTAGTCCCAAACTAAGCTCTAGGCTTGTACTATGGGTACTAGACAACGATATAAATACTTATATAGAGAAATATATATACTTAAATACATAGGAAACATCCATGACTCAGGAACAAATATTCGCGCTCATCACACAAATATCTGCCCTTACCGGGATTTGAACCCAGGACCGCTAGCTTCGTAGGCACCTCAGAACTCCGACATTTATTAACCAATTTGGAGAATTCTTTTTTGTTTGAAAGAACAAACTTCCGGAGTAGTCCCACTGTCATCAGATCAGAATCTGATGATGGAGTCCAGGAGAAATTGAGGGAACTCTTCAAATATTTTAGGTACATCTATAGCGATTTCGGTATTATTTAAAGCATTATTAGCATATAGTTAAACGTGCATTTGCTCTTAAAAACCACCATTTAGTGAAGTAGAATTGTTGATGATGATTAGAGATGGGCCGAATATTCGGTATTCGGCATATTCGGCAAGTTTTTCAATGTTCGTATTCGGCCGAATAGTTCGGTTACATTGCCGAATATTTACCGAATAAACAAAGTAAATAACGAGCGTAGGTTGTTTCGTAGTTTGTTGGATTGACATCCTATTTTAAAATTCTAAGATTTCTAAGCAACTACCAAAAAGAGATAAATATGCGTCAAAATATAAATACAATTATTTTGCAAACAATCAATGCAACAACCGTAGCTTAAGTAAGAAAAGAAGATTCGGTTAGGTAAGAGCTGAACCGAATGTTCGGCCAAATAATCGTATTCGGCAAAGTCCGTATTCGGCCCATCTCTAATGATGATAAATGAAGATCACAGATTCACTGGAACTACTCAATTATAATTATTATTTCATGGGTTGTGATTCGATTATTCGATTACTTTAATAAGTGGTTGCTAAGCAATATAATATGCTTTTTAATTATTATTAGTAGCTAAATATGAAAGAGTTATCATGCACAACTTCTTTTATTCGAATAAAATGTATATGGTTTAAGAGTTCGCAGGAAGCTCGGTTCTCCATACAAACGTAGTTTCGCTCTCATTTTAAAACGACTTGTTAGATTGCTATTTAAGCAGATATAGATACTTATACAAAGTTTCATGACAAACTAAAACATAAGTTATTGGACAAAAAATAATAATATCCCATCCAAGCCAAGTTCAATATTAAGAACCGACACAAGAATTGAGATCTAAATGGGTGCCAAGTTTCGTAGACAATCCTGATATTTATAAGAACATACAACATTCTAAAATAAATTAAAAACACAATTTCTTATTTTTTCTGCTACAACAATGTTCGTTATTTAAAAGTATAACTTCTTAAATTTGAACACTCGAATTATTTATACAAAGCAGATAACTTAGGATAAATTGAAACTCAAAATTTGACTTAGCTTGACAAGTAGATAGGTACTCACCACCTCATTTAACTGATCACCAATACAGCCCATTAAATATGATACTTCATTTTCCGACCCTGGTGGCACTGGAGATGCTAAAATTATATTAATTAATAATAAAATCTACAACACATTAAGTTTACAATATGGCCTTAACGTTGGTTAAGGCCTTTTGATAAAAAACAGATAAAACAGAAAAATGCTATTTTTTTGTATTAATTATCATAAAATCCATTTTATAATAACGTAATAAAGCATTATAAATGTTAATATTAACAAAATTGTATGATTATAGTGTCAAAAACAACTTTTAAAAAATAAGTGCATCGAATACAGCCGCAAAAACCATAGCGATCCTGCCTAAAACGCATTTCAACTTTCGTCACACCCGCCGAAGAAGGGCGTTATGATATCTAGTGGCTCTATTCCTCGTTTACCGCCTAATACTGTTATCTGACTAACTGATTCTTACTATTTCATAAAAATATGAAATTATAATAATATTATCAGTGGTAATAATTATTAACACAAGTAATAGCAAGTATAAGCTAGAACTTCACATGTTTATAAATGAATAAAGTTGAGTATTCTCAAAATTAAATTACATTATTATAAAATTTACTTACGTATTGACATCCGTTTTTGTTTTCTTTTGTTTTCATAGGAATCCCTAGCAATTTGAATCAATTTCTGTGATCTTTTCATGTTGTTCTACGGCATCGCAATCACGAAACAAAACACTATCTTCTGCGTCAGCGCTCCGCGTGATACCGACGGTCAGGCGTTAGCGACCCCGTCCCGCTTGTTGCCCCCGCGCGGAAGACGGCCGGTATGACAGTCGCGGCGTATTTCGCCGGATCAAATGGCGCCATGCAATTGCGGCTCAATTTAAAAAATGTAATATTTTTGTTAATTTTATGATTTCTAAAGTTTTTTTAAAGCCATTCGGTGTAGAAAAAATAGTAGATTACGATTTTGAAAGAAGAGAAAAACGGCCTTAATGATGGTTGCGCCCATTTTCCTAGGATACGACGATGTATGCGTTAATGTCACGAAATGAAGACTTGTAGTTTCTTGTTTGTGGCTCCCTACATTGCTTCATGGCCAAGGCCAAGAAGTAATGTATGGAAACCGAAGAAAAAAGCATTTTGGCCGCTGCTCAAATGTTTTAAATTTACTTACTAACATTAAACTGACTTCTGAAAAATTACATACTGCCAACCACCACTAGAATCTGTAACCATATTTTGCGACATTAAAAAAAAAGTCTATGGTACTATATTTATGTGCAGTGTTAAGATTGCCATCGTAAGTCGTAAGATTGCACAGTCTTGAGATTTCCATCGTAAGATTGCAGTCTTGAGATTGCCATCGTAAGATTGCACAGTCTTGAGGTTGCGATTTTAAGATTGCACAGTCTTGAGATTGCTATCGTAAGATTGCCATCGTCAAATTGCGGTCTTGAGATTGCCATCTTAATATTTCATGGTTTTGAAATTGCTATCCTAAAATTGAACAGTGTTGAGATTGCAGTCCTCAGATTGCAGTTTTGCGATTGCTATCGTAAGATTGCAGTCTTGAGATTGCCATCCTTGATTTCAATTTTGAGATTGCCATAGTAACATTGCACAGTTTTGATATTGCCATCGTAATTTTTTTTTATTTTTTTTTATGGCATAGAGAAGGCAACCGAGCACACAGGCCACCTGATGGTAAGTGGAAACTGTGACCCATAGACATTAGCATAAGACTGCAAATGCGTTGCCGACCCTGAGGACTAAGATGGAATGCCTCTATGCTAGTCATTACACCGGCTGTCTTATCCCCAAACCGGAACACAACAATGCGAACACTGCTGTTTGGCGGTAGGTTAATGGATAAGATGGTGGTAGCGATCCGGACGGACCCTGCACAGGGTCCTACCACCCGCAAAAATTGCAGTAATGTAGGTTTTTTTAATATTTCCTCACATTGCTTGAGAAAAGCACTATTATCGAGTTTGACCAAGAGATATTGCTACTCCCCTCGAGTTTTAGTAAAATCATTCACAATCGGTTGTGTAGTTTAGCCGTGGAAACGTTACAGAAAAACTTATTTCTCATTTAAAATATTAAATATGAATATACCTGCTAACGTCTTTCTAACTTTGTAAGCATTATCATATGACAATGTACCTATTTGCTTTCTTTTAAAATTTCAATTTTAATATGACGTGTTGATCTAGTTGGTAGTGATCCTGCCCCCGAACTTAGCGGTCCTCGCGGTAAGGGCAGATATTAGTGTGATGAGCGCGAATATTTTGTTCCTGAGTCATGGATATTTTCTATATATTTAAGGATATATTTATCTATATTAACTATTTATATCGTTGTCTAGTACCCATAGTACAAGCCTAAAGCTTAGTTTGGGACTAGGTCAATTGGTGTGACCATTGTCCCCTGATATTTCGAGACGGAAGGTAGCCATAGCTGAGCAACTTTGTAATGGCTTTTAGAGACGCGTTTAGCCACTTTAGCTTCGTTAATAGTGACCATGCCTACAAAGCTAGAGGTTCCAGGTTCGATCCCCAGCACGGGCAAATGTTTGTGTGATGAGCGCGAGTACTTGTTCTGAGTCTTGGGTGTTTACTATAAGTAATTAATTAATATATAAATATGTTTTAACTGAGATTAGTTTAGGACAAGTGCCCGGTTCCCATATTCAAGAAACGAATCGTTTTCCTTACACACTGACATTTGCTACTTACAAAATGTGTCTAATTTTAACGAGGCGTAAGGAAAATGATTCGTTTCTTTAATACAGGAACCGGGCATAGATACATTTGTGTGAGATTGTCCACTCATATTTATTTATTTTGAATTATAATAGTAAAATAACTTGTTTATTATTATTATATAATGCTAATTAAAGTTTAAAATCCCATGCTTATGAACTTAAAAAAAAACAAATGCCTATTTATTATAAAGGCACAGTTAAATGTAATTAGTAATCAAAATGGAATGAGTCACCCCTTTCAAAATACAACAATAGCTACAACATAACATGATCAAGAAGTCGTTACTTATTAAACACGTCATAAATTCCCAAAGGCAAGAAAACGGCGCGGTAATACCGGGGACATTCTTATTTCATCAATTTTCTGCCAAATTGATGCGTGGCGGAGGGTTCCAGAATTTCGGAGGAAGCGATCTCATTTATAGGGCTTCTTTGATGAGATGACTTCCTTCACAGACTAACACAGCTAGGCGAAGAGAAAAATAAACGCGGAATTTTCAATGTTTATTTTATTACACAATAAACTTAGTATATTTATTACAAACGCAGTTTTCAGGTTCAGAAAAAGGGCAGCATTTAATAATTGATAGTTTTTATGATAGTGCTTTTAGATAATCACGTAAATCTTTGTAACAAATCAAAGATGTGATGAAACAAATACTTTTCCATTTCTGAACTCCACAGAAAATCAATGTGATTCCACTCCTTTTTTTCTATTGCCTCAAGACACACGAGATTCGGCAGCAGTTTTGACCATTGCTGTATATCGTCTTCTGTTGCTAGTAAATCATTTTTACCATACAAAATAGCAGTTTTAACTTTCACTTTACTTAAATCATATTCAGTTGGCATGGGAGTTTTATAAACATTTAGGTTCTTAAAGATACCATAATCATAATACGAAAATTTCCCCGATAAAGCAACTTGGCCGTAATGAGATAAAGTTTTCGCTGATACTCCATTTGTCTGCGCAATAATCACTGGAAGAAATTCTGGTTCTATACCGTCTGCATCATATCCGAAAATAGGAAAAAAGAAACCATATCTGCAAATTTCTTCTGGTAAAACGCCTTGGGAGCAAACTAACTTGAAAAGTTGCTTCTCATTTTTATGATCCGTGAATAGTTGTTGGCTAGGCAAGTTCTCTAGGAGAGGTAAAATTATTGGACCTGCCTTTAATATCGCTGACAGAGTGGGACCTGGATGGTTCAGAAATGTAACTGGAGCTAAACAAATGCATAAGTTCACTTTATCATTATATTCAGGCCTTTGAGACATTAAAACAAAAAACGACGTTGTGCCTTGAGAATGTCCGATTGCATCAAGTGTTGCTTCTTTAGTTTCTTCTAGGACTTTGTCAATCATAGCTGGCCAGTCATAGTAGCCCAGTTCATGGAAGCTGAAATCCCAAAAGGTTTTGTCTGTGTCAGGATTCAGATGGATATGCTTTCTTCCATATCTGTTGCCTCGTACGTTGCCAAGCCATAAATCATAGCCTTGTTGAGCTAAAGCTACGGCCAAGGATTTTTTACCTCTTAAAAGCCAAGTCACTGATGAATCACTTATCCCGTGTACAAGAAGTATAGGTTTTTTATCTCCTCGTATATGAAACAATGTCAGTATGTAACCATCTTCAGTAATGACCTCAACTTCTTCGGATTTTAGCCTATATTTATTGGCTAGTTCAGTAAAATTTAGTCTTCCGTCTTCAGGAATATTAATGTCACTTATTTCACTGAGAAAAGTATCAGCAGAGACTATAGCCACGAGTTGAAGAAAGATTAAAATTATGATATTCATTATACGTCTTTGTTCGTTAAAATTACCTATAGAAATAAAAAAGAATGTTTCGTTCCACTACGTTAAAACCACCGGATGGGGCCACGAAACAAGAGAGTTTGCCGGTTAGTAAGAAACGATCAGCAGGCGCAGCGGTCCTAAAAGATCCATTAAAAACTAAGGAGATTACAAGTAAAATAATTAAAATAAATAAGGTGATAGCGACTAGACTAAAGTGAAGAAAAAAAGGAGAAGTAAGTTTCCGAATTACCAAGTAAAAAGCGGCTCATCTGAAATTCAGGGCACGGAACGAAAAATAAAATGTGCCCGTATGGCGGCTGAAAGAAGAAACTACAGCTGGTAATCTAGAAGCGTATGTTAAGGGTATAATTATACGGGACAGAATGTATAATGTATATATAGGAAAAGTGGAGAAAATACAGCAAAAGACTGCTTCTTTTATTGTACGTGGAAGTATTCCAGAAAGTAGTTATAATCAACTGTGTGAGCCGAGCGTTTGGCCGGTTAACTTGGAGTTCTGTGGCCTCCTCCAATAAATCAGTGGACATGTATTACCAGAACGTGAGAGGAATTCAGACAAAGTTAGAAGAATTTAATGAAGCGCTGTCATATTCAACTGCAGATTTATTTGCAATAACTGAAACGGGATGCAATCAGTCGTTTCATGACATTAAAATAATCCCGCCTGGCTATAAAATCGGATGTGATCGAGCGGACGGAAGCAAGGTAGCGTATTTCTTGTGGCCACACCGCGCATCAAGCTGCGGAGCGTGCGATTGCCGGGTGATGTCATCGTTTTTATAGTGCAGTTATGTGTTATATACATAATCGATTAGTAGTTATAGAGGACTTTAACCTGTATTCGTGTACTACACATGTTAGTGACTATTTTTAATATTTTACAATAAAATATTTGAGTGCTAGTGTTTGTTCCTAGGTTTTGGATACATCATTTATTACTCATTATAAGTATAATTTATCGTTGTCAAATCCCCATGAATAGACCCCGTTATCTTGTCGCACTGAAATTGTTTTTCAGTAGAGTGTGAATGTTTTTTTTATCGACCTTCTTGATATCGATATTTATATAATGCAATTGAATTTTCGCCTTTTAAGAAATATACATGAAATGTAGGCTATGTGTTAATCCAATATTTAAGCTGTCTGCATTCCAAATTTCACCAAAATCCGTCCGTTAGTTTTTGCGTGAAAGAGTAACAAACATCCGGATACATACATTGTTCATAATTTCGCGTTTATAATATTAGTAAGATATATTTTTATACAAAAGTAATAGAACCTAGTGACTCCTCTTCGAAATTATCAGTGACATATACAGTATCGACATTTAGATAGTCGATAAAAAAACTTTCACGCTCTACTGAAAAGTAATGACAGTGCGACAAGATAACGGGGTCTACCCATGAAACAAACAAGGGATTCGTATAGTGGGTTTTATTAAAGCCGAAGTCAGAATCAGAGTTTGACGACACGTTACCCTAGTTGGTAGTCACCCTGGCTAAGAAGCTAGCGGTCTCAGGTTTAAATCCCGGTAAGGGCAGAAATTTATGTGATGAATGCGACTACTTGTTCCTGAGTCTTGGATGTTTCCTATGTATTTAAGGTGTACTTATGTCTCTATATAGGTAAATTTACCTATAGTAGAAGCTTAGAGCATAGTTTGGGACTAGATCCTTTTAAATAAAACAAAGGCTTTTTATTTTCAGGTAAGTAATTATCGCTTTTATTTTTAGGCCGCAGGTACACTTTCAAGTTATTGCTGTAAGTTTCTAAGCAAAGCTATGTGTAAGACAGAGATGCAGACATTTATCACTCACTCTTAGGCATAATTGCGTCTTAAACCTTCAAATATTATGATCTATTACGGAACTCTGTCCACCTTTCTTTTTTTATCTTTGTGTCAACTTATGCATGTGATTAAATTTTTTTCAACACACTTGCTCAAAACGACCTTTTTATTCCATCGATTTTTGGCTCATAAACCTAGATATTAAACACGCGTGCTTTTTCAGTATATTACGCACAAGTGCCTTTAGTTTATTAACCCAAACAATTTACATTTGTAGCCTAGTACCAAGTTGTAAGTACGAAGAAGAAGCGATATAATTTAGTCGGGTTATACCTTTTTTTTTCTTAGCAACAAACAGTTTTTATGCGGCAAATAACATTAAAATTTGACTAAATGAAGAGTCTTGTTTTTTTTTCGCAAGTGTGTTGAAAAACGTCGTATGTAACACGTGTGCCTGTGACCATAATATACGCGGCTTTCTTGTGGCGCACTCGCTTTCGCTCGTGCGCACACAATAGCGCCTTGTATACAATGGTCAACTTAGCACACTTGTATCATAATGTACTATTAAAACAATTTCGGAATAGTTTTGAATAGTTATTATATCATTTCTTTATAAAAAGTGACTGCGCTGTCTCTCATCGCTGTGTTCTTGCGTATCAGGTTTCAGATTATGTTATAAATGCTATAATACTTCTTTTAAAGATATAAATAAGATCATAAAATGAACTATTTTTTTTGAGGTTCTGGGTTTTCAAACCGTACCTATAAATGCAAAATGAAATGAGAATGTTGAAAGGAGAAGGACAAGTCTTCGTTCACGATCAAATCGGGGACATTAGGAAGGGGCCAGGTCAGGAGTACCTTAAACCGACGCACGTGTGTGAAGAGACTTATGTTTGAAGCGAGGGAAGTTTGTCTGGATCTCTCTGCTTATCTCTACGGGAAAGAGTCTTGGTTGTATGTATGTCATCATCATCATCAGCCCGGGGGCGTCCACTGCTGGACAAAGGCCTCCCCCAAAGAGCGCCACAAGTCACGGTCTTGAGCCGCTTGCATCCAGCGGCTCCCCGCGATCCTAACCAGGTCGTCAGACCACCGGGTGGGAGGATATGTATTAATGTATTATGAATTGTTACGAGCACACCAGTTCCATTCGGTGAAAGTGTTTAAAAAAACAAAGACCCGCCTTTTAAAATGCAATAAATAACTTCTTATAAAATGGTAGATAGGTCAGTCCAACTGTATTAAGAAGTTATTTCTTTCATTTTTGAAGGCGGATTTTAGTTTTTTAAACATTTATTTTATTTTACACTTTTTAGTAATCCTATTTATGCTGTTATGTAGTCCCACTTCTCAATTAATGAATGCCGCGGGAATGTCATAATCATATTTTAAACTCTAAACTCTTCTTTTGCCAGGTTATTAATTTAGCATGGGCAAGATGCACAAAATCTAAACTCGCTCCAACGACTTTAACAACAGAGTTGAATTCAAATATACAAGAACGGTCCGTCCAGTTCAATATATTTGATGACGACTGTACAGTTACTAACAAACCTGTCCTAAATTTCAATCGTACCTCACTACAATCCAAAACTGCATCCAGATTTAGCCTCGTCTCCCTCAGGAAATATAAATACAGTATTGAAATATTCGTATAATGTATCGAAATCCCTTTCAAAGCATGTATAGAAGACCAATTTCCGCAGAGCCTCCCTGGCCCCTCTTAGGTGGGACGATAGGAAGCGTTTAGTGTTGTTGAACGGTTGTTAAGAGGTCAGGGTAGACTGGTGAACGTAAGCGTTCGATAGGTTGAAGCTACTTATGACTATGAATATTTATAACGTATTAGCTGAACGTCGCTGTTGCCACCGAGAAAGTTAAGGCGAATCATGTTTTATAAGAGAAAATAATATAAGCAAATGGGATGTAATGGGATATGCGTTACAAACCAGTAGGTAATGACCAGCAGAAGATGTTCCAAATTTGTATCTCATGAAGTCATTACTTTACAATATTCGATAACGTAATTTCATTACGTTACAGCTGTCATCGCTGTCACCTACTACCACAGATAATGCTGCTCATTTGCCTTTCGGCTTCTGAACCCATCTTAGAGTACTTATAATATGTATGCAGGCTTTACGCTAACGTTGTTTTGGCGGGAAGGTACCTATTTCTACCAGGCACTCAAATTTGAATAATAAACATGTGTGATGTTTAGCTTTCATTCAATTAGTATGGATAAGAAATGGGAGCAATACCTAAATATTTCAATACTGTATTTGTTAGACGTGTTTGTAAGCAGTTTTCAGATTGTTGGAGCTTTTAATATTTCCGGTATAAAAAGTAGCCTGTGTTAATCCAGTATAAGCTATCTCCATTTAATATCTTATCCAAATCCATCCAGCCGGTGCAGCGTGAAGGAGTAAAAAAAGCTCACACATACAAACCTTTACATTTATAATATTATTTGGATTACTCGTATACTGTTATAAATCTGAAATGAGACTTAATCGCAATAAAAAAATGCCCCTTCTCCACTATGGACCATCTTGAGCCTGCGTAGGGACGCATTTACACCTTAGAGCGAGCAATATATTCTTGCATCTCAGTCTTACGCATTACTCCGTCACTATGCTGGCCCGTGATAGGCGGCCATTATTATATACCTCAACGGTCGGTGGGTTTTCCGATAAAACAAAAACAAGACCAAGTGCGGGTAGTTTGAAAAACTCGCACGCAAGCACCAGCCGTCTTCAGTCTGCTCGTGACTACGACCGTTGCAACACGATCGAACGTAGAGGTACAGATGTAGTCCTTAATTGTTTTCCTTCGTATTTTCACGGATACGTACGAACGTGTCATGCTACTCCGATCAACCTCAGTACTTTTGTACTGTGACCGAGTGAAATATCAAGACACATTCGTACGTTTTCGTGAAAATACGAAGGAAAACAATTATGCTCTACATCTGTATATGTAGTGTTCTAATGTTTTTACGCGATTAACTGCCGTCTTGATATCCGCAGTAGAACTAAGGTTACCGACATAGCCCGAAGAATAGCTAAACTGAAGTAGCAGTACGCGGGGCACATTGCTCGCAGGACCGATGGCCGATGGGGTCAGAAGGTTCTGGAGTGGCGTCCGCGGACCGGAAGACGAGCTGTAGGTAGGTCTCCAACGAGATGGAGTGACGACCTCGTCAGGATCGCGGGACCGCGGTGGATGCGAAAAGCACAAGACTGGTCTGAGTGGAAAGCCTTGGGGGAGGCCTATGTCCAGCAGTAGACGTCTTTCGGCTGACATGATGATGATGATGAACTGCCGTCTTAGATTGACGGTATTTGTGAACGTCGCGAATAAAATTAGAATTCCAGGAAAATGCCTATAGTAAAACCGTCTGAACCAACAAAGCTTACGAGTTGATTCACAAACAAATATAGCACATGTAGATTTGTAGAGGGCATAGCGAATAATTAATATCAGCATGGATGTACGGGCTTATGCAGACACCCAAAACTTTTTATAAGCGCAGACTATTTTATTTTGCTTTTATAACTGCACTCCTCCCAGGCAAATCGTGTTGAGTTTTATCACTATTCACTTTTTCAGGGCTCCGTGCCTGTGGTGCCCTATTACTAAGGCTCTGTCTTTCCGTCTGTCTGTCATAGGGCTGGACATTCTGAACCGTTATAGTTACACATTGCTATGGCCAGTATAACAACATATAAAAAAAAAAAAACAAAGTTCTAAATTGAACATATACAATAAACGTGTGCTTTGTGGCATTTTTGCTGGAGCGTGGTATGAAATACTTCGTGTGCATTTCCGAGTCGCACTTGGCAGGTTATTATTTATATATGATGCGATTTTATAATTTTGAAATTTATATTTCTATGTAAAAGTTAGTGGGTATACAATACAATACAAAACACTATCTTTTCACTTCGTTTACCATAATTGTATCACTTGCCATTTATTCATTTGAGTATATTAAAATTTGTGTATATTTTTGACGATTCCAATGCAATTTTCTTGTACTTTGACATAACATGCAATGTGACTTACTTTGGAAAATAAATATCATTCATTCATTCATTCATTCATACCAGTTAATTTTTAAATAGGTAAGTTACGTTACTTTTAAAACAATTTTGAATAGCGTAATAGCATAAATTTCGGGTAAACAACAGATATAAAGACAAAATAAGATGAAATTAAATAATATTAATATATATATTCTTGTGCAATAATACATACATAAATATTATTATCATAGATTAAAAATACAATCTTTTGTTATAATATTTTTATTCCCACAAAAATTGGTACTTTCCATGGATGCAGGTATTTTTTTTCTGTAGTGTTAATACACGAACAACCGTCCCACTATTCAAATGGACACTAATCTTATACAGGCTTATATAGATAAAAAACTTAAGTAAAGCTAATCTTAAGTCAAATTTCAAATATAGAATGTCGAACGGTCTATACAGATGTGTAACAACTACATGAATGAGGAGCTTTACTTAAATTTTTTACCTATACTGTGTTATGTAGACGTTTAAGCATGATTTCCACTGCGAGCTCATCGGGCCCTGGGACTCGGTTTAGCATGCATCGGTGACTTCAAGTGTTTCCACCGCAAGCAAACCTTTTGAAGGCACCGTTGTATGCTAAACAGACTCCGTACGGGCCCCGCTCGCTCGCAGTGGAAACCCTGCTTTAGTTCAGCGCTTCCCCTTAAATGCAAATTATAAATGTTTATAAAGAGTTCAATTTATATTCTAATTCGATGGGTTCCCACTAGAGGGCGCGATGACGGCTTCTTCGGCTAAATAAACTCGTTAAATCTCATCTCGGGAATTTCCTATGTGTTACACGTACAGTCGAGGAATTTAATTCCTATACCACTTTGGACTATGTCAAGGTGACACTGTAAATTCAATCATAAGAAGTCTTTAGTGATTTGATTGATCACGTCACGTTGACGTAGTCTGACTGTACAGTCAGTTGTATCTTGATACCTTGTTGCTTTAACGCAGAGGTCCTCAAACTTTTTTGATCTAATAATATTTAGGTTATCACTTAAAACTAAGCAAAACATCTTGGCATCTTTTGGAGGTTTAGCTGTCTAAAAATGGACACAGGCTACATTTATAAGTTAAAGGTAAATAAATTACTTAAACGCAAAGAAGAAGGTTTTTTGAAGGAAGAACTATTCCATTAATGAAAAGCTAAAATTAAAGTCTTAACTATTGTCGACCCCCATTTTCATCTCATTGGGGTCATTTATTTTTTCCCAATGGGTCGATATGGACCACTTTGGGAATCACTGCTTTAACGCCTTTGATGGATTAGTGCTGCAGTTCAAACAAAACGGTAAAGTGACAAGGCACTAAAGTGTACAGTTATTTACCGATCGTACATCTAGCTAAAAAAGTTGATCAGTGTAACAAACTTTTCCTGTGTTAAAGGTCAAAACTATTCAGACTTCTGAGAGTTTCGAAGTGGCAGTGTCTTAGGCTTGTTAGTCGTTGAACATTTTGAGTAGGATTAATCACTAGACTGAAGTACTAGATTAGCGAAGGACTAGACTAGTAGATATATATTCTAGGTAAAATAAATAATTTAAAAAAAAGGGGACAGTGTCACACCAATTGACCTAGTCCCGAACTAAGCTCTAGGCTTATGCGGGTGGTAGGACCTTGTGCGGGGTCCGTTCGGATCGCTACCACCATCTTATCCATTAACCTACCGCCAAACAGCAGTGTTCGCATTGTTGTGTTCCGGTTTGGGAATCAGACAGCCGGTGTAATGACTAGCATAGAGGCATTCCATCTTAGTCCTCAGGGTTGGCAGCGCATTTGCAGTCTTAGGCTTGCAGTCTTGTGAATGCGAATGTCTATGGGTCACAGTTTCCACTAAACTTACCATCAGGTGGCCTGTGTGCTCGTCAGCCTTCCCTATGCCATAAAAAAAAAACAACGATAG
Organism: Acleris sparsana; assembly: GCA_923062465.1. NCBI lineage: Eukaryota > Metazoa > Arthropoda > Insecta > Lepidoptera > Tortricidae > Acleris > Acleris sparsana. The sequence continues at coordinate 3,826,955 of OV281302.1, read as the reverse complement.
AGAAATAAATACTTAAATATACTCATCACACAACTATCTGCCCTTACCGGCATTTGAACCCAGGACCGCTAGCACACACTGTGTGTGGCTGTATGTAACAGTATGTTGATTGTTGTTTAGTACACATAGCTCAGCTTTGTAGGCTGAATCACTACCAACTAGGCCAATGCGTCGTTGATTTTATAACTCACGTATTACACATTATATGTAATTAAATTCAAGAATGTATAACTTTTCCCGTATAAGCCGTCGTAACGTGGTCTTAAAAATAAGTCACGTACTTAGTACGCTGTATGTAGTAAACAGGCGTTTGTTCCCAAAGGGATACGGAAGTTCCCATTCAGTTACAAGAGATAAGCGGTATAACAAAAGCAATTAGCAGCTGGTGATTATTGAGTTATCAAGATCACTCGTACCAATCTGTCATATTATCAACACTATCTTGATAGTTGGAAATCCACTACCGTGCGTTTTTCGAGGGCCTTCTTTCCACGCACCTTATCTATGTAGAATCAGCTCTCGGAATGTATTTCCTAACTAATATTACTTGGGGGCGATTAAGAAAATGAGCCTACTCGTTTCTCAAACGCTGCCTCTCGTGATTCCTCGGATCGGGTGACTCACTTGCTCGTCTGCCTCATTTTTAAAATAAAAAAACCGCTCTCTTTTACCTTATAAGGGTAAACGAAAAAATATGGGCACGTCGGACCATGCTCTATGTAGGGTTCCCATGCCATTACTAAAAAAACAAAACACGATCTTGATGAGCAAAAAAGTTATGCTGGTGCTGTCTATGGTGTCTTTGGTGATTTTAAAATTGTAAAAATACTTTATTTGTCTGTTTTTCAGGAACTTATCTAATTTACTAAGCTGTAATAGTTTTCCCCTTAAAAAATATAATTATGAGCTTTCATTTAACATGTGTGTAGTTTCAGGTGAGGGGGTTGGAGACATACAAGATTGTTATAGCTATCAAACAATATGTATACACGACGTTATAAATATTAAAAAAATACTACTATCACTTGTATGACAGCTGATAAAATAATTAATCCACAAATCGCCTTCAGTTTATACTTAAAGGGTAAATCCCCACCTGCCCGTCGTTCGCGACCATAACGGTCCCTCCACACTTAGGGAGTTGCCCGTGCTAATGACCAAAGTTTTCAATGTTGCCAACTTAATACATGCGGAATTACCCCAACAGCAATAGAACGGAGTAATGGCTTATGTGGCCTGAGATTGATTTTGGTAATGGGGTAGAGGGACAGAATTTCAAGTTAGTTTTATTGGTGTTTAGAATTTTTCTACTGTCTTAGTTAAAAAAGGGTTGAGCTACGCTTATACACCGTGTTTTTTTTGATTTACGATAACTTCGGCATATTACTAGGTATATCTATAGAAACTAATTGGTAGATTAGATTTTTAAATATAGCAAAAAAAATATTTTTTTCAGTTTAGAACAAAATAATGAAATCTTTTATCTTTGGTCATTCTAAAAGGGCCTTTAGAGTTACCTAGCTAATAATCAGTGTCAAATACGTCTATGTTGGCGTGACATACACACACAAGTAAAGATAACACTTGACAGGTACAAGTCACTTTAGATTGACGCGTATACAAACCTAACAATTGGAAACTCTTTACTCATACGTATTAAAAGAAAATTGTTGTTATCAATTAAGAGCCTTTTACGCTAGTTTAACGTGATTAACTGATTAAATTTAAAAATTAAATATCTTTAAAACCGTTAGACTTATCATTTGTCTGTCTTCGGGAAATTAACTTTGTTTGACCTAAAGAACGTTCCCTTAAAGTTATCGTAAATCAAAAAAAACACGGTGTATATACAATTTATGAATATGCGATATTGTTATATATTGTAGTTACTAAACAAAGACTAAGACGAAGAAGGTATAAATAGCCTATAAAATAATCTTAGTGTTAAACCATGTCTGATATCTGACATAAAACCCAGTAACAAGCTTGACAAGAAGATTTTAACTTCAATTACTAATGTTAATTACCTTAACGAGCTCACGATTTATTATGAGTCAATAATCTATATAAACGGCTTAATAATGATTCTGCTATTGGTTATTATTGAAGATCTAATGGCCCAAGTCTCTTAGACAAATAGGTAGGATTTAGGACTTACGGAGCTCTTGATTTATAAGTACTCACTGGGGTACCTTGAAATGGAACGGTCAGGTCAAGGAGGACTAAGGTCAGGGAGTGCAAGTTAGTATTATTTATACTGACCTTCAAACTGGGTTTGGGTGAAAAACTTACTCTCGCTTCAACTGATAAATCGTATCTATAAAACTATAGTGACCTAATTAACAAATGTTTGATTTTGAGTTGGGTCTTTATTAAATATATATCTCGAAGTTCAAAGCTGAAATGCTATTACACCACACCTATATTATTAAGTCAATATAATTATAAAGGTGCGAAATGCTACTTCAGGAGAGTACTTAGAAGTAATATTAAAATGTAAAAGTTGTTTAAATATATCCTCAATTACATTTAAACGTTTCACCGGATTTGAAAAATAAAGATACACGTATAATTTGTCAGGATTAACACAAGAAAATATATGTAAAAAAGTGGTGGTGGTGGTGGTGGTTGTTTAGTGGTAGTCCTTTAACAAATTACCAAGCAGCGTGTTCCTATTGTTGTTTTCCGGTGTGGGGTAAAGACAACCAGTGAAATTACTAGCTTAGAGGTATTCTCGTTCTGTCTTCAGGGTTGGCAACGCATTCGCGGTCTTAGCATGGAAGTCCTAAGAATGCAAATGTATATGGTTCACAGATCGCACTTACCGTCAGGTGGCCTGTGTGCTCGGCACCGATTGGAAATGTATTTTTAAAAACTATATCAACTGAACTATTTCAGTCTTATTAATAATAAATAGGCGAATAAAACTCAGTATTTTGTTATCTTTATCAAGTATCAAGATAAATATCAAACCGCTACTCAAAGGATTTAATTAATAACCATTGCGTAATATTATTGTATGATTAGGTCTTTGTACATTAGTCTTACCGATGTAAACTGGATTTTATACCTACACTACAAGGTTGAAATTAGTTGGCTGACCATTAAACATGCACTTAGGAATGAGCGAACAAGTCAAATATTTATTTTAGTATTGGTAATATTGAGTTATTAAATTGGAGAGGTATTTGCTACCGTACAGTCAGTCGTATGTTAGGTTAACGATCCAAATGGGTCGGTGTGTGGAACTGTAAGGGTGCAGCTCCACTGAGGTGGAGACAATCGGAGCGGAGTGGAGTGGAGCGGACACGTCGAGCACGCCTTGCGCACTATAGTTTACATTCAATTGGTTGATATTGGTACAGCTCCATTCCGCTCCGCTCCGCTTGTCTCTACCTCAGTAGAGCCGCACCCTAAAACTGTAAGAAAAAGGCATATTATTGACCTTACAACATTATAATTTTACTTGTAGAATTTGATTAGAAGAAAAATACTTTAACATTAAGCCGTAACTAGCCCAAAGTAACCTTTACAAATACAGGTAAAGGGTAAGGAATCAATTAACGTCATTCATAATTCATGAAGAAATACCCTATAGCTAAGTCCTAATATAAACTTTATCCAGATTAACTTAAGGTACACTTTAACACAAGATGTTACGATGATATTTGGAAAAAATGACATCGATGACATCTTGAATTCCAAAACTTCCTATGTCACTTTCGATTGGGTTTTTATTTGGACTCAAAATTGTCTGAGGCAAGGTAGGAATTGGCATATTATGATCGAGTGAGATAGGTCATAGATACCAAACAATGGATATTCTATATTCTTTATTTGCGTAATTCGATCTTGAGAGTTAATAGGCGTAATGCTTGTATGTAATAGATAGTATTATTGAATGTTAACATATTACTTTAATGGGATCATCCATCATGTCTTCAGGTTTATTTATTACTCGCTTTTGGCTGCGAATCCTTCTACATCTTATATTATCTTAGTAGTATTAAAAAATAGAAAGTTTGGATGTTTTGACGTTTGGATGATTGGATGTTTGTATGTACGAACCACCGAACGGATCGAGATGACATTTGGCACACATGTAGGTTAGATCCTGGATTAGGACAGAATAGTTTATATCAAAAAAAACATCTCATTCCTACGGGAAATACTAATAAGATCAAATTCTGAACAAAGTCGCAGGCAGAAGCTATTAGTTTGTAATTTGAAAGAATATGTAGTTTTAAGAGACTAAATTCACTAATTTTGTATTTGACCCAATGGTTTTGTTTTAATATCTTATGATTATTTTAAAATTCGGATGGGTTTTTAGAATAAATTAGGGTAGAATGATATCTCATGATAAAAAGTTATTATAATAGTGTTCAAACACACCACATCAAGCCGAAAACGAAAGTCAAACAAAGGTTACGTATATATCTGAAATAGACAAATATTTCAAAAACTTTTTAATGTAGAACGGCTTTTAAACCCTATTCCTCGAAAGGAATCCCCGTTTTCGAATAAGAGCCACTGTAAAAACATGAATAATCCCAATAATTGTTGAGGAATTCAGTGATAAATATGAAATGAGCAATAAAATAGACTCACATTCAACAAGCTTTTTATGAACTTGCAATGTTTGTTTGTTTATTTATTTATTTAGGTCAAAGCAAGTCAATTTTAAACCAGTTCCCGTTAATGGCATGGGCTGAAGTTTGGACCACGTAACCACCACTACCACCTGATGACAATGCAATATTATGATATCTAAAAGCTGGTCTGATGATGAAGTCGGACGATGGTAAAAGGAGCTCCGCTATTCTTAGCTTAGACCTACCGTGATGGGATTCGTTAGTTTTGTCTTGACAACCAGATTTGGACATTGCAAAAATGTACAGTTGGCATCAAAAGCTGGTTCCAAAAATGAAATATTTGGCGATAATGCAAAAGCAAGTTTATTCTTTAACATCAAATAGACGACAATATTAATAAATGCGGCCAAGTTTGTAAAGCTTGCTTTTTATTAGACTTAGTTTAATTAAAGGTTTAAAGGTACTGGCGCATTTTGTTTCTGTTATTATTTGCTTTATATTATTGAAACTCAATGCATGTTGTATGTTTATTTACGGCGCGGTAACTAGAAACTCCCATTCAGAGTTCTGTTCCATACACAGCAACGGAAATCCAAACACGTTCTTTTGTTTCACAAAAATGGAACACCGGGAAAGGAAACAAAAATACAGTCGTATTCATGCAAAAGGCGCAAGGTTCTAAACGTTTGAGTGGCAACCTTTTCATGACGTAACGTCTCTACGCTGTAGCTGTGTGCTACGCGCTACAACCCAGTGTGCTACGAGACTCGATTCGGGGCGGTCGCGCGGACGCCGAGCGGTCGACTTGTTGCGAACTCGGGATTTAAAAATTCGAATCGAGGATTCGAGTGAATTTCGATCTCGATTGCTATTTGTTGTGCTGTTCGTTTTTTGAAGTTAAACTGTTTTTGTGACTGGCCAGTATTTTTAAAGGATGGACAAGGTTTTTAATGGTTTTTTATCAATTAAAAATTTAGTTGTTTGCGTGGGTGAAATATTCCTGTAATTCTATAATGAGTGTTTTGATGCTCAGAATTTAATTCAGTGAGATTTCTGGGAAACGTTTAAGTTGTTATGTTCGTTTAAATTTTCCTAAAATTCTGTATTCTGTATAAAAGTAATTTAGGTCACTGTATTACATTTGTGTTTCATTTTCAATTCTCGTAATAATGTAATAATTATATTGCTGATGACGGTCAATTTAACTATACGTTTTTGAGCTTAGTTTTATTATTATTTGTACGGTGTCATTAAGAAAACATTACTTTGGCACGCGTATTTATAAGTAGGAAGGCTACACACATGTCTAAAGATATAAAAATTGGTGGAATACCTGGAAAAAAAAACGTTGAATATATCAATATTTTTTACTGTCTAGTCGATTAGTGGCAACGAAATTTGCTCACAAAGTAGAGGATTTAAATTGAGCATGGAGTAAATTCTGTGAGATTATGTGAAACGCTCTTACAGACAAGTTTTTAGGTTTTATTTCTATCGTGAGTTATGTCTTCTTCCCACAGTTTTAGTTTGGGAATATAATTTGTTTTGAGCACCTCACATTAAATGTTTTAGAAAACAATGAATACACTATATTAAAAATATAATTATTCAAAAACCACTATTGCGATTTAGTCTACTCATACAGAATATCATTAAAATCAGTTGGCAACTGATGGAGAAATGGAATAACATACACACACAAAAAATATCGTTGTCATTTACAGTTATCAATAATTGTTTTCTATCATGTTTTTATTATTCAGTAAGATGAACACTATTTGAAAATAATAATATGAATAATTATGATTTCCTTAATCAATAAATTGCTAATCTAATACTAATATTATTAAGAGGTAAAGTTTGTGACGTTTTAAGGGGTAATCTTTGGATCTACTGAATCGATTTTGATTATTTTTTATGTTACAAAAAAAAAGCCTAGCGAAGTGGGCACGGGAACAGCTAGTAATAAATAAAATTACTAGTGCAATCATCTACTCTACTAACTACTAATCAATATTATCTACTTAAAAGTAATCATTTAGTTATATTTATGTATTATACGTATTTACAATATAAATATAAGTACTAGGCACACATAACAAGCGAAGAGCCATTATTTCTATTTCCCAGAGCCGTCGATGTCATTAACAAAAGATACTGGCAAGTTACAAATGTACACAAAATTAAAAACGCGATGAGAAAGAAGTGAAACGGGGGAACAAAAGAGCGTCGCCGGGAGTTTTACGCGAAAATGACTATTGTTGATGGATTTTAATGAGGGAAAATGCACTGTTTTTGCGTGTAGTGAACAGTTAAGAAGATGAGGATCGAGAGGACTTGCTTCTGGTCCATGCTGCAAGCGTTGGCTTTACTGCCAACTATGGCTTTAAAAGGTAAGTGAAGGATCACTCAAAATTTGAAAAAAACTTAACTAAATTTAATTTCATTGTTTTGACCAATCTTGTTTTCGAAGCCGTTTTGTTTCTATATACTCTGTTCATAAAATAAACAGAAGCGTTTATTTAACTTGCAACGTATGTATGTATGTACAGGTCAAATCTAGCAGGTTAAATTTGACCCACTTCCCGGTTTCCGATGAAGCTGAAAATTTGCATACACCTTTAGTTTCAATGACAATACAATAATATAGTATCTACGAGCTGGTCTGATGATGGTGTATCAAGGTTGCCATAGGAACTCCTCGACTACACATAATAAACTCGTCGTGTTAGGGTTCGTTAGAATCCTCTTGACGAGTAGATGACGACTGTCCAAAAAAAAGTAAGTCCCAATAAGGAAATTTTTGACAAAAACTTATTTAATGACAAACCAGTTAAATAGGAGATATCGTTACATTAACTATTATAGCAATAATGGTCCAAAACAAAGTGGAACGGAGGCCTCTAATCTACAGTGAATAACCATATTGCTTTCGACATGTTATCGAAAGCAATATGCTTTAAAATATATCGCGTAAAATAGAAGCGTAGTTACGTTATTACAAGCATTAAGACAAAACTTGATCCCTTACATTCCTAAGCTTCTTAAGCTCTAGTTAATCATTCTTTCTTCGTTATAATCAAAGTTATAGTCCTAATACTGTAACGGTGCAATAACTCCAAATACTCCCAAACTCCGATCTTCACCGCTCTCAAGAGAATACTCAAAGTTGAGTCAGGTCTTGATCAGTGGTTAGGGAAACTTTAGGGCGTTGGACTTCGGAACTAGGTTTAACAATTTGATAACATCCGAAACCGAGAAGTTACGAATACATTTGCGGTAATTCAACCGCTGAGAAATAACTATTTATATACAGTGTGAGAAATCAAAGAGAAAGAAAAAGTATGGGTAATCTGATCAGAGTAATCTGGTTCTTAACCAACGCCTCGATTTGGGAAAAGGAACAACTGTACGCAAAGATGCGTCATTGCGTGGAATGAATAGTACATTATTGCCTAGGCGCGGAAAGTAAGGGTTTTCCTGACGAGGTGGTAAGCAGGCCGAGCAATAGCGAGGCCTGCTAAAATACGAGTCAGGGAATCCTCGTTTCCGTGGAGGCATACATAATGCTTTTCTCAAACATGTAAGGAAATAATACAAATACATTTTTAAAAAGCAAGTAATTTAATTATGCAGAATGAACGAATTTTACCGACTGTCAATTGTTTTTAAATACTTACCATAGAAATTGGAATGCAAATTCAAAAAGAAACACACGCACTGTGCTAAAAAAGCGAGCAGTTACCTTGGCTGTTTGGAATTTTTGTCTTGGTCCTTTTGATTTTGTATGCGAATTGACAGCATTTTTAAGAAAAATATAGACATGGACGGTAATTGTTTTCATATGTTTTTTTTACTCCTAGTAGTAAAATGAGGCTCTTTTCAATCGGAAAACCGTTTTTTCCGAGCATGTTTGAGAAAACGATTTTCATCGAAGCCCTGTGCCCCAAAATAAATGAAACTCGATAATTCGCAAACAATAATAAGTGATTTTCAGTTAGTACGTGTTATTTTTTCTTTAAACGCAGTTGATTTATTTTATAAATCTATTCATAGGTTCCTCACAATACATTACCCTACTTCTTATACCATCCAAATTCTACATATTGTCCATTTTGATTTGCTTACTCTGTATAAGTTGTTTGATTCTAAATTAGTAGCATTTTTTTCGAAATGTTTACATGCAGTTTATTCCTTTTAATAATCGAGCCTGTTATGTTTCCCTAATTTCCCACCCTGAACATTATGGATTGCTCCGCCTGTGTAGTTATAGTTAAGCTTAATAGGATTAAGGTGACGGCAAACTTTGTAGGATTATCTTTATTCTTTACTAGCCTTTGCCCGTGACTATGTCTACATAAAACCGGCTTATAAGACTTCCCACCCGGGTTTTTTTGCCGAAATAAACAGTATGCAAATACGACAAATATCTTTGCCCCTTTTTTTGTATGTATGTATGAATGGCATGTACCACCAGCCGATCGGAACCGTGACCCACCATAGAACTTTGTCACAGTTGACATTATAAAACGATTTATTTGGCACTTTTTACGACTTGAATCATAAGTATCATAACGTCACTGTGACAAAAATTCAAATTCAATTACAATATTACAGTTATATTAATTGCTAAATAAATACATTAAATTGTTTGCTTAAACCTTTCATTATGGGGGATCAGGGTTCCGATGGCTAAATATTTTTTTATTAATCAAATATTTTACAAATTTTGCAATAAAAATGCAAGTTTATCCCTGCTAGATATTTATTCCTGCTAAACAAGAGAATGATTAAAACAATCTATGTACCTATATTAATTGATAATTTAAAAAAAGAACATGCACTTAGTAGGGGTAAATAGCGGAAAAGAGGACAGGTCCACAATTCGAGTTAAAAGTGTTATGACATGAATGCCTTCAATAAAAGAGCTTACATTTCCCTAATTGGCCAGCAAAACAACGGAGATTACTTCCCATCAGGCAACCTACATGCTCGTAAATAAAAATACTAGCTACATAATATACTTACGGCATTCGTGATAATTTCAACCCTAACCAAACTTATTATTTCAAAAGTTTGATTCACTGTGTCCCAAATTAAGCCACATTCGTGCTGAATACCGTAACCACCTAAAAACTGTAATAAAACGCGTATAAAAAAACTAAGCTAGTACTTTTACTGTTTTCCAAAAAGGTCGCACCTTCAATTGATTTCTAAACCAAATTCAATCTCACCCTGTTATTAATAAGGTTGGATTTGCTGTATGTATCAATGGTGAATGCGACGTATTCGCCATAGTTTGGTATTGGAGACGTCAAAAATATGGCAGGGTCGAGACGCGCGCACCTGTCACCGAATGCTAATACGAATTTCACACAAAAACGGCGTTTCTTTCGCATTTCGAAGCGTTTTTATGTGCCGTGAGAAATGGGATGGAGTCGCGAGAACGATTTTGGTTCCGTACGTTAGTACGGTTCGTACGGTTCGTACGGGTAGATTTTTAAAGCTTTTGAAGGTACGTCAACCAACATTAAACTTTAAAAATAACGACTTTGATATTACAATTTGAAATTTCGAATATAATTTTCGAGTCTCTATAATACCGTTCCGTGGTTTTTTAATGTTTAATGTTTATTTGGGCACAAACGGTACAAGTAAAGAAAAAATATTACTGAAAAATTTACATAATAGATTGACCAGTGAAGTTGCCACAATTAACTAATGCACTTAATGGTATTCAAAATTAATATCTTTTTTTTATGGCATTGAGAAGGCAAAAGAGCAGACAGCCCACCTGATGGTAAGTAGAAACTGTGACCCATAGACATTCGCATTCAAAAGACGGCAAATGCGTTGCCAAACCTGAGGACTAAGATGGAATGCTTTTACGCTAGTCATTACACCGGCTGTCTTATCCCCAAACCAGAACATAACAATGCGAACACTGTTGTTTGGCGGTAGGTTAATGTATAAAATGGTGGTAGCGTTTCGGACGGACCCTGCACAAGGTCCTACCACCCACTAATTATAATACTACCATATCGTTTTTGGAATAGTTGCTCTATTCAGTTATTAAACGGAAAGGGTCTTGTCTTACAGATGGGCCCCTATCCGGTACACTTCGACCCCTGTAGGATGTTTTGTGCAGTTACCCTCTTACACATTCATGCCCCTTTTTTTATGGAAATGAGAAGGCACGCGAGCACTCAGGCCACCTGATGGTGAGTGGGATCTGAGACCCAAAGACTACAATCTCAAAACTGCAATCCCAAGCGCCGTATTAATAAACTCATCTTGACTGTGAGGCCTGTCACAAGGTACGTCAAAGTAAACGCCAAACCATAGAACACTGCCACTTTTGACGCATCTCGAGACGAGCATTAGAGTTGAGATCAGTTTATTAATACGGGCCTAAGACTTCAAATGCATTGCTAACCCTGAGGACTAAGATGGAATGCCTTTATGCTAGTTACTTCAGCGGTTGTCTTATCCCCACACCGGAGCACAAATGCGTACACAGCTGCTTGGCGGTGGGTTAATAGATACGATGGTAGCGATCCAGACGGACATTGCGTTAGGTATTACCACCACTAAATCTTACTTATAAACGTGGTATTACCGTGGGGTAAAACATAAAAGATAAAAGAGGTTTATTCAGTAAGTAGGCCGCTCGGGCACTTTTACACGTCCAAAATCTACCAGCGCTTCGCAAGAGACCACTGAGAAGAAACGCCGCAAGAAACTTAACAGTCAGTCGTTTTTTTAAATACTACTTATGATATTATACTATTATAAAGCTTAACCTAGCATTATATAAAACAATGAATATAACAAGAAAAAACAAATAGGTTTAGGTAGGTAGACCATGCTTTGTCCTTATCTGCCACTGTGACATGTTAATTTGGCAGATAAGGACAAAGCTGGTTTAGTTACCCCACGGTTATTCCACGCTTATAAGTAAGAGTATCAGGGTTTATTAGGGTCAATATTTATACCTACTTTTAAGTGAGGAACCCTAAAACATTCCAGTGTAGCCATTTCGTTTGGCATGAGCCATTTATTTGACTCGCTGTTTGCACAATTCCCGAATTGCTGAGCCATCTCATAGCGAATAACGTTTTACCATGGTTTTATAGTTTTGAATGATATGACGTTTTGGCTTTTATTTATTTGGTTATCAAGCTTTTTTGTTGGAACTATGTTTATTAATTTTAATCCTATATCACATACTTGTAGTACTGTTAGGCGATGGGCTTACAACCTGCCACTAATACATTGGTAAAAATCTTAGCCTGATTGTTCAAAATGTGGTTACAGAATTTATCAACGGGTTTTTGGAGTTGTTAGTTGTTCTGTTAGCTCTGCCTACCCCACTGGGAATGAAGGCGTGAGTTTGTGTATGTATGTATTTATATCTGATACTTGACTTGACTACGCGATGGCCTAGTTGGTAATGACACTACCTGCGAAGCTGCAGCAGTGTTCAGGTTTTGGGTTCAAATGCTGGTATTGGATGCTTTCTATGTATTTGGGTAGGTATTTCTCACGAGCGTTTCAGCCGCTGTCACGACCATGGTCGCATTATTGACGGCTTCCCTGTAGACTCGAACGCCATTTGTGGCTACTCTGTAGGCCTCAACTGCTGCTTAAGATTCTCAAAAAAATGGTTTAGGTTTTCCTCAGAAAATCGTCACAATTGTAGCCACGGTTGTGTCGGGCGGTTAAAGCGATATGAGAATTAGCAATTTAAGTATTTATCTAAATATATAAAAGGAGAAACTGACTGACTGATAGACACTGACATATAAACGCACAGCCGAAACTACTGTACCTAGAAACTTGAAATTTGGTACAGGTGTTCCTTTCATGATGTAAGTGAGCACTAAGAAAGGATTTTCCGAAAATCGACCCCCAACGGGAAAAAAGGGGGAGTACTGGAAAACTAATTCTACGCGTACGAAGTCGCGGGCGTCCGCTAGTTTTTCTATATAAGTATGTTTATCGTTGTCTAGTACCTATAGTTACAAGCCTAGAGCTTAGTTTAGGACTAGGTCAATTGGCGTGAGATCTTCACCTGACTTTTATTATTTTATTTATTTATTTAATTCGGTAACCTCACATCGAACGTTATTTTCTGCTTAAATTATGATATTTTCAGGATATCTAAAACATTAATTACACAGGTTAGGTCATACTTATGTAAATACGAGTTAAGTTTAGTTCGTTAGTTCGTCAACTGGCCCGAAGGGCCAAAACGCTTAAATTAGGAACCCCGCAAGCGGAGCTCCACGAGCCTGCTAAATTTGATTTTGAAATAGACATCATTGGTCAGTAGAATTAGGCAAGAAAAAACCTGTGCTGAGTAGTCGTGCCGTGGGGAATTCACTCAATAAAATACTCAAATTGAGTCAAGGTTGTGTTGGTGCAACTATATAAATAGAATTAACCGTTGTCACACTAGTGTGAGTAATTAGTACGAATTCGTTGGGGGAAAGCACCTCCGTAAACTATATTATTTCCCGAAATCACAGTTACAGCGTGTATTAAAACCAAGAAAATATTTAAAATTATTGCCCCTAATTTTTAAATTCCTTAATTACTGAATGCTTGGTTTGCGTTAATGAGACGCGTATAAAGTCGCGTTTCAAAGACAGCCAAATTAAAATAAATTAATGTAATTAAAATATAGGTTGCTCAGAAGCCGACTCGTTAATACAGTTAATGAATGCTAAGTGAAAAGGGGATTTAATGTAAGGAAAAATGAGCTGAAACTTGTTTTAGATAAAGTCGGAATTTAATGTATGGAATGACAGTGTCTTGGTACTCTTGACTATTGACATGACAAGGCTGAATATGAGTTTTAGGTTATGGTTTGACGCCTTATTAAAAAGTGGTATTGCAAAGATATTTGGTTTTATGTGATATATTTCAATACTTGATAATTATTAAACAAGTGTTTTTTTTTTTTTAGAATCTTGATGTCTTTATTTCAACACAACATATGTACATCATAACATATCATAAAATACAAATATTAACTAAAATATATAATATATATAATATATATTTTTTATTGGTATCATCAATTTATTTTGTATTTACTATTGTCGTACAAAAATCATTAGTATTTTTTATATAGCATGAAAGAAAGTGGTATCGGTGTCCCAAAGAAATTTGCATTCTAAAGGCTACAATCTAAAGATTGCAATCCTAAGATGATCCTGATATGAATTCTATATAATTGACAATTGTGCAATATAAATGCAACTTATATTATGTAACACCTACCGCCAAACAGCAGTGTTCGCATTGTTGTGTTCCGGTTTGGGGATAAGACAGCCAGTGTAATGACTAGCATAGAGGCATTCCATCTTTGTCCTCAGGGTTGACAACGAATTTGCAGTCTAAAGCTTGCAGGCTTGTGAATGTGAATGTCTATTCTTTATAGTTTTCACTTACCATCAGGTGGCCTGTGCGCTCGATTGCCTTCTCTATGACAAAAATAACAATAAAAAAAAAAAAATCTAATACCGCAAATGCGTTACCAAAAATAGTATTAAAAAAATAAAAAATAGGTACCTTAATAGTCATAATACAAAGTTGTAGTTGGTCTCTCCTGGTAAGTACAACAATACTTATGTTATACACATCGGAACGCAGCAATGTTAACACTGCTGCTTAGCTGAAGGTTAAAGCAGAAGGTCTGGACGAACCTTGCACAAAGATTGACTATCACTCAGAGAGAGAATGTTATTTTATTCTGGAAACTACTTCAAAACGAACTTAAAATAACAGTGAAAATGGATCTGTGTATAGCCAATTTTCTTTTCTAACTAGCGTACTCGGAGACGTCAATTAAATAAGACAACACTTCACTAAATAAGCATTAAATTTAATTGACGTCTCTGAGTGCGGCAGTAAATCACCTTTCTTCCCTAATGACGTAAAAGTCATGTTTATCCAATATTGAGATATGGGAATCCTTATGAACAAGAAAGATGCAAAAATAATAAACGGCAAACATTTTTTTATTTGGCGGTTTCCTGACTTACACGTGTAGGATATATCAATTCAAAAAATTACAAACGGAACACAAGTTAAACGTCTAAGTATCAAGAAATCAATTTTCTGCCAAGTCTCAGGAAGTTCATAAATAACAATGGTATAGCACTCAAAGTTTCAAACTTCAACTTTATCGGAAATTTCATAAAGACGGCTTTTGGTTGACTGTCTATTGTTACGTATTTAAGGGGTACTTAATTTAAAATGCTTTTCAAAGTTGCTTGTAACCAAGGAACATGGTTTATACTTAATTCTAAGTCCATAATTTATCTTTAACGTGTTTTATGAATATTATCGTTTAAACATTAAACTCTAAGACTTACCCCGTATTCATAAACGCTCAGTAAACCTATTTTAGTTAAAGTATTCACGCTCCCTTTCTGTCTAATGCAAATGTTATATTGACAGATAAGGACATAGCAACGTATTTCAAGCACCCTTTTGGCTATTGCACGTTTATGAATATGAGGGTTATTTTATGAATAAAATTGTACAGTCGAGTTCATAAACTTATGAACATTTGAGTACCTTGTTTATTTAATGTCACATTTAGACTGCCATAATGTATATGTGATTAAATCACACCGATTAAAGTGACAAGGTACTGAAGTTTAAAATTATTAATGAACTCGATTGTACTAGGAATTTGAGTGCCAAAGGGAGACCCCGTCCCCATCCTCCAAAAAACAAAACTTATTTTAGTAGCGAAATCAATGGGATTTTTATAATGAAAACAAGGGCCAAGCAAGGAATATCATCCATATAAGTTTCCAAGAACACCCCATACATATGGTGATCGTCGCCATAGTAAAAAATACATAATGTTGCCAAGATCTATAAACTGGCACATGTTTCATCTCTGTTGGTGGGGGGGGGGGGGGGGGGGATTTTGCCTTTGCCCATCGTCCTTTTGTTTCTTGAGGTAACCTATCGCAACTTCGAAAAGTTTTTGATCGAATTTCATTTGACCGAAAACATTTCGTTTTTTATCGTTTCTCCGATGGCACGATTCGTCATTTTTTTATTTCACCATTTGACTTTAAGTAAATGGTTCGTTAGTCCAAGCAACTTTTCTCCTTGTAGTCACGTACCCTATGTATTGTTACGTATTTTATTTCAAAGCCCATTTTTCATTACACCAATGCTACAACTAGCCTGTGGATCGTTTTGTATTTTGTTTCTTAACCCATTTTTCACTTCATCAATGTTACATATAGATTTTGCTACGTTACGTCAAATATTCATTTCGGCCAAAAAATCTTGCTTGTAATTAGTTTCAACTATCTACAAAATGCAACGAGCAAGACGAGTCAGGGCAGAACCGACTCGGATAGGTTAGGTTAGAAGGCCAAGGCGGGAGCTTTGCTCCCGCCTTGGCTTTCGAGGTTATTTTTTTTCTGCCCCGAAAAACTTGCTTAAGTATAATTTATCCAGACAATGCAAAGATCAAGACAATCAGGGTAAAACCAACATAACATGGTCGATTTAAAATTAGGTAAACTATGAATAAACCGAGCCGTAATATTGGGCAAAGGATACTAAGGTAAAATCAGAAATAGGAAAAAGACAAATAGACAAAGCATTACATTGGACAACTGTTGATACGCCGAAACCAGTAATGAGGTATAGATAATTTGTCAAATCGTTAAAAAACCAAAACAAGTAATGAATAAATAAAACTATTCGAAATGATCATTCGGCCAAACGTAAAAAAACCCAAACCATAATTGACGAAAAGTATTTGTCGAACCAAAATTCGGTCAAACATTTTTCGAAGTTGTGATAGGTAACCGTTTCTTGATTCTGGTCCTTACCATCAATAAGTATATACGCTCAAACTCAAACCTAGCCTGTATATTTCAATACTTTGTCGTAATAACTAAATTAGTGGTATGTTCTTTGCGAGAGCGGATGAATGTATAATGAGACAGTAACATAGAACCAAACTGCCCAAATTAATTACTTAAAAATATTAAAATTGAAATTTTACCTTTGTTCGCGTAAACTAATTTATAACCAACAATATTTCAGCAACGTAAACCTAAATTAGTTCAAGCAGACTGAAAGCTAAACTATAAGGGTTCCTAGTTTGCCTACGGACCCCTGAAAGCACTGGCTTGAATATTCCAGGCAACAACGTACAGTTGTGCATAGTTGTAGCCCCTGAATTTTGATTGATCATTCATGAGTGTTCCGAGGCGTGGGTAATTTTTATTACTGGCAGGAATGGAATTTTAAAGTTGCAACACTGGTTATTGGCAATAAAGGTCAACTTCAAAATAGGTGCGTTAGTGTTTTTTACATTTCTATGCCTTTAAAAAACGCTTTTACGCAATGTTTGGTAAAGATACTTATGATATGCACAGGTTATACACCTATACATAATTGTAAAAGATAATTATATGTATAAACGTTAAATATTATTTAAAATCAGTCGGCTAAAAACACGTTATCCTGCCACTCGTTGGACCTTTGTTGCTACCACCAAGTTTATTTTATGATGAAATATTAAAGCTATAGTTTTTATTTAACTTTTAATTCAATAAAGAAGGCAAATAAGCGTTCAGGCCACCTGATGGAGGTGGTGAATTTTTATTTTCAAGATTAAACTATGTCACGACTGCAAACGTATCAATCCTGAGTACTAAAACGGAATATCTATATGCTAGTTATGTTTCTACACCGGATCACATAACATTGCTATTTGATGGCAGGTAAAAGGATAAGATGCTGGTGCATATGGTCCTACTACTACTGAAAGGGTCATATCGATCCTCCCACCACTAAAAGGGTCCTACAATCCCACCGTCACTGAAAGGGCACTAACGATCCTCCCACCACTAAAAGGGTCCTACAATCCCACCGTCACTGAAAGGGCACTAACGATCCTACCACCACTAAAAGGGTCCTACAATCCCACCGTCACTGAAAGGGCACTAACGATCCTACCACCACTAAAAGGGTCCTACAATCCCACCGTCACTGAAAGGGCACTAACGATAATCCCACCACTAAAAGGGTCCTACAATCCCACCGTCACTGAAAGGGCACTAACGATCCTCCCACCACTAAAAGGGTCCTACAATCCCACCGTCACTGAAAGGGCACTAACGATCCTCCCACCACTAAAAGGGTCCTACAATTCCACCGTCACTGAAAGGGCACTAACGATCCTCCCACCACTAAAAGGGTCCTAACGATCCTACTACCACTAAAGTGGTTCTAACGATCCTACCACCAGTAAAAGGGTCCTAGCGACCCTACTACTACTAAAATGGTCCTAAAGATCCTACCACCACTAAAAAGTTCCTAACGATCCTACTACCACTAAAGTGGTTCTAATGATCCTACCACCAGTAAAAGGGTCCTAGCGACCCTACTACCACTAAAATGGTCCTAAAGATCCTACCACCACTAAAAGGGTCCTAGCAATCCTACTACCACTAAAATGGTTCTAGCGATCCTACCACCACTAAAAGGGTCCTAGCGATCATAAGTTTGACGCAGACAGTGTCGCGGGAAACAAGTAAACAAAGTTCTAAGCGGATTCCCAGACAGCTCAAGGACGAAAGCCTACGTAATTACGGTATCATGTTATTGTATGCGTATAGAATATAAACAATTATAACGGCGTAATCGCAGATTATCCCTGTTAGACGAGGAAACCTTGTTCATTATTAATAATGTAATAATAGGAAATTAATATTGTATTAGATGGGATTAGTTTCACGGTTCCAAATATCGTGTTAATTTTGTTATTAACACGAGCGATTTTAGTTTAAGCGTTAGGGTGGTTCACATTGTGTCATTATTTTTAAAATGAAAATAATTATCTACTTTCAAGCAGGAAGGACAAGATTTAGGAGTTTCACAATTTGACCACTTATGGTATGGCAGATTATCAATGTTGTTTATTTTTACAAAAACAACAAATCATAACTTGTCTACTTCCCAATCAACTTATGTCAAACACTAATGATGTCCACTGCTAGTTTTGTTTCAAATGTCTAAAATGTTTATGAATACTATTACATTTATAGGATGATGCCACCAATGTTAGACACTTCACTCTTAATTCACAAATGAATTACCCTTATCTTCTGTGAAATTACAATCAAGTGTCAATCATGGGTCCTTGTCCATTACTGGCTCCGTCACTTACATATATTTTATTACAAAGGTTAAGTTAAATTTATTTAATTTAATTACGTTGTTTATTATGTCCGCATTTTTGCGAAAATTCAGCCCTTTCATGATCGTATTCATTTACTCAATTTAACACTCATTACTTTTTAATTAATATTGCTTCACCGTTATAATAGTATAAAAATTTAAATTCACCCGTAGAATAAACCATTTTTGGATAAAATTTTCATTTTGCTACCATCCAGGCATAGTTAAAACATAATTAAGGTTATATTCATTATAACATGATCATAAATTTGTTAAGTTTTATAAAAGAGTAAACAAAACAACCCCGCTTTTCTCAGATAAACTTTTACTTTTAGTAAAATTTGTAAATTACAGGAAGAAGTCAAGGTTCGTAATAAACTTTAACGTTTTACCAATTTGGAAAACTGAATCAAATACGTGTCAATTGGTGGTTAAATTTTTAATAAGGTTCTTATTTCTTAATTTCCTTACAGTAAATAACATCACTCAATTCATAAATTTCTTTAATTTCATCATTATTTTTAGGTCCATAATTTAATAATTATTTTCGCTTTCTTGCCAATCGATAGATGAAAAAAAATCTTGTAGTTTTGAACTTGAAACTTTCAGCAAAAAAAAAAGACTTATTCGGCCTCTGTTCAAGAGCTTGCTTAGTTACGCTACGCTCCCCCCTTTGCCTTTGATAATAGGTTATTTTATATGTTAATAAAGGCCACTCCTGATCCATGATACCACTTTCTCAGACCGATTTGTACACTTAAACCCAATTGAATATACCACCAACCTAAAAACTTGCTAGTTTTGTTTCAAGTTTATGGAAGTTGTAGGAGTTATTTTTTGATCTAGCAGTGCGTTTTTTTTCTTCAATGAGAAGAAGGCATGCGGTCGTAAGTAGGATCTGAGATCCCAGTAGACTTGAGGTTTCAAATTTCTAATACATTTGAAATCTCAAGACCACAATTTAAAAATTGCAATCCTAAGACCTCAAATGCGTTGTCAATTTATCTATGCTAGTAATTTCACCGGTTATCTTATCCCCACACCGGAACACAGAAAAGCGAACCTGCTTGGCGGTAGGTTAATGAATAAGGTGGTGTTAGCAAATTTAATGTATTTTACTACTCCTGAAAAAGTTTCAATTGTTCGTACGTCGCCGATCAATATTATAAAACCGCTAACAGTGTGATAATTATGTCACGCTAGGCAAAACCGCATCAACCCTATTCGATGCCATCGACTACTAAATAAAGTTCATTTTGCATGTTAACCAGGAAACTTGGCGTCCAATGTTATATTAGTTCCGGTGGCGAGTTATTGCTCTAACAACGATGATGAATGGTGGGGAAACACATTTGAATTGCTAATTATTGACCTTTACGTCATTTAGCTTGTTGCGGTTTTGTGTAGAGTCAAAGATAAACTACACTCAGGAAGAATGAAAACGAGTCACTTTCTGTTGCGACTTAATACAAAGTGACCCGTTTTTATTGCCCTTGAGTATAGGTAATGATGTTTGGTTGTGAAGTGGCATTTTATAATGGGAACAAAAGCTTTTTTTTTCATATTTAAATACTGTATTCTATATTTATCGATATACACATGTATATCGGAAGTCGATAGACGAGAAGTCCCTATGACAGCTCGAAAAGTACTACGAGAATTCCGACCTCTGGTCATAAGTCATAACTCAAGTATAAATTTTTTTTTGTTTATTATTTATTTATTCAAATTTATTAACAAAACAATTGGTTACAATATTACAATAGAAAATTGTCTCATAAAACTGTTTGACTGCGGGATGATTGAGTCTCTTAATTAATAATAATTAAAAAAAATAGTTACTTGAACCGTTTTGATTTGGTTAGGTACGCTTATTATTGCTTGAAGCGGTATAACAGTTCTTTAAAAGGTATATTATTTATAAGCTTTTATATTTATTGGCAAGGTTGATAACATGTACCTATACCATGTTGTGAAATCAGGCAATATAAGAGCTAATAAATGAATAGAACTAACATCTGTCACTATTGTTAAAGCTTAGTAATGTTACTGCCGCACTCAGAGACGTCAATTAAATTTAATGCTTGATAAAAGTTGCTGCTGTCACTTCCTTAGCCATAGCAATAGAATAAGACAACACGTCACTTAACAAGCATTAAATTTAATTGATGTCTCTGAGTGCAGCAATCTAAGGCACAATATTTTCTCACCTTTATAACTACTTTGGAAAATGCTTTTTCTCAAACATGCAATGTAATGTTGGCGTTATGTTAGTTATTTTAGGCTTCAAAGTATCACGTTGCGGGCAGAACAACTCGGGAGAACTGTAAAGGAAATTCATACAAAATTAGGCCTAGGCCGGGAAGTTTAAAAAAAATGTAAATATAGACTTGGTGGCTGTGTTTATGAATAGGCTAAATAGCTTTTTTTTTATATTGTAAGCCGGGCATCCAACCAACGCGTTTGCATGTTTATTTAAAGTACCAGGAGAGCAGAGGTAATGAGAGGTGCGTAGCGCAACTTAGATCGCAGGCGATGTAACTCTGTGTGGCGCAGTGGCGGCGCGGCGCGCACCCGACACAGCGCGGATGACTGAGCACTGTAGGTTACTTTTAATGTTCATACACTCCTAGTATTTGACGTTGTAATTTTTGTTTTAAATTTAATTTAATCAATTATATATAATGTTTGACAAAAGCACTTATAGATACCTCTCCGTGAAAACGCCGGGTTGACAGCCTCGTAACTATCCAGCCTCGCTTCGCTCGGTCGTCTACATGTATGAAATTGGCCGGCAACCCCCTACTTCCCGGCCTCTGTAGTAAAGTACTATTACGCCACTCTGGGTCGTAAGTAGCATTGATGCTGATGCTATGACAGGACGAACTCGTCAAAACCTTTTTTTTAGGGGAAAATCAGTTAACCTAAAACTTGGATATTTTTTCTATTTTCCTTGCTTGCTAGTTTGCGCTGTTGCTAATGAGGTGGATGTCAAAACGCCGACGCTCCTAAGGTTCGCATTGATAAACGATTTGTTCAAGGAAAGCCAATATTGATCGCGGTTAGGGCACACGAGGCCGTTGAGACAGCTACGGAACTTGTGTTGAAATTGATTTTTAACCACCAATTCAACAAGAGGGAAGAATAGAGTGGAACAGAAATGTGTTGTTAAAAAATAATTTTCTATTATACGCTTACGTTTGATTGTTGTCAGGTGGGCGTTTCTTTAAAAGACCTAACCTAGTTAAGGACTGATATTGAGAAACGTTAACTTTTCCTCTGAGTTACTAAAATTAGCTAATACTGTTATGAGACAAATGGTGTTAGTATCTCAGATCAAACTCCTGTTGCAAGTGCAAGCATATTACTAACAGGTGAAGATTGAATTTGGGATTGGCGTTGGGAGGTAAATAAATGTACGACTAATTTTCGTAACTCAGCGTAAAAGTTACATACATACATTATACATACCGTCACGCCTTGATCTTTCAGAGTACCAACAACTCTAACAACTTGTTGTTAATTCTATAACCACATTTTGCACAAACAGGCTAAGATGTTTACCAGTGTATATTAGTGACAGGTAGCAAGCCCATCGCCTAAAAATACTACAAGCCTTTAATCACATGAAGGCATGGAGTGGCACTATTCTAAGCCTGCAACCACACGGCACTAAGTACAAACTTAAAAAAAACCGTCCAAGATTGCAAATTTATCAGTGATTTAGCGAATAATCAGCAATAGCAATTCATAAATTAATGAAGTTAACTAATTTAAATCAAAATACCCGTGTATATAAAACGTCATTACATTATCATAAATTTATTTAATAATAAAGTTTGAACCCAAAACCGTTATGTTTGTAGGCAGAACTACCAATCGGTCTATATCATCAGCTGATAAATTATTTTTAGTTATAATGTGTATTAGGTCATATATATTGTAAGTTATAAAAGATAAAAAAAAGTCATTTAATTAGTAAGTAGGCCGCACGGGCACTTTTACACGTCAAGAATTCACCAGCGCTTCCCAAGAGGAGACCCCTGCTGAGAAGAAACGCCGCAAGAAACTCAGCAGTTAGTCATTTTATAAACATATTTCATATTACAATGAATGGTACTACTTAGTCTAAGCATTATATAAACCTATAAATATTAAATAAAATAAAATATCAAATGACAAGCTTAGTTCATAAAAAAAACCTACTTGTGTATATAACACGGTGCAAGAACACCAAAAGAAAGTTTCGATATGTTTTCCTACATCAACGGTGTCCCCTAGACAAGATAAAGTGTTTTTGCATTTGAACAAATTATTATTTACTAAGTTTTGGGTTTAGGCCATGCAGTTTTGTCTGTTAAATAATCATCGATCCTTTAGACATTAACGACTTTTTCAAGTAATTTTTAAATGCTGGAAAGGGTAATTTTAAAACTACGTCAGGTAATTTATAATAGAAATGAATGCATTGACCAACAAATGATTTATATACTTTAGGGACACGGAATTTTTTAATAGCGATTTTATTTATGTTTCTAGTATTTAAATTACATAATTATAACTCATTTTTTCAAGAAACTCTTAGTTTTCAGATTCATTTAAATCAAGCCTCACCTATCCTAGCCTTGCGTACACGTTATATTTAATTATTATGTAAACGACATTAAGGCCCGTATTAGTAAACTGATCTCAATTCTAATGTTCGTCTTGAGATGCGTCAAAAATGGCAGTGTCCTATGGTTTGGCGTTTACTTTGACGTATCTTGTGACGGGCCTCACAGTCAAGATGAGTTTATTAATACGGCCCTTAGACCAAAAAGAAATTGAAAACGACGGACTCCCACTACCAACATTTCCTAACCACATCGTTGTTCGTTATTTAAAGAACTTTGCTACAATGTGAAGATACAGTAAAAATGTTAAAAATGTAAAAATGTTACAAAATTCAGTTTTGCTTTGTCCATCCTACGATGCTTTTAACAATGGAGACATATTGCATATTGTATTCCGTGTAATATCTCATATGATACGGGGAATGTAAAAGGAACTATTGAGTCCATTAATGGAATTATTTTATATCAGTTTTCAACTGTAGAAAATTTATTTCAACAAATTGTGACTTCATTCTGTAACGTAAAGCCAGTTGTTTGTGATATTGGTATTGTTTTTAACCTCGTAAGGCCCACCGTACTACAAACAGCCAGTTTATTGGCGCCATTACTGTCAAGTAAATTAGAGCTATCAAAACGATATACGATAACATGTCGAAAACAATAAGGTTTTAATCAGTAGAATATTTTAATAAAGAGTATTTTTATTACACTGTGCTTTATTACAAGTATTTAAACATTGCTATAGGTTATAAGTCATCTTGTTGAACTTGACTAGCCCATATGATTCTTTGGGGAAATTCTGTAATAAAAGCTACGCCGATCGTCGATCAAAAAGTTCCACGGTTTGACTGTAAGCTCCCGCGGGGTATGTTTAGAGCTTCATTAAGCTCCGTCGTATATTGCGTGCTGTTACATTAAACTAAGTACAAAACATTTAAATTGATTAATATAAAACAAAAACAATGTTATTACATTGTTGTACAGGAGTGTATCAAAGATATTCATGTTAGGCATGGGTTGCTTATTGCTCTTATTCTAACTCGGTGGCGCGGTTTGCCTTGTTGTTAAACTCTGCTGATGAAGCTAGCAGTCCCGGGTTCAAAAAAAGATTTGTATGGGGAAATATAATATTTAGTGTGATAAGTGCAAGTTGGAGTCTTTTCAAAATTTTGGAAATGCGGTACCCTGGTTCACCATTTTCGATGCCGTGGCCACATTTATTAGTATTTTTCAGTTTCGTTTACTGTGAGAGATTGCTGATTAAATTTGCTATAAGACCTTATTAACGGAATTAATAAAAGTTTAGCAGTTTTTTTAATTTTTCAAATCAAATTTAAAGTTTAGGAATCTGAGTTTAACTTGCGGCAAGTTTAACATCGCACGGTGTAAAAAAAGTGTACCAAGACTTGTAGTGCTGCTTTCCTAAAAATTGGCCTGGTTAATGGAAATTTTAAAATGATATACATTTTGTCAGTTTTCGAATATTGTTTACGTTAACGTTATGCATCTTGTCTAGCCTCGCTGACTTAACCTATAGGCTCTATTATGTAGATGATATTTGCCAAACTACTAACATTTTACAAAAAAAAACCATTTCTCACTTGGGAAATAAAACAATTGAATGAGTGAATTCCTGCGAGATTGTTCTTTGATATTTAATAACTAGTCTAGAGTTTAGAGCGTAGAATTAATTTCTCGTTACTCCCCTTATTTCTCCCCATATTGGGGGTGGATTCCTTATCCTTCTCGTGGATTGATGGACCCCAAGGATATTCAAGAAATATTCCCTCCTAATTTCAACTTTTTAGATCCAGGCGGTTTTGGCTGTTTATTGTTTTTTTTTTTTTTTTTTTATGTCATAGAGATGGCAAACCAACACACAGGCCACCTGAAGGTAAGTGGAAACTGTGACCCATAGACATTCGCATTCACAAGACTGCAAGCCTAGGACTGCAAATGCGTTGCCAACCCTGAGGACTAAGATGGAATGCCTATGCTAGTCATTACACCGGCTGTCTTATCCCCAAACCGGAACACAGCAATGCGAACACTGCTGTTTGGCGGTAGGTTAATGGATAAGATGGTGGATTTTTGCAATTGATTGCCCTGATGAACATAGGCTGTTTTATTTTTCTGCGCGGACGGAGTCGCGGGCAATTGCTAGTTTAACATAGATAAAACCTTATTGTTTCAGATGCCCAAACGACGACAAAGAAGTTCACAGAAGAACCGCAGTTCGAGCGGCCCATTGGCAACCACACGTTCTTCTTGGGGCGGGAGGCAGTCCTCGGCTGCGCGGTCACGAACCTTGGCAAGCACAAAGTGAGTATATACGCACTAATGTGTCACAAATCTGCCCTGTAAGCACTGCATCAAATTAAATAACCAAAGCAGTTTGAATTATCTTCCGTTAGTGATGAGATTGATATTGCTACAGGATTTTTATCGGAGATACTGCCATAGCTTAGGAGGGCAGTGTAGCAATCGCATTCTTATTAGTAAAAGACTTAGGCCCGTATTAATAAACTGATCTTAACTCTAATGGTCGTCTCGAGATGCGTCAAAAATGGCAGTGTTCTTTGGTTTGACGTTTACTTTGACGTATCTTTCGACGGGCCTCACAGTCAAGATGAGTTTATTAATACGGCCCTTAGGCTATTAAATCTGAGAAACAGATTATTGGTTAAGGAGGGAAGAATATCTCGTTTTCTGGTGGTTCCTTCATGACTGATAGTGGTCATCAGCGGACAATCTACACTTGGAGTGAAGACGTCCGCAGCTTGACGCAAAAAGAGGGGGTTACAAGTTTGTGTATTTGTGTGTGTCTGTCTCTGGCACCGTAGCTTTTTAATTTTGATGCAAAAAAAAAGATAGATTTAGATAGCTAGGTTTCGTGAGAAGCGGTTGGGCGGGGTTTTAAATTGAGAAAAATATCTACTTCACAAAGTGAACAGTCCGTGAGAATTTTGTCAGTGCTTTGGGTTGGTACTTTTCTCTCACTCGCTCTTAATAAGAGCTTATGAGAGCGAGGGAGAAATGTATATATACCCAAAGCACTTTTTAAAAGCTTTCACTTTAAATAATATGTTAATGTTATCAACACGCCCATTTATTTTTTTATTTATTTTTTATTATTAAATTAAGTCATCATTCTAAGTCATTACAAACTCCATTTGACTATCATAATCAATACCTTATGTGAAAGGTAATAACTAATAACCATTAGCATTCAAAAATAACATTAAAAACTAACATTTCCACCTAATGACCAATAGCGTGATAGAGGCCATTACGAGTATCAGAAAACTATTCCAGTTTTCAGCACTTAAGGCTCGTTTGAACGGCTTGGATCTCTCGCATCTAAATTCTGTAGTAAAAAGGATTGTGAAGCGCCGCTAAATACGAGCAGTTTAAAAAAAAAACATACTAGTTTAGCTCCGGGCGATAGCGCTTCTCAGCCTAAATCAAGTCCGATTTTCACGATTTTTGAATATGATGTAGTTATTATAAATAACTATACATAGTTTAGATTTTCATGATATCTAAAAATCTGACTTAGTTTAAGGGTACAGAAACGTTTTTGCGTATGGAAATTTTTAGCTTCAAAATCTTCTTGAGTATAACTATTTATGAAGAATAATTTAACAAGGGTTTTACGTAAGCGAAACCGCTCTTTATTAAGGACTAGTTGACCGTGACTCCTTTTGCTTAAAAGCCATTTATTTCTATTTCTTCGCGAACTGTCTTATATTCCAGGATGAAAGTAATTTATATACGTCCCCAGGCTATTTTCATACTGAAACTCATTGCAATCGGATGAAAGATTTTTTGGATAGAGGTTTTTTTGCGTGATTTTAGACACTTTTTAGATTTATTGTACCCTTCGCATAATTATGTAAAGCATGGATTATTTTCTCTTAATATTGTGTGACATATTGTTGAATAGCTATTAAAAACTCTAAAAGAGTTGTTTTCGCCAGAGTTACGTGTCCCCATTCCTTACGACCAAAACTACATAATTACCTATACTAAAAATAGGGAAAAAAAACTGAGCGGACATACATATAAAAAAAAAAGAAAACTATCACCAGTACTAAGTTTAGATTGGTTCTGAAAGACAAGCAACTAAAGTGTTACTTGCAAAAAAACAAAAATTCGAAGCATACCTGTTGTACATGGTTAAGGACAAATTTATATTTAATAGCAATTTAACAAACGATTTCATCGACATCAAAATCGTAAGAATAGTTCAATAATTAACAAACTAGAAACATCGATAGGTTACTAAACATTTTAGACTAACGCATAATAAACCCTCTCTACTTAAAAATCATCATAGCGTCTATTTTATAAAAGTGAAAATATCATTATCATTATTTTAACTAAATTGCTAAGTTTTGTAAGCCACTTAGAACTTGTCGTGACGCATGAAACTTCAAATTCTAAAAATAAAATTTCAGGTGGGCTTTACGCTGATAATTGCCGACATGACCTTTATGTTTGATGTACATTACTTGGTTCAATAAGTAACGTTAAACTTCGAAGCGTAGGATTTAAAGACGTCTATCTGTAAATACTTACATAATACACTAGTAAATAGGTTTTTTTCCGAGTAATAACCTTGTTAGTTCAAGTTTTTTTAAGGTATTAACGTAGTTAATGTAGGCAGTAAGTTTACCTATTTGAAGTATTTCAATCATTTACTTATATTAATCAATAGTAGATACTTTGCCTTTAAAATATAAAAACGCAAATACCATTTTGGTTTTTTATAAAGTAAAGAAAATTGTATTTTTGAGTATCATAACAAAACGACCTTATGCATTAGCAGTAGCTAATTCATTACCGTTACCGACTAACGACTTGTAAAAAACTTACCTAACGACTAAAAAAAAGATCAAATTAGTAGCTAGTGCAAGTAGCTCACCCCTAACTACGCTACAACGAGCCTCAAACTTTACCACTTCGGGTAAAATACGACCGCCTCTAATTCCCAAGATGACCCAAGTTCTCTAAAGTGCAGAATTTGCACCAATTTATTCACCAGGTGCCGACGTTCAAGACGCTTTGAAGGTAATTAAAAGGCTTGGACTGATCTCTCTAGATATAGTACGTATTTGTACTAACCATCCATATTTATTAACAACACACACAAACATACACACACACACACACACACACACAAAGCAGACATTAACTTTGTATAAAGAAAATGATAGAACATTTTTTATAAAATAATTATCATTTATCATACTAATAATATTCTTTTAAACATTATAGTTACTTGTGCAAAGTAACTTTGTTGGTTTTTTACACTACTTAAACCGATATAAAAAATTGATTCAGATGTAGTTTAAAACTCGGGAAAAAACAAAAGATAACTTTTGTTTCGGAGTATTTCACACGAAAAAAAAAGTCACTTTTTCAAATAACATTTTCATATCATGATAATTTTAATTACGTATAGAGTTCGCAATGAATTATAACTAAGCACTCATAAATATTATATTGTCAAAATTAAGATCCCTTGAATAATCGACACTCGTCGAATGTATCATTTCATGGAGAGTTCATTTCTGTTAAAACCGTTGTTTTAAAGTTATCGGATGGGTTACGCAGGTTAGGTTAGGCTAGGTTATACCTGTTACTACCAAAACATTATAATATAACTCCTGCACAAGTTCACCTATCGATAAAATGAAAATAGGTAATCACCAAAAAATACTTACGAAATCACTTGGTCTTTACCTTTAAAATTGTGATATTACCATCTCAAGTCACTTACTAAGCTGACATATCGTTACTACTTTGGAAAAAAATCGTATCTGATATTTCGAGATGTATGAGTTTGAACTTAATTCCCTTCATTTTTAAGTTTCAAATCGTACGTCACGAAATATGAGATACGCGGTTTTTCCAAAGCAATGACGATATGTTCTTTCCGTGTGGGGTACACAATTGTTAGCTAAGCCCAAAAAAAACTAAATAGAGTTCAAAATCTGGTTAAAAATGGTTAATTACGACAAAATATTAAAAGAGTCCGACAAGCTAAATATTTTTTAAGTGCTAAACATTGTCCCCGCGTTTTGCATAAAATTCTAAACCCGTTATAAAGGACGTTTTCATTTAGACGAAGGAAACTTTATTATATTCATAAATGTAGACGTTTTTATCGGCGTCTCGGGCGCCATTTTGTTTGGGAAACAAAGTGATTTACAAAGTAAATACCTTGGCAAAGAAAAGATTTAATATTGTTTCAGGGTTTAAGGTTCCAAACAGTTCAAATTTGCGGTATAGGAAAGCTTATCAAATTTGGAAATTGAAAAAGGTTTGTTAGTATCTGTTCCATTTTATATTACGTGACTGAATAAAAAACAAAACAATTGACGATGTTTTTGTGTTTTGATCGTTAAATGCCAAAATGGTTCGTTTAAACATATTCTACGTATAACTACATAAGTCCCGCTCCGCGTCTGTCTGCCTGTGTGTTCGCGATAATCTCAAAAACTACTGAATGGATTGTCATGCGGTTTTTATCAGATTTTTTTTGCGGTTTTTGCCGGATTATGTTGTATGATAAAAAGATAAAAAAAGATAAAAGATGTTTATTCAGTAAGTAGGCCGCACGGACACTTTTACACGTCAAAAATCTACCAGCGCTTCGCAAGAGACCACTGCTGAGAAGAAACGCCGCAAGAAACTCAACAATCAGTCGTTTTTTTTTAAATACTACTTATGATTTTATATAATTATAAAGCTTAACCTAGCATTATATAAAACAATGAATTTAACATAAAACAAAAAATAAAAAATATTCAAGCGTGGCTTGAGCAGGAAAATGTGTCAAAACTAAGAATTTTCATAGGGAGTGATAAGTAGTAGTAATAATATATATATATATATATATATATATATATATATATATATATATATATATATATATACTTTCCTATGACAGTGCAAGACAACCACCACATACAAAATTTCGATACATTCTCCTACAGTTACCGTGTCATATTATGTGTGTTACAAAAACTCACGAAAACCGAACTGAAGTCAGGGCGTGTCTTATTGTAGGTACTAAACTGCCAAGTCGCGGCAACCGTATCAACAAACTTTAAGCTTAAAGGTGTGTTAAAATCATTTTTCGTATCTATATTGGGGCCACTTGGGTTTTGTTCTCTAATAAACAATAAACATCTATAAAACTAAATTATCACCAGACTCTGTTCTTATTACGCTAGAATCGAGTAGTTATAACGTTTTTAAAAATCCCGAACTGAATTGGCCCGATTGTTTGCTATAATTATTTTCAGTCACGTATTTGAAGTCATTAGTATCGCAAATCATAAATTATTAAT
Organism: Acleris sparsana; assembly: GCA_923062465.1. NCBI lineage: Eukaryota > Metazoa > Arthropoda > Insecta > Lepidoptera > Tortricidae > Acleris > Acleris sparsana. The sequence continues at coordinate 3,796,151 of OV281302.1, read as the reverse complement.
TTTTAAATTTCCTAAAACATTGGTTTTCTCATTTACTTTTAGCAGGTTTTCCCCTTTCCAAAACCGACCCCTTGATTCCTAAAACCGCATCACCATAACTCACCTAATTTCCGAAAGTTCCCCATACTGACCTATTTGTATTGTTCACCCTGTATAAACCGAATCACGAGTGCGGAACCCAATCCTGACACCTAATCCTATTCCGTGTGACGTAACCGAATTAGATTTTATTATAAGCTACAAGGAAAGCCGCCACAAAGGCTCGCGATCGCAAACGGTAAAGAAATCTGATGAACAAGGAAACAATGGGATACAGGAAACGTAAACGGAAGGTTTTAATAAGTATCTAGTATTTATACTCTAGAGTATTTGGAACAGGTATTGGTATTTAATGTGTTACGGTCGTACTCTGTCAGTTAATGATTTTTTTTACAGAGTGCGACGGTATAGTGATTTTTACTAACTAAGTGTCGCGGTAACGGGTGAATTAATAAACTGATCTGATATTAAGTAAGTTGCTTATCTCAAGATAAGTCAATTCAAAAGTCGTCAAAGTAATAAGTTCATAGAAAACTGTCATTTTTGATGTAACTGTCTGAGCCTCAAGACAATTTATAAAATAACAGTGTTTACCAACGTACGAAAATGTTCGTTTCTTTGGAGTAGCAGATAGCTCTGTTCCAAATTTCATCTTAATCCGTCCAACTGTTTCAGCGTGAAAGACTTTCCAACATACTCATAACTCACAAATCAACGCATGTATACGTTACTTACTAAATGGTTTACACATTGTGAAAAAAACAAAAACCAAAGTAAAAATACTCGCACATACTAAGTATTCCTACTCTTACCCTGTTCATTAAAATTCTCACCGCGCTCGTGCTAGGTGCAGGCTGATTTCTGTGCATTGTTGTACAGTAGGCATGAAGCCAAAGCTTCTCCACCATGCCAAAAGGACGCATGTCACCTAAAATTCCCACTAACATCTTCCATTTTAGAACACTGCTTGAAAACGTGCGCTTCTACAGAATTCTAAAAACGTAACTGTAATTAACTGTAATCTAAGTGAATTTTTGTGGCCTTAATTTTAACGGGACAAAGGTATTTCTTGCTATTGTCAGAACTGTGCATGCTGCGCTTTATAAGTAGTGTGCGCTGGCTGGTTTTAGTGACGTATTGATTTAGTGCGGATAAAAAAACGTTAAGAGCTCGACACGAGGAACCACGTGCGAATAAAAGTATGTACGATGTACCTGTATAAAATTTCAAGGAATATCATATCCTGTATTATGCCAAAAGAACCTATTCTTCAAGTTACAAATTATATCAATCTTTCAGGATGATATTTATCTGTATACAGCATAGCAAAAAAAGCAAAAGCCGATCTGTTGGATCCCATAATGTCATGGTTACTTAACTTTTTTAATTTTAATTTTTAAAGCTGTCAGTATAAGGTCTTCGGATTGTCTTTTAGGTCCGGAGAATGATTTTTGCAGGCTTATTATGGCAGATCAATATGTACCAACCAAAGATCTTAACACATTGATCCTCAGCTTCACACCTGCAGGATTATTCCACTTCATCCCTCCCTTTATCAGCGTATTAGCTTGTAAATGGCTCTTTCATTGGACTTCCTGATAGCTAGCGGTACTTAATGCCCATTTTTCCCGGTTTGGCGCCCTGCCAGGACAAGCCGGGGGCTTGCCCGAGTTTCGCCGAAATAAATATTTCCTGTTGATTTTTTTCCGGGTTTACGAAAATGTCTAAGCATTGAAGTTGGAAATTGGTTTGATCATACGAAGTCTAGATGAGTTTTAGAAAGTGTTTGTTACCAGCAACAGCATAAAGATTTGGAAAGCTGCTTGATCTGATTATAAAACTAGGTCTGTACGTCTTTTGAAATATATTCTTGGAACCAAATAGATTTTACAATATCTACAACATACCTATTCATAAATTGTAAAAATCGGACCATGATTATGGAATATAAATGGTAACACATTTTGTTTGGAAGTTAAATAAACCATTGACAACATTTTTGCTGCATTTTGGTAAGCCAGTGTCCGTTTCACTACCGCGAGGACAGACATTACGTGCCCTGTTACCTACCTATCCCTGTTACCTTCACTGTTTTTTGAATGATTTGTGTATTCGTGTGTCTTAATGTCCTTCTTCTTAAGAACCCCTTCGTTTTATTTTAGGTGGGCTGGCTCAGAGCCGAAGACCAGACAGTCCTCACGATGCATGACCGCACTGTCCTGGGAGCCCGGTACTCCGTCAGCCGGGATTCCCCTCGGACCTGGCAGCTGAGGATCAGACCGCTCCGAGCCGAGGACCGAGGCTGCTACATGTGCCAGATCAACACGCAGCCGAGCATGACGTGGCAGATCGGCTGTATCGATGTGTTTGGTGAGTACAGTAGTGAAGACTAGATGCCCATGAGGACTCACACCCCACTACACAAGGAATAAGAATTCGAAAATTCCTTTGTTAATGTTATTTACCACTAGATGTACTCTAGGATTTAATATGGCATAGAAAAGGCATATTAGCGCAGGCCATCTGATGGTTGGTGGGATCTCAGATTCAATACACATTTTCATTCTTAGGAGTATTATATAATCTCAAGACTGCAATCCTAAGACTGCGATGCCAATCCTGAGGACTAAGATGACTTTATGTCAGTTATTTTACCGGTTGTCTTATTCCTACACCGTAACACAACAAAGCAAAGATGGGGCTTGGCGGTAGCTTAAAGGATAAGCTGGTGGTAGCAATCCTGACAGACCCTGCTGCAGGTGGTACAACCATTAAAATAATATTATCCCCGCCAAAATTCAAACCCATTATTCAGCCAGTTTACATAATCCCACTATTAAATGCGAATTAATATTTGTGTGTGTGTGTGTGTGTGTTAGTTTGTAACTAAAAGTTTCCGAGGGAATAACGATAAACGAAACCTATGCGGATGAAGTCGCGAGCAGTAACTAATTATAAAATGGTTTTATTCTTGGAATGATTGCAGGTCAAAGAGTGCTTTTTTTTTTCTGGCGTCAAATTTTATTCCGTTATTCATATTAAGTTGCCACCAGGTAAAACTGCGATAATTATGTTAGCCTATTGAAATTATATATATCACGGACTGTGGAGTACGTGAAAAGTTCAATAAAATGTACTCATACCTACCTACTTAACGATTTTTGGGCAAATAAACAAAAACTAAAACTTAAAAAAAAAAGTGTAATTCGCAGCATGAGGACACTTTTACACGTCGATAATATGGAGATAATCTAGGAGAGCCTCGGACAAAACCATCATTGCGGAGAAAAAAAACTGCAAACTCCAGCATAAGGCCATTTTTTGAATAAAAAAACAAATACTTTACAGTAAATGTAACTAACAAGGTAATAAAGTATTAAATAATCATTATTTAAACTAGCACAAAATAAACATAGCGAAAATAAATATAAATTGGAATATTGACCGATGGTCCGATTTTTTGAGGAAATGATGCAGATTGATACAAAACCCATTTGGCTCCTCGCCGGCCATACAGTAAAAAAAGTAAAATATGAATCTTATTTATCTCTTAACAAAAGTGGCACTATTAAAGATGCAAATGTATTCTACCAAACTGGCCACTCAACTTTCCCGACCCTCAAGCATGCAAATTGACTGCAACTTGCTGCATAATTCCCAGTTACCTTAAGAAATCCCACGTGCAGTCTTTGTCTTACAATTTCTGCAATAATGGCGCAACTTGGACAGACTTTTAGTTCTAATAAGATTAGTCAGAGGGGGCCACTAGCTTTTTGCACCAACGACTTAGAAAATTTAAAATAAATGTCGCATAATACCTACTTATAATAGGAAATATGAATGACAAATCATCTCTGCAAAATATCTCTAATGAACAGATCACCAAAAGTGAAATTTAAATTTAAATCACCCATGAAATACGTATAATACAAGTATCTTAAATTGATAATTTGACAGCGATTACACAGATAAATCATACACTAAGACGTCAGGTCGGCCATATAAACTCCATGTTAAATTCTGGTTTGCTAGAAACAGATATGTCCGGTTAATAATATCCGGGGTATTTATGATCTTTTTAGCGTTCTCTTGGATGAAATTTGTTCATAATTCACAAACTTAATTTCTCTCATCTCACCTGACTCCAACCAGGCTAAAAACTAAACTTATCATTGAACTAGCAATTGCCCGCGACTTAACATTGTAATGGTGTAAAAAGAACTAAATACCTAGGTATTGCGGGTGGTAGGACTCTGTGCAGAGTCCGTCCGGATCGCTACCACCATCTTATCCATTAACCTACCGCCAAACAGCAGTGTTCGCACTGTTGTGTTCCGGTTTGGGGATAAGACAGCCGGTGTAATGACTAGCATAGAGGCATTCCATCTTAGTCCTCAGGGTTGGCAACGCATTTGCAGTCTTAGTCTTGTAGTCTTGTGAATGCGAATGTCTATGGGTCACAGTTTCCACTTACCATCAGGTGGCCTGTGTGCTCGTTTGCCTTCTCTATGACATAAAAAAAAAAAAAATAGGTCCAGTAGTTTTGTGTATTCGTTAGAAACATACAAAATACAAATATTTCCTATAGCGTATAATAAAGCTATAAGCATTGATTACGAAACAAAACACGAGTGAAGCGAGCGAATCACAGTAAAGTCAAGTAATCACATGAACGACTTATCAATTCAATGAGTTTTACAGAACTCCACCTCGACGGGCTATCGATCAGTGTCTTGCCCCACGACCAAGAAAATAAAAAGGGTGTGGTGAGATATCGGAATCGAACCCGGTGACGTATCTACGGGGTTGAGTTTAGAATGACCCATTTTATAACCCACGACGGCGCGGCGTCGGTCTTTATCTTTACGACATTTTGTTTTAGCGTATTGAAGTACAAATTGAAGGGTTAAGATTTGGTTTTCAAGTATTAACTAATCTTAAGTGTTCTACCGATTTCGACCTACGTGTTCGACCATTTTTTTTTACTATTATTTTTGTCTTTATTGTCCATATTTTAATAAATTGGTTTTACGTTTAGCCATACGTTCTCTTAAGAGGATAAGTTGGCCTTTGTATATCCATGTTGTTTTGTTATTAGATTGTTTATTTCTGTTTGTGCAATGAAGAGCTTACATAAATAAATAAATAAATATCAGGAGGACAAGGGGACAATGTCACAACAAATAACCTAGTCCCAAACTAAGCTCTAGGCTTGTACTATGGGTACTAGACAACGATATAAATACTAACATAGAGAAATATATACTTTAATACATTCGCGCTCATCACACAAATATCTGCCCTCGGGATTTGAACCCAGGACCGCTAGCTTCATAGGCAGGGTCTATACCAACTAGGCCAGTGCGTCGTCGTCGAGATAAAATATTGAAATAAGCATTATACACTTGATCCTGGTCCATCACGATCTGAGATTTATAAAAAAAATGCTACAAGAAAATCCAACTCAAATTAACCTAGTCCTTTTCATATGTTTTGTTATTTGATTTATTTCAATTACAGTAATAATTACAGTAGAAACTGTGTATTGTTTTTTTTATTCGCCAGCTAACTGTATCGCAGTAAGGTTAGGTTAGGTTAGGTTTAATGTAAACCAATCATTGTTTAAAAGGATTAAAACATATGATTATGGAGCAAAATAAGGGTTTATTATCTCGTGCCCAAAATCAAAGTATGGACCGATAATAGCTTAAGGCAGGGTGACCTCGAACCAGGCAATCCACTCATTGTAATAACACAGTGAAAACATACCCTAATACCACTAAAAATACTCTATAATTTAGTCTAAAACCATCTCTATATTACCAACCTAGGGTTCCTAGTTAAAAAGAATGTAAGTCGCCTAAAGATCAAGTGAAAAAGAGCTTAAGTCTAGTATACTCTGTTCATGTATGAATCATTTTGTAAAACAAGTTAAGTCAACTTGTACCCTTATTCACTAGGGCCCCAGCCTTGAGCACGTCACCCTTTACGAGGAGATTAACACCGTTAAACAACCAGGGTGTAAGCTGCCCTGACGACTATTTGATTGCTCAAGCGACGGTTGTCGTGGGGAAACAGCAATCCGGTGTTGATTCTCGTTGACTTTTTAATGCTTAGTTAACAATATTTCTACAAACTTTTTATTAAATTGCAATGTTTTTGTGCCTGTCCTAACCTACGGTGCCCAAACATGGTCACTCACAGAGAGTCAAAAGTCCAAATTGAAGGTTTGCCAACGAGCAATGTAGCGCAGTATGTTAGGTGTCAAAAGGACAGATCGCATCCGGAACACCACACTACGCTACAAAACACGCATAGATGACGTAGGAGAAAAAACCGCCAGGCTTAAGTGGGATTGGGCCGGTCACGTCTGCCGCATGAACCCGGACTGGTGGGCTAGCGTAGCCAGTAGCCACCAAGTGGGTGCCGCAAAATGGGCGGCGTAAACGGGGCAGGCCTAGACGGAGATGGCGGGACGACTTGGACGCATTCCTGAACAACTGGCCGGATGAGGCACCAAATAGGGACTCATGGAGATCAAGGGGAGAGGCCTTTGCCCAGCAGTGGGACACTCATACAGGCTAGGAAAAAAAATGTTTTTATGTATTTCAGTTTGAATATCGGGAGACTATCACGCAAATTGTTCTAGTCCAAAACTAAGCTCTAGGCTTGTACTATGGGTCCTAGACAACGATATAAATACTTAGATACATATCCAAGACTCAGACATACTTTCGCTTATCACACAATTATTTTCTCATACCAGGAATCGAACCCGGGACCAGTAGCTTTGTAGGCAGAGTCACTACCAACTAGACTACATACTTCGTCAAATTTAATTAAAATTTTGCGGGTGGTAGGACCTTGTGCACGGTCCGTCCGGATCGCTACCACTATCTTATCCATTAATCTACCGCCAAACAGCTTTGTTCGCATTGTTGTGTTCCGGTTTCGGGTCGGGTTTCGGGTTCCGGTAATGACTAGCATAGGGGCATTCCATATTAGTCCTCAGAGTTGGCAACGCATTTGCAGTCTTAGGATTGCAGTCTTGTGAATGCGAATGTCTATGGGTCACAGTTTCCACTTACCATCAGGTGGCCTGTGTGCTTGTTTGCCTTCTCAATGCCATAAAAAAAAACACACACACACAGCTGGCAACATTTTATTGAGCAGGGGCACCATTCCACTCGGTAAAACTACATTGCTTTTGATATGATATCGTATGACGAGTACTGACAAAACCATTTTGACGACACGATAGCTAGTAGTGACCCTGCCTTCGAAGCTAGCGGTCCCGGGTTTGATTCCCGGTATGGGCAATGTTTGTTTCTGAGTCTTGGATGATTTCTATGGATTTAAGTATTTATTTCTCTAAAGTATTTATATCGTTGTCTAGTACCCATAGTACAAGCCTAGAGCTTAGATTGGGACTTGTTCTTTTTGTGTGCGACCGTCACTTGTTTATTTTTTACGATAACATAAATATGAAAAGTAATAAGGTCTTACCGAGTGGAACAGAGCTCCTGATGACTATTTTATTGCTCTTGCGCCACGTTACTGTGGGAAAAAGCAATCCAGTGTTGTTGATCGTTGACTTTTTAATGCTGTGTTAACAATGTTTTTTACATATACTGTCACCATTTTGGTTTTATTGAGCTTTGTTTTTATGTCGTATGTGCCGTGTTTTATGATTTACCCACACGTTCGCAAACAATAAAACGTACACTTTGTTAGTTCTTTAAACTTTTTCCTTCTTATTATGTAGATATTTATTGATATTTATTGCAATATCATTTTGGGTTTACTATACTATTTTTTCTTTTAGTACCTATTGTACTGCTTTGGCTATCCAGTTATCTTGACTATTTCTCAATCGTTCAAAGGTTAACTGGAATCCCTTATTTTTGTCTATTTTATAATAATATTGTATCATTTTATTCACGTAGACATATAGACACTGCAAATTTTTGAGGCTTCTTACATGAAAGGTACCCATCTGTCCGGCGCCGATTTGCTTTGTTTTGATATATGTTTGAGCGTAACCTAAAGTAACCGAAACTTATTTTTTTTTAGCTGCGCCTCTACCTGTTGCGTGGAATTGTCCTTCAAAGTATTGAACAATGACTAAACCCTCTAATTTCAAACAAATTGGGATTGTTCATATTTTTATAATTACTCTAATTCGAAAACCATTTTGAGGGATAGGGTTTTAAAGCTGTTCTGCATTATTAAGATTTTGAAATATTTATCTATCTCGGATATTTCGATAAAAGTATATTTAACCTGTGTTTGACTTTCGTTTTCGGCTTGAAGTCCTCCTAGGTGTATCTTACGGGTTAGGCGAAAACCGCATTAAAATAATATGTTTTAATACACTATTACAATCACTTTTTATCATTAGATATCATTTAAATGTAGTACTCGTGATTTATTAGAAAATACCATCCCAGATTTAAAATAATAATGTCATCCATGAAATATCTGCTAAATAAATAAAGATATTAAAACAAAACTATTTTGTAAAATACAAAATTAATGAAATGGGTCTATTAAAATTACTTATTCTTTATAATTTTAGAACGTGTTTTGTTATATCATAGGTTAAACTAATATTTAAATAACAACATCTACAATGAGAAACTTATAACTTAGAAGGGTGTATTTTTGGAAAATATGTGCTCATTATTTTTTCACGTTCCCATAATTAGAGTATAACCAGTAATTAACTAGCAATTTGCTTGATTAAATATCTCTACAGAAATTAGAGGGTTTACTCACTTTTCAGTTCTTTGGAGGACAATTTCTCGCATTAAATTGAGATTGAGCAGCTAAAAAAAATACGCATCTGTTATTTTAGACTACTGGTTAACATTATATCCTCCGGACAGTTAGGTACTTTTCCTTGGTAATAAGGTCCCGTCGGCACTCTTTGATACAGAACCCTAAAAAGGAAAAAGAAACAACTTCAACCATTGACCCAACCATACAAAAAACGTTTGTCAATATTAAACAACATCCTACCAATACCTGGGACAGAGTTATATGACTCATATAGCTCTATCCTTTTCACTCACTGTAACTTGGCAGGTTTTAACGCTATAATGAGCTGTTTTACGTACAACCATAAACGTGTTTCGGTCTTAAGTAGTAATTTCTCCATTCCTTATTTACGAAGTAAGTGCTGGTTGGTAAAAGGGCTATGTGTTGAGACCACAGGTGCTGCCGTAAACGGAAAACGGCTCATTAATATATTAGTGTGTACGCAAGTTACACTTTGGGTAAATGACATGAAATGACAGGGCGGAAAATAACTGGTTTAGTTTCAGGTTGGCTAAAATGGGTTCCAATAATGATACAAGCTATAAAGTGCTTTTGAAATAAGAATGCGTGAAAAGCTGCATTTTCTTCCTAGGAGTAAAATGAAAATACATTTTTTGGCTGTCTATGAATATTAAATATCGTGAAACAGATCTACAAGGTCAAATTGAAATTAAAATCAATCATGGATGATACATTTTAGACTGATAATTAGACAGCGATTAGACAGAGAGATCAGATAAGTACTGAGAGGTCATGTAAAGGTTGCATAAAAACTCATGTTGAATTCTGTTTTGCTAGAAAGTAATAAGAACAAACCTTTGTTGGCTCATATGTACGAGTATCTTGGTTATTTTATAGATCTTCAAAAAATGATTTTCCTCAACTGTTTTATATGAATGTATTTTTTATAGAAGACAGCAAATGTCATTTGAAATAGATGGCAGTCCAAAAATAATATGCGAATAAAAAATATTAAAGTTTTTTTCTTAATCTTTCTTCAAATGACTGATCGAACTTGTAATGAAAATTGCTTTCTCCTCAAAAATCGTATCCAGTATGTTTCTCGTCAATCACAAAACATATTGCAATAATATTTCTTATTGGAAAACATTTTCGAGTGAGTAATAAAATGTTATAAAAGCACATGGCATCATGAGAAATGTAAGAAATGTTTTATTTACAAAATAATGATGTAAAGAAATAACGACGAAAAATCCCTCATTCTGTTAGGCTTTCGCGAAAATAATATTATCAAATGATCTTAAATCGTATTAGAAAAATTGATGTGGTTCACAGACCAAATATATATTACACAGTAGTGTAATGTTTCTAAATGTAAAACCAACAAAACATTTATTTATTTTATTTCTTGAATTGAAAGTCATTTTTGTTATTGTTACGTAACCCATATGCTTGCTTTGTTTACATTTCCATAGACTATAGTTGTCTTTGGTTTTATTTAATTGATTCTGTTTCCTTTGTGTTGCCAACTTTACCAGGCTATAAATTTTATGGTCGTTTGAGACGTTCAAGATAATCTCGAACAAATGATTGTATTTGATCCTTGAGGTTTTTCTTTTAGCGTTGTTTTGTGTTAAGTGTGTCACTTTCGCTTTTTTCACCAAGCGGTTCCAAACTTCCAACTGAAGACCGGTGCTGGCTTTACGGCTAGCGAATGCTGAGTTGGGACCGTATCGCAACAATTTTTCTGTCTTGATATTTTTTCTATCTATGTAATGTGGTTTTGTTTTGTTGCCAATAAATCTTTAAGTATCTTTTAATATAACGACATCTTCGTGAACCTGTTGATTGCTGTAAAATATTGAGTAAACTTCTGCTTCATGTACAGACATACGAGTGGGAGCTTTTGTGGCAAAAACGTCCAGTAACTAGGGACTTCCTTTCGATATTAAATTTATCGATACCTGTTTCAGACAAAGTTACATTTCATGATATATACAGGGTGTATTTGGAAGTGCGAATCAAATGAAGCAGGTCAATAGAGGACGTCTAGAGCTATCGAACTCACCCTCATGTATGTTCAGCGATTTTTACTTATTTCTGAGATATTGATCATATTAATCTGTTTTTTTGTAATTTTTCCTTGTGCATGTCACGAAAAATTATTAAGTTCATGTTTTATTTCGCAATTTTTTTCAGTGGTATCTTACATTATTAGAATCATTACGAATCAGTGAAGTTTTTAAACCTATTCGCTCGTTTTTTTAAAGTTTTTTTTTAAAGTAAGAGTTGTTTTTTGGGTTTAGTTTGTACACAAAATTCGGCTTATTCTTTTTATATAATTCGTGCTGAGATGCGGCTGAGATTTATATATTTTACGTCACGTTACGTTTAGAATTAAAGCCTAGCTAATTTAACGAAGCGGTAATTTTTTGATTACCGCAAGTTCTGTTTCTGGGTCTTGAATGTGATCCATGGATTTCTCTCTATAAGTATGTTTATCGTTCCCTAGTACCATAGTACCAACAAGAGTCAAGCGTGTTATTGCCATTTAGCATTAGTCCCTTGTTTATTACACATGCGAAAGTTTGCGTCTCTGTTTGTTCCTCCTTCACGCTGCAACGGCTAAACGGATTAGGATTAAATTTGAAATACTACCTAGATACTTTTATAATCGAAATCTACTCGGACGAAGCCGCGCGCGGAAACTAGTTATTACTTTATAAGAAACCTGGCAAATAAATGCAGTTTAAAGTCTTAGAAGCCACACTGCTCTGACGATGTCCCACTTATAAAATAGACTTTGCTAAAGCGCGTAAATAACAAATTTACTACAAAGCAAAATGCACTTACTAATTAAGTTTGTAAGGCGCATTTTGCTCCTCATTCAATTTGTTAGTTACGCGGATAACAGTATTACCGACGACTTAACTTAAGAAGGATTAGTTAACGATGGATTAAGAGCAATCTAATGGTGGCCGTTTAATGCTTAGTACACTTGATAGCGTATTTTGATTCTCTTCAATTTAATTGTTGATATTTTTTTAGTATTTAAAGTTCAGGATTTAATTCAAGACGTGTTTTAAATTTAAACTAGTGATTTTAAACATGAACACTACATTTTTTTGTGGTTAGATAATTTTCTGTCATACTTTTTATGTAACCAATGAAAAAAAAGACACTATGATTTACATAATTGGTTTCGAGTATTGAGAATTCGATTATCGTTTCCCTCGGGTAATTCTTTCCAGGCAAAATCCAGGGTAAAAGCTATGTCCATTTCAAATTTCATCCAAGTCCATCCAACCGTTGCAGCGTGCAGTTGTAACGGACTAACACACACACACTCTTACATTTATGATTATAGTAGGATTTTAATTGAAATCAACCAGACATAACTTTTAAATGAATAAACCCGACCTGGCGTCAACCTTCACTTTTGGATGCCACCCTCAGGTACAGAGATACAACATAGTCAACTGACTACACCCGTCTTTGTCCGTCGGGGATAAAAGAAATGTATTTATTTACTAAGGATATCAACAAAAAATATATCATTTTCTTTAGCTAAGATCATAAAACCTAATTCTAAAGACCTAAATAGTGAAAATCGTTTATATGGAGAATGAATAGTTTGTAGTTAACCCGAAATTCATCTTTATACAATGTTGCCAATAAAGTCACTCAATTAAATGTCACGTATCCGTTCAAACTCATCTTAACTGTGGTAATAAATTTTTAGTCTGGCAACGAGAATAAAGGCACGTATCGTTGCAACAGTGTTGCCAGGGCTATTACGCGGTTGGATATTTCTTTACTTTGTTGTAAATTATTGTTGACGATAGCTTTTGATTTGCTAGAAAATTGTGGTTGTAAAATATCGTATATAATCATAGAGGGTAAAACGCGCAAAATATTACCTTTTTTTTTAATTGCTAGCCCTTTGCGTTTCAACTCTACATTTTCTATCGACAAGTCATCCGTCACTGTAACATTTGCTACTGGCACAACGAACTCCAAACAAACTGGCGCAAACCAATTCTAATTTTAAAAACGGCGCCAAAACTTTTTTATTGCCAGCCAGCAACTTATGGCAAAATCTCGAAGTCCGTTCCGAAACTAACTCCACTGAGTTTAGTAATTTTGTAGTCTTGCCTGTATTTGCATGGCACGGGCCGCGATTTCTTTTTCAATTTCGAACTTGTTCAGTTCTTTATTGAGGCTGGTGTCACTTGGTGCGACACGCGAGCTGTTAGTGGAACTAGTGAGGTTTTCGAACGGGAAACTGTATTTATTGAGTCGGATTTAGGTTGCGTGGAAGGCAGCTCACGTAAATCTGGCTGGCTATTTCTAAAGGCATCTTAAGGCGAGAAAGAACAAAGTTGTTTTGATTTATCTGAACGACTTAGAAAATTGTTAGCATTTGTTTGGTTGGATTAGGTCTTCGTATGATAAATAATAAATATAATAAAATTAAAAAATGTTAGTTTTAGAATATTAGCTTGGTGTTTAGAAAAGTGTTCGTTTTGTAAAAAGTTTTTTTTAAATTTATTATGAAATATTATAATATGAGTTGAGGAGCAGGGTTCTTAGATGCAATAATCTTGAATTAGTACAGATTAAGGGGTATTTTCAAAGCACTCTTTTAATTTTAGATATATTCAGGTTTATTTTTAAATATATCATAGAAAATTACATTGTTTGTGTAACACAGGTACCTTAATTACGACGTTATTAAGTAATACAGAAAAGAAGCTTATTTATTTGATAGCGTATTTATTTCCTGTTTTTCCTTTTCTCTTATTTATTCGTGAGATAATAAGAACGTTACATTGCTTTTTTGATTTTGCTCGTCTTCCTCCTTTTTTTATTATTAAAAAGTGTTTTGTGTAACCTAGTCCCAAACTAAGCTCTAGGCTTAAACAATTACTTATATAGAGAAATATATACTTAAATACATAAAATAACATCTATGACTCAAGAACAAATATTCGCGCTCATCACACAAATATTGCCCTTACCGGGATTTGAACCCAGGACCGCTAGCTTCGTAGGCAGGGTCACTAGAGTACCTACTCGTTTCTGTAGTGATTTTTTATATTCAGTGAACTGATAATTTATTTTTTGTGTTGTGTATTTGTATCAGAAATATATAAAAGTAATCAAAAAAGAGAGTCAACTTACCTGCTACTGAAAATTTTAAATTTTATCATGAAATTACTATTAAAAATGTATCATGAAACCTTTGACTAATTGTAAGTAGCTCTTCGCACTTTTGTACTATTACAATGCTATAAAGTTGAAAAATACATCTCTCGTTGTCGACTGTACACCCTTCGACAGATTCGTGCAGCAGTTCAAACATGACGTCACAGTGACAAAGCATTAGTGCGCAAGTATTTACCCTGCCAAGTTTCGGTCAGTGAAAGAAACTGAGGTTATAAGTGACATTTAGCGCGACACCGGTTAACTAACAAATTGAATGAGGAGAGCGTTAGGCTTTATGTACCATCAAAAACTTTGAATATTGATCCACCATAGAACCTTGTCATAATGAGAGCGTCAATCGAACGAGATAGAAATTACATAGGAATTAATCGTTGGTTTTGTAGTGGGTTATCAATTACCTACATAAAAAAATGACGTACCTAAGCATGGATTTAGATTAACATATTTCTTTTTTAAATTAATTTAAGTAGGTAGATATAATTAAGAGTGTTTTTAAAATTCGCCAACAAACTGTTACCGCAGTTTGGCGAAGTGTTTTATAAAAAAAAAGTGTACTTTATTAGAGGAAATATATGAAAAATGAAAATAAAGTCAGTGACCGTACCACAACCACACCAAATCTCAGCAACCAAAAGTGGTGGAGTCAAAAATAATGGTTACCACTGACGGCAAAATGTGGTCCGTGTGAATAGAATTATTTGTTTTCATAGGAATTACCGTCCGACCACATCGCAGCAATGTGTTTAGTGGCTGCGATGTGGTGTGGTTGTGGTAAATTTGAAGCAAGCCTTTCGTACGTATGTATCTATCTTATCTTATCTTGTCTCACCGATGGGCCCTTTCGGATATGCTTCGACCCCTTTAGAATCTTTTGTGCAATTATCCTCTTACACACTCAGCTGCTCGAATGTGCAGGTTTCCTCACGATGTTTTTCACTTTACCGTAAGAGCGTCGGGTAATGTACAGTACCCCAACGAAAATAGGCAGTTTTTGCGCTTTAGTGCATTGACATAGTAAACATGAAACAGAAAATCAAATGAAGCACACGACAATGGCAATGACATTTACAATACTCAACATGGATGACCGTATTGTTAGTTAGAAAGAAACATTGGTACATGGCGACCGTGAGGTTTGAACTCGGTACCTTACGATCACGAGTCGACCCCCTAAGCCACTGGGCCACCGACGCTCTCACCATACCTAGTAAATCAATAAGGTATATTTTGCTTCTTATTTAATTTGTTACGCAGTTCGGTGCTATCACCGGCGATTAATAATTTTGTCCCTTTTGGAATTTGTCAAGTTCTGACAGCTTGTAATACGCCGTCAAGTAGGGTTGTCGATGGTGTGCTCTGGATCTATAATAAATAAGCAAGATTAATTGACTACTGTGTATTGAATAATAAAACTGCATCGTATTTTGTTGGACAGGTTCTACTTATACAACCAAATACAAGGTAATTTAATTCAATACAACATCGTATACAGTAATTAGTATTTGATCTGTTATGCTATTGTTTTTGACTCGGCCGCCATTGACATTACGATGACAGGTCAAAAACGATATGGTTTTTACCGAGTTGAATAGAGTCTCTAAACAAATGTCGTGCTGTAAAGAAAGTATTATCATAGAATAGTTAATATTACTATGTACAGAAGCGTCATGCTGAAATAGGGGACAATAAAAAAATCCGTAGTAAATAACGAAAGAAAATATGCTGTAGTGTTTTGAAAGATTGATTTTCTCTTGCACGTATGTGCAGCACAGGAGGATTTAAACCATTGAAGACAAAAATTCCAGGCAGTGAAAAATATTGTTTTATAGTTTTGTCTTTCGCTGCCTCAAACTTGCATGTGTATGTGTGTACACTAAAAAAGAAACAGAAACACAAAAGGTCCGTAAAAGGCGGACTTATCCAAGTAGATAGTCGAGTTTCAGAATGTAGCTAAGTAGTATTTTCGTATTATATAATAAACGAATCTCAATACAATCTTTAAAAAAGACTAGCACGTTCAAACCTTAAAACATTTTCATAAAATTCTCAACAGGCCCATTTATTTGCCCTCAAACATTCATCCAGCTCACCGCCCACATTGATACACTTAAGTGTCAATAGGGGGATAATTTGAAACTCCATCGCAAATCCCTGATGATGGATTGACACGTTTGATCCCGGCCGGGGTGTTTTCAAATATTCCTAAATAAAACGTTGATCTATGGAGCCAGGATCAAAGGGTTGATAGGAGCCATTTTTGATTGGCGGTTGGCTCGGTGGGATAATGTTGACACGAAGCATCAAAGAGTTCGATCGAATGCTGAAAAGATTTAAAAGAATATAGGATGGAAATTTAGTATGTAAAAATGACGGGTAAATTGTGATGTAAATATGGGAGGGTGTGTGTTTTTATTTGGATGTGATTTACCTTATAAACTGTGAATATCATAGAGGCATTTTTGTAATTCAAGATAAGAAACACTTTTTGATATTGAATCATACATAATTAAATGAATTATTAGGGAAAAATAACTTTTACTTCGTACAAATAATAAAGCCACAGTAATAGTTGTTGTCTGACAACTGTAATTCTTAATAATTAGCAGAGGCGTCACACAAATCCAATATTTTCGTTTTTTTTTATACCACATCAAACTTCATTCCTGATTGATAATTCAAACTACAACATAACCATAATGATTTGAACGTAAGTAGTTATATTTGGGATGTGGCCTATCTGTTAATTTATTACTCTTTGTAAAATGTCAAAACGACAACACATCACTGTCAGGTACCTATCCATCTCTATGCATATAATGTAGTTTTTGCTTAATTATAAATCGTAGAAATACTTATTTAAGCACCGTTTTGATATTTTGAACGTTATAAGTAAGACAATGAGATTTATTTTAATCGTTAATAAACATCATTACATCATTAAATTTAAATGACGTTAATGATTCGTCTTAAATAATTAACATTTCTAAATTCAGTCTCACAATTCATTCACAAAAAAAATAACCTTCCAAAAAAACAATCCTACATTCCAACTTCACCGTAGAGCTTAAGAAATACTAAACAAAATGGCGGAACGAGAAATGTGGGTCCCAATCTCGAATGCAAATGGACCCCGAGTCGACGTAAACGGTTAAAGTAAAAAAGTTTCCGTGTTATCCAACCAGGGGACTGTAAATCACAACAATATTGTGGAAATTTACTTTTCCCCCGAATTTACTTTGTGTTTTGCGTGAAGTTTGCGCGTTAAAAATTGGCAGCCTCTTTGCGGGGGTTTAAGCGGTTTTTGTCGCCGTTTATGTGTGTTTCTGGTCTCGATATTGTTTGGCTCAGTGCATTACTCACAATAACTGTTGCAACGTTTGTCGCTTCTGTTTTTTTTGCCTTTGGCGTTTCTGTTTAGTATAGGATTTTGGGAAAATAAATTGCCCGTGTTTAGTTTCTA
The DNA here is from genome assembly GCA_923062465.1 of Acleris sparsana. Classification (NCBI taxonomy): domain Eukaryota; kingdom Metazoa; phylum Arthropoda; class Insecta; order Lepidoptera; family Tortricidae; genus Acleris; species Acleris sparsana. Next base: position 3,778,642 of record OV281302.1, on the reverse strand, counting down.
TTTAATATACCTATATTAAATCATCATCATCATCATCATGTCTGCCGAAATACGTCCACTGCTGGACATAGGCCTCCCCCAAGGCTTTCCACTCAAACTCATACCATTGGGGGGAAAAATGCCGTAGTCGCCACGCTTGGCAGGCGGGTTGGCGACCGCAGTTATACCATGTAGTCCGCGGAGGACGCTGCTGCCCATCCTCCGGTTTATCCCTTAGTCGCCTCTTACGACACCCACGGGAAGAGATGGGGTGGTGTTATTCTCGGCCGGCACCAACACAGCAAACGAAATATTAAATAGAAACGTCTTATTAGGGTTAAAACTCGGGACATGCAACTGTTGGTGGTCGCCTAAAATTATCTGTTCTGAATTATAAAGTTACCTGTTTGCTTGCCAAGCATACTTAGTGGTGGTATGACCTTATCTTATCCCTGAACCTACCACCAAGCAATGTTCACATTTTTGTATCCCGATGTGGAGATAAAACAGTCAATGTGATGCAATCGTAACGCATTTGCAGTGTTAGAATTGCGATCAAAAAAAAATATTCAAAAATTAAAAATGGCTTTATTTGCTTAAAATGTGGTACAAAGGTTGGTAGTTGCATAATCATAAACGCGCACATTTTACCAGCAGCTGGCATGCAAAATATAAAACGAAGTAATAATAAGTATATCCGTGTCAACACCTTTATTTTAAACAGTTCAATGTTTCAATAGATATTTACCTACTTACAATGGACTAAAATACAAGGAACACAGTGAGAGCTAATTCACATCACCAATATAATTTCTTATAAACATAAAGGGTCAATATAATCATATTCAATGTCAGTATTTTAATAATTAAGTAGATGACTCGAGAGTTCTCCGAAAATAAAAATTGATAAGAGCTATTTAAATCTAATAATCAGTCAGTCTACAAAATGATTGAAGTATTCATCGATTACGGGATAGTCTAGAGATTGTAAATGCCTAAGGGTCTTTGTCTTGGTTCGTGATACATTGCGTCGCTATAGCTCTCGGTTAAATAATATTAAGACAACCCGTTATTGGATTGCTACAATTAAACTGGGCCTTTAGCTTGACTTTGTGCCCATTAGCCTCTTTGTCATATACCTCTAAAACCTAGTTTTCCTCCTCAGTGCCTCCGGACATCGTGAGCGATGATACGTCCGGGGATGTGTCTGTTCAGGAGTTGGAGAACGCAACCCTCACCTGCAAAGCGACGGGGCACCCTCCTCCGAAGATCACTTGGAGGAGGGAGGACCACGAGCCCATTCTGTTGAAGAAGACACTGTCCAGGGAGTTTATTAAAGGTATTTACGAACCCTCGGAACGATAACAAAATTACTAAGTGCATTTTGAAAGAAAGTTTTTGATTAAAGACTTTATTTTTTAGACTAACCCAACCTTAAAGGAATTAAATCAGGTCATTTACTTTACATACTTTTACTTTTATGCAAAAAATATAATTTGCCCACCTACTCATAAATCATGACTTTGATCCCCTAAAAAGGGATCAAAGTGACCAATCTTCGTTGTTTTGTTTAAACGCCAGAAAAGGTGCGATTTCTGATTATGGCGAAAATAATGTATCCATCTACGAGTACATATCTTTATACATGAAGTAGCTTCAGCGTGACAGGTGTTCTCATACGGAGTACTTTAATATATTTCTGGAAAGGGCATTGAAGAATTCTGAAGTAGAATCTCAAACATAGCAGAATTCTTGGCATAGCGACAGTTTCAAGCGACACCGTTCTAAGATATAAATAATTTTACCTCCGTGTGGAACTTACTAAGTCCATGTATGGGAAAACTCTTCAGTCTTGCAGGCTCCAGCACTATTAGTGACTTTCAGCACCAAGCACCACTCAAACCGTACAACGAAGATTGTTTACTTTGATCCCTCTTTTGATTGGAGTAATCCTTCAAATTCATACGATCAAAAACGTCAAAAACGATTTTAACATATTTTTTTGCCAATCTGCTAGAACACTGTCCATGGCTTTCAGTAACCAAAGTAAGATTTACCTTTATTAAATAATAGAACGTGTTTAGTAACCTTTTACCTTTTTATACTGGACAGGATTGAAGATCAACCGTGGAGACAATGAGAATTGGTAATTTTAATCCCTTTTTATTGAATAGGTGGACAAAATTAATTTATTTCATAAAAGTCCTTGAACACTACCTAAGTGTTATTTTCTTTTTAGAAGATTAGGCTAACCTTAATTTAATAACAATAGTTTTTAACCTTTTTCCCTAATTATAGAGTAGAAGGCCCGGCATTGACTATCGATTGTGGAGGCTGGCGGCGTCACGTAAACCATACAATGGAGATTGGTTACTTTGATCCATTTTTGAGGGATCAAATTCATGTTTTCCAAATAGATGGATAGATATTTTTTTCAATTATGAATTTGTTTTTATTTTCTTACTTCAAAAACAAAGATAACCTAAATAAATAACAAATTTCATACCTTATTATAGTGTGTAAGATAAATAAAGGATAATTGCTGAAGATTATAAATTTAACGTCTAACCTTCAGGTACACTGATTAACAAAATAAGTGGTGATTTAGAAACGTTCTCGTAATTAATAGTCTTAATTTGTCCTCAATTTTTACATTGAAAATCTTTCTTGTTATTGATAGTATCAAAATTTGAGAGTAATAATTTTGATAAATGTAATTGAATAAACCCTCAGTTAAAAAAGGATTTAGCAAGAAAATATTAACAGCCAGCAACATCGCTATTATGCTGCAAGCCGGACCATTTTTGAAAAAATATAGTTTTAGTTTTATTTTGTGGAACATTTATGATTATAGAGTGATCGCTTCATACGTCGTTCTTCGAGTTGGCGAAGCGCGATAAATGGATAATTTTATGGATATCACGGATAAATATTCTGTATGTTAGATCGTTCTTAATGAATGGAATGATGGGACCAGATAGATCATCAAGCTATTTCAATAGCACGTACCAATAATTGTTTAAATTAATTTACGCACGCAGACCTCATTATTTAACAATTAATCAAATGGTTAATGAGTGACCTAATGAATTGATGGTACAAATTTAATGTCCTTTTATCAGATTTACTGCGTTTTCCCAAACATTTGCATCGGTTGTATAATTAAGAGGAAATGTGGACTTTAATCTGTCCACAGTGTCCACATACACAATTTCTCTGATTGGCGAATTTCGTTGTTAACATTTTTATACCTTAAAAAGCTGACGCTATACATAATTCGTTGAGTGGTGGAAGGACCGTGTACAGGGTCCTGATTGACACCACTATCATACTCTATGAACTGCCACCAGAGGGCCCTGCCAAGAGGCACCAGCTAACGTTTCTATCGTTTCGTTTTAAACTAATAGCGTCACGGGTAGATGACGTGATACGAAAAGTCACGTGATCTACCAGTAACGCGATTGGTTAAAAACGAAACGAATCGTTAGAAACGCTAGCATAGTGCATCTTGGCAAGACTCTCAGACAATAATGTTTGCTTGTTATGTCGTGGTGCAGAAGTACTCTAGGGAGTCGGTGTATAAGTCGGTAGCTTATTTGATACTTGTGGTTGCCATCGTTAGATTGTAATCTTGTAATTGCAAATATCAATGAATCTCGGTATCCACTCATCATCAGGTAGGTGGCCTGTTTGCTTGTTTGCCTTCTCAATGATTTTTTTTTTGATTCATTGTACGTTCAGTCGAAATATATACATTATGGAGGAATAATCAACCCTTCATAAGGCAGAGGGAATTTACAAAAAAATATTTTTAACTAATGTTTATAAAATCAAAAAATCCAGTGGAAAAATATAAATAAAACGATTCATAACGCCACAATCAGGCTTAGCCATTTTACTGATTTCTTAGTATGCGAGTTCATTATGATGTTTTAATTTGCTGATTATTAGCATATTAAATTGTAAAAAAAAGCGGTCGTCAATTAAAAAATAACTAAAATAAAGCTGAGCGTAACACTGGAATTTGAGTCAGCGCTGGTCTTCCATTGGAACCATCGGGAGAAACCACGGAAGGATACACACACAATTATTCTAACACACAAACGAACTAAGAAAAATGAAAATAAAAAATATAATTCAAACAGTTGTATCAGGCAGCAGGGGCATGTTGTATAAAGCTACAATCTACAATTTTACAGTTCTACACTGCTCAAATGGCTGGTCCTCATTGGTCGAGGTTGTTTCAAATGGAAACTTGTAACCTGTAAGCTATATAAAACAGAACCAAAAGAAAGTGTCATTTGACCCCCGTATTAGTTTGCATAGTATCACGATGGGTCAGGATTAATCTTCCTTACATACACTCAGGAGCAAAAAAAACGGGTCAGTGTGCGTTTTTCATACTAAAGAGGCTATTTCGAAGCCTGGGTTCCTCGCCAGGGAATGCGTTTAGTGAAATCTGATGATGAATACCTCGAGCATCGATACATGACTTCCAGAGTGCCTAGGATACCCAACTGAATGAATCTGCGGTTAACGCCGGAATTGTGCATGTTCAGTAAAATGGCAATAAAATGTAAGGAAATCCAAGTGCTGACCCGAACTCTCCCGCTGTGGTGTGAACTGATTGTGCGATCAGTTAGGTATCTTAAGAACTTTTGACCTCCTCAATTAAACCTCGGAGTATCCACCATTGAACCTCACTCAAAACAACCCCTGGCGAGGAACCAAGGCTTCAAAATCGTCTCGTTTGTATGAAAAACGCACTCTGATCCGGTATTTTTGCTCCTGAGTGTACATCAGTTAGTTTCACTCACTGTAATATACTTAATAAAACTACCTTTTGTGAACGTTAGTATTTTCAAATCAATAAAGAACCGTTGCCAACACGTACAATAATTAAAATTATTAAAAACTTTTTCATAAGAAGTTAAAAACTACGTTAAAACTTTTGTTGCGTAATTACTCGGGATTATCTAATATTCTGGTGGTATTTTTTAAATAGCCGAAACCTTTGGAATATTCTATGACTGTAGTGAATTACTATAAGAACTGTGATTACTCCATAAAATTCATAGTTCAAGTGATGTGTGTTAGTGATATTAAACTTAAGGATAAAAGCATTCAGTTATCAATATAATTGTAATATTTAAGTAAATTTTATGTAAACCACTTCATAAACAACTATAAATGGTTGACTAAGAATAATGTTCAACTATTTCTCTAAGTGGTTTTCAAATTTCTTTCCATCCATTCAGTCTGTATGTAGCCACACTTTTGGGAATACCCCTTTTCATTATCACGCTACTCTTCTCGGTCTACGCTAATTGCATCCATTTCCCCCCCGCCGTGTTACGGATGTCATCCATCATCCAATTTCCATATTAAATAATATGTAAAAATCAGCAGTATCCCATTTAATAGTTAAAACAGAAAATCAACCACCATCTCAATGACAATTGATCTTACGTGACATGAACATGTTCCCATTAAAACCTTATGTCTTTTGTCATACAGTTGAGAGTTACGTGGGCAGTTCGCTGCCGTTGTGGCGTGTGGATCGCAAGCAGATGGGTGCATTTCTGTGCATTGCGTCCAACGACGTGCCGCCAGCAGTCAGCAAACGAATAATTTTACTTGTAAATTGTAAGTAGTAATGTTAAAATTAACAAAAAGAGTTTTTATCGTATGCCCTGTCAATAAAACCCGTTTGACCGTCTCAGAATACCATAGTAACCAACAATACCAAAATGGCAAAAGGGTCTTATTCTTTACAATAAAACTTAGTTGCTTTTGAAATGCTATCGTATTGTTTTTAACTAAAACCCGTATTCTAAAACAATACTTAAGGGATCCTTCACTGAGTAAACGCACTGCGTTCAATACAGCTTTGTGATTGGTCTTTTTTGACCGACCTTTTTTTTATGAGATGATTTGAACCACCCCCTGTGCGTTCGTGAGCATTGTGAGACCTCATCGTGACGTTTGCGAATACGGGTGTAAGCCGCCATTTCTGTTAAGTAAAGAAGAGCTATCATAACGTTGACAATACGATATGTCTAAACCATAAATATTTTTTCGAGTAGGATAGAGCCTTATTGACAGTCCATAAAAAAAGTTAAACAATTACTCAGCACTCTACACTTGAGAGCAGGACTGTTAAGTGGGTATAGAAATTGTGAACAGAAATGTAGAAATAATATTTATTGTTTTCTATCCTACCGGCTTCGCCAGTTACAGTATTGAAACTAATTAATAGGTTTAGTTCTTAATGTTAATCAATTCACAGTTTTAGCAAATGGAAATCAATGACTTTTAAAATTTTGCTAGCTATATTTTCGCTGCTGTCTAATTAAACAGTATACCTATAATATAACCTAAAAATATAATAATGAATTGGATTTTTAACAACCAATTTTTCGACAGTTGCACCGACAGTCAAAGTGCCAAATCAGCTGTTGGGGGCGCCACTGGGCACCGATGTCAAGCTCAAATGCTACGTTGAGGCCTACCCAAACACCATCAATTATTGGATTAAGAATAGAGGAGAGATGCTGCTTGATGGGTAAGTACCCACGACACGACACGTTAGCAAAAGTGGTAGTGACCCTGCCGAAGCCAGCGGTCCCGGGTTAAAATCTCGGTAAAGGCAGATATTTCTATGACGAGCGCGAGTATTTTCCTGAGTATTAAATGTTTTCTATGAATTGAGTTATGTCTTTCTCGATAATAATATAATAAGTTTATCCTACAAGCCTTTAGAACTTAGTTTGGGACTAGGGAAATTTGGGTTATACTGTCCCCTGATATTTATTTATTTATTAACATGGTGATATAATTATTGATTGAAACAATAAACTCATTAAAATGAATATTAAAAAAAAAATGTTTGTATAAAAAAAGAGATAACAAATAATTATGACTTAGACAAAATAAGGCAGGGATGTAAAGAGGCTTAGTTATCTCTTTAAAGGATCTCTTAAAGTTAACCTTTTCGCTATTAAGAAATATCTAATGCCAATGAACAGCCAGAAAAAAAAAATTAAACCCAAATTATGCAGTTGACAATTTCAAAATAAATAAATCTTTGCTAAAAGTATCCTGCGCCATTGTCCTGAAGATGCTGGCATTTTATAGTATTTATGTAAGACAGTAACAGTTTTTAAAACTAAATTGATCAATTACATCATAATATTCGTACTTGTGCGAGATAAAAGGTTGTATAAATTAACTGATCACCTTAAGATGCTCGTCTTAAGACGTCGAAGTAAACTTCAAGTCTAAGAAAATTGCTATTTGTGACGTGTCTTCAGACAGACATCTCAGATAAGATTCGAATATTTAAACGGTCGCGTCAGCGATTTTTCATTTTTTTATTCTATTGCGTAAGTTACTTAATGAAAAAAATACAGTGCTTTTAAAGAATCGGTAAACAATTACGTACCTTCCGGTCTTCCAGACATATTTATTTTTGTGAAAAACGTAATCGGCTCTATTTATAATACAAATTATCTGTTTGGAATAAATAAAAGTATATTTAAGAGAAAGCTAAAGAAACATCTATTAGATACACTGCCTTAGAATTATATATTTGGTATGTCGAACTAAACATTGTATAACATTAAGATTATAGTACTGTTCTTGTTCTTTTCAAGTCTTCCTGCAGTCAAACTGTCCTAAAACAGTTTTGCAAGGCTTTTGATTTATTTTTAAGTTTTGTTGTTGGTTTAATAAATAAATAAATAATAATAATAAATAATAAATTACATTCATAAAGGTCTTTAAGAGCTGACGACAGCCAATAAAACATTCTACTTCGATTTCGTTTAGAGTGATTTGGGGATGTTACTCTTCAACAAATTACGAGAAGAAATAAATTCAAGATATAAAAAATCTTTGCGAATAAAACTACAGAAGAATCGACAAAATATTTTTACTGGATAAGAGAACGAATATCGCTCACCGGCTTTTTCTCGTGAAACAGGTTAAATATCTTTTACATACCTTATATTTTTAAAGGAATTACTTTAAGAACAATTTGTAGTGTTCTGAATGATAATTTAAGTAAATGGTTTTTCTTTTTAAATTTTATATAAAATACAATAATTTAATTGCGATACTTACGTACCTATATACTACCTACATATGCCTCCGCAACAATAAGCAATATAAAAACGGTCTTTAAAAAAAAACTCAGAACTACAAAATTCTGGATTTCGATCAATAACAACAGGATTCTGATAAAAATCATGCTATAGAGGTTTGTCTCAGAAGGATGCAATTTTTTTTTTTATTGCTATTTACTTACTGAGAAAAAATAATTCCATATTATCAGTGTTTGCTACGCCCGCTTTGGATTAGTGGTCAGAATGACGTTATTTTGCTTGTAACCGCGTTTTGATTTTGAAGTCTACGAGCTGTGACGTAAAAAAAAAATAGCAGAAATTGGTTAATTTATTTTCCTAGTAAATTATAAACACAAAAAAAGAATTTGAGACATCTATAAATAGTCAAGTTTTATTTTTGGAAACCTTTAAAAAATTTTTTCCGGCATTTTGACTGTTTGGAATTATATAGTGTACCGACAACTCAACATTCTTATAGAAAGTATAAGAAATCATATTACCATCATTGTTTAAACAACTTCCGCCACGCTAACTGACATGAATAACAAAGTATCAACAAAGACCATCTTACCTTGTACACAAACTCCGAACAAAAGGCCACTATCAACACGAAAACCTACGGCGTGCAAGCAATTCTCGCCCTTACAAACAAGGTGTAATGCTCCGGATAATCGCGGAGCGTTGTAATGATTCGTAATAAGAGGAAGTTGGCCTTTTCTACAACAACTCGGTTCTTAGTTGTTATTTTGCTAGTCGAAACTTAAGAACCAGTAAGTCTGACTTGAGTTTGTTCGCATTGTTAATGCACGTAGGGGTCAGGTTAAACTAGATTAACTGAACGACGTCGTCTTTACTCTGAAAGGGAATAAGGAAGCAGATCTTTATGGTTTGTCTTTGTTTCTTATACGTTTACTTGCTGAGTTAATTTTCTTCCAGATAGACTGGAATTTATTCGTTGAATTTGGGTTTTTGCAGTCTTGTCTAACTTAATTGGTAGACGACAAATTAAAAATACAAATTAGTTAAATTAAACACTAAACTAAATTTTACAAAAATACAATACATTTGAAGGATACAGGGTTCATAATTGATACATTTATTTTATTTCCATTTTTGTAAACATGATGACCTCAATAATATTAAGTATTGAGTATTTGAACTGATCTTATTTCCTTAAAACGTACCTTTATTGAATTGGAATTTGCGGGTGGTAGGACCTTGTGTAGGGTCCATCCGGATCGCTACCACCATCTTATCCATTAACCTACCGCCAAACAGCCGTTTTCGCATTGTGTTCCGGGTTAATAGAGGCATTCCATCTTAGTCCTCAGGGTTGGCAACGCATTTGCAGTCTTAGGCTTGCAGTCTTTTGAATGCGAATGTCTATGGGTCACAGTTTCCACTTACCATCAGGTGGTCTGTGTGCTCGTTTGCCTTCTCTACGCCATAAAAAAAAACACAAATCAACATTGTGAAGTTTCAAAGCTGGTAATAATGATACAGTGGAAACTGGATAAGTGGAATCGCAAGGGACCGGCTGTTTAGTTCCGGTTATCCAGGTTTTCTATTTATCCAGTTTTCCACTTAACCAGGTTCAAATAAAACGTTTTCTCACTTACAGAGGCTCTTGCTAACAGAGGTTGTGGATGCTATTAACGTCGCTTATAGAGGTCACGTATATGCTCAAATAAAAGATCAAGACTTAAATAATCATCTTTTATTAAATAAGTATGAATGTAGATATGTACATATGTATATATTAACTAAAAATTGGAATGTAAACCTGACTTTAAAAAAAGGAATACTGTAAATAATCTACAGTACTCGTATACAAAAATTATATGTATCTGTCCTTTGTAATGATTTATGAAGTATGTAACTTGTATTTAAACAAAATCACTCCTAATATTTATTTGTGCAAGAGAAACCAGTATGGATAAATAAATCAATGTACCGATTGTACTTTAGTGAAAAAAGTCCGTCATTTTGGTTTGTTGACCTGAGTCACATTTTACCACATTTTTTTCCATATCGAGAATATTGTCGAACACATTTTTGTCTACGTTTGGCTGCGATTCAAAAAAACTCTGCAGTGTTTCTATTGCTTTTTCAGCTTGACGTTTCGTGACTCTGTTCGACGAAACATCCATGCTCGGCTCTTCTTCATCTTCCTCATTTTCCAAAGCAGAAGATGTGATAGTTTGAACTATGTCATCTTCAGATAATTCGCCGGAAACTAATAATTCATCGTCAACGTGTACAAAGTCTTCAAAACTGGGTTGAAGGCAATTTTGATCACAGAGTTGATTCCAGTTTTCTGAAGAAAATGCGTAGTTTTCCAAATCAGTTTGCCCAGGTTCGCCGGTTTCGTCATTGAGTTTAAAACCGGATTTGCGAAAGCAGTTCGATATCGTAGTCTTGGTCACAGAAAACCAAGCTTTTCTTGCAAAACGCATAGCGTGAAGAACATTAATTTCAGGACACGTGTTGTCTTCAATAGATTTCAGAACGTGTTGAACAACTTCTTTGCGGTAAAAAACCTTGAAATTATTAATGACCCCTTGGTCCATAGGCTGCAGCTTACTCGTTGTGTTTGCTGGCAAAAACATTAGTTTTATGTGGTCTAAATCGGGCATTTTTTTGTGCGCAGTACAGTTGTCAACGAAAATTAAAACTTTTCGTTTTTGCCGTTTCATATCTGCGTTTACAGTTTTCAGCCACTCAGCAAAAATACTGCTGGTCATCCAAGCCTTCTTGTTATTTTTATAATTAACAGGCAAAGTTCGAATATTTTTTAAGCACCTGGGATTTTTTGATTTTCCAATCAAAAGAAGGGGTAGTTTTTCTGTTCCTGACATATTGGCACAAAGGAGTACAGTGACACGTTCTTTGCTCATTTTTCCACCGTGGCATGACTCTCCTTTCAAAGTAAATGTTTTGTCAGGAAGACACTTGTAAAACAACCCCGCCTCGTCTCCATTAAATATGTCATCGGGCGAATAGTCATGTAATAATGTTGGTAGATCTTCAATCCATTGACTACAGGTGTTGGTGTCCACTGCACTACTCTCTCCGCACATTTTTTTAAAAACCAAATCGTTACGTTTTTTGAATCCTTCTAACCATCCGTTACTCTTAGAAAAATTATAAATATTGAGCCTTTTTGCAAATTCTTCAGCTTTTTCTTTAATCATTGGTCCATTAACTGGTACATTTTTATCACGAAGTTGTCTTACCCACGTTATTAAACATTGTTCAAGTTCAGGATGCTCCGGTAAGCGTTTTCGTTTTGTTTTTCCTAGCCCGTCCATACACTGAGATTGAATCTTCTCCTTATCTTTAATTATTCTACAAAGCGTGGACTGTGGCACACTAGACTGGACACTGATATCTTCACGCGACTTCCCACTTTCATAGTCTTTTATAATTTTTAATTTATCCCGAAGAGATAAACACTTGATTTTGCGCTTAGGCATTGCTTATCTTATAGCACGGCACCGCACCTCGGCTAAAAGAACCAAACTGAACAATGTGTGATCTCATACAAAATAAGTGGTTAAAACAAAAAACATAATGTTAACGAAACAAACTACCCTCCTTGTAACGGTTTATTAAAAATACAAATTTTATAACGCCGAGCTATTCCACTCATAGAGGTTTCGGAGACGGCTTCTTCCAGTAACAGAGGTAAAAATAAGAAATTTTCGAAAAACCGGATTCCGCTTTTAGAGGTCCCAAAATTGCATTTATAGAGGTAATTCGTTGCCAAGGGACTGGGACCGAGAACTTGGGTCCACTTAATGAGGTTTTCCACTAACCCAGGTTCCACTTATCCAGTTTCCACTGTATTACCTAGTCGGAAAGTGAAGGAAAAAATCAAGAACAAAAAAATTGTAAATAATAAAATAAAAGCCTGTCTGAATATTTCTTTTAACTTACAAATCAATTTCAATTTCAATTTATTTCAATTTATTTATTTATCAAACTATTAGAACAATACTTTTAAATCTTATAATATAGTAAATCAATATTCGTTTGTTTATATCTTTCTTTTGCTGATGTATTTTATGATCCTTTTAGGAGACAGTAGTTTACCGTAAAGTTAAATTGAAATGGAATATTTCACAATAAAATTCTCCACTTTACTTGAAAACAGAATTATCAATAACCTACTACAGTGAATATTATGTAGATACTAACACAATTCCATTTATAAACTGAATATTTATGTCAGTACACTAAAATTAGCTAGTCCGTTCGAACTATTAAAAGAAAATCGAGTTTCCGTGAGCCCGAAAGTTATAATTATCAAACAGTTGAAACCGGTAATTAATTTTCTTGATATGAATAAAAAATAAGTTATTAAATTTTAATAACCTTATACATTGATAGTTTATTTATAACACGAAACTGTACTAATTTGTATCGTAATTCATATTATTTTATTATGATTCCATTGGGATCTGTTCAGTTTTCCGAATGAAAAATAATCCCATGTTAACCTCCCCCCACATGAATCAATAAACCGTGTGAGTTTGAAATATATGTCAAGCTGATTCAGACTTGTGTATGTTACATTATTGTATTAAAAACAAAATACAATCACTTTGAACAGGGCAAATGTATCCCTTATGGAGTCTCATTATAACAATAGAGTTGCTAATAACTGATCCATTTTGTCCCAGGCCAAAGTACACCATAAGAGAAGAAAAAACCTCCTACAAGGTGTCAATGTGGCTCACCATCCGGCAGTTCTCCAAGAGTGACATCGGCACCTACAACTGCGTTAGCACCAACTCGCTCGGCAAGAGTGAGGGCACGCTTAGACTTTATGGTGAGTATAATTCTGGCGTCCTAGTGAAAGAGGGTTTAATTCTAGTACACTCCGTTTATGTAGAAAAAGTTAAGTCAATATATACCCTTTCAGAATTAGCATGAAGAAGGGAGACAGACACACAGACAATATAAGGTTCCGCTTGTTTACGCGTGATCATAAATTGTACGAATGTCTGATTTCGCAGAGTACTAATTTCACATAGTTGTTATTCTACTGACCTTTAACTTTTTGAAAAAATATAACCTAACCTAACCTACACTATTCTACCAGGGTTACACAAAAAAAAAACCGGTTAAGCTGGAAAAAAATTATGCCAAACACAAAATTCGGTGTAAATACGAGTATACATTCGGCGTAAAAAAAATCGGTGAAATAGAGGGAACCCACCCTAATGGTATAAACTCTTTGGTAAACCATCATTTTATCGAATTTCAGATCATCGATTGTATCAGTGCCTCGAATTTAATTTCAACGAACATTATTTTCTGCAGAGCCTCGTGATGTTTTAGTGAAATTTCATTAATTACGTCGGCTAGGACAGGTCAGACTTGTGAGAAGCAAAAAAAATTCATGCGTTGAGAAATGAAATTTTCCCCCCTTTTGTTGAAATGAAAATTCTGCGCAATGATACGTTCGTAGAAAGGAGTTTTGATTTAATAATAGGTACAGTTGTTTTACATCACGTAATTGGGTTTGCTATAGTTGTGTGTGTAGCACGTGCATCTGTGTGTGTAGCTGTTGTCGCTAAACGTCGCCGTAGTGTGGGTGTCCCCGGTCTATGATTATTTGTAATCTTGTTTTAGAATGTAAGTCGATAAGTCATTTTCATTTTTTTTTAACCCATTATTTCAATTAACATTTTTACCAGTCACATTTTTGCTGTCAGAACATCTCTTCATGAAATACTCCAACCCTGTGACTGTAGGTAGTGTTGTTAAGTCGCGAATACGCGTCTCAATGTTTTTACCTAACTGCGTCAGAAGGAGGGTTATGCTAGGAGTGTATGTATAACTACGTCTATTAATTTAGCACGCTCTGCAGCCTAAGTGGTGTGATACATTTTGGCAAATCAGGATTCATTAGTTTCCTCTTGGTTGTGAAAGTGGAAAAAGCTATAATACATATATAACTATAATATTACGTCGATGACAATATCAAAAAATGCACTTTGTATTTTAAAAGAAGATTTTTTTATTGCAGACTATGTAAATAAAATGTTGGATTTTGAACAAACAGACCTTAAGTTATTTCATTAAAACAAACGTATTTTATTAATTTCGTTTTCAACATACCTAATTGCTTGTTTGAATCGACCAAACGTATGCGAAATTAAACGTTTTATTTTACGGAACTATAAAACCACTTTAGAAATAAACTGTCGCAAATGGCAGCGGAGCGTGTCGTTTAACTAGTAAGGGCATATGTGGAATCAAATAGCTGAACCAAATTAAACCATCTTGGTTAACAATAAGGTCGCATATGCAATAAGGCTTTAATGATACATGTGTCTTTCTTGCTAAGAAAAACAGCATGTTGCTACGAACACTCGAAACGCCTCTCCCGTGCTCTGCCATTTTGCAACCGGATAGTTTGTCACAGTACCACAATATTAACTTTAGTGAAACAAGGACGTAAGGTTTTGTCTTAGACGTATTTTAAAACTGAGTTTTGCTGACCATGAAGTAGTGTTAACTTTTTAGTGTGCATTCTTTCACTGTTCTTAGTAGTGGAACTTAAAAGCCGAACAATAAGAACGGGTTTCCTTGAAAACTATTAAGTATCTGGAGCTCTATCTTACTCAGCAAAACCATATTGCTTTTGATATGTTATTGTATTGCTTTACTGACAAGTCAATAAGAGCTTTCATTACGTTGGTAATAATTATGATAAAATGCTAAAAGCAGTATTGTTTTACCCATGAGAATAGATCCTCTGGATATCTTTTTTTTGCGAAATTAATTATCTTTATGAGATAGACTCCGATATAATTACGATTCAGTTCTAGTGCGAAATAATTGGTATGTTATTGATCCATAATAAATCGTTAAGTACTAGGAGATAAAGTCAATTAACAGTCTTTTGCATAACTTAACTTCTATCATTTAACGAAACTTTAGCATAAATCTGGATTTATCATGTTATTGCAAATTACCCTAACTGATTAAAGTAGTAAGAACCATTAGCCGCGTATTAACACCCGGTATAAGAAATTCGCTCGATCTCAATATCAGTCGTTTTCAACTTAAAGTGGTATAACGTTGCCAAATGTGCGGCGAACCCGTAACCACAGAAATTTGGCCGAGTCTCTAGATTCGAGCTTCAAGTATCAAGTATGTTTTTAGAGCTTCGCCTTAAATAAAGATTTTAACAATGTTTATTTTGTCCACAGAAATCAAGTTGAACTCTTATAATGAAGACTTCAATCAAATCAGCGTGGCTGGAGGTATGTGTAACAAGTTATACGAAATTAATGTTGGAAGCCATTATTTGCCTTTTTTTAGTTTTTGTTCAGAACGTAATTGTATATTTTTCGAAGATTATTATACCCATTCATCTTCATTTTGTGACCAAATAATACTTTATTCGAGTTTTAAACACTCGTTAATAACGAAGTGACGTTTATTACAATTTTGTCTGGGACTAAAAAAAATTAAAAAAAAATTACAAATCATTTTGAATTATTTAACGTTCCTAAAAACGAGCCAAATAATTAAGTTTTATTACGTAGTTGTACTCAGAGTGGTGTGTGTTCCTCAAAGGGCTATGCTCGGGTTTTCTCTGCGTGTTAGAATCAGAAATGATGATATCCGCAGTAGAACTAAGGTTACCGACATAGCCCGAAGAATAGCTAAACTTAAGTGGCAGTGGGCGGGGCACATTGCTCGCAGGACTGATGGCCGATGGGGTTAGAAGGTTCTGGAGTGGCATCCGCGGACCGGGGGACGAGCTGTAGGTAGGCCTCCAACAAGATGGAGTGACGACCTCGTAAGAATCGCGGGAGCGCGGTGGATGCGAAATTCACAAGACTGGTCTGAGTGGAGAGCCTTGGGGAGGTCTATGTCCAGCAGTGGACGTCTTTGGGCTGACATGATGATAATGATGACGTAGTTGTAGTTAAGATTTGTCTCTTTAACTTCAAAACTGTTTTATAACTCCTATAATATGGATTATAAATTACGAACAAAACATATTAAAAATAAAAACGGCACAGAATTCACATTTTGTCAGAAGAAACGTTTCATATCGATTAAACATATAAAACAGGGTGATCTTAAAAGTTTTCATAACTCATCCTTGACAAAGTTAGAGCGTAAAATTCATAAAATTTATGAACAGATGTAAGGAAACCATGATTAATGCGGGACTTGTTAGCACTAATTATCTGCCCTACATTAACAAACAACCTGCAGTTATGACGTCTATTTATATATTTAATTACGCTTCGAGGCCATCATTAATTATCCCAACAGATTAATACAGCAGAGACACTTTAATAAAATAAAAATATATATAAATTGTTTAGAGCAGGGACCGTAACATGGTAGTCCTAACAGAGCTTACAACGACCAAGCTCCTAAAAATTAGATTAAAAAAAAGAAAAAAGAAAAAAAGTGACAGATGTTTTATCCATGTTAATTCACATCGATAATCACGACCATAATATGGGTATGGTGACCAAGTAAACTTTCTTAAACGGTAAATAAAACGTTAATAAATTGTATGCGTTTGGATATAAGTTGAAAGAAACCAAGAGAGAAAAACATTAAAATTATTCATAAAATAGCACACATAAAATATAGCATAAAAATAGTGGTAATTGTAGCGAATGGTCTTCTGTTTGGACCGTTCAGTGAAAATACGGAAGGTGATAAAGACATCAAGTAATTTAAACAAACAAATCAAAATTAAAGTTAAATAAAAATTACAAATCGTAATACGATTAATAAAACTTGAAAGCTAAATATTACCAAGTATTACAGCGTCTACGGGGAATTTCCTGATGCCTTTTGTAAGATCTTCTAGTAACTAAGAGTGAAGCTTCTGTTTTACCTAAGCTGCAATTATTTGAAGTAAGGCTACGCTGTCTTTAGTACGGGCGGAACTAAAGTGTGACTTTACTAATGAAGAGGAATATGTTACTTTATTACGAAGACAACACCAAGGCAAGATTATCGCTTGCCATCGTAACTTAGGTGTTTAATATCGAAATTAAATTATGAACAAAAAACCGGGTGAACGGTTTCGACGCCGTCACTACAAAAACAAAAACCTATCTTAAACAAAACACAACAAGTACAGTGAGTAGAAATTAAATGAGGCCGCCACTTTCTACGTAACTGTCACATTTTTGACGTAAATTGCTTAAACATGGCAACAAGTATGTTTTTTTTTTTCAGTTCCATTTTATTGAATTTCTAAACTCTTGTGTTGCTGTAACTATGAACGAATTTTTGATTCAAAGTGTTTTGGTGTCGTGTTAGATAATTTTAAGTCGGTCTACTTAGTTTTTTTCCTTGATTTCATATTACAACTTTGGCGGCATAATTTTAATGTATAACTATGTCAAGTTACATCATTATAATAGCAAACGTTTCTGAATTGAACAGCGCACAGACGGACAGACGGATATGGTGAAACTATAAGTGTTCCTTGTTGAAAACAGAAACCTAAAAACGTTACTTACTAGGTAAAATGCTGTATATGCTGATACACTGTTCTTAAGGCTGTTTTTTTACAGGTCTTACGGAGCCAGCTAAAGGAAACTCAGCGAACAACTCACTATTTGAAAGGACTCTGTTAATTATACTGTTTTGCTACTTCACAAACGTTTACATGTTTACGTAGTCGTTAAAACGTATGTAAATAGATGTTATAAAGGCTGTTTACTCTAGAAGTGTTGTGACACATTGGGCTATGGAATATGTATGATATGTTGTTTTTAATTCCAAATGAAAAAAACACATACTTTGAACATAAATTATCATTTAGACGATAACAAGTCATTACGCTATTATTTTAAAACTTACTTGATCACATGTCATTATGACATTATAACACCAAGTTTCAAAACTCAAATTAAATGATATGATTGTGTAAATATTTAAACATTAATAGTAGTATTTTTTTACTTACAAAAGGTCATCCTTGCCTAACTAAGGCATGACTACGAAATACTATAATTGCCACGCATTATAATGATAAGGAATAAAACCTTACGTTTTACCCTAAAATTATTATTATACAGACATCTTCAACGCATTATTATTAAGTGCAATCTGAGTATAATTATTACGAGCAAACACTAATACCCCCAAAAAAAAATTGTATTCAGTTATTTGCATCATACTCCCATGTTTCACGTAACAAAATGCAGAATAAACGGCCTTTAAAAGAATGTATGCTTTAAAAAACGTAATTCAATTACAGTTTCAATTCTTGTAAATAGTAAATGTAAGATGTAATTATGATGACAACGATTCCAGTATGAAGTAGCTCGTGTAACCAGAATGCTTAGACCCGCCAAAGTATATATTGTTTATATTTTTCAGGGTTCACAAACACTATTGTATAACGAACGTCATTAATTAATTAATGTTCCATATTATATAATGCCTGTAGATGCAATTTTTCTTAGCTTCAGAAACGTTTGACACAGGCAGAACTGGATTTGGTACCCATGATGGAAACTTGTATGAAACGTGTATAAAAATGTGGTATAAGACGTAAATACATATATTTAATTGTTAACGACCCGCTACGTGGGCGTAGCGCTTGTAGCAGATTCTGCTACGGACTACGGCGTAGTACTACGGCGTAGTATGAATAAAGCAAAAAAATTGTAAGCATTGAGTTTTATTTTAATATGTAGTAGCTAATTGGTTTCAAACAAGTAATTCAATTACAATATAATTGATGATTGATGGTATTTAATCAATTATTAAAGAAATTAATGATACCAACTCTTGTGAAACTGAGTGTAAAAGAGAAACAATGTCCGATATGTCGTTTTATCGCTAAGTGCCGTCATGAAAAGTAATGTTTAGCAAAAGAGCTGTCAATTTATTAAAATTATAAATAAGTCAATTAATTTTTGGTGTAATTTTTGTCTATTATTGTTTATGATAGTGTTTGAAAAACCCTTACTAATCATCGCTCGATAATAAGACTGTTTACAACAAATAAATAATATGAAAAAAAAGGGTTTTAAATCATTTATTATCCCCACCATAATTAAGTATATAAAGTAGGATGAGCAGAAAGGTTTGTACTTTAGCCTACGAACCATGAGATTAACCGATGTCTTATTGCTATAAGAAGGAATTTTTATTATTTATAACTTTTTATAGCGGAAAACCTCGCTGTGAGTAATTTCAATAGCCGTACTCAAATAACCCTCCCACTGTCTTTATGTGGTGACTTTTTAAAATAAAGATTTAGGACTACCCGCTATAATAGAACTTAAAAAATATTATGCTAATAAATTATTAACATATTCAGTCAAATGCCTAAATTAGTGTCCCAATTTAGGCCCAAAGTTAATCTAAAATTCTACAACAAGGTTGAGTTGCTTATAATTTACAAATGAGTTGGCATCTCGAATGGCATTGTCGACTTCAAGCATTTTTTTTATGGGTCACAAGTCAAGTTTTGCTACCGTAGATAGCAAACATATTCCTTCAGGGGTCTCTTCCAGTTTACCTGATCACGATTATGGAAAATGTATTTAGATTTTCAACGTTACAAGACATGCACAAAAAGTAAGTAAACCGTTTTTTTCCACTTTTTAAACATCCATCGCAATACACAAATATGACTAAAAATATCTCCTGTTTAGTTTTACTTTTAATAAAACCGTGACAGCGATTAAATATACAATTAGACCTGAATTTATATTAAATATTTATAAGAGTAAAAGGTCAAACGTAAATAGTATTTTCTTTATGTCCAAGGAAACCTCGAGTTTGTTTTTAAAAATATTTTTTTACTTCGATACCGAACCATATGGCTTTTCTCTTATGAATATTTGCCGACATTTCATGTCTGTATATTTTTACCGTTAGATACCCAGTCATTAAGGTCAATGTACTCGATAAAGGGCTAAGACAATGATGGCTATATTGATAAATTACATGTGGATGTCTCAAATAGGATTTATTGTTTTAACCATTGTCAATTAAAAGTAAAAGTCATATCTTGAACTTTTTTGTTCTTAACAAAAGCGCGTGGATCTAACCCCATGTGCTTCTGATTATTACACAAGATAAAATACTTTTTTCACCAAACCATTGTCCTCACATGTGATTTCTATGGACTTATTTATCTAATAAGTCCATGGGAGTGTGTATAAATAACTCGACATAGGTGTATACCTTAACAGGAGTCAAAGCTATAGATTCAAATTAGAATAGGACCCAATTTCAGGGGTCAGTGGTCAGTTCACATAATCCATCTCTTGTTCTACTAACCACACATTAAAAAACTCATCTCGTACTATGACAACTATTACCTTTTTTATCTGCACTTACACACCAAAAGTAGGTACTCGTAATACAAAATGTAAGTACGCCGTTCTTTCAGGTAAAAACAAAAAAAAACAAAACTGATGGTGACACTGGCCTAAGAGGAGATCTAGCATGCCATGGCGTGTGGGTTGCACAGAGGTAGGCGTTATGTGACATCCGTGTTGTAAACACCGACGCTCCCTCTTACATTTCACGCCCTTTTTCTTCTGTCCTGAAGGCTGTCGAGTCAGAAAAGAAAAACAAATACGCCAATGCCTGCGAGTTGCGTGATGCCTCTTTTACACACCTCGTCACCTCCGTGGATGGAATCTTTGCACTACAATTGGCTACCTTTGTTAAGCACTTCAGGGAAGCACTTGCATCTCGCTGGGACAGATCCTTGTCTTGCGTTTTGGGCTGGTTGAGAGCTCGTATAATAACTTCAATAATAAGAGCGACCACCATGTGCATTCTAGGCACCCGGCACAAATGGCAGCCAGCAGCGAAGCTGTTTGGATTCGATGATGGTGCTGCCCTGATGACTGACAGACTGAGTGGTCTACTTTATCATGATCATAGTTGAGTTTGTTGTATCCGATATTTGTTTATTTAACTTCATTATAGTAATTTTTATTGTATATATATTCAATTTGAACTGTGATCCCATTGCAACATATATTGCTGTATATTAAATACATTATGTGTTAATACTGTACCAAAATAAAAATAAATAAAAAATATATACATTATAATGATGGTAGTAACTTTTGCAGTATCTATCTGGATTACTAACACCATGTTATCCATTAACCCAAGCAGCAATTTATTACGGTGTAGGCATAAGGCAACCGGTGACATTACCAGCATAGAGGCATTCCTCCTTAATCGTCAGGGTTGGCAACGCATTTGAAGTCTTGAAAATGCAGTCTTGAGATAGTAGTTTTGAGAATTCAATTGTTTATGGGCCCCACTAACCATCAGGTGGCTTAACGTGCTCGTGTGCCTTTGCCTTGCTAAAAATAATGCTTTGATGCGAAGCTATAATCATCATCATCATCATTGGCCACAGCATCTGTGGTAGATGAATGTTACAGTACTTATGAGTTCAAGGGTTCCTACATTGCCGCTGATGGCTATAGAGTCCAATAGCACTGCGGCATTTCTTGCCACACCGATCGCACACGAAACGCGAGTCCGCAAGAGGTGGTAGAGCTCGGCTGAGACCTTTCTGTTTAAGGTTCTCCAGCCAGTCATCGTCATGCTTTGAAGTTCCGACTCTAATGTCATGCTGCCATCCAGATCTCATCTAGGCGCATTTCTCCCAACCGTCCGTGCGAATACAAAAACTATTCATGTCCCGCCTAAAGGAGTCCTTGAACCTCAGAGTCGGACGCCCAACAGGTATTTTTATGGTCGCTATCTGACCCAGCGTTACTTGGCGTGCTAGTCTTTCTAGGTCCATGCGATATACGTGACCAAGCCAGAGTAGTCTTCGCTGCTTTAGCATAGCAGTTATGCTGCAACAATGCACCCTTGAGTACTACCCCATCACTAATTTTGTCCTGCCAAGTGAATCCGATTATAGTTCTCAGAGTGCGCATGTGGAAAGCGTTGACATTGCGTTCTTGTTAAGCGTATGTAATCCACGTTTCTGACGCATACAGCAAAACATTTTGAACGCCGGTCTGGTGTACAAGGACAAGCGAAAGAAACCTAAAGTAGAACTTCTATAAAATAGTTGCATATTTTTTAATGAGCGCCAGTTGCCGACGTAAAATATTTCCTTACACTCTCAGATCTCCAATCATAACAACATTCATATTTCTATTTCCACACACGATTGCGCGCTCATTCAAGTATCCAGCATTTTCCGGGACAGCAACGCAAAAGGAAGGAAGTGAAATTTATTTGATAAAAAATTCACTTGCTGCGTTTTTGTTTCGCCCCACCGTTGCAGACTGCACCTGTACCCGACGCCATTTTGCTTATTGTCGGGGGTATTGCGCCGTAAAGGTTTTTACGTCTTCTGCAGATATTACAAAAGTTTCAAGTTTTATTTTTTTGTATGAGAATTCTATACTCAATGAGTTCAGATGGTAGTAGTTATGGATTAATAACTATTACTCGTAAGTAAATCTACGATACATTAACGTAGGGTCATTACTTTATTAAAAGCTGATTAGGGTGTTGGCACCAGTGTTGGACACTTTTAGCTGACAGGCACCAGTAATGGACACTTAACTCTTAATTCAAATTTCATACAGTCCTAAATTGATTGTTGCAAAACAAATGAATAACCCTTATCATCGGTAAAATAAGAATCTAGTGTCCATCATTGGTCCTTTTCCATTACTGGTTCCGTCACCCTACTCGAAAATGGCTTTAGTAATTTTCGTATAACTAAGTCTAGAACCACTTAAGTTTATCTAACTTTCTATTAAAAAAATCGAGTCATCTTTCTGAGAATTAAGATGCCAGAGAGAGATAATAGATACACAGATCCATCAATACGTAGCCGTTAAACCTTACAACACTATTTACAACAGGGGTTAAAATAAGGGCGCATCTGAATTACAGCCTGACTTCGACTTAGTTTGACGGCGGCTGCGGAGACGGGGAGCGGCGACGAAGCGATTAAATCATAATAAGTTTTTATTATACAGTATGCCTTACTAGGTCCTTATTATATCGAAACACCTTTTATCAAACCCGTTATTACGAAGAAGTTTCATTGTATCAAAATGAATTACTCGCCGCGTGAGTTAAAGATGGAAGAGTTAGAGAAAAAACGGCTTACTGTTGAGTTTCTTGCGGCGCTTCTTCTTAACAGTGGTCTCTTTGGAAGCGCTGGTAGACTCAGACTTGTAAAAGTGCCTACAGGGCCTACTTACACAATAAATGATTTGAATTTGAATTTGAATTTGATAAAAAAAAAGATAAAAGATGTTTATTCAGTAAGTAGGCCACACGGTCACTTTTATACGTCAAAATCTACAAGCGCTTCGTCAAAATCTACAAGAGACCACTGCTGAGAAGAAACGCCGCAAGAAACTCGTTTCGTTAATTTCGTTAGATAGTTTCAAGTCTCCCCTAATCTTACCTATAATAAATGGTTCAGATCAAAACATCATGATTTAAGCAGAAAATATCGTTCAATAAAATAAAATTAGATAAAATGATAACTGACCAAACAATACTAACAGGTAATGGATAGAATACCATTTACAAAAAATCCAAATTAAATGTCCAAGTTTGTTTGTTTTATTAAAAGGCTACAATTTTCAATTTTTATTAGTGATAAGATAATAAAAAATACTACATATTACGTATAATGCTGGGTTTTTATTCTAACTTCCCTGTAACCTCGAAATGACGTGACGGTGTAAGAGCACCAAGCGGAACTTTATTTCCCTAGGGATAGTAATATCCATATTATATCCAACGCTTTGTGTTTTATCTGAGTTAGATGATAAAAAAGTGTTTAGGGCACCAGTATTAAATAATTTAGAATTAGATCGCCGCAATAAACAGTGGAAGAAAGTTTTAAATACAATATTTACAAGACAATTTATAACAAGTAAAAAAAAAACATCAAATATTTAAAAAAAAAAATTTTTTACTATTCAACATTGTAATGTTGTATGGCAGCCACCCTTAAATATTTAATTTATTCAGTTTTTAGTTTTTGTTGTTATAGCGGCAACAGAAATACATATTCAACCTGTCTAGCTATAGCGGTTCATGAGATACAGTCTGGTGACCGGCAGACGGACACCGGAGTCTTAGAAATAGCGTCCCGTTTTTACCCCTTGGGTACGGAACCCTAAAAAGATCTACGATGGTGTCGCGTTGTAAGAAAAGACCTTTGAATCCGTTTCAGCTGTGTTCAACTGAGATATTCAATTCTGCCAAATAAAAAGAAACAGCGATGTATTTCCCAATGTTACCTGTATGTCAGTATGGCATCGAATGACGTCACATCACCGTGGTCCCACTCTTCCCTCGTTATTCTAACTTCTAGTCCCTTTGAGCATGAAATTAAACTAAGCAACTTATTAGGATATTAATACTATAAAATTACGCCGTGATTATTGAACATTTCCTCATAATCCTTCGTTATATTACACTCAGGAGCAAAAATAACGGGTCAGAGTGCGTTTTTCATACTAATGAGGCTAGGTATTTCGAAGCCTTGGTTCCCCGCTAGGGAATGTTTTTAGTGAAATCTGATGCTGAATACCCCGAGCATTGATACAGGACTTCCAGAGTGCCTCGGATACCCAACTGAATGAAGCTGCGGTTAACGCCGGAATAGTGCATGTTCAGAAAAACATCTAAAATGGCAATAAAATGTAAGGAAATCCAAACGTTGACCCAAACTCTCCCGCTGTGGTGTTAACTGATTGTGCGATCAGTAAGGTATCTTAAGAACTTTTGACCTCCTCTATTGAACCTCGCAGTATCCACCATTAAACCTCACTCAAAACATCCCCTGGCGAGGAACCAAGGCTTCGAATTAGTCTCGTTTGTATGAAAAACGCACTCTGACCCGGTATTTTTGCTCCTGAGTGTATTTTAACGAATTACCTTTTTACTACCTTCTTGTTTTTAGCCTACCGTAAAGCAGCAGTATTTGCATTTTTACATACATTTTAAAACCTTGCAAAAAAGTACGCATTGATCAAACGACTGTGATCACACAATGAAATTTCCCAATTCTATTTCGAAATATTTCAGCTTGCGCCGCCATCAGCGTTCGCTTGTGCTTCATACGTTATTCCTTCCGTAGGTAAATATTAATGGAAAGCTCCCTCGTAGCTTTCACCCCAGCTTTACCCTACCACATGTAACTTTACCCTAGCAGCTTTGTATATAAATTCCCCTTGAATCGTATAAATCAAAAACTGGCCAAGCACGAGACGAAATCATGCACGAAGGGTTTAGTGTAAACAACAGATTTTAAAAGGGCAATGAATTGTTTACGTGCAAACGTTTTTTGCAGATTAAAGGTGGTATTACGAGTACATTATTATTTGTTTTATAAGTTACGCGGTTTTGTACTAACCTAGACGATAGGTGACAAACTAACAAAAATAACTAATACACACTCCTAATTCAATAAACAGAGAATTATTTATATGTATATTACTAAAGATTAAAAGATAAAAGAAATTTATTCAGTAAGTAGGCCGCTCGGGCACTTTTACACGTCTTCACAATTAGATAGATAAAAACCCCCGATATAACGGAGACTCCTTTTTTTAAAAACTTTTCTCTTAAACGGCAAAACCGATTAATGAGACCTAAAAACCGCTAAAAACTTGTTTTCAAATAAAAAAACCGCATCCAAATCAGTTCACCCGTTTAACAGCTACGGTGCCATATACAAACCCACAGACAGAAACACACACACAGATAGCAGTCAGTCTTATGACACCCTTTTTTTGCATCGAGGGTTAAAAAACAGTCATGCAACAGACAAACTGACGTAACTTGAAAGATTTACCGAAAGGACCCTTTATTGATCTTAACAGAACCCCAAAAAGCAAGAAACAAACAAAATAAAAGCATAAATTGGTCAAATAAATCAGCCTGCGTCAGCCATCATTCAATTTCGTCGTTCATTTGTTTGAGAGAGATTTTTGGGTAATTCCATGGAGCGTTAATTGCGGACTTGGATATGTTTACTCGGCGCCCGACGTGTCGTCTCCATCAATCCTTGGAATCACCCGGTGAGTAATGTGGATAAATGCGACAGAGACGAATAGTTATTTTGACAAAATTTACGGCGACTCAGTAACAGAATGGTGTAAATCTACATTAAGGCTTATGATATGATTATGCAGCTGAAATGAAATAATTATTTGATTATAAGTAAGAAAGTCCCTAGTGCCTGAGAGATATTAGACATTATAATTTAACATGAAATGTCAGAAGAAAGTCATCAAATAGTCAAATTTCTTAACGGTCATCTGCGAATCTGCAGCGTCCTGTTTACTTAACATGAAATGTCAAACTGTACTATCTTCTTCTTCTTAGCATATCGGAAGCGTATTTGATATGAGCTGACCAGTTAAGTATTTTGCTACGCAAACGGCACAGGCAGTGACCTCATAAGGGTCCTGCCGCGTGAGAACTAATAGCTTTGTGATGAGCACGAGCATTTGTTCCTCATTCTTCGATGCATTTAAGTATGTCTCTATTCTTAGCCAAAGTCAAAGTTCTGTATTCTTCAACATAGACATGCACCTATGAATGTCAAAAAGCATTACCATCATTTCAAAAAATAAAGCCCCGAGAACAACCGGCGTAAGAGACTCGGCAAGGTATAATTATACAGTGCTACGATTTTCTGAATAGCCATCAGCAATCTTCGTTTTTCGTTGACACACGAGTGACATATACATAGTGTAGTCTTTAAGTGTCGCCAGGCAATTATTCCGTAAATATAACAGATCTCAGAAAATTATAAACTGATATTTAGAGTACGTTACCCTATGAAAAAAGTCACATCAATAATACACAAAAAAAAATCTTTAATATATTTTTTACATATAAGTTTGAGCCGATATAACAAAACACGTGCTCATTATTTTTAAATATTCTTAAACATTGTAATCAAACCAGTAGGTAACTAGCATTTTTTTTTAATTCTCTATAAAGTTTAGAGGGTTTAGTCAGTTCAATACTTCGGAGGACAATTTCTCCCAACAGGTTGAGATTGGGCAGCAAAAAAAATACGTGTTATTTTTAGTTTGGGAGTAGTGAAATTTGTGTAAAATGATTCCCTTCATAATTATCTTCTAGCATATCCATTAACCCTAAAATTTCACTCGTACGCTCCTATTTATTATAAGGATGAAACAAGCTTCCAACCTGTCTCACCCACACCATCCTAATAACTTAAGCAAAACAGCTAAACTAAAATCATTACCAGCGTCGCTAATCTGTCTCAACTCCATCAATCTCTCATGACGAATGACGGAGTCCATTGCAAACGAGACGTTGTGATTATGAAGGGGACTAATGATCTGGGTGAGACAGGATTCGTTCGGATACGACGTGTGAAATGTTGTAGATGTGTATCAGAGAGTAATTATTGGTGTGTTTTTTTGGTGATTATGGGAATGGTTGGTAAACCCTAATAATTCTAATCGGTAGAATCATTATTGATTTGAAATTTTTGTACAGGTGAACAATAATAATAAGCATTTAATGCATTTCTTGCCTATAGTTCTTAAGAGTAGGTACACCTATGACAGTCAGTAGTATTCCGCGATCTGGATCTTAATAACCATAATGCCTTTGTAAACTTGATAATATTTGCTTGAGACTGGCAAACGTGAAAACACGATTAGAAATAAAATCCTCGATATTTTTATTTTCACACATGAAACGTTGTTCGCATGTTTTTAGTTGAATCTTTGAAACCCTGTAATATTTAGCAATGATTTTCGTTTCAATTATTAAATATAATAAAAGATGAAAAAAGATAAAAGACATTTATTCAGTAAGTAGGGCGCACGGCCACTTTTACACATCGAGAATCTACCAGCGCTTCCCAAGAGGACACCACTGCTGAGAAGAAACGCCACAAGAAACTCAGCAGTCAGTCATTTTTTAAACATACAGGGTGAGGGAGGTAGAAAATCGAAAAAAAACGCCTACTTTTGTGTATACAGTATGTAAACCTACTAAAACCATTTATTTGAACCCGGGCATGTCTAGGCGATAGATAAGGTAAGGGTATATAAATTATTGAAATCTTAACGCTTTTTCAGATTTACAATTAAAATACGAAAATTAAAATTTAATTAATTCATGTTCCTATAACATCCTTTATTTGTTTACAATGGTGACATTTGTTACCCGGTTATCAAGTCAAGGTCAAATGTGTCAAACACATGCAATGTCATTTCAAGTAAGTAAAGCTATGTGCACACTTACGATTAAATGCGACGTAGTTCAATGTGGCGTCCGCCATTAGCCGTTATTTGAACCAAGCGACGGCGGTTGTTTTCGTGAACACTACGCATCAAATCTGGATTTTGCCGGGCACGTCGCTTGATTATGTTGAAAGCTTGTACAATTCGCATCCTCATTTCTTCCTCCGTCCTAGATTCTTTTTTAAATACTAACTGCTTGACCCAACCCCAAAAAAAATAGTCCAGAGGCGTGAGGTCCGGCGAGCGAGCCGGCCATGGAGTATCCGAAGAGAAGCGGCCAATCCACTGACGTCCGAAGATTTGGTTCAGCCTTTGCCTCACTTGAATAGCAACATGGGGCGGTGCTCCATCATGCTGGTACCATGTTTCTCTCAATTGGGCCAGTGGTAAATTGTCCACATAGCAGCTTACTGACTGGTTCAGTACTTCCAGGTATCTTTGCCCGTTATTCGACCCGTTAATAAATACGGGTCCAATGATGTCGTTACCTCTTATTCCCGCCCAAACATTTAATGACCAACGAGTCTGATGGGCCAGTTCGCGGCCGACATGAGGGTTTTGATTTTTTGGTGCCCAGTGGTGGATAACCCTACGATTCCACATCGCGTTTCTTGTGAACAAACTTTCGTCTGTCCATATTATTTTTTTGATAAAATGAGCATCATCTGCAATCTTACTTAAAGCCCAATTTGCATAGTCGACCCGCCGTAAAAAATCATCTTGTTTCAACGCATGTACCTTGATCACCGAAAATGGATGCTGTTGGTCCCGTTTTAAAATTTTGTGGACGGCTGTATGACTAATATCATACAACCCCCCTGCTTTTCTAGTGCTGGATCCAGGATTTTCTGCAAAATGGTTTAAGATCATTTCTTCCGTTCTGACGTCAATACGAGGACGAGGGCCACCAGTACTAACCGGAACCGCTCTCTCGTTGTTACGCAGTCTGGTAATCGCCCTTATAATTACACGCGAGTCCGTAGGCTGTCTTCGCTGCGGAAATCTTTCGGCGTACAATCGAAGAGATGCCGCACCATTATTTCTGCACTCCCCGTAAATAAGAATCATATCTACTATCTCCGCAGCACTAAAAATCAGCGGCATCATGAACTACAATGTTTTGTTTGTAATAAAGAAACGTCACATTGATTGTCGTCTTGTCATTTGATTGCTGTCCAAACTTTTTTGATGATTAAGAAAAAAACTATTGACAATAAAGTGACATCAGTGAAATTGAAGTAATGGCATGGATTGATAATGTTTATGATAAATTGAAAATAATTTGGCTGCTTTTTTATTTATTTGACTGACTTTAACAAAAGCGTAAAACAGGTATGAAAAAAGAAGTTATTTTAATCAACAAATAATGCACTGAACGCAAGTTCAATAATCGGTTACGATGTAAACATTACATACGGGTCGTGTCATGGGCACTGGACGACGTTGTAAACATTACACACAGGATGATACTTTTAGGGTTAACCGACTTTGAAAAAGGTAAGATTTTA
Organism: Acleris sparsana; assembly: GCA_923062465.1. Taxonomy (NCBI): domain Eukaryota; kingdom Metazoa; phylum Arthropoda; class Insecta; order Lepidoptera; family Tortricidae; genus Acleris; species Acleris sparsana. The sequence continues at coordinate 3,748,744 of OV281302.1, read as the reverse complement.
TAATTTTTATGCAATGCTAAAATTAAGAATATCCGACACACACTAGCACAAAATGTGGTAAAACACTTAACTCAACTAGGCTATCAACTGGTTGAAAGAGATGGTTTTAGTAAGTTTACATACTGTATAAGACGGTGCAAGACGACCACATACAGATTTGATATTTTTTCCTACATCAACGGGGTACCCTAGACAAGATAAAGCTTTTAATAATAATAATAATATAATAATAATCATTTTATTTCGACCAACAAAGGATCATAGTGGTATTAGTAACACAGGAAAATATTCTTATTCTAGGGTTAGTAAAGATAGTTCAAATAATTACCTACAAAAAATTATTATTTACTGATTCGCCCGTACGTGAAGCTGGCAACAGTAGCCTATGTACGGACAATCAAGCCTGCTCGCGATCATGCTCAGAATGCTGTTGGCGCTGGCCCTAACCCTACGCGTCAGGGATGCGCACCGCTTGCGCATCGTGGCGTAGAAGCAGTCTACCCGCGCCTCTGCGAACATCCCTGACGCACTGCAGAACCGGGGCAGCCCCATCAGCACTCTGAACGCGTTATTATATTGAACTCGCAGAGCGCTGTACTGTCTCTGCGTATAGTTTACCCACAGGCTGCAAGTGTAAAAGTTAGTACAGTAGGCCCTAAAAAGACTGACCTTAACTTCTTTAGTGCAGTGTGCAAACCTGCGGGCAATCATATTAGCTCGTACAGACAGCGCTCTGCGCTCGCGCTCAATATCGGCATCGTCGTTGAGACCGGGTGTTAGCAAATGCCCCAGATATTTAAACTGGTCTACTATCCTTAATGGTACACCATTGAGTTTAATTGGCGGAATAGTCTGTAGGCATTTGTTTCCGACCTCAAATACCATACACTCGCTCTTTTTTACTTTATAAAGTAAGCCGTGGCTAGTGGCGTACTTCTCACAAATGCCCAATAGCCTGGTGAGGCCGCAGACGGAGGCGCTCAACAGCACCATATCGTCCGCGTAACTTATATTATTAACGCACACTCCGTCAATATGACAACCGACATGTGTGCTGCTGAGCTCCTCTATAAGTGCGTTGACGTACAGATTAAAGAGGCTGGGCGAGCTTAAACCGCCCTGCCTCACCCCACATTCCAATCCGTAAGGTCTCGAAAAACAATCCGCCCATCTTACGACATTGACCTGGTTGTGGTACCAAAATTGAAATAACTTAGTTATTTCAGCTGGCATATTTATTTTGGTAAGCTTTTGCCACAAGACATCATAATGCACCAGGTCAAATGCCTTGGAGAGATCCAAGAAACAACCATAGATAGGTGTTTGACGGTCGGTATAGTACCTGACAGTTCGCTTTAAACTCAAAATCGCACTTTCTGTCGACAGACCTGGTTTAAAACCAAACTGATTATCGTGCAGCTGCAAGGAGTTATTTAGTTGAGTATTAAGCAAACTGTCAAGCACTTTAGCGATTATGGTAGCGAGCGAGATGGGCCTATAGTTAGTTACATCACTCACATCACCAGTTTTGTTCTTCACTATCGGAACCACCACAGTCCTCACCATGTCAGCAGGCAAGTATGAATGTGCTAAACAGAACGTATAGAGCATTGCAAGCACTCTAGGTAGATGAGGGCCTGCATGGCGAAGATGTTCGACGCTGAGACCGTCATGACCAGGAGACTTACCGCTTGACATGAATTTAATTGCACTTTTGACATCTGTAACTGTGAACTGTGTACTGGTGTCTGCCTCCTGACCATGCCCAGTATCGCCCATGTGGGCCTGTGATGGCCCCAACGGTGACTTTACAGAAAAAATATTAACAAACATGTTTGCTATATTCCCATTCCCGCTCACACCGTCAACACTAACGGGGAGGCCAGGCTTATTATTCAATTTATTCGTCTCCTTCCAAAAATTACGAAAATCTCGCTTAGAATGGAGTGACGCTTTTGAATTTGAATAAATGATTATTGACTAAGTTTCAGGTTTAGACCATGCATTTTTGTCTGTTAGAAAGCCCTCGACGCTTTAGATACTAACGACTTTTTCAAGTAATTTTTAAGTGCTGGAAAGGGTTACTTTAAAACAACGTCAGGTAATTTATTATAGAAATGAATGCATTGACCAACAAATGATAATTATAGTTTACGGACGCGTAATTTTCGAATAGCGATTTTATTCTTATTTCTAGTATTTAAATTATGTATAACATTCTCATAAATAAATTATGACGCTACCGTTAAGATATTGATTTCTTTAAAAAGTTCTCTTAAGGAGTCATGGAAATTTTAGTTGTAGGTAAATAGAACGAAAGGCCCTTTTTTGTAACAAATTTTCTTCAAATAATGTAATTTACTCTTCGTTGTTACTTTTCTACATTGTTATTCAAGTGAAAACAGATTGCTAATAATTCAATAGTTACCTTCTTTTGTTACAGTATATGTATTTATAATGACATCGAGTCCAGGAATTATCGTCATTTAGGACGGGAACTATATTTTTTTTTTTTTCAAAATTTTGTATTTCCTCGACAGCTATTAGTATGTTTTACTGAATCTTTCTTTAGTTTAATGCATAATGTTATTGCTATAGGTAAAGTTATAATCTAACTTTACGGATAATAATTATAGTAATCTTTTCAATGCTGTCGAGAATTAGTTTTTTTGGTGCTAGTGGGGTGTGTCGTCGTGCATTTATAACACAATAAAACTATGAAACACCTTATTAACTTCACAATAAAATCGACTTGTGAACAGTATGGTTAAAGGAAAAGTAAAGAATAAATAGAGCAGTTATAATGTGTTGGATTTTATATAAGAGCAAAAAAGTCGGTTGATTTGACTACAGATGACCACAAAAACACGACCAAAAAAACACAAATGATCGGTAATTTAGTTTAGTATGATAAAAAAAAAGATAAAATTCATTTATTCAGCAAGTAGGCTGCACGGGCACTTTTACACGCCAAGAATTTACCAGCGCTTCCCAAGAGGAGACCCCTGCTGAGGAGAAAAGCCGCAGGAAACTCAGCAGTCAGTCATTTTTAGGGTTCCGTAGCCAAATGGCAAAAAACGGAACCCTTATTAGATTCGTCATGTCTGTCCGTCCGTCTGTCCGTCCGTATGTCACAGCCACTTTATTCCGTAACTATAAGAGCTATACTATAGAAACTTTGTAATTAGATGTATTCGGTAAACCGCATTAAGATTTTCATACAAAAATAAAAAATAAACAATAAATTTTTGGGGTTCCCAATACTTAGAACTGAAACTCAATTTTTTTTTTCATCAAACCCATACGTGTGGGGTATTTATGGATAGGTCTTCAAAAATGATATTGAGGTTTCTAATAATTTTTTTTTCCAAACTGAATAGTTTGCGCGAGAGACGCTTCCAAAGTGGAAAAATGTGTGTCCCCCCCCGTAACTTCTAAAATAAGGGAATGATAAATGTAAAAATAATATATGATGTACATTACCATGCAAACTTCCACCGAAAATTGGTTTGAACGAGATCTAATAATTAGTTTTTTTTTAATACGTTATAAATCGTAAACCGCATTTTACCTTTCATTCAATCAACTCCAATATAATATAGAATAAAGAAAAACATTTATTAAGATGTATAGTGGTACGGAACCCTACGTGCGCGAGTCCGACTCGCACTTGGCCGGTTTTTTTAAACTTATTTTATATTAAAAATTTATGTATCATATCACACAAATACGAAGAATACAATGCAAGAGAAATAACTTCTAACAACACAAGTAAACTCCTAAATTATACGTCTCTTGTGAAAAAGCATCTGCAGTATTTTATTATGATACAGGACAGTATAAATTACTATGCACGCCGTGTGCAAACAAATAAAGAATGGTTATTAATTGTCCGCCGGAAGCGCGGACTGGCTTTTATAATTCCGCCCACGGAATATTAGATACAAGGGAAAGTTTGAAAAGTTTTTTATTTATTATTTACAGTAATAAAAAAATCATGAAAAGGTTATTAAGGCCTGTAAGGCCTAACCTTTAAATAATAGAGCGGAGTTCCGTCAACACGTTTAATTGATTTTTAGAGATGGAAAAAATGTGACATGAAAAAACGAGTAAGCGGAAAAACACTGTGTAAACGTTATTCAGAAAAAAAACCAATGAAAAAATCTGCTTCTAAGTAATAACAATTTTAAGGTATCTATGTAACTAGTGAGTTCTTAAAAGGAGTCAAATAATGTGAATAAATTATTTTTAGCTGAGTTTTGTAAAAATCTTCAAAAAAAAAAATTGTTAAGTTTTTCTTTGATCTAAGCCGTTCACATAATTTTCGACCATCTTCATTTTTATTATTGGTTTAGATACTTACGCATTAATAATTTTAAATAATGTTATTAGAATAATCAAATATTGCTACTATCCTTAATTATTATTGTATGCCAATACTGGCACTGTGGTGAGACTTTGTAACATGACATCATTTTATAATACCCACTTTCTGACATTAAATTATCTTGTATCTTGTTACACATTAGTGTTATAAATGATTCGTACAATATATATAATGACACCATTATTTAAGAGTGCAAAAACCTGTTTATTCTAGACATCTCAGGGCCGTATTAATCCATCTTGTCTGAAATGCGTGTTAAAAGATACGTTAAAATAAACGTCAAGCCGTAGAAGACTGTCAATTTTGACGCATCTTGACACGAGCATTAGAGTTGAGATCAGTTTATTAATACAGCCCTTAACTACTTGAGACCTAGTTTCATTTGAAGTCGTTATTTGTTTTATTCAGTGCACGTTTTTGGGGCTGTTTTACATTTGTCAGTCTGCGTCAGGTACGGTCAGCCGGACGACCATGTGATTAATCTTAACTACCGTCACATCGAGCTACTTTAGCCCTGGGAGGTAACATTTAGTAATAACTATTTTTATAGCTATATTAGTAGTAATCCTATCGTTTTAAATTGTTCTGATAGTTGTATAGAAGATAAAGATAAAAGTCATTTATTTAAGTAGGCCGCACGGGCACTTTTACACGTCAAGAATTTACCAGCTGCTGAGAAGAAACGCCGCAAGAAACTCAGCAGTCTGTCATTTTTTAAACACATAATATCAATATTACAATGTCTTTCATATTACAATTACTTAGTATAAGCATTATATAAAGCTATAAATAATAAATTAAATACAATATCAAATAACTTGTGTTAAGATCTTACGGGAGAGATAGAGGAAAAAAAACAAAGCACCTATTTGTGTATATAAGACGGTGCAAGACGACCAAATAAAAATTGCGATATGTTTTCCTACATCAACGGTATAGCTACCTGTAGAAATAGCTTAGTAATTAAACAATTAAAAAAAAATGGTTTTAGGATGTTCGATGATACCAAGGGCTAAAGAAACCTTATGTGGCAGTAGGTAGTTATGTCAATCACATGCACTACTTTTACTTTGACTTTTAGCGACCAACACAAACGTCACATTACTCGATAGAATTTAAATGTTCATGTTTTTATGGAACAGTATCAAAAGATAAATTTTAACTCAATATTTTTCTAACCTGACATAAATTTTGATCCAATGATTGGATAAATTCAGCTTGACTAGATTTTTTTGTTCTCTTTGCTATGTTGCTTGCAGTACCAGACTATACACAGAGCACGCTTGCATAAGTGTCCCAAAGGATTCATTTGGACAGTATTCAGCGTGGCCTAAATTTTTGTTTAGTTTGCATGAGCTCGAATGATTTCAGAATTTTCCTTTAAAAACGAAATATCGCACGAACGGTAAACTGTTTATTAGAAAGTTAGAGAGAGATAATACGTTAATGTCAATTAATAAGATGGAGTAGGTGCAAACTCGATTTATTAAAAAAAACATGGCTAGTTTGTTAAGGTTTTTAAAACTTTATTTTCTTAATTGATGTTCTCACTATTATTAAGCATTGTCATTTTCGTTACTTTATTAGTATGAAAGAGATAAAAAACTACTTCATTCAGAGCTAAGACCACACACTTTTCAAAAAAGCTCATGGTACAAAGGTAAGGAACTAACTTTGTCATGCATGGAACGATGGGTCAGAATTTTTACCGAATGGATCCCACAGGATAGCCACTGGAGCAGAAGCAGACCAAAAACGAGGTGGCGGGATGATATGGACGTGTTTCAAGCGACTATAGTAGAGACGAATGGCAAAAACGAGGAGAGGACTTTGCGCTGCAGTGGGACACTAACACAAGCTAAAAATAAATGAAAAATTCAAATATACAATATAATAAACCCGAAGAAGACAAACTGTCTACAGCAAAACCAAACAGTACATAGAAAAAAAGAAACAAAACGATTTATTAGTAACAAACAGACAAACAAAACGCAACAAAATACTCACAGACAAAATACCTGTTGTCACGAAATGGTTCCAACTCAGCGCCTTTAGTCGCTGAGTACCTAAAACGCAGTCTGCCAATTTCGCGTTATGCCAAAATGTCATTTAAAATAATCATTTCGACTAAGTAGGTTTTTGTCTATGTCGCAATAGGTCTAACCCCCGTATCGCCTATTTAGCGATATGACTATATCGCAATAGGTCTAATCCCCGTTTTGCCGGTTTAGCGATATGACTATGTCGCACTAGGTCTAATCCCCGTATTGCCTATTTAGCGATATGACTATGTCACAATACGTCTAATCCCCGTTTTGCCCATTTAGCGATATGACTATGTCGCGATAGGTCTAATCCCCGTTTTGCCCATTTAGCGATATGACTATGTCGACATTTACAAACTGCTTTATCACAGTATTTTCTCTTTTGCATGCTGCCCACTTGAAACTGAAGTGTTTAATCTTCAACTATTCTACTTATGATAAATAACAAAAACTATGTGTCATTCTTACACATTTCGAATTGTGGGCATTGTAGATTTTGATGTTAAGAAAATACCAAAATACCTATTTGGTAATAATTTTTTCGCTAACAATCGAGGTACTAATTATTTGAAGTAAGGTACCAAATAGTAACAAATGGATAGTGAATTTTGGCATTTTCTAAACATTAAATATCTCCAGGGGTCCAGGGGTTCTGACGCTTACACACTTGGGAGACCTTGTTGACCGTAGGCGTCAGTCCTTGCAATGTCAAAGCAATCTATATGCTGGTGCTGTCAAGTATGGTGTATTTTGGTTCAAGAAAAAACGGCATGGCATGTTTTATTATTGACTGCGGGATCATTGAGTCTCATAATAATATAACTTTACTTTTAATAACTAACAATTCAAACTAAAATTTATGCAAGTAAATAACTATAAAGTTTTTGTTAAACGTTGCCTTATTGGCCTTTAGTGTAAATACACGCCTAATATAAAAATATAATAACCTAACTCGTGACTTATTCCTTTCTCAAAAAGCGTTCAAAGGGTTAAAATGTTACGATTATTACCTAGACAGTCGCATCCTTATCTTACAGGGTACCTAGTGTTCGCGGTCCCAACGCTTTTCTACCCTAAACAGGCTCGCAATTCGCCTACTTCGCTCATGAACTAAATCTCAATTCGCCTACTTCGCTCATGAACTAAATCTCAATTTGCCTACTTCGCTCATGAACTAAAGCTCAATATACCTACCTCGCCCTTGAGCTAATACGCATTAAACCTAAATCTCAATTCGCCTACTTCGCTCATGAACTAAAACGCAATAGGTCTAAACATCAATATGCCAATAACTTGTTAGGTCTAGGCATAACGCGAAATTGGCAGACTGCGTTTTAGGTACTCAGCGACTAAAGGGTTTCATAACTATATTATGAGTGAAAATCATATAATTTTAAAACTGTTAACGCTCAGCGTGCAGGGTGTTGCACAGCAGTATTCTTATAGATGTAATGGTTTGATTCCAATGTTGGCTACCGCGACAGGTAACTGACCGGGTCCAACAAACGAGTAACCCAAGCAAGCCGCTACTACTGTCAAGTAAATAAGACCTGGCTCCGCAGTGGGTGGGGCACATTGCTCGTAGAACCGATGGCCGTTGAAGCGGGAAGCTTCTAGAGTGGTGACCGCGAACCGGGAGACGATGTGTCGACAAACAAAACAAAACAAAACAAAAATAACGCTGCATGACAGCAGCAGAGGACTGATCATTGTGGAAAACCTTGGCAAAGACCTTGTCTAGCAATGGACGTCTTGCGGCTGATGATGATGAAATAAGACCTATAATAACGTCGATAATACGATAACATGTCAAATGCTATATTTATTTTGCCAAGTAAAATAGACTCCCTGGCAGTTAAAATGTAATTATTCATTACGTTGTTCAATTGAATTAAAATACACTAAAGTTAAATATTAAAACGTATTTAAAAATGGGTTTCTGTTCGGCAAATGAGCTTCCATTAGTTAGTGATGGGATAGTGCTGACTTCTCGATGTATCGTTCTGTTTTCCCGCCGGCATGCAAGATACAGCGGGAGCTGGCATTCAAAAGTAACATGTAATTGGTTTCTTTGTATTATTTTTTTGTAATGTTACGCGTAATGGTAAATGCAGCGGCCTTTTATCTCTCATTTCTCTTTTCGTTTTCTGCCTAATATTGTTTTATTTATAGCGCTTCTATCCTTAGATGAAAATATACTAGATATATGTTATACATTTAGTGCCTTATTTACATTTTTTTAATCAAGAAGAGACATTAAAGAAAATAAGTACTTAAGTACCTATTTTAAAAATGTTTATCTACCCCCAAAACTGACAATTGTCCCTCCCGCAACCAATTTGATTGATAGGTACCTTAAGCGCAATCCTTAAATGAATGATATCATAATACTCGAAGAAAAGTTGTTGATTAAGAATAATTAACAATTATTCGTGTTCTAAAAAAATCTAACATTGCGGAACTTACTATGTAGGGCTTCAGTATTTTTTATGTAAGGTGCAATAAATTATTTAAATTAAAAAATGAGTTTTAACCATGCAGCGAGTCCAGTTGCTAGTGACCCAGCCTACGATACTAGCGGTCCTGGGTTCAATTCGATAACCGATTAATTACTAAGACTTGAAAATCTTCTTTGTTCGTTTTAATTTCTAGATATAACCCTAGAGCTTAGGTAATTATGTAACACTGCCCTCATAATATTTAATATTATTTTTTATTCCCAGGTCCCGGGCACATTTGCAAGGAACGTGCATGCTTACCTAATGGTCCGTGTACGTCACTTTGGCTGTGGACGATAATCATTAGTTGAACGTTGGCCGATACTGCCCAACATTGATATTACTTTATTTTGATTTATTAATGCATTTCTGTATTGCATGCATGCTTTGTCGTGGCCAGGGCGATAAAAATGCAAGAGTATTACGAAAGGGTTTCGCTAAGGCTTTAAATAGCTGGTATAGTTAGTTGGTTTTGCGGGTGGTAGGACCTTGTGCGGGGTCCGTCCGGATCGCTACCACCATCCTATCCATTAACCTACCGCCAAACAGCAGTGTTCGCATTGTTGTGTTCCGGTTTGGGGATAAGACAGCCGGTGTAATGACTAGCATAGAGGCATTTCATCTTAGTCCTCAGGGTTGGCAGCGCATTTGCAGTCTTAGGCTTGCAGTCTTGTGAATGCGAATGTCTATGGGTCACAGCTTCCACTTACCATCAGGTGGCCTGTGTGCTATTCAGCCATCCCTATGCCATAAAAAAAAAAATCAAAGCCAACGCAATAACAATTTACGAGAAAAAAAGACGTTTTAACCGCTCGTCAAAATTCTAATTACCGTGTCAACCAACCATGTAGAATATAGGCCAGAGCTTTTTATGATAGGCACTAAAAACCATATCGTCTTTGACCTGTTATTGTATTGTCAACGTTTTGATAGCTCTTATTTTCTTGGCAGTAATTGTGGCCGAGTTAAAAATTATACCATCAAGTCAAAGATAATACGATTTCTACCGCCATGAATAGAAGTCCTGCGCAGGTTTTCAGCATTAATTTGATCGGTAGATGTGCCTATCACCAAATTAAGTAAGGTATAAATGAAACAGGTTTGAAACCCTACAATAATTAACACACGGTGCCTGCGGATATTAACACTCTATTGCAAAAGTCATTTATTTGTACAAATGCTAACAAATTGTGTTTGATAAACAAACAAAAATACTTACATATATTCAAGTTTGCCTCACAACAGGTCTAAACATACAATTTCGCTTCCTCTTCATTTACACGTACGTCGGTTTCGTGTGCTCTTGATTTGGCCCTTATTTAGTACGTCGCGAATCTGATCACTGTATCGCCCCTATCATTATCACCAGTGATCGGAGAAAACGATGCAAAACTATAACAAAACATACATTACAACCATGAAACTATTAATAATCCTTATACCAAATCAGAGACTCTGATATGAAGTTAAATTGAACACTAATCTGCCAATATAATTCTTATTTTTTAATAATATTGTTGTTTTTCTTGGTTGCAAGTTGTCCTTTAAGTCAGCTTTACAAGTTTTGTTAAAGTTTTGCACCGTTTTCCCCGATCACTGACGATCACCGCTCACTCTCGCTCGCCATACATCTTTCATAACTCTTCTCTCATCCATCATTTAGTTACCTACTTCTACTATCTTAGCATACCTTTGTTTTTGTTTTGTTTACTTGACTTAACCTCCCAAAGAACATAGTTTTTTTGTTTCCTTGATGTTACTAGCTATAATAACTGAAGACCAGCGCTGGCTTTACGGTGAGCTAATGCTGAATTGGGACCTTTTCGCAAGAATTTCTCTGTGTCTTGTTCTTTTTGTATCTATGTAGTGTGATTTTGTTGGGAATAAATGTCTTTATCTTTTCAATCTTTGTCAAATTGCGTTCCATTTTCCACGATACCTTTGCACACTCAACGACAACCAACAAATCCAGCTATTTTTAATGTCACCTCACTTCTTAAAGTAAAGTTATTGCAAAATATTCCAGTAACATAGTGCTCTGGCTGGGCCGTCGGCAGACACGCCTGCAATATCCGGAGCGAGTGGTCACTAGGCGGCGCGGACGAATAGTAGCACCGGGAAACTGGAAATCTAATTCATATTGTATTTACGCAAATATTGGAAGGTTTTTTTTTGCGTGAAAGAGGCATGAGCACACAGGTCATATGATGGTAATAAGGATTTTAGAACCATAGAAATTTGTAATCGTAAAACTACAATGTTAAGACTGTAAAGAGTGTCGATGGCCTAGAGACTTAGGGAGCGACTCGTGATCATAAGGTACCGAGTTCTAACTCCTGCGGTCACCATGTACCAATTAGTTTTTTAAACGTAAGTAAGTACGAACAGCTGAGTGTGTTAGAGCAAATTGCAAAAAAAAAGGAGTGTATCTGAAAGATGTCTGTAAGATACGATAAGACTGAGAATGCTTTGCGAATAATAAAGATAAAGATAAAATGATCCGATGCTAGTCATTACCTACTGCTACCCTCATAACGGAACACAGCAATGTTAATACTGCTGCTTAGTGGGAGGTTAAAGGATAAAACGATGCATAAAAAGAGCCGAATTCAGAGACCAATTAAGAAATCGTTATAAGAACATTAATGATGGATTTGTCAAAGTAGATCTTATTATTTATTCCAGTATATCGAGTATTTATTCATCTTTTTGCTTAAAATCACTTTGGCAACCAAATAAGCAAACATATTATTAATTTCATAATGCTAGTAAGATAACCCCTAAAAACTTATCCGTAACAGAAAAAACCGTACAAAACTCGGTTACCTAGTTCTACTTTTCACAACAAAGTACACTACATAATAAAGTCTCATGCGGTCAGTAAATATTATGATTCCTAGTACTTTACTTGTGAAGTATTGGACGTACGCCAATGTTAATAAGCTGTCACCGCGTATATACTCGGTCCACGTACTTGGTATAATATACTTAGTATCGACGAAGGCTAGTACACAGGTCGATACCAGGTTTTTAGGTCACAAGGTATCTGCGAACCTTTGTTACAAACTTGGGGACGCTTTCAACAATATCTTTCTTGCTTGAGTTTTAGCGTTTTCTTTTTATAATGAAATTGATTTGATGTAACATTGTTGTTTTATATCCGCAGAACAATTCTCAATATCAAACGACAAAAAATTATATTTATTCAATTCTGTTCAACTGTTCAATATTATTTAAACAAAGGTTAATTTTATTTATTCGATGGCGGCGCCACATTGGTGATGCGTCTTGCGTTGAAAATGTCTACAGGCGGCGGTGATGAGAATGCCTATTAACCCATTGATGGCTTATTTATGAAATGTAAAAATAAACATGACATTTGCTTTTGGAAAAAGTAAATGGGAAGGCCAAGGCGAACGTTCCATGATCAAATCGGGGACGAGCAGCCTAAACCAAACTTTTGAGTGTGACGTCTGGATCTTAGGCAGTGAGGTAAGTGGCCTTGGCCTAACTCTACGGAAGAGAGGTGTGATTGTATGTATGTACATTCGATTATATCATTTCATTACACATAGCAGGTTTCCAACCTTCGACATTACAAGCTAAATTATTAATTTTCATTTATTTATCATGTCTCTTATCACGTTAATATATCAAGTTATTTCTCTAATAACAACACATTCAACGTCAGATTATTCAAATAAACAGTTCCAATACAAAACACTTCCTACAATTGAGCATACGTCTACAAACATTCTCCCCTGAATACAGCCAAGAGTACCTTTCCGTGGAAATAGATATCATCAAAGGAATCGAATATATCAGCTAAACGATGTGAAACATTCGAAAAATAGCTCCACCGAAGATGATATGTCGCCTCATAACGTACGGTCCCCTACTACGGGACTTCACAAGGTTTCGGGATATTTATTATTAATTTCATTTCCTCCGAGACAATGCTTATTGGGTGACGTAGTAGGGGTGAGTTGTAATAAGTGTGACGTGCCTTTATATTCGTGACTTTCTGAAAATATCTGATTTTATTTTTTAATAAAAAGGTAGTAAACTAGAATGTTTTTTTAGCCAGGCTTCATGAAAACCGGTTGAACCGTTTATGAATAGGGGTCACTTTTATATCCGGGATTTTTATCTATTAACTGTTTATTCAAATTCAAAGTCAGACAGTATTGCAGACTCTAGGTCCATAGAAGTGTTAGTAAAACAATAATGTTACGTGTTGCCGTTCATTTGGGAATAGTTCTGCTTCCGGAATAGGTGTAGGAATCACGTCGTTTCGTTACTCCCTTTGTGGAGATGTTCAAAACATTTACACAGTAGAAATTGGCTCAGATTCCATTCACGGATAGGAATTGGACATAGTGCAGTAGGAATTTTGTTATAACTTTGGTAACTATGAGTGACTATTTATATAAAATATTCCTTTTTTGTTACTTAACAAAAATGGAAATTTTCTAAACAAATATTTTTATTTAATCTAATGTTTCTACTCTCTCTGAACAATATTCAGAAAAGCCCTTACAAATAAATCCAATTTGCAGAATAAACGCCTCATTTTGTAGTGTCAAAAAATTTCAAATTCCAAGCAACAAGGAAGCAGTAGCATACCCTTTCTCTGCCTCAGAACTTACCTACAGATTCTAAAACTTTATAAATTAAATCACGTTTTTATTGTAACCTATGGTTGCACCACGAAGTACGACACACAGACACGCTTTATCTGCTGTGAAATACTGTAGCAAGATACCAGGTCCACTCCATACTGCAATATCGTATGCAGTGCGAACAATAGCTGACCAATCGGATCACGGGAACGTCCAGTGTTCACACTTGAATGCTGCCGTGCATGCTATGGACCTTATAATAATTATAGTATCGTTTACGGCTATTGATAAAGCATCTGTCACTTTCTAGACATGTATGTGTGAGGTGATGGTTTCTATATCCACAGCGATAAACGCGACATAGACAAGCCTGCAATAAGTTATTTAAATAATACGCTCGATTGCGATTAAAATTGCAATCTGAAAAAATATTTACACAGTGTTATAATATGAATTATTATAGCACTGTTTGATAAATTTGAGGCGTTATAAAAATATAGCCATTAAATTGTAAAAGTTACAGAGCTAAAGTAGGTTTTTGTGTGCGAATTAAAATGTAAAAATTGACACTTATAACTTTTATTAGAGCAAGTTTTATTCGATAGGGTTATAACATGTAAATAAACTTGTTCATACGACAGAAACACTTTTATTAACATTTTTGGCTCAGCTTTTGCTTTACGATAGGCAAAAGAAACATTTTGTGATTGGTAAAATATCGAATAAATCATACAGAACAAAAAAAATACCACGCAGATAGTTTATTGACTAAATACTCTTTACCCTGGAAAACTTAACAATTACTGAAGATAATTGAAGTTCCAGTAACAAAACCATACGCATTACAAGAGTAGTTCTCGCCGTCTGCACCAAAACGCAAACGTATGAATCAACCGGAACACTCTTCCATACATCACCGCTAGATGGCGACACTTAATCCACACCCTAAGCACACACGTGAGATATGACGTCATACGTCAAACTGCTGTGCCATGTGATGTGCTGCTTCAGTAGTCATTTAAAAGTAATAAAATTCCAAAGACAAATGCATTTTAATATCAAGTTTTTAAGTTTTATTTTATTTTGTGAAGGGAAAACACACAATAATTTAGTTCTTGAGCTTTTGCTCCGATTGTATTTTTTGGCAGTCATAAATGGCTAATTCGGTTCAAACCACTGATAGTAGAGTAATACTTACGAACAGCAAAGATCCGGTTGCACCTTTCGATTAGTTCTTAATCTACAACAACAAACCACCACCACCACCGTGTTACCACCGTCTTTCCTTTTACCTACCGCCAAACAGCAATCCTGTCTTGGTGTGGGGATTACACAACCAATGAAATTACTAGCATAAAGGCTTGTTTACACGTTGTGAAGTAGCAAGTGCAGGTGAGAAGTGATTAGTTAACATGTTTTTATGGTGATAAGTGTTAAGTGTTAAGAAATCGTTTACACATTGCTTAGTTGTGCTTGTGCAAGTGTAATGTGTAGAACAAAATGGAGGACGAACAACGATTAGAATTACGAAATATTTTAAAAAGTATAGTCTGGGATATGCATGGTTTTACTAATTTGTAACAAAGCTGCGTCTCTCAGTTGTTTATTTCTATATTCAGCACAATTTATGTTACAAAGGCACTCGTACTTTATGTATTCCATTACGAATTTCAACGTTTGCTCCTCAGTCCACCTCATTTTTATACCATACTATGCACTTAACAAGCAGATACTGTTTACACGGTGTTTAGAGGGTGAGACTGCGAGTGCGGTGAGTACGCGGGTGTGCGGGGGCAACAACTTAACAGGCAAAAATAGAACAAGCGTCTATTCACTTTACTTCACACTCGCACTTCACACTCGCACTTGCCACTTAACAGCGTGACCGTTTACACGTTGTTTTTACTAATCACTTTACACCTGCACTTCTCACCTGCACTTGCTACTTCACAACGTGTAAACAAGCCTTAAGTTATTCCATAGTCCTCAGAGTTGACTACGCTGATGCGGTCTTAGGCTTCATTTCCTCGTACGTTGACATCGGTCGCTGACGTCGGTCGAGCGTACGGCATACACCATGTTCTTTGAGACACCGCGCACCGATGCTGACATCCGCGCATTTATTGCTACGCGCCGCTGATTTCGAGCGTCGGTCTCGATGTGGTGACACCATACACCACGCGCGTTCAATGCAAAGCTGACCGGTTGGCTGTACGCACGCGCACACACGCAGGCTAGCCTACAACACAACGATCTAGCTAGGCTAGGCGAGGCTAGCAATACAACGATCGGTTTCGCACTGCGGGATTTTTCTTCGTCATACGCGACCGACGACGGTACGCTCGCCCGACGTCGGCGACCGATGTCAGCATAGGAGGAAATCAATCCTTAGAGTTTTTATTTTGGAGTCTTGAGATTGTAAATGTATTGGGACCACAGATCCCATTTACCCATCCCAGGTGGCCTGAATGTTCGTTTGCTTTCTTAATGTTTTAAAAATTCAACAAATCATGTGTGGCGATGACTTTCCGAAAATCGAGCGGAGCTCCTACTTCTGGGTGGTTTGGCCCTTCGGGTCTGCTGCAAAACTAACATAGCCTAACCTAACCTACCTACATAATATGCTATATGGAAAAATTACTAACAGAAAAAAAAAATTGGAAAAATATCGCTGGAACTATTTAATTTTTTAATGACAACAAAGATAGCATTGGAACTATTGGAAGTATGTTTATTAGCTTTTAAATTGTATTGGATAATTAACTCTTTACATAGTATAAAATAAAGTGGCTTCCCGCCGGCGTCTAGATCGTTTAAATTACGGAACGTATTTTAATTCGGTTTTCATCTAAAGATACAGTGATTCAATAGGAAGATTTTTATGTAACATTAATTCTGGATTATGAACAGGTGTTACACAAAACTCACATAAACCGAAACGCAGCGAGGGCGTGTCGCAGGTTATAAATAAAATACAATTATTTTATTTATAATTGAAATATTCAATACAATGCTCTCTTTTGTAGTGAAATCGCTCACCAAATCGGCAGCTAAAATTAATATCAGCCATTTACAGCCATCCTGATATGCAAATTAATCGTAAATATGAATCTACCGGGGCCCAGCACAATTGGAATTAATGTCCGCACTAATTAAGAGAGTGATTATATTTCCGTAATCAATGCAACTAGAATTTAACGCTCCAAATAAGATCAATTTTTTTTTTTCAATCTGGCTAATCATATCGCTAACACTTTTCAAATAAAAAAAAAACGGCTATGTGCAATGGACTCGCGCACGAAGTGTTTCGTACCATTATTATCAATAAAAAATATTTATTTAATTTTAATTTTAATGGTTATTATTTTTTAAAGTGAACACACTACTTAATATTCTGTGAATATTTCAATCGTCTATTGCCGTAATCAATATCGAGATTTTAGTATTATTTTGTTGTTATGGCGGCAACAGAAATACATCATCTGTGAAATTTTCAACTGTCTAGCAATCACGGTTCATAGACTCTTAATAATAAGGTCCCGTTTTTACCCTTTGAGTACGGAACCCTAAAAATAATAAAGTTCAACAGTTCCACTAGCTAGATAACTTATTTACTACGTTCTGAACACAATAAGACATCGAGCTCCGTAACTCATTAATGACATAAGCATATCTCGGAAAGTTCCCGACGTGTCTCGATACGGATCCACTATCGCTAATGGCCGCTAACGAACGACTGGAGTAATTAACGGCTGGAACATTCATTATTTACTTTGATATGATCATTCAGTTTAATAAATAATTTTGTAAAGAGTTCACTTTGGAAAAAAAACGCTCATGTTGAAATAGTGTAGGGCTAGCTCTTATTCAGTTGACTGCTATGCTAAAGTGCGTAGTATTCAGATCTGGATCTGAATCACCATAACGCCTTTGTATCTGTTCTTTGGACATAATAAACTTGATCATATTTGCTTGAGACTGGCAAACGTGAAAACACGATTAGAAATAAAATCCTCTATAGTTTTATTTTTCAAACATGACACCTTTTTTGCATGTTTTTAAGTATATGTAACTTCATAATCCTGGCAAACCATCTTTTTAATAAATGTTGTGGTTTAAAAGTAAACAGTATTTAATTGAATTTGACGCTGCCATCAAGGCGCGCGCGAACTATCTCCATCTCACATTCTTTGCGCGAAAGCACATAAAGCCATCCCTTTTCATTCTTGTGGGGGCGTGGTACCATTGGTGCATTGGTTGGTAGTTTTAAAAATTCAACACGGTTAGACAGAATTTAAAAGCGGCCTAGGCGGCCGAATTCTAGGCGGTAAAAACCATTTTGACTTTGACGTAATTCCGTATTGTCAACGTTTTGATAGATTTTATTTACATGGCAGTAATGGCGGCCAAGTTCGGCCACGTCACAAACACAATTTGGTTTTACCGAGTTGAATAAAGTTTAAGTATAAGGCTAGAATAGAACTGAAGAATACTTAATTTTATTTATACAAACAGTACTTATTGGTTTCCAAAATAAACAGAGCCAGCATCTTGGGATCCACGGAGTTGGTTCACATATTCCACAGAGAAATCACAAATAGGGACAAGATATATGAAAGAGTTTTGTGTATTAAAAATAAATAGATACGTTGGTATGATGATGTAACTACGTTTAAAATAATGATTTTTGTGTTGTGTGGAATTTTTAGAGCTATGGTTAAACTGTGCAATCTTTAGTAAAATTAGTTTGTTGTAAACCGATTTCAAAAAAAGAGAAGGTACTTTAATGTTTAAATTTGATCCTTGGTTTTAGTTTTTCGGAAGAATATTTACAATTGGGTTCGGGTTTACTAATGACATTGTTTTTATTTTGTGTTCAACGCGAACAAAATTAAAGATAAATAACCAGATTTAGTTGTGTTTTTGGTATTATACAAAAACAAGCCTTTAAGTAACTTTTTTTTATATGGAACGCGTCCATCAAATTATTATTAAAAACGTTACAACGTGTTACAACATCGTACAAAGGCGTGTGTGTGTACCCGGCTTTATAAAGCCAGCTTGACGATCGACTCGAGACATGCAACGCTTGTTTGATGACGTCACGTTTTCTCATATGCCCGTACGTGTGAGATGTAAATAATAAAGTCATTTGACGTTTCCTCAGGTTCCTCGCATGTTTGGGCGGAAAGGCAAAATGAACTGGGTATTTTTTAAATGGTGTAATGAAATCACGGTTTTACTTAATGTTATAATTCTAGCAGAAATATAAAATCATCGCCTCAAGCATCACCAAGAAAATAAATATTTTTTTAAGGGAACTCACGTAACTCAGATAAATAATATATAAGCGCACTTTTGAAGTTCTTCCCACCCTGGTACCAAAAAAAAATGTAACGAAATTTATTAAAAATATTATTTTTTTCAGCTACCTACCAATAAAACACCCAACTGGCACAAAGTGTGTGTTTTTTTGTTATTAAAACGAGTAATATTTAAGATTTGATACAAATCTTAATATTTTAACATTTGTAAACCAGGTGCTTTAGGTCTCAAAACTCTAAACTAAATAAGAATGGTAACTATTGTTACTGCCACTTCTTACGTTCTTACTTAAGTTCCCGTTACCAGACTTAAAACCAAACGCACTCTACGTTCTCTAAGTACATTTATATCGTATACCTACCTCCAAGACGTACACTACCTACAACTTAAACTCGTTAATAAATATTCGTACTGCTGAACCCTGACCCTAATAAGGCATTTATAAAAATAGTAACTGCTTTGTCTGACAGTCGTCTAGCCATGCGGTTTTTAAACTTCTATAATGGCACGCAATTCATTGAAACACGTAATATTAAAGACTGGCCCTAAAAATAACTCCGTTACGATTTTTATTGATAGTGAAAAAAATTAAGGCAAAGTTTATGCAGAATCGTCACTTTTCTAAAAACAGTCGTTTTTTGACAGTGAACCCTCTGTTTTACCGCTGTATCTTGTAATGTATCACCACGTTTTGCATTAAAAGCGTTCACAGTTTAACAGATTTATGCTCAGCGCGCTTTGAAACAGTGTCAGAGGTGCCATGGATTTGTAGTTTATGCCTTTTGATATTTATGTTCATGTGTCTGGTAATGTATGGGTAGTCAGCATTGTTTCAAAATTAGTTTTTTAGGGTATGCAAAAGGCTGACGCCCTGGGCCTCTATTCCATTCCGTTTATTGTGTGACATACGTGACTAATAAGGACGCATGTTTATCCACATTTTGTCACGTGATAAACGCAACCACACAAGGCCTATAGGTATGGTATTTGTATATGATTTTAACTCGACCCACGTTACTGTCGACAATACGATAACAGGTCAAAGACGATATGATTTTCAACGCCTAGAATCTCGGCTTCGGCCTCCCGACAATTACTGGAATTTGTGACTTATGGATATTTAAAGAAAAGATTTGCGGGTGGTAGGACCTTGTGCGGGGTCCGTCCGGATCGCTACCACCATCTTATCCATTAACCTACCCCCAAACAGCAGTGTTCGCATTGTTGTGTTCCGGTTTGGGGATAAGACAGCACACACAGCAGCACAGCACGTACAGCCGGTGTAATGACTAGCATAGTGGCATTCCATCTTAGTCCTCAGGGTTGGCAGCGCATTTGCAGTCTTAGGTTTGCAGTCTTGTGAATGCGAATGTCTATGGGTCACAGTTCTGCCGTGCTAGTGTAAAAGGCGACTTTTCGACAAAAGACACTTTCGAGATAATCGCAAAAAATTGTCCGAAATCTTCATTTTCATATTTCTAGGAAATTTAAACTGATATTGAAATGAAACTTTTTGTGTCGGATAGATATTGTATTTTACTATTTTTCTACATAAGCAATATATTTTTATTACATGCAGGTTTTTTTTTAAACGCATTTTTTCCTTTTTGCTTAGTTGCCGATTAATAATTGCCACTGACAAACAAGCAAAAAGGCGGTATATGAGCACTATACCGCCTTATAGGCTAGTTTTTTCTTCATATGTCTACATAACAAACTAGGGCTTGAACGTATTATAAAAATGCTTGATTAAAAAGACGTATTTGACACATACCGCCTTATTGCATAGTATAAAATGTTTTTTGAATGCTTCTGATCTAAACAATAAAACCGAATATAAGAAATACGTTTATCTTGTCTAGTACGTCACTCAAAAATACTACACCACTATTTGTATACTAGTCTAAAAAAACGTATATCTTCAAAAGTCAGACGAAATACGGTTTTTTAATCTAGTACTACGATGAAAGGTTGGACTAAATGCTAATTAAAACCATCATAAATTCGGTACAAATATATTTGAAATCCACAAAAAATATAAATAAGGAGGATCTTTTCTAAGATTGGTGTAGTGTTATTAGTAAATCAATAAGTTCTGCATTTTGGATCTGTGAAAACACTATTATAGTTAAAAGGTTGTTACCTATATATTTTTATTAGGTACTTCAATATAAGTTGTGTGCTCAGGAATTATCCTATGTCCTTCCCCGGGACTCAAGCTATCTCTATACCAAATTTCATCTAAATGGGTTTAGTTGTTTAAGCGTGTAGAGGTAACAGACAGACAGACAGACCCACTTTCACTTTTATAATAATATTAGTATGGATGGATTGAGAAGTTTATATGGCCACGTTTCGCCTCTACTATCATCTTCATCATCATCGATTATTATTATATTGTCATCGCAATTGCTTAACTAAATAGGTAGGTATGCTAAAATCGTCGATCCGACGTTATATTCAAGTAAGTACCTGCTAGAGGGGGTATTCTTTTTATAGAGGTGATTATTATTTAAATCTTTAATTTTTCAGTAGCTTAGTTTTATTTTAATTAAAATAAGTTTAGTTTTAACTTTGAATTGTAGATACGATTGTATTGTAATAATAAAGTCAGTACTAGTAAAGCATTACAAGTGTGTTAACCCTATATTTGGCATTGGGCAATTTTATGCACGTTACTCATAAAAAAAATCTAGAAGGGCTTAGCATTTATTTTTAAAGCGCATTATTTTAACTGATATTCTAATTATTCGGAGAAATATTATTAGGTACACAAAATAACGAACCGAAAACCTGCGTTTACGTTTCGTTTCATAAAAAATATTAATTTTATTAAATTTTTGCTTCAATAATGCTAATGTATCCTTATTAAAGTGCAAGTAAATATGTTTCCTATACGCAATAGCAATCTTGGAATGTCATAACTACATAACAATGTCCTCTGACGTAACATTTAGGCATAATTATGTATCTATAAATGCAGTCTCCAGTTACACCATTAAGTAGTAGTAATTAGTAGTTCATCCTGACATGTATCTTTAAAGATACACAGCCAATTTAAGTATTTAAAAAAAACGATTTTATATCCTATTTTTGTTGGTATAAACTGTTAGATATGCTTTATATTTCAAAATTTGGTGGCTTAATACCGAGGTGGTACCATTTTTATGTTAAGAGTTTATCAGCTTTTAAATTGGCAGGTGTCTGAAAACATCCATATCGATGCTTTCATGTTTTTCGAATCATAAATTGTTATAAAAGTGCCTATATTTGACGCCATTTAATTTAATGTTAAAAAGTCTAGTCTAACCCTAGTCTAGTCTAATCCTAGTCTTGACCTAGTTTATTTTAAGGATATACACACGGGAAGCCTATTTAGCATCCATTGATATTTATAAATGTTGATCCTTGGCAAAATGTTCCTATAAGGTGGTAAACCACCAACGAACTAACTGCCCCGATTTTTAATGACTTTGAATGCGGTTCGTTGATCTTCTCGCGCTAGCATTTCTTCATCTTCAAGGCTAGCTTTGAACCTTTTGAATTCATAACATCATCTGAAAATATTTTCCAACGAAGGCTAGAGTTTCCTTTATCAAATCTTCAACAGTGGAAGCTTAACACCTTAGACCACCTACGCAAATGTTTTTGCTTACGCTACGCTAAGCAGACCAAAAACGGGAAAAGGCGGACAGAATGTAGGTACCGAAAAGTTATATTCCCTCATAATTTCTGCAAATTGTTGATCTATCCATTACGAATAATTAGTGTTTTTTCTTTCGCGTGTCAGATCTTTTATAGTGACCCACGTGGTTTATTTTGTCGTAGGTGTACGACTCGGAAATAAGAAATAGCATAATCTAATGAAGTATCTAGTACTACTTAAAAGTAAGATCTAGTACTACTTAAAAAGTAGCAATTATGTATTTTTTCCATTTCTTAGTTTAAAAAATTTCTTAAAAAACTTGAATTACTGATAACAACCTCTAATGTTTTATTTATGGCTATAATAAAGTTAAGAAAATAAAGCAAAAGCTCAAAATTTCAAATTTAATACAGATTTTTGTTACGTCCTCTGTTGAGTTAGTCAAATACCATTTTCTTTTTGTTTTAAATTTGACTTTTTTATTTATTTGTTTTTGATAAGTAATTACAGAAAACTATTAAAAAGTAACAGTTATATAATGAGGAAAGTAAAATCCTTGGCGATAACTAGTTATACTACTGGAGGAAAAAAATCTTTCACAGATACCCAATTATCTGGCCAGGGTTACCTACAAGGAACAAGGGGTCTTTTCACGTAATAAAGAGCGCCAGCGTACACTGAGGTTGGGGATTATACGGTTTTATTAACTAGTATGGGCCGTTTGTGGATATTCGAATAGTAATAAAGCGTTAAAAACTGCCTCTGTCCCAAGTAAAAACACCGTATCACAAAATAAACGTTTATTTAAACAAGTTCATCATTATTAAATATTCGGCATTAGCTAGACTAAAATACCGCAAAATACTGACATACGGTCTTTTTGTCTAGTAAACTTTGTTACGTTCATTTAGATTATGAGCAAATAGAAAAATTCATTTGAAATACTAAGTTAAAAGGGGGTAATATATGTTATTCGTTCTTTTTACTTAGTAATCTGTAATGACGGCCTTATAGAGTAGTTCAAGTTATTAATAAATCAAACCTACACTAGACAATAATGCGGTATGTCTTGTTTTACGTCTTTCTAATGTAGTATTGTGTAGTTGCCGTTTTATTGATTAGTATTTGCTGGGAAATTGTGCGTTATACGGCCTTTTTCCTTACCGTATCTTCGCAACCAAGCCTCCTATCGAGAAATGGATCAGATGGGTCGACGCGGCTTGTTCTCCACATCACGATGGTCATAATAACTCAATTTGGTCAAAATGTCGAAAGATCGCCTTTTACACTAGCACGGCAGAGTTTCCACTTACCATCAGGTGGCCTGTGTGCTCGTCAGCCTTCCCTATGCCATAAAAAAAAATAAGAACGAAAGAAAAACATTAATTCGTGACATGAAAATAAAGGACAGATCAATGCACGTGCGCAAGAAGAATAGCCATGTGAATGTGTGTGTTGCTGGGATATTCGTCTAAGGACATGGCAAAGACGTAAAGTCAAATAAAACCGTCATATTTGACGTGTCTTGGGCATCTACACACAAACACATACACATACTACATTGTTCCCACTTTACGCCAAAAATGTGACAGTTACGTAGAAAGTGGCGCCCTCTTTTAATTTCTAGTCTTTTTTGTCGCACTGGAAGCGAATATCGGTTTATTAATACGGTTTTATGACTTCAAATTCGCTGGCAACCCTGAGGACTAGACTAAGGCCCTCCGCACACGGCGTCGTATCGTAATCGTATCGTAACGCGGCTAGTACGAGAGCGATACAAGCACGCATATCTTGTTTTTTTACAGCAGTACGTTACGAATATCGTACAGTTGAAGATGGAATGCTTCTATGCTAGTGTTTTCACCGGTTATCTTCTCTCCATGCAGCACATGCACTTGCACAAGATCCTATCGCCACTGCGAAAAAGTCACTTTTGAATATTTTTTTTGCAGCTTCTACTCGCCAAAAAGTTTTTGATTTAAATGCAAAAGTTTCAGGGCATCACTGGCTCTCTGCACTTCAACTGCAAGCAAGCGAAAAAATGCATTTATTTGTGCATTCAACGTAACGAGATAACTGAAATGATTTATTCTTCATGCGGGTAGTCAATTTTTGGTTAGCATTTTAACTATATTGACAGTTACACACCACAACGTTTAAATGATGAAATTAATATCCTTACTAGCTATTAAATCTAACAGTGACACTATGCAAAATAAATTCATACAAAAGTTAATTCGTTATGACCGCAATAAAGTCAATACGCCACCAAAAAATAAAAATCCTGTATCCCGTGATAGTATAATTTTCGGGATCCCCTTGGATCGCATAATGTGTTTTAGACTAATATTGTTTCGCATAATTGTTTTCGCATAATTTGTATTGGCATAATAGTACTGACGCATAAAAATACTTTAGCATACTCCTTTTTTAGCATATTACGCTATTAGAATAATTTTAGTTGGACTAATTTGTATTTGACTAATACACATTATGCATTATTATTGTTTGGGCTAATAATTATTTGTCATATCTTTAACCATAATATTAGGTTTCTAAATGAATAAAACACAGTTTTTTTGTTACCATGCATTTGGATTTCATTTAAAATGATTTTATAAATTAGGTCACGTTAGGTACATTAGGTTAGGTTATGTTAGTATGATATCCAGGCGCGAAGCGCTCAAGCAACGCAGAATAGGAGGTCCGCGAAGCGGACGTCCGTCGACCTCGTTTTAGTTCCTACATATTTTTTTAGGACAATACTTTTATGCATTTTGTAATAATGCCAATTCATTATTATGACTTTTTGCAATTATGCTATTTGACGTTAGTCTTGATGACAATTATGCTTACTGTATTTATGCTTTTTAATGTTATGCGTAATAATATATGCGTAAAGATGATTATGCACATCATTATTTCGGCTAAAAGTAATTATGCGTAACACTATTATTACAAATAATTTTATGCCATCCAATAGAGAACCATAATTTTCCGGGCTGCTTAGAGCATACCACTTTAGTCCTCAGGGTTGGCAACGCATTTGGAGTGATTGGATTGCAGTCTATAGGTCACGGACGCGCCGTTTGTCTCGGCGATAGATGGAATATATACAACTGCATGGGCGTGATAATTATATTCACGGGCGTGAGCACCATGCCTCAACTCAACGCGACATCTTGGAGCAGACTCATTAAGGTGGTTTTTACCAACGAGCGAATGCTCTAGAACATGTTTTGTCTTTATTTTTACAAAGAAAACGTAACACATAATACACTAGAATTCTTGTTCGATCGCTTGGTCTACTTAGACAATGTCAACCCACCCTTAGACAATGGCAGCCAGGGAAAGCATAACGACGACGCCATTTGGCTTGGCACAGAGCCGTGGCGTGCGCTCGTGGACGTAATACGCAATGTGGTATTTCGCTACTATGGTGTTACGGCTTCGAGCGGTGGCGTGCTCCAACACATTCACGATAGTTCTTTCCATCCATTTAGGAATCCAACGGACCACGCCAAGTACTTTTAAATGCTACAGTCTTGACATTCACGGATTGATTTTGGCGCGGCACTGCTCTATTCGGCTTTTACGGTCGTGAATGCCCAGCTTTACCATCAGATGGCTTAAGTACACAGGTGCCTTCTCCTTGTCATAAAAAAAACAACTTCTACCCGCCATTTTCCCCTTAAAGTGGAGTTCCTTAGTCCATTCCAAGAACTTGGCATCTCTCTTCCACGGCTTCATTAACCCTTTAAGGTGCAGCCTCATTACACAATACCTCGGCTCGGAGCGAGCAGTGTGTGACGAGGAATAAAACCTAGTACTCTCGTATATCCGCCACTTCGGGAGAATTTGGGGTTAGGTATAATTTATAAAGCGGTAGCGGGTAAATTTAATCGGTAAAAAAAACGGGTAAGCAGGGGTAATATAGTCAGCAGTTTACCGATGATTGGCGCCATCAATTTTATTTTAAGTGAATTTAGGTGGAGATACATTTACTAGGTTTGGAATAACTGGGTAATTTGTGAGGTAGCGTATGTTTATAATACTTTTATTTTATTTACAAAATGTTCAATTTAAATAGGTTGAAGCCATAAAATTGCTTTTTGACTTTCAACATATTTAATTAATAACACCCTTATTAATTTATTCAGCCATTTTGGCTAACAATTAAATTTTCTAGTTAAGCACCAACTACACACAATATGAATCTATAACATTCGAAATAAATTCATTGAATTTGAATAATATAAAAACATGATAGGGATAATTTTATTTTAGTATATAGTCTTATTAAATATTATTAATGACTAAACATATTCAATAAATAACATGATAAGTAAAAATTAATCACTAAAAACCCTGTCTCTTGTACTTTGCACCCTGCAATATACTCGGACTTGGCGTGAATTGTTACTTCAGAAATCGCAGCCAACTTCCAGGGCCATAAGTCTGCAAGGCACCACCGTGACGGAATACTCCTCGAGTCACGCCACTTGACTCGCTAATGTATGGATTGTTTTGCCAAAGGGTTTTCTTGAGAGGCGGTGACAGGGTTTTTGGTTTCATACCTCGACTGTACATACATTATTTACCTACATAATAAAATTGATAAAAGGTAAAAATAAAAGATAAAAGAAATTTATTAAGTAAATAGGCCGCACGGGCACTTTTACACGTCAAGAATCTACCAGCGCTTCCCAAGAGGAGACCACTGCTGAGAAGAAACGCCGCAAAACACTCAGCAGCCAGTCATTTTTTAAACATAATTCATATTACAATGGTACTGCTTAGTCTAGCATTATATAAAGCTACAAATATTAAATTAAATATAATATGAAATAACATGTGTAGTTCAGCAAAAAACATGCCAAAAATCTTACGGGAGAGATAGAGAGGGAAAAAGAAAAAAGAAAAAATAGTATCTACTACTTATGTGTATATAAGATGGTGCAAGATGACCACATAAAAGTTAGTCTTAATGGTCTTAAACAATATAATTATAATTCTTATAAAACCTACCTTCTTGCTTTGACAATAAGACGTGTATGAAATATGTGAATTAAAAGGTAATTGTGGTTAAAAAAAAGTCAAATGTATTATGTTTAGTTTATGATATTGTTTTTGGGATGTTTGTATGAAAGAAACGTAATGCGCCGATCCCAAATGAATGAGACAAGAGCAAGATGATGAGCTATAAGATTGTTTTTAAATATGTTTTTAGTGATCACCATGATACAGCAAGGTCTAGTGTGGATATTATTGATTTTCTTTTTTATCTTGCGTAAACATTGTTTTATTTTTGTCACTTTTTCTATTAAGGTATGTTTAAAATTCTACTGCAGTTTACCGACTATCACAGGTATGTAATTTAGCCTTCAGAAACTTCTTAAGATGTTAAACAATCCTATGAGAAAATCTCGGTAATTTCTATGATTATTAATATTTTTTACATGGAAAGAGAACTGGTTTGATGGTCTGAAATATTCCAATAATATATTGTGGTCTTTCTTAGTAAGCACTCTCAAATTATTTGGCCATTGCAAGTGAAATCGCCTGATTTCAAATAAATGTCAGGTAGGTATTTCGAAGATATGAAACTGCATAATATATACGGAGAGTTCCTTTTGCTACCGAAATGTGTTTGGTAACAAAACAGGATCTTTCCATGAAACTATTTTCGGACACGAAATTAAAAAAGTTTTACCTTAAAATACAACCAGGTGATTAAATACATAACAAATTAAGAGTCACTTGTAACCACGAAAATTTACAAAATTCCTTCAAGCACCCATAAATAAACAAGTAACCAGGATAAACAGTATGAAACGAGGCTACTTTATAAAGATCTCTCATCCAATAAGGCCCGGAGTCAGGCGACAGCTTGCAACCATCAAGTAAACATGGGCAGAGTTCCAAACTATCTCCATCTCGCTATCTCAGGTAGCTGTGTGGGTTTGGACAACACCCATCAGTGTTAGGATGGAAATAACCATGTTTTATACGAAAATGCTGCAAAATTGAAGGTGATTTTTTATGATTATGTTCGTATATGGTTTTGGTTTAGTTGCTTGTTGGTCTTGTGTTCACGGTTCAATGCTTTATCGAACATATTTTCGTATAACTTTGATATTTTCAAAGCAACAGTGTGTAGTATTTTTTCGGGGTAAGTGTGTACAGCCCTCGACCTCGCCGTCACAATGCAAACCAATTAAAAAAAAGTGCAAGTATAGTGTAGACGCTATCACCATGTTATTATTTAGTGTTCGCATAGTTGTGTTCCGGAGTGGAAAGAAAACAACCGGTGAAATAACTAGCATAGAAGTATTTCATTTTAGACCTAAGGGTTGTCGACGGTCTTAAGATTGCTGTGTTCATATTATATAATGGCTGTACTCAGAGTGAGTAAATGACGATGAAGTCGTTTTAATTTTAAAGTATCTCTGAGTTTGGCGGTAAGGGCTGATCAAATAGAGCCGGAGAGATAGAGACGACGTGTGCAAGAGCCCTCATGTGGCCAATTTACTGAATTAATATTTTGAATGTTGAATTTTAGACCGTCCGAGTTTGAACTCGTTAGCTTTGATGAAGATAAGTGATAGTGCATGTTTAAAAGAGTGCAGTCGTGAGCAAAATAATGATAATAATAATATGGTTTAACACAAAGAAAAATAATATACGAGTAGCCTTAGAAATAAAAATGTGCTGTGCCACACTTTCTAGTTAAGGTCTGGGTCAACATTGAAAAATCTCTATATCTATAATAGCCTATTTAGTTTTCCACTGGTGGGCAAATGCCTCCCCCTCATTTCTCTAGTCATCTATTATTCTGGCTAACCGTTGCTAGTCTGGTTTGGAATTATCCCAATCGTCCCACCATCTTTCTGCCTCACCACCGGCTGCCGTTGCTTCATCAAATCATCTATTGAAAAAAAGTCGTCATCATCATCATGTCAGCCGAAAGACGTCCACTGCTGGACATAGGACTCCCCCAAGACTTTCCACTCGGACCGATCTTGTGCTTTTCGCATCCACCGCGGTCCCGCGATCCTGACGAGGTCGTCACTCTATCTTGTTGGAGGCCTACCTACAGATCGTCTTCCGGTCTGCGGACGCCACTCCAGAACCTTCTGACCCCATCGGCCATCAGTCCTGCGAGCAATGTGCCCCGCCCACTGCCACTTCAGTTTAGCTATTCTTAGGAAAAAAAAGTAATCCTATTTAACTTAAAAACTTTCAAAAGTCACCTTATTTCGAAGTGAATAGGAGCTACCGTAATAATAACAATAGCAGTGGTTTTAAATTTATTTTTTTACTTTCGGGAAATTATATCAGAAAATAAAAAACAGCTGTCACATACTTTCAAGTTAAGGCCCTTTAAATTGCCAATATAGGAACCCAGCCAAATACGAACCCGCATTTTGCATAGGCAAATGTTTGATCTAGTCCAAGTGGGGAATAGAACTCCGGCCCTTCGTTTGATAGATGTGTACATAGAGCAAATTGGACAGTCAGAACCGATTAAAGTGAAACTAGAATCCGTGCTCTGCCGTTACGGGAATACTGGGGTATAGGTTGAACCGATTAGCATAAATACCATGGAGGTTAAAGGGAAAACTAGATAGTTACTGCAATTACTCCTTTAGGGAAAAAGTATGAAAAAAATCGCTATTCAGTGGTAAGTTGTATACATATTCAAATGTATTGTTCCGTGTTTTGTTTTTCGATGTTTAAAGTGTGACTGTATTTGAAAATGGCGTTTTTTGGAACTGGCCACTTTGATTCAATATATCTGGTGTTTGGCTAGGAATGCTAAATTCAAGTGTATTTAAAATGTCAGCTCATGTATTTGTGCTTCGACAACATTCTGTTCACAGTATGGAGAACTTAAAATATCGCGTTATTTACGAATTCGAGTTCCACGGTGGCACCAGTGCTGCATAAACGGCTCGAAGGATCAATGATGTGTATGAGGCAGCTACTGTAAAATAAAACACGGTACGTTTTTGGTTCCAAAGTTTTCTTTCTGGAAATGTTGACCTACAAAACATGCCCCGTGGACGGCCGGAGACCCAAGTTAATAACGAAGAATTAAAAGTGGTTGTGGAAGCAGATCCATCGAAAACTAAGTCAGAGTTTTAGGCAGGCTTCGGTGTGAGTGATGCCATCACCATCATGTCAGCCGAAAGACGTCCACTGCTGGACATAGGCCTCCCCCAAGGCTTTCCACTCAGACCGGTCTTGTGCTTTTCGTATCCACCGCGATCCCGCGATCCTGACGAGGTCGTCACTACATCTTGTTGGAAGCCTACCTACAGTGAGTGATAAAATTGTTTTAATTCACCTGGAACAAAATGGTACGGAACCCTAAACATCCTGTCTGTAAATTCTGCTAGTAACATTCAATCAGAACTCTTCCCCGTCGATATTGGTTAAGAAGTAAATCACAAAACGTGACTATCAATATAAACTTTGCAGAAAACGTCTGGAAACATTCTCCGGCGGGTTCAAATGGATTATTGGGGGCAAATGCCTGTGGGGGAGTATTCTTTTGCGAAATAAGGTCGAGTTGTCGACGACTCTGTTAGCCTAGTACCTAGGTAGTAGACCCTACATACGAAGCAAGCGGTTCCGGATGAATAGATGTTTTTGCTGAGTCTCAGATGTTTTTTTATCTAATAGTATTATAGTATGTACTTATTTATCTTTCTCTTTAAAACTCTATCTATTGCTGCTGTAGTTTAAAAGATCAGACAGACAGCGGGAGCGACTTTGTTTTACCAGTACACGACTAGTCTAGACCGGGATAAGATTAATTTTAAAGAAAACAGAATTTTAAAGATTGCCTTTTATTTGTATATTAATATGACCAACTAAATGTTTTATTTTCAAACCACAACACTGTACCTGCAACTTATTGGCAATCGGAGATATATTTCAGTTTAGTTGCTATGATTTCAGAGAAGATAATAATAAGAAGTCCTATGCCGAGCATTTAGTCCTTCTTTTGTAATTTTAAGTCAACCACTAAGGAATTTCGTCAAAGGCATTATCAATACAATCCTAATGTCCCTGTCGTGTGGCTTAGTTTCACAGCAGCCTGGACATCCATTTTGTTGACTGTTTTTTTAATATTTCGGAAACAATTACCCCCTCTATTCTGAGCGGATTACGCTTTTAAATCCAATATTTAGCAATAGGCGAACGAGCGACTTTATTCGCAAATTCAGTATATTTTTCTTGACTACTTTTGTTTTCCAGTTACACAAAATTTTATCAATTTGAATAACATATTAATTAAAGTGAAATTGTAAAATGATGACACTCAATAGATGCGAAGTAATCTTAATTAAAGTAATCATGTTTATTGAAATCGATTGATTAAAAAGGTTTCAATGGATAGTACCTACTGAGTTTAATCAAGTTAAGTAAACTATTCGTTAAATATCGATGGAAACACCTCGCTTTGTAATTGAAACAGTATTTCGTAAATTATTTTGATTCGAATTCAAACAGATTTTTTTGTTTCATTATTTC
Source organism: Acleris sparsana (assembly GCA_923062465.1). Classification (NCBI taxonomy): domain Eukaryota; kingdom Metazoa; phylum Arthropoda; class Insecta; order Lepidoptera; family Tortricidae; genus Acleris; species Acleris sparsana. The sequence continues at coordinate 3,716,678 of OV281302.1, read as the reverse complement.
TTTTTAATTTTTATGTCTCCAATCAATGTAATTTTTTGTGCAGATATATATTGTGTCTTTAAATAATTGCTAAAAACCTTATAAAATATGATTATTTTAAGAAATAAAAAGTAGACAAAAATCAAAGCGTTTAAAATGTCATGATGAGATATCGACAAATAATTGTAGACTGACAAATAGCAAGCAACTTGGAGTTTTAAAATCTACGAATTTTGCCGAATTTTGCAAAGTTGAACGACGTCAACTACTGAACATATTCCTTTACCAATGATCTCCAAACCAGTGTACCCCCAAGCCCGTATCATGCTAGTGAACCCTGGTGACTTACACCAGGTCATCGGTTCACCTATAAGGAGGCTTACCCACGCTACTTCTTAAATAGTCTTCTTTTAAGAATACCTTATAAATCCCTAATTAGCTATTCAACTTTAATCATAGAACAACGACCCGTTGGGTCACCCTGACCTCAAACAACGGAAGATCGTTTTGACGAGACAGTGTAAACTTGCTGGGCCAATAACCTGTAACATAAAATGCATCAATTCGTTCTGCATTAAAGGTTAGTTTTTTATACTATGATAGAATATAGGAGCGATAGTGTTTTTTTTTATTAAGATGTATGAATTGTCACAGCGAATAAAATGACAAGGTACTAAAGTGTACACATATTTATGATCTCGACTGTACCAGATGAAGTGACTGATCAGGAATTTATTTAATAAATGAATTTGATTTGATTGGATTTGGACATACGAGATCGTTTTTAATCGGAAAGATTCGTATAGGTAAGTATATCTTACTTTCATAGCCTGCTTTAAAATGTGCCAATTAATTCACAACAGGTTTTTTTTAAACTTAATTATTCTGATAAAAAACATGCTTAGAGATAGAGGTATCTCCAACGCATGCTGATATTTAAAAGGAATTATTATTTAGCAAGAGAAGAAATATTGAATGTTATCATTATCAGTGTTTGCTACGCCCGCTTTGGACGAATGTTAGTAGCCGTGTTTTTTTTTTAAGTTTAGCACTAGCTGTTACTTAGAAAACACCATATGGCGTTTAAGGTCTTTAGCCATTATTTATTTTCTCTGGGAATAATGAACAGTAAAAAAAAACTGGTTGTGCCAATCTTTAAAAAAAGTTCCAGTTGTCAATTACTTTGACATGTTATCGTATTGTCGGTGTCATAATAGCTCTTATTTACTTGATTGTTATAGCGGCCGAGTTGAAAACGATACGATAACATGACAAAAGCAATTCGGCTCAGACCAAGTAGAATAGAGCTCAAAACATAACCATAATTCAGAAAACAACGTAAATAACCTGCATTAATAAAACAATCTAAAATGAAGCTTAAACAGCGTAATTTATATTCAAATCTTGCACTTATAACATACCTGTTACGCATTAAACGCGGTAATACGCAGAATGTTTCAAAGTGAGCGCGTTGTGAAAAAAACAGCAATATTCGGGTGATTCTGGTGATTCATGCGCCATTACTGTACGTTATTGTGCTTTGAGGAGGGAGGGGGGGCCAAGGTAGCTACGTGGAGTAAGGTATTGAATTGTTAAAGTTGCTTTGTGAAACAAAACATTTTTTATATTTTTTATGGCGCATAGAAGGCAAACGAGCACACAGGCCACCTGATGGTAAGTGGAAACCCATACATTTGCATTCACAAGACTGCAAGCCTAAGACTGCAAATGCGTCGCCAACCCAGAGGACTAAGATGTAATGCCTCTATGCTAGTCATTACACCGGCTGTGTTATCCCTAAACCGGAACACAATAATGTAAACACTGCTGTTTGGCGGTAGGTTAATGGATAAGATGGTGGTAGTGATCCGGACGGACCCTGCAAAAGGTCTTACCACCCGCAATAATCGGGTTAGTACAATAATGCCAAATACTTAAAAAAACTTGCAACATTCATCACTTTTTGATACGTATAAAAGTTCGTGATTGACGGATGTTTTATCCACATTCTGTCACCTGATAAACGCAGCCATATTAGATGTTGTGGTCTTTGGACGTAGTGGTGAAGTCAATAGTTATATTCAGATAAATTTACAGCGTTTATAACTGTATTGTCCTACTAATTCAACCGATATGGCAAACGTCTCGACTCGCAAGCGACAAATAAACATGTGTTTTTTTTTTTAAGATTATGTTATTTTATTGAATTGAAGTTTCATGGGATGATAATTACAAAACTAAAATAACATTTCTAAATCTTATTCTATTTTAAAATTAAAAAGCTATATCCAAAAAAGGGCCCTGCGGCATTGTCCCGAAGATGCTGGCAGTATTTCCTCGCTGGATAGTTAAACTTGCCTTGAGCGAGGAAACTGCCAGCTCTTCGGTCTCCCGTGACGTCAATGAACCTCTTCGAAATTGGTTTAAATATTGCAACGAAGATTTATAAACAAACTATTCTGTATATGTGTGTATATATATATATATATATATATATATATATATATATATATAATTAATCTGAAGTCGTAAGCATGAAAGGCATAGTTTGAACAGTAGACAAACTACTGTTCAAACTATGCATTAAATACAAAATACATCATTTTCATTTGGGATATCGCGTCCGCGTGGCTTGCGTGTGTGCGTGCCTCGACCCTACGCGCCGCGAGGTACTGTCGGCCTTATAAGAAGCTGCACACTTTAGTACTGTGTCACTTTAACGTCATGTTTGAAATGATGGACTAATCTGTCAAAGGCGTTTCAGCGACAAGGTACAAAAGTGTGCACCTACTTATAAGGTTGACTGTACCACAAGCAAACTCAACAGGACAGACTGAGCCGGTTTAGTCGGGAGCGCGCCGTCACCGCATTTGGTAACAGGAACTCCTAAAGACCCGGATATGAACTACTTTTATAGTTAAAACTTTGGTCCGAGCGAGCGAGTAATATTAACATTGATAACTTGATAGGTCCATTTTTGCACCCTACATTTATATTATTAAAATCGCTAACGCTGTTTGATTAATTCAATTTCATTTTGGATTATTAATGTCACCCATCTGAATGAATGTCAAGCCAAATTTTTCACTCTATAAAGGGTATATAAAGTTATTAAATCTTTATTTTAAACACTAATTACTTATTTTTATAATATCAATAATAATATATAAATGTAAAAGTAGTTTTGTCTGTTTGTTACAAAGGTAAACGTTGGTCCAATTCAAATGAAGAGAGATAACTAAACTCCTAAATAAGTATTTTTTTCGAGAGCATGCAACCACTTTTATTAAGATAAAAAGAGAAGTAAGCTACTTAAAGAACTTAAAAGGTTAAATATAAGTATTATAATCAAATACAACTAAAAAGGAAGGAAGGAAAAAGAACGCCCCCTCCGCCTCCGTGTTTACCTCTAAAACCTGGATGACCGTTCTTTGCTCAGTTTTTTTGTTGTAAAAACGTTTTAAAAATGAAATCTAGCTAGATCGGTTTATCGCCCCCGAAACCCCTTGCATACTAAATCTCATGAAAATCGTTGGAGCCGTTTCCGAAATTCAGATTATATATATTATAGGTATTATACAAGAATTGCTCGTTTAAAGTTATTAAATAAATTGATAGATAGATAGCGAGCCTAATCGTTTGAGAGAGGTAACCACCAGAGGGGCTCTTGCCTAACGCACTGGCATTCGCAATCGTTATCATTTTGAAAATTGAACGCTTGTCTATACACAGTTGTTCCACTTTGAAGCCAATTGTGATTGCGAGTGCGAATGGCAAGAGCGGCGCAGGTCTGTTATGCATATACATATATATATATATATATATGTATATATATATATATATATAGTTTGAACAGTAGTTTGTCTACTGTTCAAACTATGCCTTTCATGCTTACGATTTCAGATTAATTCGGTAATTACTTCTGTAACCTCCACCACGACTATTGTTTCAAAATTGCATGATCTACGTGTATTAGTGACATGACGGGAATAATAGTGTACGGCAAAATGTGTTCGGCCACGCTTCTAATGGGGATCCGTAATAATTGTGAGGGGTTTTACCATGGCTTAGTTTAGGTTGAGAGAAAGGCACAAAGCTATATAACTGTTATAGCTTTACAATTAACTGCTTTAGTGAAAAAAAAGATATTTATTCAGTAAGTAGGCCGCACAGCCTCATTTACACGTCAAAAATCTACCAACGCTTCGAAAGAGACCACTGCTGAGAAAAAACGTCGCAAGCTCAACAGTCAGTCATTTTTAAATATTGCTTATGACATTTAAAAAATGACTGACTGACATGTTTGATTCTATTATTAACGTCACACTTTTACTTCCTCCCGAGCTGTAGTAATCTGTTCTCTTAAGTCAAAAGGAAACAACTACTATTTTAAAACCGAAGTAAACTCAACCGTGTCTCGCTGTAAGCAAAATCAAAAATGCATTAAGTATTCTATTATTTCAATTCAGTAATGGTATATTTACTGAAGAAGTTAGTTATGGCGGCCCGTACGGTAATTATTCTGAAGTATGTAAAAGTATTAATTTGTAAATTGTCCAGTAAATTGTGTTTGGTTTTTTTGTACTAAGACCGTAGAAGGTTATATACATATAGACGGTCATCACCAAACAAAGATTTTCGATACCTTACCTTGATATTAGTCTTATTTAACTATAAAATATTAATATGCCACATTATGGCAAAATAAGTTTGGAAAACAATGAAATTTAACACCTATTTGTATCATTGATTACGCAAAAAAAAATTGGTTTGATTTCATTGATGTATCCTCAAAATCTAGAATTCAATTTTACTAAGCGTTGAACTGCGTCTCAAGTAATTTAACCAACAGTAATTTGCTAGTCAGTAACGTCCAGAATTCCAGATCATACAATGTTCCAGAATAGGGTCCTGATGGTGCAATTACACGGGTAACTTATAACGGGAATTTATAGCCGCTAAAAGAATAGAAGTCTTACTCTTATTTAGGCAGGTAATTCATATATATATAGTATTAATGATTGCTCAAACAATTTCAGGGCGAAATCCTGTATAATAAAAAATACAAAAACATTTGATTCATTAGAATCATAAAATGGAGAGCTTAAAAAAATATCGCAGACAAATAAAGATTTATTTCTTCCTTGTAAAATTGGTTGAAAGAGATCGCTGACTGACTATTTAACATTTGGCGTTCATTTTCCTGTATTACGGCAAGTCATGTTCAATAAATACTGTTTGCGTGACATTGAACTGTAAGACAAACATTTTGGTAATGGCTAAATGTGCCAATTGTAGACTAAGATATACATTCAGGAGCAAAAATATCGGGTCAGAGTGCGTTTTTCATACAAACGAGACTATGTATTTCGAAGCCTTGGTTCCTTGCCAGGGGTTGTTTCGAGTGAGGTTTAATGGTGGATACTCCGAAGTTCAAAAGAGGAGATCAAAAGTTCTTAAGATACCTAACTGATCGCACAATCAGTTAACACCACAGCCGGACAGTTTGGGTCAGCATTTGGATTTCCTTACATTTTATTGCCATTTTAGATGTTTTTCTGAACATGCACAATTCCGGCGTTAACCGCCGATTCATTCAGTTGGGTATCCTAGGCACTCTGGAAGTCCTGTATCGATGCTCGCGGTATTCATCATCAGAATTCACTAAAAGCATTCCCTGGCGAGGAACCAACGCTTCGAAATAGCCTTTTTAGTATGAAAAACGCACTCTGACCAGTTATTTTTGCTCCTGAGTAAAAAAAAAAAACATAATTACGTAAGATAATTCGTTTTCATACGATAAGAAGAGATTTCAGCCTGAAGATAGCACTGAGGTCTGATTGAACCTCAGGCAATGATGACTTACAACTTTTTGGGTAATTTTCTACGGAATCCCGGCTTCCCTCGACCGGGATGGGAAATGAAACGTCAGTGGGAAATCCCGGAATGACTGACGAGACTCCGGGGAGTGTTATATTAACGCCGTTCGGGTTGTTTCACTGAATTACAGAAAAAGGTAACTTTTGTTGTTTGTAGTGGCTGATACATATAGTTTCTAGGACAGGGGCTTTATGCTACTGTATCTTGCTTCGATGTTGGAATCATACTAATCACGTTTTGACAGCTGACGTTCCGGTGGGCTATGAGTTTATTACTTCCTTACGCCGGCCATTTGCAACGTCAAAAGATGGCGGATGTGTAATTTGTTTTAGTTTTGTATTTTTGTGTATTTAGGTGTTCAAAGTTCTTTTCTGTGAGTGATTTGTACTTTTTATGCCTTTGTGCTGCACAGTGGCAGAAGACTTGGACTTATTTCGTGTATCAGGCATCTTAATTCTCGTTTCAAGTGGACTCGCAATGGAACAGAGGTTAAAACTATCTTGACCTCTGTCCTACATATCACCGTACACCGTTGCCCCCAATCTTTCTAGAGAAAATTGGAAAGTGTTTTATTGCTATACTGATTTATACTTATATATACTTGACACTGGCGAAATCACTTCATTGTGGAAACGAATCCCCGCGGTAGTAGCTGTTGAAGTCGCCGCGGGGCAAAGAAGAAGAAAAAAACTTCCTTACGCCATTAGGCCATTACTTCATTACCCCAAGAATAATCCTACTAATATTATAAATGCGAAAGAGTGTATGTTTGTTTGTTACTCTTTCACGCTGCAACGGCTGGACGAGTTTGGATGAAATTTGAAACGGAGATCGATTATACCCTTTATAATAAAAGTAGCTTGTAGGTAACTTTCATCCTGCAAAAATAAAAAGTTCCGAGGGCATAACGGCAATAGAATTTACGCGGACGAGTAGAATCTAGTAACACATTAAATGATAGTTTCATACAGCAGATGCGTCAATTTTGAAATCATAAGTGTGCATGTAGGTGTAATCTCCGCGTACGTTTCGCCAACACGCACACAAATAATTATCGAAACTGACAATGAGTAGACCAAACTTGGCATGGTTTGAGTTGCACACATTGGTGCTTGGAGTGGGAATTATTATTCTAACAAGGAAAGGTAAATACTTATGTTAGGGAGTAGTCTAAAATAACAGACTCGTATTTTTTTTTAGCTGCCCAAACTTAATCTGTTGGGAGAAATTGACCTCCAAAGTACTGTAAAGTGACTAAAGCCTCTAACTTCTACAGACATTTCTATTTTTTTTATTGCTAGTTTCTTACTGATTTGATTATTATGTTTAAGAACGTGAAAAAATAATGAGCACATGTTTTGTTATATTGGCTATAACTCATTTAAAAAAAAATAGCCTTCAAAGTTATATACTTCTCATCGAAGATACACTTGCTATGTTTAAAAAAAAAATGTATTTTAGCCGGTATAAGAAAACAGGCTCATTATTTTTTCATGTTTTTAAAGATAATAATCAAACCAGTACGAAACTAGCAATTTAAAAAAAATACTCCCAACACGTTGAGTTTTGGGCAGCTAAAAAAAACACGTGGAGTCGGACAGTTTGGTACCTTTCAAGGTACCAAAACCAAAAAATAAGTAAAATAACTAACAAAAATGAAAACAAATTATATTGAGTACTATAAAATTGAGCTACATTTCAAAATGGCGCCTGCGTCACTGTCTCAAAATGCAATATCATTTAAATAACCTTTGATTTCCATGATGCAAAATGGGCCTTTTCAATATTTTCAAGGACCGAATGGACTAGGGTCTCAAAGACGTATGGAATTAAAATCATTTTATTTTAATCTCATGTAAGGGTTATAACAACTTGATTCATAAAACCTAATTGCACAGGAAAGCTCAAAACCACATTTTATAGACTGGCCAAAACTTCAAAATCATTCTTAGGAAATTGTATAAAATTCTACAATAAAATTCCAAAAAGTATTACTGAACTTACTGACTCTAAATTTAAATCTGTCGTAAAACAAAAACTAATTTCCCGAACATATTATAAAGTAAACGATTATAATATCATGGATAGGGATGTTTGGCAGTGAGTCGTCCGTCCTGCATGAGTAATCTACGCATAAATTTACCAACGCTTAAAAAAGGTGTACTGTGCAAAAATACTGTGATATTGTAAATTATTTATAATTATTATGTAATGATGTAAACCTTTTTCCTGAAAAAAATATACCTTGCCGAGTTTCTTACGCCGGTTCTTCTCGGGGCAAAGGTTTTATTTTTCGAACCTGTGGTAATGCTTTTTGACATTCATAGGTGCATTATATTATGCCTAAATTGAAGAATAAAGAACTTTGACTTTAATTCTAGCCAGGTATTCTGTGCTACTCGATTAAACTTGACAGTAATTGCCGGCGAGTTAATAACAATACGATATGTCAAAAGCAATTAGTTTTTCCCGAGTAGAATAGAACTCTTGCAATGCAGCAAATTCTCTATAAAGCTTAAGTACTAACCAGGACAAACAAGTTGTTAAGCGTAGATTCTAAATAATCGTTTAAAGCAGGATATTGCATCTTCAAGCCATCGCTAGGGAAACTTATTTCATTACATCGGACTTATAAAGCTCTTTTATGGGACATTTAAAAGTTTTTCGCAAACATGGGGGAAGTTGGTAGGGCATCGATTTTTTTATTCACATTGATGGAGCTTTAGCTTCATGTGAGGTTTGATGTAGTGGTTTGCGTTGAGGATTTAAATTATAAATTATTTAACGCATTTATTTTTGCTTTTACATTTTGATGTTTTAATCCAATGTTAACAACAGAATTACGGACAACCTCAATTAATTATTTATTAAATATTAAACAAATTCAGTAATAGTACATTGTGCATCAAGGGTAGTATGAAGGGAATTACTAACGAGAGTGTTAGAAGCCCGAGAAAATTTAAAGGCTTAAGTAACAAATAAAAGGATAAAGCAGGCAGTTATGCGAAGAGTAAAAAAAATCTTCTATCTCAACATAATGAAGACAGGTTAGCCCCGTTGGTAGTGTAGTGAGCTTGCCTACGAAGCTTACGGTCCCTTGCGGTTCAAATCCCAGTGAGGGCAGATATTTGTGTGATAAAATAATGAATTAATGATATTTATTTGACGAACGCAAGTGTTCTTGAGTCTTTTATTTTTATGTGTTAAAGTATGTGTTTTTTTATTTATAATTATGTTTATCATTGTGTACTACAGCTACTTGAGCTTAGTTTATAACTAGGTCATTTTGTGTGAGGTTGTGTGTGATTTGATTGATAATATACATTACATTGCATTCAGGAAAAATGAATAATTCTAGATTTATTAAATTCGGAATTATTAATCTTAAAAAAAAACATTAAAATTATGTAGCGTAAATAACCGATTGTTTTCTATTGCTTAAGGTTGTGGGTTCAATTCCTTTCTTTTTTTAATTATATTCTCATTTGGTCTCTAATGTTTACAGATATTTATTTTATAAACTAGACGGCAGTTTACGATTTATTTACTATTTTTTAAATATTTATTTTCAATAAAAGTTTCAAAGTTCAAATAAAAAATCCATCTCAAAATCTGAATATTGTCAAACAGGCTTTGCCTAGTCCAAAACTCTAGGCCATTTTGTTTGTGTCCCAATAAATTGACATTTAAACGTATTGCGAGCGTGAAGGCATGTAAATCCCCATCGTCCATCGTATCTCTTTCCCGCTCGTAAATTACAAATTTTATAACCAGTAAAAAATGGCAAAGATTTACTATTGGAGAGATTGGTCACTGTATATCTTTGGGATTCTGTGTTCATAGGTTTGTATGTGATGTTGTAGTATTATTACTTTTTAAAGATTACTTACTCTTTTATTTAAACTTCGTCTAGAAAAAAAGGACAATGAAAAAGGTTGTAAGTCGACTTAACTCGTAATATAAAACGGTATACACATGAACGCAGTTACTAGACTTAAACCCTTTTTACTTCGTCTTCAGATGAGTTATACTCTTTTTCACAAGAACCCCACATTTTGGAAGTTGCTCATATCAATAAATGGTAGTGTCGTTAAATAGGATATGCCAATAGGAACAGTATTTAGTTACTATGTTGGTTTGTTTCAAAATCCCTGTCCAATCCGAGATATTCATGTTCGAAAATGAATATGCGAACCATTAAGGAATAGAATTCGCTCCCAGCGTTCTGATTACCCTAAAAATACAATACAGGCGAAAGCAATCAGGCTACTACTGAATGAGCTCCATTTTCAGCATTCTCATTAGTTTTTAGTAAACAAATGACGCAAATATCAACTCATGCTTTGAGGTGCGTATTTTTAGGTCGCGTAATTTCTGCTGCATACAAAATTCCAGCTGATGCGACGCCATGTGAACCAAAACAGGACTTTTGTATGGAACTAAATGCAGCAGATATTACGCGACCGAAAATACGCGACTCACCACTCACACAATTATGCTCGTGTGGCTTCACCATCCTTCTACTGAAGAACCACCCTCAATTTCAAGAAAATCTGTGGGTTATTAACAAACACAATGCAAATGGTTTTAAACTTATAAAACCTCTCTTTTTTCGTAGGTTAAAAATAAACTTTGCTCTGGAGATACATGTCTGCCTTCGGCATCGCATTTTACACGTCCTATGTTTGATAAGGTGTAAAAGTTTTATGGCCTATAAAATGCTAGCACCTTTGCGAGTCTTTGGGATTATTTTATGTGATACGTATTTGAATGACAACTATTGTAGGAATAAGTTTATCGGAAAAATCATTTTCATGACGAGACTAGGCTTGCTTTGAAGATTGTACAGTTAGACTTGCATTTGGGACCTACCTTAGGTCCAAAGTCAATTTGACATTGTACAACCATAAAGTTGAGTTTTCTATGAATTACATGATTAATGAGTTGACATCTATAATGACATTGACGACGTAATGTTTTTTTTTTTGAATTTGGTCTCAAATTTACGTTCGTGAACGTACTTTCTAAAAATAGTTTTAAGAAAAATCAAAAATAATAATTATTTATCATATTTTATTAAATATTTATTGCGAACAATACAAATTTGATTACAAAAGGTGAACTTGATGCCTAATGGCATTTTCTCCCAGTTGACCATTGGGCAAGTAAGAAAATTGTTGTAGGCAGTGATACGATACTGTAAAATGAAAATTTGTAAATAAGAAAATTAAGAACACTTTTTATAGAAACCAGTAATCATTCAATTGTTCTTGATACGGAACTTGGTCCTGTGACACAGGGGTTCCTAGAGCAGCACCCAATGCTATGATTTCATATCAAATTACATCAAATAAAATATGTTAATTGCATAAAAAGCTACTTTCTCTCCACTAGAAAGTTTGTAATGCACTCAGGAGCAAAAATAAAGGGTCAGAGTGCGTTTTTCATACTAAAGAGGCTATTTCAAAGCCTTAGTTACTCGCCAGGGAATGCTTTTAGTGAAACCTGATGATGAATACCCCGAGTATCAATCAATACAGGACTTCCAGGCGTGCCTAGGATACCCAACTGAATGAATCTGCGGTTAACGACGGAATAGTGCATGTTCAGAAAAACATATAAAATGGCAATAAAATGTAAGGAAATCCAAGTACTGACCCAAACTCTCCCGCTGTGGTGTTAACTGGTTGTGCGATCAGTTAGGTATCTTAAGAACTGTTGACCTCCTCTATTGAACCTCGCAGTATCCACCATTAAAACTCACTCAAAACAACCCTGGCGAGGAACCAAGTCTTCGAAATAGTCTCGTTTGTATGAAAAACGCACTCTGACCCGGTATTTTTGCTCCTGACTGTATATGGATGATTATGGGTATACCAAGGATACATCGAGTTAGGAGCTCTATTTTGTAAGTAATAAGATTATGCTTCTACACAGACAATGCAATTAGCCTTCGTTAGTAATTCTGCCTACAGAGCTAGCGGTCCTGGATTTAACTACCGTTAAGGGAGAATAATTCTGGAGTCTTAGTCCTGGTTTAAATCTCCTGAAGATCAAGTGAAAAAGCATTTAAGTGTAGTGTACGTCGTTTATAACCTTTTGAAGAACGAGTTATGTCGACCTATACTCTTCTTCACTACGTCCCCAGGATTATTTTAAGAGCACGGAAAGACTCAGATTCATTTAATGACAATAAAGTCGTTCCTTAGTGACAATAATTATTTCATGCACAAGTTTGAAAAAGAGATGTTAACTGTGTCTCGAATATCACTGGGAAGTATTTTTTTCTCCTTTAAACAAGTCAACTTGATTTTAAACGGAAGCAAAAGTCGTTATATTACATTCTATAGTTTGATACACTTCGCTGCTATAGTCAATAATCTCAATTGTAATACCATTTTTGAATATCCATTAAACAGGCAAGTTTTTAAGAAAGCAACACTACAGGTTTTTGATAAAAAAAAATTACACCGTGCTATGCCAGACTTGTCAATTAAAAAATTAAAAAATCGTCTTATTATTTATTGATTTCGTTAGAAGGGTCTTAAAGCAAATTTAATAAGCTTTCTTTCACAGCAAACGAAACTAAAAAACTCTAATTACTCTAACCAGTATACCGCATTTCTGAAATTTAGAAAAATTGAGATATCTCGTTTTCCTTGCGTCTCTTAGCAAACATATTCATATTTTCAACACTGCTAAGCTGGACTATACAGCCCTGTAAGGTAGTCCACTATATCCCGAACACTCTGTATATAGATAATAAGTATGTTCACCGCTTTCAAGGAACTTTATATAGTACAGTCTAAAGCTTATTTTGAGACGAGGTCCATTTGTGTGAGAACGATTCCTAAGCATTTATTTATATTCACTTAAAGTAATTTTTTGGTAAAATTATTTTTCCAAGACGTTAATAGTACATTGTGCATCAAGGGTAGTATGAAGGGAATTACTAACGAGAGTGTTAGAAGCCCGACGCCGAAGGCGGAGGGCTTTTAATGACTCGAGTTAGTAATCCCCTTACTGCCTGTGATACACACAATGGTTTTCATCACATTTACTTACTTTAGGCTTACTGTTGAGTTTCTTGCGGCGCTTCTTCTCAACAGTGGTCTCTTTGGAAGCGCTGGTAGACTCAGACTTGTAAAAGTGCCTACAGGGCCTACTTACAAAACTTTATAAATAAATAAATAAATAAATTTGCGAGGAAAAAACAAAGAGAAAACACTTTAACTCTGCAAAATATAAAGAAATAACTTTTGACGGACGGGAACGTAAATGGAAACGATATTTTTTTTGTGACCACAGATACTGCGTTTAGTTTCGACCTGGATTCGAGCCAGATTTAGCCAATTTGATAAAAATGTATAATTACTAAAATTAATGATAAATGTTGATATAAACTTGAAATAGGTATAAAAATAATGAAGTTTAATGAAGCATATGGTTTTGTGTAATGTAAGTTAGTCTATAGCTAATTTTTAAAGATGAAATTAGAAACCGATTTAATTTTTGGCTGAAAATTAAACCTCCTTAGTCAGAAATTATGTACGAAAGAGTTGCAAATTTTAAAAATAAAGTCATTACTCCCTAGGGATGACAAACTCGCCATAATTCCCGCGGGAACAATTTAGGCCATTGTCCTTCTGTATACAGGCATGGAATAACACCATTTACGAGCAAGTGTGATGAAAAAAATATTTTTTTTCCAATAGCAGTAACCTATTGTTCCAAGTGTCTGTCGTTTTATTCACAATTCCCTCGTATAAAAATGCTAAACATTTCAAGACCGTCGCTTATAACGATTGATTTCTTTGAATAAAACAACAATCGACGTCCCCGAATCAAAAAAAAACAGGGAAAGGTTTTTACTGTTGTTGTAGAAGACATTAATATAAATGGTTCGGGAAAATACCCGATTTTTACCGGAATAAACGATAAATTGAACAGAGAAATCTATTACTTTAGAGGTTCGATTCAGAATGAAATAGGAAATATTTAACGTTGACCTTTGGACTTTAATTACGGTGAATGGAAATTTGGACTTAATTTTTTTGTAATTAATTTTGAACGTAATTGTACTTAATGGTACGGACGATTCTTAGGGTTCCCTACCGAAAGCGTAAAAACGGAACCCTGTTACTAAAACTCCACTGTCCGTCTCTCTGTCTGTCACCAGGCTGTATCTCATGAACCGTTGATACCTAGACAGTTGAAATTTTCACAGATGATGTATTTCTGTTGCCGTTATTTTAGCGTAATTGTGCAAAATGTGGTTACAGAATTACCAACAAGTTTTTAGAGTTGTAGGTAATACTATAGCTCTGCCTTCCCCACTTTGGGATTACAGGCGTGAAGGTGTATGTATGTATGTGTATAAATTAATAACGGAAACAAGGTAGACTATTTAAATATTCACAGAATATTTAGGTGTCTAAAGTTGCATCATAAAGGAGACGGATCCCTTCGTGCGCGACTCTGACTCGCACTTGGCTTGTTTTTATGTGTATATAGAGAATGCAAAATTGAGAATTACTTAGTATAGACGACCAAAATTTTTGGGTTCGTTTCTGTTTTCTATTCTCTCGAAATATATAAAGTTGAAATCTCGAAATATGTAAAAAAGCGGTTGACGCAATCTATGATCGGCTTACGTCAATCCTATATATGTTTTCGGGGTTACCTTTGTCTCGTCAAAATATTTTTGGTCAAATGTATCATTTCCCAAATTTTCATTTGCCAAACCGCTTTGTTTTCTGTAACCGTAAATATTTAACGATTTTATAAAAACGAACCTAACCTAACCTACAGGGTTCTACACGATGGTACTAAAGTAAATTGTGAAAAAAAATTATAACATTAGTTTGGCAAATGAAAAATTTGGGAAATGATGCATTTGACCAAATATTTTTTGACGAAACGGCAGGCTCCCATGTTTTCGATTTTCGAAAATGGCTTACTCACGTTATTTATCTTGCCTACCTCTTGAGAATGTGAAAGCGAAAGATAGCTGATTACTATTAATACTAGAATATACTGTAGATACTTGTAAATAATTACTCCGAATGTTTATTGTAACTAAATAAAAAACCAAATAGATTACCACATTAAGCTCCGCTCGGCTAAGCAAAATAAACATAAACTCCAATATTTAGTTTAAAACGATCGAAAACTTTGCCGGGCGAATTTATCGCCGGGACGCTTAGTTATTTTTCAATTTGGGAGATCTCGGGGACGCTTTAAAAGTAGTTTAAACGACGATTACTGGAACGCGCGAAGTTTGTTATTGAGAAAAAAAAACAGCCATGCCTATGGTATTCTGTCTCGATGGTTGTGAGTTCGTAGATGACTTCATGTCATATCATACAGTATATTTATTGGGGTCTGTTCATTTGACTTTTTCATTTGGCAACCCACTTTTATTTCTGTAACTGTAAATATTTCAGGATTTATTTCTGTACCTTCGCGAAGACCCTATAGGTTAGATTAGGTTAGTTTTTTATAAAAATCCTGAAATATTTACAGTACAGAAATAAACGTGGGTGTGCCAAATGAAACGGTTGCGAAACGATACATTCGACCAAACGTTGTTCGGTGAAACATTAGTGAACCATATTTATTAAATGGGATAAACCTCCGATGTAATAGCAAACCATTCTATCAGAGCGGTATCCTGACTTTTCATTTCGTAAAAACGTGTTTTTGCTTAAATCATTACATGTTACAAAGGTTGCATGGGCTTGTTTATAAGTTTGGTTAGGTTAGACTCTTGACCACACGAAATTGTAAAATAATGCGGCGGGAAGTATCTCTTAGTGAGATCACAGAAAAAGTGATGAGAGTTTGTCAAATGATGATTTGATCAAATATTGGTGAACCTATAAGAATTGATATATCTTAAAATGTCCAATCGATTTTCATGATACTTAGTCAAGCACTATCCCAAATACTACGCTAGTATTGCCGTTTAAAAACTACGATGCCACAGAAACACAGATACATTTTTTTGTTGATTTGTTATTTAAAAGGAATTAGCGTTCGATTAAATAATATTAGTAGTTTATTAATAATTCTATTAAAGGTGCGTATATTACGGTGCGTCAAAAACGGCGCCATTTTGTTACTATGACCCTGTCTTTTGTTTACACAACGACACCGTATTTTACGCAGCTGTGGGGTCGCACCTTAATTTATTTGCTTCTGTCGTTTACTTGTACCGCCGTATAAGTCTGCCGCTTTTAGGGGATTATTTGAAATAACATTATGCCACCTTTGCGTGAATGTAAATCAGTTCATCGTTTTCAGGTAAAAAAAAACATATCTTTTCGCTTCAGGGTGGCGGCAACCTAATTTGGTTATATTTCCATATCGCGTATTTAACTGTTTTCAACACATAGTAATTAAAATCAATAACATAATATAGGTACTACAAATATAAGTTAAAACTAAACTTATTTAAATTAAAATAAAACTAAGCTACTAAAATATTAAAGATGTAAATAATTATCACCACTATAAAAAGAACACCCCCTCTAGCAGGTCTTCTCGCGGCATGATCCCCATGACACTGGCTGCATTACCTCTCTGAATTATCTCAATCTTTTGGGAGAGGTAAGCACCAGCTCTAGGATCTCCGGAGGTGTATATGAGCCGGGATGACTGGCCTGTAATAAAGCTTTTCATATCGGCTGACCAAGGTCCAATGGTCTCCACAGCAACCGCCACGAATTCGTAATTATTTAATAATGACAAATATTTGAGGCGCTTGATGGTTTAGGCCTGATCAGCTGATCAGCTGTTGCACCGGCCCGATTAGGGAAAGGGCAAATATGTCAACACACGTCGTGGTCCACAATAATACCCTATCCAGTTTCCACGATACCAATGTAGCTCCGACTGGATGCTTGCCATCGTCTCTATGCAAACCTGCTGGTTCTAGGACAGCTGGTACAGAGGCAGTGGCAAGCGAACGACGGACCTGTATTCTGTTCTCATTATCTTATATCGAATTACACGTTACCGAATGTTATAGTATGTCTGTTAGACACGGGACTGCTCCGTCCAGGTGAAAATCAGCGCTGTGAGTATAAGTCGCAGCATCTTGCTGAGCTGGTCACCTTTTAAGTGCTTGCACGTTCTTCTTGTTGTTATGCGGTTTCTAAGTATATTATATAAGTTTTTTTGTCTTGCACTTAATAAAAGGTTTTCTTTCTTTATTTCTTTTTCGAAGCGATTGACGCGACTGTCCGGCAGCTTACGTTTATCCTATATATTTTCGATAAAAATAAAGTTCTCTCAATGCGTCTTGCCTATGGCCATTTCGACGTAATTTCGTCAAGACATCCGCTGTTTTCGATAAAGAATAACACTGCAGCAAGTTTTTATCTAAAAGCCGCTTACGTCTAACTGCTAACGTTTCTTTGGTCCTGTTCCTTTGGATGTCGGAATTAGTGAATGGCCGTTTTTGTCGTTGTTTGTTTAGTAATTTAACTTTATTCCTTTTAAAGAAAATAGGGACGAAATACATTGTTAACCGCCATTGTGAATTTGCTTTTGGATTTAAATAAATATTTGATTTAGGGAATATGTTGCATTCAATGTAACAGAATGTGAAACCGGTTAGGTTATATCGGATTAAAAAAACATATTTTGTCACATGAAAATATGTCAAATTTGAACCAAATTTATCTGTGGTAGCTAATAAATAGTACAAACTTGGAACTTAGTTTGGGGTTAGGTACTTTTCTGGGTGATTTTCTTGTTATCTAAGCTGTCTATAAAAACTGTTGTTTTTTTAAATTTTCCTTCAAACACACAAAATGCGTCACTAACGATAATTAATCTACATTTGCAAACAATTGACTACCGATGATGGGTTTAGACCTGTATGTGTATCTAGAACCTTGTTCTCTCGTAATGGTTGAACAGATGGCCTAAAGAAATTCAATACGTAGTCATTAGACTTGTCTCAGAGTCTCGAGTAGAGTATTTTTTTCCAAAATTGCAGGTTAGTACCTCGTACCTAATAATGGCAAAAGGGAACCCTGACTGACTATAGAACTGTGTTGTCAGGTTATGTTCTGTTAGTTATATAGACGACAGTATTATATCACACCATGCAATGATTTTAAACACTGGACTTGTCCTTAGCTCAGCACTTATATAACCGACGCTCCTAAAAATAATATTTATTTCCATGAAAGCAACCCTATTTGTCGCAACCTTCAACAGAACATGGGAACTTTAAACATCATATTTATCAAGCATTACGACACAGACGTGCGACAACCAACAACAATATATCACCACGACGTACGTTCACGACAAAATCTAACTACAATACGTCTGCACGTCTTCCCCGCCATTTATCCGAGTTTTATTTTCGCAAGGATTTCGGTATAATATTTCACGACCCTCCAGGTGGGCTCGGACCTGGATTGTTGGATTCAAATAAACAGAGTTTCGTTATGAATTCCGCTGAATTTTAGAAATGTGCTTTGTCTGAATGAACGTTTGCATTTGTGCTAATTAAACGCTATGAATAGAATTGTATTTGGGTTAAACGCGAGTTGGACTCGCGCACGAAGGGTTTCGTCCCATTATT
The DNA here is from genome assembly GCA_923062465.1 of Acleris sparsana. Lineage (NCBI taxonomy): Eukaryota > Metazoa > Arthropoda > Insecta > Lepidoptera > Tortricidae > Acleris > Acleris sparsana. Next base: position 3,698,215 of record OV281302.1, on the reverse strand, counting down.
ATACAACATTAGCAAAAAAAAAACGGCAAAAAAAACACGTTTTTTGTACGTGAGTAGCAATATACAACTTAATATTCTATGAATATTTTAAATGCCACCTGTTCTGTCGAGCAATAACCGGCAAAAATATCATGTTTGTTATATGGGAGTCAACCGTAAATATTTAATTTATTCGGTTTTTAATATTTGTAGTCATAGCAGCAACAAAAATACATCTTCTGTGAAAATTTGAAATATCTCGCTATCACGGTTTATTATATACAGCCTGGTGACAGACAGACGGACGGCGGAGTCTTAGTGATATCCCGTTTTTACCCTTTAGATCGCTACAACCATCTTATTCTTTAACCTACTTAGTAGAAGTTTTCGCATCGTTGTGTTCCCGTGTAAATTATCAAATGTAAGACCACCGGTGAAAGTAGAGGCATTCCATCTAAGTCCTCATGGTTGGCAACACATTTGCGCTCTTAAGATTGCAGTCTTCTGATATGCATCTTGAGAAAGTAAATGTCTATGAGTCTCAGGTTTCACTTACCATCAAGTGACCTGGCTGCTTGTTAAAGTGGTATTTATCAATAGTTATATTAAAAGTTTACGTACTACTTTAGCAAAGAGGAACAAAAAATAGGCTTAAACAAGTTATCAGATATAAATCCTGGAATGTTAACTTATACTATTTTATCAAACACTTAAAATTATTATTTCACTTTGCTGGCATTTTTAAATATTATTCTATTTTAAAACTAAAAAGCTATGTCTAAAAAAGGGCCCTGCGGCATTGTCCCGAATATGCTTGGAGTATTTCCTCACTGCATAGTTAAACTTATGCATTGAGCGAGGAAACTGACTGAGGAAATTCTTCGGTCTCCCGTGACGTCAATGAGCCTCAAAGTTATATTTTTGAAGAGGCTTTGAGCGCTAGAATCCCACGGAACGAGGGTCTCGACGCCGAATGGAATAAACATATATTCTGGGCCGAGACCACTATTTGCCTACCTTTATGCTTTCGGCTGCTTCAGCCAGTAGCCGCCCCATATTCTACGGGACCTAGGATATTCCGCCAGGTCTCTTGCCATCATTTCTCATCAAATGCCGGTCGGCTCTAATATTCTCATATGAGTGAACCGAAAAAAAAACATTATTTCTAAAAGACTCAAAGGCTTTCTTAAGAAACATACAAATACTTTGACACGTCAATATTAATCTGAATTTGCCCAAGCCGCATAGAAAAAAACACATGCCAAAAATGAAAACGTAAAAACACACTTTTCGACGTTCAATATTACAAACTTGTCGAAAACTTTTGCGCGTAATTACAAAACCTTCGCGGGCCAAAACTCAGGTTTGATTTGCAAGCTAATAATGTTCAGTTATTTACGGCCCGGGTGGCAATAAGTTCTTGTTTTCGATGAAATGTTGCTTGAAGTCCGACTTAGGGCGGGCGGGAGGAATGAGCGAGCAGCGGTTACACGTAGACCTTCACAATGTATTAGAAAATATTATTATCAAAACGCTATATTTTATAATAAATATCAACCGAGTTGACAGATCGATCTCAACGCCGGGCAGTGCTCGTCGACGTCACCATCCCGCATGACGAGAACCTCGTGAGGGCCGAGAAGAACAAGCTCGGCAAGTACCTTGAATTGGTTCACGAGGTGACTGCCATGTGGGATGTTGTTTCGGCAAACGGTCTTATAGCGAAGAGTCTCGACCAACACCTTAAGAGACTCTCGCTGGGTGGCTGGGTCAAGGGCCAGATACAGAAGGCAGTACTCCCCGACACGGGCACGCATTGTGAGGAGGTTCCTCTCTCTGCAGCCCTAACCACCGGTAGCTTGAGCCCTGCCCCGCTGCCGGCGGCACTCGTGGGTTAGGTGTTTTATAATGTTTATTTTTTGTATTAGTATTGTTATTTTACTTTTACGTTTGAATATTTATTGTACTTATCCCTGACTAACTTCTAGTCTTTACATACTTTAGTACCTTGTCTATTTAATCTTCTATTCAAATAGTCATATACCAAATACCACGGCGATTAAAGTGACCAAGTACTAAAGTGTATACATTTTTATGAACTCGACTGTGCTACGAGTAATAGATAATGATAAATATGTTACCTTACAATTATTTGCTCGGACCGAAAATCGAACCCGGGACCGAAAATTTATATTAAATAGGTTTAAAAACGTTAAACTACATCGTAAAGATCTCTAAATCATAATAAACCTTTAATTGATGTGATTTGATGATGTGGTTTCAGAGTACTCTCAAAGTAACACTTAGGCCATGGTGGCATAAAGTTCAAAATAATATAGGTATTCATCACGTCTGTGAGACATACCACGTCAATAAAAGGTTAAGAAAACAATAAAAACTTTATAATATCCTTATTAATTTTCCACTGTTGCCGGTTTGCAGGTACGGTCACGGACTTTAATTCTTGAACCACTATAGAACCTTGTCTCATAAAACCAACGATCAATTCCTATGTAATTTCTATCTCTTAACTTGACGCTGTCATTATGACAAGGTTGATCAACATTTAATGTCCGTGACCGCACATTTAATGCCCTAAGTCGACAAAAGCAGTTGGAGCTAAACCCCCACCCCCCTTTCTGCTTAGTCTACGAGAGAAAATACTTTTTACAGAACAAATTGTCTGCGTGTGATATCCATGGACTTTCTCAAATAAGTTCATCGGAATGTCTAATCATAATTCGAAATACACCTTAACAGAAGCAGATACCATTATTTAAAATTAAAATTAGAATGCCCTTAGACAATGCGTTGTCAACCCTGAGGACTCGGATCCTACGTTAGTAATTTCACCGGTTGTCTTATCCACACTGGAACACAACAATGCGAACACTGCTGCTTGGCGGTAGGTTAAAAGTAAATAGTTCCAATGCATAAAGTAAAGGCCGTCGCTTACGTCAAATTGTGTTCCGAATCATCGTCATGTTGTCTTTAGGCAGGCTATTAATACAGAATAAAGCACGTGAAGCTAACGGTGTTAGGTTCGATCTATTGTACTTAAAGGCAAATAAAATATATTGTATGTAATTATTACGAATATTTAATTTTGTCCCTGTATTTTTTTGTATACATATTGTTCAGCATGTAAAAAAATTTACAAACCATCAAAAGTAAGATTGTTTCCTCTATCGTTAAATTAATATAAACGTACCAGTACCTACCAAAATTCTAACAAAAACATCCAGAATACTTGATTTTTAATATTTGGCCGTAAGTAATACGTTTACGATTATTCGCACAATTATAAAAAGGCACTAAGTATAAAAGGAACTAAATATTAAATAAACAAATTAACTAATAAATTAATATTAAGAGACACCAAAACACAAATTGACCTAGTCCCAAACTAAGCTAGGCTCAAACTGTCCCATAATATTTCACAGCAGCATGAGAAAAAGGTCAAAAATTGACAAAAAAGACACACCGAGCGCAAAATCTCGCTGTCTCCCGTCCTTTGACACAAAAGTGTTGTGCGGGAAAATTTATTCATAGAATTCAATTTACTCCAGGTGTGCCTTGACCCTTAACTGTGAATAAGCGGCCTTTATTATGGCTTTCTTTTGCTTCTTTATTTTATTGAAAGTTACGTGTAAAGAACCGTTTTCAATATCATAGATTATTTGTTTTTTTTTGGCATAGAGGAGGCAAATGATCACAGACACCCATTAGAGGTTTGTATTTTCTAGACTACAATCTTAAGACTGCAATGCTAAGGCCTGTAATAAACCGATCTCAACTCTAACGCTCGTCTCGAGATTTGCCAGAAATGACAGTGTTCTATGGTTTGGCGTTTACTTTGACGTATCTTGAGACGGGCCTCACATTCAAGATGAGTTTATTAAAACGGCCCTTAGACTATAAAATAATGTGTTGCCAAACCTTAAGCTGGGTCCACATTTGTATCATTTCGTCGTATCGTATCTCCGTCGGTTTGCACCGACGACTATCAAGATCGCTAGTGTGGACGCAAAAACCGCGCGATCATGCGGTGCGCCTTATCTGATCGCTTGAGATCAATATTGACACGCGTTTATTATATACCCCACACACTCGCAATCGGATACGCGTATCAAGATCGGTAAGTATGGACATATTCTGATTCTGTATCGCGATACGAAGTTATGATTTCATACGTGATACGCCGTAATCGCTCTCGAGGCAGATTTTCCCTGATCAACAAAGGGACATGGTAGTGATACGGTGTGCCCAAAGTATGCGTCCACACTTAATGATATGGCGTTATGATACGATACGCTGCTACGCTACGGTTAGTATTGATGCATTTTTTCACGCGACGATGGTAGTGATACGGTGCGGCCAAAGTAAGCGTCCATACTTAGGATACGCGAGCTCGATACGATACGCGTGATCGTGATCGGCAAAATGATACAAATGTGGACCCAGCTTTAGGATCAGGATGGAACGTCTCTATGCTAGTAATTTCAACGGTAGTTTTATCTCCACACCGGAACACAACAATACGAATGCTGTTTGGGGTTAGGTTAAAGGATGTTACCACCACTGAACAGATGTACAGTATACAACACCACACACTGATCTTGGCTTAGATACCCATATCTCAAGACTTAATTATAATTATTTTTTTACACTAGGTTACGTATGTAACAACCCAACAAAAACCGTTCAAATCTAAAAAAATATTGATCCTATAAGTATGGGAATGGTCTCATTCGATTCAGCGCAAAAAATTAGATGGAAAATGACACTTCACTAAACTTGCCGAATAAAATTTAAGGGTAGGACTTGGCAGATCCTCATTTCTAGAGCCAAGATAAAGTTTTAAATAAATTTTCATTGATGTACACATATTCTGCCTCCAAAATATGATATTTTTACTGTATTATATTTTCAACAATGATTACTCACTGAGTTTTAATAGGACATTACTTACATTACATTTTATTATCAGAGCTAGAATAATTATATAGCAGCACAAGTAATAACAAACGTGTACCAACATAGGTTATTGGATATCTCTAAATAAATATTGATAAAGTAAACATTACGATGTAATATTGCTAATATTTAGTTACGAGTCTACTCAATGTTTTAATTATACTCGGGATCCCGTTTTTTTTATGGCACAGAGAAGGTAAACGAGCATAGAGGCCACCTGATGGTAAGTGGAAACTGTGACCCATAGACATTCGCATTCACAAGACTGCAAGCCTAAGACTGCAAATGCGTTGCCAACCCTGAGGACCAAGATGGAATGCCTCCATGCTAGTTATTACACCGGCTGTCTTGTTCCCAAACACAACACAACAATGCGAACACTGCTGTTTGGCGGTAGGTTAATGTATAAGATGGTGGTAGCGATCCGGACGGACCCTGCACGAGGTCCTACCACCCGCACTCACACGCGACTTTGATAATACATTCTAATAACATAAAAACAACATTGATATCAAATTAAAATCATAAACATGCCTTTATGATCGTTGATTGGATCATTAAGACTTAGAAAAGGAGGGGAGGAGGAGGGGTTTTGAGAGGCATCACCGGGCTATCGAGAAAAAAAATCAAAGCAAACCTATCTCGAAAAATAAAACCCTATGGTTGGACGCCTTCCTTTCGTGTTTCCTTCTGTTTAAGTCAGTTTGTCACAGGAGCACTGTTTTTTTTTTATATTAGTAACACTAACGATAGGCCGTTGGGTAAGTTTGTAATAACGTAATTGCCTTTTTTCAGCGGCTACGGTGATTTACCTTTAAATAATTTGGAGGGCCTTAATTAGTAGGATAATTTTAGACATTGCTAACTTTTTTGTTAGCCTATTTGCCACTCTTCTGGGAAAAGCATTTATTCTTCTCAATTGAGTGACCCAGTAAACACTCATCCCTTGTATTAGTTTTATTTCGTATTTATTCGGTGGATGACAGAGTACAAACTACTAACAGAGTATGAGCAATATTTAGATTTAGTTTCTGAACTTTATAGAATTAAAGTTTCATACGTCAAAATACCTTTTTTACCTGCGCAGGTGACAAATTTAGTTAAAATTCAGTAACTGTAGCTCAAAATAACCTGCAGACGTTTCTCGTGGCAGGCTCGATCCACTTAATACTGATGGCCGAATCATGTTGTCTATAAATATAATACGAGTAATGTTGACTTGTGATTCTACTGAACGAAAATTATTTCAACAGACAGACTGAGAGAGTTTTTTGGAGGATACTGTAAGGGATCTGTGATTCATAGCTATTAAGGGGCCTTATATCTATAATAAACTATCCGACGATTTAAAAATACCGATAAAGATGTTGTATTTTGTATTAATTGAAAAATGGCTTACTGAGCATAGATTTTATTCACTAGATGACTACTATAATAATTCATAATGTGTTTTTGTAATTTAAATGCTTTGCCAACCCTGAGGACTAAGGACGCCTCTCTGTTAGTAATTTCTCTTGTTGTTTTATCCCCTAAGGGAACACAACAGTGCGAACATTGCTGCTTGGTGATAGGTAAAAGAAGTCCGTGTTCAAGGTCCGTTCATGGATGGTGTTTAATGCAGTAGGTATATTTTTCTTACTTGAATTTACCTTTTTATAAACTTCTGCGCTTGATGAGGCTAATCGGATTATGCCTTCAGGTTCTGAAAATAGGTACTGATGTTTTTTTAACACGTTATGAAACAAGACAATTACCTATTAATCTTATCTAAAACGCTCACTGTTAAAATTGCCTTTAAAAAAACAATTTAATTTAAAATAAATTGATGTTTTTTCTATTAAGTATGGATGTTTTTATATTATTAATATAGGCTTCCAAATCAGTATTTGGTTTACATAAAAAACACACTTACAAAGTGACAAATAGTGTAATTTCATTTGATATATTTGTATCCAAATGGTTTATTTGTAACTTTTTAACTGTTTGTGCCCAAATAAAATAAAATAGATCAAATAAACCATTTGTCCAAAATGCCAATTAGTTTAGCTTTGGATACGAGTGCACAAACTGATATTGTTGAAAAAAACACCATGTTATTGAAAACGGTTCGCGTTATTCTATTTCAAGCTCTTGATTGGTGGAAAAACGATAAACTGGGCAGGTCTACCTCATTTATCGGATTTCCAGTGCCGCCTGTGGATAGTACAGTAAAATATAACTGTATTTTAAAATTGCAGTTCCGTTTCATCTTTCAATGTCTACTGATTTTATGAGCTTTATGGAAGAAAATCAACTTTTAATAGTGAAATGTTAGTTTAGATAGGTATCTATTATAATCTTGCATTTAAGCACCGGGCTAAGTTTCCTGTACTTCCATGGGTTTGTGGAAAACATGAACCTTTTAGTGCTCTTCTTATACATAAAATATAGTTGTTTCGTTATATTTTTAATATTATGATTGTTAAAAGTTTGTTAAATGTTGGGAAAATACCAAAGACCCGGGGTTCGATTTTTGAATTTTACTGATGATAAATAAGGAACTTTAAATTACAGTTTCGCGGTTATTTTAAATATGTGGATAGGAACATTCGAATTCGATTTTTAAATTTTACTGATGATAAATAAGGAACTTTAAATTTCAGTTTTGCGGTTTACGGTACAAGGACTCGTCCGATCCATGTGAAATTCGGTACAGAGATAGTCTATAGCCTAGAAGTTTTAAGTTTCTAGGTACAGTAGTTTCGGCTGTGCGTTGATATATAAGTCAGTCAGGTTTGCCTTTTATATATATAGATGGATATAAAATAATAATATGTATAACAGTAGTTGAGCGTAAAACTTATATGCAACGGTTGTTACAGATTAATGTCTAATGCTGTTATTTTAGAACCAGTGGCGACATCTCTGGACAACAAGGGATAATATTTCGACTCGCCGATCGCTCAGTGTTGCCGCTTGGTATAATATAGGACTAGTTTCTTTTGCATTTAAATAAATCTTTGTTTATTTTAGGAAAACGCTTCGGGAAGGTTCTATTTATAATTAAATATTGTTAGGATCTGTTTTCTCTAATTTATTTTAATCTCGATATCTGGTCGAAGTCTCGATCGATACGATTCTCCTCTAGGTTTAGTCATAGACGCTTGTCAATGGTCGCATAGGTGAAGAATCTGTTAGCACTCTCGTTACCGCTACAGATATGTGAGCACGTACGTCACCGACATACTGTGAGAGTCTCACTATGGCCGTATGGCCATTTTGTAAATTTAGCGTCATGTAAGCGCAATTCATCCTTGTTAAATACTAAGTGTTTCTACGTAAGTATCTCGTGTGTGCTAGAATTTTGTCGACCTCGTCGTCAGGTGCTTTTATTTTTGGTGTTTTATGGTCGTTTCTTGTTTTAGAATAAACATGTAAGGAGGAACACGATTTCTAAACCTAAGGCGAACATGGTTAAACGCATGGTAAAGTCGCCGCTGCTTTTAATACTTCTTTAACCGGGTGTTAAGGCCATCGAAACGCCCTCTATCGTGCCACAGCGTAAACCGCGACAGTGCTGCCCCCCTACGTTAGTTTTAGTATTATTAAGATTTGTATCGAGTCATTTCCTCCCTCACTTCTTTTAACTACCTGCTCTGTAACGGACACATTTTATACGCTTGAAATAAACTTGTTGAATTCAAATAAGAAGAAGTCAATGATTGTTCCCTGAGTTGCACAGACCTTACTATAGGCAGGAATAAAAAGGGAATAGCGAAGCAGAGGATAGAGAGGCAGACAGCAGCGACCTACGGACACCAGAGCTATCGCGCCACCATTTTGATCCATCTCACCGGGTCACAATTGAACTGCATCGCCGATCTTCAGAAGAGAAGACAACGAGAAGCGGTCAGACCTTCCTATCCTTGTTCCCATCCCATCCTGAGGTGCATATTTAACTAATAGTGTTGTGATTTCTCATTCCAGTTGAGAGCCACGTGTCAATCGAGTATTCCTGACCGCGGCCCATCTGCGATCTCTACGGCTCACGTGAGTGTTCCTTATTTCTATAAACCGCCAATATGAGTGACAATGAATATGCGCAAGCAGCCGACGGTGATATTAATAAATTAAAAGTGCCGAAATCTCCGCAAAAACGCGATAAGAGTACCGACCGCATGGCCGACCTCAAGAGACAAAGAGGCACGGCTAAGCTACGGTTAACCTCATTTCAAAAATATGTTAACAGTTTGGAGCATACAATATTAAATGAAGCTCGCAAAACTGAATTAATATTAAAAACAAATAATTTAGAAAATATATTTAATAATTTTAATTCCATTCAGACGGAGATTGAGACAAAAGTAGACGAAATTGAGTTAGTTACACAATTCGAATATCGCGAACAGTTCGAAGAACTTTATTTTAGCTTAATGACATCCGCTAAATGTATGTTGGTTGAGGAGAATACCGAAATTGATTCCCAGTGTAATGCGCGTGCTACGTTAACGTCCGTTAAATTACCCGAAATCAAGCTACCGTCCTTTAACGGCTCCTATGATCAGTGGTTAGAATTTAAAAACTCATACGTCACCATGATACATAAACGTGTTGATCTGGACCCTATTCACAAATTTCATTACCTAAGATCGTCGTTAAGTGGTACTGCCCTACAGGTTATTAGTGCTTTAGAGTTTACCGGGGCCAACTACACTAGCGCATGGGATTTATTAGTACAAAGGTTCCATAATAATCGTCTTCTGGTTCATAATCACGTGAAATCACTGTTTACGCTTCAACCTATTCAGCAGGAATCTCCTGCGCAGATACGAAAATTGATAGATACCGTTAATCGAAATTTACGTGCTTTAAAAACTATCGGTGAACCCACTGACTCGTGGGATACGCTTATAATTTATTTAGTTGTCACTAAATTAGATTCTACCACTGAACGAGAGTGGGAGAAACAAAAAGGTACTGTCACTTCCGATCGGCGCAGTGATTCGCCATTAAAGTTTGATAGTCTGCTTTCCTTTCTTAAAAATAAAGCTGATATGTTGGAGATGATTAACCTTAGTCACAACAAGAACACTAGCGCTTTAAAATCCCAACATGAAAGCAGATCATCCAACAATGAGCCTAAGAAAACACAGTTTAAATCACAGCAACACACTCAAAGCTTCGTTACTACGCGTAGCAAACAATCGGAGAAACCAACTCGTATTTGTGCGATGTGTAAAGGTAATCACGCACTATATACCTGTATTTTATTTTTAAATTTGCCTGTCCGGGATAGAATTAAATTCGTTGAGAAAAATAACTTGTGTTCCAATTGTTTACGAGCAGGTCATACTATCTTGGCTTGCACATTCGGCCCATGCAGGCAATGCCAGCAAAATCATAACGGCTTGTTGCATTTACAAGACGATAATAAGCAACTGTCCGCCGGGCGGGCTCCGTATGCACTGCCGGCTGATAGTAACGTTGCGGCCGTGTCAGCGGCGCTTCACAGTCAATGCGATCGTAATACGAGAGAAATTAGGTGTGATAATAGCTTGCAAACCAAGTTGAGAGGATTGCAACCGGTTTTATTATGCACCGCGGTCATAGAAATAGCTGATGCCGAAAACGAATACCATCATGCGCGTGCGCTTCTTGATAGTGGCAGCCAGCATTGTTTTATCACCGAAACTTTGTCAAAACGATTAAAAGTTCCTCTTATACAGTCCACTGTTCGTGTCTCGGGTGTAGGGCAATCGGTCACTAACTCGAGCCAACTATGCGATATTACTTTGCGATCAAAGTCATGCGATTATAATACACACGTTAGGTGTATAGTTCTACCGCGTATCACTTCTACCTTGCCCACTGTGCGGTTAGATATTAAGGCGTTTAGTATACCGGAGAACTTACCTTTAGCAGATCCCACATTTGACGTGCCATCAGAAATAGACGTTTTGATAGGTGCGGATAAATTTTGGGAACTGTTAGATGGAGAGAAAATACGATTAGCTTGCGGACCATATTTACAGAGCTCTAAATTAGGCTGGTTAATATCGGGAAGCATTCATTCATTCGATTTAACGAACCACGAGGTTCAATGTAATTTAATTAATACGACAGATTTAGATACGCAAATGAAAAGGTTTTGGGAACTCGAGGAGGTACCTAAACCTAATAATACGAGTGCACTCACATTAGATGAGCGCAAGTGCGAAGAGATATTTAGCAACACGACATCACGTGAGGAGCACGGTAGATTCAGTGTACGGCTCCCTTTAAAGGAAACAGCTGATTCACTCGGAGACTCGTATAGAATTGCTGAGACAAGGTTTATGTCGCTAGAACGTAAGCTAGAACGTAATCCCAATTACAAAACTATGTACAGCAATTTTATACATGAGTATAAGCAATTCGTTCAAAACAGAGTGACGGAAATTAACGAATTAACCGGTGACTCAGTCTGGCTACACGTAAACGGCAAAGAAAACCCAGCTGATCTTGTGTCTAGGGGCGTTGACCTCAATACGCTCAGTCAGTGCAGCCTTTGGTGGTACGGTCCGTCATTTTTACAACACAAAGTCTTCGATTCCCGGGAGTACAACCGTTATAATCAACCGCGTGAATTGCCAGAGATCAAACCACTATCGGTCACATTGATAAGCGTAGATGATCCGATAGTAAATTTCGACAACTATTCGAGTGTTAGTAAATTAATAAGAATATTTGCTCATGTACTTAGATTCTTGTATAACGCACGCCGTAAACGACTGCAGCGGAAAACCGGTTCATTGTTATCAGTCGCAGAGCTGCGCGCGTCCGAGCGCTCGCTAAGTATCATTGTGCAGAAACAAATGTTCCCGAATGAATATTATAATTTAGTAAACAATATACCTATCCCTAATAAGCGGAATTGTAGATTGTCGGGTTTAAACATATTCTTAGATCAATACCAGGTTATACGAGTTGGTGGTAGATTAACAAATGCGAGTGATTTTAGTTACGAGAAAAAACATCCAGTGTTATTGTGTAGTAAACATCGTTTTACGTGGTTGTTATTCAGAGATGAGCATAAGCGATTGTTACATGCCGGACCCCAGCTACTACTGGGTGCCGTGCGCGAGTGTTGGTGGCCGATAGGTGGCAGAAACCTTGCTCGGAAGGTAGTGATGCAGTGTATCACCTGTACGCGTATGAAAGGTAAGACGCTAACCCCGATCATGGGTAATTTACCCGGTGAACGTCTGCACCCGGGTCATCCGTTTATGTATTGCGGAGTGGACTATGCAGGACCTGTATCAATACTTAATCGTAAGGGCCGTGGCAGTAGCTTGGTTAAAGGTTACATTTGTTTATTCGTTTGTTTCGTGACACGCGCGGTGCATTTGGAGTTAGTTAGCGGTCTCTCAACCAACGACTACATTTTAGCCTTAAAACGATTTATTTCTCGCCGTGGCAAACCGACTGAAATATATTCAGATAACGGGAAAACGTTTATCGGAGCTGAGAAAAGGTTCTGTTCGATTATTCAAAATAACTCAAATGATATTATAGACTATGCTGGTAACCAAAACATTAAATTCAAATTTATACATCCTTATAGTCCTCATACTGGTGGTTTATGGGAGTCGGGGATCAAATCGTGCAAGCATCATCTCCGTCGAATTGTTGGGGATGCTCGATTGACATTTGAGGAATTCACAACTGTTTTAACTCTAATTGAAGCTGTACTTAACAGCCGACCTATGTCACCTCTGTCCTCAGATCCCAACGATCCTACCCCACTTACACCAGCCCATTTCCTCATAGGAAGGTCCCTGATCGCGCCAGCCTGCGAGGATCTGACAGAGGCAGCCCCACATCGCCTGCTTCGATACGACAGAGTCGAGCAGATGCGCCAGCATTTTTGGAGAAGATGGTCTCAGGAGTACGTAGCAGAAATGCAGACGCGCACCAAATGGAAGGCGAATACTCAAGATCTAAAAGACAATATGCTTGTTCTTATCAAGGAGGATAACTTACCACCTCTAAAATGGCGGCTAGGCAGAATTGTTCGCACATACCCAGGCAAGGACGGCGTATCCCGAGCAGCTGAGATCCGGACTGCATCTGGGACCATACGGAGGTCATTTTCGAAGATTTGCCCCCTACCATCGCAGTCAGATGAAGCCCACGTATCCTGCCCAGCGTCGTAGTGTTGGAACAGGAGCATTCCAAGGCGGCCGGCATGTTAAGGCCATCGAAACGCCCTCTATCGTGCCACAGCGTAAACCGCGACAGTGCTGCCCCCCTACGTTAGTTTTAGTATTATTAAGATTTGTATCGAGTCATTTCCTCCCTCACTTCTTTTAACTACCTGCTCTGTAACGGACACATTTTATACGCTTGAAATAAACTTGTTGAATTCAAATAAGAAGAAGTCAATGATTGTTCCCTGAGTTGCACAGACCTTACTATAGGCAGGAATAAAAAGGGAATAGCGAAGCAGAGGATAGAGAGGCAGACAGCAGCGACCTACGGACACCAGAGCTATCGCGCCACCACCGGGTAAGTGTATTTGCCTATCTACAAAATCTATTTTGTTTCACGAAACGTGTCATCCACACTGTTGCTTTCTTGTGCTTGAGGTTTTTATTTGCAGGTATAAAACGTATGTTCATACAAAATACTAATGCCAACAATCTTTGCAGCTAAAAACAGCCGGTCCTTCTGTGGGGCCCTTCTCCTTCTTGGATTCTTCTTCCATGGGTTTCCTCTTGTCTGTTTATATCGACGTGCGGTGTATGGCTATGCCCGTCTGACCGCCTGTCTCTCTGACTGTGTGCACGCCTGCCTGTCTGTGCAACTGCCGGATCTGCTTCTGCTGGGTGTTTGCCACGCTGTCTTCTTCTACGTGGTGTTGCTGCGGTCCATGCTTCTCTGTGGATTTGCTGCGCCCGCTGAACTTCTTCATCCTCAACTTGTGGATCTGTCTACTCATCAGGTGAACACGTTTCATACTACTTACATGTACACAAACGCTCGAACGTAGAGTTGTATGATTTCATCTGCCCTGTCACAGTTACAGAGGAATTAGTTTATAAGTTAACGCTTGATAAGTAGGGAAGTATGATATAAAATAACCCTGCTATTGTGCAGTGGGTCTGTATGTATAAGACGCTCTGAAAGAGGGTAGTAGCATGGTAACTGGTTAATTTTTACTGTACGATATAAATAACAGGTTAATAAACTCTGTTGACAAGGTTCATGTTTGTTTACTTTCAATCTCTCTAATTTAATATTACTATCTACTTACATCTTTCTGTTGGTTTAGATTAAAACAGATGGCGCCCTTTTCTTTCTTATCTATCTAGTAAACTGCACCAATTTTGTGCGACACTGGTAAGTTGTTTTCGTACCGAACTAAGCTCAAGTATCCACGACCCTCTATTTTAGTCAATTTTAGTCCCGGCCCAACACCAAGTGTGGACAGAACCTCTGTCAAGTCACCTCACACATAAGTAACTCTAATATATAATAATAAAACGTTACATTTTTGGCGCCCAACGTGGGGCAAAGCTTAGTTTTTTTCTGATAGTGTCGGTGAAAGCAACTTATTATTATTCCTTTTTTTTAATAACTATTTTATGAACCTTTACAACAGGAGTTCTCTTGGCTGTATTTAAAATTTATACTTTGTGTTATAATCTGTGTTTCTATCTTTAAAATTACTAAGTGGATTTAAATAAGTAAATTCTACTTTTACTATTAATTTTTATTTTGAACTTTTAAAACTGAACTTACTCTTACACACTTGTAATATAAGTGTTACTCTGTATCTAAAATATACATACTTAACTCAAATTTATAAAAAGATTTGTACCTAAAGTTTTATACTACTTGACTTTTTCTGTAACTATAATTTTAACTGGCATACTTAGCCATGGCATTACATATAGATGTTGACTGTTTGAATAAGGATGAGCTATTGTTTGAATTGAAATCCCGGGGCTTAGAACCTGCTGAGGATGATACTGTAGATGAATTAAAACGTAGTTTAAGATCTACTAGGGGCATAACACTTGACACAAACAAAACCAACACATATATCTCAAGCTTGTCTGTTGACAACGAATTTCAGATCTGCAAAGAGAAAGTTGAGGCGGTGCTTCAGGCTGATCACTCTTCATCGTCGTGTCGTCGCAGGTGTCTGTCGAGGTTGTCACACGTCATATTAAGGTTGGAGAAACTTCATTCTTTGACATCTGAACAGCATCTTGCAAAGATAGCTCTTGTCTCACATGCTGCCCCCGATAATAAAAAGGGCGCATCTAACATGAAGTCGAAGTTGAAAAATTAAATGTTTTAGTTGAAAATTCAAAAAAAGTATGCTGTCTCTAAAGAAATTGACATAGAAACTTCCTGTAAACGCAGTAATATAGATATATACAATATTGTCAATATGGTAATACAAAATTTTATAATTTATGTTTATTTATTTATTTATTTAAGATTTTCCTTTTCATCTAAGCAAAAAAATGTCTAGAAAATACTCGATACTCCGTTGAAAAGACGTAAGTAACCAATTACGCCTTTTCAACTGAGTATAATCACAAACTTCTTTTTGATATCAGTGCTTGACAGATATTTCCTGCTTTTCTCCTGATATGAAAGGGCGCATTTGGACACAAGCGTCTTTTCAATAAAGTAATTGATGTTTTAAACAACTACTTTTACTCAAATAAAAAGTAATATTTTCTCTTTTTACTACTTTAACATGTACGTAGTTCCACTGCCACCTGTAAAATAAACGTCTTGAAATAATATTTCACACAATAACAATATTCTAAAGTACAATCATGAAAAATAATCATAAAAAACCGTATGAAAAAATAAAAGTTTACCCTTAATTTGACTTAGTCTAAAATCTACTCGTAATAAACTAAAATTATTAGTAAAAATTCAGATAGTAATGGTATAGGAGAATTTCATATTAATTATATAATAGAAAACTAATATACTGAATAAAAAATATAAACATCCAGTCCGAACGGGAATTTTTTGTCCATTAGCGGCCTTTACGCGGTAAAGTTCGGACCGCGTGAAACGCCACGCGCCGTTCCAATCTTCGTTTCGAACCGCACATTAATACTATTTTACTATTACAGTTCCATTTACACGTATGTTCGGAACGAAGATTGGAACGGCGCGTGGCGTTTCACGCGGTCCAAACTTAACGTGTGCATGCCGCTATTACCGTCAGAATGTAAATGAGGAAAGACGCTTCTCACTTACCCTCAGTATTTTTTTTAAAATGCTTTTGTTATACGTACTTATGACAACATTACAACTTATTTGCATATAAATAAATAAGATACAAAAAAAAGAAGTCCCGTGTATGAATTATATAAGTTAAATATCCAGTATACTTCCCATTGCCAATGCCACGGTGTTCTAACTTGCGTTTACTAACTACGCCCAGCATACTTCTAAGCTCAAGTTTTACTCCTTATAACAAACTATAACTTATTTAAACAAGGAAATGAGCGCTGTTGCTGGGTTTCTCAAGTCACCCTGCCCCAAACCACACTTTCTTTCATCGGTTCCATATTGCTTTGTTGTAATTTTTTATCCTATCTTGACGGACTATCAAAATAAGGTTTAAACAAAACTATTCGATGCAAACCGATACGGTCCCAGAAAGATTGGAATGAGAAACTAGAAATATTTTATAAAACAGGAAAATGTGTATACGCGCAGTACTTTATTCAAACAATGTATCTCGGGTGTCAATGCGGTTATTTTCTTGTTATACCCACGGTTTTTCTGTCTTCAGAAATACCAATTTAATTTTCTTGGGGGTTATTATGACATAACTATGCAGATCATTTTACGGTGAGCGCAAAAGACAGAGCTATAGCAGTTGTATAGCTGTGTCCTATTCTCTCAGCGTAAACTGAACTGCATAGCTATGTCGTAATAAGTCCCCTGCTATTTAAAAAAAATCCTGAAGTCAAAAAAAAAAATAGATTAATTCTACAACTCAATGCCCCATCAGAATTCAGATAAAGGAGAAAGAGTATAGCGTTTCTCAGGGAATCTGCCCCTCTTATCTCCATTTCTTTACATGTATGTTATTATTAACCTGTTCTGTTCTGCCCCATTATTGGGTAAAACTTTCCGTTTTTCTTCCCACGCTGCTACTCATAAAGTGGTGACTAATCTGAGCAAACTTTTGGAAAATATTGTTTCCAAAAGTTTGCTGTTCATCCCGCCACCTCCGTCGTTATGGTGAACGTCTGTGCAACTGAACTTGTGTTTAAGATATTGGGGGAAGACTTCAATGCTCTGTTTGATGCAGTTGGATATTAGCTTGGTCTCTGACATGTTTATTAGCAATCCAAACTCAAGGCTTACTTTGCTTAGCTGTTCTGTAGCAGACGAAAATAACGCTGCCATCAGCAAACTTGTTAGTCAACCGCCGAATCAAAATGAATTTTAAATGATTATAGCTAGAGTCCCGGGGATGGACATGACAATATGTTTTTTTATCTCGGAAATATAATAATTTCTACAGGTATAACTCGATAAACAAGTTCCATGCAGACAGTCACAGGCAACCACGATAATATAAAGTATATTTCTGTTTTTATTAAAAAATCTCCTTACCAAATTAAGGGTTAAAATAAAACTAACATAATTTGAATATAAATGTACGCTTAACTACACTTTTCAATGTTATAGTATCGCAAAAATAAAATATGCCTACATCAAAATCAGACGCAAATACCACGAGCATCCTAGGTAAATTAGCAAAATACACAATTTAAAAGGCGCAACTGTTCTTTAGCGTCTTTTCTACGAAGTTTTACGTGTAGATGCGTCCGCCACAACATACAGTTATCAAGCTTTGGGTAAGTTGAAAAGGCGCAAGTGGTCACTCGCGCCCTTTTCATTAAGTATTTAAGTTAGATGCGTCTTAGTCAAAATAATGCTTTCAAGAC
Organism: Acleris sparsana; assembly: GCA_923062465.1. Classification (NCBI taxonomy): domain Eukaryota; kingdom Metazoa; phylum Arthropoda; class Insecta; order Lepidoptera; family Tortricidae; genus Acleris; species Acleris sparsana. The sequence goes on along the minus strand of OV281302.1, from coordinate 3,680,297 downwards.
CAGACTTGGTTGAAAAGGCGTAGGGGAAGATGGGGTGGCCTCGTACACTTTTTACTTTAAGAATTGTTAAAAAAAAACTAACTGCTATTTCAAAATGAGATGAATGCTACTTTATCATCCACTTATTTGGCTATAATAATTGTATATTTCAGTTTGGATACAAAGCAACTGTGCCAAGATATAATAGCTTTCCCAAAAAATGAGAATTGTACGAATGCACCCCATACGTGGGGTGGCTTCGTACACTATTAGTTTTTCCCAGGATTTATTAGGTTTTTTAGCTATTTCACCTGTTTCAGTCACCTTTTAGGCATATCTTACTGATCTGGTTTTGTGATTATAATTATTCTTGATATACATTTTTTTAACTTTCATGGGGTGCATTCGTACAGTATATAATTACATACATTTTGACTGTACGAAGGTACCCCAACCAAAACGAACCGAAAATAAAACTAAATAAAAAATAACTGTTAAAGTAATCCCAAAACTATTGTTTACATATTAATCTCAAGCATCTAATTACAAACTATACATATATAAAAAATCTAATACGAGTAAAACTTATTAGAGACAGACACATTCAAAGGAGAACCAAAAATTACTTTCGGGTCGCGAAAACACATATTAATTATTTGTGGCGAAAGCTGCTCCCGCACTGCCATCGCTTTTTGAGGGTAGCCTACGCATATGAGCGGCAGTCACGCATACAAATATGAACGCTTCATCATGTTGCATAGTCGAGATATGACCACTGTACGAATGCTCCCTTTGCACGAAGCCACCCCATCTTCCCCTAAGTACTTAGATGCGTCTTTTTATTGAAGTATACGGTGATGGATTGTACCTTGCGTCTTTTCTTTTACTGAACTGTTAAAAGTTTGACAAAACAAAAGGGCGCATTATACGTAGTTACGTCTTTTTTATGAAGACCACCTACATGTTTCTGAAATGCGTCTTTTTAATTAAGTTTTTATAACAAAGCGAGTGAAGTTACGTCCTTTTTTCTTATGGTAACTTCTAATCTAGCCTACCTAGGAAAAAACTAAAAATATCAGTAGGTAGGTCTTTTTCTGCTGATCACGGCAGTATAATTAACTCATTTTTGACAAAATTGTCAGATGCGCCCTTTTTACTATCGGGGGCAGCATGCGTATCATGCAGTTGAAACTCTTAAGTGTAATCAAACTCCTGGTCAATCTTCTCAAGCTGTTGTGAGAGAATCTGTTGAAATGGCTCCTTCAAGCTCTTGTTACAAACGTGCTTCTCAAGTTCTTAAGTGGAATCTTATTTATGATGGTCGAACACCTGTTCATGATTTTATCTTTCGGTTACGTGAATTGAAATACTCCTCGGAGGTCACTGATGTTGAGCTTTTAAGGAACTCTGTTCATCTTTTTTCTGGTGAAGCGCTAATATGGTTTAGGAATAATAAATCTCACCTTGAATCTTTTGAGAATTTAATTGAATTACTTAAAGCTGAATTTCAACCCATTGAATATGAACGTTGTTTGTTGAATCAGATTAGGACGCGCTTGCAAGACAAAAGTGAAAATATAAAATCTTACATTAACATTATGGAAAGTTTGTTCTTACGTCTGTCTAAACCATTGAGTGAAGCAGAACAGCTGGAAATTATTATGACTAATATGAGTCCTTTCTTTATTTCTCGTTTAGCTTTAACGGAGGTTAACTCAATTAGGGGTTTGAAGGATATTTGTTCACGTTTGGAAGTTTCTAAATTTAAGTGTGAAAATAGAGGATTCTTAAACACTGGCAAGGAATCTATTTTGCCAAATTTCTGCCATTTGGGTGAAAATTTAAATTCATCAACTTCTAATGCTAGGCTTCGTGTCACTAATCTTGAACAGAAAAATAATACTGTTTTATGCTTAAAATGTGGAGGTGCACATCACCATTCTCGGTGTGATGTACACAAAACACCAATATGCTTTAAATGCAAGCGACCTGGTGTAATTACTAAATATTGTCCTTGTTCAAAAAACTAAATAATAGGTCGGAGGATCCTATTGCTACTATAGATAAAAATAAATCTAACTCTTCTAATACCTCTGACCGGTATACTCAAACTGATTTAACTATGACTAATTTTGATGACAATAATAATTGTTCACTTTTATTTAAAGAAAATGGGGGCGATCCTAGGCCATTTCTTTCTGTAGGTATTTTAGGGCTTGAGTGCAATGCATTAGCTGACAGTGGAGCTGCCGTGTCGTTAATAAGCGAGTGTGCTTACTCCTTATTGCTAAGTGAAGGTTTAGACTTTCCCTTGCAGACATGTGATACTGAACTTGCTGTTGGAAATGGGGCATCTCTGAAAGTCTTAGGGAAAATTGAAATACCTGTTTCATATAAACATGTTCTACATTATATTAATTTCTATGTTTGTAGTGATGTTAATACTCCAATTATATTAGGGGTAGATTTCTTAACTATGGGTTTTGTTGTTGATCGTAGAGGTCTGAGGACAGACAAGGATAAAGTCAAAGCTATAACTGACTTTCCTACTCCTTCTTCTCAAAAGGAACTTAGAAGATTTCTTGGCATGGTGTCTTGGTACCGTCGCTTTATCAATAACTACTCTACTGTTTGTGCTCCTCTTAACAAATTAACTAAAAAAATTACCTAAGGGATCATGTTTTCAGTTTACTTCTGAAGCTGATGCAGCTTTTAGGGCTGTCAAAGAACTCTTGGTTTCTGCACCTATCTTGTGTGTACCTAAGTTTGATAGGCCATTTATTATTTCGACGGACGCTTCTGATGTTGGACTTGGTTGTGCCATATCACAGCTGGACGATCAAGGTCATGAGCATGCTGTTGCTTATGCCAGCAGAACTCTTACTGGATCTGAAAAAAATCACTCTACGACTGAGAAAGAACTAAATGCTTTAATCTTTGCTTTGGAAAAATTTAGAGGCTATATTGATGGTTCTCCTTTTAGAACAAAAGTGTTCACTGATCACAGTAGTTTAAAATGGTTGGTTAGTCTGAAGTCACCAACGGGACGCTTAGCTAGGTGGGCACTTCGTCTGTCACAATTTAATTTTGATATACAATATAAGAAAGGTTCTGAAAATAAACTTGCTGACGCACTTTCTAGGGCACCCATCCCAATTGAAAAGGTGGATCTTATTTCTTCTTTAGATTCTGTTACTGATACCTGGTACACTAATTTATTTACTAGAGTCAAAAATTCTCCTCATAAATTTCCTGATTTTAAAATATTAAATGACAATTTGTTTAAGCGTGTTAGATCTAAAAATCCTTTAGCTAAAGATTGTGAGTGGAAGAGAGTTGTTCCACAAGAACTACGACTGGAAGTGCTGAAACTATGTCATGATAGATCAGATGCTGCTCATTTAGGCGTTTTCAAAACACTAAAACGTGTTGCTCAAAGCTACTTTTGGCCTAAAATGCTAGGAGACATAAAACGATATATAAAAAACTGTCAAGTCTGTTTAGCTTATAAGAGCACGAATGAGGCTCCTCCAGGTTTAACGGAAAACCCGAAAAAGGTTCAACGACCCTGGCAAGTTATATGTACTGATATATTAGGACCCCTTCCACGTAGTCCAAAAGGATATAAATTTATCTTAGTTGTGTGTGATTGTTTTACTAAGTACACTTGTCTATTTCCTATGAGAAATTCTTTGGCTAAAACTGTAGTGGAAATAATAGAAAATAATGTCTTGTTAAAACACGGTATCCCTCAGTGTATAATAATGGATAATGGTCCACAGTATATTTCTAAAAATATGCAAGCACTGAGAGAGAAATATAAGATACCCAAACTTTTCTATAACTGTAGATTCACTCCTCAGAATAATCCTGCTGAACGAGTTAATCGTGTGGTGGTGACTGCCGTGGCATCTTATGTCGGCAAGAATCATCGTACTTGGTCTGACGAATTAAGTGCAATTGAATTCGCAATTAATACTGCTGTGCATGAAGTGACTGGATATAGTCCTTATTTTATGAATAATGGACGGGAGGCTATTCTTTCTGGCGAATGGTATCCATCAGCACCTCTGCAAAGTGATGAATTGCAATTCACTGATAGGAATTTATATACTTCCATGCTGACTCATCTAAAACCTATCTTTCAAAAGGTTAATGACCGCCTTCAGAAATCTTACCAACGTAGTAGAATTTACTATAATCGTAATAGGAGATTTGTAGAATATAACGAAGGTCAGGTTGTCTGGAAAAAGGAATATCCATTGTCAGATGCTGACAAATTCTTTACAAAGAAGTTAGCTCCTAAATTTAAGAAATGTGTTATAGGAAAAAATATTCTCCTGTGACGTATGAGTTACAAGATATCGAATCTAAGAAGTCGTTAGGTATTTGGCATGTCAAAGACATTCTAAAGCTACAATCTACGGATTTATAGGGTTACTGCTTACTATAGGACGCACCAAGGGTGTAAAGTTCCTTCTTTTCCTTTCTTTTATATTTACTCTTTTGGTCATAAGGTGGCTAAATATATTTTAAACTTATATAGTTTAACTTTAAACTTAAAAACTGTTTGTTTTACTTCTTTACTTTAAACATGTGTAGACATGCCTACTGATGTTTATTACACTATTATGGTGACTGCTTTTTTCTATTATTACTTTGTATTGTTTTAGGATATGTCGGGTATTGCTAACCTTGTTTCTTCATATTCTGATTCTCTTGATAAGAGAACAGGTGATGCTTCATATTTCTTTGTGTAGCATTTAGTTTGGATAGCAAGTTAGTTTCTTAGGTTTGCAAATAGTTTTAAAATTGCTAGCATGGCAATTACTAGTTATAATGGTAGTCAGATCGTAATAGGTAGATATAAGGTTGCATAGAGTTGCATATAAGATTAGATAGGTCACTTGTGAGATGTGTCTAGTTCTAGATTTATTAGAATATAGTTGTTGTAGTGGAAGTTTCTGCGTTGCTTAGGTGACAAATAATGTTTATGGTGTGGGGTAGGATAGAAGTACAATTTTCAAAAAAAAAAAAAAATTTTTTTTTTTTTTTTACTAAGTAGAGAGGTAATGTTACAGATTAATGTCTAATGCTGTTATTTTAGAACCAGTGGCGACATCTCTGGACAACAAGGGATAATATTTCGACTCGCCGATCGCTCAGTGTTGCCGCTTGGTATAATATAGGACTAGTTTCTTTTGCATTTAAATAAATCTTTGTTTATTTTAGGAAAACGCTTCGGGAAGGTTCTATTTATAATTAAATATTGTTAGGATCTGTTTTCTCTAATTTATTTTAATCTCGATATCTGGTCGAAGTCTCGATCGATACGATTCTCCTCTAGGTTTAGTCATAGACGCTTGTCAATGGTCGCATAGGTGAAGAATCTGTTAGCACTCTCGTTACCGCTACAGATATGTGAGCACGTACGTCACCGACATACTGTGAGAGTCTCACTATGGCCGTATGGCCATTTTGTAAATTTAGCGTCATGTAAGCGCAATTCATCCTTGTTAAATACTAAGTGTTTCTACGTAAGTATCTCGTGTGTGCTAGAATTTTGTCGACCTCGTCGTCAGGTGCTTTTATTTTTGGTGTTTTATGGTCGTTTCTTGTTTTAGAATAAACATGTAAGGAGGAACACGATTTCTAAACCTAAGGCGAACATGGTTAAACGCATGGTAAAGTCGCCGCTGCTTTTAATACTTCTTTAACCGGGTAAGTGTATTTGCCTATCTACAAAATCTATTTTGTTTCACGAAACGTGTCATCCACACTGTTGCTTTCTTGTGCTTGAGGTTTTTATTTGCAGGTATAAAACGTATGTTCATACAAAATACTAATGCCAACAATCTTTGCAGCTAAAAACAGCCGGTCCTTCTGTGGGGCCCTTCTCCTTCTTGGATTCTTCTTCCATGGGTTTCCTCTTGTCTGTTTATGTCGACGTGCGGTGTATGGCTATGCCCGTCTGACCGCCTGTCTCTCTGACTGTGTGCACGCCTGCCTGTCTGTGCAACTGCCGGATCTGCTTCTGCTGGGTGTTTGCCACGCTGTCTTCTTCTACGTGGTGTTGCTGCGGTCCATGCTTCTCTGTGGATTTGCTGCGCCCGCTGAACTTCTTCATCCTCAACTTGTGGATCTGTCTACTCATCAGGTGAACACGTTTCATACTACTTACATGTACACAAACGCTCGAACGTAGAGTTGTATGATTTCATCTGCCCTGTCACAGTTACAGAGGAATTAGTTTATAAGTTAACGCTTGATAAGTAGGGAAGTATGATATAAAATAACCCTGCTATTGTGCAGTGGGTCTGTATGTATAAGACGCTCTGAAAGAGGGTAGTAGCATGGTAACTGGTTAATTTTTACTGTACGATATAAATAACAGGTTAATAAACTCTGTTGACAAGGTTCATGTTTGTTTACTTTCAATCTCTCTAATTTAATATTACTATCTACTTACATCTTTCTGTTGGTTTAGATTAAAACAGATGGCGCCCTTTTCTTTCTTATCTATCTAGTAAACTGCACCAATTTTGTGCGACACTGGTAAGTTGTTTTCGTACCGAACTAAGCTCAAGTATCCACGACCCTCTATTTTAGTCAATTTTAGTCCCGGCCCAACACCAAGTGTGGACAGAACCTCTGTCAAGTCACCTCACACATAAGTAACTCTAATATATAATAATAAAACGTTACACGGTTGCATAACATAAGACGAATGACAAAAACATGAATTATTCCAGGCAACCCAAAGTTGGTGTTAATTCCTCCGGGTTACTGCCAAAGTTACGGCTAATGAAAGTAAAAACTGAACTGACCTAACGGAGCCAATTTGAATGAGACCATCTGGCTACATTTAAATGTGAACATTAACATGGTAATTGGTGTTTTACTGCGCCATTTATTAGGAAGATACGCTGACGAAGATAGTTAGGAATGGTAGTCGATTATGGTATAAAGCTTTCCTATTGAATACAGTTTGTATTTTCGTCATCATATCGAAAATGTGTAGGATTAACGTAAGCTGCCGGACGGTCGCGTCGAACGCTTTTGTCAAATCAATTTTTGACAGTTTTCGATAATCTTTTACGTAATCGTTATGGATCTTGTCTGTATGTATAGCCTCATATGATATCTTAATGTTATATTAATCTTATTAACGTTAAAACAGATCTTATTTTCATTTAACTCATTTGACATTAAGAATTATAAAGTATTTACGATATCGAAACAAGTTTGGATTTTATATTTAAACCATTTCATTATTTTTCAGTGTACGTTAACCACCTAATTCACAATCGTAAAAAAAACTATTTTAGTTCATTGTCTCATTTTGTCAAATGCAAACTTTATGTTTTGCGCGTTTATGAATAAGAGGGTGTATTTTACAATAATTATTTTACAAAAGTAAAATAACTGTACACAAAAGCTTAATGTTATCAAGAACTCAAGCTACCGATGGTTAGGGCTGCAGAAAGAGGAACTTCCAAGAAGAAGAAGAAGAAGACAGTGCCGCGTCAAGAAGTAAAGGTTTCTGCGTTGCCCATCATCCAACCAGATAGCGAGAATCTCTAAAGGTGTTGGTTGATGCGCTACGAGACTTTTTTTATTTTTATTATTACCAATACCCCCATATTTACTACTATAGTGCTCGGCTGATAAGAAACCATAAATTTCGGTCTATAAGAGCTACCACAACTAGGTTCAAGCTGTGTTCTACTTAGTTTTGGCCTATCCTGTTTAAAATATTTTAAATAACCCCTCTGCCCTCCCTGAAAGTCCTCGCACTCGACCACCAAACACCCTGTAATTGTATTGCAGTGCAGTTGTAAATGCAAAATAGTTTTTCGTTTATCACTCGCTACCGAAAGGGAGCAAAAATTTGTGTTATGTTACAAAGGAATTAATTTATTATATTTATAAAGGACGATGGGCAAAAATGAAAAACGAAACATGTCTCAGTTTATAGATTTCGGCAACAATAGCCCTAAATATGGGTTTTTTTTGTAGAATCATAATCTTATTGCATGGAATTAGTTTAAAAATAAACACATTCTTGATTTTGCAACTTGAATAGGTGCATCCCGTGACTGTTGGAGGGTGGGAACGGGGTCTATACAAAATCCCCCATCAACCTATTAAAGTGAGTTGTATGCAAAAAGAGATGTGTCAAAAGCAATTCATGTTCATAACCCGTCATGAGCAAACGCTGCGTCTCGCTGCAGGCCCGCCTCCGCGCCAGCCCAAACCGCTTTCTGGACGCGTTGTCAGAACGCTGAGATGTCCCTATGTGGGCTCGATGGGGGCGTATGCACGCACAGCCCCCAATAGAGAAGGTGTAATTTTATGTAATTTATAATTTTATTTTGAACTAGAGACCCGACCTCGCTTCACTTCGGTTGAAATGTAATAGTGTAGGTATACAAACAAAACGTGAAACAGAAAGTAACCCGGTATACTATAGCTTAACCTTCCCGATACCATCTTCATGTCTTGCCTGGCTTTTTTATATTATGGAAGGAGATAAAAAGCACAAACGCCATACACCTTTATTTGTTCCAGCTTGTATATTTATTAACGTGAAGCTTCGCCAATGGGGGAGAGACAGCCCACTTAATAGTTATTAGATATTCGTAATTATTCCCTGTGTGTATAATTACGAATATCTAAGATTAGACACAGCTAAAGCAATTCTCAATTAGCGAGGAATATTAATGGCCAGTTACCAAAACAAAGAGAATATCGAGTGTAATTGGAATAATGCAGCGCATCCTCGCATAAACCGATGGCCGAATTATACGAGATCCGGCTTGAGGCAGTTCCGCGCAGAGCTGCAGCCTTCTTGTTTTTGTACGACTGACAAAAATATGGGGTAGAAGTTTAAGTCAGAAAAGCAGTGCGGTGGTTTGGTATATATTTATTTTTTCATTAACTCTAGCTAAATTTATATAATTAGTGTATTGCGTGATTGATTTATTTGTAATTATTAACCGTACATTTTCTACTTTTTTACTATTACAGTTGCATTTGCAACAACAGGCCGCCAATAAGAGCTATCGTAACGTTGACAATTATGATAACATAATTGTCAAAGGCAATATGGTTTTACCAGGTAGAATACGGCCATTGGACCGACGATCTGAGTATTACACGTGCAACTAAATAGATTCGCGCAGCTATCGTGCACTGAAAATCATTATCATCATCATGTCAGCCGAAAGACGTCCACTGCTGGACATAGGCCTCCCCCAAGGCTCTCCGCTCAGACTGGTCTTGTGCTTTTCGCATCCACCGCGCTCCCGCGATCCTTACGAGGTCGTCACTCCATCTTGTTGGAGGCCTACCTACAGCTCGTCTTCCAGTCCTGCGAGCAATGTGCCCCGCCCACTGCCACTTCAGTTTAGCTATTCTTCGAGCTATGTCGGTAACCTTGCACTGGAAATAATTTAAAAAAAAAAGTTTTATTTCAGATGCACATAAATAAATTTTCTTCACATTATCCTGCTCAAGCTCCGCTTGAATATATTTGTTTTGTTTATTTTATGTTAGATTCATCGTTTTATATAACGCTAGGTTGAGATTTATAGTTGTATAATATTATAAGTAGTATTTAAAAAAACGTCTGACTGTTGAGTTTCTTGCAGCATTTCTTCTCAGTAGTGGTCTCTTGCGAAGCGCTGGTAGATTTTTCACGTGTAAAAGTTCCCGTGCGGCCTACTTACTGAATAAACATCTTTTTTTTTGTTTTTTTTTATCTTTTTTAAAATAATATAAATGCAAATACGAACATATATCACACATGCCCTCTCAACTCTCTCAATTCGTCACTCACTAGAAAAACGAAAACGACCAAACATTAAAAAACTGGTAGTACTACACAGGTCATAGACACTTAATCCTCGTGCTATCCTAGCGCCAGTGAAGTTCAAGTAAGCCTAGCCAGTTAAATACTCCCTCGGAAGTGGAATCGATACATTATATCGTCGAAGTTGGAACATAACGTGCGCCTGAGCTGTTTTTGCTCGCAATAATCAGCTCATTCGGCTCCGCCTGCAGACTACGACGCCATCTGCATAATACGGAGTTGGTAATTAGTTGGCAATCAGGAATATAGGCGGATCACATCGGTTTGTCATTACATTAACTAGTTAAATAAGAAGATGAGGTAGTCTGAAAGAAAACAACGGTTAATTATATAAACGTTTATAACAGTTAGGTTAATGACGATTAAAGGTGTGACCCCACCGCTGCGTAAAATGCGGTGTCGTTGCGTAAACAAAAGACGGGGTCATATTAACAACATACCGTATTTGACGCACTGTAATATACGCACCGTTAAGCGGCGGTGCGGTCGCACCTTTAAGTCGTTCCTTATTACAGTTTTATTTTTTACTCATGATTGAATAACCAACAGCAAGCTTTTAAAACCCAACTGCTGTATGAATGATGTCGTCAATATAATGTTAGTTATAATGTTTATATTTTTCATTTTGCCTATTTCACATTTATTAAATGTTCCAGTGACACCCGCGACTCTAAGAAGAAGGGACTATTGGCTAAAAGGGCTGCATGAATTGCCATATGACGAGGGGTATCCCAAGCTCTTTGCACATGTTTATGCGTTGGCATATCCACTACAGGGCATGACTCATACCAGGTATCCCTGACCTTCACCAGGTTCGCTATCTCAACGTCAAGTATCTGTGGGAGATTTAATATAATACTGACGAGAGACATCGAACCATAAGCAGAGGACAGGAACGCCGGTACAGCTACACTTGATGAGCAACGAATACCCAGTCCACCGAAACGTACTGGGAGAACCGCTTCAAACTTTGTTGCACAAAATAATATACTTTATACACAAAAGGCGAATGTAATGCCGTAAAGCATTCTGTTAACTTTTGGGCAAAGCAAAGATTCTGCTGGCGGTCCAACATACTTTTTTTATTTTTTTACGTTTTTGCATTTGCATTCAATCCGATCAAAAACACATTCGCCTGTTGTTTGTCCTCCAAATTAAACGTACACATACCTTGTATTTGTGGTTTACAAAATTGATTGTATTATCACCAACATTGGAGGCAAGTAATAACCAAGTTTAATTAACTAAGACGTAATTAACCGCAACTTGCAGCGCTCCAGCTGTAATTATCAAAAACACCGTATCTCCGGGTTGCATCTACAGTATTACAATATCGTGCTTGATTTCCAATTTAAACGTTAATATTACTATTGGAATTGTGGAACTATTAGTTCGGCTTAGTGTGTTTTTTTACTTTGTCTGCGCCCGAAATTTCGAGGCTATTTGAGAACTGGTGTCCAACCATCTGTCCGTCTGTCGGCGGGCTGTATCTCATGAACCGTTATAGGTAGGTAGACAGTCAAATTTTTACATATACACCCCATAATAATAAAAAGGCATTCTTTAAAACTATCACTGTAAATGACTATATATTCTTATTTTTGAACTTGACTGTACGTAAAACTCGTCGACGAATTCGCGACATCTGCGTTTGAGAATAACATTGCTGGATTATTAGGTACTTACTCTAAAATGTTAAGTCTTCTTTATATTCCTGTCCTCCTCTTTATCAGGCTGTACCAGACTCATCAGAAAAGGACGGTGCTAACGTAACTGCAAATTTTGATGGTAACGTCACCATCTCTGCACCAAAGTGCCCAAAATCTGCTTACATTTGAATAATACGCCTGAAACTTGGACTTATTTATGAAAATTATCAAGCGATTTCCATAACTGGGAAGTTCGAAGACATTGTGTGAAATTCTGTTATGCTAATGTTTTGAACTATCTTTATTGTGACTCTGAAGAAAAAAGAGAACACACACACACTTACTGATTTGCCCAAAGGTCAACTAAGTCTCTATTCTACTGGGTAAAGCCGTATCGCCGATGTTATCGTGTTAATATGACAGTAAAATATAGGCTCTGGTGAAGAAATCCTTAAGGCATTAAGTTCACATTTCAGGCTCATATTTCTATTTCGTGGAATAGAAATTGAATAAACAAATTAAAAAATTAAAAACTTTGAGAAAAGACATTTATTTGAGTGGTTATATTTTTGTGTGATCATTTTTGATAGGTACTAAATAATGCAACTTTTATGCTTTACTATTAAGTTCAACTAATTCATGATGTATAATTATGTTAAAATTATAACAAAAAAGTTTAAAACATGGTCTCGTACATAACCAGAAAAATTACAAGCCTGTTTTACTCTTTTCGGCTTAAATGCTTCTAAAAAGGTTATTTACCAGTGCTGAGTAGAATTAGCTCCCGCAGAGTAAAATGATGATGGAGCACTCGAAAAAATGCTTCAGGACATACATTTGTCACCTTCTCACATTACACACATACTTGGGAGTTTTGTGACGTAAAAAAAGGATCCATTTCGGTTGAGAACAGGAGAGCGGGGAACGGGAATATATTTTGGAGCATAGAAATATTTTAAAAAAGGTCAGATGTGAGTCGGGCTCGTTCACCTAGGGTTCCTTTCTGAAACACGGAAAGTATTATAATATTCCGATTTGAGGTCAATTTCGAATCGAATGAGCGTTAGCCCAATACAAACTTGACCTTTTTTCATTTTTTAGGGTTCCGTAGTCAAACTGGGAACCCTTATAGTTTCGCCATTTTTTTTCTCGTTTACCCCATAGTGTGGGTGTCATTGGAAATCTTTTAAAAATATTGCGGGTCTGTGAAAACAATTTTTCGATTAAGGGACCCGTTTATGAAATATTCAGCTTTAAAGCGCTAATTTTTGCTAGAGTCAAGTGTCCTCCCCTACAGCCTAAACTACAAATACTAAAAATAAAAAATAAACTGAAATAAAAGCAAATATAATGAATTTAATAGGAAAACTAACACGACTAAGTAGACTGCATTTGGTTCTTGAGTTACAAACGGTTTAAATTGCCGTATTGGGAAACTGACCGCGACCTATTTCGATGTATGGGGATAACAGTTTTCAAGCGGCATAGTTAAGTTTGTCGCGAGGTCTAATTTGTTTGTAGTAACGGCTTCGGAACCCTTCACTGAGCATGGTCTGACATGCTCTTGCCCGGATTTTTTTTCAGAATTTGTACTATAATCATACCAAACAGAAATAATAACATGTAGATACAGACCACAGGTAAATTAAGCAGAATCTGGGACCCATACACATTTGTATACTCAAGACTAAAATCACAAGACTGGCATCCTAAGACCGCAAATGCGTTGCCAATCCTGAGGTTCAAGGCCCGTATTAATAAACTTCTCAACAGTAATGCTCGTCTCGAGATGCGTCAAAAATTAGTGTTCTATGTTGGCGTTTACTTTGACGCATCTTGTGACGAGTCAAGATGAGTCTATTAATACGGCCCGAAGACGAGACATATTTACCAGCTGTCCTATCCTGACAAGGTAGGTTACATTATAAGATAAACGACGTGTAACCCATAAACCATACACAAAACACACACATAAGTCAAGTCTCCTTGGAGGAATCTAGCTCGTCAAGCTGTTCTAATTTGACAATCATTCAGATGAGGGTGTTTAGTCATCCGTTTAGTCATACCAGGAGTCTAGAACATGTAAGGGTCTGCTCCAAACTGGCTGGCCTACGGTCAAACAGATTTTTATTGAAATCAAATAAACCCTCTTTTTTGAACTCTAGGTTTTAACGCAAACAAACTAATATTATGAGTGAGGTTTAATAGTAGTACTCCAAGGTTCAATAGAGAAGGTCAAAATTTGTTAAGATACCTAACTGATCGCACAATCAGTTAACAAAATAGCGGGATAATTTGGGTCAGCACTTGGATTTCCTTACATTTTATTACCATTTTAGATGTTTTTCTGAACATGCACTATTCCGGCGTTAACCGCAGATTCATTCAGTTGGGTATCCTAGGCACTCTGGAAGTCCTGTATCGATGCTCGGCGTATTCATCATCAGATTTCACTAAAAGCATTCCCTGGCGAGGAACCAAGGCTTCGAAATAGCCTCTGTAGTATGAATAACGCACTCTGACCCGGTATTTTTGCTCCTGAGTGTAGATGAAAGGCAAGTAAACCTATTCAACCCAGCAATCAATCAAAACCTGCACCGAAGTGCGTTGAATTACTCATACATTTCAATATATTAATAATAAGGCATCCCGAAGTCAACCCCATGTTTTGCGGGAAAGGGGAGGTTTGTTTTGGTAAGCAAAGTGATTTCTCTTGTTTGTGAGGAATTTGCACTTCTCACTAGCCCTATTGTAGACCTTGTGAGAAGTAAATATGGCCGTTCAAAGAACTGCAATGTAGTCAAAGCTATGTAATCTGTGCTAACCAAATTTAATTTAAACTCTCAGGTACTTTTAAATTATTTTGGCATAAAAAGTAGCAAATACATTAGTCCAGGGTAAAAGCTATCTCCATTTAAATTTTCATCTAAATCCGTCCAGCTGAAGCAGCGTGAAAGAACATTTATAATCTTAGCAGGAGTAGGATGGTAGGATATTTTTTGTTCATTTATCTACCAGTAACTGTAAACATGTGGTTTATTCTTGATGTAATATCCGAAATAGGAAGACTAAGGTACGAGTATACATTTGATAAATAACAAGGACAGACGTTCCAATCTCCTAGTTAGATGGTTGTAGTCCAGCCAAATATCCTAGACTGCCGTCTCGCCAGCCAAACGCCGTTCAGGATAAATTGCAACATGTTGCAACCTATTGGTTAGGAGGGTGGCTAGCACAACTTGCCTGCGATTTATTTGTGGCTCGGGTGTCCCTCTCTTCTGAGTATAAAACGACAGAGAACACATGAAGCGACAAGCGAAGAAATAAAATTCTAGCTTCACAGAATGGTCACGATTTGGATAGTCTGACTCAAGTTATATTTTATTTGTTTACAAAATAAAGTGCACTTTTTGATTATTAATTCCTGGGTCGGATTTCAGATGAGGAAAAATATTTTTGTATAATGAGCTTGAGTTATTACCTATATATCCCTGATTCTTATTTTTTCCTTATTTACTGTAGAAATGCAGGATTAAATGCTCGGTAGCTCACTAAAGTTCACTCACAGCAGAAAATCTACCGGTAATTGAGGAAAATGTGGTCTCGAGCGAAAACCACGACTTGCTAAACATTCTGACTAACAATTTGATATCAGGTGACAATGAAACTCAAATTGGCCTAGTACAAAACTTAGCTCTATATTTATACGTTATAATGTGTACGAGACAAGGTACTTACATTGTATAAATAATTATTTGCGTCAATACTAACAAAACATCAAAGATTCAGGAACAAAAGTATAGCTTATTATATAAATATTTTCTGTTTAAAGAAAAAAAGCACACCTTTACATTGCTGAAATGTACGCTTACGGACGTTAATTGATGAAATGATGAGTTACTATGGAACTTCGTCGCACAAAACCTATGTTAAATTCCTATGCAATTTTAATATCGTCACTTATTAACGCTGTCATTATGACAACGTTCTACCAGTGGATTAACAATTAAAGTCCGTCGGTACTAACATTAAAGAACGCTTGATATAAGGTACAGACAAGCGTTTCATGGTATTATTTACTTCATCGAATTACATTTCAGTGAAAGACATTTTCTAATGAAATCTTGTTTGTAGTAAGGAAACCTTTTTTTATTATTGTTTCTTAAGTTTTTTTAGGGTTCCTTACCTGAAAGAGAACCTTGTTACAAAACCTCCGCATTCCGTCCGTCAGTCCGTCAGCGTGCTGTATCTTTGGACAATAATTTATTTTAAAGAGTATGTATGTATTTCTATTGCCACAAAAAAAAGTTATATATATGTAAATAAAAATTTATCGCCAAAATGTATGTACACATATAACTTTCGAACGACTGCACGAAATTGGCTAATTATTTTTTGTTGTGTTCGTTATTGTCAGGACATAAATAGTCTGACAAAAAAAAATCAGAAAAATTCACTGGGAAAGTTGGAAATTTGCAACAGGAGCGAAGTCACTAGCGGGCTGCTAGAGAAATAATTAAAATGGCCCTACAATAACGGTACGGAACCCTACGTGTACGAGTCCGACTCGCGCTTGGCTGATCCTTCAACGTATTACTCCTTTTCCCGTTATTTTCTCTTTGTAACTCTCGCCGTAATAAAACGAAACTTCCTCGAAACAGAACTCCTTTAAAATGCACCTAGACATACTACTTATCTATAAACAGGACGCATACCTCGCTGGCATCTAATTTTTCCTCCAGACGCTAGAAAAACAAATAAGAGGAACAGATTGAATTACTAAAGCCCCGAGTTGTCGTGATACAACTTTTTAACTCAATCTTTTAACGTTCGAGGGTTTCAAAGCCGGCGAGCGTTTATTAAGTTTCATGTTTCGCTAAGTACGCAAATGTTAGCTATAGGTTGCATTTGCAAGAACATGTTTCGAACGTTTATAAAACTTTTGAAAGTGGCTGTAGCATTATAACCGCCTTGAGGTAAATGAGATTTCAACGATGGGGCCAAAATGCATAATTAAACATTTCCTTTTTTTGGGGTTCCGTAGGCAATTAAGAACCCTTGTTTCAGTCCGGCCATCCGCAGTTTAATTCAGACACTCTTGATACTATAAAGCTGTAATTTAGCATATAATGATGACAATAAAATTGTAAAATAAAACTAGTACTTATTTCAGGTATAATAATATCTTCAGTAAATTTATCATAATATAATAATAAAATAGCTTTAATTGTATTTTAACTCGTTAAACCGCGTCATAATCTACTTCACTGCCTTTTAGTGGCACACATTATGAACGGTCTATTTATTATCTTACGTTCACTTAACTTAAGAATTTTTAATTAAGCCGGTATTTGTACCAGCAAGTGCAACTAATGTAATTGGAATTTGAATGTGTTATTATTTGTTTTGCTTTTCAATTGTTTTGGTAATAATTATCGTCTACACTTTGCCTTTTCGATTTAGACACCTAAATCCAAAAGGCAATAAGACAAATTCAAACCTATACATAAACAGCATACTTATAATGAAAATTCGAACCGGAACTTTTGTAATTATATTGAATCTACTTTATTACCCTAATATAAAGGAAACAGTTTGGAAAATCGGCGTAAAGTCGCTTATTTATCGATTTTAACGTGTGTTATGGTAGATGTGCCTATGAACTACATGACCTCGTCCTACCCTCCACTTCCTCCCAACGATCATCCAGACGATGTAAAGGCTTCCACCCGCATATTATCAAATCCAATAGCTCAGACGCAGCGGTTGCCAAGGAGTGGAATGCTTTCCCTGCGTCTGTATTCCCAAAATCGTATAATCTTGGTATTTTCAAAGCATGAGTGAATATAGTTCTTTCAGGGTAAGCGTGTACAGTCCAGCAATAATATTGGGTCATTACTATGAAGTCGGCGTTTCTCGAGCTTTTCACCCTTCCAATTTGTTTCAGGTGAATGAAACTGTTTTATAACTCACACCGAAGCCTGGCGCTAAGTCTGACGTAGGTTACGCAACGATGGATCTGCTTCCACAATTACTTTTAATTCTTCGTTATTAACTTGGGTCTCCGGCCGTTCACGGGGCTTGTTTTGTAGGTCAACATTTCCAGAACGAAAACGTTGGAACCAAAAGCGTACCGTGTTTTCTTTTAGAGTAGCTGCCTCATACGCATCATTAATGCTTCGAGCCGTTTCTGCAGCACTGCTGCCACCGTGGAACTCGTATTCGTAAATAACGCGATATTTTAAGTTCTCCGTATTGTGAATAAAAAACGAATGACGCGATAACAAATGAATCTCTAAATTTGAAATAAATTTGAATTCAATATTCTTAGGAAAATACCAGATATTTTCACCAAAGTGGCCAATTTAACAAAACGCCAATTTCATATGTAAAGACCCAGTAATATTATTATCCGACATTGGACTCAAAAATATCTGACACTTCTTTATTACTAGAGGTATAAGAGCGTGTCAGATTTTTTTATCTAATCGGACAATATATTAATGCTGGTGACTGTACCACCCTAGACCTCATCCTCACTTAACATCAGGTGAGACTGAGGTCCAGCGCAAACCTATTTTTGAAAAAAAAAAGATTTCTTGATAAGTGTCTAAAACTCAACAACATCGGCTCTGCCTGCCAGTACATGTCTTCCAGTTGCGTGCGCTTGTCTACCACCACAACACTCCGCAAAAACCTTACACTCTCAAGTTGCTGGTGTTCATGTGTGGTGGTTAATTACTTCCCATCAGGTAACCCACATGCTCGTTAAAGCTCATTCAAAACTATAAATAGATTATTTAAATTAACTACAGCTTCAAATACCTACTGTAATTGCAATGGAAATTTACAACTTGATATTAGATTCATTAGTTATACTGACCTTAAATATTACAGAAATTGCGTCGAGTCTTCACGTGGACTATTTCACAGAGCCAGAAGACAAAAGTCTTCAATCAGTGCGTCCTACATGTGCTGAGATACGGAGCCGAAGCGTGGACACTTAGGATAGGGCTGGTTCGCAAATTTAAAGCCGCTCAGCGAGCTATGGAGAGGGCTATGTTGGGAGTTTCTGTGAAGGATTGGATCCGGAATGAGTTGATAAAACAGAGAACTAAGGTTATTGACGTAGCCCATCGAAATTAGCAGCTTCAAGTGGCAGTGGGCCGGTCATTTGTGCCGCAGAACCGATAATCGCTGGAGTTGTCGTATTTTTGAGTGGAGACCACAAATCGGCAAACGTAGCCCTCAGACTAGGTGGAGTGATGATCTTCGCAAGGTGGCTGGCAAGAGCTGGTTGAGAGTGCCATTGAATCGTGCTCGTTGGTGTGCAATGGGAGAGGCCTATGTCCTGCTGTGGACTAATAATAGGAGGATGATTATGAAAATATTATAGAGAAAGTATTCAAAAAGCGTTCACACTGTGAGTGTAGTCAAATGATGAACTGTTTTTACTGAATGTAGAAGAACTGTTTTTTAGATTTTGATACACGGGGTACACTGGATATAAATTGTTTTTACACGCCTAAAATTTCGGCACTGCCTGATGCCAGAGATTTTAGGTGACAGCAATAGACAATCGAGTACAAATACTACAGTGGTTGTATCTCCACAACAATGTAGGTTACAACTAACCATTATCCCAACTATAACGGCGCAAACACAATTTTAACTCAATAAATACTCTAAACTCCGTTCTAATTTAAAAAAACGGCACTCGTTTCCCAAATAGCATGCATTTTACGGAGCTAAAAGCACTTTGGTCGCGTCGGGCATTGTGGATGTTCCCCAACTTGCAATCTTCCTGGGGACAACAGACAGGCTAGCGTGTAAAAGTTATGCGGGGCGTGGAAAAAATTATATGGAAATTAGATTATGCAACTACTTATTTCGGTTAAAAATTATCATGAAAATGTGCCTTTATTTAGATTTTTTTTATGAAAGTTGCCATTTTAGGTTTATGTAGTCAACAGGAAACTTTTATAGTTTCGTCATGTCCGTCTGTCCGCGGTTTAGCTCATAGACTATTAGTACTACAAAGCTGTAATTTTTCATAATTATAATATTTAAATTATGTTGACAAACTTGTAAAAATAAATACAAAAAAAATATGTGACGTCTACAAAAAAGCTGTTTTCTTTCATATTATAATATCGTTGTCATTGAATAGGTCTTAAAAACATTTTTTTAAGATAATTAAAGCACATTTAACGAACTTTAAAGGAACAATACAACGATTAAGTACACTTGATTAGTTCCTGAGATACAGGCGGCTAAAGTGTTGATATACCTAATAAAAATCATTAAAGACAGTAGCCAAACAGCAGTATTCGCATTGTTGTGTTCTGGTTTGGGCATAAAACAGCCAGTGTGACTAGCATTAGAGGCATCCAATCTCAGTCCTCAGGATTGGCAACGTATTTGCAGTCTTAGGCTTACAGTCATGTGAATGCGAATGTCTATGGGTCACAGTTTCCACTTACCATCAGGTGGCCTGTGTGCTCGTTTGCTTTGTAGAAAATTAGTTCATACAACACAATCTTGTAAGATAGTTTTGTGTTCGTAGTAACGCTACATTCATAGTCAGAATTTTCCTCTCGACTATTTATGATAAAAATGATTTATTTTTGCAATTATTACTATTAGCTTTAGCGACGACTAGGTATTCTTGAAATAGGTTTATCGTCTGTTGTATTGCTCTGCGCAGGTAGTATCCTCAATAAGTTTATACACTCGCCTACTCGATGCACAACCTTTAACTTTCCTCAATCTGTCAAGAGTTATCTGAAACCGATCCCTGAAACGGATTAGTTCGCCTTTACATACGTTTTACAACATAATTTATTCTAGTAACTTTAAAAGTTGGTTTTACACATTCATTGCTCGTTTACTCCAAATCGGGTCGATTCTATTACAAAATCTCAAGACCGGCATTGAATACGTTTCCACGAATTTCTCGAACGTTTTATATAAAGACGCTTGGATAATTTCTTTGTTTAAAGTTGTATCGAGTGAAAATGACGTGCAATCTACAAAGTGCTCGCAAATCCAAATCTGCGTTTGAGATTTTACAAAATTCGTTTCAATTTTATCTTAGAAAATAACGCCTGAAGCTAAGAAAATGGGAGGGTGTTAAGACATTGTTTAATTTAGCAATTAAACTAATAAAATTAGTTGTAGAGCTATTGCATCGCTAACTGAACATATGAGATAGTCACGGCACAAGTCATTCTTTTAATGAAGTTAAATTTAATTCATCATCATCATCATCATGTCAGCAGAAAGACGTCCACTGCTGGACATAGGCAAAGAAAATAAAGACATAGGAAATTTAATTAACAATAAGAATATAAAGACGTATCGAGATTTAATAATTAAAAAAAGAATCATTAATAAATATTATAGTGAGACTCCACGGGGATAGGGTCTTTTAGTTAGTTCAGAGTTCAAGAAGAGATGTATGATGTAATGTTTGAAAGTAAAAAAAAGAAACAATATTCTAACAAAAGAAGAGAAGAGGTTTTGCAAAGAAAGAGGTGTAAAAAGGTCATAAAAAGGCTGGCACAGCGCCGGCGCAGGTGTTGTAATATTTAATTAATGAATTGAGTAAAAATGAAAATAAATGTATACATTAGTAGATCTATTTTTTTCAAACTAAAATGTAGGTATACAAGTATTAAAACCGCCGTAGATGACCAAAAAGCCACTGCTGATTTTTTTGATATAGGATTATCGTGGAAATATTTTCATCATGGTTAAAATACGTTACGGAAGTGACGAAGAAATAAAAACAAAATAAGTACAGTTCCAGGAATAGGAATAACATTTTATTTTGCCCCAGTACATATGCTTTATTCAATCGCAAAGTACAAGGCTATTGCCAACATTGAAAAAATACTACAATTTGTGGTCATCCTGTCAGATAATAGCGTAAAAAAACATATTTAACTTTATTTTAAACGAAATCATGTATATATTTTTTGGCAGTTACACGACAAAAAATTGTAATAGTTTTTGAAATTTTATGTTTGGCAAAAACGCTATGTGATTGGTTTACATAACAGCTGTGGTTTTCTAATAAGCACGGGCCCTTGGAACCCTACACGTCGAGTAAGTCTATAAATACTTACATTATTTTGTTGGTCAATGCATTCATTTCTATAATAAATTGTACTTGACGAAGTGTTAACTTTATCCTTTCCAGCTCTTAAAAATTACTTTAAAAAGTCGTTAAGGTCTAAAGCGATGAGGACATTCTAACAGACAAAAAGGCTTGGCCTTGACCCGAAACTTAGTCTTTAATAATTTGTACAAATGCAAAAAGTTGTATCTTGTCAAGGGGACACCGTTGACGTAGGGAAACATCGAAACTTTTATGTGGTCGTCTTGTGTTTTTTTTCTCATCCTTTTTCTCCCTCTATCTCTCTCGTAATATTTTTGGCATGTTATCCTGCTGAACTTTGCATGATATTTTATTTTATTTAATATCAAATATCATTCGTAGTTCAACAGGTAAAGATGTCAAAAGTTACAACTTATATTAAAAAATAAAAAAAGATGAGACATTATCCACACAAATAAACCTAGATCAAACAAAGCTCTAGACTGTTTTTTTCTTTATCTTTCTTTTTATGATACGCCTTTGCAATTAGTGCAATAAGTTACTAGTAATTAGGATTAAGAAACATACGATAATATGAGTTGTTATTTTCGACGACGTGCTGGCCTAGTTGGTAGTGACCCTGCCTACGAAGCTAGCGGTCCTGGGTTCAAATCCCGGTAAGGGCAGATATTTGTGTGATGAGCGCGAATATTTGTTCCTGAGTCATGGATGTTTTCTATGTATTTAAGTATACATTTCTCTATATAAGTATTTATATCGTTGTCTAGTACCCATAGTACAAGCCTAGAGCTTAGTTTGGGACCAGATCAATTGGTGTAACATTGTCCCCAGATATTTATTTATTTATTTATTTATTTATTTGAGTGATTACTATAACATATATTCTATTATATTAACCGTTGTAAGATAATGCAATGAATTAACATAACTTTTCATTAATATATAACACAAATAATAAAGTATAAACATTGTTTTCAAATAAAGGGTAAAAAAACAATGGATCGCGGCATATACGAGGGTCGAACTTATCTCAGCTATAAACATGGCAGTCTCATTGTCACGACGCTTGCACTTATCAAATGGACCGTTTTCTTCCTTATCTGCCCTTTACTTTTTAGTATTTGTTTCCATTTCGCTTCCAGGCGAGATACGTTCTCGAGATTTCAAATTTTCTTTGTTTTAATACGTTTATCTGAATTGATGTAGACTTCGTAAAGTCGAAATATTTTTGCTTGTGAATTATCATGAGTGAGTAGAAAAGTACCGTTTTAGAAAATTATCAAGATAAATAACGAAAGCAATTATTCTGTAGGTGTATTAAAATACCAATCATCCAACTGGTGAGCACTGGTGGTATTTAATTAAATGTTTAAGTAATTTGTATCTCATCTTAATAACATCGGCATAGGTTAAATTCAAATGCACTAATTAAAAGAACGCTCACGCGTGAATGAATATGGAATATGAGACAAGTTTAACATGCATTAAAAACATTTTAAAACAGAAACTACAGAAGATAAAAAAGATAAAAGAAAATTATTCAGTAAGTAGGCTGCACGGGCACTTTCACACGTAAGAATCTACCAGCGCTTCCCAAGGGGAGACCACTGCTGAGAAGAAACACCGCAAGAAACTCAGCAGTCAGTCATTTTTGAAACATATTTCATATTACAATGGTACTACTTAGTTTAGCATTATATAAAGCTACAAATATTAAATTAAATATAATATCAAATAACATGCGTAGTTCAGCAGGAAAACATGCCAAAAATATTACGGGAGAGATAGGGAGAGAAAAAGAAAAAAATAAAATAGAATCAACTACTTATTGTACATTATAAATCATCACAGTTCAAATTAAAGATGCACTTTAAATAAATTTTAGCTCGAGGCAAAGGTTATCTAAATCTAAGAAGACCCTTACCTTTATTTTAATTATATATTTTATTAAGAGGGTAAAGGGTCTTATTTACCATAAACTATTTATTAAGTTTAGTACGTAAACCCTGAAGAAGATAAACATCTAAATCCCGGCCGTGTCAAAGGAACTATTTGGTGGACAGAATTAGTGTTTTCAGAAGACGGACCTCTCAAGAATTTTCTTTCGTATGTGTTCCATAGCTTAATAACTACAAAGAAAATTTATTTGGGAATAATTAATGGTGTAAATTAATTAGGTCCACTTGAGCTGGCCAGCTGCTAATTCATAATTGATAAATATGGTTTAACTGAGTAATAAATATCATAGGTTATTCACGACGGTGCGGCCTACTACTATTTGAACAACAATCAAAGTCATAAATATCACACGTTCTCAAGCTGTCAAAAATATCATAAAACAAAAGAGTAACAACGGGCTCCCGCCAGGGGGCGTATTAAACCTGGTAAAACTTTACTGCTTTAGACACGCTACGTGATGGGAAGTATTCACCACCGCCTTTAAACTATAGCAACTCAAGAAGAGCTGCCGTATGTCGTTCTGTTGCCAGCCAATAAAGCTAGTTTCTTCAAGGCACCCATGTCGAGCCACAGTTTCATTGTTTTTACCTATACCGCCATTACTGACAAGTAAATAAGAGCTTTCGTAACTTTGACAATACAATGACTTGTCAATAGCAATATGGTATTACCGAATAGAATAGAGCCCTAGCTTTGAAAGAAGAGCCATTATATCACAGGTTTTATCTTTTGGTTAGTTTTTTTTAAGATTAGAAAATTAACAAACTGGCCATGCTGACGTAAGCTGCGCATGATCGCGGCCTTCTATTTAACTCGCTAACACTACTTACAAGTTTTTACAAGTTTCGACCGTTTTCACGAGTTCCGAGTTTACTTGGACGAGTTTTGCTGCGGAATGCGGAGTGCGGACGACGCTCACACCGACGCGAACATTAAATATTTACTTACCTTTCTTACACACAGATATTAAAATAGGTAATACTAATAATATTATAAATGCGAAGGTTTGAGTGTGTGTTTGTTACTTCTTCACGCTGCAACGGCTGGACGGATTTGGATGAAATTTGAAATGAAGATAGCTAATATTATCCTGGATTAACACATAGGCTACATTTCATCCAGGAAATTACGATATTCGAAATCTACGTGGACAAAGTCGCGGGCAGGAGCTAGTTCTTAATATTTGTTTACCAACAAAAATTCAATAACATAACTTTTAAGGTGTGAAGCAGTAGATTTTAAGTAATTTCAGGTTGGCATCGGCCTCACTTTCAAGTTTTCTTCTAATGTATGGCTAGCACAAGCTGGTTAGGGGACAGGATAGAAAGAGAGATTAGAGCGACAAATATGTCGCGGACGACATAATAATATGCTAGTTCTTCTGATTGGCCAAGTAGATCCACCTTAGATCAAACGAATAAATCTACGGCAAAAGAAGTAAGAGATTGTGATTAAAAATTAAAAATAAATAGGTATAGATCCAACAAGTACTCTACCGAAAAGAGTATAGCTTTTACGTAAACAATGATGAAACAAAAATCATTAGGGTTCCGTTGGACTGCCTCCGGGTACGGAACACTAAAAAGTGTTATGCTCTTTTTTTCTTGCAATGAGAAGCCACGCGAGCACTCAGGCCACCTGATGGTAAGTGGGATCAGAGACCTATAGACATTTGAAATCTCAAGACTACAATCTCAAAACTGCAATCCTAAAACTTCAAATGCGTTGCGGAAAACGGAATACCTCTATGCTAGTAATTTCACACCGGAACACAGCAATGTAAACACTGCTGTTTGGCGGTGGGTTAATAGATAAGATGGTGGTAGCGAACCAGACGGACTCTGCACGAGGTCCTACCACCACTAGAGCTCTAGACTTAAAAATAAGTATAAAAATAACAATAAAATAATTATCACCAGAGCTAAGTAAAGTTCCTAAATGGCCGTTCAATTAAAAATAAACCTTAAGCATCAGGCGTAGTGTCTTTTAAGATTTCTTTTACACAGAAATAAGACAAAATGATTTAACGATGCGTTCTCTTTTGTTTAATAAACCCAATTATAAATAATTATAACTTATCAGTAAAGTTCAAACGAAGGTGATGTTTACAGCAGCGTTCTGATTCAAAGTCATTATAATTTAGTCTCCGTTACTGAGCAGTTTATTCAAACGAACATGAAATATTTCGGTTTTATTTTGTGCCTTGTGGCGGTGGTAGAATGCAACCATATGTTCGCCGGCACAAACATTCTGAGGCCTCAGGTGTTTCATAAAAGTGCAGAATATGGTTCCAAAGTGTTTCAAAAGAGGGTGGAAAACGTTTATTTTGCCGTTCAGCCCCAACCTAATGGTTATCCTTTTCCAATTCAGGTAACTCAGATTGTTGTGTACACATAGCACTCGATGAGCCATTTTGCGGGCGCGTCAGTAAGTAACGTTTACAAATAAATCAATTAATTTTTGAGTTGTCAGTACAAAGTATTTATACTTAGTATTTGTACTATGCGATACCGAGTACACCTTAGAAAATAATTCTGTAGATTTTAGACACCTATGACAGGCTTATCAATTAAGATTGATTTAATTTTGATATTACATTCTTACGACATAACGATTTTGAATACTAGGTAAGCTATAAATACTAAGTATGTTTTCTTTTAAATGACCATCTGATGTATCTGCAAAATGCCTCCTCGAGTGCTCTGCATGCTTTGTATGCTTATAAGCACACATATGCTGACTTGGGGCACAAATACTAAAGTGATGTAGTGGGATATATCGATGTTAGTGTCAAGGTTAAGATGTTATTCAACATAATGAATATTATTCATTCTCAAGTAATTCTAAATATAAACATAATTAATTTTCTATTTTGAAATGGTTTTTATAGTAAACAAAAATTATTTTTTCCATGTTAGCCAGTAATAAAGATTGCCCTTTAGGTAAAAATATGTACTTCAACTTATTGTGCTGCTAGCTGGTAGCGGAATATTACTTGAAATATTATTGACTCCAGCATAATATATGACTGGCACTCTGTATCTATCTATCTATCTATCTATCTATCTATCTAAAAGGCTCGATATTAAACGTGGTATCGAGACTCTTTATAGTGGTAGAGAACATACAATGAGAACATGTATAAATTTAAATCGCCATCTATTTATCGATATCTAATTTCTAGATCGTGTCCACGTTAACTGACCACTAGTGAGCGTTAAGTATATTAATGTGGCAAGATTCACAAATTTTCAGTTTACTATGTTGCTCATGGTACCAACACCTATGATTCCTTTTGGCTTCATCATCATCACTTGTTTGCCCCTTCTTGCAATCAAATAAAAAACTGAGGGTTCCATACCGCCGTGTTTTACTTGGATTTAGAAATTAAAAATATCGTTAAAGATCGTAGGGATTAGACGATTCAACGGAACATGCAAAAAATGACACGTTTTAAAAAAAAAACTAACGAGGATTTTGTTTCTAATCGTGTCCACACAATTTAACAGTCTTACGTAAATATCATCCAAAGAGCAAACATATATAGGCGTTATGGTTAATGAGATCCAGATCGCGTAACACTACCGGCTTTATCATAGTGGCCTCTTACTCGATATGGTGAGTAATCTAAAACTGTTTCCTCTTTAGGGTGTCATGGCGTACGATCGGACCCACTCAGGTGCTACGGCCAACATCACCCAAGGAGGCATCGGATACAGCTTCATTAACATCAGGATGAAGAGCGACAGGGGCACCAAGCTCCATTATGACGTCTACATCTACGCTTGATTAACGATATGAGCAACACGTAACATGACACTGCGCGAAGACCATTTTTAGATGTCACAGGTAGCGGTAAGCTGCGCGGTGTGAGGGGAGCGCGCGTTACCATAGCGACCGCATTGTGATCTGCGCGGAAACTGCCATAATGGTTCATCTTACGTGGTGCGGATTATACCACTATATTATTTGATTGTTTTTTCACACAACATGCCCGAAATTGCCCAATTATATATCACGCAAACCTCACCTAAAGTAAGTCATTATAGCCATCGGCTAACCAGCGGGTTATAATGAGATTCAGTACCATATTATGACCCGTTTGTACGTTTTTTAAATTATGTACTTTAAGTTAGGTTTTGTTTTGGGTTTGGTTTTGGGTTTAGGTTTTTGGTTCCTCTATGACCTGTTTTTTAATCTTGTTTTTAATTTTATATTATTTTATCTAATTTTATTGACATAAACTATTGTAGATTTTTTAAATACTTTTTTTATATTTAATGTTATTAAAATGAATTATTTTTAACGAAAAAAAATTGTACGCACATATGAAATATATATATATATATATATATATCTTATTGGCATAAATTGTTACCTATGTAAGTTATTTGTTTAAAACACTAAACTAAACTAAACCACTAAACTTGTAAAAAAACGTTGTTCCTAGTAAGAAGCTTTGCTTTTTATTGTCTCGAAAAAGGTGACAAAAGTATTCTCCTTTGGAATAAACATGTTTTCGTCTTGGGCGAGCTTGAATCCCTCGCTGCGCTCAGGACTCCGTTGTAATTCCTTCGCGTCGGTCAAGAAATAACTCGTGACACCCTCGCTCCACTCGGGAGTTAAATCTGGAGTCCCTCATTTGCTCAGGATTCAATATCGTGCCCGTGACATAAAACCGTGCTGTATCCCCTCGGTGTATAATATAATATTTTGACATGTTTATTGTTTCAAACATCAATGTATTGGATTGGAATTGAAACCTTGTATTAAATTTATTGAAGATAAGCCATAACTGTCATTACTGGTTGTAAATACAGAGTTCGTGCCACAATTTCATTGTTTTTACCTCGGCCGCCATTACTGTCAAGTAAATAAGTTCTTTCGTTACGTTGACAATACAATGAGTACAATGACATGTGAATAGCAATGTGGTCTTACCGAGTATAATTGACCTCTAGCTCTGAAAATAGAAGCAGCCATTATACCACATGTTTTATCTCTGTAATGTTAGTTTTTTTTAAATTACAACCAACAAACTGGCCATGCTGAAGTAAGCTGCGCATGATCGCGGCCTTCTATTTAACTCGCTAACACTACTTACAAGTTTTTACAAGTTCGACCGTTTTCACGAGTTCCGAGTTTACTTGGACGAGTTTTGCTGCGGAATGCGGAGTGCGGACGACACTCACACCGACGCGAACATTAAATATTCAAGGTCATCATCATCATCATCATCAGCCCGGGGGCGTCCACTGCTGGACAAAGGCCTCCCCCAAAGAGCGCCACAAGTCACGGTCTTGAGCCGCTTGCATCCAGCGGCTCCCCGCGATCCTAACCAGGTCGTCAGAACACCGGGTGGGAGGCCGTCCAACACTCCGTCCACCGGTGCGGGGCCGCCACTCGAGAACTTTTCTTCCCCAATTCCATTATTCCCAATAAACCCAATTCAAGGTCATATAAATTTAATATTTGTTTACATAAAAATACGTTTTGAGAAAAGTTTTGCTTCAGAAAGCAGAACATAGCTTGTTTCATAAACAGTATTTTAAATTTGAAGTAATTTTAGGTTGTCATTGGCCTCACTTTGAAAATTCAAGTTTTCTTCTAGTTTATGGCTAGCACAAGTTATTTTTTTCGCTTGTCGCTCAGTGCGTCTCTATATCTCTCTAGATAGAAAGGGAGATTCGAGCGACAAACTAGACGCAGACAACAAAAGTCCTCCTGACGTTTCAAGAAATTCCACTTCAGATTAAACGAATAAAATCTACGTTAATAGAAGTAAGAGATTCTCATTCAAAATTAAAGAAAGGTTTGTAGATCCGCCAAGTACTCTACCGAAGAGTATAGCTTTTACATAAATAATAGTGTTTCGAAACTGAACCGACGGAAAATACGTAGATATTGTAACTTCAAACTAAACTTGGATTCTCAAACTAAGATCACTGACAGGTGAAGCTATAATATCCTACTAACATATTAAAACTGCGAATGTTTGTGTTTGTTTGTTACTCCTTCACGCTGTAACATCATCATCATCATGTCAGCCGAAAGACGTCCACTGCTGGACATAGGCCTCCCCCAAGGCTTTCCACTCAGACCGGTCTTGTGCTTTTCGCATCCACCGCGGTCCCGCGAGCCTGACGAGGTCGTCACTCCATCTTGTTGGAGGCCTACGTACAGCTCGTCTTTCGGTCTGCGGACGCCGCTCCAGAACCTTCTGACCCCATCGGCCATCAGTCCTGCGAGCAATGTGCCCCGCCCACTGCCACTTCAGTTAAGCTATTCTTAGGGCTATGTCGGTAACCTTAGTTCTACTGCGGATATCATCATTTCTGATTCTATCACGCAGAGAAACCTCGAGCATAGCCCTCTCCATAGCCCTCTGAGTGACTTTGAGCTTCCTTATGAGGCCCATTGTTAGCGCCCACGTCTCAGATCCGTAAGTCATCACCGGCAACACATACTGGTCAACGCGGTCAACGCTGGAATAGCTGGGCCGATACCCTGGATTAATACAAAGGCTACTTTTGATATTAGAAAGTTCTCGAAGGAATATTGATAATCGAAATCTACGCAGACGAATTCACGGGCAAAAGCTAGTATTACATGAAATACATTTATGCCGTAAAGAAGCGCATGGGCCACCTGATGTTAAGTGGGATCAGGAACCCACAGGATTTTAGAAACGCAGTCTATAGATTCTCAAGACTACAATGTTAAGACTGCATTCCTAAAATCCGTTGCCATCCCTTAGTCCTATAAATGGCATCCTTTACGCTAGTAGTAGTAACCGCATTCTTTCTAAGCCTCCTATTACGGAACAGTGTGACAAAAATACCTCAAGATAAGCCTCCCGTGCCTCCTTTTACACACAGTTCCATTAGTTATTTCCCTCTTTTGGTACTTTAATAGAGTTTCGCTTGTTCATGATTTCAATAAGAAAATTGTATTTCGTCCCTTTTAAGAATAATAAAGTTAGGAAAACGTACATTTCTGGAGAACCTCTCTCGAATTACGTCGACACATGTTTCAATTTGTTTGGCCAGATTTTCGGAGAAGCTGTAGACAAAAAAAGTCAGACGTATTTAGCTGTGAGATTAAAGAGAACGAAGAGGTACATAAAATACACAGAAGTGAAGTCGATAAAAAAGATAAAATGCACACAGAAGATCTATCATCAACCAACGTCGGGCTTTCGGGCCCAAGCATATGCTGAGATCGGCACCCAATTCCCAGAAATAAATAATTGTTTTTTTAATCTTTTTTTTTTCTCTCCATTTCATGTTTAAAGGTAAATATTTAAAAAAAATCGTCTTCAAGCAAATATATGTCAAGCGGCTTGCATGTGCGCGTGCCTGAACCATACGCGTCGCGAGCCTCCACAATCAAACTCAAAAGACGGCACCAAGCCAGTTTAATCGGGGCCGCGATGACACAAAGACGAAAATCCAGAGATGAAGAACGTTTTAAATTGTAATATAGTCTCTCATCCAACCCTATGCCCTTCCAGTCAAACCAACTTTACCTGCCTGAACCCAAATGACTAATTAAGACCTCTTGTATCGTAATAGGCTATTAGACTAATTTAAGAAAACATTTCTAAATTGTACTTTATTACATAAGAACATAAATTGATATTTCCTTGAGATTCTTCTGTAAGTTTAAATTTTTAAAACCGATCTAAAGACACTTTTTAAATCATGGCGCTGGCATATGGCAAGTGTGACGTCATACGCAAGTATACAATAAAAAATCATTTGAAGAGATATATTCTTATGCTCCGTGGTTACTCAAGAGTTACGTCACCAGTAAGACTATTGCATCTATAAGTTGCACTTATAAAGGGAATAACAGAACTGACTATGCCAAAACAGAAATACTGTCGTAAGACAATTTTTTAAGAGAAAAAATATCAATCTCAACAATTGAAATACTGTAAAGTACAGATCTCGAGAAAATATGTAGTCGAACGTTATTTGTAATTATAATTTCAACATAGTAAAAGCAATGTTGGGCCCAAAAATAAGCCTTGTAAACCTCCATTGAAAAAAAAACCATCTCCATTAAAATCCAAAAATGTTTAAATGGAAACCACTTCAAATTGAAAAAATTAACTTGACTAGATTATACAAATAATAAGAAAATAATACGCAATCATATATCTGGTTAAGTTTAATAGGAAACTCGAATTATGTGAATGTCAATTAACAGTGTTAGCGATAGCTAAGCTATCCTTATTCTCGATTGCAGGTGTATCGATTCCTATTCGCACGAATGGGTAATTATACAATCGGTAATGGTGCAGCTAAATTTAGCGCATTGATGCTCCGCGATTGAGGCACACACGGCGGAGTTATTCAAAAGTTAGTTGGTATAGTTCACAGTTTAGCGTGTTGATAAACAAAGTAGCTAATTGATTTTAATATTTAGTCTATAAATATAAAGAGAGAGCGGATTTTGCAAGTTTGTCTAAATACGGGATTACTCTTCAAAACCAGTTCAATGAATTTTGAAAAAATAATTTACCTGTTGAAGGTAAACCCTGTTTAGACTTACGAGGGCCGTTCAATAAATTATTGAATGCCGTAATGAGAAGGAAAACAAAAGCATACTATGTTTATACACTTATAAGATCTGTTAATTATTATTTTTAACCTCTCATAAAATATTTTTTTTCTTTGGTGCCAAAATACTCCACCACCGCTGCCTTCAACGCTTCATAATTAGAAAATCGATGTCCACGAAGATCCTTTTTAAGGTTGGGAAACAAAAAGTAGTCTCTGGGGGCCAAGTCTGGACTGTACGGCGGGTGAGTAATAGTTTCGAACTGCACTGCACTGCAGAACAGCATCCTTGGCAACATGAGCAGTATGCACAGGGGCGTTGTCATAAAGAAGCAGCACTCCTCTGGTCAATTTTCCCCTTCGTTTCTCTTTGATTGCTTCCCGCAATTGGCGTAAAATGTTAGCGTAGTACTCTCCTGTAATATTTAAACCCTTTTCTTTATAATGTTGTTATTTGTGTTTACGAGTATAACAGTTAGTTGTGATAGATTTAGTTAGTTAATTTTAAGTTTTGTTCGGACGTGACTTCCTTGTTGCTTCCTTTGTGATCAATTTTTTCCAGCAATCTTTAACAAAACTCATTTTAGTTTTAATAGCTCGTTAGAAAGCTGGAAAAAGGTCAATGTTTTATGTGTAATCTGCACGCCAAATGTATTGGTAATTTTTTCTGTTTTCGTGTAATTTATGTTGGAGTTTGATAAAAAAACATGTATTTTTTAGTTTTCGGCCTCGCATTCTCAAACGTGTACAGATAATTTTTTTTTTAATTTTGCATAGGAATATCAAATTCATCTTGTACAAAAGCAAATAAAAAATGTATGATTTAAATTTGGTATGTTTTTTAATTTTAATTTTTGAAGTTGCATGTTTTAATGTTTTAATGTTTTATTTGGGCACAAACGGTACAATATAACTTAAAGATAAAGAAGAACATGAATTTAACATAAACCAGCAAAGTTGCCACAAGTTACAGAGACATATTAAAATTTAAGGAAGCGTAGGTACAACCATAGGAGTAACAGCAAAAGAAAACAATATTTCAAACATGCAACTAGACAACACTACTTACATACTCTAAGGGATGACTTAAATTTAGGAAGTGACAGGCTAAACATATCAATATTACCGAAACAGTTATTATATTTACTACACACTCTATTAACAAATGAGTTTCCAGCGTATTTAGTGCGTGTAAATGGGACATGAAACAAGCAATTTGTTCGTCGTGTGTTGGGGCGAGGTACTCTAAAACCTATTTTACTTAAAAGATAAGGGGAGTCAATATTATTAGAAATAATTTTAAATAATAATGTTTGGTCCTTATATGTGCGCCGACTCTCGAGAGATACTAAACTATTGGGATTAAAAATTTGGCCAGATTTAAAGGCTCTATACTCTAAATGCTTTAAAAGTTTATTCTGAATCCTCTCTATGGAATCTACATAAATATTATATTGAGGATTCCATACACAAGAGGCATATTCTAAGATTGGTCGTACTAAAGCGTTAAACAGACCGATAATTGTTTCAACGTCTTTGAATTCTTTGCCAATCCTTAAAACAAAACCTAAAAGTCTATACGCTTTATTGGCAATACTATCCAAGTGGACACAAAAACTAATCTTACTGTCCAAATAAACACCTAAGTCTTTAACTACAGATTTCCTTTCAACCAGTTCATCATTCAAATAATATTTATAGTAAGTTATTTGTTTTTTTCTGGAAAAGGAAATCACGCTACATTTTTTAACGTTCAGGTGCAAACGATTTAATTGACAATAATGGCTAAGCCTATTAAGGTCTTCTTGCAATTGAGAACAGTCTTCCTCCGATCTTATAATCTTATATAGCTTTTTATCATCGGCATATAATAGACAACTCGAAGAACAAATATACGACATGATATCATTAATAAAAAGAATGAAGAAAAGCGGGCCCAAGTGGGATCCCTGCGGAACACCTGAAGTTACGGGAACAAAACTGGAGCAGTACCCCTTGACCGCAACAGCCTGACTGCGATTTCGTAGGTAGGACTTAACCCAACGAAGGAGGTCGCCGTGCACACCGACCGTTTCTAGTTTAATAAGTAAAATATTATGAGAAACCTTGTCGAAAGCCTTTGAGTAGTCCGTGTACACTACATCCACCTGGTAGCCTTGATCCATAGCTATAAGAACCTGATCGATAAATTCACACAAGTTCGATTCAGTGGACTTCCTGTTTATAAAACCATGCTGCTCACGAATAATAACAGGTCTAATAACAGGAAAAATCTTGTCGTAAATTATCTTTTCAAAAAGTTTAGGAATTGAACTTAATTTAGAAATGGGCCTATAATTCTCAACATCATGCTTATCCCCAGCCTTGAACACAGGTGTCACAAATGACTGCTTCCAGAACACAGGCATCACACCCAATCTCAAAGACATGTTAAACAATAAACAAATCGGTTTGGATAATTGATTACAGCATTGACGCAGAAACAGAGGTGGAATCCCATCAGGACCCACTCCCTTGCTAATATCGAGTTTCTTTAAATACTGACAAACAGTCTCCCAGGATATATTAATACTGCTAAGATTTACCAACTCCTCGCAGGAATTTGAAACAGCAAGAGGTGTTCTGCTATGCGATAGGGTATCAGGTGGTTCATAAACAGAATTAAAAAAGACATTGAACAGGTCACATATGTTTTTTCCATCAAAAGCCTCCTTATTACCCAAAAACATTGAATCTGGAATAATGGACGCACACTTTTTAGATTTTACGAACCGCCAAAAATATCTAGAATTATGTTTGATCCTAGATTCTGCATAAACCAAATACTTACGGTAGCATGTGTCTTGTACTTGCTTTTGCCTATTCCTAAGGAGCGCAAAAGTATCATAGTCATTTAGACGACCATAAGTTTTCCACTTTTTGTGAAATTTTAATTTCTCTTTAACGATTTTTATAAGTGCTCTTGAGAACCAGACCGGATATTTGTCATTATTATAAACAATTTTTGATGGTACGTGATCGGAAATAATCTTATTTAAAATATCATAAAAGATCTTAACCGATACATCAATGCAATCAGAGGCCAGACAAGTCTCCCAATCAATGTCTGCTAATGCATCATTGACTGCTTCAAAGTCAGTAGCTTTAAAAACACGAACTGTACGAGGTGGTTCGTACAAAGCATTAAAACTAGCACATGAAATAGTAAAAACAAGAGACGGGTGATACTTGTCCTCTGTTATGAAAGGAAAGGGGGCTGCGGTCAAGAGGCACTGCAGATTAGCAATAATAAGGTCCAAAACCCTTCCCGTAGTATTGCAAACTAAATTGTATTGAAGCAAACTATTAAATGACAAAAAAGCTTTAAGAGAGACTATACTTGGCGCTATACCACTGTCGGCCTTTAGCTCTGCAAAACTATGACACGCCGATGGATACCACTGTGCCGCACCCAGGTTAAAATCCCCAACAATTAAGAAACGTTCTTCTGGGTTTTTCAATATTGTTTCCGTGACCTTTTCATAAAATTCGAGTTGAGCATCGTGCATCGCGGGGCATGGAGGGAAATAGCAACAATATACACGGCAGCGAGCATCTTGAGAACCGATTCTGATGGAGAGCGAAATAGTGAGCAAATCCGCGACTGCACCAGTTGAGGGCAAGCAAGCAACGTCTCTAACCTGAAGCCCACCTCTAACCGCGATTAAAACACCTCCGCCCATTTTATCACCCCTAGTGGCATAGTCACGGTCACATCTATAAACCGTGTACCTAGGATCAAAAAGCTCAGAGTCCATAACACCAGGCAGAAGCCAAGTTTCACTCAAACATATCAAATGATAATTAGAGTTGAGAACGCCATTATAGAGAGTAGATGTTTTTGTGCGGAGTCCGCGCACATTTTGATAGTAAACGGTTATATTGTTGTTATACATTTTAAATTATATCTATATAAATTCGAGAATGCTCTCATAAATTTGACCCCCAATAACTTCATTATTATTCTATTTTTATCAGCCACAATATATTTATGACCAAGTACAATAAGATTCCATTTTATGACCAAATTAGTGTAGTGAACACAACTGACGAACTTAACAATATTTTTAACTCCTAACCAAAGTAAATACAAGCACAACAGGCATAGATATTGCTTAAAACATGCAAAATTAGATACATGCAAAAATCCAAAAAGTCTCAGGAAAATAGATACAATATTCAGCTTAGAAATCACTATATCAACATACAAAACACTTATTTTATTTTTTTTAAATCCTCAGGACGCACGACATTTATAACTGGGCTAGTGTCGTCGCGCCTCACCAAAATTGTACAGTTCTTGACCCAAACATATTTAAAGTTATTCTCTTTAGCGACCCACTTCACATCCCTCAGTAAAGCTTTATTGCGACTGGTAAGGTGTTCATTAAAATATATCGCATTGTTGCTACCAATGTAACCAATATCGCATGCCTTGAGGTCCTTAAGCTTCTTCAAACGACTAAGGCAGTCGTCTTTTTTGTAGCGGGCAAGGAACCGGACAACGATTGCCTTTGGCTTTTTAGTGTCACTTTTCATCGGAGCCACACGAGTAATAAAGTCGATATCAGAGTTCACATCAACAGGTGAACCAGTGAGCTCAGTAACTTTACTAAATATCTCAAGCAAGTTCTCGCCTTTTTTTTCGGGAATTCCCAATATCTCTATGTTTGAACGTCTAGCCCATTGCTCCCCGGAGTCCAGACTACACTCAACGTTAGCAATAGATATTTTAAGGTCCTTAATGTCAGATTTGGCGGCACCAATGGAGCCCAGCTTGTTCTCAACAGCATCGATCCTCTTGCCAAAATCGTCATATTTTGAGCTAATAAATGTGACGGAATCCTTAAGCTCTTGAAATTGGGTTTTTAACGAGTTCAGTTCATCTTGAAATATTTTTTTAAATGTTGTTTCCCAGTGCGCACACATGGCGCTCATTTCGGCTCTAAGAAGGTCTCTGACGTCATCAATGGAGCAAGTTTGAAGAGACTGATTCTGCAATGGGGGTGGAGGAGACAGTAACTCCGTAATTTCAGCGACTCTGTTTTCAGACAATCTTTGGGTCTTGCTATCTACCGGGGGGTTGGTGTTGTCACCTCCCTTTAGCCGTGATGCCTTGCATTCGGGGCAGGTCCACCTGGATCGCGCAAC
The DNA here is from genome assembly GCA_923062465.1 of Acleris sparsana. Classification (NCBI taxonomy): domain Eukaryota; kingdom Metazoa; phylum Arthropoda; class Insecta; order Lepidoptera; family Tortricidae; genus Acleris; species Acleris sparsana. The sequence goes on along the minus strand of OV281302.1, from coordinate 3,642,956 downwards.
TGGTGAATCATTAGTGTATTTTACACACTCATGATGGTAACTATGGGAACAGTTACCATTTGTACATTTTATACGCTTTTGTGTGACGAGCACTGCATTATGACACGAAGCGCAATTCACCATTATGATATTGTCTTTTCTTGATTTTAAATTAAAAAGATAAAAAATAAAAAATATATATTTCTATTTTTTCAATACGTAGAAAGTTCCGCAACGGAGGATCGAACCCATGAACGCATCCGATTCATAGACAACAAAAAATAAAATACAAAAAGTAAGTCGAAGACGAGGATTGAACCCGCGCACTCCGCTCCACAGTCGACCTTACACGGCCTGCGCCACGCCGCACTCTACCGACTAGGCGAATTTAGTGACCACACTCCCGTGATCTACTGATCGATGATCCGTTTGCACATGATAAGGCCAACTTTTTTAGATTTGCACGGGTACACTCACTTTTATTCTCAGTTAAGCAAAACTTTTCGCTGTGATTTACACTCACAATACGTTAACACATGGAAAACTAACTTATCAAATGAACAGATAATACATCCAAGAGCACGTGAACCAAATTATTTGTCAACACTTGACGATTAAAATAGAAAAAATATTTTTCAAAGCTGCAGCGACCTTAGACGTATGTTGTCGCTTATACCGCGTACCCGCTTTTTTGCCTTGCATTTGTGACTTTTGTTTCCGCCCGCTTCCTTTGTGATGATTAATTTTTCAGGTTTTTTTTAAATAATTTTCTACTAGTTTTGCGTTTTTGGAGAGCTAAGAAAACAGTTAAGTTTTTAAAATAATCTGCAAGCTAAGTTTCATAACGTTTTTTTTTGTTTTTAAGGCATTTTAGTGGAAAGCGATCGCAAAAAATATTGAAAAAAAATCGTTTTCCGTCTCGCTTTTTTAAATTTGGACCGATAATTATTGTTTTAATATTGAGAAATAACCAGTGTTTAATCGGTTTTGTAAATCAGAAGAAAAAAAAAGATTTAAATTGATACTTTTTTGTAATAAATTTTTCAAGTTGAATTTCTGACTAATTTAAAAAAAAACTAATAAACGCGATAACTCAAAAATGGTTCACTTTTGCGTAATGCATATGGGGGTCAAACTTATCGCAAATAGTCACCCCTATCACCTCCTAACGGGAATAGGTCGACTTACCAATAACCCTGTATATATATATATATATATATATATATATATATATATATATATATATATATATATATATATATATATATATATATATATATATATAATGTATTATTATTCAACTCGGGTAAAGTCGGAACGGTTCACTAGTATTTAATAAGATGGTACGCGATTGAAATTCAGATTTGACCAAGTAACGATACATTACATCGACGATCGACGCAGTAAGCCTAGTAGTACGGTCACGGGCTTTAATTAATGAACCATTATAGAACTTGTCGCATAAAAACTACGATGAATTCCTAAGCAATTTCTATATCTTCACTTGACGCTGTCATTGAGAGAAGGTTCTACGGTGGATTAACAGTTCAAGTCCGTGACAGTAGATAATTGTATGACTAACGCGAGTATTAGATGTTTCCTGGGTATACTTGAGCTTAGTTTGGGATTAGGAATTTTTTTAGAGAGATTGTCCGATTGTCAAACGTGTTACATTTTATTCCTGATTCGTAACATTGCGTCTTTGTACGAGAAAAACACTCCAAAGTACACCTTATTTTCAAGTCTCTAAGTCTCAACATAATTTAGTCTTTTTTTAAATTGTTCACCCGAAAAAAATAGTGAAACAACAACCACAGAAAAAAACAGTAAAATTGCTTCTTGCACGTTGAATCTTCGTGAGACTGGCTACTGCGTAAAAATGATCGTGTACACGTACAAGTGGTTTATAAGTGGATGAAAATAACTTGCGGTGACCGCCACTGGGGCCTTTCAAGATGGACGTACCCTTCAATAATGAGGAAATACGACTTTGATGATTCGTCTTGTCAAGTGAATGTTAATAATCCACTGTGTCCTTATCGCAATTCAGACGTATAAGAAGTATGAGTAAAAAAGGAAGGCTTTTAATTTAAAATTGATACTAAAAATATTATAACCATACCTAATTAAGATAAAGTGGCTCAACACTAATGTGAAAAAATATGTGATACTTATTGTTATAAAAAAATAATTATATTTTTATTTCAATATTATTTAAAATTTAAACTATTATAAGGTCGGAAAGTGGTTCAAAATTGACTTGCAAAATTTGTCCAAACACACAAAGATAAAAGCTCATTACAACCCAATATCAGTCACTATGTGTGTTTACTAACAAACTCACATAGACTTCCTGTTTCCCGTGCAGTACACCGTCACCTTACCCAATATTATTCAGTGTGTCTTCAGGGAAATTATAGTACTGGGTTCGGGCACTTTAATTACGCTCTGAAACTTACCCTGACTTCGTTCCAAATTGTCAAGTGAGTGAGTGTTGTGTTGTGGTTGAGTTTTTAGCAGGAAATAAAAGAAGTACTTGTCTGTCTTAAGTGTAGGTTTTGATCTTTCGGTTGTTTTATTTTCTTCAAGAATTATGTAGTTGTATTAAGTGGAGCTCGTTTATTAGTTTGCTAAATCCTGCTTTCTTTATGACTTAAGAATCATAATTATTTTACTTAGTTTTTTATAGGCTATTTCTGCGTAATTGTTTTTTTTTCTTTTTATAAATAATTTGTACATTTAGTGTACAATGTACGCTGTTCGCTAAAAACTGAAGTGCGCTTCGTTGGTTTTTATATTGAACCCCAACATGAACAGTCAGCGTCAAAAGTAGATACAATTTATGTACATTGTCGCTACATTTACCTAACAGGATTAAAAAATGTATTAAATTACAAAATTTATATAGGAACATTATGTTGCAAAAACTGGGTATGAAATGTAATATCTACTCAAAGAATATGCCATAATCTAACATGGAAATTGTATGGTAAAGCACCTTCCTTGCGCGTATTTCGACAGAAGTTACTAATTTTATCTTGAATAAAATAGCGGCATCATTTTGAAGACCTAACATTTAAATTTTCATATTAAATGTACTTGTACTACAAATCTCAGTACCTAAGCATAATGCTGGATAAAAAGTTAAAAGCGTTCTTTCTAAAAGGTAATCCACAAATTTGCTAAAAACTAAAAGACTCTTTAACATTTTCCATGGCACTTCAGGGAAAGATCTTAAAAGCAAATTAAGTAGGTTATGTTGTTGCAAAAAGTTACATAATGGCAAACGGCAAATTCAAAATTGAAAATTCAAGAATTCCCTTGCACCAGAATTGAATTTGAAATAGCAAAGAAAGTTATTTCAAGTTTAAGTTTACAGTTTACTCGGGAGAGCTAGCGAGATTTATTCGGTAAACTGAAGTTAGGTTCACTTTCTTTGTGTCACACTGTACCTACTTGTACACTTGTGCGGCGGTGGAAGTCACGAGTGGCTACGATGTTAAACACTGTTAACGCTTGGAATAGCAGTTACTGTTGCTGACGAGGACGTGTTAACTGCAGGTTGGCCGTATTTATAACTAAATAAATAGTTAAAACTTGTTTAATGTTTCTGAACGTGCCTTTTATTGCTGTCAAAACTAAGCACTTGAAATATCACTTACTGTTGTTGACGAGGCCGTGTTTACTGCAGGTTGGCCGTATTTATAACTTAATAAATAGTTAAAACTTATTCAATGTTTCTGAACGTGCCTTTTATTGCTGTCAAAACTAAGCACTTGAAATATCACTTACTGTTGTTGACGAGGCCGTGTTTACTGCAGATTGGTCGTATTTATAACTAAGTAAATAGTTAAAACTTGTTTAATGTTTCTGAACGTGGTTTTTATTGCTGTCAAAACCAAGCACTTGGAATATTAGTTACTGTTACTGACGAGGACGTGTTAAGTGCAGGTTGGCCGTATTTATAACAAATTTAACAGTTAAATGTATGTTTAATGTTTCTAAACGTGCTTCTTTTTTCTGTTAAATCTAAGTATGACAACTCGGCTGTTGTAAGAGTTTCTGTTCAAAAAAAAACACTTATGTTTGGGAGAAGCTTTGTTACTGATTGCACTTTTTTTACACTGTAATCTTTTGCTTAACGAGACCAAACTTTGCCTACTTGGTCGAGTCTTACGGACGACGATGAAATTCCTCTTTTAAACCTTAGTGTCATACATATTCAAAGGGTGGTAAAGAAGTTTCTGAAGGACTATATACTATTGAGATACTGGCAACACTTTTCGATGTCATCATCAAAGCACTGGTGCTTTAACTACATTATTACAAAACGTACGATTTAGAACAATTACCTTCTATCTAATCTAGATCTAAAAAAATCAAAGCTGTTACATTAGAAAGCAAAGATGGTCCTTTCAACCGTTAAGAACTTTACACTTAACCCGTGTTGAACCGGCGAACAGTTTAAATTGCTTTTTCAGACTGCGTCTATTCCCCGCCCGGAACAACTAACAAGAGTTTCTCAAGATAATAGACCCAGATCAGACTTTGTATTTTGTTTGTATGGAATATGAGCGTTAATACTGAGAATAGGTTCAGAAGCGAAACTAATAGTACGCCAGTTTAAATATTAAATTCTTGGTGCATTCTCGTAGAATGGGTTCTCGGAATGAGGTTTTTAAATATACATGCGGATAGGAGTGCGGTTTTGAGAGGCAAAGACAGATTAAAAAGTTTTTTTTAACTTTTTGTACGTATTTTTAATGACAAATGCAAATACTAATGCATTGAATAGGTTATTTAATAGTGCATTCGGCGTTTTCATGTTTTACCACTTTAAAAACATTTGCATATTCGTTTTTGAACCGTTTATGACAAACAAAATAACCAATTAAGTAGCTAAATTTGAAAATGGAACAGCAATTTCAAACCGGTTTATCTTTCAGAAAACTTTCAACTACCTTAAAACTGGCAGTTAAGAAAATTTCTATCCTAAGAGGATAAAATGGCGTCCAAAAGATCCGGGAAAGGGGTCACCGTTTGAGGCGAAAGCAAAAAGCGGCAGGTGGGCCCAGCCGCGATTCACGGCGCAAATACCTTGCGAGAACGACATGGCAAGAAACTCGACCCCTACTACGGTGAATGTCTTTAACAAAGGAGGATTTAGCCTGTATTTTGTGATTGTAAAAAGCTGTGCTGGCTTGAAGCTACTACAAGTAGGTACAAAAGCATGCGTCACTAGAGGTGACTTTTATATTTATGGGCTGGGTTGCGTATGAATACAAGTTATGCGATAGAAAAGGAAGCACGGAGTAGGCATGTTTAACGTACCAAAACGCTCTGTATTGTTAGAAAGACCACCTTTTGTACTTGTTCTAATTACGAGCACGTTTTTGCCTTGTACAATTTTGAATATCATTTATTTATTTATTTCATTATGAATAAAGCAAGCCACGGCCACCTTATGGTAAGTAGGATCTTAGGCCCATAAATATTTTTAAGACTTTAATCTTAAGACTGCAATCCTGAGATTTTAAATGCGTTGCTGACCTTGAGGACTAAGACGGAATGCCATAGAGGCTAGTGATTCTCCCCATTGTCTTACCACCACACCTGAATAGAACAACGTGAAACGCTGCTGCTTACTGTATAGTTAAAGGTAAATAAATCAATGAAAACCGTTATTATTCCAAAAAAAAAGGTCATAAATGAATTTTTCACATGTGAGTAATCGATTGTTTAAAAAACCGTTAGTAGCAACCACAGTGCACTTGAAACTTAATGCTTGTAAGCATCGCGGTTGTTTATTTTCATCTCCTTGCTGAAAGAACCTGGATGTGCGGTAGACGGCAGCTGTTATAGTTTTGTATTTGTTTTTGGGAATTGAGAAGTTTAAAAGCGAGTAAAGATTAGGTACAGCCAGCGATCAACTATTAATAATTGCGTCTCTTTCTTGTTTTTTTTTTTGTTCGACAAACTAGTGGAAAGAGTTATCGCTGGCAATGTGAACAGCCAGCGATCAACTATTAATATTTGTGTCTCTTTAACTGACAGGGGGATCATTATCTTTTTTTTCGTTTCATGGGTGACAAATAAATCTCAGATAAATAATTGCTTCCTTGCCCAAGGTGGGACCAGTGCCTTAAGTAAAAAGTAATATAGCAGAAGAGTAAGCCATAGAAAACTGTCATTTTTACGGATCTTGAGACGAGCATTACAGTCGAAAATTAAATTGTATTCTTGAGAATATTTCTGGGTCACAGATCCCTCTTACCATCAGCCCCCTATTTCACAATATTGACTATGATGGGTGACAGGTTGACAATTCGCAATACATTGCAAAGTTAACAAGCTTACACATCAGTGGGATCCATACAATCCGCGCCATGTACACTGAAATGTCACCTGTCACCTGTAGTTGTCAAGATGGTGAAATAGGGGGCAGGAAGTTGTGCTCGTTTGGTATATGCCTTAAAAAACATGTTTAGTGGCATTCAAGCGAATACGTTCCCTTTTTGTCTGGTTATTGGTTTGTAAAGAAAGTTTAAAATCCAGGAATGATAATATATATTAATTTTAATTTAACTTTGAAAAAAAAATGATTACACTTCTGTGTAAATACAAAGTTCAATATTGAAAACCTAAATACCTGCCTTATTAAAAGAAAAAAAAAGTTGACTAATTCGTCAACGTCGACAAGTTTCATCATATTTACATTTTGAATGATCATTTAGAATTTAAAACGATTTAGCAACAGCCAGGTTTTATAAAGCTTGCTGTTTTATGTGTGACAGAACATTTCGTCAAGAATATATCGTGTCTGTGATAAAATCAATCACATTTAATATTACATGAGACAATTTCCCGAGCCAACCCAATCCATTGCAATAATCCCCGCTAGTGATTTCGTTTGAATTTCGAATCGATAAACCACCAATTAAATGGTCAGACGTCCATCGATCGCGGTCCGAGTGGTTGTGGTCTGTGGTTCAATCAGGCAAGTTCGCAGCAAGATTCCGAGTTCCACGTACGTTGGCATTTTTATTCGTCCAATTAGGACTTTGGATGGTGAAATGGGGTTTCGTGATTGGTCATTTGAAAAGTTGCTTTGTTGTGCTCTTTCAGAATGATATTGTGTTGACGCTTGGATTTTAAATCAACTGTGTTAGAGCGAAAGTATTATTTTATTCAAGACGGTGTTATTTTCTTTATCAAATGACGGTTAATAATAACTCTGTTGAGTTGACAAGTGACTCATTAAGGGAATGAAGAGGCTGAAAAGAAAATCAACAGCAAAGTTTTTGTGTAAGAGTTTTTTTTCGGGGTAAAATCTTTTTTAGATTCCGGTTTGGATTTAGTGTTACATTCAAGATATTTAGACACAAGCCTACTAACTAATAGACTGTCATAGTTACGCCTTTAGGAAAAATAGACCACTAACTAATGTTGAGACCTTAGTTTATTATAGTTATGTCTTACGGTATTCTGGTTTGGGGTAAGGCAGCTGACATAAAAACTATATTTGGGCCATAACTTATAAAGGGCCATTTCTTCTATTCACAATTTAAATTCTCTTGACTCCTTAAGAGAACTTTTTAAGGAAATTAATATCTTAACTGTAGCGTCTCAATTTATTTACGATAATATTATTTATGTTATAAAAATTTAGATTATTTTCACCAAAAACTCTGATATACATAATTTAAATACTAGAAATAAAAATAAAATAATTATTTTTTAAAATTCCGTGACCGTAAAGTAGATATATAAATCATTTTTTGGTCAATCCATTCATTTCTGTAATAAATTACCTGACGTAGTTTTAAAGTTACCCTTTCCAGCACATAAAGATTACTTGAAAAAGTCGTTATGTCTAAAGCGTATATTATAGGGTCGAGGATTATCTAACAGATAAAAATGCATGGTTTAAACCCGAAACTTAGTCAATAATAATTTGTCCAAATGCAAAAATACTTTATCTTGTCTAGGGGACACCGTTGATGTAGGAAAACATATCGAACCTTTTGTTTGGTCGTCCTGCACCGTCTTATTAACACAAGTAGACGTGTTTTTTTTCCTTTTCTCCCTCTATCTCTCTCCCAAGATTTTTGGCATGTTTTCCTGCTGAACTACGCATGTTGTTTATTATTATATTTAATTTAATATTTATAGCTTTATATAATACTTAGACTAAGTAGTACCATTGTAATATGAAATATGTTTAAAAAATGCCTGGCTCCTGAGTTTCTTGCGGCGTTTCTTCTCAACAGTGCTGTGGTCTCCTCTTGGGAAGCGCTGTTAAATTCTTGACGTGTAAAAGTGCCCGTGCGGCCTACTTACTGAATAAATTACTTTTATATTTTTTTCATCTTATCTTTAGTTTTGCCAACTACAGTAAAAAGTTATTGTAAAAGCCAAGTGTTAGTATTAATAAACATGTAATTAGTAAATATAAGGGTTGACGTACAATCAGTCTATGTTTTCCCGTGTGGCATTAGTCTGCCACATACTAGGTTGTACCGATGTCCATCAGTAGATGTCGATTAGTAATTAAAAATTAATGCCGTTTAAGTTGATCACCCAAGTGATCCTTAAATCGTACGTTTGACGTAGCCCCGCGCGGAGCTCTTTTCTCTGGGAGGTTTTTGTTATTTTTATCTCCAATATCTCCATATATCTGATAAATTTTGCTAAAATTATACAATCAATATCGTAAAATGTCGTCGTTTCTCTTAATTGAACCTTTTATTTCAAGGATATTCAATTGCTAGTAAAATTTAGGGACGATTATCAGACTTTATCATAAAACCTGACAATTTACCATACTTCAAACCTGTACAGTGACACACAATCAAAACTGTGACGGCCTTACAGCTAAACCATTTCGTAAAAAGTCTTAAAATTCAAAAATAAAACTCATACTGTAACCGCAGCCGTGCAGTCGGCTTTTGCAGCAGTTTTAAATTTAAGCCAAGATTATCCGCGCGAACGGATTACAAACCCGTCTCGAAAACGGTATTCCAAATCGGATTTTTTACATTGTGATTTTTTTATTGCTACGTACGAGTACTTTGTATGTAATTATTGCTATACACTATATATGGATTTTTGCTGCTTTCAGTTTATTACATAGTTTCAGTCCATTTCAGAGGTATCTCTACCACATACTACACTCAGGAGCAAAAATACCGGGTCAGAGTGCGTTTTTCATACAAACGAGACTATTTCGAAGCCTTCGTTCCTCGCCAGGGGTTTTTTTTAGTGAGGTTTAATGGTGGGTAATGCGAGGTTTAATAGAGGAGGTCAAAGGTTTTTAAGATACCTAACTGATTGCACAATCAGTAAACACCACAGCGGGAGAGTTTGGGTCAGCACTTGGATCTCCTTACATTTTATTGCAATTTTAGATGTTTTTCTGAACATGCTCAATTCCGGCGTTAGCCGCAGATTCATCCAGTTGGGTATCCTAGGCACTTTGGAAGTCCTGTATCGATGCTCGGGGTATTCATCATCAGATTTTACTAAAAGCATTCCCTGGCGAGGAACCAAGGCTTCGAAATAGCCTCTTTAGTATGAAAAACGCACTCTGACCCGTTACTTTTGCTCCTGAGTGTATATATGGATTTTTGGTGCTTTGAAAGCGTTTCAGCAAGCTGAACAATAGTTTCAGTCCATTTCCGTGGTATCTCTACCGCATACGAGATTATCAAATTTTCCACCAACTTGCATTTGTTTTCAGTCCATTTCAGGCAACCTTACATCAGATTATGCCATTTCCTGAATACCAATTTTCAAGCGTTTTCAGCACCCTTATGGACTATTAAGGTACATTTCAGTATAATATGTCGAATTTTCCACTAGTTAGGAACTAAAGAGACAGCGGTATTGAGAACCTTCCTTAACCATTTGAAAAGAATAACTCGACTAGAAAAGTGACTGTCTCTTTGCTGTTTCGTCTTTTTCCGCGTATTGTCAGAGTAATACGCGGAACATTCCAGCAGTATGAATAAAGGACATCGCGATTGTACTTGTGGCGGTGACAAGAAGAACTTTCCAGAAACGAATAGCTTGGATCGTCCTCGGCAAGTCAAAGTACATTGATCATTCCGGAAGGCATTCTGGATCAGACTCGCATCAGGGTATAAAAACGGAGAAACGACCGGGCAGAACTCAACCTTTACTGAAACAGCGAACAGTGCGAACAATAGCGAACCGAGCGATCGGAAATCATAGCGTATTCGAAGCTAATTGTGCGATTATTGTTTGTAACGCTTAAGTGAAAATGTTAGTTAAGTCTATTTTTGAATTTTCGCTTTAATTGCGCATTTTTGTCAGTTACCAACTTTCAAATACGTAAGATTACATACTCGTAGTTCTTCTCTTTAAGAGTTAATATTACATTTTACTGCTTAGGCGCTAGGGTTGCAACGATGCGCGTCGCTCGATACTTGATACGCACGCAACCAAACGCAGCAAAGGCGCGGCGCCAGCTTAACCGTCTTGGTGCGTCCTGTTGAGTTTGCTTGGCCTCCAATGTAAGCCGCGCGATATACCTTTGAAGACGAACTACTGTTTATACTCTGGTTTTACGGTTAAGCTGAAAAGTAAAGCGGACTTGCTTGGGATTGCTTTAAGCTTCTTATGTAAAAGAAAGTAAAGTATTTTTATTTAAAACAAATGATAGGAGATTTTATAGACGACATACGAGTAGTAAGTCTGACTCTGCCTATGAAGTTAGCATGGTTTGCGCAAATTTTTGTGTTATTCGTAAGTGTTCGTTTTGTTAGTTGGATAATTTGTATGTTTTATGTACCTATCGTTTCTTTCTAAGGTAATGTGTTTATTCTTGCCTATTACCAATAGTTTAAACCGTATATAGAGCTCAGTTTGGGACTAGGTCAATTTTTGACAGATGGTCCTCCGGTATTTATTTTATTTATTTATCTACCTAACTGCCGCACTCAGAGACGACAATTAAATTTAATGCTTGTTTAGTGACGTGTTGTCTTATTCTATTGCTATTGCAAGGAAAGTGACAGCAGCAACTTTAATCAAGCATTTAATATAATTGACGTCTCTGAGTACAGCGGTAAGAGATTACGTTCTTTTGAACCCGTAGGGAAGCTTTAGTTCACTTGTTAGTCGCAAATTAATATTAAACTACTTTTTAACAATATGGAATAATCTATCTATAAACAGTTTATTAGGTCAGAAACGGTCTATATATAAGCAAAGCATACTCTGAAAGCCCACACTCAACTTGTATTAGTGTTGTTAGGGCAGTTACCATTATATCAGCCTTCACTGTATTTTAATCACTGTAATATTCTCCTATTACGTAATCAAGATAAAAACAAGAAGAAAACTGTTACATCAATGTTTAAAAACCCCTCATTTACCTATTTAAGGCAGACGTGCTCATTTATCATCGCCCACACGTAATTTCGTTGTTTTACTCATAGGTATAAAAATAGACGTTATTTAATACCTTTGTTGGTATGAAACTGTTGATATTTTGAGTGAAAATATGTTGTAGCTTAGTAATAATATTGATTTAGTCTCGGCAGTCGTGCTATGGGTACTAAATGTAAAATAATGTCAAAACAATAAACTTCTGTTATTGACTTCACCTACCTTAGTAAGAATATTTATGAAACTGTTAAAATTTTTGGTCAAAATATGCGGTAGCATAGTAGTAAGTAATATTGGTCTAGACATAACAGTCGCGCTATGGTAAGATAACAACACATAAATTAATGTTAAAACAGTAAACTCCTGCCGCTTACTTGAAATTACCCACCTTGATAAGAATACTGCACAGCTATCGTCTGTTTGAGGGATACCACACAAGCGTTCAAATTCAAATTCAAATATTTAATTTTAAAATGTCATGTTACACATGCGTTGCGTCGTCGCCGCTGCGTTGTTTTTACATATTATTATTTAATAGAACGTCATGCTGCGTGATGCGTTGAAACACTTGATGATTCTAATAAGGCTACCATGGAGCGTTGTCTGTTCGTTGCGTCGTCGCCGCTGCGTTGTCCATCATAATAAGAGAGGTAACATACAGGCGTTGCCGATGCGGTAAGACTACGCTGCTACGTTGTTCTACATATGAATGCCAATGGAACGAAATACCAAACGATGCGTTGAAACACGTTGCGTCGCTCTAAGTTGAAGTCACAGCGTTGCGATGACGCAACGCACCGGCATATTTTGTACCTGAAATAAACTCTATGTATCTTATATTATCAAAACTTTTGACTTAGCATCAAGAGGCTTAACCGTTAGGTTCCTTTTTCATGCCATCATGTCAGCCGACAGACGTCCACTGCTGGACATAAGCCTCCCCCTAAGGCTCTCCACTCAGACCGGTCTTGTGCTTTCCGCATCCACCGCGCTCCCGCGATCCTGACGAAGTCGTCACTCCATCTTGTTGGAGGTCTACCTACAGCTCGTCTTCCGGTCCGCGGACGCCACTCCAGAACTTTCTGACCCCATCGGCCTAATAATAAATAATAGGGTAGTTCCTGACGAGGTGGTCGGGGCCCAGCCGAGAAAATTAATAATTACGCTCAGTAAAACATTTCACCATCTTTCATTACGCTTTTTAATTTCGATTTTCAACACCGGCACTTCAATGAAAAAACGAGCTGTGTTTATAGAACTTTATGTATGGATTTTTGCAATAAAACATCGCTGCAAAAAATGTGTTTTCACAAGTTTATTTATAAAAGGAAAACAAAGCCTTCATTTCTTCGCATGTCTAAGAAAATTGCCTCGTCGTTAAGTTTCAAACAAACGTCGACTATAATAAGACAGGTATATAAGGAAAGGTGCATCATACATCATCTCCCACCTCACTGTAATGATGGTCATTCCCGCAATCCTCCCCGAGATGAGAATGTTTGTGAATCGCACGTTATTATCGTGGCGCGTGCTATTCGGGAATAAATGGATTTCTCTACGTCATTGTGTTATCAACCGGGTTCTATCCGCCATATTTGCCAATTTGTTCCTTTTTCAAATATGAGCATGAAAAATCGTCACTAAAGAACGACTTAATCGGCATTAACTGAGTCTGAGTGCGGCCGTTAGAAACTTTTCTCCCCGCCGTATTCAGAGACATTTTAGACATTTGTTCCTTTTTCGAACTTGTGTATGAAAAATCATCACTCGACCAAGGAATGACTTAAATGTCACTAACTGTCTGAGTGCGGCCGGTAGTAACTCTCACTGCGGCTTTATTCAGCGACATTTAAGAGACAATTAACCTGTTCCTTTTTCAAACTTGTGTAGGAAAAACCGTCACTAAGTAACGGCCATCGTCATTAAAAGAGTCTGAGTGTAACCGTTAGTAATTCCTACTTCCACCGTACTCGGGGATATTTTAGAGATAATTAAATCGTTATTTTTTCGACATTAAGGAACGACAATCGTCTTTAATCTGATTCTGAGTGCGGATGATGCTCTGATAGATGTTTGGATGATTAGGTATTGTCAACATTTTCATCATCGTCATCATCATCATTTCAGCCTATTGCAGTCCACTGCTGGACGTAAGCCTCCCCCAGGGTTCGCCACAAGGCCCGATCTCCCGTTTTCGCCATCCAGTCACCACCAGCAACTTTTTACAGGTTGTTGGTCCATCTGGCTGGAGGGCGTCCTACTCTACGCTTGCCGAGCCGTGGTCTCCACTCGAGAACCCGTCTACTCCACCGATCATCGGTTCTGCGACAGATGTCACCAGCCCACTGCCACTTCAGTCTGCTACACTTCTGAACTACGTCAGTGACCCTAGTTTTATGCCGGATCATCTCATTCCGGATTTTGTCCCTTAGCGAGATTCCGAGCATACACCTTTCCATAGCTCGCTGGGTGACGTGTAGTCGGTAGGCTAGTTTCGTTGTCAGGTTCCACGTTTCGGCTCCGTATGTCATGACCGGCAGGACGCACTGATTGACACTTGGTTTTCAGGCATTGCGGCAAGGGTGACTCAAAGACATGACGCAACTTTCCGGATGCTGCCCGACCACAACATTTTAACCTTTTTTATTTTTGACAGAAAAAGTGGCAGAGTCGTAAGTAAAGGAAAGTGCACTAGAAAAGAGGTCAAGATTTATTTATTTCTGATGCAACCGTATAAAGACCTAAATATTGTGTTGTCTAGTTAGTTAATTTTCCCAAATTTACTTTTGCGTGAATAAATACTGGCAACAGTTATTTTTACTGTAAAAAGTACGCAAATTTTTTATCGCTGTACTATCGAACCAACGGAACCCTGACCCACCATAGAACCTTGTCACAGTGATTGACGTTAGGACTGTCATACGAAGCTATACGACAATCGTACGTCAATCATTGTGACAAGGTTCCATGGTGGGTCAGGGTTCCGTTGGTTCGATAGTACATCAACAGGTTATTGTATGGATTTGAACTCGGTCGCCATCACTGTCAAGTCAATAACAGCTGTCATAACGTTGATAATAAGATAACATGTCAAAATTAATATAGGTTTACCGAGTAGAATAAAGTCCTAGATGGCGTGTTATGAACTGGCAGTACCTGCCAAGATTCAGGCAGTGAAAGGGACAAAGTTATAATAGTTATTTAGCTTTCTTTGCTCATTTTAATGTGTCCCATTCAAAAGTGCGTTAAGTATAAAAACCCTCTCAAAACTAATCGTTTCCACCTTTCCTGTTTCTTTCATAACTGCAACACTCTATAACTTCTCTGTCCTTATTCTCTACACACAACCGAGTGGATAGTACAAGCCTTCCATGACCCATGAGTTTACTAGGATTATGAACGGCATGTGTCTACGACGAGGCACTAAATGTTTCACAATAATAATTTTACAAATTTCCATTCACTATGAAATTGCACCTTTATAGACTCTCAGGGGTTACGAATGCTACTAATATTATACATGAGAAAGTTGGAATGCTTGTTAGTTACTCCTTCCACTGTAACGGATGGACGGATTTGGATGAAATTTCGAATCTTATTTCCTGGATTGGGAAAAGTTACCAAAAGAATAACGATAATTGAAAACTAAAAGGTGGACCGGTGTCCTGGCAAACTGCTGGATGACAGTCGTACAGGCGTTATAAGATCTTAGAGGAACTGATTTATTGATTTATTTCTCCACCAATAGTTGCATAACAGGTTCTTATAAGTGGTGGTAACTGGTGCCCTCAGATTATCTATTATTACAGCATCCATGTACAAGCTTTCAATATGGTGGCATATCAATTGAAGTGTGCCTAGGAAGGCGTACGTCCAGCAAAAATAGACATGTTTTGACCAATATGATGAGAATAAATATGGTGTTAGAGAAAACCCATACACAAACCGAAGCAAAGCGAGGGAGGGTTGTTAGTGATGTAAACAAATTAATGCCATCAAAATTACACAGGTCCCTACAGGCTAACTAGTCAAGTATAGCAAGCACGTTCGTATTCCTCAAGTGAATAACCCCCTGGACCCTCGTAAATCAGCAGCATTCCTTGCCAAGCTCTTCATGTGTGGCTGACACGAGACGGTTATTGTAGCGGTTTTATTGGTTCCCAACACGAAACGCGGACACATTACTGGAATAGCTTGCGGAAGATCATAAAGTGTGACTGGATTTTGGTTAAGGCAGCTTAGCGCTGTTGAAAAAAAAATATTTATACGATATAAACAGACATACAATCTTACCCTTACTTTGCTTTACCGTAGTCGGGTAAAAAGGAATGTTGGACGTTTATTTGTGCCATATAAGATAATTTTTGTAATTAAAAAAATATGATTAAATTATAAACTAGCTGTGGCCGGCGACTCCGTCTGTAAGTTACTGTGACAAATATGGCAGCTTCTGGTAAATTAATTAAAAATTTAATAAATAGGTCAATTTTTTTTTTAATTTTTTTTTTTAGTTTAATTAAAAACCAAAATGCAATTTTCTTGTCTAATATTAATTGAGTATCAGACTGGCCAGCAATTGACCTTCATCTCACCTTTGGTAAGTGTCAATGAATTCAAAATGGAGTCCACTGGACCAGTAGCCTTCACTTTTTCCTAAAGATTACCATGATACACAGAACACAAAAAACATATAATAGGGACCTATATAGGTACAGCCTGAAGCTCCAGGTTGCTTTATTGTACTATAACGTCTTCATTCTTACTTCTCTAATATAGTAAACAACTTTCTAACCTCAAAATGAACCTTATTTTCGCTAAAACAACTCTCAGTTATAATAAGAGTAAGAAATAAGATAAGTATGGATTGGTTTAGAATCGTTAATGTATTTAAAATGTCTTATCACTTCACAACAGTGTCCTAAATACAAAAAAAATGTATAAGTATAATAGTTCAAGTTAAGTCAGTTTGTTTAGGGTATACTAAACATTGCCCAGTTAATCTCCCAGTCACGGGGTAACATCACGAAATCTCACGTAACAAAGCCCATTAACTTCAAATGTGGCACGTTTGCACCCTTGACTTATAAGGGTGACGCTGGCCATGTGAGTCTAGCTTGGTATGAAATCTTTTAAAAGTGCACCTGCGCCTCTATTCTAGGCAGTAACAACAATATCGTATTTGATTATGGAACCGTTTTTCACTTAGCCGATATTACCTGTCAAGTAAATAAGAGCTATCAAAACGTTTACAAGACGATTGCAAATATAAAACGGTATTGTTTTTACCAGGGCTCGGAAAACGGTATTTTTTTCGAAACGGTTTCGTCTTAAATGCCTAAGGAACGATTTTTTTCGGTTTCGTTGGCAAATAACGTTATAGAAAACGTTTTTGAACAAGAACGAAATTTAAATATTTTTTGATCCATATAACGTTTTTAACCGTTTTTTTCCATTTGCTGGGTTCGGTAGTATCTAACATTACTAAACAAGTTCATGCTTGTCGCCGCTTTGTAGCCTAACGCCACATGAGTAAAGAAACGGAACAGAGACTAAGCTTCTAAAGAGCGCGCAAAATTTATACCTAATATGGTAGGGTTGGCACTGGTGGACAAAAATAAATAAAATGATATCGATCAGTTTTTTATTTATTTCTTGATTACAAATTACTTACGCTAAAGATTTTGTTTTTATAACTTTTATTTTTTAATAATTTATTATATCTTTTAATTGAATGATAAATCCTTAATCTAATGAACATTTTTTTTAAATAATCCAATGGAAAGCATTCACATGGCATATCAAATTTACATTCACTCATTCGTTTAAATATATTATTACCAATATCAACAGTGTGTGTTTAGAGATTAAAATATTCACGAAACTTTTGCTCCAGTAATTCAACAAATGCTATAAAATTATCAGGTGGTATTATTAAAAAACCGGATTGTACACTACCTTGATTAAAATCCTTGTAATGGGTAAAAATAGAATCTAGGTAGGTGTAAATCCACTACCCAAAGGTTTTCTGAACGAGATCACTCTTTAGCGAGAACACCGCGTTCTATTTACTGGTGAATTAAATGTTTTTATTCTGAAGTTTCTCAAGCAGTATCACATTTTTGATATCAGATTTTACTTACCTACCTAATAGAGTCCTTAGGATAGCCAAAATATGAGATGTCATTATTTTTCCTTGTATTGTTCATACACACAGTATAAACCACCATATTTTCACGTGCACAACAAATACATTGAATTCGAACACGACGCGGTGCGCGCCCTGCGCTTGTGACCAAACTGAACTAGTATAAACCAGTTTCTGCGTGTATGTGACGATGAGTTTGATTACACGCACACACGCGCATCGCGCTTGTAGTAGTGTACCTATCGCAGCGCGGTTGTATGAAGCTTAGTCTCTGTTCCGTTTCTTTACTCATGTGCTAACGCCACGCGCGGCCGCGTCCCGTGGATTAAACCGGTTTTTGATAACTTTCTCGTTTCGTTTCCGTTCCGAACAAAATATTGAACAAAGAACGGTTCGAAACGTTTTTAAAACGTTCTTTTGAATAACGTTTCCGAGCCCTGGTTTTTACCGTGTTGAATAGAGGCCCTAGTTATCTCTCCCTTAGCGATCTTCCTTTTGTTTTAGTTTTATAAAATCATAATTTAATACCAGATACATAGTTGATCGCTGAGTGTTTACACTGCCGGCGAGAACTGTTTTCATTCGTTTATCGTATTAAAAAATGAAAGTCAATAAAAGAGATACCAATAGGGATTGTTCATATTTTTACAATTACTCTAATTCGAAATCCATTTCGAGGAATAGGGTTTTAAAGCCGTTCTGCATTATTAAGTTTTCAAAATATATTTATGTACTTAGGATATTTCGCCAAAACTATATTTAACGTTTGTTTGACTTTCGTTTTCGGCTTGAAGCCCTCGTAGGTGTATCTTACGGGTTAGGCGAAAACCGCTTGAAATAGTATGTTTTAAAACACTATTACAATCGCTTTTTATCATTAGATATCATTTAATTGTTGTAACTTATAAGAAAATACCAACCCAAATTAAAAATAATCATGTCATTCATAACATGACTGCTAAATAAAAAAAGACTCTAAAACAAAACTATTGGTCAAATACAAAATGAATGAAATTGGTCCCTTAACATGACATATTCTTTCTAATTAGAATGTAAAAACCGTGAGTTATTTTTATTGGTCTATTCCAATTAATTTTTGATCGCTAGATCGACTCTGTTTCGTTTCATCGCCGGCGGTGGGACAACTGCCATGATATGCTAATACATTTTTATGGACTTTAAAGTGTATAGGTAGGGTATCGTTAGGCTGGTATTCACTAAAGAATGATCAGTGTTATTATTAATAGACTAAAATTAGAATATAACCTCCTCAGTTCCGATGCCGATGGGTTTTATTTTTTCTTCTTTGCCCTGCGGCGACTTCAACACCTACTACCGCGGGGATATGGCGTATCCACAATGAAGTGATTTCGCCAGTGTCAAGTATATCAAAATCAAATCAAAATCAAAAACATTTATTTCGGACATAATCCATAGTTTGTTAGTAGGCAACACATACAAAAATAAAAACTTAATTCTAAGGTTAGGTAAAACAAAACACAAAAAACAACAAAAAAAACCCTCACATCAAAAGCGACGGGGCATCGCCGCTGCTGGAACGTGCAGGCTTACCCAGTGCTGCAGCAGGGGCGAGTCCCAGCGCTGGGCCAGAGTGCTCAGGACGCTATTCGGGCTGGAGCGAACCCTATTTAAAAGGGAAGCACATCGCTTCCTGATAATTGAGTGGAAGCTATCAACCTGCGCCTCGGCGAACATAGCGGAAGCGCTGCACCACCGCGGCAGCCCGAACAGCAACCGAAACGCATCGTTATACTGAACGCGCAGAGCGCTGTATGCACGCCGCGTATACTTAACCCACAGACTGCAAGTGTAGAAGGTCTGGCAAAATGATTTAAATAATGCTATTTTGACTTCCCCACTACAATGTCGAAATCTGCGAGCCAGCATATTGCACCGCACACACAACGCCCTGCGTTCTCGTTCAATATCCTCATCATCAGACATCGTATCCGTCACCCAATGACCCAGGTACTTAAATTTATTCACCCTCTTTAGAGGGATCCCACAGAGACTGACGGGTGGCATCCTATATAACTTGCTGCCAGCCTTAAACTGCAAGATCTCACTCTTTGCCACATTGTACCTGAGCCCGTGGGCCTCCACATACGACTCACAAATGCGCAGGAGTTTAAGCAGGGCGCCGATAGAGGGACTCAGCAGCACCATGTCGTCAGCGTAACTGATATTGTTGACACAAGTACCACCCACGTGACAGCCGACTCTGCTGCTGCTGAGTTCCCCAATCAGTTGGTTCATGTATAGGTTGAAGAGCTTTGGTGAGGTTAACCCCCCTTGCCTCACCCCGCACTCCATCCTATACACGTCCGAGGAGGCTCCCGCCCATTTAACACTGTTCATTTGTTTACCGTACCAGTACCTAAGCAATGATGTTATAGCATGCGGCACTTTCGTCTCATTTTGTAATTTTCGCCACATTACGTCATAGGACACTCTATCAAACGCCTTCGACAGGTCCAAAAAACAGGCATACACCGGTGTTTCTCGTTCTGTATAATACTGTACAGTCTGCTTGAGGCAAAGAATCGCGCTATCTGTGGATAAGCCCGGCCTGAAACCGAATTGCATGTCATGAAGGTCGATGCACTTACCCAGAATATCGTCAAGCAGACTGTCAAGCACCTTAGCCACAACCGTGGCTAGCGATATAGGCCTATAATTGGACAAGTCAGAGACATCTCCAGTTTTGTTTTTCACAATCGGTACTACTATTGTATACATAAGATCCTTAGGCAAATAACCATGCGTCAAACATAAATTAAAGAACATCGTTAACACCCTGGGGAGATGTACTCCGGCGTGCTTCAGATGTTCGATACTGAGGCCGTCGTGGCCCGGAGACTTCCCCCTCTCCATTTGTCTAATTATCGAAGCGACTTGTTTTACTGAAAATCTAACGCAAGGTACTTCGGGACCGTCCTCCTGCTCAGTATCAAACGCCTGAAGGGGCGGAGCATCCACCATAAAATGCTGTTTGAACGCATTCGCGATGTCAGACGGCTGACTAACGCCTGCTACGCACATCGGAACACTCGCTTTAGGATTCATTTTATTAGTATTTTTCCAAAATTGACTGAAATTTTTATTTGAGTAATTATTTGCGATAATATCCATTTTAATTTGTTGCTCATGATCTTGACAATACTTTAGCTTGGATTTGAATACTTTTCTAGATTCATACATTTTATCATAGACATATCCTGAGGATGGTTTACCGTAGCTTAACCACCACTGGTACCAAAAACGCGCCTCCCGATGCGCGCCGCTAACAAACTTATTCCAGCCAATAATGCGTTTGTGTCTTTTATGACTAGTGCCTCTGTGGCTAATCTCAGCAGCTTGCTGTAAAACAGATATAATTTGTTGATATAAAGCATCCAGGATCGTCTTATGTTTCTCATTCGTACACATATTATCAGCGCAAATTATAAGCTCATTAGGGAAATCAACAGCACTTAACTTACTGTGACACAATTCGAAATACTTATTAACTTGAGAAGAATCCCTTTCACCCCAGATAACTTTACTGTATGAACAACTAACGTCCACAGCCTTCCTTTTAATTATGTTAAAGTCACACTCAACTAACAGCGGTAAGTGATCAGACCAATAAACATTGTGCAACACTGACACGCTGGTGACAGTTTGGCGCGCGGCGCCCGTCACCACACAGTGGTCGAGCCAGCGCCGGCAAGCGTGTGCATCGCTGACATACGTGTAAGAATCACGGGGTAACAACTCCATATCAACGCACGACCATGATTGTTCTACACAGAAAGTTAAAAGTTCCCGAGTAAAGGACTCACCTGGATGCGCATTGAAATCGCCAAGCAAAAACACTGTTTCAATATTACTTATTTCTATTATTGAAATAATCTCACTAATGCATTCCGTAAATTCCATTAAGTTATCTACAGTATCCGTAGGCATGTACACCGAAAACACTAAAACTGCACGATCACTAAGTGAAATTTTTATAGCTGATAAGCGAACGCTAACACAAGTGATAACCGATACACACGGGAACGTCGCCTTCTTCCATAGGATGGCCACTCCTCCGTGCGGTCTCCCTCTAAGTATCCGTGAAGACGTGTCCACCGCAGATTTTCCAGTAAAACCAAATGCCTGGTCTATTGTACCGAGAAAAGATAAATCGTGGTCCAAAAGCCAAGTCTCCTGTAGCGCAATAAGATCCGCCCCACGACATAGTTCTCTTACACTCTCCACTGATCGTACTACGCTTCTACAGTTAAAACTCACTAGTTTGGTTTGCGCCATTTATTTTCGTCGAAAAAACCTCTATATGCTCGGAGTCGTCCCGCTGCTTTTATTTTGCCTATTAAAATCGACAAAACGTCTAAACGAGACACCCTCTGGCCAAAAATCATCTTGTAGGAACGTATCGACTTTATGTTTCGATACATAAACTTTATAAGCATCATAACTTTTTGTATGCTTCATATTCATTTTCTCAAGTCTAAAAATGTCATTTGTTTTGCTCGCAATATAACTGGAAATATCACTCACTGTCGTTTCCTTCGCAACATTATATATATAAATTGGGACTCTTATATCTGCTGCCTTAAAATTGTCATTTGACGCTGTTTTCGCCTTTCCCATATGTCCTATGAAACGGTTTCTCAACCTTTTCCTTTGCACAGTGATCCAATCACGCGCAGGAGTCTCAGGTTTCCATTCCCCGTCCTTTGTAATATCCGAATATTTTATTTTACTTCGTGCATTATTATCACCGGTGCTCGGAGCGTCCGTGTGTCCCCGCACCGACGCGGGCGCCTTCGTTTGAGCCCTCGGTGTCCGCGGCGGCGCATGACTCATCGCCGGCATAGCGACCGTTGAGCGCTCGCTATTGAGAGCCGGCGGAACGCGCGGCGGTAGGGTACTCTTCGCAATCGGTGCGCCACAATTCGGACTACCCTCATGTAGTGGTTTCTCACTATGGGTGATATTATTCTCCCTTGAAACCGTGGACGGCGGTAAACAAGGTGCTAGTGTTAAGTCACTTTCACCTGAGACATGGTTCAGTCCCATTGGTCCACTATTATATTCAAAACTATCTAGCAAACAGGCTCCCCGCTTTGTGTTTATATTTCCGTGAAAGTTATTTATGATGGATGCATTTTGCAAATTTTCAAGTCCTTTTCTTAATTCATTCAACTCTTTTCTTGTTGCAAACTCTTCTTGAAAATTCTCAAAATCACTACGCAATTTGAGAATATCCTTTAATAAGCGCGATGCATCAAGGTGGTCGAAAAGAATGGGGGGTAATTTTTGCAAGTCCAGTGCCACAAAAATCGGTAGCTTTTCCACATCAGCTTCTTTTAAAAGGCAGATGATGTCGTCGAGATTCCGATGTGTTTTGCCCTCCTTTTTGCGTGTTTTCATCGTACTCGTCGCTGATAGCGATTCAAAAAGTAACCGTTTCGCCTTCACGATGTCCTCCTCTGTAAAAGCGCTAACACATATACTTTTCAAGCTCTTTTCATCCAATAGATGTAACTTGTTGCTAATAAAAGCAAGAACCTCGTCTATAACCACGTTACACGACGCGCACTTCAAAGTGTTAGACATTGTGTACCAACAACGGCTATTCGCACTAGTGACTCACGACCGCTCAGTATGGCGTACGGCGCGGAACTGTGCAGTATATAAAAGTATAAATCAATATAGCAATAAACCACAATCCAATCTTCTCTAGGGAGATTGGTGGCAACGTTGTATGGTGATGTAGGACATCAAGATAGTTTTAACCTCTGTACCACTGCGAGTCCACTTGAAACGAGAAGTAAGATGCCAGTTACACGAAATAAGTCCAAGTCTTCTATCACTGTGAAACACATAAAAAGTACAAATCACTAACAGAAAAGAACTTTAAACACCGAAATACACAAAAATACAAAACTAAAAAAAAATAACACATCGGCCATCTTTTGACGTTGCAAATGGCCTCTGTCGATAGGTTGTCTGAAAACAAAGCTGCTGCTTTATAATATTTCGCAAGAGATTTTTTGTTAGAGTTTAAAAATCTTGACCTAATTTTTAGGTCCAGGTTTAAGAAACGACTATTAAGGCGTCACGTCTCCAAGTTTTCTAATTAGGCGGAGAGCATCAATCTTCCTGACGTCCTGCGAATAAGTATGACTGGCACAAGTTGCCAAATTGTACGAATTACGCAAGTTCTGTGGACCCGAGAAATTGTTTTAGTTTAGTAAACCTTTTTGGTTTTTTGTAGTGAAATAGTTTAACTGAAAGGTTAAAAATCAGGTATGAGCATGTGGACCATGTTCAGTATAGGGTTCGGAAGCCGTTACTACAAACACAAATAACTATGTATCTCAAACTTCTTTAAAGTAATTTGATGCTATCATGGTCGATTGTTAGAACTTAACAGATTTTTATTACTTTTACTTCTGGTAGGGGTGAGGGGGACACGTAACGCTGACTTGAATTTAACTTTTCTTGTTCAATATTACCTTTCATTGAATTTGGGGAAACTGCCTTTTGACCGAAATATGTTTGCCGAATGAATCGTTTCGCAAACGTTTTATTTGCCAACCCCTTTTTTTCTGTAAATGTAAATATTTCAGGATTTATTCTAATACCAATGTGTAGGTATACCTCGTAGGTTAGGTTTGTTTTTATAAAAACCCTTTATTTTGGACTGCTGATGACTAATATAGAGAAAGCGAAAGTTGTATGTCTCGACCGGTGCACCTGGTGTTCCATAGCCTCTATCTATCCCATTGGGAGACAAGCGTAGGGTATGTACGGATGTTTCTTGTCGTTCTACCATTAAACGCAAATATACCTATGTTTTTACCCCGGAAGTTGTATGATAATGTATGACATTTATGCACGAAGTGTCTGTCGGTCCGTCGCTGTGATAAACCGACGTTACAGTTACCGGAACAGGTACAAATAACGCGTGCGTGATCACAGCCAACTGGCACAGTTGAACCATTATAGTATTAAAATATGTTTAATAGTTATATGTTAACCTTATTCATAAACACACAATTAACCTATTTTAGTTTATCTCAGATAACGATAAAGCATATATCTACTACACTTTAGCCATTACGCGCTTATGAAAAAGATGGAAATAATATACTAGTTTTTAAACAAAACTTTATTGATTTGTCATATTCGACCGTTTCGATTCCAGATTAAGACAGACGAATTTTCAACAATCCATAAATGCAGTATTGAAGCTTTTCTAAAAACAAGCATCTTGCGTAGAATCTGCTATTTCCAATATTTAAGACATCCATGTGGTGTTCATTTTCAGATTGTGACTTTTTTGATACTGGCTGGTTGATATTGTAACATTTGTAACTGTAATGTTTTTTTTTTATTCCAAAAACACACTATGCAAGCACTTGAGTACAAACTGTCATTTAATTGAAGATTGGCGTAGCTGCACCAGATAGGCTGTTCCAACGTTATATAGGTTTAAATATTGTGTAAAAACATATTTAAATGAGAAATGTATGCATGAGTTCTTGCTACTTAGAAGTAAAAAAAAATACTTTATTTTTTATGTAATTTAGTGCTAAATGTTTCCGAAAATGTTCTCAGTAATTTCTTGAGCATTTTAAAATATCTAGGAATGTCCTGTACCTTTGCACATTGCTATGAGTGCGTAGCGTTCGCCGCCGACGCTGCGGTGAAATTTCGACCTTAAATATAGAGGTTTATATTATTCTATCAAAACAACATAAAACCTGATCCTTTGAAGTCGAAAAACGTTTACCATTTGGGTTTATACTCGTACATATTTGATCCAAATCAATCAGTTTACAAGGATATTACAAGAAATCCGACGGAACAAAGGATTGAAAAGAGATTCGTCGATCACATTTAAATTAAATATGAAGGTATGTGGAATTGCCTTTAATTTGTCAATCAATTTCAATATTTATATTTGTTTTGATTAAATACAGACGCATGAGTATGTTAAAATTTTGAGACCTAATACCGAACAATCGATAAATAAAACATGTTCTTGATAAGTATAGGTGTGCAACCGTGCAAGCAAAACATGGAAAAAAAAACAACGAAGCCGCCTACAATGTTATACATTTACATATATAGAGGCATTACAGAATTAGGTTTATAAAGAAGAACAGCAGTGGATTTTACATAGCAATTGTTGCCAGTTGTCTGCAAATACAGCGACATCTTGGATCTGCGAAACAAACTCATTGAGGAGCATCTGTGCGTGAGTGTTGGGTGCGTTACCGGCGCGCTGCGCGCGCGACGGCGGCGCGCCGCGAACAACCGGCGGTGGCGGCGCCCCGCGCGGGAGTAGCGCTCCGGTACAAATAGTCAGAATTTCATTTTAATATTAGCAAGGAGTCCTCACTTTAGCTTATGTGAGTTTTTTTTGACACACGTACGTAAAGAAGAATTTACAACCTTTCGTGAAAAATTTACTAATGTTGAAAACCACATCACTATCTGTTTCGAGGTTTAGGAAGATTTAGCGGATGGATATACCTACAGAAATAATCCTAGAAGCGACTTTGTTGTTTGCTATGTTTTATTAAAAAAGATAAAGAAGATACCTAATTAGGCAGTAGTAACAAAAACGGAAACCTACCGTTTGGCCGAAATGTTTGCCAAATGTATCCCTTCCCAACATTTTCATTTGCCAATCCATTTTTCCCCCTAACTGTGAATATTCCGGGATCTATTTGAGTCCCATCGTGTAGAACACTATAAGTTAGGTTAGGTTAGTTTTTATAAAATCAGTAAATATTTACGTTTACTTACGTAAAACAAAGTGGGCAAATGAAGCAGTTGGGAAACGACGTTACATTTGGCAAACATATTTGGCCGAAACACGGGTAACCCCCTAACACCTAGATAATAAATAGGAAAGTGATAATTTTAACCATCAGACCTTTTATTTGGAAATTTGAAAAATTGGTTCTAAGTTGCTTAACACTAAAATACTTTCCCCAAAAATCCAAAATGCCGGATATTTTGCAGCTGATTGTCACCACTGTATAGACTCTAAACAAACCTGAAACTATTGCTCGTAAATCTAGACGAAAAAGGATTTGAAATGAAAGTTTAGAATAAAACGATTTTAATGTCTATAGACAAAGTTCGTTTGCTCCGTCGACGGGACATTGGTCTAGACTTTGCACAATTTTCAAAGTAATTAAAGAACTATTAATTGAGTTGGTATTTTGACATGCAATGCAAACTTATATAGTTTTTTTTTTCATAAGATTAATAAAATTAACTACACTACTAAGATCACATTGTCATTTTAAATTGACGAGGAGTTGAATATGAATAGGAGGTGAATGTTTTATTTCAATTATTTTTAGGGATACGTAACAAAATGATAAACCTTTAAAAAAAAAGTGTTCTGTTGGCTTTACATAGATCCCAAGACCAATTGTGACGAGATTTAAATTTAAATTTAAATCACACATACTTAACAAAAAAACTCATCACTAAAGTCGGTGGACAATTAAAAGACCTCAGTAAAATACACACATAAAAACATGTAGACAAATTAAGAACCTCGTCCTTTTTTGAAGTCGGTATTATAAATAATAGTTTTAGTGAGACTAAGTCTGTTGATGAGACAGCTGATTTTTCAGCAACAAGAAAAACTATTAACTTGAATTTTGACAAAGTTGTATCACTTGCTTGCCCGCATCTAGCCAACGTATAAAAAAATGGGTTTATTAATTGGGGGCTGCAAAACAAAACTCAGATTATAACAGTAAATAGGTTAACAACTTTACAGATTTCATCAAACTGATTCTAGTAAGTATTTTGTCGTAAATACGGAACCCTCGGTGCGTGAGTCTGACTTGTATTTGACCGGTTTTAAAAATAAAAGGCCACTTGTCAAAGCCTTTAGCTCTAATACCATCACAAACTTTAAAATAATTTTCTGACAAAAATAAAAAAAATCGGGACAAGCTTTTGTTGGTAGGCAACACGGGTACTTTCTTTTGCAAAATCTTTAAGGATAGCGGATATCCTGTCGCCACCTTCCAACTCCATCATCAGATCAGCAATTTAAAACCATTGCATTGTCATCGGGTTTACATAATTATGGTCCGAATTTCAACCCATTCCGTTGACATACATACATACATAGCAAGTTAAATACACGCTTGTAAAAACCAGTTTGAAGGACAAGTACTTGTATCATTCAACCAGCGTTAAAATGCAAGCGTTGCAATGAGAGCACTTAACTTTCTTATTGAACTAAAACGACGATTTTAGCTCAAAAGCTTAAAAAAATCTAGAATTCGAGTAGGTATTACGTGATATTGGAAATCCGGGACAGGGTTAGGTCAATAGACTTAGCAGATGAGCTTGAGATGGGATGACGTAACTGGATCGTTCGGTCGAGAGACTGATTGGTTCGGAAACCTGGGCTGAAACATTGACCGTTCAAGTATAAAATGTTGTAAAAGTTAGGGTGGTTATGGAAGTTTGAAACATTTTTGGTATATTATTTTTGATCGAACTGAAAGTGTTTTAGAGTGATTAGATGTAACAATACACGGTGACATCAATTTGTGACTTTAATGTGGTACCCAGCCTAGGTTCAAAGTCAATCTGACATTCTATAACAATAAGGTTTAGTTTCCTTTTTGTTTTTTTTGCCCCGCGGCGACTTGAACAGCTACTACCGCGGGAATATGGCGTTTCCACGTCATAATTTCGCCAGTGTCAAATATATATAAGTATAAATCAACATAGCAATAAAACACAATCCAATCTTCTCTAGGAAGATTGGTGGCAACGTTGTATACGGTTATATGTAGGACAGAGGCCAAGATAGTTTTAACCTCTGTACCACTGCGAGTCCACTTGAAACGAGAAGTAAGATGCCAGGATACACGAAATAAGTCCAAGTCTTCTATCACTGTGCAACACAAAGGCATTAAAAGTACAAACCAACAAAAAAGAACTTTGAACACTTAAATACACAAAAATAAAAAATAAAACAAATTACACATCCGCCATCTTTTGACGTTGCAAATGGCCGCCTTAGTTTTCTTTTATAGGTTACAAATGACTTGGCATCTCTAATGACATTGACGACTTCAAGCATATTTTTTTTATAATTTAGTCCCAAATAGGTACTTAGGGTTCCGTAGCCAAATGGCAAAAAACGGAACCCTTATAGATTCGTCATGTCTGTCCGTCCGTCTGTCCGTCCGTATGTCACAGCCACTTTATTCCGTAACTATAAGAGCTATACTATGGAAACTTTGTAAGTAGATGTATTCGGTGAACCGCATTAAGATTTTCATACAAAAATAGAAAAAAAACAATAAATTTTTGGGGTTCCCCATACTTAGAACTGAAAGCGTTTTTTTTTTTCATCAAACCCATACGTGTGGGGTGTCTATGGATAGGTCTTCAAAAATGATATTGAGGTTTCTAATATATTTTTTGTCTAAACTGAACAGTTTGCGCGAGAGACGCTTCCAAAGTGGAAAAATGTGTGTCCCCCCCCCCCCCTACTTCTAAAATAAGGGAACGATAAATGTAAAAATAATATATGATGTACATTACCATGCAAACTTCCACCGAAAATTGGTTTGAACGAGATCTAATAATTAGTTTTTTTTAATACGTTATGAATCGTAAACCGCATTTTACCTTTCATTCAATCAACTCCAATATAATAAAGAATAAAGAAAAACATTTACTTAGATGTATAGTGGTACGGAACCCTACGTGCGCGAGTCCGACTCGCACTTGGCCGGTTTTTTTTTAAATAGCTCTTATCCATTTGTGACGCTAAGTAGCTGCCATACTCAAATTAATTTTCGTTCCTATTCGTGTTACGTACCTACTATGTTTTATTCAATTCAACTTTAGTCTTTATTGTCATTGAAACCTTTTACCTAAAACAAAACAAAACGCTTTTATAATCATTTCATTAAATATACGTCACGAAAGGAAAACCATAACAAAATAAATAAGGCAACGTTTCGTTATTTCTGCCCCGACATTCATTGTTATAAATATATCTGAAACCCCGCCAAGATATATCCTTTGTAATGATTTTATACCAGCTCCTGTTTATGAGCCGGGGTTTAATTAAATTTATTACGAACATACAAACTGTCAGTTTTCGCAAATTTATGCTTTTCATTTCCGATTTTCTTTTTGTTTTATATATTGTTTACTGCTCGTGTTGATATTTCAGTTTTATGGCAGGATAATACTTTCTTAAAAGAAAAACATGAGTTGAACGAGACTTAATTTTTTAGTTTTAGTTTCTAAATATTTAGAATTTATTGTATTAATCCGAAAATTAAATAGGACCACCGTAATATACACTAACAATTATGGGATCCTAGTGAAAACGGGTATGTCTTCTGAAGATGAAAGCGGAAAAAGGGTTTAAGTCTAGTCTCCGTTCATGTTCTTACCCTTTTTTAAAACGAGTTAAGTCAAGTTGTACCCTTTTTCACTATGACCCTAGAATTATATATAATTCTTTTTTTTATGACAAGGAAAAGATAAACGAGCAGACAGGCCGACTGATGGTAAGTAGAATCTGTGACGGCTGTGACCAATACAGATTTGCATTCTCAAGACTGCAAGCCTAAGACCGCTAATGCGTTGCCAACCCTGAGGACTAAGATGGAATGCCTCTATGCTAGTGATTTTACCGGTTGTCATACCAAACACAAGAATGCAAACACTGATGCTTGCCGGTACGTTAAATGGTGAAAAAGCGCTGAAAACCTTTTGACGATGTGGTTAATCTAGCTGTTGGTAGTGAATAGTGACCCTTCCGAACGAAACTAGCGATCCTGGGCTCGATTCCCAGTATTACCATTGCATTTATTTATCTAACTTGTCATTATTATTTAATACATAACTAAGTTTTCGAGTATGAGATTGTGGTAATCGAACAATAACCAAAGATTTAAAGGAAAAGCATGTACAAATAACCTTTTCCTCAGGGATACAAAATGTACCTACTCTGTTCTTACATCCAATAAAATCCTTATTTCTACCGAAATTGATTCCCCCAAGAAATTGAACATAAATATTTAATTCAAAGTAAAACTATGTTATTATTTCTCTTTGTTATCCAGAGTAGAATAGTGGATGTAAGCGTATAATTGGATAACCTATTTAATTTCAATTATTTCCCAAAGGGCCGGCTAGTAATTGATCGATTCATCCGGTTAATAATTCCCTTTAATCTCGAAGGTTATTAAATTGAAAATTTTATAAGCAATTTGGATAGATAAGCTGTTATTGACCGAACGAAATTATGTTTCAGCGTATACCAGGATATATGACTTTTTCTGTTTGTTCGACGATAACGTTTGTTTTGATCCAAACTTAATAAATTTGGTACAAAAGTACAGCTTACGGTCCCTGGTTTGACCTACGGTAAGGGCTAAGATTTGGATTTCTTGTTATGTTCCTAAAAAGTATTTACACTAATTTATGAGTGTCGTTGTAAAATACCAACGACAATATGTAGACTATATTATATATTCTTAAACCCTAATTTCACTTGAAAATTGGAAACCCTGGCAACAGCATACCATTATTGAAGTTGCTACCGGCATGTTATCGGGTGCCTTCATTCAATTCCCGTGAAAGCCTTCAAGGCGCTAACGACACCCCAATACCTGGTGACTCCATCTGAAAAGCTTTCAAATGGCATGTGTACGTTTTGTGGAACGTTAAGACTCATTTGGGCTAGTCCACACATTTAAAGCCGCTTAGCGAGCTATGAAAAGACCTATGTTAAGAATAATAAAACTTACTCTGAAGGATCGAATTCGCAACGAGGTAAGCCTACGGAGATACCTAAGGTCATCGACGTGGCTCATCGAATTAACCAGATGAATTAGCAATGGGCCGGCCATATAATAATAGTATCAGAATAATCGCTCAAAATTTCAAGCCTAGGGTCCGTGCCAATTGAAAATGCGAAAGATGTAAACACAAGTCACAACCAAACGAACAAATTCACCATTATTACTCGATAATCACGTGTTTTTAAAGATCAGGTGTGGTCTTAGCAATGATTTATACGCATGAACTTTAATTTCACATTAAATTTAAGATTAAAAATACTATACTATTCTTAGTTTTGACACATTTTCCTGCTCAAGCTACGCTTGAATATTTTTATTTTTTTTGTTTTATGTTAAATTCATTGTTTTATATAATGCTAGGTTAAGCTTTATAATTGTATAATATCATAAGTAGTATAGCGTTTCTTCTCAGCAGTGGTCTCTTGCGAAGCGCTGGTAGATTTTTGACGTGTAAAAATGCCCGTGCGGCCTACTTACTGAATAAACATCTTTTAACTTTTTTTTTTATGAATCTTTAGTTTTTGTAAAAATAAAAACACGCTTAATTAATATTTGAGGTTATGCGTCAAACAGTACTAATGTGTTTACATCTTTGGCAATTTCAATTGAAACCTACTATAGTTCCAACGGTTTTGGCTGTGAATTGATCGATCAGTCAGCCAGTCCGTTTCTTGTTTTATATATACTTAAACATACGAGTAAATATGAATACACAATTTCCACGCCTTGTGGCATAATTGGAAATGCATCGGTTCAGATAGCCAGAGCAAGTAAGGCTCGCGTGATGAAGATGAATGGATAAACTTTTAAACGGACTGTGCGGCTAGCACAAGTTGCCGTCGCTCGAATCTCCCTTTCCATCTAGTCAGTAACGATAGAGACGCACTGAGCGATAGGCGAGAAAATAAAACTTGTGCTACCCCCCCTTCTGGACCTCTGTTTCACTTTGTTATGATGTATTATGTCTTGTTTTTTTTTTTTTTTATTGTACAAGATTAAAAATAAAATAATAAAAAAAGATGTTTATTCAGTAAGTAGGCCGTAGATCGCACGGGGACTTTGGCACGACAAAAATCTACCAGCGCTTCGGAACAGACCACTGCTGAGAAGAATCGCCGCAAGAAACTCAACAGTCAGTCGTTTTTTTAATCCTGCTAATAATACAATTATAAAACTTAACCTTGCATTATATAAAACAATTAATGTAACATAAAATAAAAAAATAATATAATTCAAAACTTAGAATTTTCCAAAGGACTAATAAGTAGTAGTAATAAAAAAAAAACATAACACTAGTAATACCTAACTACTCGTATAATCAAATATAACAAGAACATAAGTGAACTTATCCCTGTATGGGTTTTCTTCCAGCTAACCTTAGCCGAGTAACCCAACTTCAATTCCGGGTTTGGGCAAAATGCCAAGAAATTATTTTGGGACTACGTTAATTAATGTTTGTTGTCTCATCCTCTTTAAAATATTAATTTATGGGAAGGTCCCGCGGCCTATGTATGTTTCACGTAAAGTAACATAACCTTTCGTTTTTTAACCAATAATAACAAAACGATAGCAATATAGTTACAAATAAGGTCCAGAATATGTTTGCTGCCATAGCGATTATTTAATAAAAGCATTTTTTTTAAATACGCTGAAATGTTACTAACGAACAGGCCGCTCGACAGACTAGAGCCTTTTGGCCAGGAGTTAAAATGGCTATAAAATGTAAAAGAATGTGTAAAATATTCTCAAGCTTTTCTATTTTAAGTAGTCAACTAATTTAATTAAAATAAATAAATAAATATCAGGTAAAAATGTCAGACCAATTCACTTAGTCCCAAACTAAACTGTAGGCTTGTGCTATGGGGACTAGACCACGATATAAATACTTATATAGAGCAATATATACTCAAATACATAGAAAACATCCATGACTCCGGAACAAATATTCAAGCTCATCACACGAATACCTGCCCTTACCAGGATTTCAACCCAGGACCGCTAGCTTTTTAGGCAGGGGCACTATTAACTAGGCCAACGCGTCGTCAATTTGCCTTAGCTTCATTTTTATTCACACTTCAAGAATATTACGTACCAAGTTAAACCAGCTTATCAAAATAAAACGCTAACAATTTCATTTTCCCAGCGACAAGCAAACGTTTAAGAAAATAGGCGAAAGGCCAAGCCGTGAATCATGTCCTTAACAAAAATCTTAACAAGTGTCATGCCGTATCAGACCAGCAAAGGGAAAGCTTAAAATCCTCTTTTTCTTTTTTCGTTTGACAAAAGTCGCCCTTAGGTCGTTATCACGCGAAACTTGCTCCCTGGTAATTGTTTTCAATTCCTATCCTTATTTTTTTGCTTTTTCCTCGCAGGCCTTTGTTTGGTTAAAATCTGGATCATTACGCTCCGGCTCTATGGGAGATAACATGTATTTTTCTGGCGTTAATTTTTTGTGCGCGAAATAATAAAAATGCAACTTGGTGCGGGAAAAGTCACATTTTTATCCCTTGAACTGAAGCGATCAGAGTCATTGGTACAAGTCGGGAGACTTGGTCCGTTGTATTTCTTAACTTTATTGGGTGTATTTTAAAACATTTAGCATACTTTACGAAGAACAAGAGTAAAAATTGATCGAAATGTGCTTTTTGCCTGGAAAATAGTGGCATTAAAAATTTGCAAAAATGGTGTATTATATTTCATAATCTACAAACAAATGCCATCTAGCATGAAGTCAACTTATATCTTTAAATTTATGTTTAGAACTAAAACTAAAAACTAAAAATCGATGATGAAGAAGCAATACCTCCTATCTATTGCGGAACTAAATAATCCTAACTTCATAATGACTATGTAGTTATTATTTGACTAATTATTTGGTAACGTAACTTAATATATTTTGATATGAGGTTTTGCTTCTCCATCATCGGTATGTCAGTTGGGATATCTTAGTCCTTTGGGTTGGCAACGCGTTTGTAGTCCTACGAATGCAAGAGTTAAAGGATGACAGATCCCACTCACCATCAGGGCCTATCCTAATAGTTAAAACAATTATGTTGCTTTTGATAATAATTAGAATATAATAATTACTCGATTAAAACTTAATTATAATAACAAATCCTGATAAGCATTGAGGAAACCAATTTTCCCGAATGATGTTAACATTTCCATATGTATTAAGAATCATAATCTTATTACAAATATTCAATGTTAATACGAAAACCAACTTACGACACCAAATTTTCAGGACGTTAACAAAATTCAAAGCGAAATTCTACAAAAATCAACGATCCAAATCCCAAATTCGATAATACGCGACACAACTAAGCGGACGCACGGACGGCTCGTTAGATAAACGACTTTTTGCCAACGTAACAAAAGGTAACAGGCGATAAGGATCGCCGGCCCGACCATTGTTCGTTACGTTACCTTTAAATCTCCCGTTACTGTAAAAGATTTACCTTCCCGTCTTGCCCGTGACGCTGTTTTTCTTCGACTGAAAAATTGGCGCAATTTACAAGGGCTGTAAATATTAGGTGAATTTGGAAAGGTTCAGTGGAGATTTTGAGGTTATTTTTCTTAAGTAATCTTGCGTTTTGATGTTGTTAAAATTAAATGTTTTTTTATTCCGTGTCGATGAAATTTCTGCAATAATACCAAAGAAGGCGGTTGACGCAGTGTAGGTACTTGTAGTAGTGAAACCACTCTATATACACCGTGTTTTTTTTGATTTACGATAACTTCGGCATATTACTAGGTATATCTATAGAAACTAATTGGTAGATTAGATTTTTAAATATTGCAAAAAAAAAAATTTTTTTAGTTTAGAACAAAATAATGAAATCTTTTATCTTTGGTCATTCGAAAAGGGCCTTTAGAGTTACCTAGCTAATAATCAGTGTCAAATACGTCTATGTTGGCGTGACATACACACACAAGTAAAGATAACACTTGACAGGTACAAGTCACTTTAGATTGACGCGTATACAAACCTAACAATTGGAAACTCTTTACTCATACGTATTAAAAGAAAATTGTTGTTAGCAATTAAGAGCCTTTTACACTAGTTTAACGTGATTAACTGATTAAATTTAAAAATTAAATATCTTTAAAACCGTTAGACTTATCATTTGTCTGTCTTCGGGAAATTAACTTTGTTTGACCTAAAGAACGTTCCCTTAAAGTTATCGTAAATCAAAAAAAACACGGTGTATACTGCGGGGCTGGATAAGTAGCCATCGAATACGAACGCTAGCGTTTGGTGATCACCTGACACTAACAAAAATGCATGGAATTGACGTAAGTCACGTGATATATCACTCGTTACAACTGACACCCTGTAATGTGATCACTATCACTCGCGCTAATCGAATAGTAATAGTTTTGACGTTCTGTCTGTCGCTACGCGGTACTATTTTGACTGGGTGAATTCAACACGAGCACTATCACGATACAAACGTCGGTATCTAAGGGCAACTTGGCTAGCCTTTTCATTTTGGATGATAGGTGATCACCAAATGCAAGCGTTTGTATTCGATGCAATTCTCTAGTCCCACTATTAATAACCACAATAAAAAAAACATACGCCCTCATTAGTAAACCTATGTTTGTCAAAGTATTATTTATCTTTGTCCTGTTAAAGGACCAATGTCTCAGTCGTCTAAGGGGACCCCTAATGCTTGCTAGAGATAAATAATGAAGAATCTACAGTCACTGGACTTCAAATCTCCAATGCCAATAAGCTCACAGACAATATTTGCTTATAGTTCTTAGAGTGATTGCAAATCAAATAAGAAAAAAAAATCTCCGGAAATCGAAGAGTTAGGAAAATAATGAGAACAAACGGAGTCGCTAGATTATGCTGGTAATAAATGCAGGTACGTCGTCTCTTTCTGTAGTACGAACATATTTTTGAAATAAGTTACACTACGACTACCAAATAAATGTATTTTATTCAAAAGTAGTCAATCAAATGTAATATTTATTTTTGTAATGGAGCATTTTTATTTATTTTCATTTTATTTACTGGCGTTTATAAAATTGTTTTTTATGGCATATAGAAGGCAAACGAGCACACAGGCCACCTGATGGTAAGCGGAAACTGTGAGACATAGACATTCGCATTCACAAGACTGCAAGCCAATGCAAAGACTGCCAATGCGTTGCCAACACGGAGGACTAAGATGGAATGCCTCTATGCTAGTCATTACAACGGCTGTCTTATCCCCGAACCGGAACACATCAAGGCGAACACTGCTGTTTGGCGGTAGTTTAATGGTGGTAGCGATCCGGACGGACCCTGCACAAGGTCCTAGCACCCGCCAAATATAAAGTTTATAAAGTTAATTTAATGCTCTTTCAACTAAACATCTAAAGTCACAAGTACAAAACAAACAGCGCAATCCGCAAAAAAGTGTTCGCGTATTTTTAAATTTAAATCAAAATAAAAGTATCAAAAAACCTCCATAAATTTCACTCACAGTGAAATGCTGGATTCCTTTTAGCTTTTTTAAAGTTGCCTTATCGTTGTTACTGGCAGGAATAGCGGGTGAACGTTTTATGTTCATTTTTAATTGTTTTTAGGGATCCGTGTGGATACAGGTTCACTTATATTTTATTTTTATTTATGATCCTTTCATAGTTATACAAGACATTACTTTAAACAACATTGAGCTGGATTTACAGCGGTTTTTTTTGAGTTGCACTTATCCTTAATCTAATATTAACGCCTTTTTTGCCTTCCTTAACTTTATCTTCTCATTACACCCTTCATACTTTGTAATATAAACAACCAGATTAGTTTAAATGATTACTTACCTGATAAGATTTTTAAAGTACCAATTGAATAATCTAAATCTAATGCACGCCTTTAAATATGTTTTGTACGTTCTGACGGAAAAACTTCAACTCGCCGTTTAATAAATTCTGCGGCGAGTTGAAAAGTGATACGCTAAAGAGGATCACATCAAAAGTTTAAATATGATTCATCTTTTTTGCGATAAGTAACAAAAACAAGCCGTATTAGCCCTTAATAACTACCAAAAAGATAAGAAAGGAAGTTGTCCGTTTTTATCCTCTTTTTAACTTTTTTAACGTCATATCAAGTACAAAAGTCGTTACTCACACCACACGCCAATGACAGTTTGAAACTAGAACTATGTCAACTTTGATTTAAAGTGCCTAAGATCTATCTTCCACTGGCAACCAACTGGAAATATCCGTTAGTGGCATGAAAAGGGTTTAATTTTTTCACTTTACTAACCTCAAAAACATTCATACTTTAAAAGTTATCTACGGAACCTCCAAGAAATTGTTATCTGGCCTGCGTACATTTTAAAACCATGTTTTATTTTCTGCTAGAGCAATAAAATTGTGACTGAAAAGAACAGATTGAAATAATGTTATCCTCTGGTTTTTAACGTCTGCATTTCAATTGTGGTATTCGATTGTATTCTTTTCAATAACAGCGTCGTGTAATTAATTGATTTATTGCACTTACGTTGTTTGTAAGGGTTTTGAGAGGATTTAACCGTGATGTTGGTTTGTTTTTTACTACAAGTATAATGTTAATTAAGGAAAATTAAGTGAATTTCAAAAATAATGTACACAGATAAAAGCTCAATAAGTCGATGATTTTTTTTCATCACGTGACTAAAACTAACTATACTAACTACACTAGATAACTATAAGTATATGGAACTTGACTTTTGAATAATCATCATCATCATCATTATCAGCCGTAAGACGTCCACTGCTGGACAAAGGCCTTCCCCAAGGTTTTCCACAACGAAAAATATTGATTATTAATTATTTTTATTTTTATTTTATTTTATTTCTTGCTTTTTTGTTTAATGTTCTTCGTTGTGTTGACTTTTACCTATTATTATTATTAATTCTATTTCTGACGACCTCAATGTAACTGCATATAATTTGACATGTGATGTAATTTATTCTGTGTTATATTGAGTAATAAAATCTGAATCTGAATATGAATCTGATGATTGTACAAAATACTACTTATTACTACTACTTATTACTCCATATGAAAATTCTTAGTTTTGTCACATTTTCCTACTCAAGCTACGCTTGAATATTTATTTTTTATTTTTTGTTTTATGTTAAATTCATTGTTTTATATAATGCTAGGTTAAGCTTTATAATTGTATAATATCATAAGTAGTACTTAAAAAAAAAAGACTGTCTGTTGAGTTTCTTGCGGCGTTTCTTCTCAGCAGTCTGTGGTCTCTTGCGAAGCGCTGGTAGATTTTTGAAGTGTAAAAGTGCCCGTGCGGCCTACTTACTGAATAAACATCTTTTATCTTTTTTTATCTTTTAAATGAAATAAAGTTAACGTTGTATCAATTAAGTCCTTGTGTACTATTAGCACACAAAACAGAATCACAGGCATGTAGTTAAACCTGAATACTTACGCAAAGCCTGTAACGTGAAAATGGTTGCAAATTAAGGTTTAAAAAACTAAGTAAAATTTTACACTCTGTGGGGTAGCCGTTACAAAGTGGACGGACTTTTTAGTGGTTGTAGGACTTTCCGGACATCCAGATCGCTACCACCATCGTATCCTTTCACCTAACACCAAGTAGCAGTTTTCAATTTTTTCGTTTCAGTGTGGGGATAAGACGACAGGTCAAATTGCTAGCATAGAGGCATTCCATCTTAGTCCTCAGGGTTGGCAACGCATTTTTAGTTCTGAGAATTTAAACGTCTATGGATCTCAATTCCAACTTACCACCAGGTGGGCTCGTTAGCCTTCTAATTATAAATAAAATAAATAATTATCAGGGGGCAATGTCATACCAATTGACCTAGTCCCGAACTAAGCTCTAGGCTTGTACTATGGGTACTAGAGAACGATAATGTATATAGCGAAATATATACTTAAATACATAGAAAACATCAATGAATCAGGAACAAATATTCGCGTTCATCACAAAAACATCTGCACTTACCGGGATTTGTACCCAGGACCGCTAGCTTCGTAGGCAGGGTCACTAACAACTAGCTTAGCACGTCGTTTGCCATAAAAAATACTACCTTGTGAAGATTGCAGAAATCTCCTGGATATCGGTTGCAACTGATCATTTCCCCTTATCATTTAAATGCGGACAGACAGACAGATGAATATCGCAAAACTATAAGAACTCGTAGTTTGACTGCGGAACCCTCAAAATAATTTCGTGGTTTATACTGAATCGAACGAGAGCATCTAATAGCTTTTGAAAATCCTTACAAAACACCAATTTTATACCCTAGTAACAAGAAAACAACGTCTAAGTCTTTGAACTTAACTTATACTTCACCATACACCCAAATAGTTCCAAGAATCGTAAGAAATATGAGGAATATTGAAGAAAAAGGTCAGAGTAACTCGCGTTTGTCCTAAGTTTATTTTTATCTCCGCCCGGACCCTCGCAAAACAAATTTCATGAATAAATTTAACCTTTGTAAACAAATCGAGCAAGCCATATTAAATTAAGGGAAGCAGAGGAATGCTATGAAGTAGAATGTTTACAAATACAGGATAAAATGCTGGAGATATAATAGTTTGCAAATTCAGGAAGGCTTGTGGAACGCATAAAGTTACATACATACATTAATTAAATCACGCCTGTTTCCCAGAGGGCTAGGCAGAGACCACTTCTTTCTTTGCTACGATCCTGACAAATCTCTTCGTCATTATAAAATGGTTCGTCATTATTGTTTGTTCTTAAATCTTTAACGCGTAACATCCTTTTAGGCTGAAATTACAGAATTTAATAAACATATTGTGACGAAGTAAGGTTACATTTATTTTTTCTATGTTTTAAAAAAACTATTGTTGAAATCATTCTCGCCCGAGTGATTTTTGAAGAAACAGTACTTATTTTATAGCCATAAAAGGGAGAACGGCCAATAGACCACCTGATGGTAAGCAGTAACCGCCGCTCATAAACAACAAGCAACGATACTGACATAGCCAAGTTGCTGCCGTTCAGTGAATACTCTTTTCAAGCCACTGGCAAGTGCAGCGTGGGACGACCGTGGGAACTCGGCGGATGCATTGGAACGTTCTATTTGAAATATAAACTAAAATAATGATGATGACGATGATGTGAGTATACAAGTATACTCTTACACAATTAGTTTATTGATAGTAAGACCTTGCGCTTGTGTGTTCTGTGGTCCAGATAAGATAACCACTGGTATTACTAACAATGCATTACTACTGCGTCCTCAAGGCTGCAGTCTTTAAATTGAAGTCTTGCGAATGCTAATGTCTATGAGTCTTAGACCCTTCTTACCATTTATTTATGTATTTATTTATTTATTTATTATTGAACAAGAACGGTTTACACCAATTACACTTTCCAACAACCTTCACACACGCTCTTTCTCACACATTAAACACTCATTTATTCACTAAAATTCAATACAAACCTTCTTACCGCATCTCACAGTACGCACGACCAGTGGTCAACAAAAATACCATATGTCTCTTACAGTCTTCATATAGCCATTTCTTTCTCATTATAATAAAAATACAGTCGAGCTTGAGTCGTGCTATAATTTAGATTAATTTGATGCTTAAAACCTTTGTCCTTCTCTTGATATTTCAAGCGTCTTGATTACTGCTTTCGGAACAACTCAAGATTGACCCAATATACACTCGCGGACAAATAATACGGGTCAGAGTGCGTTTTTCATACAAACGAGGCTATTTCGAAGCCTTGGTTAATCGCCAGGGGTTGTTTTGAGTGAGTTTTAATGGTGGATACTGCGAGGTTCAATAGAGGAGGTCAAAAGTTCTTAAGATACCTAACTGATCGCACAATCAGTTAACATCACAGCGGGAGAGTTTGGGTCAGCACTTGGATTTCCTTACATTTTATTGTCATTTTAGATGTTTTTCTGAACATGCACTATTTCGGCGTTAACCGCAGATTCATTCAGTTGGGTATCCTAGGCACTCATCATATTTCACTAAAAGCATTCCCTGGCGAGGAACCAAGGCTTCGAAATAACCTCTTTAGTATGAAAAACGCACTCTGACCCGTTTTATTAGTCCGCGAGTGTAGTAATGGTGCGTTTACAATCTTCGACGGCACGGCCCAATATCTTATTTTAGGTACAATGTCGCAACCATGTTGCATCGCAGCAAAGCAGTTAGAGCAACTAAGTTATCGAGAATGTCGTGTGTTGTAATAAAAATATTTTTAATTCCGCAACGCTCAGATCGTATTAATAAGTCGCTTTTATTTTAACCTCTTAACCGTAAGGCAGTATTGTTCACATTGTTGTGTTCGAGTGTGGGTGAGGCATTCTATCAGTTCTCAGAGTTGGCAAACATTGGCATTCTTAGGTGTATTCTAGAGATTTGAGTCTTGAGAATGCAAACGTCCTTACGTACCACACCATCAGATGGACTGTGTACTCTCTATGCATATAAAAAACACGTATTTACCTTTGCTTACGTTGTAATTGTTAAAAAAGCTTTGGAAATGCTGGAACTAAGGATATAAGGATGTTCAATAAAAGGAGAGGTCCATAACAATTAAACAAACATTGATAATATTACCTGTTTATTTCTA
The DNA here is from genome assembly GCA_923062465.1 of Acleris sparsana. Taxonomy (NCBI): domain Eukaryota; kingdom Metazoa; phylum Arthropoda; class Insecta; order Lepidoptera; family Tortricidae; genus Acleris; species Acleris sparsana. The sequence continues at coordinate 3,600,936 of OV281302.1, read as the reverse complement.
AACCAAAAAATGAAATGATTTTTTTTTCCTCAGTTTTAACACATCAGAGATCGTATATATTATCGAAACCTAAATGAAACTGAGGCCCTTACTTTAAAATTCGAAGTTTGATGTTACTGTCACTCGTCACTCGAGACTAAATCGAGAGAAAGGGATGGAGCTGAACTAATTTCGAACTTCGGTTTTCAAAGTAGTCTCAGGTAGTGAAAGGGACAAAAATATGTGAAACAAGTAGCTCTTACAAACTTTGATGTCCTCGCAAATCTCGCAATACTCTTCTTAGAGCCACTGAACTGCTTAGAAGTAATTGAATCGTGATATAGCAAACAATGTTATTTTTTAAAGTTTAATAATAAACCGGACAAGGTCATGTCGAAACATGCTCGGTGAAGGGTTCCAACATAATTACTATAAACAGAGTAAACTCAAAAAACAACAAGTATGAAGATTTGACTGTAGGTTTAGGACAATGTACTTGTCAAGCACATTAATTGTTGGGCTACTATGGAACCCTGTCATAATGACAGCGTCAAGTCACATTACAGAAATTACGCTAAAATTAATGATTAACGTTATGCGAGAGGGTTTCCTTAGTGGTTCTTCAATTAGAGTCCTTGACCGTACCTAACTCTAGCGAAAATGTTCCTTTTGAGTTGAATATTTCCGAAACGGTCGAAGAACCTAAATTGATAATACCAATTATACCTCACTCGATGTGATAACGTAAAAAAACCTTTGCTATACGTATGGGAGGCATCCGAAAAAATACAATATTTTATTTTACAACTTCGTCCGCGAAATTTCAAACTAGCTGTGTAGTACCAAAAGTATCTGAGGTAAACCACGGACAGATGGACAGACGGACAGATAGAAATGGCGGCACTACAAGGGTTCCTTGTTTACTAAAAAAACCTAACATTTATTCCCTAATTTATAACATTATTCATTACTATCTAAATTATAATAATTATAGAACTTCACCAGGTTTTATGCAGAATCGGAAATTTTTAGTTAAATTCTATGATCACAAGATTAGGACCTCTATTCTACAGAGTAAAACCATATAGCTTTTGAATTGCTATCATAGCGTTGACAATACGATCATATAAAGAATAATAGAGGTCTAGGTGCAGTGTGACACATTTTAGTTTTCTTGCTGAAGTCTTGGTTTTTTCTTTAGGCAAGGTTATGAAATATAAAGCCTTTAAGCATTATTATTAATTATTTACAATCACATTACTTATTTCCTACAAACATTGAGCAAATTTTTTACAAAAGAATACTGTAATTTTTGACAAGTTTACTTTTTTTTTCTACAAACTATATTTCGGACTTTGTACAAAGCTTTGTATAATTAAATAAAATGAGTTTCAGCTCTATAATAATAAATCCAAATGTTCATAAATAAAAACACAGTCAATCTTATCAATCTTCTGCTTGCACCAATTTGATAAGTTAATTATTTCCCTTATCACTATTCAACATTTATTGGACTAAGTAATAAATAATACGATAATAAATACAGTCACAATATTCGATAAAAACATTGAACCTGAAGAACTATATTCGTTTCTTTGCTTAACTGCGCCATCCATAAGACCTTTAAACAAAGAAATAATAGGAATAAATAGAGCTCCCATACCATCACGAGAGGCGTCGGAGTACAAGCAACACTCCTTAAAATATTCAAGCTAATTGCATCATTGATGTAAAATGATGTTAAATGCAATTATCTGGTTATTGCAAAGAACTGACTTAAATAACTCCCTCTAGGGTCACTGTTTTGAGGCGTGATATTATATGTATGTATGTATGTAAGTATGTAGCCACTTTATTGTACAAAATAAAAACCAATTAACATAAAAATATGTAAAAAAGCGAACTTATCTCTTTAAGGGATCTCTTCCAGCTAACTCTTAAGAGATACTTAGAAATATAAATTTCATGCCTGTCGTTGTTAAAAACAGTGAACCCAGAGGAACTTTAGTCAGTTGCAATAAGCAGATAATTGCAATTACAAGAGCCTACCTTATCTATCTAGTTATAATGAGTGAGAAATCGCAATGACGAATAAAGTGCCAGGAGAGTTCCGGACTCTGAAGCTTTCAAGACGTAGTAAATAAAGTAATAACCACTATTATAAAATACTTATTTTAAAAATATTTACAATGTTTCCTTCCCTTTTTAAACAATGTTCTCTGCCGTTTCGCCAAACAACGTTTCCCAATTTTTTCCAAAACTGTAATTGATGATGTATTGAAATATTTACAGTTTTAGAAAAAAAAACATTCGCCCAAATGAAACAGTTGGGATATCAATAAGTTTGGGAAACGTTGTTTGGCGAAATGAAAAGACACCGTTTTCTTCTTCCTTTAAAAACTGAAAAACGCAGTTAAAACTTCTAACAACGCACAGACAAACAGTTCAAGTAAACATATTCAACTCCAAGCAAAACTCGAACATAACTTTCAACATCTTTTTCTAGGAAGCTGTCCTTTAAAAGTAATAAATAACTCTGAATGCTTACCGCCAGCGTTGACTTCCGAAGCCTGCGAACTGGGATACAGTTTGATTTCTGCAAAGAGAAAATGCGGTAAAATGTGCGCCTTTCTATTTTTGATTTAGTGAACGGTGTTTGGTAGCATCACAATCAAATAATGTGAACAAGCTAGTTAACTTTTGTAAAACAAACTGGTGATGCGTTGCTCTGATGTAGAAGTAAAAAACTAGGCATTAGTTAGGCTTACTAAGCCCCTACTCGTAGCAAGAATCATGTTATCATCTTTGGTTTGATGTGGTATTTCTTATAACTCGCCATCACTGTCACACAGTAAGATAACAGGTCAAAGACGATATTTGTTAACATTACTAGTATTACTCCGAAATTTGGACTAAGAGTTTGCAAGTGTTTTCTCCCAAGTACCTTGAACGGCTTGAACCGATTTCCTGATGCGAGTCCTCAAGTTTCTAGTACATAACTCCAAAGCAAATTGTGCTATACCACTCATATTTACTATCAATTCAAGCAATAAAACAATGTGTGTTTTCAAAAAAAACTACTTAGTTTGATGGTGCCAAACAACTGATAAAATTACTACCATAGAGGCTTTCCATCATTAGATTGAAATTGTGTATTGCCCCGAACCCACTTGCCTAAGTGCTTGTTTACTTCCCTCATGTGCTTGTTTATAACAATTATTAAAAAAAAACCCGATACAATAGCTACCCCTACTACGAGTATTAAAGCTGACATCTCTTAAAAGGCCTACCACATTTTTATCAAACCTCAGGATCATCCCGATTAAACCTAGCGACATAGTGATAAAGTCAACGTAACTCGTAAAAAAGGTAATATACATACACGAAATACACTAGACTTAAACCCTTTTTCTCTAGGACCTCAGAATTGAGCTTTGATTTTGAAAAACCGCGACTGAATACCACATTACAGATACACAGACACACTGATACCAAGATATTCATCTGGCGTGGCATGTGTATCTACACAATGTTGACCATATAATAACCCTTTTTTGAATCTAGTTTAAACACACTCACCATAAAGTCTAAGGGTGCCTTCACTCTTGCCGAGCGAGTTGGTGCTGACGCAATTGTAGGTGCCGATGTCAGCCCCAGAGAACTGCAGGATGATGAGCTTCATGACGACCTTGTACCCTGAGCTCTCTTCATTTATGGTGTATTTTGGCCTGGGAAATAAACAAAATCAGGTGATTGCTTTACGTGTGTATCTTCTTTAAAGGTCTATTCTCACTAGTTCTATTGTTAGTACTACGCTGCCCTGCTAAGACAAATGGTGGTACCGGTAAACTGGGGGTACTTTAATTTACGGGGTAACATTGCTCGACCTTAAAACGATAACTGTTTTAGTTGTTATCTTCTTAAATTGTTGAAGTAATTATATAACTGTATGAGTAACTTAGTCCTGATGAAACATTTAAGAGAATAATTAAATATTAAAGATAGTTTTTTGGGTGGGCAATGTTACCCCGTAAATCAGAGTACCCCCAGTTTACGTATCTGAGAAAAAATACTGTAGCAAAAAGTCTGTTGAATTTGAGATGACGGCTTTCAGCTAATGAGGAATCTATAGTTAGTTTTAAAACTAGTGGGAATACCTCTTTGACAACAAGTCTAGTCTTGATACCCTGAGCATTTTTTTTTAATATTTGGATATTCATTTTCTTTGTACAGTTATATTAATTGGATACCAACGGTTTCGTTTGTCCAAATTAACATAAGTTTTTTTTTTTTTTTCTGCAACCTTTAAATTTTTCTTGATGAAACAAACTGAACCTAACCTACAGGTTCTGTAGGTAAGTGTTATCTCTTTGAAAAAGCTAAATAGATTCAGGAAAAAAATCTTATTTGTTTTCGGACGGATGAAACAGGAAACAAAGCTTCGGTCCTGCGATAGGTATAATAAATAGTATGTCTAGTCTGCCATCGCTACTCATTGGCAAAAACGGCTTTTATTTCTAGGGTCCTTTAAACGGAATGCCATGGTAATGACTCCACAACACGGGACTGAAACCGTGAAGAGTGCTTCAAAACACTGGTAGCCTCGTACATGGATGACCTGATGTACAATATTACATAGGTAGATTACGTCTAAAGTAGTGAAGAAAATTTAGTACTCATTATGCAAGCCTACAGCTAAGTCTGGGACTAGCTCAATTTCACTGGCTTAGATTTAAAATAAACAAACCTGACGCACGCCCTAATTCACAGAAGTTTCAAGTTAATAATGATGTAACATTCAGTGTTGCTAAACAGAATGTGTTATTTATTCTACTCGCTTCCAAGAATAATTATTCCTACTCTGCTCTTGTTCATATATCAAATATAACGCTGCAAGAAACTCCACGCCTATTATCTTCCAACTAGAACTTGCAATACGGACCTTTTGTGCCATTGTTCTAGTAACGATGCGGAATATTGCGGCATTCATCGATTCTGATTGATCAGTAAGTACTATTCTGATTAAACAGTAATTGCGGCGATTAGAACTGAGGCTGCAGTTGATAGACCAGGGGTTGGGATCATGATCGTATTGATTCAAATTTGAGTGGTAGACTATTAAGTTGCAATAACACGTGGTTATTCATCAACTACTGGCGTATTATGTCACGCTTTTTACTGCAAAACGTGGGTAAAACATCAGTTTTTACAGTTATAATAGGGTGACGGAACCAGTAAAATGCCAATTACACGGACGGTCGCGTTAACCGAGAGGGACACAGCTATGTGTAAGAACGAGACGTTTATATTACTATCTCATTCTGACAGATAGCTGTGTCCCTCCGACATCGAGCCACGTGGTTGTCCCGACCGTATAGAAGGCCTTTAATGGACAAGGACCAATGATAGACTTTATAGATAGAGAGATAGATTTTATAGAAGATAAGGATTATTCATTTGTTTTGTAACAATCAATTTAGGATCGTATGAAAATTTAATTAAGAGTTAAGTTTCCATTACTGGTACCATCACCCTAAGTGTGAGAGTGAAGCTTTATTCACATTTATCCACCACAATAAAGGCAATCAGACAGTAGGGCCAGTACGGCAAAGTATTTACTGGTACAGCTTAAGAATGAAAATATTTATGGTCCTCAAAGGTCACCTTCCATCAGATGGTCTGTGTGCTCGTTTAACTTCTACGAATAATTAAAAAACAAAGGTTACTCACCCATCCAGTAGCATTTCGTTTCTGTTCTTGAGCCAGTAGTTGATTGTGTTAGGAAAGGCCTCCACTGTGCACTCCAGAACTACGTCTGTGCCAAGCGGAGCCCCCAATAGCTGGTTTGGCACGATGACAGTCGGAGAAACTGGCAAAATAACATAATCATAGATATGAAAATATATTTCGAAGATGGGTTTACAAGTGGAACTAATAGGGTCAACAGTGGTCAGACAGAGACCAGTAGTAAACCCTATATGAGTGCAAAGAGTGGGAAATATATCTTTCGTACTCTTCCCACTCATACAAAGTATAGGCAGAGGCCGATTACAGATCTCTGGCAGATCACTGGTGACTTTACCCTATACGTTCTTATATTTTTAGTAGTTGCTAAAGTGGTATTTTTTTTATAAGAGTCAGTCATATTATATTTGCTAATATAAATACGGTAAAAATATCAGTGAATTGGTTTGCGTTTAGAGCCCAAATTATTAACAAGTTATAAACCTATCCCATAAAATATTAACGTATTTGAATTATTTTTAAACCAATATTCAGCAAAAACTTAGAATTCAAAATGAACCTTTTAATAAGTTCTTTGAAAACGTAGATATGCGAATGCCACCTAAGTTACATTACCAACTAAAGCCAGCATTTTTGATTAAAAGTTTACAAATTCAAACACTCCATAGTTTAATTTAAACTTTATTTACATTTTAACGCTAAAGTTACGAAGATTTAAACAGACAACTCGCCGAATTAGTTGAGTCAGTTTAACGTTGCCAAGATAAACAACCTTCGACTTGACAAAAGGAGTTAAAACTTTGGATTTAATTGAATATTAATAATCCCTAAATTCCGTGCAGCATATCGTTATATAGGTAACTAGCTTTCCGCCCGCGACTTCGCCTGCGGAGAGTCAGTACTTTCGTTAAAAAGTACAACTTTTGAATAAGGCCAGGTCCAGATGAAGCGTTTTGCGTGCGTTTGCACTCGCGCGTAGACACTCGCGCGTTTCCAAACAAAGACCATTATCTGGACGCGATGTATGAGCTCTAGTTCCTAGGGAACTCGCGAGTGTCTACGCGCGAGTGCAAACACGTGCAAAACGCTTCGTCTGGACCTGGCCTAAGAATTGGTTATATTTTATTTTTATGATTAACTAAATGTCTCCGTACGATACGTATTGTGATTGTGATTTTTAAAAAATAAATGAAGTTACTGAAGGACCTCTTTATATACAACATTTGCGGTGATGCCTTCCGGTGCAAGAATCACCAGACTGCTGGCGGAACTCACTCTAGAACAGGCGACATAGAACTGACCGTGTGAAAAACAGTTATCCCTTAAATCTATTCCGGCCACTTTCAACGACTGCCCTTGAGATTAACCTTTCTGTCTCAATTTTGGCGTACATATCAACCAAATATTGACTAAAAAGAGAACGACAGTACAGCAAGTGGTTGGTATCAGTTTCTCTAAACATAATGCGGTAATAATAAAAGCTCAACGCAGATACCGTTTTTTTAAGGGGCAGTTTCATGTTAGGGTCGAATTGGGTATATCAATTGAGTAACCGTCCTCACCATGACAGAAAAGCAGAGGATACTGTAAAGAATCGTAAGAACGGTGCAACTCGCTGATCCGTTGCAACTTGTTGTCATGACTCTGTAAAATGATATCTCGTCGTTCGAATTGCTGTCCAACTATAACCAAAGCCACTTCACTTGCTGATGGTGCATTAAAGCGTCCTCTGTGAGTATTGCCTGGGTTTCTATAAGCGTGGATAACCACTTCAAACTTTTCACAATTTGGGGGTACTTTCTCAAGAGTCGTTTTTAAGTCTTTTATGAACGGGTTATTAATGTGCAACATAGATTGCAATTTTTTAACCAAGTTATGTTTTAAGCCTGTATAATTACCGCATCTCAATTAAGCCTCTCTTTCATCCTCTCCAACAAAGTAAATTTGTAGAAATTGAGGCACTTGTTGAGGCAATGGCAGGAGACTACCAACTAAGTGGTATACCTGTCCGTGTACTTTGAAAGTAGGCATAAAACCATCTTCTACAACTTTCATTGCTCCAAAAGAAGTCATTTGAAAGCAGCTGTTGTACTTTCTTATTCGGTCTAAAAAATGTGTGTGCTCTGGATGAATGCCAAAAATTAAGCTATGAAGTGGCTCAGGCAGAGGCTTAAAAGCTGAAAGCTGCACCTTACCACCACTGCAGCACATACCGGGAGCCTCTTCTTTCCACTTGGCGGCGTTACAGTACATGCATTTATGACTCATAGTACCCAGGGCAACGGTTTTATCGGTCTCATAAGCTACGTTGGGATCGTACATCATCCCAGAAGAAGTTTTCTCCGTCCATGGCAGTGACCGCCTTTCTGATCTCGCTCCTAGATTATTTCGTTCATGTATCGCAACAGCCGCTCGGTGAACCTCCGGGTTACTTTTTTGATAGATAGCTGCTGCTTTTCTGTGAACTTCGGGATTCTTCTGTTGGTAAGCTATTGCAGCGTCTTTGAGCTGCCGTTTTCTGATTGTGTTAGTTAATCTAGTTCGACGCTTTTTAGCAGTTTTTCCCGAGGTACTAATACTTTCAGGCTGAGAAATCTGAAGTGCTCTTGCTATACCATCATCGGGTACATAGACATCAAAATGACCGTTAGATAGATCTTGCGGAGAAGTAAAACGCAGTCTATATACGGGGTTCCCTCTAAACCAAATTTCTCGTACAACCCTCTGTTATGGTAGATCTCGAACATTGTCCCAAATATTCGTCCGGCTGCAACTAATTCGCACAAACCACCATAAGTGTAAAGTCGTGACATATCGGCAAAATAGTTAGCAGAGCTGCTATAGTTATTCCCATCACTGTCATGAGATAAAATGGAGAAATAATCCCAGTTGTTTACCACGTGTTCTACAATCCCCTCACGCACCTCTCTGGCCATTACTTGAGTGTCATACAAAACGTAGGATATTGCCCTTAACAGGCAAGCACCGTCACCGATAATCGGAACAACGGTATGAGGCACCATTGCACCGCTTATGTTTAAGACCTCAACCACCATATTAATAGGTAATGGTATAAATTACAGTTGGAATATTGATTGAAGAAGAAAATGGCATAATTATACCTAGATAGAATATTAATTTACCTATTAGTTTTGGCAGCTATGTAAGTGCAGTTAAAATGACTTTGTAATTTAATTTAATTTAGTTACCTTTTACCTTTTATCGGTTATGAATTTTGAAAACTATTTCTTTTTCATGTCTAGAAAGTTACTGTTTTAAGTGCATGTTTTAATATAAGGTGCTAGCTTTGTGTAGTTATAATTCCTAAATGTGTAACATACAGTGGTGAAAACTTTGTTGGCTTATGAATAACTCACCTCTGTTGTAATATTAATGTATAATATAAGCTGTTTGTTTTCCTTAATAAATAAATAAATAAATAAATAAATATTAGAAAATAAAAAAGTACTTAAATAGAGAGAATATTTGTACCAGACTGATAGAACCACAAAACTATTAGAAAGACAACGTAAACAATTCACACTTTACGAAAGTACTCGCAAAAGTTATCTACTTAGCACAACAAAATGTGAAATTTCGATAATAAAACTTACGGATGCGCCTTACCAAGTAACTTCGGTTTGATGCAAATAGCGACAACGTTTGAATTAGAATTTCGAATGTCCGTGAAATGAATCGAATTGGATGATATTATTTTTAATTGAGTTTTTTAAAAAGGAAAAGGTTTTATCTTTTCACATATTTTAATAGATATTGCATTCACACAACTTTTTAACTGGTGAATCGATTTCAAGGGTTCTTTTTATACCTATTGCGAAAAAAAATGGGCGTGATTGAATCCATGTCGCGATAGACGCGGACGGCCACTTTCAATGAGTTTCAAGTAAATTTGACCATAATAATATTCTTTCCCACACAAACTTTGGAACCCCCTTTCATCCCTCTAGGGGTTGAATTTTAGTAATCGCTGAAATATGTGTCTCATTATTTGCATTGAAGAGCATTCCTACCAAGTTTCAAGTAAATTTGACCATAATAATATTCTTTCCCACACAAACTTTGGAACCCCCGTTCATCCCTCTAGGGGTTGAATTTTAGTAATCGCTGAAATATCGACGACCGTAATCTAAATTGACGTAACGGACAAATGGCTACTTTTCAGGAGAGCCAAAAAACTGTAATTTTTTTCTTTTAAAATTCATAATTTTGTTGTTTGTTAACGTATCATGTAACTAAAATTAGCTAATTATTTATTTTTCTTCACTCTTTAAGTACAAATAACTCAATTTATCATTTAACGCTTAGTTACCGAGATAGCATGTCCCTTACGTCAAAAAAATAATTTAAAATGTCCGATAAACCCTTCTTTAATATTAGACTTCGGGGTAAATTTGACGTATCAAGAACTAAATTAAGAGAAATTAAAAATAATAGGATGTAACTCCATTTAAACTGATCTATTACATGGTGTAAAAGGTACATGGAATTTATTATTTGTTGAAATAATACACGAAATCATAAATGTAATTGTGTTATTTAGTAGAGTATTGAACAATTTAAAAGATAAATTATGGCATAGGTACATACATTATCATAATTATATGCTAGTAACTAATAACAAGTAACAAAATAAAATTAAACATGCTATTTTATGTAAAAGCGAGTACAAAATATCGAAACATAATTGTATAGAGGACGCCCAAGACTTCGTACGCGTAGAATTAGTTTCCCGCTACTCCCCCTCTATTTTAACCCCTTAGAGAGTGAATTTCCAAAAATCCTGTCTTAGTGCTCACTTACATCATTAAACGAACCCCTTGTATTGAATTTCAAGTTTCCATGGTACAGTAGTTTTGGCTCTGCGTTGATATATAAGTCAGTGAGTCAGATTTGCCTTTTATATCTATAGAGAAGTATCAGTACTGATTGATCAAAGAATATACTGGGTAAATATTCGTTGTGATAACGCTTTGGGAACTTGTTTTGTATACTAAAAGACTCGCAAAATAAACACAAACCCGGTTATTACGTGCCACCGAAAATGAAATATTTTATTAAAAACTAACTTCTACCCGCAATTTCATCTGCGTAGATTTTGATTAAAAATTTCGGGATTATGTTCTATTCCAGAACCTAACCTATGTGTGCCAAGTTTCATCTCAATCCGTTTAGAGTGTTAGAGTGTTTGAAGCATGATTGAGTAACAAACATCCAAACACTCACACTTTCTCATTCATAATATGAGTAATATAAGATACATACTGCAATAACTTGTCTTATGCTCGCAGTAATTTATCGCTTCGAGCTAAGAGTGATTCTGTATGGAGTAATATAGTATATCTCTTCTCATTAATTTTCCAAAAGTACTTGAAGCGTGCGTCTTTACAAACATACGTGAAGAACAGAACTGAGCATCACAGCACTCAGCTAAAACCAGCAGCAACATCTTAAGTCCCAGATAGACGGACGAGTAAGTAGGCGTACTAAAAGCTCGACGACCTTTTTCGCCCGCGCTTACCTTTAGAAGTTCGCGTACCTACTTAGGATGATACAGGGACGAGTAAGGTCGCCGAGCCATAAGTACGACGTAGTAACTCGCACGTCTATCTGGGACTTTACTGTAAACATGGCCATAGTGATATCTCTTTTACCCGAAAGCAATTTAAAATGCTTGCGAGTTATTAAGCTATATCAACGAACACTGCGTCTGTCATCTAATGAAAGAGATAACGCTAACATCTATGGGAATAGTTCAAATTAGGCAGTTAATTTTTTAACGTAAGGGCCGGTAGTTTACTGCTTGTAGTAGTGAAAAAATTACGTATATGCCATGAACACATATTTGAAACAATGACAGTTGGGCGTAAGGTCTGTATTGTCTTACATCTGCAAAAGCAAAACTGCGTATCGTAGAAATGTTTGCTAACAGAATTGTCCCTTACGACTCAGGTAAATGAAGAAAATGATAGTTACATCTATTTGTGATTTAATCAAATGTATTGTGTAGATACTTTTTGAGAACGTAAAATGGTGTATCGGCCTTTTACTTATTTGATGGCTCCTTACGACGTTAGGTGAATTGCGAAGACGACAGTTACACCACGATGGATTTGAATATTATTTCTTTATGTTTGATACGTCTATTTTTTTTCAAAAACTGCGTCGAAGTAACCGTTTTTTAAGGGTGTAAGGGGCATGTTTTTTCAAGCTATCGAGATGTAACCTATACCATTCGAAAGAGAAAAAAAAACTGAATACAACTGCATTCATAACTCATTTTCGCCCTTTTGTCCCTTACGCCAATTTAGATTACGGTCGTCGATATGTGTCTCATTATTTGCATTGAAGAGCATTCGTACCAGTTTTCAAGTAAATTTGACCATAACAATATTCTTTCCCACACAAACTTTGGAACCCCCTTTCATCCCTCTAGGGGTTGAATTTTAGTAATCGCTGAAACACGTGTCATATTATTTGAATTAAAGAATATTTCTACCAAGTTTCATGTAAATTGGACCATGAAAATATTTTTTTCTATACAAACTTTGCCACCCCTTTTCACCCACTTGGGGGTTGAATTTCAAAAAAGCCCTTCTTATCGGATCTCTACGTCACAAAAAGAAAGTACTGTCCAAGTTTCACATTTCTAGCATTAGCGGTTTTGGCTGGGCGTTGATGAATCAGTCAGGACAAGCCTCTTTATATATATAGATTAAATTGTTTCATCAAAGTGATAAAACTAACACAGTGTTTAAAGTATGTTATAACAATTATTGCTGAGTTTGTGGAGTAGCTTTAAATATTTGGTTAATTGCTGACAACGCTGTCATAATAGCCTAGTTGGTTGCTTTCAGTTCGATTCCCCATAAGGCCAAATATTTGTGCGATGATGACGAGTATTTTTTCTGAATCTTTGATGTTTACTGGGTATGTACAGAAGATTTTATATATAGGTAAATGAGAGACGATGGGACACCTGATAGGGCACGGCAGTTTCTTATTAAACATTTTGGAAAGCAAAGTTGGGGGAAAAATAGGAAGAGAAAGACCTAGGCTTACTTACTTCAGCCAAATAAGATGGAAGATCAATGTCTTGTCGTATCAGGAGGTGAAAAAGCTGGCAGAGAACAGAGAGAAGTGGCAATTACTCCACCAAGAAGAGCCTAGCTCTTAAGTTAAATGATAATGAATGAAGAGGTATGTAAATTGGTTGTCTAGTAGCTATAATAGAGCTTAGTTTGAGACTAGTTCAATTTGTGTGGCACTTGAGTTAATTCAGATTCGTATCCCCTAATTTGCAATATCTGTATCTAAATATATAAACGTCAAACTCTATTCAGAGGCCCTAGACAAGATCAATTTGGCATTAATTATCGTTATCCAAAATGTATACGATTGAGGTAAGCTGTCAGACGGTCGCGTCGAGCGCCACGTGTCACTCCAATACACTTTGTCGATTTTCGAAGATCGTTTACGTAAGCAGCAACTTGTCTAGCTTCACTGATATTTGAAATTAGAGAACAATGATCCAAATCGGGCGCATTACATTCCGAATTCAAATATAACCCAAACGCTGAAAAATGTCGTAATAATAGGAAAATACCAATACTCTAACTTTTTTAAAGAAGTGTGCGGCACAGAATCGATTCCCTTCTAATATTAATGCCGTCAATTAGAGCGGGCCGGCCTACTGAAGGGTGACATGATTTCTCGCGACAGTTCGCTGTCGTGTAGAATAGACCACGGGAGGACAAAATGTAAAGGCAGGTATATTTTTCTTTTTTATAATATCGTTTAATTATAGTTTTCGACATATTATATTTTATAATAATATCGTTTGTCCTAATCGTCATTTGTCCTAATTCATCAATTGTCCTAAAAGCCATTATCCACCCGATGTTAAGACTTTTTAATGTTGTTATAACACACCTCTTACCTAATGTAACCGCAAGTATTTTTTGGGAAGCTTAAAAAGTTGTCCAACTCTGCTGAACATCAGTTTAGGACAAACTATAAATCAGGACAAATTACGATTAGGACAAACGATATTATGGGTCGCGAATGACACCCGTAAATGTGCAGGTTACATGTTGATCGTTGGTTGGTTAGAAAAGATGGGCAGAAAATCTAGAGACAAATAGCTATGGAAGGAAACGGGAGAGGTTATATTTTTACATGTTATTTTATTTCTGTATTGTTGTTTTTTAGATTTTGGTAGAGCTAGTCTAATTTGATTCTTTTTTTTACAATTAAAAGACTGTTTGCATCAATATAGATGATTATACATAGGTGAACTAATCCCATATGGGATCTCTTCCAGATAACGTTGGAGTACAGTTTAAGATTAGAAGATCTATGGGATACAACTGAATTTACAACATTATTTTAAAATACATTTGGAAAAAGAAGGAACAGCGATAAAAATCGTGAACTCATACAAAAGCAAGACTGAAGGTCATTCAAATCATCGTTGGCAAAACACAAATAGAAAAATGACATCAGTTTCAAACATAGGTGTATTTTTATTTTTTATTCAGGGAGAATTAAAGTAGGGGTTAGGTAAATGATCTGAAGGTGTTACCCAAGGAGATCCTCTAGCAATGCCTTTATATGCCCTTGCTACTTTACCTTTAATAAATAAACTCAAAGATGACCTTAACACCACTCAATGTTGGTATGCCGATGACTCTTCTGCCCAAGGTAATTTTAATAACCTATTTCAATGGTGGGAAGAGATAAGTAGCATAGGGCCAGCCTATGGATATTTTCCCCAAGGTACAAAATCATTTTTATTAGTATCTGAGACTGACAAACAAAAAGCAACCCTTATATTCAAGAATACTAATGTTTCAATTGTAACCGGATCTCGGTATCTAGGAAGCTACATCGGAGAAGGGAAAGAAGTTTTTGTAAAAAAGAAGATACGTAAATGGGTTTCCACTTTAGATAAAATTATCATTCATATGTAAAGATTCACCACAAGCTGCCTATACTGCCCTTACCAAAGCTGCACAATTTCAATGGTCCTTTTTGTTACGAGTCCTAAAGGATGCCGCAGAATATTTTGATCCTTTAACGAATACCTTACGAACAAACTTGTTGTAAGCTTTTGAATTGTAATAAAACAAAGTAAGTACGATTTTAAATGATCTGATGATGGAATGCAATTGGGAGGGACCATATTGTTGCTAATGTACCTTTGTAAAAATGATGGGATACCATTTCAAAAGCATTAACGTAAAGCAACAACAAAACGACGATATAAACACAACATTTCACGGTACAGTGAACCCTCCTTGGTGCTTATTCTCAAAAGCGTTGTATAAACAGCAACACCTAAACTGGCTCGCACGATTAATATTCACGGCTTCGCCCAGGCAGGAAATTGAACAGCGTACTTCAGCGTAAGAACCTGTTTTGATTTACAGCAATATACCGTCTCAAATTGGCCAGCTTATTCTGACATTTTCACTAATTTCATGTGACGATAGAGGCGTTTAAGTTTCTGAAAGGAAAGATTTTTTGTTGATTTAAAAAACATAAAAAATAAAAAAAAGATATATCTTCGTTTTTTTTTAATTTCTGTTGTTTTGTTCCCAAACTTACTCTAAGGCTCTGTTGTCCATCCGTCTATCACAGAGTTGTTATTTGAACCGTTAAATCTTAACACTTGAAATTTTCACGGAGTGTATATTATTTTTATAGTCGCTATAGCGTATGCGAGTCTGACTCCCATTTGCTCGGTTTTTTTTTCACTGAGATTCCAGTCGTTTGGATAAGCAGAAAAAAAAAGAATGAATAGGACTGAGCTTTGAAAATCTTACTCAAGCTGCATTTGCCCACCTCGGTAGTATCAGAACAACTACTATGTAGAGATAAACCTAGAAACTGAGTGCTTTTTTTTACATAACGCGGCGTAACTTTTTCACCATAAAAGTAATATTTTGTTCTTAATAACTGAATCTTAACTGCACGTAAATTTTATTTTAAATTAACGTTAATTTTCAGACTTTAAATTGTGTTAGAATAAACTACTAAAAACACACGCAATAAATCTTAATATTCAAGGACAATCTTTCGTCTAATTTTAAACGGCTTCTCAATTGCCTTCTCAAGCAGAGCTGCCCGAATTTTCCGCCTCGCTGAGCGAACCCCGGCAGCGGGATCAATCCCACTTTATCAGGGCATTGGCTCCTACCAACTGCCAACCAAATCCCAAATCCTCACTCATCGGCAGTGTCCAATTTAAACGGGATCCCGTGATTCTGTGCGCTCATCCCAGCGCGGTTACAAAATCCGTTACAAAATTTGATTTTCGAAATGTTTATTGATCGCCAGTACTTTTTGGTTACGAAATTAAATTTAAAACAGAAATGGCTAAATATTACAAAAAACATATAATATTATAACATTTTCCGAATAAATAAAATTTGTTTATTTAAGTACCTACTTCATTGAAATATTTGGTATAAAGTAGCGGCCACACTGGAACTTAACGGTGCGAAAATTACGGTTCGTCAAAAAATTACGCCATGTATTACTAATGACGTCTATGACCCATTATTTTGTTTATTAAATTTGTCACCGTATTATACGCGTCAGTGTCGCCGATACTTTGAATAGGATCTGTCCAGTTTAACTATATTTTTTAAACTATAGGTAAAATGTTATGGCCTCAAAATGACCAAAAGCTCTTTAGGCGTTTTGTAGTCGTAAGTCATTATTAACTTTTAAAATGGTGGTGTACGAGTACGTTGCCGGAATCATGGTTCATGTTAATTTGTTTAAAATAAATATTTTAAATACATACAAAAGGTTTGAATCTTTGATTTTATAATTATTGTCAATTAAAGTGTACGTATAAATGATAAAACTATGTAATATCAGCCCAACGGAACCCTGACCCATTATAGAACCGTTTACGGTGTCACAATAACACTATAAAACAATTTGTGTGACACGTCTTACAACTTGAATCATAAAGTCACTGTGACACAATTCTACTATGGCTCAGGGTTCCATTGGTTTCATAGTACCTATTTTTGTATTTTACCATAGGTTTATGAGACGAAAACCTCCACAATGATCTTGATTACGGTTTGAGCGAACTATTTACCTTAATATAAAGTTCGTAACTATAAATTTCGTAACTGAAGTTTCATTTGAACGAAGACCAACACCGTTTCTCATCACCTGGGCAAGGAAACTAACCGCCTTGTTCAGGCAATATTGGCGTAGGTCTATCAACTAGACGGATTCGGCAACCAATGAAAGGGAAGACTCAATTATACGCAAGAATGGCCGACAAGAGGCAGATCAATTCAGGTTTATCACGACTTGGTTGTGGGTGAAGTGATGGGAACAAAGCGTTTTTTAAATATGTTTTATTTTTCTATTTGCTAGTATAGAATTTCTTAGACAAATGATTTACTCTTCGTTCTAGTGATTGGATTGACTTAAAATGACTAACATATGCCATTTGACTTAAAATTATGAAGAAAATGGGTTGCTGATGTTGGCAGTAGCTGAACATTATCGAAACAACATTATATTTAGACAATAGGATTTTGTATTGATAAACATTCTAATAAAAGGTAGGCCTCCAACAAGATGGAGTGACGACCTCGTCAGGATCGCGGGATCGCGGTGGATGCGAAAAGCACAAGACCGATCTGAGTGGAAAGCCTTGGGGGAGGCCTATGTCCAGCAGTGGACGTCTTTCGGCTGACATGATGATGATGATGATGATGATAAGTTTTTTTATTATATGAAAACATCAAGCAATAAAATTTTAGATTATTTAAACAAGCAACCAAAACAAAGTTTCACGGTTACACACAAAATTTATTCAATGAAGCAAAATGATATTTAAAAATCAAGTCGCTCGCTACGCATAACATGGGCCCATACTTTCATTATACCACCGTCATCGGTGGGGTACACTCGGCAACGTAACCTGTAATCTCTCCTTATTGACTTACTGATAAGACCCTTTGATCTTTTTCGCCGTCTGTATCCACATCCAAGATAAACAGTCATTTGAAATTATACAGTAGCGTGGTTCAGTTAGTTTAAAATGGATCAATGAAAACCAAAATCCGAAATTATTTCGTCAGTAAATTGGCCAAATGAAGGCTCTTTTACGGTGTCCTTTCATTTTGCGAAACAACGTTTCCCAAACTGATTAATTTCACAACTGTTTCATTTAGGCAAATGCTTTTTTTTCCGAAACTGTAAATATTTCAGGGTTTATTTCAGGAACATCGTGTAGAACCCTTTAGGTTAGGTTAAATTAGTTTAAAAAAAAAAGGATTAGCCCAAATGAAACAGTTGGGAAATCAATCAGTTTGGGAAACGTTGTTTGGCCAAACGGCAGAGAACCCTCTTTTACACGTCAGTAATATAAAGTGAAGTGTACTAGCGCTCCAGTGAAGAAGAAAAAGCGCCCCAAGAAACTTTTGAAGGTAAATTTACATCACAAGGTAATTAAGTCATCTTACTATACAGGGTGGAAAAAAATCATAGGCCCTAGGGAGGTAAACTGCCAAAATACTTAATTGCATTTAAAGATTTTCTAAAATTTGCTGGTGTCACCCGGGAATGAAACCAGCTAAAAAGTCAAAATATTTATACTCTCTATAATTAATGTTCGATTTAACGCTATTTTGATTTCTAACACCAAATATTTATTAGAGAGATATCGATTTAAACAATAATTCTATCGATAAGCACAATAAAATAGCGAGGATTTATTTTTTGAATTTTTAGCCGGTTTAATTCCCGGGTGAGAAAATCTTCGAATGGGGATTTGTTTCTTTAAAAAAAAAAAGAATGTTTTGAATTGTTAAGTAAAGTTCTTGAGAAAATAATGATAAATGACTACTTGGATGGAGACGCGGACAACTTCTAGTAAATAGTAATAATTAAAACAAGCACTTTGGTATTAGTGGATATTGAACTTGATTTTTTGTCTTAAAGCTGACACAAGAACGTTTTTGTATGTTTTTTCGTGTTTTAGGTTAAATCATCAAAACGGGAGCATGCCGTTTGGCAAATATATGGGTGATTCTTCGAGGTCGTGATTTTTGTGTTATTCCTCTGTCGTATTTGTTTTTGCTTATTTGAGTAATAATCTTATTCTCCCATTAAAGTAGGTTTATTTAGAAACATAAAGGTTTTGGCACTCATTTTTATGAACTCGTTAAGTAAATAATTAACTTTTTAATTTTCGTGCCCAGAGGAATAAGAAGTTGACGACAGAGGAATAAGAATAGGTTTGAAGTATTAAAAATTATGTGATTTTGTCGGTATTTAAATTACTTAAAAATAAAACAATGTGCAATTATTCATTGTTGTTTTAATCAATTCAATAAATCACAATATTCTTATAATCAGCCTTATTTATTAAAATATATATGAATTTATATAAAAAATGAAAGTACACAAGTCCGGATGGTACGTGTCTATGTATGTATTCTTAAAAGAAATAAAAATTAAACTATTTCAACAAAAAAGTTCATGTTTGTATTACTTATAAAAAAAGAAACAAATATTTCTTAGCATATTTTTTTACTTATTGCTAATTTTAATGTTTTGTTTTTATTTTATTTAATGATACCCATTTATAATCGGCCTTAATAAGAATACAAACTGCACAAGGTTTCATAATCCGAGTCAGTCGGTAAGCTTCCAAAACTTAAAAAACATAAAAATAAAGAAAAATGTTGTTCTAGGAGCCATTAAAATGTTAACAATAGGAACAATAACCTTTTTGGTTTCAATCACAACATCATTATAATCATGGCACTTATAATAAGACTTTGATTAAATAATCATTTAAAACTACCACTACTTTTTTACTTAGTGTTCATTTTAATGAAATATTTTAATTTAAGCATACCCGTTTACATATATCTAAGCCAATAAAAAATAATGGTCACAGTCCGACTGATAGTTTCGGGGAAATGCTTGAAAAAACACATAGGTACATACAAATTTACAAATAAACACACAAACATACACCTATATATTTTTGTATATTTGTTTGGAAGCCCTAATAGATTATCATATGTGAATAAATTGCAATTTCAATAATATTACATACCTAAATACGTATTGGATTGATAACATATTTTTTTGAAGCAGGCTAAAACGACTGCATGAGTCCCTAATTAGTTACCTCCTATCTTTGATGAAATATATAAATTAAAAACAACATTGAAAAGGAAAATAAACTATGAAAACTGACTATTTTCTTATTCCACTGTCCATAACTCCAAAGCAATAAGGGACAAAGGAGTAAGAAAAAATTGAAAACAAGGTGATGGTTCATAATACAAACATAATGGAAGGCTACCGTTAATGCTACGGTAAGATAGCACGTAAAGCAGTTAATCAAGCACAACTTATTTTTTTTAAATATTACACACGCGGTAAAAAAACTAACAGAGTAATAAGAATGTTACGTGAACCAAGGACAGAGTAATGATATATTTACCTTCGTAACTCCGGAGTGATGAGCATCAGCCGACACAGCCGAGCACTAAAAACCGCCCCACGTGGGAGTTGTTGCTAGGTTCTTAAATGTCTTTATGATACAGCTGATTGAAGCCCGCTCCAGAGTAATAAGAATTTAACGGCGGACAAACGTTATATCCTCAGTTATAAGAATAATATTGCATGTAAAAAATATTTGTTGAATTTTGTTAATGTAACAACTAATCTTCGTTGTATGTGGTCACTCAAAATATTGATAAAGTTGACTAAATTTAAGTTATTATCATATGTTTTCAAAAAAATAGAGAACGGACACGACAGTGTAGTAAGAATAATGGGTTTTTTTATTTTTTTTGTAAATGTTTAGTATCAGTTAAACAAAAATCGACCGATGTCCCAGTTAAACATGAATATCAATAACCTCTGAAAAAAAAACCAAGCTTCTAAACTTAGAGTTAATTGAACTAAGCCCCCGGACGTCCAAAATCAGGGCCCCGAAGAATCACCCATATGCTTGCCAACTTTATCATTTGCTAACCCGATGTTAATTTTTTTTTTTTTCAGGATTTATTTCAGAACCATCGTCTAGAACCCTATAGGTTAGGTTAGGTTAGTTTATATAAAAACCTGAAATATTTACGGTCACAGAAAACAAAGCGGTTTCGAAACTTATTTCGCGGAAACAATGGTAACCCTATTAAAACACTACAGATTTAACCCTGATTTACTATTAAAAAGCTCAGCATTCGAAGCGTGTGCAACCTATTTCCATCTTGCTTCCTGCGCAAGGAAATACGTAAAGCCGCTTTTGATTACTTCCATCGGGATGCGGGAAACTGTGACAACGTGCATGCTGCCTCTGAACAGATCTCTGCTACAGCAGTTATATGTAACTTGAATACGTAAGGCGTGCCACTAGCTAATGAAGTGTTAAAGAATCCTTGGTAAGTGGTGGTAGAGTTTTTATATTGTCGCTTTATTGTGGTTATACAGAAACAAAGGCAGCCAGTGATGTTTTTTTCATGTCATGAAGAAGGCATACTACCGCACAGGGTCTCTTTCCACTGGGTAAATCTATATTGCCTTTGACTTGATATCGTATTGTTTTTACCTAGTCAACATAACTGTGAAGTTCATGAAAGCTGTCGTAACGTTGACAATATGGAAGTACGAGGGACAGAGCATTCAACTCGCATGCGAGAAGGGTAATTGTAACTCATGGTAACGGTACAAGTCAGGCGAAGGGCTGGCCAGTTATCGCTTTGTCAGCGTTACGATAGCTCTTATTTACTTAACTGTAATGGCCCGGCCTAATTAAAACAATACCATAGCATATCAAAGGCAATATGGTTTTACATAGTAGAATAGAGACCTGTGCTTGTTTACCTTCTCCATGCCATAATATAATTCTGGGCTCCTAGTGAAAAAGGGTATAAGTCTTCTGAAGATCAAGTGAAAAAGGGTTTAAGTCTATACTCCGTTCATGTATATACCCCTTTTTATTACGAGTTAAATCGACTTTTACCCTGTTTCACTAGGATCCCAGAAGTATGAATATGGTCGTTATAATTAGATAATTAAAATCGACTGAATGGATACGTTTTGAACAGTCATTGTTCGGTCAATTCATGCAATACTAATCATCAATGAGTTGCAGTGAACTACCTTTATCGATTCTAATAAAACGTTTGTGGAGCTCTGAATTATGTATTTCCAATCGAAACTGAAGGTACTACTAGTCGGAAGACTGTGGCTTACTTATAAATTTCTAACACAGGGCTTCTAAGAAAACTGTGCGATTGAAAGCATTTTTTTAAACTTAAAAATAGGACATTTTGGCCTTTGAAGGAAATATTACCGTATCCTCTAAGTAAATATTGTACGAGTATACAAATGTTTGCCTTTTATCTTCGAGATGATTACAAAAACTATCACGATGTTTTGCCAATTTTAAAAAATATATTTCTTGTACTCCTAAGTGGTTCGTGGTGTTGCTTGATGTTTTATAAACACTTTAGAACACGTATTATACTAATAGTTAATTAAGAAAGTAAGTTATTTTTTGGAGCAAATTATATTATTTTAATTAAATGAGGCGATTGTTATTTATCGACTTCATTAATATTCAAAATCTTATGGGCTGGACGGAGTAATCTTGCAAATTCGAGTTCTCCATTGTTCTTTAAACAACACAGGGCGATTTCACTCAGTGAAACAATATTGCTTTTGACATGACGTTTTGTTTTTAACAAGTGCGACAGTACTGTTAAGTAAATAAGAGCTATCACAACTTACTCACTTAACATTAGGCGGGACTGAGGTCAAATGCAAACCCATTATTGAAAAAAAGAACATGTCTAAAGCAACATCGCTTTACCGAGTAGAACAAAGCCCTGTTCTCCTATAAATTTAATCATGTAATAAATGATAACATCCCAAAAGAACACAAATGCAGCAGAAAATAGCTTTTAGTGTAATGAAAGTCGATAAAAATGATACATTCATTGGAGCTGTGTCAATATATTTTAGGGGAGACCCCACAAATAAATTACTTAGCTGTTTGTTGTGAGTTCTATCCCTATATCACAAAGGTATATTGTTCAATACAGGATTTAACGTGAAAAAATATAGATAAATAGATAGAATTTCATGACATGACTAGTTTAAAAGTAACTTATTAACAGCAACGGAATCACTTAGGACAAAATACAATTGTAAGGATTCTAAATAGTGTAGTTAAGGAAATGGAAGTTTTTCTACAACAAAATTAGTAACTATAGTCGGGGCGTTCTAAAACGCTATTTTGACAGCTGTCAGCTCAATTAAAAATATGTGTTTGAGTCGTGTTTAAGGTTATATTTTGTACTTTGTAACCAATAAAAACGAGCATTTTAGAATGGTTCGATTATAGCTGACGTCACTTTAGCAAGATTAAACCTATTAAAACCAATACACCACATAGTTAGTAGATGACAAGAGTTTTAGCCTTCTTGCGAGGAAACGGGGAGATTTAAAACTATGAAAATTTGTTAAATGAAGGGGAGACATTAAGTTACATTTTACGTATTTCAATGGACAGTTTTTATAATAAAAAAATCTTAACGTGATACGTGTTCTTACGTTTTTTTCATATATTTGTTTTTACTCCAATCTCTTTTTGTAATTATCCATCTGAGCCAATGTCAAAAATATGTACACATTCCCAAAACGTTAAAAATGTTTATGCCACTCGATGTTTGTATAGATACTAGTGGCTTTAACTGTACCTGCGCAGAACCCAGATAAGAGTAACGCGATAAATGACCGCAAGCTTAACTGAGCTTTGAAGCAAGAATTTACCACAAAGAAGATTGTCTTCTATTAACTTACAGTTTACTCTTAGAGTGATCCGTTTGCTGACCGTCGGCGGCACGTCGTTGGACGCAATGCACAGAAATGCACCCATCTGCTTGCGGTCCACACGCCACAACGGCAGAGCACTGCCCATGTAACTTTCAACTGTGTGACAAAAGACATAATGCAGCTTTAGGAGTGATGTATAAATTGTACTTAAGACCGTTTGGTAGGCACGATTTAGAATGTGTCATGTTAGTATGTTGCATTTTCTTCTCTATCACGGAGAGTAAGAGTTGCTTTTACGTTTAAGTTTAGATTATATGGGAACATTTTCAGAACTCATGTGTAATTTTTTTTCTCATTATCTTGATATGTTCTTTTTAGATCCTGCTTTCTTTAAATTACGTTATAAAAAGGATTTCTTCTGACGGACACAACAGGGAGTAAAATTATTCAAAGGTGAAAAATGTACTTTTTAAATGTTTGTATTGTTATAAATTTTGTCACAAAAGGAGGGATATTATGTGTTTGGAGCCTTGATCTGTGTAGAAATAATTATTAGCTATCTTGGATGGAAATCGGTTTTCTCAATCAAGAGTCATCACATTTCAAATGCCTCAGTGTGAGATTTTTTTATCGATTGTCCGACTTTTTATTTTTTGTGTTAATAGTTACGTAATACGTAATAACTGAGCAGGGATACCAGGCTAACATAAAAGGCTACCAATTACAGCTTCCTCAACCGAACTCGGAAGCAAACCTCGGCTTATTCAAACGGAAACTAAAGCCTCCCGAATTCCGTTTCGTTTGCTTAACGAATCGTGAAAAATCATGATAGTCTATACAAAGCCTTTGCAAAAATAAAAATATAAAGCAAAGGACTGAGTCCTCAATGTTTCGGAACAATGAATCCTTGAGGGATCTCGACGTCACCAGAAATGGAAAACAAAAAGAAATCATTTGTCAAAACTGTCGGGCAGGTTTGTGGATGATTGTTTGGGAAGAGGACTGTTGTTTTTCTTGAACCATTTAATTCTGTGGTCAGATTCTAAAATGAAGCTCTGTGATCTTTGAGAGCAAACAAGTTGTAACATACTCAATCGCTTGTCTAAAACATGAAGGATCGTTCAAAAGAAGTGTCCAACTTGGTTTGTAAAAGATGCCTACTGCTACACAAGCCGTGTTTTTCAAAGATTGTTACAAAGACAAAATCAAAATAATTATTGATTTTAACTTTGTCCGTGTAGAACTCATTTATAATAATTTTCTCAGGAACTAATATACTTTTCACATGGTAAACTGTGTTATCTAATTATATTCAGCCTTATGTGTGTGTGGAAAAAGCGAGGGATGTTTGTCTGGATCTTAGAAGAAGGAAGTGGTCTCGGCCTACCCCTACGGGAAGGAGGCGTGATTGTATGTATTCAGCTGCATAAGTGATTCTTTCACATTCACTAACAAACAGACTGTGTCATTTTGTACCCACCCGCCCGAAAAATGGTGGTCTAACTCCAGCCCGTTTTTAGTGGAAATTCGTACCGCAAACGGCAGTACTTCGAGCACAAACTTTTTCATTCTATCTAGTAACGTCATCGTGACAATGCAGCGTTTGACAATTGGTATCAGCCATTAATACAGTCACAGCCTTTAATTGATGAACCATTATAGAACCTGGTCGCATAAAACCAACGATTAATTCCTATGTAATTAAATTTGTATCTCGTCACTTGACACTGTAATTATGACAAGGTTCTATGGTGGATCAACATTTTAAGTCTTTGATGGTACATCATCAATACTAAAATTTTATAGTATCTTCATCTAGTAGTCAAAGCAAACTCCTTAACGCTATCGTTCAAGATTTGCGAAAAGGAACAAAATGTATGGGATTGACGTAGGCGCTCGACGCGACCGTCTGACAGCTTATGTCAACCGTATACATTTAATAATGATAACGAACGCCGAATGCATCTTCTCTAGAGCCTAAGAAGACTCACATATGTTAATGCTGCCCGTCGAATAAAGGCCTTAACTCACTGTCAACATTTGTCACATTGAACAGAAACGCTAAAGCAGAACCAAGCGGTGCGTATGACGTGACGTGTTTAGTGTTAATTAGCATTATAATACATCAGCCGCTTCACGTCACACTTGGCTTAGACGCTAATAGTACTAAGAACACGAATTATGTTACATGTAGGTAGTATTCAATTCTAAAATACTTGTCATTTATGTGCGTGTATTTTGATGACGCGTTTTGCCTAGTTGGTAGTGAATCTAACTACACAGCCAGCGGTCTCAGATTTGATTACTGTATAGGCAAATATTTGTGTGACGAGCGAGTATTTGTTCGTGAAACTTAGATATTTTCTAAGTATGTATTTCTCTGTATAAGGTACAGTAAAATGAGTGTATCTACCAAATGCAAGCAGACAAAGAGATGTATTGTCTTAGTTGAGAAAAACTTTATACGATACTTATGTTAGTTATATCAATCAAAGCTGAAAGTTACAACAGCAAGTTCTTTTGTGATTTAACTATAATTCTAGTTTAACGTCTTGTTAGGCTCATACGAAATCAAGATGCATATGCACAACAATGACATACTTGTTGGAAGCAACCAATTGTTTTTATGTGTGCTTGTCTGTCATTGTAACTCTCTCATTGGCATCTGTCAGTTGCTTTGTTATGCCAGAATGCTCTGGTTTCGGACTAGGTCAATTCATGTGATATTTCTGAAAAAAACGTACCCTTATAGAAGTCCTTTCCATTTGGTCTCTTCAACAGCATGGGTTCATGATCTTCCCTCCTCCAAGTGATCTTGGGAGGGGGGTGACCGGTAGCTTTGCAGCTTAGTGTGATATTTTGTAATAGTTTTAATTATTTTGTACATATAATAACTATGATTATGAATTTAATTAACTAAATGGATGTTCTACTGACTTCCGCGCTGACACTTCGAGCGGTTTTATTAAGTATAAAAGGGAGGTACCCGGTTAAACGGGACATTCTATTCGGAACTATCGAAGCGCAAGCGCTGGAAGTTAACTTGGTTGTGTCTGAAACTAAGTAAGTTATATAGTAATAGTGCTGTTACACTGAATAAATAAGTACAGTGACCAAAGTGGTTTGATTTATTATAAATCAGAAGTGGGATGTATCACGCCCAAAGGAAAAGAACGACGAAAACCGTGTGAGTACTCAGTTTTTATTTGCTATACACTCGCTATGTGCTATTCAGTTTATATTCAGCGTTAAAGTTACGCATTTTATAACATTTATAATAGCCATTACGATGATCTTGTAACCTGTCTAATATTTTGCATGTCGATTTTAATGTCGACTGAATACTGATTCTGTTATTTATTTTTATGATCTTATTGTAACGTATTCTAGCAAATAAACATTTCTATTTCTATTTCTATTTCTGTAAACAAGACAAGTATGATTCTATTTATGTAGCTCGATATTTATGATAATGCAAAAATAACTTGTAAAAGGGGGTGGTTCGAAGTCCACCCAAGACAATGGAATTTAATTTTAGTGCCAGGCCATATTTGAATAGAGTAACGGATTTTTTTTCAAATATAAAATAATAATCAAGGCAGATTGGATTGAATAATTTCCTCTGATACTCGATTATCATCAAAATTATACTTATCATTAAAATCTTTGTCCGTTTACTAATAAAACTGTTATCATTAAATACAGTGATGCAACTAAAATTATTCAAGTGGATAGATTACGAGACATGAAGTTTAGTGTCTACCTTCGCTATAATAAAAAGGCGAGGTATAAAAGCAGCTTTGTGCAGAACAGATTGTAGTTTTATAATTGTAACTTATGCTACACATTTAAAAGACTAACACGAAGTGAAATGCCATGTAGGTGTGCTTTGTTTATGACATGTAGGTGTGTGATGTAGTATGCTAATGACATGTAGGTGTGGTGTAGTATGCTAATACCATGTAGGTGTGCTGAAGTATAAAGATGCCTTGTACTTATGATGTGCTTTAGTATGTTTATATGACATGAAGGTATGACGTAGTATGTTAATGCCATGTAGCTGTACCTATTGAAGTATACTGATACCATGTAGGTGTGTTTTAGTAATATTGTATTTATGACACGTAGGTGTGAAGTAGTATATTCATGCCGCGTATTTATAACATGTAGGTGTGCTGAAGTATGTTAATGCCATGTAGGTGTGTGTGTGTCTAAAAGATGTAGGTCTAACGTAATATGTGTATGACATGTAGGTGTGCTAAAAGTTTAGTCATGTAGTAATTGATGCCATGTAGGTCTGCTGCAATCAGAAGACTAGAATATAGAATATATCGCTGTAGTAAAGGCTTGCTTGAATTCCCGGAGTTTTATCACATATGGTACAAAAGAAAAATACTGTTTTCAGAATATAATGGGTTCCGAAGGGGGTTCGCCTCGGCTCGTGCCAACAGCGATGCGACGACGAAAGCCTCCGGACTCCGCAGAGGACGAAAACGACGCGAGTAATCACCGAGCCAGTCGCCGGTCGCGTCGCCGCTCGTCGTCAGAAGACTCTTACGAAGAAAGGTCCCGTAAACGACGTCGTCACTCAAAAGGACTCTCTGCTGAAGACGTCATCAAACTCATTTCTACGATCAGGAGTGAGCCAAGTAAGAGTACACATTCTTCTATGCCTAACCAATTGCTTAATGTCGTGCCGGAGTTTGACCCCAATAATAAACATCAAACTGTGGATAGGTGGTTGCGAAAGGTGAATGAATGTGCTGCTATATACGAGTGGAGTGAAAAGCAAATAATTCACTATTCCTTGCAGAAGTTAGTGGGCTTAGCCAAAATATGGTACGAATCGCTTTCGTCCGTTAACTATACATGGTCGGAATGGCAAACTAAGTTAACTAAAGCCTTCCCTAGTGACGTAAACTACGGAAAATTGTTAGAAGACATGCTGGGTAGGGTTTCACGAGCAGATGAAAGTCTTAAGGATTACTTTTATGACAAATTGACGTTGCTTAGTCGTTGTGAAATCGAAGGGCGTAAAGCCGTAGACTGCGTCATACATGGTATCACGAATAGTTCTATACGAAATGGGGCACAGGCACTAAAATGCGACGAGCCAGAGGAAATGCTGACGTACCTAGCCTCTCAGCAACTCCTACGCATTAGAGAACCTGTGCCACATACCTCGGGACAATTTAGAAAGAGGGATAGTTATCGCGGTAATAGTTTATCAACTATCAATAAGACAAATAATGCTGTAGCATCAGGGAACAATAACAATATGATATGCTTTAACTGTCGCGACAAGGGGCATTTGTACTTAGACTGTACCAAACCACTTGTCAAATGTCAGAAATGCGGTAGGGTCGGTCACGATACAGTCCTCTGCAGCCGTAAGCCTCTCCTGTCGCATAACAGTCAAAATGAGAATGTAAAAAGGGTTCAAAAGATTTCATCCGACGCGGTAACAAGTAACAAGTTTTATAAAATCGTGTCGCTTAACGGAGTAAACTTGCAGTCGTTTATTGACTTCGGTAGTGATTGTAGCCTCATTAAAGCTTCAGATGCCCGATCACTTTCTCTTCATGAATGTTATGATGAACTACCCTCTATTAAGGGATTTGGAAATTCATCAATTAACCCATTGTTTCGGACAACATGTACCATAAATATAGATGAAATTGATACAGAGATTGAATTGTTTGCAGTAGATGATGACTATTTACAAACATCTGTTCTCATAGGTCAAAACCTCACGGAGTTGCCATCTATTACAGTTTTAAAAGACAAAACGAACCTCTTCTTTTATAATAGCCCCGAAGTTAAAACTGACTTATCGACTGACAACACGATAAATTTGTATGTTATCGGGGACTCTCGGATAGATAAGGGAGGTCTTGTGGAAGTTTGCACAAACAATGGCTTCTCGGGTGACGTATATTCGGAAGGTAGCACTAGGTCCGTGCCCGGCAATGAATACCATTTGCATCGCGGTTGTTATAAAATAGACAATGGTAGAGGATATGTCTTTGTCACCTCGTTAAATAACGCGTCAGTCATTTTAAAGGCAAATTCTTTAATCGCTCGAGTAAGCGTGGCATTTGAAAACAGTGACTTAAATCTTGCAGTAAACGATAGAGTTTGCCCTCCGCTTGATAGAGACGATATAAGAATGGGCTTGGAATTAAATTCAGTGGATCGCGACCGGCTTTACAATTTACTCCAAAAATACAGAGTTTGTTTTGCTACAAATTTAAGTGAAATAGGTTGTACAGATAAGTCTGAGATGTCGATTGATTTACTTGACAAAACGCCAGTAGCATACCGGCCCTATCGGTTGTCGTTTAATGAGCGCGAAAGGGTTAGGAATATGATCGAAGAACTCTTACAAAATGACATTATACAAGAGTCTCAATCAGACTATGCAAGCCCAATAATTTTAGTGAAAAAGAAAAATGGCGAACAGCGACTTTGCGTTGACTTTCGTTCTTTAAATAATAAGACTATCAAGGACAAATATCCCCTACCATTAATAGAGGATCAAATATCGAATCTTAGTGGAAATAAATTCTTTATCACGCTCGATCTGGCTTCTGGTTATTACCAGGTTCCAATGGCGGAGGCAAGCCGTCACCTCACTGCGTTCGTTACTCCAGACGGGCATTATGAATTTAAAAGGATGCCGTTTGGACTAGCGAACGCACCGGCCGTCTTTCAAAAGACAATAAATAAGATTTTAGGTTCGCGAAGGTTTGCCTCTGCTATGGCCTACATGGATGACCTTCTTATACCATGTTCCACGTTAGATGAAGGGTTTCAACGCCTGGAAGACTTACTGAGCTTAATTAAGCAGGCAGGCTTAACTTTAAACTTGCCCAAATGTAATTTCTTTAGCACAACGATTGAGTACCTAGGATACGAAGTTTCAGCTGAGGGCATTAAGCCAAGCGAACGCAAGATCACAGCCGTTAAGGACTTCCCTGTGCCACAAAGTATTCATGAGGTGCGGCAGTTTTTAGGCCTCGCTAGCTACTTTCGAAAGTTCGTGAAGGGATTCGGTGAAGTAGCTAGACCACTTACTCGCTTGCTAAAGAAGGACGTTCCATGGCAGTGGACTAGTACAGAAAATGCAGCTTTTAATACGTTGAAAAACTGCCTTATGGAGCGTCCTCTTTTGGCGCTCTATGATCCTAAGTTAGACACAGAGGTTCATGCGGACGCCAGTTCCTTAGGGTTTGGTGGGATCTTGATGCAATGGCAACATAACCCACGAGTTTTGAAACCTGTAGCCTATTTTAGTAGGCAAACGACGGCAGAGGAAAAACATTTTCATTCGTATGAGTTGGAGACCCTTGCCGTCGTTTGCTCATTAAAGAAGTTTCGAACATATTTGTTAGGGACCAAGTTTACAGTTTTCACTGACTGCAATGCGTTAAGGACCACTCTTACTAAACGAGATTTAGTACCTCGGATTGCCCGCTGGTGGCTCCAATTAAGCGAATTTGATTTTAATATTGAGTATCGTCCAGGGTTTCGTATGAGCCACGTTGACGCTTTAAGCCGGAACCCTTGCGCGGAAACAATTGATAATGAACCATCACAAGATGCTTTTGAATCCAATAAGCTATACAGTGTCTTCAATATTACAACAGACCACTGGCTGCACACGTTACAACTAGCAGATTCTGAGTTATCACGTATAACTAATATCTTAAAGCCACATATAGATGAGGAAGCAAAAGAAATAAAAAAAAGTTATATCCTCAAGAATAATATTCTTTATCGCAAGGTAGAGGACCAATTACGTTTAGTAGTTCCGAAAAATGCTAGGTGGCAAATTTGCAAACGCTACCATGACGATATGGGCCATTTCGGATTTGCAAAAACGGTTGATAATATTCAAAATCAATTCTGGTTCCCTAGACTTAGACGATTCGTAAAAAAATACGTTGCGTCCTGCATCGACTGTGCATATAATAAAGACAACTCTTCTAAAGCCCGAGCTGGACACTTACATCCTATCGAAAAGGTCCCAAAACCGTTCCATACTCTACACTTGGACCACGTAGGCCCGTTTGTCCGCAGCAGTAGTGGGAATAATTATATATTGACAATTGTCGATGGGTTTACGAAATATTTGTTCGCTAGGCCAGTCAAGGACACTAAAACTAAAACAGTGATTAAGGTATTAGAACACCTTTTTAACGATTTTGGTGTTCCCACGCGTATAATATCAGATCGTGGTACTGCTTTTACATCATCACAATTTAGAGACTTTTGTGTTAAAAATGGTACGAAACATATTTTAAATGCAGTCGCTTGCCCTAGAGCGAACGGACAAGCTGAGCGATTTAACCAAACGATTTTGACCGCGTTAGCGACACAAAATTTTGCTAAAGCTGAGAAAGATTGGGATAGGCAATTAGGCAAGGTACAGTGGAGCGTCAATAACACTATAAACGCGACCACCAAGAAATCACCGTCAGAGTTGTTATTCGGCATTAAATTAAATAACAATTTTGAAATTCAATTAGGCGAAGGTTTACCTACTCAAGAAGTCACAAGTAGTATAGATGATATTAGACAAGAAGCCAGTTGTAACATTAGTAAAGCTCAACAAAAACAGAAGCAGAACTTCGATTGTAACAAACACGCTGCCCCGGTGTATAAAGAAGGGGATTTGGTTAAAGTAACTAAAACGAATTATAATAACGACGGCAAGAGTAAAAAATTGATGCCTAAGTTTATAGGTCCCTTTAAAATTGTAAAATGCTTAGGGAATGATAGGTACAACATAACACACGTGCCTGGTTTTAATAAAACTCGTAGTTATGACAGTGTAGTAGCGGCGGATAGAATGCGACCTTGGATCCATGTTAGTGCATTAGAAATTGCAGACGAAATATCCGAGTCTAGTTCGGATACCGATCGTGATGATATGAACTCTGACGAATAAGGTTGCATTCTATGCGCCAAATAATTTCGTAGATTTTGTTTGTACTAAATTCTCTTTATTCTCTATTGTGTAAAGTTTCGATTAAAATTAGATAATATATGTAATAAATGCAAATTAATGGAAGTGGCCAACCACGTAAACAAACCAATTTACCATTAAATTTGATAAATGATAAATACGGTTACTTAATTGCTATGTTCATAATAATGTTAAGTCGGAACAATAATTCATTTACAGTAGTACTAGTTGGATTCAAATGATCATGATATTCATGCATGATTAAAGCTATAAATGGTTCATATTTATGAAATTTATTTAATTAGGTATGTGATCTTCTACTGTTAGTCATTAAGCCTTTTTAGTCTAGGTAAATAAAAGTATTGATAGTTAATTCAGAGACTAGTGTCACATTACAAATACTTAGCTACTTAGAAACATAATTACAAGTTGATTAGTTTGCATCAGTAGGTACATTCCTATTCTATAAGTATTGTTAGTAAGTTTTTGTGTTTGGTTCAATGAAGTGTTAATAATAATGTTTAATAAGTAGAGTTCTGAGGCTTAAGCAAGAAGTTGTAAACGTTTACAAGTAGGCGGATTTGTTCCTGCTTTCCGAATGTGATAATTTCGTGCACCAGAGGTAGCACGTAGTAGGATGGCCGAATGTGATATTTTGTAATAGTTTTAATTATTTTGTACATATAATAACTATGATTATGAATTTAATTAACTAAATGGATGTTCTACTGACTTCCGCGCTGACACTTCGAGCGGTTTTATTAAGTATAAAAGGGAGGTACCCGGTTAAACGGGACATTCTATTCGGAACTATCGAAGCGCAAGCGCTGGAAGTTAACTTGGTTGTGTCTGAAACTAAGTAAGTTATATAGTAATAGTGCTGTTACACTGAATAAATAAGTACAGTGACCAAAGTGGTTTGATTTATTATATTAGCGTAACGTTATCCAACTCCTGCGCCGACACATCAGCTGAAGTTTCTTCATTTATGATGTCTGGAGGCACTGGAATAGAAACAATCGTTAGAATTTGGACATATAATATACTGGTAAACTGGGGGTACTTTGATTTACGGGGTAAAATTTTCCACCCTTAAAACGATAACTGTTTTAGTTGTAATCTTCTTATTTTTTTAAAATAATCCTATAACTGTATAAGTAGCTTAGTCCTGATGAAACATGTAATAGAATAATTAAATATTAAAGATAGTTTTTGGGGTGGGCAATGTTACCCCGTAAATCAAAGTACCTCAGTTTACGGTAATAAAGGCTCAAGTAGAAACATGTTTTTTAAACGAAACAGCGTTTAGGTAGGTGTTTTATTCATGGATTAGCACACAGGCCATGGCCATGGCCATGGTAAATGGGATCTGTGACCTATAGACAAATAAATTCTCAAGACTACTTAAGATCGCAAATGCGTTGCCAACCCTGAGGATTAAGATGGTTAAACTTGCTCCCTGTGTTTCCCTTCCCGTCACATAATTTGACTAAATTTTGCCAAAAATTACCCCAAAACAAAAGTCACCGCAGTGACGCAAGCTAATTAAATTTGTATTTTCGGATTCGCGGCTAAAGTGAGAAATTCGCCGGGCCTGGATACAAATATAAAAATTACTACAATATTTCAACTAGGTACAGTTAAAAACTTGGTTTTTGGACCGTTTTGGAAATATTCAACTCGAAAGGTGAAAATTTCGCTAGAGTTAGGCCCCTATGGAACCCTGTCGCATAATGCTAATCATTAATTTTAGCGTAATCTCTCATGTGGCTTGACGCTGTCATTATGACAGGGTTCCATGGTGGCTCAACAATTAAAATCCTTGGCTGTACCTCTTTGGAAATAAATTAAGGTCTTGCTAATTACTTATCTTACTTACCTACAGCGCCTCAATAATATTCTTAGCGGTAAAAACCATATCGTCTTCGACCTGTTGTGGTATTGTTTTTTACTCAGCTAACATTACTGTCAAGTCAATAAGAGCTATCAAAACGTTGACAATACCATAACAGGCCAAAGACGATATGGTTTTATCGCCTAGAATAGAACCCAGGAAAAATTAAATGAAGTTTTTAGGGTTCCCTGAAATCTCATATCTAGTTTTCTAAACTGAACCCTCTGTGCTTCCAACTTTCTCTTGAACGGTTGTTGTAAATATATGTTGTAAATCACGCAATTTATGCCGATATTATGATTTAAGAAATCATAAGCACGTGTGGGTCATAAATAAGGCTATATATAAATAATTAAGGGTTTTCATTTATGACGTATGAATGCGTCACCTAATTCCTAGGCTTTCAATTTAAATTTTAGATTTGAATTGGAAAATAATAAAATAAAAGTTAAGATTAAAATCTAATATCCGTTCTTAAAATTTGACTCGAGAAACTTCTTGTCACTTGCGTTCTCGTTCCCTTTGAAGGAGGCTAAAAACCGACAACAAACGGAGATTACACGAACTCGAGAACGAGAAGACGAGAAACATATCACATTCACGTTTCTCGCTTCTCGGCGTGAGTCTGAACGGCTTAGTAAGTTTTTTTTTTCAATTGAAAAAACGCTTAATATCATGGGAATAGCAATGATGATGACAAATAATTGTACGTCAAAACGAAATATAGAATTATTCGTCGAAAACCCCTACTTCCACAATAAATAAATAACCAACACATTGTCTAAATAGTGAAAAACATAATATCACGGTCCAAATATCTATTTCACTTCAAAAACGTTCACCAAGTTCACTATTTAGAACACTCGTTTTAATCAAGTAAGAAACACCCGATAAAGAGCACTGACTAAAGCCACGTTGGCACATTTGGTGCCAAGAATCGCAAAATGGGTCCATTTCGAGTTGAAATAAGAACGTTGGGCACGTAACGTTTAAGGCTAATAAAAGGCAGACACTGACTCGACTGAACCCGCTTAGCTTATGCAAATAGCAGCGACAAACGAGGTTACTACGGAGTATAGTATAGCGGTAGTAGAACATATGAGATGCGGTATACAGGACGGAAAAAGAAAGCCACATGGACACATGGAAGGTTTGGGCTTATGACTACTATATTGCATACTATATTCCCAAATCTCAAAACTTCTTGATCTCATAATGCCTAAATTGCATGGTTGAATTTAAAAATAGCTTAGTCTCATCACTACATAGTATAAAACAAAGTCGCTTTCTCTGTCCCTATGTCCCTTTGTATGCTTAAATCTTTAAAACTACGTAACGGATTTTGATGCGGTTTTTATTAATAGATAGAATGATTCAAGAGAAAGGTTTTTATGTATAATAAGTTCTGGATATTGTACGGGTGTTAGAGAAAACTCACATAAACCGAAGCGAAGCGAGGGCGGGTCGCTAGTAATGAATAAAGTTCAAAACACTTTCATTTATTTTAGTTATTATTTAATAATTTTGTCAGTTCTGTCATTTGGTATTTGAAGGAATTGTGCATTTCCATCTTTAGTGATTGATCTCTAAAGATATGACGTTTTAGGTCAAAGTCATAATAATATGAGCCCATGGTAATTTGTAAATAACGTAAGTAACGTAAGTAAATAACGTATTCTATTATGAAATTTAGTGATTTTAAGCCCAAAACACGGCAACTACCTAATAACGACCTAAGCGAGGACAATTTCACAATCAATCATACATAATAGTAATACTGTTAATTTGGACACCAAAGATACTTATAAAATTGCATGTGTAATCACAATTACACCATAATACGATTATTTTTAGCGCAATGCCAAACTATGACATGTTTTTGATCCTTAGTAATACCTACTAAATAAATGTATTTTTTAGAACATCAAAAATCAGTTTAATTAATATCACGTTAGTAAGTTAAAGTAACAATTTCTCGTGTCATGGCCGCTTGATAAAATGTTTTCAACTTTGCAAACTTACTGATACGCAAAATCAATTCAATATGAAACTTTACGAATAAATTATAATTTAAAATCAAACGTATAAATGTATAGAGCACATTCCTAAGATACACGAAACAATTTCCAACGTTCGAGTTCCCATCGTTATTGAATACGAGACGGAACATTCCACATATTAAATTCCTCAAGTTCATAAAGTTGATGCAAGACACAGTAAAAATTCAATATTGAATTCGGAACTTCAACAGTGGGGGTAAAAGTTACCTTCTAAACTAATTTGAGGAGTGAACGATAAAAGTTGGCACCTCCAATGGTGCGTAGGAATAACTCTGAGGTGATTTATTTTTCTCAAGGAAATTCTTTCCCCCTGTTTTTGCGGGGGACGTTTCATTGATATTGAGCTTTGTTCTGAACTTGAGTAAGTACTTCAAATGTTTTGAAGCCGTCCCGTATCCTTCATAAGTCCCAGCTTCCCGTTTTTATTTCCACCTATAATACGGGAAATTCGAGGTACTTTCGGAAAATGTTCATGAGTTTCTAAGGAAGTTCAAAATGGTTTGCCGATCTCTAATTTACTTAAGTTCTTTGCTTTCAAGTAAACAGTATTATCAGAGTTTCTATTCTGTTTATTAACGGTTGGTTGAGTTTTAATACCTAAACAAAAAATAAAACAGCGCCGATTTTCTA
Organism: Acleris sparsana; assembly: GCA_923062465.1. Classification (NCBI taxonomy): domain Eukaryota; kingdom Metazoa; phylum Arthropoda; class Insecta; order Lepidoptera; family Tortricidae; genus Acleris; species Acleris sparsana. The sequence goes on along the minus strand of OV281302.1, from coordinate 3,563,798 downwards.
TTTTCATTTTTAGGGCTCCGAAGTCAAACTATACCCGGTTCACGATAACGAGCTAATATAGCGGTCTCTCTTTTGCACTTTTGTATGCAGATGAAAGGAACAAAAAAGGAGAGTGGGCGTGAACGATGGCACCTCACTGTCATGCTCGGCTTACATGCTCCGTCGCTCGAAATATTTATTTTAATATCCCTTATGATTTTTCTGGTTTAGTTAAATAATAAAGGACCCAATAAGTATTTACTTATGTATTCATTTATTCAAACAGCAGAAAATAGTCCAGTAAACAAGCCGAGTCACAGATTAAACCGGTAAAAATTGAAAAGAGATCACTATAACGCGTCCGCACCGTGCAAGAGACAGATGTTGACTGAACTTCGACCGCCATGTAAACTCACCCGGTGCACGTGCATCGCCCTTATCGCTGGCCAACGACGTGCTGTCTAAGTTTGCTAGTAAGTATTAGCTCGTTATCGTGGACAGGGTATAGGAACTAATACTTTGGCGATGTCCGTCTGTCCGCGGTTTACTCAGATACTCTTGGTACTACAAAGCTTCAACTTGGCATAATTATACATTTAAATTACGCCGACAATAATCTTAATAATATTTTTTACAGTACTTCCCATACATGTAAACGAAAGTAATTTTTTATACATTTTACGAGAAACGAGACAAAAAATTTAAAAGTGTGATTTTTTTCTAGAGTAGCGTGTCCCCTACAAGTATTAAAAAAAAAAAGTGAGTATTAAACATACACGACAAGAACTAACAAGACTAAGTAGACTCGGTGGGTTCTTAAAATACAGGCGACTTAAGTCTTTTACAGGATTTTTATACCTTAACTATCTCTCTTTCTTGTAACAGTAAGTACAGTCAACGTCATAAATAAGTGATCATTTATGTACCTTGTCGCTTTCAATCATTTCACAATTTTGTATGACATTTCAAACATGACGTTAAAGTGACAAGGTACATAAATGATCACTTATTTATGACGTTGACTGTACAAGCGTTTAAAAATAGAGACGACTTTATAGGCGACTGAATCGACTGATTGTTCATATTTTGACAAAAAGACTAATGCCAAAACCATTTCGAGGCCTTATTAAGTTTTTGAAATATTTATCTATTTCGGATATTTTAACAAAACTATATTTAACCTTTGTTTGACTTTCGTTTTTGGTTTGAAGCCCTCCTTGTCCTCCGGTGTATCTTACGGGTTAGGCGAAAACCGCTTGAAATAGTATGTTTTAATGCACTATTACACTCACTTTTTATCATTAGATATCATTTATTTGTTTTCATTTACTTGAAAATGCCATTCTAAATTTAAAATAATCATGTCATCCATAAAATGTCTGCTAAATAAATAAGGGTGTTAAAACAAAACTATTGTGTCAAATACAAAATTAGCGAAATTGCTCTTTTAAAACTACCTATTCTTTCGAATTAGAATGTAATAACCATAACTTATTGACATGAAATCACCAACGTACATCGCAATACAATATTCACGAATGCAAGTCCTGATACAATGTGAGCATCACCGGTATATCTGCTTTAAAATGTATTAAGCTGCAACATCTAACACTACTTTGTCATAACAGTGTTGCGATCGCTTAGTTTATCTGGAGTCTCGGCGGCTTCGACATCGTTAATTCATGCCATCATAAATTCACAAGCACCTGCAAGGCTCACTTATTAGCTCAGGTGTCTGGAGACTGCGAGAGGAATTAACCTTGAGCAAGTAAATTGGGTTACGCGTTTGGTATCGTTTAGTTTGTGTCAAGGTATCCTGTTAGTCTATTTTAATGAGGCAAATAGCTTTGAGAACGTAAAATACGAGAGCTTAATGTTAGAAATTGGTGTAGTTTTGTGTATTATTAAAACAAAAGCACCTGAAACATGAAACATACAAATTTCTACTATTGGCTAAAGATCTGAAACGCCACATGGCCTTTTTTACGTCACAGCTAGTGTAAGACTTAAAAAAGTAAAATGCGAATACAAACAAAATGACGTCATTACGACCATTCTATGCGGTCTTAGCAAACATTGAACACATTTAACATTTCTTTCCTATTAAAATAAAAAAAATGCTTTTCAGACAACTTTTAATGGGATTATTTTTAATAGATTATATTTAAAAATGACGTTTCAAATATACCTACCAAACACATCAATACAGCCGATCTGCCACGTCATGCTCGGCTGCGTGTTGATCTGGCACATGTAGCAGCCTCGGTCCTCGGCTCGGAGCGGTCTGATCCTCAGCTGCCAGGTCCGAGGGGAGTCCAGGGTCACAGAGTACCGAGGCCCGAGAACAGCGCGATTGTGCATGGTAAGTATCGTCTGATCTTCAGCTCTGAGCCAGCCCACCTGTTGAACACAAAATATAACTTATAACTTTTGCCAATATAACTTGTTGAGTTAGCACGCAAGATTGTCAATATTTGAAGTAAGATATATAGAAGATACTTGGATTTTTTCCCGTGTGGTTGCCGGGTTAGAATAGTGCCACTCCATGTCTTCCCGTGGATGTTGTAAGAGGCGACTAAGGAAATATAGGCTTGAAGTACTGTTAGACGATAGGCTTGCAATCTGTCACTAAATACACTGGTAAACATCAGCAAAATGTGGTTACAGAATTATCACCAAGTTTTTAGAGTTGTTGGTAATTCTGTAGCTCTGCCTACCCCACTCTGGGAATGAAGGCGTGACGGTATGAATGTATGTATGCTTGGAAACATAATATCACTATCTTCAATTCGCGACTTCATCCGCGTAGATTTTGGCTATCGTTATTGTCTCGGGGGCTTTAATTTTTGCCTTTGTTTTAAACCAAGATATAAGATATATTTTCATTTAAAATTTCATCCAAACCCGTCCTGCAGTTGCAGTGCGAGGGAGTTACAAACTTACAAAAACTTTCGAATTTATAATATTAGTAGGAATTATGTGTCCTCAAAAAATGGTTGATGGTTTTAGTACCCTGCCATAATAAAAAACAAGGTTCATGATTATTCTTAGTTTGCTCAACATTTCCATTGAAAAAATAGAGCTAGTTAACAGTTACGAGAAGCTATGAGAACCCCTCACTTCTAGAATGGCGTACTTCGTCTGAATCAATGAAGTCATAGCTTTCAAGAAAAACGGTCTGATAGGAAAATCCTCATCAGTTTTATTATTACATTACTTTACATGCGAAAATATGTTTAACAGGCCACATATGACGCCCACACAAGGATGGAGAGTAAGATGGAGGCGCCTTGATGCGGCATCAAATTCAAATAAGTTCAGTTTACTTTAAAACAACAAATAATGAAACAAATATTTTTTTATTAGGATTTAGAAGTTATGAGTATGCAACTTCTGAATTGAAAATACTCGTTAAACATCTTCGGGTTTCAGATTCAAGCAAAACGCAAGCAAACGAAATGTGATATAAATATATCCAATGAACAGCTACAATACATAGGTGATATGTTTATTTAGACCCAGATGGCGGAACACTCCCGACTTTATTATTTCTGGACTCTTAATCCAAAACGCTATAACATCTTTAATCTTGAAGTTTTATTTGGTTATGATCACTTAAAAGTGTTTATAAGATATAACTATTTAGACTACTATCTGTATATGATCTTTTTTGATATTGATAATTAAAAATAATAATTAAAAGCATCTTTCTATACAGGTTCAAGTTTAACTTTAAATATCATACAACTTGAACACTTCACAATTTACTACGTAAGTATGTAAGCATGCATCTAGCAAAGCAATCTAAGTAAGCAAAAGATTAATGTTTACTTTAGACAGCAGAATTAACCAAACTCTTGTTGTTTCTGATTTGCGAAGAAATACGTGTTTGCCATAACAATGTTAACATCGATTGTTTTTAAAACGGTTCTTTCTTCTCGAACACAAAGTTGAAGATTGATCTTTGTAAATTACTTTCATTGGAAAGTTACACTTTTTATTTCCCAAGTAGATACTTGGGGGCGTTTTAAAAAAAGGTGTACACTATACTCGTAGTTAAGGACTAAAATTAAGAACCGGTAATATTATTTGGTTCGTCACGAAAATTAACGATACTGCGAAATGAAATGACAAGATGAATATGATGGTATCTCACACAAAACTCCTATAGCAAGTGTGACTCTATTTATAACGGATGAGGATTGAATCTGCTTCGTTATATGAATTTTAAATACTACCTATTGGTTTGTTTAGGCAGTATATAAATGACTGATCTTAGTGTCGCATAATTGACTAAAAATACCATTTCTTTAAAATTGTTTTTTTTGTTGGAAAAAATCTCTTTTTCATCACAACAGCTTTCCTATTTTATTAACATTTCTAAAATGATTTTATTAACCAGTTTTAAAAACAGCGGAAATAGTAAAAAAAAAAGATTATAATATTTGTATCGATCGACTGACGATCGACAAACACGCAGACCAAGAGACGGACATGAAAACTAGCTAATATTAACGTAACACAATCAACAATTTGGGAATCGTTAATAAAACAGTGCGGCTAAAAAAGTAAAATCATCCAAGAGCAGATCTAAAATATTTGAGAGGAATAATGATTTGTTCTAGGGGAGAAAATAAGAGTGGCCTTTAATCTTCATATGCTGAGAAATCTATACATATAAAATGCTTTGTCCTGAATGACTGACTGACGGATCAACGCACAGCCTAAACCACTGATCGTAGAGACATGAAGGAGAGTAAACATTCCTAATTTGGTAGGTTTATAGGTTCCTTATGAGGTCTAGGGGTGCAGTAAGAAAGGATTTCCCGAAAATCGACCCCCAACGGGAAAAATAGGAGGAGTGGCGGGAAACTAGCGGGCGTTCTCTAGTATTGCTTAAAGTTCGTTGGCTGATTAGATTTTTCGTTACGAGTTAAAAAATATAAGATAAAATAGAGATGGAGCTAAGCTTATGTTAATGAAACAGTTGGAATAATGAACGGGTGTAACGTTCGTGTTAATAAAGTAAATACAACGAATGAAAATTAGTAATAAAATATATTTTATTAAAAGTCTGATCAACGTACAGTACCCCAACGAAAAGGTTAAGCACTTTAGTGCGTTGTCATAGTAAACTTCAAACTTAACATCAACTGACACACATGACAGTGACAATGACACTCACAATGACAAGGTTCTAAGTATGCTCATAATTTTTATTGGGTGACTGTACAAATGAAACCAGCACATGTTTGAACGCGTATAAAAGAGTTTTTTAAATAAATAATATAGGTACGTTAAACAATGCTTTGTCCTTATCTGTCATTGTGGCATTAGACTCAGACCACAGACCCGATCTGCTACCGAGTTTGAACGCACGTCACATAAGTATAGACATTTATTCGGTCTCTGATACGTGGACACCTAATTGTTTTAAAAACGTAACCGAAGTTAATAGTGGCCGTCACTAAACCTATTACAATAGGTAAATGATTATCGCGAGTGTTGTTGAGTCCCACTTTGGGGTCCAAAGTTCGGGCTGTTGAATTTGATGGAGGAACCACCGCACGGCAGCACAGCCTACACCGACATTCCGTCGCCAGGAGGCCAACCTCCATCTTCGACCTCGACGCGAGCACCAGCGACGCGGGATTGTGCGAATTTATCCTTACCCCACGACCCTTAGTTCTTTTTACCCGAAGCAGTTGTTGGACTACTGTTTTAGTTTTTTTTCAATTCTCATGCTCTTAAAATGCTACTTAAATCTCTGCGAATCGGGACTAAAGCTCCTTATTAATCTCTAGGGATTAAAGTAATTTTTTTTTAATTAACTCTGGAAACTCCTAAACAACCAATCACGGTGTTTGTGAATGGAGGATTATCGCCATTTTCAGTGATTATGTATGGACCATATTTTTGGGTGTCGAAATAACCTCAAAATGACAACTGTGCAAGTATATTAAAAAAAAAGATTTAATTTCGTGAAACACAATTAATTATTACGAAATATGAATCTATTTAATCATATTAAGGCCGAACTCTTTTATTATGCGTGGTCCAATTACTTTTTAAATGGTTTCCAAGTTTGAATCTGTTGGCTAAAATATGCAAGCATTTAAAACATCACTTTATAAAAAAACCGCGGGACTTTTTTTTCCTATTTGTATTTTGAATAGATGTTCATAATTTGTATTGAGCGTACGTGTTGTTAAGATACCTAATTGTTAGTTTTAATTGTTAGAAACTTTTTTTATAATAAATATTGTAATTTTGTTTAGAACGTCGTTTTTTCCTCGCATTCAAAGTGAAAAGTAGAGTGTTTAACGCGATACTAAACAACCATAATGACACTCGAACTACAGCCACCCTCGCTCGCAAGGTCGCTCGCGTGGCTAAACATCTCGCGTCATTATGGCTTGTTTAAGTCCCTTGTTGAACAATCTATACTATTTAATTATACATTTTTATTGCACGAGTCTTTGTTTTAAATTTTATTATAACGTCGAATAGTAAACCCTAGTAGGAGCGCGAAGACGGAAAATCGTGACACTGGCACGTGGCACGGTTAGTGACAGATAAGGACAAAGCATGGTTTATTTACTCAACGTTTATAAGTAAAGTACAAAATCTCAAGAATATTTATGGTTATTTTTTTTATAAGAGAGGGAGCATGTAGGTTACCTGATGGGAAGCAATCACCACCGCCATAACACCAGCAACTCAAGAAGAGTTGTCGGTGCGTTGCCGTCGAATCAGGGAAATGTAAGCTCTTTTCTTAAAAACACTTATCTCATAACTGGTTGGAAATACCGCCGAAGGCAGTTCGAACCACAGTTAAACTTAGTTATTAGATCATAGTTACCTTCGATACACGTTCTATGAATCTTTGTCAACATTATTTAAATGTCAATCATCCAAAAGTATTATGGAGACTGTAAACGGGACAGTTCTTTAGAATATACCCTGTTTTAACCACGTGTTGAAAACGAGTACATGTTGTGTTATGCCCGGTTCCTATATTAAAGAAACGAATCGTTTTCCTTACGGGCCGTAGCGTTCTGACATTTGCTATGAACAAAATGTGTCAAATTTTAACGAGGCGTAAGGAAAACAATTCGTCTCTTGAATATAGGTACCGGGCATTAGACATGTTATCCTATTGTGTTTAACTCGGTCAAAAATACTGTCAAATAAATAAGAACTAACGTAACGTTGACAATACGATAACGAGTCGAAAGCAATATAATTTTATAAAGTAGAATAGAGCCTCAGAAACTGATACTATTGCGATTGTCATAATGTAAGTAAAATATTTATTAATTTTTTTATGTCATAGGGAAGGCTGACGAGCACACAGGCCACCTGATGGTAAGTGGAAACTGTGACCCATAGACATTCGCATTCACAAGACTGCAAGCCTAAGACTGCAAATGCGCTGCCAAGACTAAGATGGAATGCCTCTATGCTAGTCATTACACCGGCTGTCTTATCCCCAAACCGGAACACAACAATGCGAACACTGGTGTTTGGCGGATTCTGATAAATATTATTTTACTGTATCTAAAAATAATAAAATTATACTGTACACGGTTCTACGTAGACAAAGTTATAAGCAAAATATTGTTCAAAATGTAATCCGATATATCCAGATAGGTACTAAAATTCATTCAGATTAAGCGCAAATGTAAAGATGAAACGAAAACTTCCGTTAAGTTTCATATAATCCGCAAGCGTTTTCAGAGATGAGAAAAAACGGAAAACATGAACAAAATGTGAACAGGGCCGCAGTAGTTTTTAAACAGTATGCTGGTTAAAATAAAGTTTTTAATACCAGAGGTCGTATTATGAGTAGATGTAACTTAGGTACAAAAATATTCTGACAGGGCTTGTTTTGCGGCCGAGTGATTTTTACATTAAGAGTCCGTTCCCACAGACCGGCTTGGAGAGGGGAGCAGATGTTTATCCCGTTGGTGACAGAGTTTTGAGTCATTGTAATAAGGTTTATTTTTGCATGTGCAACTCTTTTGTCATTAAGAATTGTCAAAAGAAGTGAATATGTCTCAAAACTCTGTTTCCAACGTGATAAAAAGAACGGACCCCAAATAATAGGAGCGTTATATCACTGTATGTTACTCATGAGTAAGCGAGAATGGGGACCAAAGTGTAATTAAATTGTATGTTTTTTATTAATGTTCTTACCAACAGACTTGTTTATAAAAAAAATAAACAACTTTTGATTTAAAGGCTTATTGTTTTCGATTTAAATAATGCTAATCCATGCAAATTATCAGAGAAAGTGCCATATCTGAACTGCTGAACTACTGTTATTTGATATTATATTTAATTTAATACTTGTAGCTTTATATAATGCTAGATTAAGTTGTACATACCATTGTAATATGCAATATGAAATAAGTTTAAAAAATGACTGACTGCTGAGTTTCTTGCGGCGTTTCTTCTCAGCAGTGGTCTCCTCTTGGGAAGCGCTAGTAGCATCTTGACGTGTAAAAGTGCCCAAGCTGCCTACTTACTGAATAAATTTCTTTTATCTTTTTTATCTTATCTTTTATCGCGTAACCACAAAAGAAAAGTGCAATCTAAGTAATTTAACTAGAGATCTTCTTGTTTTTGCAATTCTTTTAATTTGATACTTACTTAATGTTACATATCTCCCTTGTAAAAACTAACAAGTTGCAATTGATGAGCAGAAAAATATTATAAAATACACAGTGTAGTGATTCGATATAATAATGTGGCCTACAGATGGCTCAGAACAAAGCGCAGTAGTTTCCTAAATTTTGTTAATTAAAATTCTCTAGGGTACAGCTATTAACGAGTTCTACGCAGACTCAGTCATTAGGCTTTAAGCGGCATACTGCTAATTATTTACTATTAATCCTTCGAGCATGCAAAAAGGAAGCTATTTTTTACAATCCATTGATTCTTGTTTGTACAGCTGACTCTCATAATGGCTAGTTCAGTTTCTTTCCAACTTACTAATAAACATTGAGTAACCGTGGTGTAGTTAAACAAGGCTTTGTCCTTATCTGTCATTGTGACATTTGAATTTGACAGATAAGGACAAATAATGTTTTGGCTACACCACCGTTACTCAACGTTTATTAGTACTGGGATAAGTGTTTGTAGTTCTCGTAAGAGTTAAGTACAGTCAAATCATGTGAATTTTGAGGTTATAAATCCTTTTCGGTTGACGCTATGCTATTGTGGAATCTATTACCTACTGAAATTAGGCAGTCTCAGTCTGTAGATTCTTTCAAATCTAGTCTAAAGAAGTTCTGGTTTGACACTTGTTCTGAAACTTTTTGCTGCTTATTATGTATATTTAACTATTGATTTTTTATAGAAAATTATTTTAGTGTGGTACTTATTTGTCTATTTGTTGACATTAATTATTTCTCAGTCGTTTAAAGGTTAACTGGAAGAGATCATTTAAAGGGATAAATTCGCCTTTGTGCCCTGTTATATTTTTGTTTATTTTATAATTGTTACCTTTTTTGTATGTACAGTAAAGTGTTTAATACATACATACAAGCATGTAAATAATCTGAATGTTGTCGTCTTACACTAGGATGCTGCATATTTCAAACTTTGTCATGTTTAATGAATTCGCTGGCATTCTTGCTCCTATGTATCTTAAAGACCAGTAATCAAAATTATAACCATTTTTTGATTCAATTTTTATTTTTCAATTCTCCAGGCAGTAAAAATGGTTGGTCGATATTATTAGTGTTCGATATAACTTTAAGATAGTTATCATAGTAAACGAATTACTTTTCGCCTTTATTTTTTCATAAATCGAAATGGTCATCATTTCAGCACAAAGACGTCCACTGTTGGGCGTAGACCTACAAGGCTTGCCACAAGGAGCTGTTCTGCGCCGTTAACATTAATTCCTAAATTGAAACAGATAACCTTAATAACAAGACCTAAAAGCAAACATTACAACACCCTTGGTTAGTTACTCAAACACTTCATCAAGAACAATAATTAATATTACTCAGCAGCAAAATTTTGGAGATAATTAATGATTATTTGCTAATAACAGACAAGCGGGAAAGCTTAATCAGAGATAATCCGTTTTGGAAGTGTTTATAAAATGTATTTATCTTTTTTACCGCCCGGTGAGCAACAGGATATAATGTATTACCCGATTGCTGAAAAGTAATATACATTTGCCGTAAGCTGAAACACAGACGCCGGAAGCTGAACCTACATAGATAAGGTAGTTTTACATAATTATTCCTTTAGATATACTACTAAATAGAATAAAAGTTTTGACACCTCTCAAAAAACTAAAAGCAAACAGTAAAAAATTGCCATTAACTGGTGGACCTAAAATGACTTTATAAAGATTGTTTAGTCGTAATATAATCTCTAAACAATACCACAGTAAGCCAACAAGCTAAAAAACCTAATTAAAAACCACATAAAGTAGTAAAAATTAATTATGCCGTTATGTTTACGACATTTAAAATTATAATCAGATCAACGTATCTACAAACAAGGGTAAGGAGATTATTATGCGATTAACGTCATGAATGCTAATAAAGTATTATGCCTCTATCGTGCTGAATTTGGTTTTTTAATAGCATAGCTTTATAAAGACGGTAAGCGAACGCACCAGCCACTGATGGTAAGTAGGATCTGAGACTCAAATCTTTAAGGTTCAATCCCGAGACTGCAATGCGTTGCCAACTCTGAGGACTAAGATAGAGTGCCTCTATGCCAGTAATTTCACCGGGTGTCTTATTCCCACATCGAAACAATACAGTGCAAACAATGCTTGGTAGTAGGTTAAAGTAAATATAATATGTTGGTAGGATTCGGATGGACCTACCACTACTACAATAATAATTTAAGGATAGGAAATAACATTCGTCACGTCCATAATGTTTAATTATGTTAATTGCCATCAATAAACACGTCTGTAATAAGCCCAGGACTAGTATTATGCTAGCTTAAAGATATAAAGTGTTGTAATTAAGTTAGGTGTATAATGTTCATTTTAAAAAACTATGAGCTCAAACACGGAATAGCAAGGATTCGCAGTTTTTAGAATGGGCTATTCCCAGTTGTCCACAGTGTGGAATTTTTATTCTCAGTTGTCCACGCCTAAATTCGTTTTTATTCCCAGTTGTCTACACTGCGGCAGAGCGGACAAAGGGGTACGAATGGGTATAGCCGTTCAGAATCGGAATTATGAAATTCGTACATTATATACGCGAAAGTAACTTGACTGTTCGTTAGATTGCTGCTTTTATATTGAACCACTAAACCTTAAAGTGAGAGATAGCTTGAACTGTTCAATACCTTTTGTCCACAGTGAACCTTTCAATACTTTTTTTTTTATTAAATTAAAATGTATTCACCATCAAACTCCAGAATCAGACGAATCAAGATTAAAACTCAACCGAAATTCCCAAACAGCATAACTTTAGTCTTATAAACGTCTCATAGCTCCCAATTCTAAGACGTCCATTTTAAATTCCCTACCTTTTATCTCTAGGTTTGTTTTCAGAGGTATTTAACAGATTAAAACTTACCAAAATTTCCAAATTAACGGCATAACTATAAGACTACCAAGTTATAAATGTCTCATCGCTTCCATTTCCCCACCCTTTATCTCTAAGTATGTTTTCAGAGATATTTGACAGTCTCCATTAATTCCCTCCATAACCGTGATGGCGTACATTGGAGTGATAAAACGTACTACGTCTTAAATGAACCGGTGGTAAATATATCGTTCTCTCTATTGCTTATGTGCTGTATATTAGAAGGAATGAGATAGATGTTATTGCTGGATTACTCTGAGGGTTAAGATGGTTTGTTTTTTTATGATCTTTGGGTGATATAAGAGGAAACAAAGAAAGAAACTACAGTTATACTTAATAAATACACTGAGGTAAAATAATAATGAACATCGTGTATATAATTATTTTTTCTTGGAAGTTCAAATATTGTCATTATTGTATGTTTTATAATTTTCTAATAGAAACAGAGATATAATGAAGATAAAAAGCCGTATTTACTTTTAATGTAAGCACGTTATTTTAAACCACATTTAACTTATTAAAATAACATGCGTCTGTAATTTAGTCCAATTGATACCTGCCTATTTCATCATCATCATCATCATCATGTCAGCCGAAAGACGTCCACTGCTGGACATCGGCCTTCCCAAGACTTTCCACTCAGACCGGTCTTGTGCTTTCCGCACCGGGCGAAATCAACTATTTAAATATATGTTGGCCTAAATAACATCTCATAGGCAGTGTTTTTATTAATTTTATTATTCTGAGAGGTTCATGCAGCCTTTAGGTTTTGTAGAATACAACTTGCTTTTAGGGTCCGCTTTTAAGGGTTTGTTATTTTATCCCGAGACGTAAATAAAATAAAATAAATATTAATTAATTTATACTCAATACACCAATTATTAGAAATTACGGACGAAATGTCTTAAAATCAAACAGAAAATACTATTTGAGGCTAATTAATATTTACTTGTTTATTTTCTGGCTCTGCGCTTGAAATTGTTGACGACTATATTTACCTGAGATAAGAGGTCACTCGTCGAATCCGACTCGGTTCGGCAGCGTTCGGGAAGCTTCTTATCGCCTTTTCGTCCTAATTACCGCCGCAGTGTTTGAAGTCAAAAGTCTTTGACCAGACTGTTGTGGTTGTTGTTGACCAGGTGTGTTGCCAGTGATGACTTACGGATCTGAGACGTGGGCGCTAACAACGGGCCTCATAAGGAAGCTCAAAGTAACTCAGAGGGCTATGGAGAGAGCTATGCTCGGCTGACATGATGATGATGTAAGCATATTAACAACCGCTCTTGCTTTTCTCCAACTAAAAGACAAGAGTAAAATAATAGATAGCATAGTTATATTTATGCTCTTTTGAACAACAAACCAATGCTTTCAAACTGACAAACAGCAACATCCTACAACTGTGTACCGTTTTGTCCCGTTATCTTGGTACGGACGTCGGAACGAATAGCGCAGGAAATATTGGAAATCCCAACAAATGACGGATGTATCATAACGTACTATACGGCCGCTATCTCGAATACGCCGTCCATCCCCTTATTTCTTGTACATTTTATTGGGCCATTGTTGGTACAAGTGAATGATGGTCGTTTTACTGAGGGCCGCTTTTGTGTGGGAGTACCTCGCGTCTCGAGAAAGCAGAACGACTGCTGACAGGTATCATTAATTTTATACGCAATTGTGCAGACGGCCCTTTATGTTTGAAGATTTCGCACAAACACCGGAGATATCTTGTACTGATTAAATTAATCTCTTCTTTTCATTAATATGAATAATCATATCTGCCTCGGTTTTATTACATGGTTTTATTACCACATCCATCTTCCAAGATTTGTTATTAAAGCTAGAAATCTTCAGCTCAAAATTGCAAATCACATTGTCGACCTTTGTAAAACAAATCACCGAAGCGTACGTGGCAAGATTACCTAACTTTAAGTGAACATTTTCCTCGAATTTATTTCTCTTAATTAACGCTTGTGACATTTTAACGTTTTAAATATATCAGCCTTTAATAAAGGCCCTATCCAAACACATAAAATCGCCCGAAAAAGGGACGCGAAGGAAGTGTTCGTGTGAGATGATAATCATATTTCCGGCATATTAAGGTTTATATGAGGTCGTAAAGAAATATTAGGATGGGACAACATACTTTATTAGATAATATTTACGTTTCATTAAAAGGTTTTATGCAGCGGGTTGATATGGGGGTATTAATTACGAACATCGCAGTTTCATGGCCCGTCCGGGCTGATTATTCATAGTTAACTTTCCGCTTCGCTTCTCTTGGGAAGCGTGCACCTATTTCGCTAGCATCAGTGTAATTGGAATTTTAACATATTTTTTGGTGTAGTTTACGTGATTAACATGCCTATTTACAACACGTGAAGTAATCATGTTTAAGTATAATAGAAGCATCATTTAGTAAATGCAAAAACACGCGTTAACTGTGGGTAAAATTCACATCCTTATAATTAACTAGGAACGCAGGTATGTATGCATTACGTTTGTTTCTTTGTAAACTCAAAGGATTCTAATGTAAGGGGCACCAAAAATAAAGGAAGCCATTATACTGTCAAGTAAATAATTAAGAGCTTTCTTAACCTTGACCATACGCTTACATGCCGAAAGCTATATATGTTTACCTAGTAGAATAGTGGCCCCGTTAGATGAATTTTAAAGGCTTGCTTTATAATAATTATTAGTTATATTCAATCAGCTTATTGCGGCGGTATTCTCGGACCGCCGCGACGTATCTTTATTGGCCAGTTATGGTATTATTTTTAACTTCGCCGCTATTTACTGTCTAGTGGACAATACAATAACAGATCAAAGACGATATGGTTTTTACCACTTAGAATCACGACCTTATTGCCTAACTCACGACGAATTTCACTAAACTTCACTAGACGAATATGAGAAGAGAAGTTTACGAAGCTACACTGACTGGTTTTTATATTGAAGTCAAATGATTCATGTTTCTCCTTTGCTTTGAAAATGACGAAGAACATACCTATAAAGGATTTTTTCAGCTCACAGCGTCTTTGATGTATAACACCTTCATCTTTTTGTCTCTTTATTTATCCTCGAAGCCCTCTCCGGCTTGATCTTATTCTGCCTGAGGACGGACATCCTCGGTTCACTAAATAAAATAAAAAGTATTAACAGGTAAATAATGTCGTGTTTACGATATGGCTAAACTTTATCTTCAGTTTAAAAATTAATACGCAACTATTTTGGGGAATGTTAATATTTGTGTTTTGCGAATGAATTGAAATGTAGGAAAGTGTGACGAAATGTTTTTAAACATTTGTTTGTTATACACATTTTCTTAACTTTTTTTAATAAATTTAATAACGTCAAATAAATGTACAGGCTACCATTAGGCTAATATTAAGTGGACTACGAGGTTCATGGGTTTTCGCCAATTTCAACATTTTGAACATGATAACAACGTTCAGGACTAAGATGAATTGCCTTTGCCTCTAATTCCATCGGCGGCAGCGGCGGTTTATACCCACAGTGAAACAAAACAAAGCGAACACTGCAGTAGGTACAGTCGACGTCAAAGATATGTTAACAGTTTTGCACTTTATTACAACACGTGAAAAAAATTAAAAATATCTTTGACTTCGACCGCACGTTACGGTTAGTCGAGAAAATTGACCAAGTTTTCGCTATAAAAATAATACTTCGCTGGACGAGTTTTAGCCAGTCCATCTGAGGTATACTGCTTTTCTCAAGGTTGCACATTTATGACAGATTTTTGTCCGATATAAGTGGACAGTAGCGAATGAAATATCTTTCTACTTACTTCACAGCCTTGGCTGTGTCACTTATTTGTGTCACTAGAGTTTGGCTAGCCATAAATGTTAAAATGTCCTCTTTATTGGAAAACAATACCGTAATTCTAGGCATGATTAAGAAAAGTATCTTAATTCAAATATCAACTGTCTTGCGTGCTTCAAATCAATTGAATTTGTCCTGTATTACAAATTCAATTACAAATATCTAGAACCAAACCTTGCACCAAATACAACACTGCAAAAATGTAAACAAATCTGCCGAGTCGGCCCGGAATTTCTCACAATCCGAGAAAGGTCGTTCGGCCTGACAATTTTGCACGAATTACATACCATTACCCAGTGAAACGATTACTATTCAAGGGGCGACTGTAACTTCTGCTTCACAATAAAACCCGACGTGACCAAGCGGTTAAATTCAGTTATTTGCGAGCACCAAATCAATTTGGACTGGCAAATAGCGTGATTCCTATTCCTGTTCTTCTTTTTTAAAATGCCCCCTTTCCTTGCTATTAAGGTGATTTGTAAGATGGAAAATGCTAAATTCATTTGCTGCTACATTGATTATGTTTTGTGAGTTTTCGAAATAGTAAACTTGGTGTGAAGTTTGCTTATAAACAGTAATAGCTAAAGTATGCTTAAAATATGAAGGGTCTACGGAAAGAACATGTCTAGTCTCTATTTTTGAAAATGAGTTTTGAATCTCGAAATATAGAGGATAAAATGAACTATTTACCTACAGTTTCAGATATAAATCTTAATATAAATTTACGTACAAAATAACATGGTTCCTAACTTTCAAATCGCGAAATCAAAAAGTTACTAATGTGACTAGACATATTCTTTTCGTGGACCCCTCATATGGCCTTAACTTCTATTGTAAAATTTGAACATGATAGAAAGTGACAAAGCAAGTTTTACTAAAACAGGTATATTGTACGTTAATGAGTAAGGGGGATAGTCTTCTTTTTGAAAGCTTATTAGCACATTCCGCCGACTGCTTGTTTAAAAAAAATCCATAGAAGAAGCACCTTAAACATGTGACAATAATTCACAATTCTGTGATAATCACATCCTCTTCTTTAACTGGGCTTTAATTTTGAGAAATATTCAGATTTTAGTCCGTCTGTGGACACTTCCAGTAGGTTAGCCAGTAGTGTCCGTCAATAACACGTAGGCGATTATGAAAATTAATAGAAAAGGCTCATTTTCTTATCCTTGAAGTTTGTTCAAGTTGAAGTATAAAAAATATTCGTCACACCGTATCATTGTGTGATTAAGTAAGTATTTATTTATTTCCTAAGAACATGGTACAGTAATATAGCATGTCTTAAAAACAAAACAGTGGTCTCATATTCTGTCGCATATACAACGTGTAAATGTAAATATAAATTGAATTAACCATAATCTTAAAAATACAAAATACATTTGAAACGAATAATTGAATTGAATACAATAGCAATTGAATTTTATAATTATTTTGTTTATAATTTTTCATTTCCCTATATTAATATATTATCACACTAGGTACATAATCAATTATAATTTAAAAAAAACTACTTAAATCTAAGAACTAAGAACTGTGTTAAGGAAAAGGCTTAGAAAAGGAAAGTATAGAAATTTTCTCCACCTCCAGCTGAGGTACCTTGTACTAAACACACGACGTTATAATTCAAGTCATAAGAAGTGTCCAATAAATTGTTTTTCACTTCTCATGATCTTAAAATGCTACTTAAATCTCTGCGAATCGGGACTAAAGCTCCTTATTAATCTAGGACTAAAGTATTTTTTTTTCATTTACTTTGGAAACCCCTAAACAACCAATCACGGTGTTTGTGAATGGAGGATTATCGCCATTTTCAGTGATTGTGCATGGACCATATTTTTGGGTGTCGAAATAACCTCAATATGACCACCGTGCAAATATATTAAAAAAAAGGATTTAATTTCGTGAAACACGATTAATTATAATGAATATGAATCTATTTAATCATATTAAGGCCGAACTCTTTTATTATGTGTGGTCCAATAAAATTGTTAGTTTTAATTGTTAGAAACTTTTTTAATAAATGATGTAATTTTGTTTAGAACGTCGTTTTTTTCCTCGCATTCAAAGTGAAAAGTAGAGTGTTTAACGCGAGACTAAACAACCATAATGACACTCGAACTACAGCCACCCTCGCTCGCAAGCTCGCTCGCGTGGCTAAACATCTCGTGTCATTATGGCTTGTTTTAGTCCCTTGTTGAACAATCTACTATTATAATGTCACTTTGACACTGTTCTAGTGTACATCATACGGGCATTGAAATAAAGATCTAGTGCAAGAGAAAAACGTGAAAATTTCTTTTGTTTTTATGTCTAATGATCAAATACGAGTGTCACGTGGACAATGTCACGAGCAAACACTAGCATATTACTAAAACTCAGCTAGACTTCCCTAGTTCTCTTGTAGATAGAACACTCAAATTGCTCACTTTTCGCTAAGTATATTTGGTCTCGCCGTGGCTTGGCAGCCGTTTTCCAAGTTAATTAGATTTTGTAACGACGTTTTCCATCGCTAGCGGACGAAATTGCTAAACATATTAATAATTCACCCAAGAGGTAAATCTGAACTAAAATTCGCCTGACATGTTGTGGAAGTCTCGACTACATTGTAAACTATAATAGGATTACTTTGTATTAAAATCATTGCGGCCTTATTCATAAATGCACTTTATGTCCGATTTGGATCAGGACCTCCATTGTAATGGTAGCAATATTGCTTTTGTCATGTGATCGTATCGTTATCGTTACGATACGAGTTACGATAGCTCTTATTTACTTGACAGTAATGGCGGCCGGGTTAAAAACAACATCATAACACGTTAATAGTAGATTGTTCAACAAGGAACTAATACAAGCCATAATTAGTATTTAGCCACACAAGCTGAGCGAGGGTGGCTATAGTTTGAGTGTCATTATGGTTGTTTAGTCTCGCGTTAAACACTCTGCTCTGCACTTTGAATGCGAGGAAAAAAAACGATAATCTATACAAAATTACAATATTTATTAAAACAAAGTTTCATACATTCCGCGATTTGTTTTTGTTTTTGTTTAGTGATGCTTTAAATACTTGCAAAGTTAGCCAACAAATTAAAATTTTAAAACTAATTGGACCATGCATAATATAAGGAATTCATCTTTAATATAGTTAAATACTTCATATTCGTAATTATTAATCCTGCTTCAATATTTCTGTCATTTTGAGGTATAATTACATACATACATACATACATATATACCGTCACGCCTTCATCCACAACTCTAACAACTTGTTAATTCTATAACCACATTTTGCACATATAGGCCAAGATGTTTACCAGTTTATATTAGTGACAGGTTATTTCTCTCCTCGTCTTTAGTCCTAACGCAGAGACTAAACTCTAAAGTAATATTTTAAGAGCATGGCAAGTAAAAAAGCAATATTGTTTTACCACCTTAAAAAACAATATCGTTATTGATCTGTTATCGTATTGTCAACGTTTTGATAGCTCTTATTTTCTTGACAGTAATGGCGGCCAATGTAATAACAGACGGGCTATTGCCTAACGCACTCGTAATCGCAATCGGCTTCAAAGCGGAACAATTGTTTTCATTTTGTATGCAGACAAGTCTTCGATTTTCAAAATTAAAACGATTGCGATTGCGTTTGGCCCCTCTGGTCAAATATGTTATCGTTTTTACTTCCTAGAATAGAGAACCAAGGGGCATAGCTCTGCCCTCCTACGGAGAAAAGGCATAAGTGCAATTAATTCATTGATGCATATTAAACTCTCAACGGTTACAATAAGGTTGGAAATTTAATATAATTCATATAGTAGATGCGCCTTTTTTTCCGTAGGAGGGCAGAGCTATGCGGTTCAGTTTACGCCGAGCGTAAAGGACAGAGCTGTAGTTATATACAACTATCGACTGAACTGAATAACGATGTTATAAAAAATAATGGACCTAGTCGTAGAAAAGAGGCCGAGCTCTGTAAACCTTAATTTATAAACATTACAAGAACAAAGTTTACATTTATTTTCCATATAGAATGCGATGACGTTTCCCTCCCCTTAAATTTTTATGTTGAAAAACACAAAAAAAAAACAGGAAGAAAGAACCAAAAAACATAAAAAAACTTTGTCAGTACGTTTTCTTTTCCAAGAAAATATTTCATAGAATAAAAAAAAATAAAAAAAAAAAAAAATACTGACCTAGTTCTTTATAAATAACTACATATTCAAAAATCGTGAAAATCGAATTTGATTTAAGGGGTGAGAAACGTTATCGCCTGGAGCTAAATGTGTATGTTTTTTTAATAGCCACGCGATTTTAGCGGACCTTCACAATTCTCTTAATAACATCACATGTATTTTATACTAGTTTGTAAACAGTATTTTTCCAACGCAATTCAAAAGTTGGCGTCACCTCCAAATGAGTAACGGCGCTCCTTTTAGGTTAAAAGCGTGAACTGTTCCCTTACCATGAGTTACAATTGACAAGATTTCATATTTTCAAGACTTTAATTTTATTCGTTTTATAGATACTGTTTGGAAGGAGGAAGACTAATAGTTTTAAATTTTCTCTAGAATGAATAATTATTTTATTATTAATTTATTAAGATGTACTTATTCTAAAAGGGCGTAACTTCATTTCTACGACACAATGGACATATTACGTAAGTCCAAACTGTATTAAAAAAAAATTAGTGTCAAAATCAAATTTGAAGTATGACAGCTTTTTTTCTCGTGAAAAAGTCAATGGTATTATAATGTATTCAGGCATAGTATTGGTAAAACTCGATATATTTTTTAACTTACTCGTAATTTTGTAAATCAAGAAAAATAAATCTAAACAAATATTTTGTCGTGTTCAGGAGGCAAAACTCTTTCGATTCGTATAGTAATTTGCAGGTGTCACCAAAATGAATGTTGTCAATTACCGTAGTCACTTCGCTCTGTCTCTCGTACTCTATACCAATACCGTGAGGGACAGAGCAAACAAGGGTGATTAGATTCTTAATTAGTAAATAGGTCAAGAAAGATTGTGAAGAAGATTATAATAAAATATTTCCTATATGTAAAGTTTTACCCGTTGACAAGAAAGTCAGATACCTCTTAAGTTTAGAGCATTATTACAGTGATAAGTACATATTTTTAGTCAACAATAAATATATTTAATAGTATGAGTGTAAGAGACAAAAGAATAGTGCAGCCGAAAATGAGAAACTATTATGGCAAAAGAACTTCAAAATATAGTTATTAAGACTAACAATAAGTCCTAAATTAAGTAGATCAATGATAAAAGCTAGGCTAAAAGAGTGTCTCCTCAACTTGTCATGAATGTGTATGTATTTATGTATGTGTGTGAGTACATGCGTATGCATGTGCTTTCTCGACTTATCATATTATTACGTTACTATATTGTGTGTATGTCTGTATGTGTATACATACACACATGCATACATATGGTTATACTTCTTTAATAAGGCCCAAGAAATTGTTATTCGTTATAAGTAGGATAGATTAATAGGTTGTTGTAATTATGAAAAGCTGAGCGCGTCTCGCCATCAAACGTAACAGTTTGGCGGGAATATAATATAGTATTTAAGTTGTAATTTAAAAAGGGAAATAAATTAAATAAAAAAAGAAAAAGAAACTCGCTTGCGAGTACGGTAATTATATCTCACGGTAAGGGTACTGGTCTCGTTTTCATGACTGTTAATTTTCAAGTAATTTCCCTGTGAATTAACTTCATCTTCCTAATTTCGGGATGCCTTAATACACGCTAAAGGGCGCAATTAATTCGAAACCACGTCATGTGGACTTGAGAGGTAAATGATATATTAATTATGTTTTATGCCTTTTGATAGCTAGAAATTAACACGGTTAAGGAAACCTATACATTTGAAATACAGACAAAATTTACTCTATCTTTAATTTAATTGTGATTAGTCATACATAGTTTGGGAGATCAATTTATGCGCTTTCTGAATCTAACCTAACAGGGACGGTTTTGCACTGACCAGTCGACCAGACACAAGTCTGGAACTTTAGGCGGTGGAATCGCATATAAGAACAATGATGACTTACGAATTATATACCCTAAAATATTTTTGAAAAATTATCAATTTGCCATTTGTTAAAGAATTTAAATATTATTTTAAAATATTAAATGTTCAACATTATGGACAATTAAGTTTTGCTTTCTAATTTTTATGAACACAAATAATATGGAACACAATTTCTGACGTTTCAAATTCGACACAATAAGTATACGAGTGACAAAAAAGTGCTTTAGACTCTTTTAATCGAAATGAAGTTAGTACAGTACTTAAAAGTACTACGGTTTCGACTAAAATCGGTTAGACTACTCGTAGCGTAAGAGCGTATCCGAGCAAGTAAATAAGAAGTAAGTTTAAGTACAAACGCAGTTACAAACCCAAAGGTCGCTTCAAGAGCTATTGCATTTATTGAGTCCATGAATCGACCGAAAGAGTGAGGTTTTAGAGTCTACTCAGTGAGTCATTAATGTTACCCGCATCTAAACTGAAGATGTGTTCTGACGGCACTTATATAATGTCTATAAAAATATATAACAAATTACCGAACAATATAAAAAAGTGAAAAAAACGAAAACAAATTTATAAAATTCTTAAAGGAACTTCTTATAAGAAAAAGTTATTATACTATAAATATGTAAACAATAAATATGTATGTATTGGAAGACAAACTGTAATTTTAATGTAAACCTACACATACAAATAACAAACACTGACATAAATACATATTATAAATAAATATCATATTAAGTACATTGGTAAGATAAGTTAGGGACAAATACCAAAATATGATGATAATACACAGAGTAAATGATAATTAAACAAATATAGGATTAAATAATACAAAATAATAATAATAGATACCTATTCAAGTTTAATTACCTAGTTCAAATTAAATTTGATATAATTTATATTATATACCTTATATGCAATTATTATTATTAAGTAAATACAATGTAAGATTATTATTAAGCTAAAGCCCTCTCTTAATGTTGCTGTGCCCAACAGGGTCCATGATTAAGTTATATATTTATTACTGAAATAGCTTAAGTTTTAACTTGTCAACTGCCAACACATTGTGGAACGCAATAAATGTTTGCGCATTTGAGTATTTGAGTAATTGATCGTATGTTTCTTCGATTCTATAAAAACCAAATCGTATTTGACCTGCCTATTGCCTAACGCACTCGCAATGACAGTCAGCTTCAAAGTGAAACGATTGTTTTCATTTTGTATGCAGACATGCCTTCGATTTTCAAAATGAAAACGATCGTGATTGCCAGTGCGTTAGACAATAGATCCTCTATTATCGTATTGTCAACGTTTTGATAGGTCTTATTTACGTGTCAATAATGGTCGCTGAGTATAAACAATACCATAACACGTCAAATACGGTATCGTTTTTACCGCCAAAAATAGAGGCCCTGATCTTTATGTTAATGGTAGAAGTTAAGGTATTTATTTTTCAAACATTAATATCATTAGGTACGATTAAGGGGTTACATAGCGGGAGAAATCATAAGGTTAAGGTTCGAACTACCAGTAAATAATAATTCAAAAAACGAACGTCCATAAATTGTGTATCCATCCGACAATTTAAGTACACCGAGCGGCCAGTATTATCTCCAGCCCAAGCGACCTCGTTAAAAAGAAACATAAATAATTCGTTTGGCTTATTTCCCGAAGTCGGCCGAGCACGCCCGATTCGTTGTTAATGTCTGCCGTGGATGTAGGAATAGATGGAACTTCTTCGTAGTTAAGCGACTAATAATTTTTAATATTAAGCTAATATTAAAGTAATTTTTGGAAGTACGAGTATAATAACTAATTTGGATGTGCCATTCTTGAAATCAGTCTGGAATTAGCAAGAACCGCGACTAATAACAAAATTAATTTTGAATAATTGTGTGTTTATTATTAATGATATAAGCAACGTTGAAATATATTCATCAATACTTAGTAACGTCAGCATCTGGCAAATGCAATTTATATTTTTATCTTAAGAACACCAGCTCAATTAAGTACCTAATTAAAGATTGTAAAGTTACTGCACTAACGCAAAGAAAACGGGTCACTGTAAGGATACATTTAAAATGAGCCGTGGACCGTTTTTGCTGCTCTAGATGGTATTTCACACTATTCAAATAATGCTCGTACGTCAAATAGGGAATATGCATGGATTTATGAAATTGCATATCTCAACAAAATATGAAAATATCGTTAAAGAGATTTATTTATTATTATTTATTTATTATTACAAATATGTTTATACGGCATTACAGTGGATACTAGCGCACCGAATAAATTAACAAACTACAACAATCATCAACAACAATAACAACAATAACAATACAATACGATCAAAAAAGTATTAAACATTAGGTACTAATACTGGATGGCCTCACATCCATCGCCTCGCAAAATCGCAAACATTCGCTACGCACAATGGTCCAAGTAGATGCGAACAGGTCGCACTCCGGTGCTGATGCCAGCAGCGCGTTGAGCAGCGCTCGCGCCCGCGGCCGCAGCCCTATGCGCGGCACTTCTGGGACAAACAATCGAGCGACCCGCCCCACAAGCTCGGGGCAATCCAGCTCGCCCCGCAATATGCGACAGGCCGTGACGAGTAAATTAATATTTCGCCTGACCTCCAATGAGTTAAACCCTAGAGCGCCGAGCAAAAATTTTGACGGATATAGGAACGGGAAATATCCAAACCGTTTCCTATATAAATGTCTGAGGAACGCCTTTTGGATTTTTTCCAGCAAGAGAGAGTAGGTAACTTCGTAAGGGTTCCATAATACCGACGACGCTTCAAGTTTACTTCGCACGAGAGCATTAAAAACTAGCGTTACAGCTCCAAGGTTGTGAAAATCTTTTAGGTGTCGCAATATAAAACCAAGTTTCCGAAAACAATTACTGGCGAGTGTCTGGATATGCTCATGAAAATTCAGTCGCGTGTCAAAGACAACACCGAGATCTTTAATAGAGGACACACGGTGGATCGACTCATCTCCGAGCATGTATTGAGCATGAAGAGGGGCACTTGCACGGCTAAAAGTACAGACACTGCATTTTGCTGAGTTGAAAAGGAGTTTGTTAAGCTCACTCCATCGGACAACAGATGTGATGTCTTCCTGTAAAAACTCGCAATCCATGAGGCTTTTTACTCTGTATACCAGCTTAAGGTCGTCCGCATACAGTAGACATTTGGCGTGCTTAACAACCGACTCCAAATCGTTAACCATTATTCCGAACAAGAGAGGACCTAGGATAGATCCCTGACTGACGCCGGAACGGGTATGATAAAACGGCGACACGAAGCATCCATGCCGCACAAACTGCTGTCGATCGCGTAGGTAACTAGCAAAGAAAGTAAGCAGCTTCGGAGAGAAACCAATATCATCTAGCTTGCTTAGTAGTACGTCATTATCCACGCGATCGAAGGCTTTTTTGAAGTCGAAGTAAATGACATCGACTTGGACGCCTCTGTCGAGATGTTCTGAGATATCGTCCACCAGGGTGAGAAGATTCGTGTCCACGGAACGCTTCGCCCGAAAACCGTGTTGCGAGTCGCACAAAGAAGGTTTTATCTGGGTAGATATGTTCCGATGGAGTAGACCCTCAAACAATTTGGCTAACGCCGAAAGGATAGCTATGGGCCTATAATTTTCAACATGGGCTGTCTCGCTAGTCTTTGGGATAGGTCTTACTCGCGTAATCTTCCACTGGAAAGGATAAGTGCCAGTGGAAAGCGCTAAGTTGAACATGTGGAGTATAGGGAATTTCAGACAGTCCATGCATCCTTTAATGATAAATGCAGGGAGATTGTCGGGACCAACCGCACTACAGGCTTTGAGCGACTTTATGCCTGCCTCTAGTTCCTGCAAAGTTATACACGCCACATTCACATAGTTGGCAGAACGTCCCTGACCATGCTGTGCACTTGCATCAAGTCTAGGAGCATGTGGTAAAAATACACCAGAAAAGAAGTTCGCGAAAGCTGATGCCACCTCTGCACCAGAGACCTGTTTGTTGTCGACTATAACTTCGTTCACAAAACCCCCCCTTGATTTAAGGCTACCAATATTCTGCCAGAAAGAGCGCGGATTGATCTTTAGCCTATCTTGGATTCGGTCGAGGAAAGAGTTGTAAGCTATAGTGATTCGTTTTTTAATGTCAGCCCTAAGCAAACTAAATGCAGCGTAAATGTCTTTACTTTTAGTAGCCTTCCACTTACGGTGAAGACTAGCTTTCAGCGCTATTTGAGGAATCAATCAAGATCACTAATAGTAAAATTAAATTGGAAAAGAAATACAGATAATTCAAGCATTTTAAACTGATAATTAGAGAGATCCGATATGCGCTGTGACGTCACGTGACAGGTCGACTTTTATAAACTCCATGGTAAATTCATTTTTGCCAGCAAGTGATAGTAATAAACCTTTGTTGGCTTATATCTTGATTATTTATATAGCTGTTCAAAAGTGTTTTTTCTCAACGGTTTGTACCATGAATCAGCTTTGATTGAAGCTGTGAACAATAGTGGGATTACTTTTGCCGAATATTTTTTTTCCTCAAGAACCTTACTACATAACTCAGCCCTTAGTAACTCCATGGCATATGACGTATGCAGGAGAGTTAATTCTCTTTTTTCTTCATTTGACGATCAACTCGGCCGGCTATGATATCGTTGCCCGGCCCGGGCGCAAGGCAGGACGCGGCAGTAAATATACAGTCAGCCAAATGGATATTCACGCACGCATCCTAACTTTCTTTGGTCATGTATCACGTCGCAGCAATGACTCCATAGAGCGTCTGGTAGTGCAGGGAAAAGTTGAAGGTACTAGAGCGCGCGGCAGATCCCCGATGAGATGGACAGGCCAAATAAAGGCGGCAACAAACTACCCTGTTCATGAGTGTACCAGGAAGGCTGCGGTCCGACAAGAATGGCCCCGTTTAACTAAACGCATCACTCAACCTGTTCCTGATTGACGACCACGACCACTCTGTCAAGAGTATAACGACTAAGAAGAAGAAGAAGAAATAGATATTTCAATTTGGACACAATTTTCCCAGAAATAAAACGTCAGTACATGTCTTTGAATTTACAGACGTATTTCATAGAGGTAAACTTACGGAATGCAACTCATCATCATAGAGGTAAACTAATGGTAAGTGGGATCTGAGGACCATAAATATTGGCAATCTCAAGTCTGCAATCCCAAGACCACAAGTGCGCTGCCAACCTTGAGAATTAAGTTGGAATTTCTTTATAATAGTTATTTCACCAATGCACTTATTATGCCCACTTCGGGACACAACACCTCATTTTGGCGGTAGGTAAAAATATATGGTAGTAGGAATGTGAAAGGACCCTACTAAAAGTCCACTTCCAATATCTTGCGTAAGCCATAAGTATACGAGATCAGGGGTCAAATTATGATTGTTAGATGGAATCATGGATGAAGCAAACGACGATGTTTTCTAAGAGAAAACCTACGCAATTGAGACAAATGTGTGGCCCTTAATGAGAAAAGTTGCCGGACACAGGCGAAATTAAACAGAGGGTCCTAGATTGCACAAATGAATAAATAATATAATTGACTTTACGTAACGTCCTTTGCACAAGATTCTATTTTATTTGTAATGCATCTATGCTTCTATACAAAACTAAATAAAGAAATATCACGGGACAATGCTGAGAGGGGTCCTATTCAACATAACGTCTGTCAACGTGCCAAACTGATCTCAAGCCAAGGCTTGTACTAAGGGAAAGTTGTATCCCGGGGTTGTGGCAGAACACCAGTATTTTGCTCACTAGAGCGATGCTAAATGCTGAGCCATGACTTTTTTCAAAAGACACCTGCTATTGAGATAGTACCTGGTCTGTTAGTTCGTTTGATATTGTTTCCTTTTCGCTTATGACAGTTATGTGATTGAAGCTTCAAATAAACGTTACATAAATCCACTCACGTTCATCACAGAAATATTTGCCCATACTAGGAACCGAAGCGTCATTATTTACTAGGTTAAATACGCCATCACCTAAGTAAATTGATTTGTATTTAGTTTAGTTATAGTTTAGTTATATTATTAGTTTATAAGATGTATGTTTTATGTGATAGTAATATTAAATAAATGTAAACAGTAAATAATTGTTGTGTGAAATATAGACCGACGCAGTGTTTACATTACTGTGTACCGATGTGGAGATATATAATAAACAGGTGAAATAGTCACAGTAACATAGTCACATAGTCACAGGACGAGTTCAGCATGGATGGGTTTTAATAAACTAGAAATCATTTTTTAAACCTTAATTTCTGCAGTGTCTAATAACCACAGCTTTTGACTAATTTCTTCCTCCCATTCTGATGTGCGGATTGCAAATAATGACGTTTATAAGGGCAAGTACCTATGCAATAAATAAACAGTTTTTCCTGTACCGGTTTTGGCCATCTTAGACAGTTTTTAGCCACTCTGAATTATAACTAATATCAAAAGTATTATTAAATTGCAAAAATATTTATGAATACTATTTTAATTTTACAGTATTTTTGATACTCATTTCAACCTTGAGTGGACGAAAAGGGGACATTGGCCACAAACGGTATCCTATCTCAGATAAAACTCCTGTAGCAATATCAACCTTATTACTAACGAAAAAGAATTCAAACTGCTTTGGTTATTGAATTTGGGATACTGCTTATTGGCTTAGAAGGGTGGGTCCATGTTAAGTATTCCACTCCTCTATCACATACCTGGAATGACCTTCAGGGTCCGTCCGGATCGCTAACATTAACCTTGTCGGCTTGGAAATGCATTTACAGTCATGAGATTGTCATCGTAAGATTGAATATCCTGAGATTGTTATTACTAAAAGACTATAGGATTTTTTTGGAGTTACCATCAGGTGGTCTGTGTGCTTGTTTACCATCTCCTTTGCATAAAAAAAAACCGGTCAGGTGCGAATCGGACAGAAATGGTTTTGAAATTTAGTGATTGTACCCTAAAACATAGGGCAAGTAAGAGTCTACAACTATATCGGAACTATAGCGGATAAGTAAACGGAGGAACGACTTTCTCCTCCGGCCTTTCAGCACTGGCTGGGGTAGTATCCGCGGGAGTCTAAATTCTAGTTGGTAATAGGGGCATTGGTGTTTTTAGCCGGTGCGAGCCCGGCAGTACCTGGGCCCTCCATTCCCAGGTCTCCGGAAGGGATTTTCACCTCTGCCCCTTTTTCTTAAAAGCAAACAAAAGCAAGGACTTTTGTCTTTGGCCCCTCAGGCGATTACCAAAAAAAAAAAAAAAAAACTATATCAAATTTGAAGTTGATAGCTTCTAGTAGGTTCACTCCATATTACTGACGTCTAAAAAAGGCCTCATGAGGCCAATTTACTCAATTAATATTTTTAATTTTTTAATTGCCAAAGTTCCAGAGAAAAACTGCTGTGACATACCGAAAGACAGACAGACTGACAGATAGACCGACAGACAGACAACGAAGTCTCACTATAAGGGTTCCTTTTTTAGCATTTTGGTACGGAACCCTAAAAACGATTAAAAATATTAGGCGCAGGAATAAAGGCGCCGACGTCAGCAAGAGGATAAACGGGTAACTCAACTGAAGTAGAGATGGGCGGAATACTTAGGCGAGACGATTATGGTAGATACCTATGTATTTGTTCCACCTGTTGTTTTGTATAAATGTGATATGCAATAAATATTTTGACTTTGATCACCATGATTAGGTCATAGATCAGCAAGCAGAAAACCAGATCTTGAGTATGATAACATTTGAATGACTATTGGAAAAATATGACCTTTGCACGAGACAAAATTGATTGCATGTAATGGGTTGTATTTGAGGTTTAAATAAGTTTTGTTACTGCGATTGGGTAAATAGGTGGTAATATCTCATACCAACATTCTTTGGCCCTAAGTTTTGATTATAATTATTCCTTAGAAGTCCCTTTAAAGTGCATTTCCAGACAGCTCAATTAAGCTGAAAATCGCATCGCAGCGAGTTTTGAGTGGCAATAGTATTCGACCCGGAAAAAAATGGTGCCACAACCAGGATTTAGTAAGCTAAAAAAATCTTCGAGAATAAATTCATACGTAAATTTAATAAAAAAACTGATTAAAATAAATCAGAATTATTAAATACGGAACCCTAAAGAAAGCTTTCAGTTTACCTAATACAAGAAGCTAGGTATACTTTACTGAGAAAACATAAAACTGTATTATTACGAACAACAAACGCTAACCAAAACTCATCCCGCTCAACAAAATGGCCGACTATGAAACGTTTTTACGGCTTCAGCACCGTAAGTGACACAAAAGAATATGAGGCAGTAGGATTTAACGAGTTTTTGTTCAAGTTGAGAATAAGATTTCTAGAACGAGTCAAAATAACACCAATTTCAAAGTATTTTTATCATAATTTCGTGGTGTGGTATAGATTTGCTACGGGTAAACTAACTACCTATACCTATGATAATATATCATGCTGTATGTATTATCAGTACCAAAGAGTCAACTCAAGTGGTTTTGTGTGTAACCTTCCGTGGTTTCACCTGATGGTTTCAACGGAATACCAGAGCTAACTTAAATGCCAGTATTACGCTGAGTTGAAACCATTTCGTGGCTACATTCTTCTTGAGCATATAAATCTGTCCTTTGTTATGTCACAAATAAATGTTTTTCTATATTTATTTCTTTCGCAATATATATTTATAAGTTTTAAGCAAAGTCACGGGCAGGGCAGATGATACAAGGTTCTAAGTAAGCCTTTGATTTAATATTTATTATGTATTTTGGTATTTCATACCGCCTTCCCTTCGACAAGAACTTACAGGATAGTGTAATATCTGCGTGCCAAAGTCCATCCAGCTCTTTAGTGATTGGAAAACTCATCTAAGCACTGCAGAAATATCCTCGGCAACTTTTCGATTTATAAGTAGGTATTAGTATTATCATTATGATTATGTAAATTATTCTTGAGCAATTATAACCCGGCCTTTTTCCCCCTGTTTTAAAGCAAACCTATTTTCAACCCCGTATTATTTTTAACGCCACGACTGCCTTAACAAGCAAGTATATAAAAGTTGTCAAAATGCTTACAAATGGTTTAAAATAAACTGAAATACCGGTATTAAATTAAATACCGGTACCGGACTTAGCATCAACATCAACGGCGAGTACATCACTCACCTTCGATTAGCGGACGACATCGTAGTCATGGCAGAATCGCTAGAAGACTTGAGTAAGATGCTCGGAGACCTCGATAGAGTTTCCCAACGGGTGAGCCTGAAAATGAACTTGGACAAGACGAAAGTCATGTCCAATGTTCGCGTTTTGCCAATACCGGTTCACGTGGGGAATTCTCAACTTGAAGTTGTTGATCAGTACGTATACCTGGGATAAACTGTCCAACTAGGTAAATCCAACTTCAAGAAAGAGGTCGATCGCCGAATCCAACTCGGATGGGCAGCGTTCAGAAAGTTAAAGCGGATCTTCTCGTCCAAAATACCGCAGAGCCTTAAGTCGAAAGTCTTCGACCAGTGTGTGTTGCCAGTGATGACTTATGGATCAGAGACTTGGCCGCTGAATGTGGGCCTCATAAATAAGCTCAGGGTCACTCAGCGTGCAATGGAAAGAGCTATGCTCGGAGTTTCTTTGCGCGATATGATCCGTAATACGGTAATACGCCAGAGAACCAAGGTAACCGACATAGCTCAGAGAGTTAGCATGCTGAAGTGGCAATGGGCAGGCCACATAGCTCGGAGAACTGATAACCGTTGGGGAAGAAAAGTTCTCGAGTGGCGGCCCCGCACCGGTGGACGGAGTGTTGGACGGCCTCCCACCCGGTGGTCTGACGACCTGGTTAGGATCGCGGGGAGCCGCTGGATGCAAGCGGCTCAAGACCGTGACTTGTGGCGCTCTTTGGGGGAGGCCTTTGTCCAGCAGTGGACGCCCCCGGGCTGATGATGATGATGATGACCGGTATTAAATTCTGACATTGAATGCTGATTTTAAGTCAAATCAGTGCACCTAAAAACGTAACTGCTTCGTCGGCCAGTCGAAACTATAGCAAAGCTCCGACTAATTCGTTTGCAAAAGCAGACATATTGATCGTATTTTCTATTTTTGCACTAAAATGGGAGGAAGTTAAGAATCTTTAATTGGGTTCAGGTAGGTTTAATCGTCGCCGTAACTCCCAGTTTATTGCTTAGTTAGAAATACGGGCGCTTCGGAGCACGCTACACTGTTACGGGGTGTATGGCGGGAATTTATTTATTTCGGTGACATTATGTTGAAAAAAGTCTTGACCACTGATAGATTTTGTTTCTTTTTTCGCTTCACGTATTTCCGTGAACGGTAGAACTACTACTTACAAAAGTAATATCTGGGTTTTTATTGAGCTATTACTAGAAAACAGACAGTTTAATTGTGGAAGCCTAGGGTGACGGCACCAATGATAGACACTTTTAGCTGACAGACACCAGCTGTAGTGGACATTTCACTCCCAATTTAAAATTCATACGATCATAAATTGATTTTTGAAAAACAAATGAATATCTCTTATCTTCTGTAAAACAAGAATCAAGTGTCCATCATTGGTCCTTGTCTATTACTGGTTCCGTCACCCTATGCCTGGAAATCTTGTAACGTATAGCTAACCTAACCTAAACCGAAACGACACGAGTCCTAATCTGAACCTCTAATATCTAATAAGTCTATCTAGTCTGGTGCACATCTTCTAATCTGGAAGTCTATTCACTTTCAATTGAATCCAAAGGCCTGCAAGATCGTATAGTAAAATTGGTAGGTCTACGTTGTACCCATAGGTAACCTATGGTCTAATGATTAGCTAAAGTAATGAACTAAATTAAGTGTGCCCTTCGAAAGGGCTCCTCCGCCGCCCCATCCTATGTGCTTCGTCTCCAGACGGGACGCACCCTAGCACATGGATTCTAAACAAAGCAAAAGAATGATCTACCTTGGTAAGGTCAGCAAGTTTAGTCTTGTCTCTGTCTGTTAGGGGACAAGAGGGATCCCTAAACAGAGAGCCGATCCTACATCTTTAAATAAAATATGAATCTACGTAAGGCTCTCTTATTAGCGGGATTTTTACAGAATAAACCAATTCATGAAAATGAGGGTCGTGATTAATGACGAAGGAGCTGATCTAGGAAGTCTTTGGATTCCATTCCTGCTTCCAAATCCTAACACGAATCTCCAAGTGCTATTCCCTAAATTTGGGCTCTCATCCGCTTCTTTCGTTATCTATCCCGTAAGATGAGAAGGTTTCATTCGAGCCAGTCCAGGTATGCGATTAGAGCATGATATTCTAGCCTCCGTGGAGACTGTGAAGGAACTCAGAGGCAACGTCCAGCGAGACCTTGGTCTACATCAGGACTCCGAACCATAATTCAGTGCTTAAGAACTCTCCACTCGAAGAATCATCAACCTTAGGACTTTCTATGTTAATAGTAAATTGGTAGTTGGGTATGGCACTGGGAGGTCACGCACTACAATCTGGGTGAACAACAAGAATAAAGGCTGTGGAAGGAATAAGTATTATCACATAGTATAAATAGGACACAACACAAGTAGATTAGAAGTTTGGAAGCTGCAACGAATGTTGATTAGAAATAAAATAAAATATTTTATTTATAGTATAATCTTGTTAAGAAGACGAAGTCCTTCCCGAAGCTCTGGCCGAAGAACATTTCTAAGAATAAATTTATTAAATTATTTATGGATGAGGATTATGAAGACGTAGCTCCGAAGCTCTGGAGACTTTCCTAGACATTTTGTTTAAACACTTACGTAAAGGTACAACTCTTATCAGAGTTCTACAAGACCTAGGACAGTAACCAAATCTAGGTTACTAAACTACAATTATACTCCACTTTTATTATCTGACACTGGAGCTAAATCCGGCCTTTTATAATATCTATAATAATATTTAGGGTACTCTAATATATCATCTTAGGTCCTCGTTAGGGCTTTTTTGGCTGCCTCCTACTCCTTCTCTGGCCCAGATTGCTCTCCCTGTTTTTCCTACGTTTTTTCGTTTCTAATCCCTTGCCGCTATATTTAAAACTATTTATTTTTCTAGTTTAATCCTCTAACCATCTACCTCCTTGAATTAGCTAAGAACCTTTTTACTACGCCTAAAGAAAAGGACAAACTACCCTGAGAAAGTCGTGTCGAACTTTAAGCTACGCCTAAAGAAAAGGACAACCTACCCTGAGAAGGTCGTGGTGAACTTTAAGCTAGTTTCACAAATTCCTAAAATCCAGAGAAAGGGACAAACGGCTCCTATCTAACTATCGTGACTTTTAAGGTCGGCTACACAAGCTTAGTGTTGCAAGGTGAAACCACTTGTCTCAAACAAACTAAAGTCGTCGTTACACCACTCATCTACACTATCAAAACACTTCTACATCATGTAACTTATATTTGTGAGAAGGACAGACGACTCAGATAGGGTTGTCGTGTCACAAGCTCTCAATATATTTTTCTGGCTGAATGACAAAATGCTACAATAGAACATTATTAACCAACGCATGAAAGTTATCACAGTTCGATAATATACTTTAAAGTACTCATAAGCTTTATTTTAACTTCACAAAGGCAGATATAAAACCGATTACTGTAGTTATTCTTGATAACTAAGATCGACGGTAATGAATATTCTGATAACTAAAACTAATATTTTCTTGAACGCTAGTTACGTACTTGCGATTCTTCCGGTAACGGCAAAGTAAATGCAAAATAGTTCGCCTCCAGATCTTTAGGAGTTTCCAGTTTCCAGTTACCTATGGCCACTCGGATACTCGATGACCGCGCGCCCCCGACTAAACCGTCTTGGTCCGTCCTGTTAAGTTTGCTCGTGGTGGCTCGCGGCGCGTACGGTCGAGGCACGCACACATGCAAGCCGCGCGATATACCTTTGTTTAAAGACGAACTACTGCTAAGGTGATCCCTCACCATCAGTTGTCAGTTTAACATCTAAAATAAAAACAAAATAACAGCATAATGACTTACTTTATGCCTTCCAAGGTTGACTATGGAGCAGCCTAAGACTGCTTCCCTTCCTATGTGGAACGTGACGTTTCCAATTGGCTTCTCAAACTGTGGCTCGTCTAAAACCTTTCGGGTTTCGTATGTTTCTGAAACAAAAGAAATCAAAATTATTGTAATTATTCCTATACAACACTGACCTAATAAGCTTTTTAATTCCCCGCGAAAAGTGAAGAGTGTTAATAAGTAACATATTTATCTATTATGTCTATCTTTCTGTGTTTTTTTGTCTGTTTGTGTCTGCCTAAGGCATCATGAATCCCAAACAGATGGAATAATTTAAAGCTAGACTTCAATGAAAATTGGTTAAGCCATTTAAGACATAT
Source organism: Acleris sparsana (assembly GCA_923062465.1). Lineage (NCBI taxonomy): Eukaryota > Metazoa > Arthropoda > Insecta > Lepidoptera > Tortricidae > Acleris > Acleris sparsana. Next base: position 3,528,942 of record OV281302.1, on the reverse strand, counting down.
AAGTTCTGAACAAAAAAGGTCTTTATTATATCAGGAACAGAGACAGAGCTTTATAATTGCTATAGCTCTCTCCCTCTATTTTAACCTACACTGAACTGCTTTAGTATGTCACGTGACCCCCTTGATTTAAAATGCACCCATTGATTTAAAATGTAAGCATTGTTTTAATAAAATACCGTTTTCTTTATTTTATCTTACTGCAATCTATTATTTGCAAGCTTTATTGAAAGTGGTTTCGTCTAAAATGTATTTAGTTTAGAAATTTACCAAATCTCCTAAATCCAAGTTCAATCACTTACTCCGATATCGTTTTTAGGGTTCCATAGACCAACATTTCAGAAGTTATTAGTCAGAATATGTAAAATTTTGTATAAACAATTTTAGACACGTAATAAAAAAAACTCCTAATCTAAAATAAAGATTAAATTATTGATATTCAGTTCAATATGGTTTATTTTTTTTTTATGATTTAAGAATCGTTTAGTAAATACAGCACTCTGAAACGATAATTTTCACTCGTTTTAGTGAAACTTGTGAAATTAATTTTCGGAAAATACCACGATGTTAAAAATGGACTGCATTTGTTTTTTACCCAACTGCGGCAAAGTACGATAGGAGGGTTATGTGTTTGGGTTGTACATACAGGATAAAATTCAGTCTTTGTTGGACAAACTTAATAATAACTTCGCTGTTGTAATCAATAAACTCAATTGTTATATCATTTTAAAATCTCCATTAACCAGGCCAATTTTTAGGAAAGCAGCACTTCCTAAACTTTAAATTTGATTTAAAAAATTAAAAAAACTGCTAAACTTTTATTGATTCCGTCAATAAGGTCTTATAGCAAGTTTAATCAGCAATCTCTCACAGTAAACGAAACTGAAAAATACTAATAAATGTGGCCACGGCATCAAAAATGGTGAACCAGGGTACCGCATTTCCAAAATTTTGAAAAGTTGAGATATCTCGTTTTTGGTGCGACTTTTACTTAACATGAATTATCATATTTTGGCCAGTCCTGAGCTGAGCCCTGTAAGAAAGTCCACTATTTACCGGTCACCCTGTATATGTCCGACTCAATGTCCGCTTGTAACTGCTGAACTGATAAACCGATTTGAATATATTATACGTGGTTAGATTCGTCTTAACCACTAGTTTCATAGGCTTTATTAAAATTATTTAAATGGGAAATTGGCGAAATAAAACTAAACATGATAATTAACATTACTTTGACGACATTATCTAAACGGCAGTTGGGTATTTTAAAGCATTATTTTTGATAGACTTGTGTTATTCTGTATTAGTCTCTCACTGCTGTGCAAAAGCCTCCTATCTTTTACGTCATTCTTAAGGAGGATCAAAAATATTACTACAAATAACCTCTAAATTTGTTTTTTTTGAATTTTGTGTATTTTGGAGATTTTAGTGTAGTGGCTACGGAATCCTACACTGAACATGGTCCGATACACTCTTGCCTAGTTTAAAAACTTTTTCTTTGTTGTTTTGATCAGAACGATTTAAAATAAAGTTTATTCATCTGAAAGCTAATGGTTGGAGGGCTTTGGTGTTTCAGATTTCATTATTTCGTATCATGCCATTTTTAAAACTGCTGCTCTTTGTCTTTAGAAGAGATGGTCGCGATTGACCAAGTTTGTCGATATAGGAATCTACTTACTTAATATTATAAATGCGGAAGTGTTTGTTTGTTTGTTTGTTTGTTCAGTCTTCTTGGTTTCACAACTATACAGATCGATGTTAAATTTAGTAGAGTTATACCGCCATAGTTTTCAAAGTCTGAATAAAGCCACAAAGTAATTATTTATAATGAAACTAATTGCTTTTAAAAAATATTATTTTCTAACATGCTCGGAAATGTATGCGTTAATACTAGTATAACGAAATGAAGACGTGTAGTTTCTTGTTTATGGCTCCCTACGTTACATACTGCCGACCGCCACTAGACTCTGAATACATACTTGCAACTTAAAAAAAAAACAAAATGTACTGTACTATATTTATGTGGAGTTAAACATGGTGCTCGAATAGCATGTTCAAATGTCATGTTTAAAAAAAAAACTAAATTAAACAATTTTACATAATAAACTATTATTTACTTGATTACCTGTTAGTTATTTTAATTTTAATATTTCCTCACATTGATTGAGATACGCACTATACAATCTTCGGCTGGAACAGGGATTGCAGGACTCGTTTTCCCCACTACCCCAAACTCGTCCAGCAATCCCTTACTTCACGGCCTCTGCAGTAATGTACTATAAATATTTGATTCGGCTGCAATAGCCTCTCAATCGTAAAATACAAGATTCTCAATAATATTCTTACTGGAATTATAAAAATATATTATTTTTAATAAACGTATATTATTTCGAATCTATTATTTTGGAATTATTGTTTTTGGGAATAAATGTAACACAGTAAAATGTAAGGGTGCGGCTCCACTGAGGCGAAGACGAGCGGAGCAGTTCTGCAGAGCGGAGCTGTGCCGATATTAACCAATAGCAGGTGCGGGCGGTCACGTCGAGCGCGCAAATGCGCGCATTAGCTTAGATTCTATTAGTAAATATTGACACAGCTCCGCTCCGTTCCGGTCGTCTCCGCCTCAGTGGAGCCGCACCCTAACGAGCATTAGCACTAACATGATATTAATAAAATAAAACAATTTCAAAACAATTTTTATAGTTTCATTCCAAAGCTAAAGTAAGTGTCTATTGGCAAAACTTAAACTAAACCTTATTACGTATGACATTAGCAACTAAATCCTTTAATAAATTGGAACGTCGGGATTTTCCCAAATCACTTGAAACCCGTAACGTAAGGTCAACCGCAATCAAAGCCACGCTTACACCAAACTATCGGATTTAGACAAAGTTGTAACAATCACACGCCCCAACGGTTGTTAGGACTTTGTCACTTTAGCTATGTGTCATTTGCTGCAAATATTTGAGGTTGGCAATGGTATTTGACATTTTAGTTAAACTAAAGATATCTCTTTGGTATCCCAAAGTTATTCAAAAACTTACCTTGTGTTTGGATATTTATTAATTAATGAAATAACTAAATGAAACCCGACTGCATTTTTTGTTATTATTATGAAATCCGTTTATTAATGCTACTATGTTGGTAAATATTTGAGATGTTCACATTAAAATCTTTCAAATGATACCCATATTAAATGAAATAACTAAATGAAAAATAAGTTTTAAAAACCCGACTGCTTTTTTGATATTATTATAGCAAAAACAGCAGTCAGGTTTTTAAAACTAGTTTTTCATTTAGTTATTTCATTTTAATAACTTGCTACACATTTAAAAAAAAACAGCTTGAAGACGTCATTGTCAATAGAGATGCCAAGTCATTTGTAGATGATATGAAACTCTGCCTTATTGCTGTAGAATGTCAGATTGACTTTAGAAAAAAGGGGGGGGGGTTTAATTCCTTGACTCTACAAGCCCTAGAGCTTAGTTTTGGGACTAGGTCAATTTGTGCGAGATTGTCCCATCATAGTTATATAATAGCCCTCTCCATAGCCCTCTGAGTGACTTTGAGCTTCCTTATGAGGCCCATTGTTAGCGTCCACGTCTCAGATCCGTAAGTCATCTCGTCATGCTCGGGGTTTCTCTGCGTGATAGAATCAGAAATGATGATATCTGCAGTAGAACTAAGATTACCGACATAGCCCTAAGAATAGCTAAACTGAAGTGGCAGTGGGCGGGCACATTGCTCGCAGGACTGATGGCCGATGGGGTCAGAAGGTTCTGGAGTGGCATCCGCGGACTGGAAGACGAGCTGTAGGTAGGCCTCCAACAAGATGGAGTGACGACCTCGTCAGGATCGCGGGACCGCGGTGGATGCGAAAAGCACAAGACCGGTCTGAGTGGAAAGCCTTGGGGGAGGCCTATGTCCAGCAGTGGACGTCTTTCGGATAAGGAGAAACAACTTCGACGTGCTTAATCTAATAACAAAATACAAATAACATAATAATACCGTTTTCTTCCGCTATCCTTATTAATCAATCCTATTAACCCGGTAATCCACTAACGCATTAAGTATTAACGGCCCGGTCCGACTTCGTCTGGGACTAACTGTGAATATTTAACGCGATGCTCCTTTATTGTTATTTACGCTTATCGATTGAGGAATAATCGATTAAAGGATTGACAGGCGAGTTTTAAGCTGTATGTAATAATAGATAATGTCCTTTATTCTATATTGTACAGTCACCCCATAAAAATATTGAGCTTACTTAGAACCTTGTCATTGTCATTTGATGTTCTGTTTGAAGTTTACTATGACAAAGCACTAGTGCACTGCACAAGCTTGTTTACCTTCTTTATGAACTGATAAATTTAGAGCAATGTATCTTACTTTTATCTTATCTTATCTTACTAATTGTATCCGAAGATTTAGATGTTTGTGACTCAATCATGCCAAAACCGCTGAACGGATCTAAATGAAATTTGACACAAAGATAGATTAGAGTCTGGAATAGGACCTAGGCTACTTGTTTCACCGAAAAACATGGTCAAAAAAATGGTTGAAATATTTAAAAAAATACTTAGTAGTTCTTCATTTTATTTCAAACTAGCTGTTGCGTGCGACTCGCTAGAAGTCGGTTATCGCTGTTCCCTTTAGAACTATCTTGCATATTTTTTTAAACCCCTAACCAAGTTTTCTGTGTGTATCGATGTGCCTGTGTACATGTGTGTCGGTCTTTGTCACGAATATGTTATACATAAGATACAACTGTTAAGAAATTAGATAACTTGCACACAAAACTCCTGTTTTGAAGTAGATAAATAATACATGTGACTTCTGAAAGTTATTAAACTTTACGTGGAATATCCACATTATATTCATAAAATGCCCAGAATACAGTCGTAATACATGAATGTTTCCGCTCTGGAAATCAATTCACTGATACTAAATGTGTATGCAATGGAATGCAGTGTTTAATTTCGGAGTATTAACAGCATTGGACCAGAGATTCGAAATCAATATGGAAATCCTGTTACTAACAACATTATTGCACATGCTGAGTTGGAACCGTTTACCAACAATTACACTATCAGTCGTATCTTTCCCTTTTTTAATGTTATTCTTGTGAATACATGTGTTTCATTCTTTTTTGTTCAGAAAGTTTTATTCACCTCTACGTAGTCCATAATTTATTATACACTAGCTGTTGCCAGGCCCACTTCATTGGGCAATTTACTCACAAATAACGTGGCTTTCTATTGGTAAAATAATTTTCACAATCGGTTCTGTACATTCAGAGATTACTCCTTACAAACTTGACCTCTGTATAATATTAGTATAGATAAAACCCTTCCACTTAAATCACTCTGTCTATTGATAGAAACCGCAATAACTTCCATTTCGAAGTTTAAAATATCTAAACGTGCAGTGTACAGTGGGTCGAGTGGTTAGAACCCCGCCACAAGGTTAATTTTAAGTCGTTCGGTGAGAGTACCGACCAAAGATCTGTCAACCTTTTTAAAGGAGGAATTCTGGCCGAGAGGTATCATATTTCGGCGATTTCGTGACCGCCGTCTAGCAGACAGTTCTGTTAATATTGTTATGTATGTTAGTCTGTAAGGTATATAGGCCTAGTAGCCTGAAATAAAGTTATTCTATTCTATTCTGAGTTAGCATGCTGAAGTGGCAATGGGCAGGCCACATAGCTCGGAGAACTGATAACCGTTGGGGAAGAAAAGTTCTCGAGTGGCGGCCCCGCACCGGTGGACGGAGTGTTGGACGGCCTCCCACCCGGTGGTCTGACGACCTGGTTAGGATCGCGGGGAGCCGCTGGATGCAAGCGGCTCAAGACCGTGACTTGTGACGCTCTTTGGGGGAGGCCTTTGTCCAGCAGTGGACGCCCCGGGCTGATGATGATGATGATTCTATTCTAACAGACGGCGGAAAGCGACTTTGTTTCATTCTGTGTAAACATAACAATATGTGATAAGTATTGAGTGTTCGCTAATAAATCCGTAAAAGCAAAGGATTTAAGATTTGAGAGTACTATCGAACGCCAACAGCAGTCACTAGTCGTGTGGTTGCCACCTTACAATAGTCCCACTCCATGTCTTCCCGTGGAAGTCGTAAGAGGTGACTAAGGTAATAAAGGCTTGTGGTATAATTATTGTTAGGCGATGGGTATGCAACTTGTCACTAATATACACTGGTAAACATCTTAGCCTGTTTATAAAAATAATGGTTACCGAGTTAAGAACAGGTATTTATAGTTGTTGGTAGTTCTCTAGCTCTGCCTGCTCCACTCTGAGAATGAAGGCGGGAAGGTATGTATGTATGTAGTCGAAAGTACTAATATCTGTATATTATATTGGAATAAATATGTAGATGTAAACACAAACCATATTGACAGTGGCATGACATCCTACCTTGTCTTACACCTTCAACCCATTGGTATATATTGTGAAATGACCTTCTAAACACACCCAGCTCTTAACATTCTCATGTCAGCCGAAAGACGTCCACTGCTGGACATAGGCCTCCCCAAGGCTTTCCACTCAGACCGGTCTTGTGCTTTTCGCATCCACCGCGGTCCCGCGATCCTGACGAGGTCGTCACTCCATCTTGTTGGAGGCCTAGCTACAGCTCGTCTTCCGGTCCGCGGACGCCACTCCAGAACCTTCTGACCTCATCGGCCATCAGTCCTGCGAGCAATGTGCCCCGCCCACTGCCACTTCAGTTTAGCTATTCTTAGGGCTATGTCGGTAACCTTAGTTCTACTGCGGATATCATCATTTCTGATTCTATCACGCAGAGAAACCCCGAGCATAGCCCTCTACATAGCCCTCTGAGTGACTTTGAGCTTCCTTATGAGGCTCTTAACATGCACAGGTTTTATCATGACGTTTTAAAGGTAAAAACGACTTCAACATTCGAAATACGAAGCAGACAGATCTAATTCGAAACTTCAGTAATAAATTTGCAAGCGCTCCATTTCCCTTTAGCATACCGTACCTATTGTAATATAAAAACCTGCAAGCCAATAAAGTTAATTGCATTAATCGCTAAAATTGCGCTCGTAACCTTAATAGCGCCTCTATAGCTTCTTATTGCATCCTTATAGCGCCAATACTCCTTAGAGTGGCTATATAACTACACAGGCTAAGCAATCTAAATAGGTCAAGGGTTTAATCTAATCGATAAAGGCAAATTTCTTTTGACAGTAATGTTCTCGTAATGTCCTCGTTGTGTTGGCTCCTTAAGTACCTACTTGACGGTACAGCCTGCATATAAAGAAAAAAAACCGGTCAATTGGGAGTTGATCTTACGCGCCGAGGGTCCGGTACTGCCACAGAGTGTAGGTATTTATTATATATAAATAAAATAAATAAATATCGCTTTGATTTCTATTTCAAACCGAATCACTGCGAGGCCAACTCACGCGTGACCATTTTTTAGTATTTGTATTTCTAACATGGTAAATATTTTTAAATAATTACAGACCACAAAGGTTTTCACTAAACATTAAAATGCCTAATATAGTTTATATTTATGTTAGTATTTAATTGAGTTTTTTTTTTAGGATTCTTAAAATCGTTAAAACTGTTTCATTTTTTAAGTATGATGAAAACTAAGGTTGAAGAGAAGAGGTGCTTGTTGGAAACCGTTGGAAATAGAAGAGGAAAGACGCTAGGACACCTTTTACGACACGATGAATACATTAGGACCATAATAGAAGGGGAAATGAAGGGAAACGGAAGAGGGAGGCCAAGGAGAACGTTCATGGATCAGATGAAAGAAAAAGTAGACGTCGAATCGTATCAGGCCCTAAAATAAAAGGCTCTAGAAAGAGAGTCATGGAAATTGCTCCAGCGACGTTCACGGCGTTCTTACATATTTAAAAACCTAGTGTTATTATTTAGCAGACGTCCAAAGACACATTTACAAAAAAAGTTAAAAAGCATATTGATCAACAAACCCTCAGCCTCAGCAAGCAATAAATAAACAACAAAATGATCCGTAACGTTTCAACAACCAATAAATAAATTAAATATTAATCCTATTAAAACTTTCCCATGTAACATCCGTTTTGGCGGGATTACTTTGAACGACTAGTCCAATTCGGACTTCCTCGTTCCCCTCCCCGCTTGTAAAATGGGCGTCAGAGGGGAAGCTGGGTATGTGTTTACGGTCCGAATCGTAGTAAATGGGAAGTTGGCTCCCAAGCAAACAATTAGCAAAAGTTAAACATAGGATCCTCAAACTATGGGCAATTTCTCATTTGAGCGAAAATGTGTTGTATCTACAAAGTCTTACGTAATGGGTTGTGCCAAGTCTCCGTCGTCTCGCTTGCGGTTTGTTTGACTGCAACCTTCCTGATATGTTTTGTTGTTCTTTTGCCTAAACAATTTTAACCATACAAAGTTCAAGATACCGCACTGCTAGATCAAAACAGTTGTAACTCAAAATACAACTGTATTGTAAAATCAACTTTAATACAACCTCTATGAACTTGAAACAAAACTAGCAAGGATGTTGAGTTAATAATGTTTTGATCTAGCAGTGCGATACGTGCGTTAAAATAATTATATAATGTTAACTCTACATGTGTGAAGGTATCTTGGTTTCTAGACCTAAATTAAAGTAGATTCCTAAGTTAACTGTAGTGATTTGTAGTAAAAAGGAGGTTGTTTTTTAAAGCCAAGAGAGCTGCCGCCGTCGTGAAAACTACTTACATTTTTAGCGTTTCCATTCGAAACCTTTAGCTGTCTTTTGTCTATCATCAGAACAGTTATAAATTAAGTTGTTAGCAAATTAGTTGAGCTATACGGTGAACCACCATTTTTGGACAGTTTTAGCTGAATTGACCAATAATGGAGACTTAACTCTTAATCCAAAGACCTGATAAGGATGTTAAGGTTACCCTTATTTTCTGTACCATAAGAATCAAATGTCTATCATTGGTTATTGTTCGTTCATTACTGGTTCCATTACTGCACTGGTCAGAGGTTCCATTATTATTATGATTTAACTACCTAATTCTTCTGGAGTGGCGTCCGTGGATCGGAAGACGAGCTGTAGGCAGGCCTCCAACAAGATGGAGTGACGACCGTGATCGCGGGACCGCGGTGGATATGAAAAGCACAAGACCGGTCTGAGTGGAAAGCCTTGGGGGAGGCCTATGTCCAGCAGTGGACGTCTTTCGGCAGACATGATGATGATGATGATGAACTACCTAATATTGAATTGAAATATTATTTTACCGATCAGTGCAATGTTACCTTGATTGAAGTTATTAATTAACCGTGCTTCATTGGTACTGCAACTAGGCATAATAAAATTAATAAAAACCAGCGACTGCTTATTCGAGAAATTCGATTTATACGTGTTAGCAATTATCTGTTTGACCTGACTTTTACAGTTGGTCTTAACGCGAGCAGTGATTCTGACAAGTGCCATCACTTTATGTCCCGATGCAATGGCATGTAAACCCTGTTCAGACTTACTTGTCTTAAGTAGTAATCAACTTTCTAACCTCAAAATTCATTTTTTTTTCTATGAAACAGCTATTTTAAATAAAATAAAGTGATCACGGAGAATAAATTGGACAAGTGATGTCCAAAATGTTTTCTCAGTTTACTTTATTTAAGATAAAAGACCTATTGTAGCCAAAAATGTTTCTTTTTGAGGTTGGGAAGTAGTTTACCATATTATAAGACAAGTAAGTCTGAACAGGGTTTATCTGTCTATCTATATTAGTCCGGTCAAATTAGACTAAAAAATAATAGTAAAGGTACATAAATTTACAACAAGCTGCAAATGCGTGTAATTGTTTAAAACATAATTAAAAAGAACATTTTAGAATTCCGAATCATTGCGATGCCTGGAAAAAAAATTATTCGAGGTCAAAGGTCAAAAATCTTGAAAAAAATTGGTTTTTCGCGATTTTCAGCAAAACGGTAAGGTTTATCATAAAATCACCTCAGATAAAAATTGTAGATCATAAAATTCTCTACAAAATATGTATCAATACTTTTTTTTCTGAGAGCCACCGTTTTTGAGATAGAACGAGTCAAAGAGTTGTAAAAGTTGTAATCGTCAAAATATGCATAAGTACGCCACGTATATACATCTCTGAAGCTGAAATTTAAGTAAAAATATTTTTCAATTGGTATGCATAAGTATAAATATGAGAATATCAGGTAGAATGAAATCCAGTCCCTTAATTTGTGCATTTTACAGGAGAGGTAAAGCAACAGTCTTTAAAATGTTTGAAAAACAAGATTAAGTTCAATGTGCTGAAGTCTTCAAAAAAAGTAATTCAACTCAACAAGAAATTATCACGAACGGGATTCGGTTTCTCCTTTCTATGTACAGAGCTCCGAAAAAAACCACCTGCTTAGATAAGTATCGATATGCATGTTTCGTTAAAAACACTAAAAATAAGAAACAGGTGCAATTATCTTGTCTTCCTCCAACCTCAGTTGCTGCACATCAACATCTTTTCCGGGTATATTACCAAGTTCAAGTGTGGCTTGGTTATCAGCTAGACCCAAAAGACTGGGGTTGGAAGTTGGTCGACAATACATTAGAACCTATTCAGACTTTACTCCCACCTGCGCCGGAAAAACTGCTGAACACTATTTTTTGCAACTGTAAAAAGGGATGCAGCGCTAAATGTGGTTGTAAAAAAGTTGGACTGTTGTGTTCTCTGGCATGTACACATTGTCAAGGCCAGTCATGTTCTAATGCTGAATCACCAATAGTGGAGGATTCGTTTGATACCGACGAGGAAACATGCGATACATCGCTATTGATGGAATTTACTTACACCCAGGATGAAGAAAACGAACAAGACGAAGATCAAGAAGAAGAAGAAGAAGAAGAAGATCAAGAAGAAGAACAACTAGAAGAAGTACTTGAAGATTATGAATCAGATGAATAAGTTTCTATTTTTTTTTAGTTTCAATCGCTTTTATCATTTCCAACCCTTCCTAATATATTTTATTATGCAAGTTTTCAATTAGACAGAATCACAATAGACATGTGGAATAGGCCTCCTGGGGAAACCACGTTAAAAAAAACGCGCTAAGTACACTACCTCATAGGTGGCGTGGAAACGTGTGCATATAATGACGATTACAACTTTTTAACTCGTTCTATCTCAAAAACGGTGGCTCTCAGAAAATACATACATTACATTACAATACATTTTTTGTAGAGAATTTTATGATCTACAATTTTTATCTGAGGTAATTTTATGATAAACCTTACCGTTTTGCTGAAAATCACGAAAAACCATTTTTTTTCGAGATTTTTGACCTTTGACCTCGAATAATTTTTTTTCCAGGCATCGCAATGATTCGGAATTTTAAAATGTTATTTTTAATTATGTTTTGAACAATTACACGCATTTGCAGCTTGTTGTAAATTTATGTACCTTCCAATGCCTAGATTGACCGGACTATATATCTAAATATATAAAAGGAGAAACTGACTGACTGACTGACTGACATATCAACGCACAGCCTAAACGGCTTAACTTAGGTACTTGAAATTTGGAAGGGACGTAGCTTAGGTACTGTAGAGGTGCACTAAGAAAGGAATTCCCGTTATTCCCACGGGAACGGGAATTAGCGGGAAAATCCTTTTGTATGAAAAATCTAAACCGCGTAAGATAGATGATTGAAATTTGGCATGTAAGTACCCTAATGAACGTAAAGCTTACTTGCAACGCGATATTGCAAAATTCCCACGGGAACGGGAGTTATTGGGAAAAAACTTTTGTATGTAAAAATCTAAACCGAGTATGATAGATGATTGAAATTTGGCATGCAGGTACCCTAATGAACGTAAAGCTTACTTGCAACGCGATATTGCAAAATTCCCACGGGAACGGGAGTTATTGGGAAAAAACTTTTGTATGTAAAAATCTAAACCGCGTAAGATAGATGATTGAAATTTGGCATGCAGGTACCCTAATGAACGTAAAGTTTACTTGCAACGCGATATTGCAAAATTCCAACGGGAACGGGAGTTATTGGGAAAAACCTTTTGTATGTAAAAATCTAAACCGCGTAAGATAGATGATTGAAATTTGGCATGCAGGTACCCTAATGAACGTAAAGCTTACTTGCAACGCGATATTGCAAAAATCCCACGGGAACGGGAGTTATTGGGAAAAAACTTTTGTATGTAAAAATCTAAACCGCGTAAGATAGATGATTGAAATTTGGCATGTAAGTACCCTAATAAACGTAAAGCTTACTTGCAACGCGATATTGCAAAATTCCCACGGGAACGGGAGTTATTGGGAAAAAACTTTTGTATGTAAAAATCTAAACCGCGTAAGATAGATGATTGAAATTTGGCATGCAGGTACCCTAATGAACGTAAAGCTTACTTGCAACGCGATATTGCAAAATTCCAACGGGACGGGAGTTATTGGGAAAAAACTTTTCTATGTAAAAATCTAAATCACGTAAGATAGATGTTTTCAATCTAGCATGCATGCATACCTTAGTAAATATAAAGTTTAGTTATGGCTGTATTTTGAAAAAATAAGTTAGCGGGAAAAAAATGTTGTATGAAAAAATCTAAACTGCATAAGTTAGATGCTTGAAATTTGACATGCATATACCTTAGTGAATGCAAAGTTAAAAATTCCCCTGGGAACGGGAAGCGAGTTAGAGGCTCCTTATACTATAACTTCATTTAAAAATAATAAAATTAAGCATTTTTTAACCTTTCTCCCACACACAAAGATCTCTCTTTTATATCTTCTATTATCTTTTTTTAAATATATAAAAGGAGAAACTGACTGACTGACTGACTGACATATCAACGCACAGCCTAAGCGGCTAAACGTAGGCACTTGAAATTAGGAAGGGACGTAGCTTAGGTACCTTACAGGTGCAATAAGAAAGGAATTCCCGAAATTCCCACGGGAACGGAAATTAGCGGGAAAATCCTTTTGTATGAAAAATCTAAACCGCGTAAGATAGATGATTGAAATTTGGCATGCAGGTACCCTAATGAATGTAAAGCTTATTTGCAACGCCGCTATATTGCAATATTCCCACGGGAACGGGAGTTATTGGGAAAAAACTTTTGTATGTAAAAATCTAAATCACGTAATATAGATGGTTTCAATCTAGCATGCATGCATACCTTAGTAAATATAAAGTTAAGTTATGGCTGTATTTTGAAAAATTAAGCTAGCGGGAAAAAAATATTGTGTGAAAAAATCTAAACTGCATAAGTTAGATGCTTGAAATTTGACATGCATATACTTTAGTGAATGCAAAGTTAAAAATTCCCCTGGGAACGGGAAGCGAGTTAGAGGCTCCTTATAAAATAACCTCATTTAATAATAATTTAATTAAGCATTTTTTAACCTTTCTCCCACACACACAAAGATCTCTCTTTTATAACACGCCACGCGGACGAAGTCGCGGGCAAAAGCTAGTATATATATAAAAGGCAAACCTTACTGACTTAGATATCAACGCACAGCCGAGACTACTGTAACTAGAAACTTGAAATATGGTACAGGGGTTCCTTTCATGATGTAAGTGCGCACTAAAAAACGTTTTTTCAAAATTCACCCCTAAGGGGTCAAAATAGGGGGAGAAGCGGGAAACTTATTCTACGAGTACGAAGTCGCGGGCGACCTCTAGTGTATGTATATAAACACTTTACACAAAAAAAAAATAGTAGCTATGCACAAAGGCAAACTTATCCCTTGAAGGGATCTCTATCAGTAATATTTTTTTAATAGTTAACTTTAAGTTTATTGTGAATGGTAACACTGTTAAGCGGAATAGTTTTAAGCATTATTTCTATTCTGGTATCTCTAACGTGATCTGTGGTCATTGTCTCTGCACACTCTGCATTTTTGATTAGTTTGAAGCGTTGTTTTGTAAAGTTATTAAAAAACGGCAATATAGTCTTGTAAATAAGAATTTGTTTCAATACAAAAAACCAGGCCTTCTGGCGAGTTCTAGAATGATTTGGCTGACTTTTATCATTATTATTACAATTCACAACAGACGACGTTCTATTTATACATCCTGAACTAGCCTTAGAGCCCAAACAAATCAATGCACATAATCTCCCAGAGAACACAGACGTATGACACCTAACCCCCGTCACATGTCACTGGCCGTCATTCAGAGCCTTATATTCTACATCGAAATTCGAAATCACACACCATCCCTGTCTCCCAATTTAGTGTAGGGTGACAAGTGAAAAGGATGGAGCATCTGAAACTTCCAATTTACTACATCGTAGTAACCACCCAGGAACTAAAACCAATACCACTGACAGCGGTGCCATCATACGTCACTCAAGGGTTTACTGCCAACCTGCAAAACTGGAAACTTGTGTTTGCAGTTGGAAAAATCTGGAACTACAATAACAATACACTAGTGAAACAGAAACGCGTTACTAGGAGTTTTTTTTAAATCAGACTTAGTTTATTAGGTGGATGGATTAATAAAAATAAAAACTATTTAATTGAGTCTAAACTAAACTAAAACAAGCGTTTACTGGGATCTAAAATTGAAACTAAAAAAACTTACTTTGGCTATCCGTTATAGTTGAATATTTAAAAACTCAATTAGGTATGAGTAAAACAGTTTCAAATCCCTATTTCTCGAAATTATATTAAAATGTAACCTATATTGAATTATTCTATTATTCCCAATTAATTACTATTGTATAAATTGCAAATATGAAGTATTTTTTTATGCCATTGATTGGACAAACTATCACACAGGTCACTTGTCACCCATTGACATTTTCTATCTACACTACAATCTATCTTACATTGCCAACCCTAACTAAGATTTAATGTCTCAATGCCAGTAATTTCACCTGTTGTCTTATGCCAGTAATTACACCAGTACACAACAAAAGCTGGATTAAAGGATAAAACTTCCCATTGATGAACAAACTTAATGGACAATGTTCACAATTAAAATTCATTTCAAACTCCCTAAATTACTTGGAGTCTACAACCATGCAACTATAAAGCAGATACTAAGTCTACAAACTTCTAACAAAATAACTATTACCGTCGTGTAACATCACCACCGACATTATTCCCATAAATCGAAGGCCTGAACTGAGATAGTTTCACTTCGCTTCCTGCATTGGAAACTTTGTCAATGTTGGGTGCAGCATTCCAAAATGTAACCTCAAGTTTAGAGGGGAACAAACTTGGGTTTATTAATGCTTCAGTTTGTAAAGGTAACTCGATGAAGTTTGGGGACTGAATAGGAATTTATCCGGCCAATTAGCACTGGTTTAGATTTTTTTATAGTATTCTGTAGTTGCACTAAAAAAACTAGAGGCATTCCATCTTAGTCCTCAGGGTTGGCAACGCATTTGCAGTCTTATGCTAATGTCTATGGGTCACAGTTTCCACTTACCATCAGGTGGCCTGTGTGCTCGGTTGCCTTCTCTATGCCATAAAAAAAAAAACTTAACTCATATTAGTTCAATCAACGAAACATAAACGCAGTAAGTAAATCGTGTAGTCTAGGTTTTTTATGTGGCCGTGGTGACATCCAGAGGGCCTTAGCAAGACGAACTACGCTAACTAGCGTTTCTATTTGTTTCCTTTTTAAACCAATAGCGTCACTGGTAGATGACGTGATACTAAAAGTCACGTGATCTACCAGTGACGCGATTGGTTTAAAAACGAAACATTACATTGAAAAAGTCTCGGGCCTAGAACCCCTAGAGAATGGGGTTAATAATCTTGAGTGCTAAGCTTCTCAAAAAAGTAACAGAAGGTGAAAAATAATACTATATAAATTATCTACAAAATATATCAATTTGTTTTTAAAGAGCATTACAAAAGGAATCACAAGGATTGAAAAAGCAATCGCCTACCAGACGTTTTAGGCTCAGATTGATTTGTATTTGTACTTTTTTTGTGCAATAAAAGTTTAATAAGTAAAAAATAAATAAGCCTTAAGCTTCGTAAGCCCCTGCCTACCAACTAGGCTATCGTGTCTTCAGTTTAATTAGCATTCCCCATTACTTACCCCAAGTGACCAATTGACATTACATACAACATAATGTAATTGAAAAATTAAAATTAAAAAAGTTTATTTTGCTAAAATGTAGGTACATAAACTTGTGCAAAGGCTGTTTATTCAGTTGCAATTTCATTTGTTTTGCTCTTTAAAAACAAAACAATAACGCAGACTTTCGGATTCGTTACTTTTATTGGCCAAAAGCAGTTGTTTTTTAATTCATAGTTATTGCAGATAATACGAGTAGCTAATGAAGACTCACTAATGAGTCCAATTATTACGTCATTGAATCGCCACAATATCGCATAACTATTCACATCGCATTATTACATTTCCATTATAATGATTTAGCTTTTTATTCATAACCAAATCACGATATTGAAGGCTTGACATTGCAAATGTGTATGCTTAGCTCTGTATCATCAGATGGCTGTGTGTTTGTATGTTATTTCCATACCATAAATAATCAAAGATATTATCAGCCGAATGAAACCCTGACACACCATATTAACTGTGTCTCAGTGATGTTATAGTTCAAGTTGCAAGAAGTGTCAAACAATAGTAGTGTATGCAACTGACGCATAATGAGAGGCGTCTAATCAATGAGTCGTCCATCCTGCATGAGTAATCTACGCATAAATTTACCTACGCTTAAAAAAGGTGCAACCTACTGTGCAAAAATACGGTGATATTGTAAACTATTTATAATCAATATTAACCGGTTCGAAAAATAAAACCTTTGCCCCGAGAAGCACCGGCGTAAGAAACTCGGCAAGGTATATTTTTTTCAAGAAAAAGGTTTACATCATTACATAATATTTATTATTATTATCGAACCGGTGGTAATGCTTTTTGACATTCATAGGTGCATAATATTATGCATAAAATGAAGAATAAAGAACTTTTATAATAGGATTACACGAGTTATTTAAGGCCTAATTATGTACAGTTGCATACACTATACTTTATCTACACACATATCATAAGTACTCTAAGATGGATTCAGAAGCCTACGACATGACGACAAAAATGGCGGCAAAACCAACTTGTTGTGCTGTGTCAGTGTCACGAATATGAAGGGTTTTTTAAAATCATTATTATGCAACACTTAAATCAATGTAATTATTAACTTATATTAAAACTCGCAATGTAATTATTAACCGGGTTTTTTCGGAAGCACAATACTTTTGAGTCCCTTTTTTAAATAATGCCCCATTATCATCAAATCCTTTCATTTAATATGGCAGGCTTTTAGTTTTTTCGTCTCTAATTTAAGGCTTAAATTAGTTAACGTCCGGCATTAAAACAAAAAAGTACAATTGGTCAGTTTAAAAAGAAAAGGCTGTGCTAACGGAGTGACAATCTATCGATCAGGTTATTTTTCGCATAAAGTACCTACTGGTTGGTACATGAAAGGGTTCTTACTACGAGTACTGGTTCAAATTGAGGTCACCCCTTTCTATCCTTATGTTTAAAAACTAAAAAGGTGTTTGTTTTTCTTTTTCTCCAAAAGTTGGACATAGATTAATGATGATTCGTGTGTTTAGGACTCGTACAGAATTAACAGTTAGGCATTTATGTCGAGGTTTTACTCTTTAAATACAGTATTGCCAGTGACATTACTAGAACCTCGCCCCAGCGTTTTTTTATAGTAACGACTCTAACCAAACTTGCGTTATAAACCTATGTTATGTGTTATTTGATTAATCTGTCTATCCTTTTGCATTTACCTCACTTACTCATCAAAGTTTGACTGAAGGACATATCTCAAATTGATCATTGTTTATGTGTTTAAATACGTATGTAATATGAAACGGTTTCAGTACGAATTAGTTTTTAGTTCTTTTTCGTTAAATGAACGGACCGTACCTTTTATTGTTTAACTTGTTTTAATTACTTTGGGCAGATTTTATAGTAAGGTGATCCCAATTCAACTTGTTATGGGTAATTTAACATCGGGGTAATGGGGAGGCCACGCCACGGTGTGAATTTGTTGAATGGCCAGAGAAACAATGGCTCCAGCAAGTTTGTGAAATGTGGAGTGTGTTGTAAGTTGTGGTAACTGGTAACCTTTTTGACCCAGGCTTCTACTAGTTTATGAAGTGTTTTTTCTGGAGAATAAATATGGTTTAAATAGTAAGCTGCCTCTATCAGTTCAAAGAGAGTAGATTTTTGACTTTCATTCGCTTGTAACATTAATTAATAGTGCTTTTAGTTATAAAGGAAACAATCTCCATTACCACTTTTTCAATTACTAGACTGAATCCTCGCAAGCGGCCGTTTGTGCGCAGAGCACGTATGGAGTACCCTTTAATTTCCGCAGATGAGGGTAGGGTGGAATTAGACCGTTAGGCCTTGCAGTTAAACTACCGTCAATATTGAGGTGTTGAGGATTCTTGATCCTGCACGTGATGTTCAGTTTTGCTAATTTGTCTGGTATTTGAAATTCAGTTTCTGTGATTGTCGTTGACTTTATCCAAGTAAATACAGTATTTTTTAGGGTTCTGTAGTGAAACTAGGAATCCTTATAATGTCGTAATGTCTGTCTGTATGTCTCACAAAATTTATCTCAGAAACTGCCAAAGTTGGAGTAGTGCTGAAATTAAATTTTAATAAAAATGGGGTATCTCCGATACACATAAAACTTTTAACTGGTAAGCTATCGAAGTTTCGAAGAACTCTTGTCCGCTGTTTCGTTTGTCAGAAATTTTCGTTTATCCGAAAGTCATTTTTCTCTGAACCCATTAACTTTTCAAAATGTTAAAAGAGACCTGTAGAACCTGTAGGTTAGGTTAGATTAGGTTAGTTTTATAATGATTTTCGGAAAAAAGATTTTCGAACTTGAGATAGGTAACCCTTTCAACATTGTGTAAGGTAATGAGCTTTAAAAAAAACGTTATGGTGTATGTGTTAATCATTTTATAGGAAATATTGAACACTAAAAGTGTAAATTTCCATAAACCAACCGTTTCGATACCTACATGGTAGTTTCCACATTTAAATTAATATTTTGCTAGCAAAAAAAATACTCCTAATTTAGTCCACAAAATTTTAAATTTCGAATTTGCAAGACAAACGTAGTTTCTAAACTAAAGTTAACAAAACTGCCGAAATACTTTAAAACTCGTTACAAGTTGCGAACTAAAACGAGGAATGGCAATCAGAAGGGCACAATTTTGCCGTAAACTAAAGAAGGCAGCTAACTGCGATGTAGTAGTCGAACCATTTTTAACTCTATAGGTAACCACATTGAATTCAAAATGCTTTTACTATTACTATGCAGTTAGGTACCTTCGGGATTTCGGCACAATTAGACGCCTGCTAAACGAGGGCTCTGCCGACACGCGGACCAGTCACGATCCTTGGATTCGAACAATATCGCGTTGATGGGTCATACAGAATTTTGGTTAGCGTCTTTCCTGTAGACATACCAGAAGTTAAAGTTTTTAAGGCCTAATTTTCTGTCTCAAAACATATCCGCATAAATTGTGTGAGGCCTACTTAAGTCCTATCTGATAACAACATAACTTATGTGCACACAAACCTTTAACTCTTTAAAAAAAGCGACCACGATGCCAAATTTGGCAAAATAGGCCCACGCTGTGCTATCACCTCTGCGTTAGTTTTTTGTTTTATATTGTTAAGTATGATAGTCTATAAGGTATTTGTAATTATGGGCCTCGTTGCTCGAAATAAAAATGTATTAGGTATTATTATTATTGTATATCTTTACCAATGACGGGACTATGGAAGTACCGTACCTTTGGAAGGAGAACATGGAGCCGAAGCCAACACGCAAAGGCCCTTTAGACAAGTTTAATTTAGCAAAGTGATAAGACAGCAACCGGCCACTGTCACTGAGTTCAAACTATAGAAGTATGCTTCCACAGACAACCACTGGTTAGTGTAGGATTGTTTAAGAAGGATAGGAACATTAATAATAGGCTCTATGAATGAACTGAACAACGGCTGGCCAATGTTAATTACTTTTCTTTAAATGGCAGGCGGTGACTCACCAACTCAACAGAATGGGCTAAAATTTATTATTATTATTAACCACAGCAAAGACAACTTTTCGAGTGTATATGACTTCTCCGCTTTTAATTTGCGCCGTAGTTTCCTATTCCGCAAACTAATTTGAATAACTAAATAAAAAGCGAGCTTCAAAAACTTGACTGCATTATTTGATATTATCGTCGACACAAATATCCAAAACATTAAAACGAAAAAATACTGATTTAACAGTTGTATGTAGGGTAAAAGCACCTATTATGGACAATGCTCCCTCGAATAAATTTACAATCTTAGTAACTTATATTTATGGGATTGTTCATAACTAGAGAACTCTCCATAATAGGAGCTTTTACCTTACCTAGTGACACTCGCAACTTTCTTATTTTTACAAAATAGCGTCCTGCGTCCCTCTCGTCCTGTCAGTCCGATTATCAGCCTTACAGTTCTCGTTATCCTAAATTATCAATTGACCTGTTTCTTAGTCGTATAGAGACTAATCCCAAAGACTTATCCCAAGAATAACCCCAAAGGAAATTGTAGAAAACATCGAAATTACCCAAACCACTTTAATAATAGGTTAATAGTTGAAATGGAACTTCCGGGAACTTTCCCGAATCGTAATAACTCGAGCAACTCAATCAGTGATAATGGATACCCCGTGACTGTCGGGGCCTGTCACCGTTCCTACTTTCCATAAATTACTACTGCTTCGCACTTGCATTCGTGTGCGTGAGCTCGCCAACTTACGTTCAAACTATCTCTAGCACCGTGCGTGTGTGCGTAATTTTGTTCTGAATCATTGATGTATTTGTTTTACCACTACACACAAACACCGCAACCTTTAAGTGATTTACATTTAACCTTGCTTAAAGGCATTCCGCCTTAAAGAGAGGAGTCAGACGTGTTTATAGCGTTCTTGGTTTATTATCGACTTTCTTAAAAGCGATGAAGAGGTCATTTTGCACTAACTATTTACTTACAGATTCGTCTTTTTAATAAGGAGGGCGATATTTTGCTGTATTTGAGCTAAAGGCGTATAGTCAAATAAATAGTGTTTGAAAATTCTGAAGCGGATTAGTCGGAAGTCTGAACGTCTTTTCAAAGCTTTGATACGAAAACTAACTTCCTAAATATCTTATGCTGTTTGATGGTTAGCTTGCATTTTAGTTTTAATTGCTCAAAAACAAAGTTCATTTTAGGTGTTCCCGTTTTAGAAAGATACGGTATTAACAAAGTTGAAATGGATACGCTCTTTTAGACTATTATCGTATCCTTCGTGTCAATAATTGCCTTAAGGTAAACTTTATCGATTTTCGTTAAATTAATTTAGCAATTCAAGTGGAGACTTTGTTTTTTTACCGGTGGAAATTGATGGTACGGCCTTGAGCTTTATATTGGCTTTTTATTGTTTGAATGGATCACTTCGGTATCTTTTGTTATTTTTGTGCCGTCTTTGTTTAACTAGGTACGCTTGTAGTGGTTATCTATCGTACCTTCCACGTTCTATTTATGACTTTTATTTTAGTAAGGATAGGTTGTTTTAATATCGAGTAATCTTAGTGCTTAAATTGAGCAGTTGTTGTTGTTTTTTTAGTAGTTTACTACCCTATACCTAATTTTCTTGATCAGTTTTATTGAAATTATTGTTATATATAATGACCAATGGTTTTCTAAAACTATGAAAGTCTCTAATACTCTTACTGTGACTATACTGTGTGTGTACACTGTGATGCTCGTCTCAAGATGCGTCAACCATGGTAGTTTTCTATGGATTGACGTTTACTTTGACGTAACTTGTGACGTGCGTCACAGCCAAGATTTATTAATAGGAGGGGTCTCAAGTCCAAACTCAGGTTTCTACTCAAATTCAAGAGTATTAGAGGGTTTACATTCATGTTGCATAAAATTTACTGTCATAATTTCGTTTTGCATAGCAACCCTTGGCAGAATAATAATTTCGCATAATTACTTTTGGCATAAAAAAAATCGCATACTATCATTTGGCACAATTGTCTTTGGCAGTACATTGGCATAACGTTGATTAGAAAAATAGTCCTATGGTAGAATAATTGTTTCGCCGAATTTTGTATGGCTTACTATGTAGTTGGCATAAAGTTATAAAGCATAATAATATTTTACTAGGTGCTTTATCCTTGATTGTACCCCTAATTTTGTTGTAGTAATTATTTACTAAGCTTGAATTGATCGTTCCTTATTGGCAGGCGCTAATAACTGCTCCAATTGCAATGCGGTCCTGGCGCTTCGCCGGCCGCTGCCGCGGCACCCTCGCTCGCTCGGCTCGCGCGCAGTTATTGTAGAACTTCTAACCTAACCCAACCTATTTTACTGGTAGCAGTTCGTTACTAATTATTATGCTATGGTACAATTATGCCATAATAAATTCGGCGGAAGGTATATTCTGCTACATAAAATTCTACGAAATGAAAGTCGGCGATATTAGTATTCTGCTATTCAAAATTCTGCTAAATGATTGTTATGCGTTATGACAGTTATGCTGAGTATACTATTATGCTAAAGTATCATTCGGCTAAAAATGTTTCTGCGATAACTGTTATGCGAAATGTATTTCGGACAATCAATATTATGCCAGATGAAGGGAACCCGTCTTATTCTTATGTGTTTGATCTCGGCTATGTCACGAGTTGGTACCCAAAACTTTAGGCCACCATCACTTCTTTAACTTTTACGTTGCCGTTGTGCAATTTGTACAAAATTGTAACACTGTTACGCAACAAAACCTCAAAATGCTAATACCAAAAGAGTTCTAATTAAAACAAACGCAGAGAAAGCCTCACATTTCCCTTTGTGAATACCCGTAGATGTTAATTTAACTCAACTTTTTATCGTATTAAAACTTTGTCGGGAACATTTCGCTGTAAAAACACAAGACCTAGTTATCCTGTGCCGGGGACTGTCGAGGTCGAGACTTGGAAGTAGAAATAAAAACAGTAGGCTGTTATGAACTGTTTTTTTTAGTTATTAATAATGTTGTTTGCAATTGGCACTCCGAGCACAAACGTTTCATAATATCAAATAAGTAACGTTAACGTTAACTAAACGTCACCGAGTAAAGTAATATGTCATTTGCATGGCGATGGCAATTAGTTCTACAATTACCTAGCTTATGAAATTGAAAATGAAAATCAAAAATATATTTACCTAACGACAGTTACAGTAAACTGATCCAACAAATAGTTCTAGTTTAACAGAGTATGGAACACTAGGTAAACCTGTATCGTGTTTGTATGTCTGTTTGTTAGTTTGCATATTGGGGGCCAAATCTGAAACTAAAAAACCGTTTTGTTTTTTAAATAACTACTTAATAAAGGAAGCTACATTATCTTTGAGTATTAAAGGCTATTTTACTGTGTAACAGGAGCCGAGCGAGGACGACTAAATTGAAAATTACAGGGTACAAATACGTTTTTTTTTATACTTAAGGACGCCCGCGAATTTGTACGCATAGAATTAGTTTCCCGCTACTCCTCCTATTTCTTCCCGTTGGGGGTCGATTTTCGGAAAAGTCCTTTCTAACTGCACTCCTAGACCTCATAAGGAACCAATGTAATTAAAAAGTAAATTTGGAATCTTTAGAGTCAGCGACTTGGGTATTTGACTCGTACTAAGCTATTATTTGAGTTCAACCTTTTTTGAATAAAATCGGAGTTTTGAAACATGTGTCAAAATAAAATGTAATGTATATCAAAAGCACTAATTATTGATATCAACTTCAAAGCAAATAACCCCCAAAATAACTTTCTAGCCATTTTTCATCCCCTTAGGGGATGTATTTTAATACAATACGAAACACGTCTTCCATCAATTGTATTAAAGAATGTTTATACAAAGTAGATTGAACCAATGAATCACGTTGTCCCATACAAAGTTTGCCCCCCTTTTTCACGCTCTTAGGGGTATAATTTCGGATAATCCTTTCTATCGGATGCCTACTTCATAGAGAGAACACACCCTCCAAGTTTCAGGTCTCTACGATCAGCGGTTTAAGTTGTGCGTTGATCCGTCAGTCAGTCATTCAGGACAAAGCGTTTTATATGTATAGATTATTTTGCTCTAGGAGTTTCTGCAGCAACTTTTTAGTTTTTTCATACGTCAGGGATTGTAACTAATTTACCAATTGGCGTTGAATTTCATAGCGTCATCGTGTAGTGAAGGTGAAGTATACGTAAAATACATACATACACACACACGCTGGTTTCCCGCAAGGATAGGCAGATGCCACTTCCTTCCACTTAGGCTAGGATCCAAACTTCCCTTGCTACGCTTTCCATTGTTTCGCTCTTTTTTTTAATCGGATACGTGTAAAATAATGTATGGAAACGAGAGTATTTTTTAAGAGTGTGCTACGGGTACACTCCGCAAAAGTATTTGAATAACAAATCCGATTCGAAAACACAACGAATAAATGTGATGACCGTGCTAAAGCTACTATACACATAAAACAAGAGTGAAGGCATTTTCGGGGTAAGCGAGTACCACCTTCGACCTCGTCGTCACTTAACATCAGGTGAGTCTGAGGTCAAATGCAAACCCACTATTGATAAAAACACACGTTTTATGATTCTATTTTATTATAATTAGTGTAATAGCAAATTCACATAGGCCTCGTAAGGTTTGCTACAGTGATCTGTGACCTTTATCCTTATTTTTAGTTGACTTTAAAAAATACTCTACAGCCAAGGTTTTTTTTTGTGTTGTTTTGTGTGTAAATAAAATGTATTTTTTTTTATTTTACTTTTAAACTACTGAGCTGCCTCAGAAGTATACTCAGTAGGCTCGTCGCCATGAAGAATATTAAAATGACCAATGGGTGGGTCTTTCCTTAGGAACGTACCTTGGTTCAAAGAAACGTTATTCGCAGTGCGGCTGAATTAATTAAATCGTAGGCTACTGTTATTTTCTATACTGTGCCCACTGCTCACAAGAGTGACGCGGTAAACTACTCATATAAGAGGATTAGACACGGTAATAAGGTTTGCACGCCGACTCACCTACTTGGGTCAAGCATGGCTTACGTACCGGAGTTTAGTGCACTACGTAACAATTCTGAAATAAAATATATTCGAACAGTTTGCGGAAAATTAAATTAAAAGGCAGAGCATAGCTAAGAAAAAAAAAAACATTTGATTTACTAAAAATAATATGACACATTAACTTGAACATTTGATAAAGCTTTGATGTACGTCACCTTATTACTGCATATTTTTTTACTTTTTTATCTTTACTTTACTTGGCTTGCTGTACGCTTACCTATCCGTTGTTTTTACTTATCTCTCAATCGGTCAATGGTTAACTGGAAGAGATCCCTTAAAGGGATAAGTTTACCATTGTACACTTTAGCGTTTTTTTTTTTGTTTTTTTGGTGTGCGAGCGCGACAACAATATCATTCTGAATATTTGTGTTAGGCGTTAAGTAACAGATCAAATCAACAAGTTCACTATAAATATAAAAAATATGTAAACATATATTTTTTTTGTATTGTTTACAGTTTTATATTTGACGTTGAGTGACGACTAAACCTGAGCTTAAACGAAATTAGGTGGCGTCTGGAAGAGACGAAATAATATCATTTTCAAATTCCTGGAAATACTATTTCATAAGAAATATCAAGTACTACTTTCCTTGAAAGTGTTGTGGGAACCATCGTGTAGGTGACATTTATTATAGCACAAGCTTTTGATACTTTAATTTAAGAAAAGCCATTTCTGTTCGTTAAATGAAGAGAGCATTAAGTGTATTCCAAGGGCAGTTTAGACTTTTTTTACAGTTTAGAAATATCAATGGCATGAAAACAATAATTTGCTGTTCAACCGCATGATAAAATTCAAAAATACTATTATAAGCGCACACTATGTCAGAGTCTAAAAACATACTTTTTTTTGAACTTCATGAATAACATTTTTTAAAGGAGAGCAATACTTTTTTATTAAATTATTTATTTACTATTTGTGTACTTTTACTCACGTAGACATTGCCCAAATTCTCTTTTCGAAAAATTGGCATTTACTTAATTAAAAGACGAAGACTTCATGCCTATTGGATGTTTTTCACAGACGTTATACGCTGAAATGGAAAAACGGAACCTTTATAGGATCACTCGTGCGTCTGTCTATCTGTCCGTCTGTCACAGCTAATTTGCTTCGTAAATTGATGACCCAAACACAGAAATGCAAACTAAATAACATTTTTTTTTATAAAGATCTTTTCACGGGACAAATTAGGAAATTTCAAAAAAGGTTTTGCAAACCTTACTGTGTTATATATTAAATAAAAGTGCTCGTTATGACTATCTAAAATATATTTTTGTTATTATTGGAAAACAAATTCTTTTCATTTTATTGATGAAAGAAGACAAAAATTCACCATTCCCCTGATCTCCGAAACTGAACCTAAAAATTTGATAAAAATACAAAATATAGTTCATTGCTTGTAGATAACAAGAAAATAATTTTTTTTTTCGTATTTACAGAATCCTCTCCACGCGAGTTGACCTCGCACTTGGCCAGTTTGACTAACAAGACCCTCTTCTCAATTATTTGCCCCTATCCCATATTGTCTTTCTGTCTTTCTCCCCAACAAAATATACTTACCTCTACTCATACCCTTTTTTACTGTAACAATAACATCTAAAAATAAACTCCGCCACATCCAGTAACTCTCAAGTGTCCAATCTCTCAATTATTCAGTAGAAAATTAGGAGTAATTTGCCCAGTCCAGGCCGTGGGCAATCAAGATAAAAGCCTGGCCACTACAGTACTGTCTGTGTTATGGCTGCGGCTGGTACGGAATAGTGATGCGCCGTGGGTTAAGGACATTGCGCGTTTTTACGTTGCCAAGAAGTGGTGCACTTAAGTTAATATTCCTGTGAGGTTTTATGTTGTATGTTCACCTCAAGTATACGTCAGTTTTGTACAAAAAATAAGAAGTCGGTGGGGCTTGTTGTCATCGAATACAAACGCTAGCGTTTGGTGATCGCATATCGCTTTGCGTTGTCAAAAATGAAAACGCTAGCCAAGTTGCCCTTAGATACCGATGTTTATATCGTGATAGTGCTCGTGTTGAATTCAACCTGTCAAAATAGTACCGCGTAGCGACGGACAAAACGTCAAAACTATAACTATTCGATTAGCGCGAGTGATAGTGATCACATTACAGCGTGTCAGTTGTAACGAGTGATATATCACGTGACTTACGTCAATTCCATACATTTTTGTACGTGACAGGTGATCACTAAACGCTAGCGTTCGTATTCGATGGCAACTTGTCTAGCGCCCCTGGTAACGTAGACAAATTACGAAGACGTTGTCGTAACCGAAAATGTCATGTCTAGCGGCTAAATCAAATCTATAAACTTTAGTAGTGGAGGTAGGATCTTGTGCATGGTCCGTCTGGATCGATACTACCATCTTATTCTACTTCTTAGCCTTTGTACATCCCTGTTATATTTTTCTGTATTATATAATTGTAATCTCTTTTGTTTGTACAATAAAGTGTTTACATACATACATATCCTTTAACCTGTCGTTAAGCATCCAGTGTTAGCCTTGTTATGTTCTGTTGTGGGGATAAGACAAGCGGTGAAACTACTAGAATTATTCCATCTTAGTTCTTAAGGTTGGCAACGCATTTGCGGTCTGCAATTGTCTATGGTCCACACATCCCACGCATATTTTGTTAAACTTAAAACATAGCAAACTCCATACACAAATACTAAGCTCATTGATTTTCGCACATTTTTCAGGGTTCTCAATCAAAATAAATGATATGAAATATATTTACAAATGATTAATGCCTTTAAACCCACACAATCCCGAAAATCTAAGAAAATAGAATAACGAAACAAATCATCCCTTTAGCCGATATTCCCACTGGACAGATCCATCTCAGCGCGCATTAGTGACACTTTGGCGCATCCATCACCATCCCAGGGTTCGGTAAGACGGCAGTGACGAGTTAAGGGGTACGGTGTGCAATCAAGACATACCGCACACTCGGTACTTGAGTATTTGTAGTAGCATTTATTTGTTAAAAGTTTGCAGACAGATACAACATTATAAGATTAACAAAAACAAGTGCAAGTCGGCCTCAAAATAAGCAGGCTCGACGTTGGACAGTTGCCTGATTTATTTAACAGCTGCCGAACTTAATTAACCTGCTAGTACCCCATATGGGGACCCCATCGCAAGTTTTTGTCATCCTCAATATAGGCCTTTTACTAACATTTCTGAACAGTCTGTCTAATAGGAAGGCAAAGCTAATCTTACTTATTTAGATGTCTTAGCATCCGGTAGCAAATTGGTAGCTAACCTAGCGTGGCGTTTATCCTACTGTATTCGACGGATTTTCGGTCTAGTAACTAACACTGTCTTATCTATAGTCAAGAGCAATGAAAGCGGGTCGCTTTGTATATAATCTCCATAGAAAGTGACTCATTTTCATTGCTCTTGAGTGTATTTATTTTGTTACCTAATAAGTCGCTCTTGTATGTCACCATGCTCAACTTTACCTATATGATGTCAAATAAAAAAAATATCATAAAGTGGTCAACATTTCCAACAACCAGGTAGTGAATAGCCTAAACCGATGAACCTAGGGACTTGAAATTTAGAGCCCCCTAATGAAAAGAAAGGGGGGAGTAGCGGGAAACTTATTCTACGCATTCAAAGTCGCGGGCGTCCTCTTGAAACATCATTGAATTTTATTTTTCATGCTGGGAAATTGCTTTGTGGGACTCACCTACCGAGAGATGCTGAAATCCCATTGATTCTCCCATCACGCCGTTCTTGGCGAGGGCCGCAGGTTCTGCTTACGCATTCACAAAGTCACAAAACCACCATTACCATCTTTAAATTATTATTTTTCAGAAGAAGGACAGCCGAATGTTTTTACAATGGTGGATATATCAGAAGAAAAATTCCACGAGAAAATTCTATGGTACGGTGGCTTAGCGTCAACTGAAGTTGCCCTGTCCTCAATCATCAATCACTCCAGGATGGTAAAGAAGCTCAAGATCGTACAAAGGGCCATGGAGCGTATCATGCTCGGTATATCGCTCCGCGACAAAGTCCGATACGAGATCATTTGATAACGCACCAGAGTGCAGGATATAGGCCATCGCGTCGTATGTGTTGCCGAAACGATGGGAGATGGAGCAAGCTAATTTTGGAGTGGTAACGCTCAAAGAGTGGAGTTGGCAGGCAGCAAGATGGTCGGATAACATCAGCTCGACCGCAGGCCCAATCTGGGGGAGATCCACCGCAAATCGGGCCCAGTGGAGGTAAATTGGAGAGGCGTATGCCCAACGGTGAGCGCTGAAGAAGAAGAAGAGGGGTAGTGCTCGTTTGCCTGATTGAAACCAACAATATGTTGACAGCTGCTAAAGCTTAAAATGTCCCTTAAGGTATTAAAGGTACGGTTCAGTGATCCCACAATCAGTTTTTAGGGTTCCGTAGCCAAAATGGCATGTCCGTTCGTCCAGTTGTATGTCACAGGCATTTTACTCAAAACAACAAGATGTATTATAATGAAATTTGGATAAGCCTCTACTTAGTTTGGTAGTAAAATAATAAAAATAAAAATACGCTCCATAGATATGAAGCAGAAAAGCATATTTTTTGTTAGCAAATATCAACGTGAGGCACATTTAATAGTTCTTTGAAAAACACTTTATAGTTAGGTACTAAGCATTGTTTTGATTAAGTGAATATTTTCGGAGATAATCGCTCCGAAAATACCATAAATTGTTTCCCCCACTTTATCTCTTAAAACGTGTATGAAAAAAATTACAAAGTTCAACATGATCTGATAAACATTTTTTTAATTATTCCCGAAAAACTACGTTTCTCAACAATGGACGTAAATACCATAAAGATACACTGTTTTGCTGGTTCACTTTTTTGTGTTTGTAGTAACGGCTTCGAAACCCTACACTGAGCATGGTCCGACATGCTCTTGCCCCGTATTTTTAATTGAACGGTACGTTCGTTGAGTGTGCGGGCGTTCTTAAGGTAAACTATACGTTAAGAGTTTATAGGGATATTGGTAATGCATGAAACAGAGATAAGGTCCTGCTTCGCCCGGTAATCTAACAAGAATAATGATGCATCGCACTTAAGTCGTAACAAGTGTATTTACACATAAAACGCGGTATCTTAGTAAACGACGTTTATACTGGCCATTAAGTTATACTGTGGTTCTTAATCTATCTGTTTAGGAGAAGGTTGTCCGTCCACTGAAATTCAAGGAGTAAGATCGATCAACAGTGCGAACACTGCTGTTTGGCGGTAGGTTAATGGATAAGATGGTGGTAGCGATCCGGACGGACTCTGCACAGAGTCCTACCACCCGCAAAAAATACCAATAATAATAGGTAATTGTTACTCACGGTAAGGGTACAGACAATGGCTGTAAAATGAACTGTTAAATCCATCCAAACTCGTAAAAGGGACGACGGCGTAAATAGTTTAGTTAGTTAACGTTAACGTTTTCTAACTTTTATCTATCGTCAAAACGGGTGTGCATTCTAGGGTAAAACTTAGCGAGCCCGACTCACACTTGACTAGTTATTTGTAACGTTTAACAAAAAATACTGCATGTTATAAAAAACACGTCATTTCAGTACAATATTCACCTAAATCAGTCAAAGGGACGCTAACATTGATTTGTAGCGCGCAATCAATCAGTTTGTTTACATCTTTATTGATACCGGATTTAAGGTCGATTGCGTACGTTGTTAGTTAGGTTTTTGACGTATAGCTCACACACCTCAGTTTGACGACAGACGACGACGAAAGAAATGAAAAGAAAATTCAAGTTTCGATTCATAAAAAATTTACAATATTACCGGTTGTTTCCTGCCCTGTTTATGTCAGTGAAAGTCCCTTTTACGCATGCAAACTGATATTCGTCTTCAAACAAAAGTATATCACACGACTTGCATGTGTGCGTGCCTTGACCGTACTCGCCAAACATACTCAACAAGTCACGACAAGTCAAAACGGGTGTGCATTCTAGGGTTAAACTTACCGAACCCGACTCACACTTGACTAGTTATTTGTAACGTTTAACTTAAAATACTGCATGTTATAAAAAACACGTAATTTCGGTACAATATTCACCTAAATCAGTCAAAGGGACGCTAACATTGATTTGTAGCGCGCTAACATAAAATGGAGTGAAAAAAACGAGCAGAGCAACCTTTTCAAATATTGTTTCATAAAATATTTTTCTTATCCTCGGCGTATATTGTACGAATTTCTGGGAATATTTAATATACCCTCGCTTTACGCTATGTTGTATCCTAATATATGAAAAAGAATATTAGATGTTGGGAATTTTGACGCGCGTGCTAAATTTAGTTTTATAGTGTCAAACAAAATGATGGGTTCTTTACTATTTTTGCACTTATTATAATCTATATTTTAGGGTTCCATACGACCGAATGAAAAAATGGAACCGATTAAGTAAATATAAGGTCTATTTTTGGGGGGAAAACTAGTTTTCTCGTTTGCCTAGAGAGACACCATTTTTTTATAATCCACATGCGTTAAAAACTTGTGAATAATCTTAACCACAACAACTGCACCAACCGCAATAAATAATCAATTTACGAAGGTACCACTCAGAATAAGAATATCTTATTTAGAAAAACAAATAGAATGATCTCTATAGTTTTTTCAGCCCACGCGTCAAACTTGGAACCATGACTCAAATCATGAAGTGTACCAGGTATCTGCGTGTACGACTCAATACAAGTATACTTACAAATAATGTCGAACTGAGCAGACGGAATTTGGTTTGGTTGGCAGCTCATTGGTGCGTGGTCTAGGTTTCTCGTTATTAAATTGAGCCTAGCGATAAACAAAACGTGTAGCTTTTTTATTACAAAGATACCCACATGCATAACCTTTCTTTATAAAATGTTTCTTCATATACTGTGAACGAATAAGTAGTCAATGGTAGACCTGTCCTCTTTGACGAGACTACTCGCCCGCATGATCCTAACGATGAAGTTTTAGTTTGTTACAATTACCTAACTCAGAAACTTCATCTCGCTCTGTTCATCCAAGACGATGCCTAAGTTATTCGTCTCACCGATTATCATCAGTCAAATGAAACATTTCCATGGCTCCTTGGAACTATAAGATCAGATGTGTGATTAGATCTGAGAAAATAGAAACAAAACCAAAATAATCAATTTTCCATCAGTACTCTATTATCACGTCCTTTTGAAGATCTAGTGCAGTTTACGGTTACGCATCAGTTTAAAAGAAATCGATCGATGAACATTTGAGGTTATACCTTTGTCAATTTACATCAATCAATCAATCAATTTGTTTACATCTTTATTGATACCGGATTTAAGGTCGATTGCGTACGTTGTTAGTTGTCACACACCTCAGTTTGACGACAGACGACGACGAAAGAAATGGAAAGAAAATTCAAGTCTTCGATTCTTAAAAAATATACAATATTACCGGTTGATTCCTGTCCTGTTTATGTCAGTGAAAATCCCTTTCACTGCATGCAAACTGCTATTCGTCTTCAAACAAAAGATATCATGTGTGCGTGCATGTGTGCGTGCCTTGACCGTTCTCGCCAAACATACTCAACAAGTCACGACAAGTCGGTTATAATTCGGAGCCGCATCATAGCCACGTTCAGTTGCGTGCGTATTAGGTATCGAGCGACGCGCATCGACGCAACCCTAGCGCCCAAGCGGCAATAGGTATCGGAAACTCCTAAAGTGAGGACAAATTACTTTTCTATTCATAGTACAGAACTAGTCAGGTTCTTACATTAAAAATCGCATACTCAAGAATTATAAGGTGCTACCTCAAATAATTATATTCCACGTAGATATTCACTTCACATCAATTGACCAAATGACTATGTCACAGGCCATCAGCAATCAGCATCACTGTATTGACGCACCAATCGGAATCAGGCTGGGCGTAATCAAATTGGAATGCTAAGGGACGGGAATTAATCATCCTGAGAGGTTCTGTTGACGTAACGAGAATTAAATAAGCTATTGAATGTTTTTTTTATACGATCTAGCGGGATATTTGGTTGATTACTTTATAACGATTGATTTTTAGATAAAGGGTTAGACTTTTAGGCGTTAGCTTTGAGTGGTTTTTCTTCTTTGTTTTTTCTTCGATGTATATGAGGGTGTTTACCGTTACCATCTAGACCTTAATTTGGAACTAGGATAATTTTGTGTGAGAAAGTTCCGTGTTAATTTAGTTATTATTAAATATATATCACTTAAAGTAGAACCTTATGCAAGCATCTTTCAGTTGCCAACCTTTGATTCTCAGGTTTGGCAAGTAAGCCATTTTGCATCTGTCAAATCTTTGCAACATTAAATCGGTATATTAATCATATTACGTTAACTTAAGATAAAGGCAAGAAAATGACGTGGAACTATAAAAACTCCGTGTGTATATTTTTAAAATCGGCGCGGCATCGTGTCTTTTATCCTGAACTTTAATTAAATTCTAAAAAAAACAAACTGTTTCCCTTTAAAATTTTGGCGTTCAAGGCAAACGGCGTAGCAAATTTAAAAAAGATCGGCCCTCTAGAATTTCTACCGTGATTAAGTATAGGCAATGTAATTAATTTAACGTCCCGAGCTCGGCCAGTAATTTGGGTAAATTAAAATGGTTCGATTATTACAGACGTTCTTAGTCTTCACTGCGTAAGTATGGGTTTAGAATGTCGAATTCAAATTTATAATTTTTGGTTCTAAATTTAAAAGATTGAAATAGGCTTGTGCGGAATATTAGAAAAAGTACACGAAACAAAAGACGGCTGTTCTGTTTCTATTTCTATTTCTATTTATATTTACTATAGTATTTAGTTGGTTATGTTTTCATTATTTTTCTGCATATGGTTTGTGTCAAAAAATATTTACGTTAACAAGATAAGTAGTGTAATTCACATTTAAACCACGGGTAGATGAAATTATTTTGGATTAAATTTTGTTACACGTTCATAAATGTCAAACCCGAAGTAACTTAATCTATTCGCGGTTTAGATATTTGACATGGACATTCCATTGGTGCTAGATTTACGAAGTAGCAATTTTCGACCTAATCGTATTGGGTTAATTTCAGTAAAGACATCGTTTTTCAGCAAGGAACTCCCGAACGGAGTAAAAACATTTTTCATGTAGCCATCTTGTGATTAAATGTGCTTATTTATTCAAGGGAAATTTCTGTATAACAATTGGTAGATGATTATAAATTTTAATTATGTATATAGTACCTAAGTATAACTAATAATATCTAGTCTTGTATAGTAAGAACCTCAGTACCAAGTGAAAATCTACCAGGTCTGTGCCCATCCCATACACAAAAGAGGTAAAAAAATTAATGACGTTTTACTAAAGCTAGGAGCAGCACTGCAGCAGGCAGATACGCAGTAGTTGGATGAGAGGACTTGAGAATCGCGCTCAGTGGCGTGCATGAAGAAGCATCATGTCCAGCAGTTGGATTTTTATAGGCTGATGATGATGAAGATGATGATGACTCTAGTAATTTTAGAAGTTTAACCATTGAAAAATCCTTTGTTCATGAACCAGCACATGCAATTATTCCCGACGTTAAGATGCCACGTGTAGAGAGTTCAATAGAATGATTAATCTTTACACCAGATAATGTGTCAAAGGCATTGTTAACCTTCAGTGATTCTACTTCTATGGGACCAGATTGGTTTCGACCTACCCCATTGGGAGACAGACGTGAAGGTATGCAAATAAATATAAGTAATCTACTAATTTAACAAAATTTATTATCACATGAAAATGTCTCTATAAATAGATAAAAACTAAATTTCGATTTTGACAAGTCGTACGATCTTTAAACGCGCGTGTACATCGCTGCTAAAGGGCACCACAGTCTAACAATTATTAACCTGCAGTCTTAAGCCGGCCAGGCCCCCTCATAGTCCAAAATCTATGAAGAAATGTATGAATCTACATCGAATTTGGCGTTCGGACTGTCAGTCTGTGGTGCCCCATAGAGTCGTCATGTGTAACCGCCCTAAGAGTATACCTACCTACACTGAAAGAAGTTAATATTTTAGGCACAGCGATGAATGGCGCATTCGTTCCGTATTCAGTTTTACGCGCGCCTAGCGATTCGTATACCCAGGTGCGGGGTATAGTAGGGTCAAAGAAATTAGTATTGAGAATTTACTGGCAAAAATCGAAAAAGAACATGTCGGAACATGCTCAGTGTAAAGTTATGGGGAGTTATTATGACCTGGCTAAACAGTTCATTTAACAGCGAGCATACAAGACAGAGCTATAGCAGTTACATAGCTTTGTCCTTTTCTTTCATTGTAAACTAAACAGCATAGCCATTATAACCTCCCTGTTATCATTATTACAAGCACATAATTCTGAAATCCATATCCTACGTTTGACTCCAGGGTCCTGGAGAGAAGAAATAAAAATGATGCGGTAGACTTTTCCCTTTCTCAAGGAATGCCAACGGGACCTTAGTACTAGCATATTAACATTTTGTCTGTCTGTCGGTCCTACCATTCGGCAGCTTGTAGTAAGTACCTACTCATTACTCAACTATTATTTATAATTAATTAAACAACGATAAAATTAAATAAAAAAGACATAAAAGGAACTCACGGTTCTAATCCAATCAAACTTTAAATAATATTTGTCAAATATAAGTAACTTGAAAATAAAACAGATCGAAAAAGTGCATTTTTGTCCCTTCGTCAAGTCAAAAAGTCAATCCTAAAAACTTAAAACATTTTCAAGATTACTCACTCCTAAACTATATTACTCGATTGTCAAAGTAGGATCTTAATATTATTCACCAGTATGTATTGGTACTTGGTTCCTTCGTAGAAGCTGAAGGGGGCCTTATATGGCTGCGTTTATTGCGTGACTAAATGTGTAGTAAACATCCGTCACTTGCTGACACGTATATAAGTACGAGAGTGACGGCTTCTTTATGCACATTTTGTCAAACGATAAACGCAACCATACTATCCCGCAAATGGTTTGTGATCCTAATATGGCGGGTCTATGATGATGATGATGATGAGTGGGGACGCCGCCGAGGCAGGCGGGCGGTCGAGTGGCTCTCCATTCATTCCGCCCAGTTCCCCTTGATCCAGCCTCAGGCTCTTCGGCGCTCCCATCCAGCACTGATCCCATCTTCTTGTTTTCCTACAGAACATTAGTGCGTCCTGAAGGTTAATGCTTTTAAGTGTCTCTGCCGATAGCACGTCCTCCCCGAATGTGCGATGTCTCAGTGACGAGTACATTACACACTCGGCCAGAACGTGCTGACTAGTCTCCTCTTTGCCGCAGTGTGGTCATCGAAGATCCTGTTTGACTCCTATAACCGTCAGATGTCTGTTGAGTGGACAGTGTCCAGTCAAGATCCCTGTCAGTATGCTTAGGTTGTACTTACCAAGATTTAGTAGATACCTTGTTCTATTTCTATTTACCCTTCCTATCATGAGTTTGGATTGTCTGCACCCTTGTGTTATGGCGGGTCTATATCGCATGTCAAATGTGGATAAAGCATCCGTCACTGTCGTACTTATTTACGTGTCAGAAAATGACGGATGCCACCACTAGGCCAGCAGATGGTCCGATTTCAACAAATGAGGTGCCGCCGTTAGATTCGTTTTACAGTCGATCAGTATCGACTCTAGGAGACCTAGGGGACCAACGGGAAGATTTCTACGCGGGTAAAGTTGCAGGATAGCTCCAGTTTTTTACCAGTAAAGTGTTACTTTTGAAAAATCTTTTCTTAATGCACCCTAGACCTCATAAGGAACCTACGTGCTAAATATGGAATGCCTAGACCAGCAGTTTGGGATGTGCGTTCATATGTCAGTCACTCAGTTTTTTTTTTATATATTTAGAAATACGGCGAATATAAAGTAAATAATGTGACCATCAAAACAGTTGGGTTCTTAGTCTTCATTTTCATCAGACTTGATTATTTTTAAAGTAATTACTAAACCCAGTGCGCCGCGGGCCGCATGCGTTGCGTCGGAAGCGTTAAGTACGACGTGTGGATTTAAAATTCCATTTCCGCGAAACGTGATCGTTCTAGTTCCGATCCACACCCGTATTGTCTCGCCAGGACATTTACAGTCGGCTGAGTGTTGCGTGGTGGTCTGGCGAGAATTACTTGGATGCTACGACATTATAAAAGAATATAATAATGAAAGAAGCAAACATAAGTGCCAGAAGCAGTTGAAACTATTTGGCTTTGTATTAAAGTAGTTGTAGTAGTATTTGTGTTGTTGTTGTTGCAACAGGGCATTAACAATTTAAACGATGGTGTTATCATGACTAAAAATAAGTCTCTTACTTACTGCTTCCTTGCCGCAATATCTCTCTTTTGTTTTCTTTCTCCACCTCTCCCTGTGTTTAAACTACCCCGATATTTACTGACGTTACTAATATAATCAGTTTAACTGTTTGGTTTCATTTCCCCTAATAAAATCGCAAGAATCGCCTACTGTGTCTTATTAAACATTACTTTATCACCGCGTTGCTTCTCTTCGTTAATCATCCGCTAAACCATCTTACCATCCACTTAAAAATGATTTTATCTTCCTGCCCGTATCATTTGTCACGGGGCATTATCTTAGTGGGAGGTTAGTGTGCAACCTTCAGTTACTATGAATTTATGAGGCACCCGGCTCAGGAGATACTTACGTCTGCGGCTTTATAGAGGTGTGTTTAGTGGGTCAATATAGTCGATAGTTTTATAGAGGTTTAGTTTTTTAAAGGCTTGGTTTTGGTGACTTTTGTAACATTTTTTTGGCTTTTTTTTTTTCTAACAGTATTCTCTAAATAAAATAGTACTATTTTTTAAGATGTCACGCAGTTTTATGCATTTATTTTGCAATATTTTTGTGGTTACCAGTGCTAGCGTTTTTATGTTGACTTTGCTGCCATTTTACGCTGAGTTGGGACAATTTCATAACTACATTATTTTTATGATAATTTCTCTGTAAACTGTTATTATTTGCATTATTTTTTTGTATAAATGTTGTTTATATGAATGTAAGTGGCACGCATTTGTTTTTTTTTTGTGAATACGAGTATAACTTTTCGTGGACTTGACGGCTCGATGGATTTTGAAACGCAAGGTCACACACACACAAGGTCGCGTCAGATAAGTCAACATTGGTAGAGATTGCTTATAGCTAGCACACGAACATAGTGTAATTTGGTCTCTAAATATTGGACTTTCCGAGGAAACAGCGATACCGTTACCATAACGTTATGAAGGTCTGTCCCTGAGAAGACACCAAAAGCCTAGTTATGTCACAGTTTTTTAACTCACATTACCCATTAACTGCTAAGTCTAAGCTAGCATTGTATCACAGTAATTCCCAAGCGAACAAAGATATATGAAGCTTAGTTCCCATTCGTCACTATTTCCAAGGGTCACCATCCGTCACGTATCCCACGGGACGAGGACAGTTCGGATATTCCTACCATTTTATCCCATTGAAAAGGATTGCTATGAATAATGTATCATTACTTTTCCAAGAGCGTTGGAGCGTTGACTCCTAAAACATTAACACTTTCATTCTATACCAAAGATCTGCCCTAGCTTTGGTCAGGTTTAACGGAATACATTCATACCATACTATCCTAATAATAATATAAATGCTCTTGGAGTTGGCGAGTCACCGCCTGCCACTTCAACCAAAGTAATAGGCATTGGCCAGGCTGGCGCCGTAGTTTCATCAATAGCCTAGTTCATTCATATAGGTTCATTAATAGAACCTATTATTAATATTCCCATCCTTCTTAAATAGTCTTTACACTGACCGGTGGTTGTCCGTGGGAGCATACTTCTTTAGTTTGAACTCAGGGACAATCGCCGGTTGGTGTCCCATAACTTTTCTAAATTAAACTAGTCTGAAGGTCCGGGACTCCCATAGTCCCGTGATCGGTAAAGACATACAAATATAAATGTGAAAGTTTGTAAAATATTACATATATAAATATAAACCTAATATTTTACGTGCATGTCGCATGCCGTAGGAATTGTGGGCCAAAGTGTATACCAAATGGCATAGAATTCGGCATGGTGGCAGACCTCGGCGACGTTGGCGAGGTGAGCTTGATGCCTTTCACCGGGACTGGTTGTGAAATAAGGGAGGGAGGCCTTTGTCGTGCAGTGGGACATTATATATATGCTATTAAATAACAGTAAATAATAAATGAAATAAATATTAAGCCCCTAACTATTTAATTATATAAGATGTATCTATGTATGTCGACTGTGTATCTGTCTGTCTGCGGCAGGGTAGCTAATGGATGGTCCGATCAGGATGAGGTTTTTTAAACATGTAAACATTGTATCTTGTTTAGGGGACACGGTTTTTGTAAGAAAACGTATTAAAGCCTTTTATGTGGTTATCTTGCTGCGTCATTGGTAAGTTTTTGTTTTTATTTATTTATTCTAAATGCTAATATTTTGTCCTGCGAGCTGCTCAACCACGCATGATATTTTATTTTTCATGTTAAATTCATTGTTAAACATAATGCTAGGTTAAGTTTTATAATTGTATATTTAATATCATAAGCAATATTTAAAAAAAAACAGGTAAGAGTTTTTTAGTAATTTTAGTACGAATAAACACTTTAGCCGCATGTATCTCAGGAACCAATCATGGCTACTTAGTCGCTCTAAAGTTTAATAATTCATACAAATCCGCAATGTTTTTGAAAGATCTATCCAACGATACCCCACACTATGGGGAAACTAGTTAAAGAAGTTGTGGTTAAATGTACAGGTGAGTCGTGACTCGTGAGTGTTGTTCCTTTGCCCTGTTGTAGGTTTTAATTGCTGTTTACATATGTGGTAGTATATATTAGTATATTTTATTACCTATGTATTTATTTTATTAAAGCAGATATTATTACTTTTTAATGTCTGTTTTTCAGATGTATGTACCGTTTTTCTTTTTTCTTTTATCTGATATTTTGTAAATTTGCCTATCCTCTTGCATTATCCTGGCTTATTCTACTCCGAGGTTAACTGGAAGAGATCCCATATGGGATAAGTTCGCCTAGGTACATTATCTATAGTGATGCAAAATGTTTTGTAATTGTTTATGTGCAATAAAGAGTTTACATACATACATACATACATACTATGGGGTAGACGAGAAAAACAATATTATATCCCCACGTTACGTGTAGGGGAGGTACTAATATATGTACTAATAGTACTAATATGTAGTAGAGTTTTTTTTTTTTTATAGAAAAAGTGGTACGCGTAGCGTGTTTAAGGAACAAATAGTTCGGAGCCCGGACTATTGTGTAAAACGCTACGCTGAAATCTGACACCACGAAAACCCTTCGGCCACAGGACCCGGGCAGGATCCCACGCCGAAACAACCCCCCAGGCCTCCCTAAACCTTCGTACTCGCACCCCCCCTTCAAACCTCCCCCCTTCGCCGTATCCTGTTCAACATTCTTCTCCCACATGTATCCCCCCTTTAAACCCCCAATCTTCTTCTCCCTCATCCCAATCCCAACCCAACGCACCCCTAATCTTGTAGGATGATGCAATAAGTATTAACAGTATAAAATCTTCCAAACCCTTACCCCCATCTCTAATAACCTCTGTTTTATTTTTCTTTGTTTTAACGTAATTACATCTATGTTAACCCAGAGCTAGCTCTAACTTTCAGTGTATAACATACACTTAAGGTTAGAGTTAGATATATTCCTGACGCACGCACCTCCCGAACACCTAACGGGTGTCGGTAGGACGGGGGATGGGGAATCCTGCAGCCTCCTAAACGGGAGAATGACTTTCTCTCCCGGCCCTTCAGCACTGGCTGGGGTAAGGTTCCGCGCGCGATTCACAGGTCCCCCGTCAAATTGACACCGGCCCTCCCATTAAAAATGTATAGGCTAAGCTGCAACGGAAGAGGTCACAAAAGAGGGCAGCGCAAGGAGACCCGCGCAAAAATAGTATCTCCAGGCAAAAGAGAAAGCCTCAAAAAGGGTAGCCCCACCCATAAAGATGGTATCAACAGCCACACAAGTGGTCCTAAAAGATCTCCGACCCAACCCTTCCATTGTCGGGCAAAAGAAAGGAAGCCCGTAGTCTGTAAGCATGCATGCGTCAGGATTTCCACTCCGCGACTCACATAGCTATAAGTCTCCCCCCCATCCCAACCCCCATTCCTATCCCCCCTTTTTAAAAACCCCGCGGATAAGTAAACGGAGGAAGGACTTTCTCCTCCGGCCTTTCAGCACTGGCTGGGGTAGTATCCGCGGGAGTCTAAATTCTAGTTGGTAATAGGGGCATTGGTGTTTTTAGCCGGTGCGAGCCCGGCAGTACCTGGGCCCTCCATTCCCAGGTCTCCGGAAGGGATTTTCACCTCTGCCCTTTTTCTTAAGCAAACAAAAGCAAGGACTTTTGTCTTTGGCCCCTCAGGCGATTACCAAAAAAAAAAAAAAAATTTAGTAGAGGACTAATATGCATATTCATGCCAAATTACAGCTTTCTGGTACTAAGAGTCTGACGGATGGACGGACGGACATGGCGAAACTATAAGGGTTCCCAGTTTGACTACGGAACCCTAAAAACGACTGACTGTTGTGATTCTTGCGGCGTTACTTTTCAGCAGTGGTCTCATGTGAATCGCTGGTAGATTTTTGACGAGTAAAAGTGCCCGTGCGCGTATTGATGGAAAATAAAATTAAATGTTTCAATGTTTTAGTATCAATTCTAAAAACAAGTTTGAAAATTAAATGTTGACTCAGTTTCCACATGATTTTCAAGGCTGGAATGCTTATAGTTCATTTTTTTATTGTCATGGATGGGGAACCACCCCACAAGCTATTTGCATTCTTAAGACCGCAAATGCATTACCAACCTTCAGGTAAGACGCATGGATTGCCTCTATGCTAGTAATTATGCTGATTTGTCATATACCCACAGCGCAAAAGCTGTGTGATGGATTTTTAGACTTATTCGATAACTAGCTTTTGCCCGCGAATCCGTCCGCCGTTCTCAGGAACTGTTTAATTTTCAGGGATAAAAACTATCCTATGTCCTATTCCAGAACCTAACCTACATGTGTACCAAGTTCACTTCAGTAGTTAAAGCATGATTGAGTAACAGACATCCAAAGTTTCTCATTTATAAAATGATCGTAAGATAAGATTCTTCAATTACCTAAGTAAAATCCAAAAAGCCAGGAACACCTATAGTTTTCTTTATTGCCAGCACATTCATGCCCAGCTAGTGCTACGAGTGCTACGCTGTAGCTTGTAGTAGCATTTTCCCGATATATAGCGAAAATCTGCTACAAACAGTGTACCCCAGTGTATCGGGTCTTTCGCACTGAATGTGTTAAGAACGCCGGCAATTTCAACTAAGATGGAGTGCCTTTATGCTGGTCGTGACACCGGCTGTCTTATCCCCAATCCGGAAGACAACAATGCGAATACTGCTGTTTGGCGGTAGGTTAATGGATGCACAAGGTCCTACCGCCCGCACTCCAAATTTCCAAATGTCATCAAAGTTGTTGCTCTTGTTGTTTTCGAGTAAAATTCCTGTGACATTATGGGGACGAAACTATAAGGGTTCCGTTTTTGCCATTTTGGCTACGCAACTCTAAAAAGATACGATAAGATGGTTTTACCCAGTGGAAAAAAGGCCTAGTTTTTCATCTGAAATACTGAGATAAAATCAAAGTATAATGTATTTGCAGCTTAGCCGCAATAAAAATCACTGTTTTATTCTCCAGAAAGACGCGAGCTGCATTGCAATTGTAAACAGTTGAGTGAGTACACTCGAGTGCGGGTTGTTGTTTGGAATTATCGATGAGTCGGGCTTGGAGGGTGTATAAAGTGGAGAAGGGTTGCATGCGGATTGTTAGTGAATTAACATTTGCGGATGTTGATATTGTGTTAGTATAACTGGCAGTGGTCAAGGCAATGAATATCGAAAGGTAGTATAGAGAAAATGTGGATGTAATTTTTTTTTTAAATATATTTTGATCTAAGTATCGCTATCGCTTTGAAATGAAATCTGAGTTTTGATGTGAATATTGTTA
Source organism: Acleris sparsana (assembly GCA_923062465.1). Classification (NCBI taxonomy): domain Eukaryota; kingdom Metazoa; phylum Arthropoda; class Insecta; order Lepidoptera; family Tortricidae; genus Acleris; species Acleris sparsana. Next base: position 3,485,751 of record OV281302.1, on the reverse strand, counting down.
GTTAAAATAAAATTATATGAGACATTTTTTTTTTTATCCAAATTAAGTCGACAACGTGGTATACTGGTCTAAAAAACAATTAGAAATAAGTCATGAATATAATTAAAAAGTTCATAATCTTAGTTGTTATTTAGTTCAGCCTAATTGGGTAAGAGTCAACAATTACATATAATTCCACGAAAAATGACGTAAACTACAAATATTTACAACGTACCCGAAAATTTACAGTGTAGGCTAAATAGAGTTACTAAAGACTGCGGCCGCTTTCGTCAGAAAATGGGGAAATATTAAATTGTATCCGTATAGAATGTTACGAACAAACAAGCACTTATATTTATGTTAAATAAATAAACTCGATGAAGACCAATCGTCACATGTTTACTTATTATTCTACACTTTCATAAAAGAGGGATAGTGTTGGCCCATCATCGTCACTATTGCAAAACCTAGCGATTTATTTAAAAAAACGGCAATTTAAATGAACATATCTGTAACTGTTATGACTGTAGAATGGATATGGACTTCATGATTAAGCTTGAATTTGCTTCGAGCCGTTCCTGTTGTTGATTGTTCGGAATGTTCTATCCTAGACTGTAATCTATCTCATTGAGTAACAAAAATTTTTAAATACATTTTTTTCAAATTCATTTAATTGTCAGAATACAGTAAAATACATGGTCTTATAAATATTGTTAGTATTGTTCTTGTATTCAGCATGAGAGGCAAGCGTACAAATATCTTCATCCAATCTTTCACATTTTTAGTAGTAAGATTGTCTCAATAAGTTAAGGCACCAATTAAAATGGACTGTTAAAAAATCTTCTTAAGTCGACGTCTACAGGTCGCCAATCAATTTAATGGTATTGAAAACATATTTTTTAGTTCCGTTTACACCACTTTAGTTTTTAGGTAATATTTTTGACCTGTAAGTATGTACTCTTATGTATAGTCCACAGGAACTTCTTTACCATTTTTCAGCTCTATTTGTATCGTGTTTACGTCCAAAAGTGGTTAACGACTATATATAACTAGAGGACGCCCACGACTTCGTACGCGTAGAATTAGTTTCCCGCTACTCCCCCTATTTTAACCTCTTAGGGGGTGAATTTCCAAAAAATATTTCTTAGTGCTCACTTACATCATGAAAGAAACCCCTGTAACGAATTTTAAGTTTCTAAGTACAGTAGTTTCGGCTGTGCGTTGATATAATTATAAGTCAGTCAGGTTTGCCTTCAGTCAAAACCTTTCAAACCACAAGCCGACCTTAGTTTGTCAAACCTAGTATGATTTGAAACCAATGGTACAGAATCGTAATATTGTGGATAATTTCCATTCAAATATTAAAAATATAAGAAACACCTCTTAATATAAGGTATCAAAAATACTTATTAACACCTTTATAAAACCGTTCTATCACTAACATTCCAATGAAGTAATAATTTAAAACAAAACCACAAACAACGATGACAAAGGGGCATCCCAAAAGGTCGCCCTAAAACAAAATGGCCGTTACAATAACAAAATTGAAACATTAAATCTGTCACGGTGCTCAATTTATGGCTTTTAACACTCTGTAATGTCTCTGGTTCTGGTATTTAATGTATAATTAACAAATTAAACAAGGACTGGTTTTATTTGCTTTACTATAATAGTGTGTTTAACGGCTTATCAAAATTCAACTATGCTAATTTGCGTTATGACTCGCCTATTATACCCGATTTCAGGAGTAATATGCGTTACACTGTATAATTTTATCATGTTGGGATTTAAATTATAGTGTACAGATAGCGTTCTGATGTAAATTTGTATTACCTGATTAAAATGCAAAGTAATATTAATTTGGACGTTGTCAAAGCTAATTGAAGAGGCTGGCATTATCGATGACTGACTCCTTTTCATTCGATTGGGCGGCGATTCGCTGGAGTAATTTGAAAATGGAAGCAGCAGTGATTGCTATTTGCAGTTGTTGTTTTTTTTTATTTATTGAGATTCAGAGCTATTTTTGCGCAAGTTTCATAAAAAATACTAAGCACTCTAAAGTAAAATATTTTTACGGAAATATTATATTTTGGAAATAAATGAAGCAAAAAATCTTTCTAGGGTTAGGATTTTGGTGGCATTTCGTGGATTTAGAATCCATGGAGTCGCTATTTCCTAATTATTATCATACATATCACTTTGATTTTGACCTTTAGTGTTGTCATATTCCAAAATGAACTAAATTCATTTTTAGTTCGGTTATTTCATACCTACTATTATTTGTTTGTTTGTAACGCTTTCACAGCAGAAATATCCTCCATACACCCCAGGCGAGTTGACGTAAATTTTGGGACGTAAATACAGGGAAACGTTTAACAGGATTCGATTAAATTTGGTACGGAGATAGCTGGAATCCCGAGGAACGACCTAGTTGAACCTAGAAGGACGGAGTCGTGGGACACAGCGTCAAGGTTCAGTCTGAAACCATGCTTACAATTAGTGGCAACCATTTCGGTCCTATCATTAAGTACAGAAATTTATTTTAAATTAGCAAATACATACTTTGAACAAAAAAAAGTTACAATGTGTCTTTTTATTTTATTTCTTAACGCTGAATAATCGATTTATTTTATTTATACAGCTAGTTCTCTATACTCAGTTATTAATAAAATCTAAAGATTTTTATTGGACATAATAACAAGCATATTTTAACAATAACGATCGTAAGCAGCTGCATTAGTATGAACTGTATCGCAGCTGTTTAGTAATTAGAAAAAAGAAAGAATATTTTTTCCTAATAAATAAACAAACAGACAACAGAACCTCGCATTACCATATCAGATTATTAGCAGCGATACCAAAACCCAGACATAATCGTAACGATGCTTACAGTCTAATAACCAAACAAATGAAATCCTTTCACAACTCCGCCATATTTCGAGTTCGTGAACGGCTCATTTAGCGGAATGAGCAACAGAATTCTGTTATTAATTTTATTTGCCAGGAGTTCCGCAGCTTTACCCGTTCTGTTTTACTTTTAAATTTCGAGGTGTTTGCTAGATTGCCTCCACAGAGTCGGAGAATTTAAGTCTTTGTATGTGTTTGTAAATTACATTCTGAGTTTGGAATTAAGTTGGACGTGAAGTTTTCGTGTTTCTTTCTGGCGTCGGAAAGATAATGAAACTTTTGGGTGAACGTTCTTTATAATATGCACATTTTCAAAGTCGCGTTATACTTGTATGAGTTCAAATTATTAAGCCGTTATAAAATCTCAAAATGTAATCAATTCCGACACAAGATTCAACATAGACATGTAATTCAAATAATTGCTAAACCACAACATACTCATACCGTTTGATTCAAAAGTCACCGTTAAACATCGTAGAGTTTCGAAGATTCAACCATAAACCTGCGATAATGGTCCCACGTTTGAAAAATAAAACTATCAATGATAATAATATAATCAAATTTTATTTATCCAAAGAACAGACACATAAGCGTTATGTTTGTTGAGATCCAGATCGCAGAGCACTACCGACTTTATCGCATGTGGTCTCTTAATTTGATTAAGTTAACAAATCACTTACACAGCGTTGTGTCTCGCATAGTGTTATATGGCAAAACATAACTGAGCTGTTACAAGTTGGTGGCATGGGGCCAAGGCCTGCTGCCGCGGCTCATTTAGTTATCAAAACTGATGAGGATATCATTGAGTTCGATAGTTTTTACCCGAATGTTCGAAGGAGGGATATATTTTTCGCGTGTATGTATTTCTTTCGCAGAATTTTCGTTTCATAGACAGCTATCTTCTGCTGGGAGCCGTGTTGATTTCAGGTGGACTTTAACATGATTCACATAGCTTAGGTCAGACTTGTAACCATCACAAGATAACCTGGAATTAACACGGCTTAAGCGGAAAATAGATTTCTACGAAACGAACGTTCTGCGAAGTGATACGAACCATTTTTGCCCCTTCCGACCAGCTGGCTGCGAAATAAACTGCGCCGAATCACCAAGGTAAAGCACCAGCATTATTGGAGCAACCTAAACACCTGCAGGCAAAGCAAGGAAGCTCTTCCGACAATCAATCCCGGATTGTCGCGTAAGTTACGACTGCTCAAAAGGGCCCAACTCCGACTGCTAACTGGAGCCATAACCGGCCATGCCTTATTTAACAAACACTTGTTCAACTTAGGTGTTACAGACAGCCCCCTGTGCAGAGCATGCATGGCGGCGGAGGAAACCGCAGCCCACGTCATCATGGAATGCCCGGGGGTGGCAACATACCGGGCACGTCATCTCGGAACACCGAGATCGCTACCAGACGCCGTCGGCAACGTCAAAGGTCTGCTAGGCTTTCTGGTAGAACTGGGTTGGCAGGAGTAACACCACCAACCCCTCACGCAAAATAGGCGCAGTTTTTAAGTCGTCGAGTTGCGGAAAAGAGCCCGCCATAACCTATACCTATACCTATACGTTCTAGGAAATGAGAGTCAGTGAAACAAGAGTCAACCGTGTATATTTCAGTGGCACGTTCTGATGCATCGGCTTTGGTTCCGGCTTAATGGATCCTAACATAATAAGATGTCATTACATTCGTATTGGTTGTTGGGAGTGACGTCAGCTATATTGTGAACAAAGTAACGAGAGGAAGGGTTAGTTTTTTCAACATTTAGTATACAGACTACAAAAGTCGGTAGGGGACGCCCTAGACGCACATAGTGATCAGATTTGTGATGTACTGAATAAGGGCCAAATCAAAAGTACCCAAAACTGACGTACGAGCATGAAGAGGGTTATGAACAGGGCCCGTACTTTTCATGCCGATGACGTCAAACTGACGAAATTTGACAGACAGGGTGCTGTTTTGATTTGGCAGGTCTTTAGGCATGTATAAACAGGTATAAATAAAAAAAATTTAGCGGTAATATGATTAAAGTTTTTTTTGTCATTACTCATTATGATTACTAAAAATTTTTATAAATGTCGATTCCATAGTTGTATTTATGACTATTTTAATCATATTAATTTTAACTAAGTATAACATAAAAACTTTTTTTTAATGATAATGTTACTCGATGATTTTTGACACTGTCGTTCTCAATCAAATAGTTTCATTCACGTTTTAGGTATGAAGCAGGTATTTATTTCTCTACGCGTCAATAGATTACTGTACTTATTTTTACATGATTAAATGATTGACGACTAATTACAATAAACCCATTTGGAGTTATACTCTATGTAACGTGACGTCATATTTGCGTCAACGGCATGAAAAGTACGGCCACTGTTAATAAATGTAGAGGAAGCGAAAGATGTATGTTTAGACTACTTAAGACCGGTGCTCCTGACGTTCCATTGTCTCTGCCTACTATTGGGAGAAGAGCGTGAAGGTAAGAATAAACGACGACCAATTAAAAAAATTCAGTCGGGTTGCAGCTTGCGTTTTATTATTGTAATAATAGCTAATTCAATACAATGGGTGGTAGCACCTTGTGCAGGATCCGTCCGGATCGCTACCACCATCTTATCTATTAACCTACCGCCAAACAGCAGTGTTCCCATTGTTGTGTTCCGGTTTGGGGATAAGACAGCCGGTGTAATGACCAGCATAGGGGCATTCCATCTTAGTCCTCAGGGTTGGCAACGCATTTGCAGTCTTAGGCTTGCAGTCTTGTGAATGCGAATGTCTATGGGTCACAGTTTCCACTTACCATCAGGTGGCCTGTGTGCTCGTTTGCCTACTCTTTGCCATAAAAAAAAAAAAAATTAACTTCTTTCAGTGTTGAACTGGGTCTCTATTCTCTTCAGGCTAAATTTGATTACTTTTGACATGTGTTGTTTTTAATTCGATGGCCACTGTCAAGTATATGTATGTAACACTTTATTGTACAAAAGAAAAATCAGAACAATACAAAAAATATAAAAATATGTACAAAGGAAAACTTGTCCCTTTAGGGGTTCTCTTCCAGCTAATCCTTCAGAGATTGAGAAAAGTGAAAGGTAAATTCAATAAGAGCTATCATAGCTTTGAGATATCATGTCATAAGCAATTAGGTTAAGCACGAGTACAATAGAGACTCAGGCAATTAGTCATTTTAAGTGTTTAGCAGTTACGCATATTGCTTGTGTCAGCGATAACGCTATCGTATATCAACTAAGGTAGAACTATATTAAATTTATCTTATCATCACTTGAGCTCCTGCCAAGATGCATCACGCTTACTAGCGTTTCTATTCATTTCGTTTTTAAGACAATCGCATCACTGGTTGATTACGTGACTTTTTATATCACGTCATGTAACAGTTAAGCGATTGGTTTAAAAACGAATGGAATAGAAACGCGACGGCCCCTGGACGTTACTTTACTCCTACGCTAAGACACCAGTCGTACTTATACTGTGTAATTTATACCCTTATTACAAGAGCCAGCATTAACTCTGTCATAATGACAGCATTAAAAGTTAAGAGAAAAAAAATACTTCTGCGCAGAGTTTTATAGAAACTAAACAGCAGTGTTCGCATTGTTGTGTTCCGGTTTGGGGATAAGACAGCCGGTGTAATGACTAGTATAGAGGCATTCCATCTTAGTCCTCAGGGTTGGCAACGCATTTGCAGTCTTAGGCTTGCAGTCTTGTGAATGCGAATGTCTATGGGTCACAGTTTCCACTAACCATCAGGTGGCCTGTGTGCTCGTTTGCCTTCTCTACGCCAAAAAAATATCCTAGTTTTGATTTATTAAAATATAAAATGGTATGAAAACAAAAGACGTACGTTGCGTCGTGGAACCTGGAGCACCAAGCGTCACTCAGGCTTCTCAAGCCTCGCTGACAGATCGATTATTCGCCTCCGAAATCCCTATATTGCAAATTTCTTTGAAATCATCTAAGCCGTTTTGGAAGACGTGAATATAAATTAAATTTGTTTACAAGCAAATATATACCATACGAATGTATTTCATTAGGTAGCTAATATAATACATAGGTTTATTTTCAAATGTTTTTCGGAAGTTAGAAATACGTTTTCCATTCGGTCCTCCATTTTGGAGAGTTATTGATACAAACGCCAATCAAAAGCTATTCTCAACTTTCATAATATCTATTGTGTACGAAATAATAAATAATGGAAATCGGTTCAAATAACCATACTCTTGTTTGGAACTTTGAATTAAAATCTGAAGCAACTGTAAATAAATACTTAATAAATAAATCTCCCAACGTAAAATTGTGAATGATTTATCAGATAGTTTTTAAGACTTACTTATCATTAATTAGTGCGAGTCGGAGTTGCATAACTACTGAAGGTTTTGTAAAAACAAATAATTGAAGACATTGAAATATTTAATAAAGGAGGTCCCCATACAAGAAACGTTTTATTTTATTTTTATTTTTATTTGGGTTGTATCGTAAGAACGGTTAAACAAACAAACGTCAAAGGTATACATATAATATATTAAGGAATATAAATTCATGATTTTTCTTCTCAGCTTCAATAAGAAATAGGTGAGAAAAATCATTTTTTGAATAGCTATACACATAAACAAGAAATAAGCCAACAAAATTTGTTCCGATCTACTTATAACAAAAAACAAATTACGTTTATTTTACATGGCCGATCTGTTACATTGACGTCACAGTGTACTTCGGATCTCATCCGTATTTCTTGATCAATTTTAATTTTAATTTCACTATTGGTGATCTCGTTTACGGTATTATGATATAATGTTGAGAAATGCGACTTTAAAAAAAGCAAGCATATTCCCTATTCTATTGGAGATTCGCAGGAGAACTAAAGTAACCGATATAGCTCACCGGATTGCAAACCTTAAGTGGCAGTGGGCGGGGCACATTGCTCGTAGAACTGATGGCCGTTGGAGCGGAAAGGTTCTAGAGTGGCGACCGCGAACCGGGAGACGAAGTGTTGGCAGACCTTCCACAAGGTGGACTGACGATCTGATAAAGGTCGCGGGAAACCGCTGGATGACAGCAGCAGAGGACCGATCGTTGTGGAAAACCTTGGGGAAGGCCTTTGTCCAGCAGTGGACGTCTTGCGGCTGATAATGATGATGATGATGATGATGATGATTCCCTATTATGGTACAAACCGTAAAGTTGGTCTTGCGCTGACTTGATTCGAATCTAATTCCAATCGGAATGTAATAATTCCTTCGGTACAGCTGTACAGAACCCTTGGTGCGCCAGTCCGACTGGCACTTGACCGATATTTATTTAATAAACTGTAAGTCTTTTTTTTAAATGACAATGAGAAGGCACGCGAGCACTCAGGCCACCTGATGGTAAGTGGGATCTGAGACCCATACACATTTGAAATCTCAAGACTACATTCTCAAGACTGCGATCCTAACGCCCGTATTAATAAAGTAATCTCAACTCTTATGCTCGTCTCAAATGACAGTGTTCTATGGTTTGGCGTTTACTTTGACGTATCTTGTGACGGGCCTCACAGTCAAGATGAGTTTATTGATACCTTAGACCTCAAATGCGTTGCCAACCCTGAGGACTAAGATGAAATGCCTCTATACTAGTAATTTCACCGGTTGTCTTATCTCCACACCAGAACACAGCAATGCGAACACTGCTGCTTGGTGGCCAAACTAAAATATCGTTTGCCACCAGAACAGATTAATCTCCTCGCTATACTCGTGCCCTGACGGCGGCTCGAATTTCAGCCATATTTGCAGTCTGACATTTTGACGGGTGACGGCAAGCGTTCGGGGACGTCACTTAGCACCTGTCAACTGACAAGCCTAAAATGACTAAGTACGTGACGTGGAATAATAGGCTCCGTAAATATTAAGGGATAATAAAAAAATGTGATTTGAAATGAATCCATCTATCTATCTATCTATTTTAGTTCTCACACAAATGGACCTAGTAAAAACATGCACCATTGACAAAATTAGGGTGCCTATCCACTAGAGATGTACATTCATTGATCCACATAAACCCAGGTGGAAACAGGTTTAACTAAGCGATGTTTTTATATCGAAAGATGCGAGCTGTGGGTGCGTTCTCTGGATGCAAGCTATAGATGCGTGCTATGGATGGTCGCAAGTGGATCGTGAGCTCAAGCTGCGCATCTCCCTCGCACAGCTGCCTCGCAGCTGCGGATCTTCCTCAAACGGCTACACAGCTTAGCATTTGTGAAAACGGTCACATAGTTTAGTAGCACATCTCTGGAGGAAAGTCACCCTTAAGCTTGTACTATGAATACGATAGTCAATAAAATTTATATTTTACTAGCTTCTGCCCGTTTTTTTAAATACCGTTATTCCCTCGGGAACTTTTAAATTTTCCAGAATGAAATGTAGCCTATGTGTTAATCCTGGGCATAAGCTATCTCCTTTACGAATTTCATCCAAATCCGTCCAGCCGTTGCAGCGTGAAAGAGTAACAAATATCCATGCATACATACAAACATTCGCGTTTATAATATTAGTAAGGATTACATTGATGAATAAATAAACTAAGCTTAACTAAACAACGATAAACTTAGTTATGTAGAGAAATATATTAAAATTTAAAATAAAATATCAGGGCGCAATCTCGCAAAAATTGACATTGACTTGAATTAAAATACATACAAATCCAAGACTCAGCCACAAATATTCGCGCTCATCATACAAATATCTGCCTTGACTAAGACTGGGTTAGTTTAAAATTGATATTGCTCGTGAAAAATATTTCTCGTTCCGTTTCAAAAAATATTTACGCAAAATAAACATTTTATATCGCGCCAAATATAAATCCCGACGTCACTAAATACGCAGCTCGGGGGCCGTTCCATAAAAACGTCTGTCCAACTTAATTTACAAAATGAAAAAGTTCATTGTCCCAATTCATTCTAATCTCGCGAAATCTTCTTAAAACAAATTAGAAACGGAACTGTGAAACTTTGTTATAATTTCGCCGGGGAAAAAATAAGATTTTTAACATTATTCCGTTTTTAATTAGCGAGGGCTCGAAAATACACGATCGAGTGTCTAATGAGTATTTGTATTTTTTTTAATTTTGTCGCCGGTGCTCGGGAATTTTATTATAATGTCGTATAGGGTGGTTCTAATTGAAAAGATAGAGGGGGCTTTGGAAATTTGGCGAAGGAAAGCATTTTAAACAAAAGCCGGGTAAACAATTATGAAATAAGGGAGAGAATATTGGTGGTTGAAATGAATGCACATTCTTAATTAATCCCGCTCTCCTGCGTCAGCCATGACAGGCAAATATTACCTATTTTGCAAGCGAAAAGCCGTTTAATAATAAACAGGCATTGATTTTGGACTGGCCAAGTGCGAGTCGGACTCGCGCACGAAGGGTTCCGTACCATCTGTATAACACATTAGACACTAAATTAAATTGTTGTATGGGAGCCCCACTAAAATATTTATTTTATTCTGTTATTAGTACAGCTGTTATAGCGGCAACAGAAATACATCGTCTGTGAAAATTTCAACTTTCTAGCTATCACGGTTTATGAGATACAGCCCAGTGATAGACAGACAGACGGACAATGGAGTCTTCGTGCGGGGCACGGAACCCTAATGAATGAGCAAAAATTAGAGTTCAAGGCAACTCTTGACACTGCAGCTTCACACTCAACGGCAAAGACGTACTATCGAACCAACGGAATCCTGACCCACCATGGAACCTTGTCACAATGATTGACGTACGATTGTCGTATAGCTTCGTATGACAGTCCTAACGTCAATCACTGTGACAAGGTTCTATGGTGGGTCAGGGTTCCGTTGGTTCGATAGTACCTAATGGTCTAAGATCCGAAGTATTTTATATAAAATTTAAGACGCTAAATAATATGTGGTGATTAGGTAGGACGAAAAATCTCAGTCCTGAAACTATATCAATCACAAAAATGTTTTTTTTTTGTTAATTGCAAATGCTTGTTTAATTGACAAATTACATACTAATCGAAAGTATAGTCTATAGAATATGTAAACGTTAGGTTTGGTGCAATAGTTTGACGGGAAAATATTGTCAACCTAACGTTAGCATATTCTTAGGCATCACACTTTCAATTGGTATATAATTTGTCTAATAGACAAGCAATTGCAATTTTTTAAAACATCGTTAATTTTTCATTTTTTATTTATTATAAACTGGACTGGAATTTTTCAGCCGACCTATTCGCCATATATTAAACATATTAAATTCGATATAAAATACTTTTTATCGCATATAAAGCCCGCTGAAAATCGTTTCCTATTCGAATCTCATGCTAGGTATAACGTTAAATTAAAAAACTAAAACCTCTTTTAGTTCCAATTTAAAAAAAAGGAATTAGCTTGTAAGGGCAGTGGTTCTTTGTAGCATGAAGGAGGTAAACGAGAACACATGCCACGTGATGCTATGTGGGTTCTACCTGTTTGTAATCTCAAGACAGCCTGCAACCGTAATGCCAATCCTGAGAACAACTGTGGAATACCTCTATGCTAGACATTTCAGTCTTCATACTAGAACACAATAAGGCGAATACTGATATGCCGCAGCTTTTAAAAGATGAGATTGCGGTCTCATTATTATCCATCGAGTGACCTGCTGCATCCTTTGCGTATCTCATTACTATTAAACTTTTTCTGCACGAATATACCATAACTATCAAGGTCTCAAGGAAAATTCAATCTTGGAGTTACAATTTAAACATATCTTTAATTTTTTTTTAAATATGATCGTTCTAATAAATGATATAGTAAATCCCTGCCTTTATAATGTTTTAAGTTATTATATTTTTTTATTTTTTTATTACTCCTTAGTTCTGTACTTTTATCGTTATCCTGACTTCTTTTTTTTTTGTTTTATGTTAGATTCATTGTTTTATATCATGCTAGGTTAAGCTTTATAATTGCATAACTGTTTAGTTTCTTGCGGCGTTTCTTCTCAGCAGTGGTCTCTTGCGAAGCGCTGGTAGATTTTTGACGTACAAAAGTGCCCGTTCGGCCTACTTACTGAATAAACATCTTTTATCTTTTTTAAATCTTTTATCTTTTATAAAAGATTATTTTAGATTATATTAAAATTTGTGTATATTTTTGACGGTTCCAATGTATATTATTGTACTTTGACATAACATGCGATGCGATCTGTGACTTACTTAAACATCATTCATTCATTCATTCATTCATCTAACTTATTCTCATCTAATTTTGGATATTGCATAAGATTCCGTCAAAGTTTCTAATCGTTTACTAAATGATGAACTTTTCAGACGAAATTGGCATCACACGGGATACAACTAAGGTCGTATTATATGTGCATAGCTAACAGCTTTTTGGGGTTAGCTTCCTAGTTTCTAGTAGTTTCTGATAAAATATTCATTCTGTGCCCAACGTTGAGCAAAGGTAAGTGGCTTGGTTTTGAGCGTGCATATTCATTAACTTTTAATAGCGTTAAAAGTTCATGATGGTAAAAGGTTTTATTGATTTTGTATCACGTTTTAAGCTGTCTGCGATAAAATCCATGGAGAAATTATTTATTTTATCTAATTGTGATCCTTGATAAAGGTGCATTTTGGAAATATTATTTGTGTTCGACCAGCAGAAGCGGCAGTCGGTCGCAGAACGGATGGCCGATGGGATCGAAAACTTCTCGCGTGAAATCCGCAAACCGAAAGATGCAGCTGTGGACTGACAAAGTGGTCGTGGGTGTGGGCGCAAGTATTTATTAAAGTTTATTTAAAGTATGTATCATCATTTCTGATTCTATCACTAAGGTTACCGACATAGCCCGAAGAATAGCTAAACTGAAGTGGCAGTGGGCGGGGCACATTGCTCGCAGGGCTGATGGCCGATGGGGTCAGAAGGTTCTGGAGTGGCGTCCGCCGACCGGAAGACGAGCTGTAGGTAGGCCTCCAACAAGATGGAGTGACAACCTCGTCAGATCGCGGGACCGCGGTGGATGCGAAAAGCACAAGACCGGTCTGAGTGGAAAGCCTTGGGGGAGGCCTATGTCCAGCAGTGGACGTCTTTCTGCTGACATGATTATGATGAAAGTATATATTTCTCTATAATTAGTACAAGCCTACAGCGTACGTACTTTGACATGGTCCCCTAATATTATTTTTTTCATCTTTAAGGTTACGGGAAATCGATGCAAGCGGCGCAGGCAGGATCGGTCCTTAAAACAAACCTTGGGGGAGGCCTATGACAAGTTTCGGCTGAAACGATGATGGTGATAATATTTTTTCTAAATTATATCTTTCTTCAATAAGTTGGATTAATATTCGAAACTTTGTCAGGCTTATTTTTGGCATGAATAGCCCCTTTCACCGTTATTTTACAGATACGTTAAGTCTTTTGTAACAAAGGAAAGGTCTTAAATTTAGTAATATTAACCAAACTAGCTTTTGCCTGTGACTTCGTCCGCTAGATTTCGATTATCATTGTTCCCTATAACTTTTAAATTTCATCCAAATCCGGCAAGCCGTTGCAGCGTGAAGGCATAACAAATAAACATACATACCATATATCACAGTATCATGTAGTCTTTAATTATTTTAATGAAACTGTTTGCAACCAAACAATAATTCGCAGGTAAAATGCAAGACCCGCAATATTCTAGAGTGAAAGGTAATTTCTCTTAATGTACAATTTCCCCACTATCTTTTCAGAATACTGTTCGCCACCTTATGCTCTTTCTAGTTTAACACGACCTCAAGCGGTTTGTTTAGGTACTTAAAGTAATTTCTCTCTGGAATTTCTTGCCTCTCATCTCATACATCTTTTCCTCTATATCTTTTAAGGAAAATGTTTTCTCACAGAAAGCCGTCCCGAGTGGGCAACCGAGCAAGCTAGAGTGGTTCGTTGCCAACCAAAATTTACCAGCAAATACGTAACAGTTAAAAAAATACACAATATATGTCTCAAAACTAAGGTTTAACTGATATCTTTGTCGAAGATTAAATTCTCAACTGCGAATCCAACTCGCGTGAAGGGGGTTATTATCATTTTAATTGTCACACGGTACAGTTTGCAAATGTTTTATTTTTTTATACAAAAAACCTCTAGCGAAAAAAAATATCTGACTAATGTTGAAAACATACATATACAGACAGATAGACGCGGCAGGGACCTGTCATTATAATTTTTATTCCTAACCAATATTTTTGCAAACTTTTACTTTTTCAGGAATTAAACCAAAGTCAGGCTATTCTACCGTAGGTCAGATACTTAAGAAACTCTGAAAAGTTTACGATTCTAGCGATATTAAAAGTTATGACTACCAATGATTATATCAGCAAAGTAATAATGACCAATTATTATGGGAAACAACTGGTGTGACATATGGAGGGACAAATAGACAGACAGACAGACACACGAGTGGTAATGATAAGATTTAGTTTTTTCATTCAGAGTTACCAAACCTTAAACCATCAAAATAAATCACGCGAACCATCACAATATTCCAGCACGCATCGTGAGCTAATCAGGAACTTGTCAGTCAGAACATTCAAACGTCGGACATTGTTACCGGCTTACTGTTAAACCCTTCCTAGCCTTAAGGCCGTTATATGAGCTGTTAAAACCTGCCAAGTTCCATTTAGAGAAAGGGACATAGCTATAGGAGTCATATATCTTTGCCCTTTTGACTGCCTCTGTTCGAACCAATGAGCAGAGAGAACTCTGATTTGTTCGCACGTCATCAGATTCATGGATATTTTTTGTAGTTGTTGTGTTTTTAATTCACGGTGGCTTTGCCCCATCAGTAAGAGAAGTTGCCTATCGTTATTCCCTCGTAAAACTTCCCTTTGCCCTTTTATGTCTGTCTTGAAACCATAAACAATTTCTGTACAAAATTTAATATCTATCCGTTAAGACTTAACGGCGAAGACGAAATAAACAAACACACATTCGCATAATGTATTAGTACAGATAAAACCTTACCATTGATAAATCCAACCACTCAATTTTACAATTGGATCATTTTCACTTGAATACGTTCAAGTGAAATTTGCAGACACTAAGTTGTCAGGAATAGTGAACTTGACGCGCCTTGGCAGCGTGCCAACACTGTCATTGCAATTTGAACGCCATTTCATTGTTATTAGAAACAATATACAGTAGCTAATTGGATTAAGCCATGGCTCGTTGGTCTTTGCGGCTGAGAAAGCGTTAGGAAGAACGATGCGGACACGGAACAGAAAAGGACAGCGTGTGAGGTTCTTTGTGATTACTTGGGCCTCTATTCCACATTGTTTTAGCCTTTTATATTATAAATCGCAATCATATTGTTGATGTCATAATAGCTCTTACTGTTTAAGACCAAATGGTTCCAAATATGCAAATAAAAATATGCAAAAAAGGTGTCATGTTTGAAAAATGAGTATTGATTTTGCTATCCATCGTATGTTCATGTTTACCAGTTTTAACCCCTGGAGTTATTTCAGACTTTCAGACATTTAGTCTGGAGCGTGCGGCTATAACCCTGTTGCCAATGACGTCCGAGATTCTCAATTATTAATTGCTTCCATAAGTTATACATAATATACAGGTGTTAGGTAACTTATAACTACTTATAAGGTATGAGATCTTTATTGGTCTTTCCAAATACTTTAGCAGTGTCAGCTAGACATCGGCCTCGAAATTGCCGAAATACGACATCCTTCGAGCAAAACACCTCCTTTCGGAAGATCGACAGATCGTTCAGTGCCCCTACCATGGGTTACAATTACCATACTCGCTAGCGAGCTGAATCCTCTGTCTCTCACAAGCCTCACAGTACTGTTATAGAGTGTGAGGGATAGATCATTTGACTCGCTAGCAAGTACGGTAATTGTAACTCATGGTAAGGGTACTGTACTCTCTCCAAAAAGGGTTTTTTGTTTTCTTTGCCCCGCGGCGACTTGAACAGCTACTACCGCGGGAATATGGCGTTTCCACTATGAAGTGATTTCGCCAGTGTCAAGTATATATGAGTATAAATCAATATAGTAATAAAACACAATCCAATCTTCTCTAGGAAGATTGGTGGCAACGTTGTACGGTGATATGTAGGACAGAGGCCAAGATAGTTTTACCTGTACCAATGCGAGTCCACTTGAAACGAGAAGTAACATGCCAGGATACACGAAATAAGTCCAAGTCTTCTATTACTGTGCAACACAAAGGCATTGAAAGTACAAACCACTAACAAAAAAGAACATTGTACACCTAAATACACAAAAATAAAAAATAAAACAAATTACACATCCGCCATCTTTTGACATTGCAATTGGCCTCCACAAAGCTGTGCGTTGTCCGTCAGCCAGTCACGTAAATGTTTTATATTGACAGTATAGGTATAGGTATAGGTTATGGCGGGCTCTTTTCCGCAACTTAAAAACTGCGCCTATTTTGCGTGAGGGGTTGGTGGTGTTACTCCTGCCAACCCAGTTCTACCAGAAAGCCTAGCAGACCCTTGACGTTGCCGACGGCGTCTGGTAGCGATCTCGGTGTTCCGAGATGACGTGCCCGGTATGTTGCCACCCCCGGGCATTCCATGATGACGTGGGCTGCGGTTTCCTCCGCCGCCATGCATGCTCTGCACAGGGGGCTGTCTGTAACACCTAAGTTGAACAAGTGTTTGTTAAATAAGGCATGGCCGGTTATGGCTCCAGTTAGCAGTCGGAGTTGGGCCCTTTTGAGCAGTCGTAACTTACGCGACAATCCGGGATTGATTGTCGGAAGAGCTTCCTTGCTTTGCCTGCAGGTGTTTAGGTTGCTCCAATAATGCTGGTGCTTTACCTTGGTGATTCGGCGCAGTTTATTTCGCAGCCAGCTGGTCGGAAGGGGCAAAAATGGTTCGGGACCTATCATTTCCATTTCTGAGCCCCTTCTCGCGAGTATGTCGGCTGCGTCGTTACCGCGTGAGTTGCTATGTCCCTTTATCCACTGTAGGGTGATGGGGTTAATGTTACATACCTTGGAAAGGGCGTTGTGACATTCGTATATTAGCCCTGACGTTGTTGTATAGCTCTGTAGGGCTTGGAGAACTGATCGGCTGTCGGAGAGTATCCGGATGGGGAGATCTTTTACTTTCCTTTGCTCGATCGCTTCTGTAGCCATAATGATGCCCACGCATTCCGTCTGGAAGACTGTGCTATGGGCTCCTAGTGGCGTTGAGATGTGTATGTTTAGATCTTCGGAAAAGGTACCTGCTCCGGATCCCGACTTAGTCTTGGATCCGTCTGTGAAGATCCTTACTTCCCTGGTATTGAGACCTTCCCACGGATCCTCGTGCAGTTGAATATTGACAGTAATAGATGTGTCCTCGAAAATTCGGTCGTTTCTGTACTTACCCTTGTGCGCTATTGTAGGCAGCAAGACAAAGGCTAGAAGCCAGGTACAGCACAGTTTCTTGTAAGTCTTCATACTGGGTTATACTTTCACATGTTCTAAAACAAAAGAAAAGGGTGAATAAGAAATGAGTTCATATTTGATTCAAAGTAAAATAATAATTAGCATGATCTCTCACAAATTGATCCTACACTCAAATTAGGATCTAGGTTTGTACTATCGATAATACACCTGCATAAAAATACCATTATAAATGCATATACATATATGCATACGAGGAGATACGTAGACGAACTAAAGTAACCGACATAGCCAATCGGGTTAGCAGGCTGAAGTGGCAATGGGCAGGCCATATTGCTCGAAGGACTGATTGCCGCTGGGGCAGTAGAGTTCTCGAGTGGAGACCACGTACCGGCAAGCGCAGCGTAGGGCGACCCCCCGCGAGATGGACGGACGATTTGGTCAAGTCCGCGGGGACCCGCTGGATGCAGGCCGCTTCCAACTGGGTGAGGTGGAAATCTTTGGGAGAGGCCTATGTTCAGCAGTGGACGACCTATGGCTTAAATGATGATGATGATGATGATGAAATGCATATGTAACATAGAAAACATCTAACACTCTAGAATCAATAGCGCATCGTTCACACCAATTTAATATTCTCCGACTCTCGGGGTCGAACCCACGTTAGCTAGCTACATAGGCAATAATACCACCATAATACCTCTTTTACTTGTAAACAATGTTTTATTAGTACACCTCATTTACCAGTGCATTACGTAATTAAATTGTTTCAAGGTAAAACTGTATTGTTAACCAATTGACTCGTAACTTGCAGTCGGACTTAGCAAGAGCAGCTTTAAGTTACCAGCAGCGGTGTCACTAGATTAGACTAAAAAAATATAAGCCATTTAAGTTGTTATTTGATTACATCACACATTGAAATAAATCCAAACTGAGCCTGCCTATTTCGACTGTAGACTTGTACTACGAGTACTAGACAACGATACATACGTTTGGAATTAGTTTTTTTTAGTCTAGTACCCATAGTACAAACCTAGAGCTTAGTTTGGGACTATTCTCAAACCATTTCTTTTATAATTGTACTTAGTTTTTAAACAATTTGCGATGCCCTAGTAGAGTCCATGTATGTACTTTTATTTTTAAGTCCACCTTATAATACCATATTATTAATACCATATTCATATTCATTTATTTGCATCAAATAAATGAATATGAATAGGTCAATTTCCCCACTTCTTAAATAAAACGCATAATGACGTTACAGAATTAACAATAAGTTTTTAGCGTTGTTGGTAATTCTGTTTCTCTGCCTACTTCACTCTGGATATGAAGGCGTGGCGTGAGTGTGTGTATTATGTATGCACATCTACACTTATATTAGAAAGAGGAAAGAATTGTTGGTTTGTTTGTTTGTTTGCATTGAATAAGCTCCGAAACTACTGGACCGATTTGAAAAATTCTTTCTCCATTAGAATCCTACATTATCCTTAATGAACACATGCGCGGACGAAGTCGCGGGCAACAGCTAGTCTTAAATAAAAATGACCCCGCTGCCTCAATATTCTTTGCCCCGCGCCCCGCACGTAAATCACGAGGCAGGAACTAACTCGCGTGTCCGACAAAAGCTTTATCTGCTCATCTTCCACGAATCCAGACTTTATACCGATAAGGACAAGATTGATAATGCCACGGCCGCT
The DNA here is from genome assembly GCA_923062465.1 of Acleris sparsana. Taxonomy (NCBI): domain Eukaryota; kingdom Metazoa; phylum Arthropoda; class Insecta; order Lepidoptera; family Tortricidae; genus Acleris; species Acleris sparsana. The sequence goes on along the minus strand of OV281302.1, from coordinate 3,466,753 downwards.
TTATATCGTGTTAAAATGTTGACTTTATCGGCTCATCAAAAGTTATGCCTTAAAGTTATTTAGCGAGTTTCGTTTTTTCTTTAGTCATTGTTTTTTGAAGCTGTCATTGTTTTGAAATTAAATTTTCATAATGGGTATTTTTTGTCCAATAAAACAGTGTGCATGAAAGGTTTTGTCACAGTAGACTAATAAAAAATACATTTAAATAAATACTTTCTGACACAAAATAGTAAAACAAGAGGGCCTATTCTAATTGGTATTTAACGGAACGTTAAACTCAACCATAAATCTAACAAGAATACAGTTTGACGTTTATAAGACTTAGGTTTTTAGCTATTTAAAATTATAACGAATATCAAACAGCCGGTCAAGTGCGAGTCGGACTCGCGCACCGAGGGTTCTGTACCGTCGCACAGTAGATATTATTTCATTCTGATTTAAATTCAATTTCTAATTGAATCAGAGCAAGCCCATTTATTAGTGTTTAACGTTAAAAAAACTTTAAAAAAACTTTTCTCCTATGGAGACCCTCTTGGGGGTTACCTTCCAAAATTAAATTTAAAGATAAAAAAAGATAAAAGAAATTTATTCAGTAAGTAGGCCGCTTGGGCACTTTTACACGTAAAGATGCTACCAGCGCTTCTCAAGAGGAGACCACTGCTGAGAAGAAACGCCGCAAGAAACTCAGCAGTCAGTCATTTTTAAAACATATTTCATATTTCATATTACAATGCGGGTGGTAGGACTCTGTGCAGAGTCCGTCCGGATCGCTACCACCATCTTATCCATTAACCTACCGCCAAACAGCAGTGTTCGCACTGTTGTGTTCCGGTTTGGGGTTAAGACAGCCGGTGTAATGACTATCATAGAGGCATTCCATCTTAGTCCTCAGGGTTGGCAACGCATTTGCAGTCTTAGTCTTGTAGTCTTGTGAAAGCGAATGTCTATGGGTCACAGTTTCCACTTACCATCAGGTGGCCTGTGTGCTCGTTTGCCTTCTCTATGTCATAAAAAAAAAAAAAATGGTACAACTTAGTCTAGCATTATATAAAGCTACAAGTATTAAATTAAATATAATATCAAATAACAGTAGTTCAGCAGGAAAACATGCCAAAAATCTTACGGGAGAGAAAGATATAAAATAATAAAATAAAATAAAATAGAATCAACTACTTATTATATGTGTATATGAGATGGTGCAAGATGTCCACATAAAAGTTTCGATATGTTTTCCTGCATCAACGGTGTCCCAGACAAGAAAAAGCAGGATAAAGCTTTTGCATTTGAACAAATTATTATTGACTAAGTTTCAGGTGTAGGCCATGCATTTATTAGTAAATCCCTCGTATTAATCCAAAATATTCTGGAAAAAAGCTATCTATTAAGGTTCAAAAGATCAGCTCTTTAACGTTAGCATTGACAGACGGACAGCGTAGGCATCGGAACCCCAAAAGCAAGCTTTATAATACCGACTGCTCGTTTTAAAGGTGTTGTCTAGCTGATGTGAAGTGTTGAAGTCATAATAACGCTTATTATAGCATATTAAATAAGCTATAGCAGAAGTGGCCACTCACTAATAAGCCGACTGCCGCTTGAATAAAAGTTGGAAAAAAAAAACAAGATTTAATAGCCTTAAGTATATTTACTTTAATTAGGTAGTTTTCAGAATATTCAAAAACTATTATATTCGAAGCTTCAGGATATGACTACTAAGCAAATTTGTAATTTTTGACACATAAGATCTATTATTTTACTTCCTTCGTTTTCAAATCGACTATTAATAACACGAAAATAATCTATATATATAAAGAGGCTTGTCCTGACTGATTCATCAACGCCCAGCCAAAACCGCTAATGCTAGAAATATGAAACTTGGACAGTACTTTTTTTTTGTGACGTAGAGATCCGATAAGAAGGGCTTTTTTGAAATTCAACCCCCAAGTGGGTGAAAAGGGGTGGCAAAGTTTGTATATAAAAAAATATTTTAATGGTCCAATTTACATGAAACTTGGTAGAAATATTCTTTAATTCAAATAATATGACACGTGTTTCAGCGATTACTTAAATTCAACCCCTAGAGGGATGAAAGAGGGTTGCAAAGTTTGTATGGGAAAGAATATTATTATGGTCAAATTTACTTGAAACTTGGTAGGAATGCTCTTCAATGCAAATAATGAGACACATATTTCAGCGATTACTAAAATTCAACCCCTAGAGGGATGAAAGAGGGTTCCAAAGTTTGTGTGGGAAAGAATATTGTTATGGTCAAATTTACTTGAAACTTGGTAGGAATGCTCTTCAATGCAAATAATGAGACACATATTTCAGCGATTACTAAAATTCAACCCCTAGAGGGATGAAAGGGGGTTCCAAAGTTTGTGTGGGAAAGAATATTATTATGGTCAAATTTACTTGAAACTTGGTAGGAATGCTCTTCAATGCAAATAATGAGACACATATTTCAGCGATTACTAAAATTCAACCCCTAGAGGGATGAAAGAGGGGGTTCCAAAGTTTGTGTGGGAAAGAATATTATTATGGCCAAATTTACTTGAAACTCATTGAAAGTGGCCGTCCGCGTCTATCGCGACATGGATTCAATCACGCCCATTTTTTTTCGCAATAGGTATAAAAAGAACCCTTGAAATCGATTCACCAGTTAAAAAGTTGTGTGAATGCAATATCTATTAAAATATGTGAATAGATAAAACCTTTTCCTTTTTCAAAAACTCAATTAAAAATAATATCATCCAATTCGATTCATTTCACGGACATTCGAAATTCAAATTCAAACGTTGTCGCTATTTGCATCAAACCGAAGTTACTTGGTAAGGTGCATCCGTAAGTTTTATTATCGACATTTCACATTTTGTTGTGCTAAGTAGATAACTTTTGCGAGTACTTTCGTAAAGTGTGAATTGTTTACGTTGTCTTTCTAATAGTTTTGTGGTTCTATCAGTCTGGTACAAATATTTTCTCTATTTAATTCTACTGTTAAGTACTTTTTTATTTTCTAATATAGGTAAATTAATATTCTATCTAGGTATAATAATGCCATTTTCTTCTTCAATCAATATTCCAACTGTCATTTATTCCATTACCTATTAATATGGTGGTTGAGGTCTTAAACATAAGCGGTGCAATGGTGCCTCATACCGTTGTGCCGATTATCGGTGACGGTGCTTGCCTGTTTAGGGCAATATCCTACGTTTTGTATGACACTCAAGTAATGGCCAGAGAGGTGCGTGAGGGGATTGTAGAACACGTGGTAAACAACTGGGATTATTTCTCCATTTTATCTCATGACAGTGATGGGAATAACTATAGCAGCTCTGCTAACTATTTTGCCGATATGTCACGACTTTACACTTATGGTGGTTTGTGCGAATTAGTTGCAGCCGGATGAATATTTGGGACAATGTTCGAGATCTACCATAACGGAGGGTTGTACGAGAAATTTGGTTTAGAAGGGAACCCCGTACATAGACTGCGTTTTACTTCTCCGCAAGATCTATCTAACGGTCATTTTGATGTCTATGTACCCGATGATGGTATAGCAAGAGCACTTCAGATTTCTCAGCCTGAAAGTATTAGTACCTCGGGAAAAACTGCTAAAAAGCGTCGAAATCAGAAAACGGCAGCTCAAAGACGCTGCAATAGCTTACCAACAGAAGAATCCCGAAGTTCACAGAAAAGCAGCAGCTATAAAAAAGTAACCCGGAGGTTCACCGAGCGGCTGTTGCGACAAATTCAATGAACGAAATAATCTAGGAGCGAGATCAGAAAGGCGGTCACTGCCATGGACGGAGAAAACTTCTTCTGGGATGATGTACGATCCCAACGTAGCTTATGAGACCGATAAAACCGTTGCCCTGGGTACTATGAGTCATAAATGCATGTACTGTAACACCGCCAAGTGGAAAGAAGAGGCTCCCGGTATGTGCTGCAGTGGTGGTAAGGTGCAGCTTTCAGCTTTTAAGCCTCTGCCTGAGCAACTTCATAGCTTAATTTTTGGCATTCATCCAGAGCACACACATTTTTTAGACCGAATAAGAAAGTACAACAGCTGCTTTCAAATGACTTCTTTTGGAGCAAAGAAAGTTGTAGAAGATGGTTTTATGCCTACTTTCAAAGTACACGGACAGGTATACCACTTAGTTGGTAGTCTCCTGCCATTGCCTCAACAAGTGCCTCAATTTCTACAAATTTACTTTGTTGGAGAGGATGAAAGAGAGGCTAAATTGAGATGCGGTAATTTTACAGGCTTAAAACATAACTTGGTTAAAAAATTGCAATCTATGTTTCACATTAATAACCCGTTCATAAAAGACTTAAAAACGACTCTTGAGAAAGTACCCCCAAATTGTGAAAAGTTTGAAGTGGTTATCCACGCTGATAGAAACCCAGGAAATACTCACAGAGGACGCTTTAATGCACCATCAGCAAGTGAAGTGGCTTTGGTTATAGTTGGACAGCAATTTGAACGACGAGATATCATTTTACAGAGTCATGACAACAAGTTGCAACGGATCAGCGAGTTGCACCGTTCTTACGATTCTTTACAGTATCCTCTGCTTTTCTGTCATGGTGAGGACGGTTACTCAATTGATATACCTACCCCAATTCGACCCTAAAATGAAACTGCTCCTTAAAAAAACGGTATCTGCGTTGAGCTTTTATTCTTACCGCATTATGTTTAGAGAAACTGATACCAACCACTTGCTGTACGTCGTTGCTGCCGTTCTCTTTTTAGTCAATATTTGGTTGATATGTACGCCAAAATTGAGACAGAAAGGTTAATCTCAAGGGCAGTCGTTGAAAGTGGCCGGAATAGATTTAAGGGATAACTGTGAGTTCCGCCAGCAGACACTCGCGCGTTCCCGAGGAACTAGAGCTCATACATCGCGTCCAGATAATGGTCTTTGTTTGGAAACGCGCGAGTGTCTACGCGCGAGTGCAAACACACGCAAAACGCTTCATCTGGACCTGGCCTTATTCAAAAGTTGTACTTTTTAACGAAAGTACTGACTCTCCGCAGGCGAAGTCGCGGGCGGATAGCTAGTAATTTATATTGTCCAACATTCAAATACCCAGCGTTTATGAAAAAAAATCCATGCAATTCAAAATAAGACCGAATTAATTAAAATCATAAATTGTTTTCGGTATTAATCTGAAGCGAAATTAAAATGAAAATGAAAAGTGCGCCGGTTTTTATTTAATTGACGATGCAATAAATGAAGAAGCTATAAATTCAACACTTTCATTTCGTTGCGTTGTAAGAAATAATTAATTAGCTGAATTAATTCTGAGATAAAAATCTTCTGGAGTAAAATTTAAAAGAAAAGGTTGTGAGATCAAATATTACACAGTTTAGAAATAATTGTAAGAATAAAATGCTTGTTAACATTGCTTGAGTTATCCTTGTATTATGAATGATGCAGTAGGCATGTAGAATAAATAGGGCATTGGCTATATACGTGGCCACATTTTGTGTGTGATCAGCGTGTCAAAACTACCCTTTTCAAAGCGTTTCGAAAGACCTGTGGACCAAATGTACTATGAAGACGCTTAACACTGCGTAACCAATACAGGATAGGATAGGATAGGATGCTGATGGGACTGCCACGCGTTTGCAACGCATCTGGAACGCCATTGGATAGAGCTACACATTGCGTGTCGATCTACCAATCATAGACGTTTCAGCCAGCAAGAAACCAGAATTCACAAAAATTGTGACAGCGCGCAAGTACAAAAGCGTGCCTGGTTTTTTCTCTGGTCAATTTGGTCAAAATGATTTGAGCGACGTTGTTAGACCAGCGACGAAATGTCAATCTATGGGTGTTAGATTATTTTGTTTTATAATGTTTTGCTTGTTGCTCTGCCGTTCCTCGGGGTTGTGGCAGAAAACCAGTGTTTTGCTCATGATGAGCGTTGTACTCTGAACCACATTACATTTTTGCCCTGCTGCAGCTCACTCGTTCTTTTGGCAATTTGTGTGTAATGTAAATCACTGTGCTTATTTTTACTTTTTTTTGTCAATTGTTTGTAGTACGCAATTGAATGTTTTATCTATCTATCTATCTTATCTGGTGCCCTGTGTCCTCGCTTGCCTTTTCCGTAAAACAAAACTGTAACAGCCTGTACTGAAACTGTTTCCCCACTTACCGAAGCGGCTAAACATGGCCGGCGAGTGCCGCGTCATCGCACGCGAACACACTATTTATATTAACTGCGATGATTAATCAGTTCCTGCCCTTGTTTAAACCTTTTTGCTGTTAAAAAGACATTATTTTTATGTCACAAATTAATAAAATGTATTTTGTAATATATGGAGTAGTTTTTTTAAGTTAGAACATCATCAATATTAATAATTAATTAACAATCTGACACATATTGATTTAGACCTAAACTAAGCATTCAAACATGTGCCACGAGGCCCACGAGTAGAAAAGGTAAAAGACGAGAGGGGAAACCTTTGATCCATCACTAGGATAAACAAAATGGCTAGAAACAGAAAGGAATTACTTATTCATGTGCAAAAACCACATAAAACTGGAAAACATAGGGTATAGTGACGAAATTTATGGCATCTTTCAATTTAATGGTTTTAATTTCGACGACTTTAGTTAATGCCGATTGCAACTTTTTTAAAGCTAATCTGGGGAGCTAGTGTAAAATGGTATAAGTCAACTTATCTTGTTCTTCAAAAGGGTGTATATACATGAACAGAGTATACTAGACTAAAACCCTTGTTCACTAGATCTTCAGGAGACTTACAACCTTTTTCACTTGGACCCCAGAAATATGGTCAATCTTAAAATTGATCAAAACACAACCTGATTTTTCCCTTCCAATTTAAACGCTGCAAAATAATCTAGCTGCGTCACTTGATAATTGCAAAATCCCGGAAATTAAGAACACAAGGTTGAAAAAATCACGCGAATTAACACACATCCCATTCATGGAACCAATTAACAGTTCCCCGTCATTACTGCCGTTTACCCGGACGGGTAAAAATCCTCATCACGGCAAAAAGGTTAATGAGATGATTAGGGCTGTAATTGGCTTAAGGTTTGCGGTAATGCTTGTCATTGTTGATAATGTGTGGATGTTTTCTATGTATTTTTCTATGCAGTTGCAGGGTATTACACTGCTATTCCATAAGGAAGGGAAGTACCTAAAATATTGTAAGTACATAATTTTGCTTCAAGAGAACATTTTTTTTAAGTTCTAAAAGTACACGGCTTTCAAACATTTATTAAAATTTACTTGCCTTATTTGGGAATCTCTCTTATTAGCCTTTTGGTTGATATCATATAAACTATGGGTTTGTTTTTCACATTTCTTCGTTTTGGTTTTGGGCCTTGTATGACTTAAGCAGAATCTAGTTACAGCATAGATTCTTTTTCGTAGATTAACTTTTACTAAAACGTGAAAATATTATTTCGATGGAAAATGTCTAAATATACATTACGCAAAAGACGCAAGCATGTGTGTGTGTGTTGCCAGTGATGACTTACGGATCTGAGACGTGGGCGCTAACAATGGGCCTCATAAGGAAGTTCAAAGTCACTGAGAGGGCTATGGAAAGGGCTATTCTCGGGGTTTCTCTGCGTGATAGAATCAGAAATGATGATATCCGCCGTAGAACTAAGGTTACATTGCTCGCAGGACTGATGGCCGATGGGATCAGAAGGTTCTGGAGTGGCGTCCGCGGACCGGGAGACGAGCTGTAGGTAGGCCTCGAACAAGATGGAGTGACGACCTCGTACGGATCACGGGAGCGCGGTGGATGCGAAAAGCACAAGACTGATCTGAGTGGAGAGCCTTGGGGGAGGCCTATGTCCAGCAGTGGACATCTTTCGGCTGACATGATGATGATGAAAAGACGGAAAAATCAAGGTCACGACAGTCTACAAAAAAAAACTTCTTATGCTCTCCGGTACCTACTTGTCGCGTCTAGTAAATCATACAGGCTTGTTAACGACCTATCACGGCCTTGTATAAATTAATTACAATTTTAATTCTTAATGTCGATCTTCTTTATATAAGAAAAAATAAGGGCCTAGAAAATGTATTTAAATTAGTTCTCAGTAACTGAGGAATAAATTGGATGTGTTTACAACATAATGTAATATGTAGGTATGTATGATGACAAGTTCAAACTCCGAAACACCAAAGTTTCTTCAAGGCAATAAATTATTCTTTCTGAAAGAAAAACCGTCCCAATGAAAGTCGATATAAAAACCAGACAAACTTTCGCGATACTTTGCAATTGTACCCCAGTGATATGAATATATATGACCATAATTAAACTTATTACAGCTCTATTACTGAAAAAAAAACGTTTGTGTACTTAATAACATTTATTTAAGTGAGAATAATTAATAAACAAAAGGGCCGTCACACAAATTGACCTAGTTTGAAACTAAGCTCTAGGCTTGTACTATGGGTACTAGACAACGATAAATATACCTATATAAAGATTTACATACTTCAATTACGTAGATGACGTCCAAGGCTCAGAAACAAATACTTGCGCTAGCTTCGGAGGCAATAAAGGTCAAGGCCATAATATTTTATAAATTAAAATTAACCCCAAATAAAAAACTAAGCTGCCTAAGTAATAAAATAAACAAAAAGAAAGTAACATCAGGCAGGTCCTAATTAAATTTTAACTAATTGATTGCTGAAGTTGCGATTATTTGAATGAGCGAATGAGCAAATTAATTTGTCATTGATTTCCTTAGCTTTTCATTTAGCTATTAACCTACTAAACATGAACTAAATTATCAATATCATCATAATTTCAACCGAAACACGTCTACGAATGGACATAGGCTTTCTCCGAGGTTTGTCACAAGAACCGATCCGGTGAAAATATGTACAGAGCGACAATCAAGAGTAGAAAATAAATGAGGGCGCCACTTTCTACATAAAATGCAACACGGCAGTACATGGCAACATTTTTTTTAGTTCCATTTCTTTTCATTTCTTCTCTTTTTTGTCGTTTAAGAGAAAATATTTCTTGAAAATTCCAAGCGTTATTTTATCAAAGTCCCCTCGCTGGAACCAAGCTGTGAAAGCAACGAAGATTCCCGATTAAACTTCGCTTTGACGTGATTCGGCTTAAATACCAACTTGAGGATATTTCCCGAGCAAGTTCCCTGTATTGTCGAGTTTCCCTTTACATTGAGTGCCGGCAGCAAGAAGTTAGTGCTAGGGGAACTAAGTTTTTAGATAATAAAATGAAAATATAGGAATACTAGAGGAAAATCTTGGCTGTTTGGAAAGGAGATCTTGGGAGAATAATCTCTAGGTTTTTTATTTTATTTAGACTTGAATACAAGACTGTTGAATAGCTAGCTGTTGCCTGCGATTCCGTCTGTGTATTCATTCATCGCTACTCACGGTCTTATGTCCATAATGTCTTGTCTCTTATAGCCATAAGGCCATAAGTCCAAGTCCTCTCACGGGTTTCAAGCTCTCAATTCCTAATTTCATCATGATCGGTCCAGAGGTTTAGCCGTGACTAATTAAAAGTTAGTTTCACATTAATTATATTAGTATGGATTTATTGGTATTTTAAAGAAATACATTTTATTAACTACGCAACGCAGGTCAATTGTGTAGGTTAGGTTAGGTTAGGTTAGATTTTTAAAATAATGAAAATAAAACCATTTCTTTTGCAAAAACTGTTTTATTTCAAACGATTTTATGCGAAAAGATACGTAATATTTATCATCATGGGATGATTTATAAACAGTTAAGAAATTTAATTTCTATACCACTCTGGACTATGTCAAAGTGACGTAATTAAACAAAACCTAAGAGACTTCTTATGATTTTATTTACAGTGTCTCTTTGACATGGTTCACAGTGGTATAGGAATTAAATTCCTTGACTACATAAGCATAAGCAAGCAATGATTGGTTGGTTGGTTGGTAATAACAAGTGAAATCCTATGGTAAAATGCAACATTACTCTAAAACCGACTAAAATATACATTTAAAGTTTGATTTTTTTCTTCAGACTAAGACTTTTTTGAAGAGGCACACGTTTTCCTTACCTGAGCTAAATTTGTAAAACTTTTTTTGACAGCTACTCGATTTAAACATCCCTTCACAACCCTCTTAAAAAGCACCTTTTCTTTAATTTACTACTTTATAATTTGAGTAAAACCACTGATGAAAGTATTGTTTTGGATAAACAGGAAAAATATTTGTTAATTTCTCGTAAGTAGTACTTAACGCCTTTAACAACATGAGTACAGTCAACAGCATCAATATATATACGTTCCCAAAAAATATAGACCTTTATCCCACTGGTATTAAGGTTCGTGTACATATATTTCACGCGATGGCTGTATAAGGTCGCCGTCAATACAACTTGCGAACGATGTAAACAAAACCAAACGAATCAATTCACCATGATTACTCGATAATCACGTACTTTTAGAGATCAAGTGATGTTCTTGCAATGATTTATACACTTGATCATTATTTTCGTATTAAATTTAAGATGAAATAACTATTAATTATACGTTATTTTTAGTAAAAACACGCTTGGTTAATATTTGAGGTTATGTGTCAAAACTGTCAAACAGTACTCATTTGTTTACATCGTTCGCAAGTTCCATGACGGTGATTTTAGATATTAGTGCCCTCGCAAGTAGGCGCCTTTGACTAAGTGCTGTTTACCTAGGTCTCGAGTCGGTGCCCAAGGTTTTTATTTGCTGATACTTTAAAGCATTATACCATGACAAAATTAAAGATGATAAAAGAAAAAGAAACATTTTTCAACCCTTTCCAGGGGGCAAAATTGCTTTCGGTGATGTGTAAATTTACTCAAAACATACCCTGACTGTAAAATCTTATGATGACAAACGATTGAGCGACCAATACTACCAAATTTAATTTCAAGCCCCGCAGCAACTACAACTGGTGTTATACTTTTAAAGTATCCGAGTGTCTGTGTATCTATGTTTCTTTGTGCTGGTCTGTGGCTCCTAAATAGATAGACCAATTGGGACGCAGCTTTTTTTTTTCAAATAAATATATTTATGCTTTGGAATATAGCGTTGCAGTTAAATCAGTGGATTATGCGTATTAAATGTGTTCACAGGGTTAGAATAGTTAGTGCCACTCCACATGTCTTAATGGGGTAAGTAATACGAGATATAAGAACTTATCTCATGACAGTCACAATATATACGCTCACTTTGTTTAATATAACGTACACTTGAGATAATTAACGAAAGATATAATGACAAAATAACTATTTTCATAAAGTATAACGTCATTAATATATAATATCAATTGATATAACAATTAAAGTGTATAATGTACATGACACCTAAGATATAAAACATAATATAAATCAAAAAATCGAACATCAAAAAATATAATTCACGTATAATATAAACGCCTAGTTGTTTCACATAGTTTTTTCAAGGGATGTAAAAAAAATAACCTCGAAGGCTAAGGCGGGGTTCTAACCTAACCTATCCGAGTCGGTTCCGAGTATATATCCGAGTCGGTTCTGCCCAGAGAGGTCTTGCTCGCTCGCTTCGCTCGCTCACATTTATATTATACGATATTATATCTTGTAACACTTATAACTACTAAAAGATAATATGTATTATGATCGCTATATGTCATGTATATTATACGAACTGAAATTAGTCATTGTGAGTGTTATATTAAAAAAATAAAATATATTATGAATATTATATGACTTGACCGTTATTCCTTATAAAAATATTGATTTTGTTATTATAGCTAACGTTCATTATATCTCGTAAACGTTAGTAACATGAAAATAGTTATTATGTAGTTATATCTCGTGGGACGCACCCGTCTTAATGTGGATGTCGTAAGAGGTGACTAAGTGTTAAAAGGCTAGTACTGTTAAGCGATGGGCTTGGAATTCATCACTAATACGCTGGTAAACATGTAAGCCCAATTTTTCAATATGTGATTAATGTATTATTAACAAGTTTTAAGATTCGTAGGTAATTCTGTAGCTCTGCCTTCCCCACTCTGGGATTACTAGCGTGAAGGTAAGTATATCAATTTACGTGAAAGTGCGATGTAACCTATTGTTGTTTATCTTAAATTGACTAGTCACTTTAAATTCAAAGGCAATCCTCAATCATAATGAATCTTAGCTTCACTAAACTAATAAGTTATAGTGTAAACCCACTTCCGAACTAATCGGCCGGTCATAACATGGGTACGATACAAACTTACGAATTCACTTCATCCAGGCACCATTGGGGAACAAACTTGTAAACTTACTATGTCAAAATGTTGGTTCCATGTTTGACCGGCTGTATTGACAACTTGGTAGGAGTTTACAGGGTGATGTGATGTAATCGAAATTGTTAGCTAAACTCGTTACTACGATAGATTATATGGAATAGATACATAGATTTTGAGCAAGTTTGTAAAGGTCACTTGAAGGGATCGTTAGGGTGAATTTTTTTTTATACTTTTAATTTTAATCCTAGTGCTACACGTTTTGAATATGTTGAAGATATTATGCAAAACGAGGTCTGTACGTTTTCTTTCCAAAAAAAAATTTCGTTGCAAGAAAGAAACAAAAACGTAGTTTTTATAATATTTACTATTTCTAAAATCGTAGCAATTGGACTTGATTTAAGGAAACTGCCACGCGATTATAGTGCCTCTTGGCAATCCTCTTAAGGCTGTTTCGTACAAATTTAATTATCTTACTGGCATGATGGATGGAAAGGTGCAGCTTGATAATTTAAGCGGGTTGAACATAACTTTTATTTAAAAACTTAAGTTAGGTAGATAATCAATTACAAGTACTTAACTGTGATAGGGTATTTTCTTTTGTGGAGTTTATATTCTGTGGTTTGCCCAAAGCTTGACACAATAATCGTAGTCTTTGCCAGCTATGTCTAAAAAAATGCTCTAGGTGCATTGAACCAAGGACTGCTGTCAAAAAATGTTGGTAAAAAACTAATTAGTGCAGAAATTTGGCAACATAATTATCATTAACATTTCAAAGAAAATCTGCTTGAAGATGTCAATTTCATTACAGAATTGTCAAGTCATTTGTAATTGATAGAAAACTCAACCTTATTGCTGTAGAATGTCAGATTGACTTTGGAACTAGGGTGACGGGACCAATGATGGTCATTTTTAACTGACAGGCACCAGTAATGTACACTTCACTCTTAATTTAATACGGCTTTAAATTGATTGTTGTAAAATAAATTAATAACTCTTATCATATTCTGTAAAATAAGAATCAATGGTCATTATTGATGCCTTGGCCATTACTGGTTCCATCACCTAAGGTGGGTCACAAATTTAATTCCTTGACTGTACATTGATTAACTTTAGTAGATCTTTGTAAGATCTAGGATCTTTGAGAAGTGTGGAAGAAAATAAATTACTTCCTCGTAATGCAGCTTCTGTAGGGCTGCTGGCAAACTGCATTCCTCGAAAGCTTACGCTGGTACAGTCAAAGAATTAAATTTGTCACCCACCTTAGTTCCAAAGTTTGACATTCTACAGCAATAAGGTTGAGTTTCCTATCAATTACAAATGACTTCGCATCCTTAATGACAATGACATATTCAAGCAGAATTTCTTTGAAATGGGTAGCAAATTAACATCCGTGACCGTACTTCATCTGGCGTTGCGTAGTCGCTTGTTTGGAATATTTATTAGATAATCCCAGCGTATAGACAGAACTGACAACACATTGGCAGTCTATTTGACAAATAATGTCAATAGCAATTTTAAACTCAAAACCTCAAGAAAATAAAGGCGTTCAAAAGTAATTTACTCATGAATTATAGTAATTAAACCTCCAGCTCGCTCCAGAATACCAAGTCCAACAAATTTGTAATTTTCCAGAGCCATAAAGCAATGATGACGCCCCGGATTACACTTCATAACTTCCAAAATCATAAACGTAAAACTCTTTTTGACGAGTGAAGCCTATTATTCATAAATCCATTGCTTATAAATTGCCACTGTGACCTGAATATGTAATTTTATTGACCTCTTTGTGTCGCTAAAATGAAACCTTTTTGGAGGAAAAACAAGCTGGTCGGAAATAACGAACTACCGCAATTGTCTTTGGTCTGGGCCAATGATAGCGCGCCTCCATCTGTCACTGCGCTAAAGCAGGCAAGTAGAACAGGAAAGTGCAACCCACTTGCTGTTCAGAGGATTCTGTAGAAAATTCCATTTTTATTAGCTTGCCTGTGACATCATCCGCGTTGAAACCGCGTCCGCGCAAGGGGATTTGTTAAATTTTCCGGGTTTATACTATCCAACGACTTATTCCACGACTTAACCTATATCTGTGCGAAGTTTCATTCCGATCTGTTCAGTGTTTAAACCGTAATTAATTAACAAACATCCAAACATCCAAGCTTTCTCATTATGTATTTAAAAAAAAAACTTATTGCCGACTGTACGTTTAACACTGATGGCATACTTGCTATAAAAGTCAACTCAAACTCAGTGGACTTGCCGGAGGAGCTCCTATCGCCACTTTTGAACTTTATCAATGACGTAACGTGTAAATCTAGACGTGGTAGAATTCGCATTAGCGACGCCCTTTTCGTGTTACTATTTAGAGTTCGTGGCGTTCGGTCTTAGGTCACAAAGAACCCCGCGAGACCCCTTTTAGTGCGTGGCTGTGGGTGTGAAGCCGGTTCGCCAAAGCATAGCTATGCCACTGGACTTTGTCATTATACCTACCGCCAAACGGCAGTGTTTTCACTGTTGTGTTCCGGTTTGGGGATAAGACAGCCGGTGTAATGACTAGCATAGAGGCATTCCATCTTAGTCCTCAGGGTTGGCAACGCATTTGCAGTCTTAGTCTTGTAGTCTTGTGAATGCGAATGTCTATGGGTCACAGTTTCCGCTTACCATCAGGTGGCCTGTGTGCTCGTTTGCCTTCTCTATGTCATAAAAAAAAACCTGGCTCTCTATATTCAACTCCATAACCATTATTTCTATCGCATTGTCAACTTTGCCATAGGTCTTATTTACTTGTCAGTACCTAATAGCAACCGAGTTTAAAAAAAACGATAAAATGTCAAAGGCAATATGAATTTACCGAGTAGAACGAAGCTACATTACTATTGGAATAGTTTGCGTAGGTATAAAATAAAGTACGGTAAGTGTTAAGCCCCAGATAGACGGGCGAGTAAGTACGCGTACGCTCGACGACCTTTTTCGCCTGTTTACCTTAAGATGTTCGCGTACTTAGGCTGACACGGGCGAGTAAGGTCATAAGTAAGCCATAAGGACGGCGTACTTACTCGCACGTCTATCTGGGCCTTTAGATATAAAGTACCTACCTGGAAACCCAAGTTTTCACCGGAGATTACAACTTGAAACCCTCACTGCGTTATTTACATTTAAAATATTAGAGCCGTATCAAAAGCCATCAAGGTACCTAAAAGTACATTACAATAAAATCCCCTAAATATTGGCAGTCAATAGACATTCTGTTTTTAAGAATAACTTGCCTTTCCATCGGGAAAAGAACTGTTATACCGTGGCGTGGCTGTTATAATGACGTGGAACTCAATTGGACTATTAGAGCACCAAAATGAGCTGCAGGTTATCCTAGATATAGAAAATATGTATAAGTCTTATATCGACCTCCAACGGGACATCGAAGTGGAATATGTTAGTAATATTTTCAAAAGATACTCCGAAGCCCATGAACACAGGCCTCATCGATAGTGTAATTAGTGCAGTGAGTACTACACATACAAAGAACACATTAAAAAAGTGTCTTCCCGTTAACAGAGACAATAGGAAAAGTGTTAATGGACACATTCTTCGCTTAGTCTGTATTAGTGGTTTAGGTCAAATTTAAAATAGTTATTAGTCATAAGACTAGATTGTCTCTGTTCTCTCTAGTCTCTGATCTTTTTCAAGAACAACCTCAAAGAGTATCCGATTGGCCTACAATAATTATCCAATCCAATACACAGCAGCTGCACTGTGTCAGAACTGCACTGTCGCTTTCACATTGTTTTATCTTATCTATTAAAGCACCTCTCTGTGTATGTTTATCCTGTTTATCCTAATAATATATTTATTTATTTGTTAATTACTTTACCTATACCTACGCTCTCATTTGTACATATGAAACGACCAGCAGCGCTTCCTCCTCGTCCTGGTTGCCCTGAACATCAGCGTCACGGCATTTACATGTCTGACACTATGCTGAGTGCCACCCAATGTGGTGCATTCAAAATAGTAAGTTTTTGTTCTAAATTATTTCCTTAACTTGTTTTGTGTCTTGCACCAAATAAACGATTTTGATTTGTTTTAATTGTTTTTTCGATGGAATGTATAAAAATAACTTTACCAACACCTAAGTCGCGACTCGAAGTGAACTAGCGGTACCCTACCAGTTACTCGGCTCCCAGTAATTGGCCTGTCAGCGAGGCAGGTGCTCCAAGCATCAGCGGTCGTGGGACAGGATAATGACAATATCGGCTGTCGGAGATTTGAATTGTGGCTGTACAAGATACTGTTTGTTTTCCTTTTTCAAGTCAGACAAAGTAACTATCAAATGAAATAATCATAGAAATAATTGCGGCCATTACAGTACCTTCTTAATAGACTTCGGCTAGCTATTGTTTTCACAACTGGCAGTATGTCTGTCACTCGTGTTTCATATAAAAATGAAGATTGCTGATCAAAAATAACAGGTCAGAGTGCGTTTTTCATACTAAAGAGGCTATTTCGAAGCCTTGGTTCCTCGCCAGGGAATGCTTTTAGTGAAATCTGATGATGAATACTCCGAGCATTGATACAAGATTTCCAGAGTGCCTAGGATACCCAACTGAATGAATCTGCGGTTAACTCTGGAATAGTGCATGTTCAGAAAAACACCTAAAATGGCAATAAAATGTAAGAAAATGTGGTGTTAACTGATTGTGCGATCAGTTAGGTATCTTAAGAACTTTTGACCTCCTCTATTGAACCTCGCAGTATCCACCATCAAAACCTCACTCACCACAACCCCTGGCGAGGAACCAAGGCTTCGAAATAGTCTCGTTTGTATGAAAAACGCACTCTTACACAGTACACACTGGTCAGACAGTAACAGATGTTTGGTCCACGTTTATCCACATCGGTAAACACGACCATTATAGACTGTTCTACTCGGTAAATCCGTATTGCCTTTGACACGTTACAGTATTGTTTTTAACTCTGCCGCTATTGCTATTACTGTCAAGTAAATAAGAGCTATTATATCATTGAAAATATGCATTATGGTTTTATCCGTTAGAATAGAGGCTCAGGTTTATTAAGGTACTTTAAGTTCCAGTAAGATCTTGCGTATTTTTTTTAAACACATTTCAAACGCTTTCAGCTTCTGTAGTTGCTCAGTGAAACTGCTATGACATAAAGACCGAGAAACATCGAAGTCTTATCGAAATGGTTCTTTTTTACCATTTTGGTACGGAACCCTATTAAAATAATCAAAGCTCCTGAGAATATTCATGTATCTAGAGTTGCTACATTCGAGTGACGTCTTTCATTCTATCACTAAACGTGTATCGTTATGACATAGTAAACATTGTTAAAACAGCATCCGTATCGAACATTAGGCTG
This sequence comes from Acleris sparsana, assembly GCA_923062465.1. Taxonomy (NCBI): domain Eukaryota; kingdom Metazoa; phylum Arthropoda; class Insecta; order Lepidoptera; family Tortricidae; genus Acleris; species Acleris sparsana. The sequence continues at coordinate 3,449,117 of OV281302.1, read as the reverse complement.
CCATGACCTCATTTTATTTTGTGACTGCCTACTGGCATTGTTAAAGGGATAGGTTTGCCTTTTTACGCTCCTTTTCTGTAAATATTGTATTTTGATTTCTGTGTTTTGTACAATAAAGAGTTTACATACATACATACACACATTTTTAATTAACGTTTTGTTCTCTTTAATAGCAGCCACAGGTCTTGTGCCAATGTCAGTTGCGTAATTAATATTGCTTTTTACAACAACAAAAAAAACAATGAATCACCCTCCACCAAAATTGATTGCAAAGCTAGATCATAATTACAAAGGGACTAAAATGTCTTCGGATGCTTAATTATAACGACGGACCACAAAAAAAGATTATATTTTTACGGGTATACTTATTACTTTTTTCTGGGTACGCTATGTAATTACAAAGAGTCTGAATACCGAATCGGTACTAATCACATTTTTAATTAATGTTTTGTTCTCTTTAATAGCAGCCACAGGTCTTGTGCCAATGTCAGTTGCGTAATTAATATTGCTTTTTACAACAACAAAAAAAACAATGAATCACCCTCCACCAAAATTGATTGCAAAGCTAGATCATAATTACAAAGGGACTAAAATGTCTTCGGATGCTTAATTATAACGACGGACCACAAAAAAAGATTATATTTTTACGGGTATACTTATTACTTTTTTCTGGGTACGCTATGTAATTACAAAGAGTCTGAATACCGAATCGGTACTAATCACCAATTTTCATAATTTTAAACGTAATTTATCGATTCAATACTTTCGCTTTTGGTCAACTTCTTTCTAAAAAAATAACCTTCTTATAGTCTTTTTTTTGGCCTTATCTAAATTAGGTGGGGTTGGCGCAGAATGTCTTTATTCACCTCATTCACCACATCACTTGTATCGTCTCGCGTTTACATCCTTCTTTTTCATAAATCACTCTTCACAAAATCCATCCATTTCCTTTTAGGTCTTCTTTTTGCTAAAACACACCCCTCACATTCATACTCAAAACTCTTCGCGTAACATGTACATAAAATACTATTAAAAAAAATACAGATAGGAATATAAGGAATAATTGGCAGCACCACATGTTATTTTTACTTCTTAAATGCATTAGAATAAATATTACCAACCAACATTATGTCATTGATGTACCAAATCAAATAAAAGTTTCCCTTTGAGTTCTTTCACACCAACATTGCACTAGCATACTGTTATTTACGTATCTACTGTGCCGTTCACGAAGATGATTTATCAACCCGTCGCACCCGGCGAGAAATGGATGGCGCGTGTCGTAGAAAATTGTTACCGGTATTATCGAGGGCGGCGGGGCGCCGAATACCGGCCGCGTTTATGCGCGATTCGTCACCGGTTTCTTATTGCTCTCTTTGCGGATACAATGTTGTAAAAGTATGTTTTAATGATCCTGTTCTAAGGTTGAACGTAAAAAAGGATGTTATAATAAGTTTCACGTGTGTCTTTGTGTCTGTGTGTGTGGCATGAGAGCTCTCAAACGGATGAACTGATTCAGACGTGCTTTTTTTTTTAAGAAAGCCTGTCAAATCAAGGTGGTTCTTCGCTTTCATAATTATCAGCTCTTCAAGAAGATGTCAGCATTACATGGGGGATTTTGTTCATGGTCATGAACACACTGAGAGCGAAAGCAGCGCGGTGCGGCGTGTTTCCATGCTTATCCCGTCTCCACTACACTTTGTTTTTTAGTATAGAATTTCGCCGTTTCCGCTCATAGTGTTTTTACGTATAAATAGTTATTTATAACAATAGTTAATAGATACACAATTGTAATGCTTCTCAGTTAGTACGAAAGGTTCAGAAATCAAGGTTCTCAAATTCTTACCTGTATACCCGGGCGGCGGGGCGCCGAATACCGGCCGCGTTAATGCATAATTCGTCACCGGTGTCTTATTGCTTTTTTCAGGTACAATGTCGTAATGGTATGTATTATGCAACACTTTTTTACTAAATTTTATAAAGCGTAAAATTAAAATAAAATTATGTTTTATAGTTAAAAGATGGAGAATATATATTGATATTATTTTTCATCCATAACGACGTAGAATAAAAAACGACGATGACGGAGACTACGACGACGACGTTACACGACGTTTAAAATTCGCCAACAAAATGTTGGCAAACGGTTTTATAATTTAAAAAAGTATACTTTATTAGAGGAAATAAATGAATAAATAGAATCTGACGTTTCATGATTACATAAACGAATATAATGCATTGATCGATCATACATATACCGTTGTATTTAAATAAGATTGATAACATATCCTTTTTCTCTGAACGTATAATGTAAAAGCATAATTAATTGCCCACTCAACAACATTTTATCTGTTTATTTAACACCTCACATTACAGATCAAATTAAAACTTCCGTGGGCGGAGGCAAACCAGTACGATCTCGTCCAACGTTAAAACAATTCAAAACAATGGGAAAAGGGTCAGTAATAGAAAATAATATTATTCGAGGGTAATTTTAACAAAGCACCGTGTAACATTAATATGTTCCCTCGGTTTTAAAAAGCCTCTACATAACATTAATTCGGGCACAAAAGAAAACGTACGTACACTACCTACTAAGTGCCTTATTTTCATACACAAATCCCTTATTTTAATAATGCGTCTAGAAAAACGACTCTATTTTCGTAACAAGTTATGAAATATTAGCGATTTGTATTTAAGACATCGTTTTATTTGAGAGTATTTTAATAACTGCCCAAGCATATGTCAGAAATACATATACAAAAACAATGTTTTTAATATGACATGTGTATAGCGCTATACAAGAGCTTGCCTCATGACCTGAAGTTATTATCGGGAAATATTTTTAAATCCAAATTGACAGAATGGCTTTTGCAAAAATGTTTTTGTAATTTAAATGAATTTATGAATTATAGCGACCTGAATAGATACTAAATTTTACTTTATGTTTATTTTACTTAATTTTATGTTTTTATTTGTAATTGATAATTGTACTTTAGATTTACATAAAATGTTTAGACTATTAATATTTGCACGCTTGCATGCAAGCTGAACGCAATGGATTTTTAATTATTGAACATCTGCTTTATCTAATACTGTGTTCTGGCATATAAATATGATTTGATTTGATTTGAAGCGTGTCATCATCTCCTCCCCATCCCAATAATCTGGGGTCGGCGCAGCATGTTTTTTCCTTCCATACATCCCTATTAGCGGTCAACACTTTTTTCTAAGATCTGCTAAAGAGTGTACTGTATTTTTTTTTACTAAGTATAATAATGAAGGAAATAAATGAAAAAACTCTCCAGATGCTAATGTGAATGGTACTGAATTCATTGCGAAAAGTTTCCTTACAATTCCATCTACGTTTGACAAATAATAATGTAGGTAATCATGATCTAGATTAGACGAAGATTTTTTTCTTATTCACCTACTCGTACTAACAGGAAACTTGTTAAGGTTCCATGCTAATCAAGTATCTGCAAATTAATGGATTTTATTTTCCTTCAGTTAAACAGGTATGTTGTTGGTACGCAAGATGGGTACTTAAAATTAACAAGTATTTATAATGACTAAAGAAATGTAAAAGACAGTTCAGTTTAGCTATTTACTTTTTAAAAGTTCTATATCCACAGAGCGCCCTATTACTAAGCCTCCGCTTTCCGTCTATATGCCTGTATGCTTTATTTCAAGAATCCAATTAGTTAAGCAATTAAATTTTCACAGAGCATTTATTGTAGCTGAAATAACAAATAATAAACAATATAGGGATTCCAATCCAAAAATGGTACGGCACTTTCGTGTGCGAGTAAGAGAAAAAAAAATCAACTGACAGGCACTTCAATCTGATGATAAAACAGACTTGACTGTTAAAAGTTCCGCTTAATTTTGTGAATTGGGACATAACGTGACATTCAAGTTGCGCTACCAAAAAGGTTAGGAGCAAGTCATTTAAAGATCCTCTGCAGGACTCTTGAAAAGCTGAATGCCGTCTGGTCTGAGATAAATTGCTCGGGTCCTATAAAATATATTAGATTCATTTAGGTAACTGTCCACATAGGAATAGAATCTCTGATATCTTAAGTCGCGCAAAGATTTCATGCAATATAGATATCTCTATAATCATATTCCCAAAAAATAAAAATTTAACAATACACATTTTTTAGAAGAATGTTGTGCCTATTCAGGTTTTCGCTGAACTTGCTAAAAAACATAGTTTTTGTAATTCATATTAGTAATATTTTTTAATATAGGCTTTTTGCAACGCATCCAATCCGAATCCAAAAGTGGTTCTGAAGTTTTGTGCTCCCCTAAATGTGATTGTGGAGCGTCATCAAGAAAAAATACTTGCTTTTTTACTTAGCCCGGATCAAGTCATCAAAATAACACTGCGTAAAGAGAACAACGGGTAAATACTCGTATTTTTACCTGTTCCGAGATGACGTACCTTATGTCTCAATAACGTTTTCATCACCCACTGAGCCCATGCAGTATTTGAGTCATGTTCGCGGCAGATAATATTTCGTCCTGCCTTGGTGTAATATTTAATGACACCGTAGCAGGGTTGTCACACGACCGAGTTTACAATTTAATGAGTAAGTTCCCAGTTAATTTTAAAGTAGCCTTAGTGTAACAAACTAAAAGGCTATTGGTAGCGTAGTTGTTAATGCGTCTGGATGGATAATAAGCAAAAATTAATAAGTGTAGTTTACCTTTTTCTTGGTCAAAATTCTCATTAGCTTGTATTTAACAACTTCTTTTTATGGTTAATCTTGATATGGTTTTCTATAGTGATTGGGTTTCGTGTTGTGTTTGACAAGAATTTGGTCTCTATGTCTGTTGTAAAGAATTCATTCTAGATCATTCGCTAGGTTTCATGCCAATTGGTTCAGCATGTAGAAGATATCCAGCTCTCCAAGAATTAATGGGGTATAAAAGATAAAGATAAAAGATAAAAGATAAAACTCATTCCCACTCATTCTTAGGGCTACTGCACTCTCTTTTAGATATCTTAGGACCTCAAAAGCCCACAACAAACGACTGAAAACCAATTCAAGACTATACAACGAAATGTACGTATTGTGTCAGCCTCTCCCTATAAAAGCTTACATTTTTTTTGTCAACCCTACACTTGTATGAATATTTCAGGGCGTCTTTTGTAAACGTTCACCGCTCTCATCCACTTTAGCGTGTCTTCCGTTTAGTCTCAAAACAGCGTATTATTAAGTTACTGGTAACAGGTATTAAAATATGTTGACGTAAAAGCCTTTCAGAAACGAGCGGAATGAAAAATTTAAAAGTACCACCAAGGTTTCGAGTAACAAGGGAAAAACTAAAGTGTCATAAATGCTTTTATGAATGACTTGTATAAAATTACAGCATTTACGTCTTGTTAGGAAATTGGCGATTATGATGCATGCATGACATGTTTCTTGATTTTCTGAGGCTGTAAAACCACCCTAATCAGGGGATATATGACACTCGTGTGCTAGTGAGTTTTTTTGAACCAATTTTCACTAGGTACGTGAGTGCTTTTAGTGGTCGCAATTGAATTTTTAAAAAAAACAAGTTTCAAGTGGTTCAAGTTCTAGACACGATAGGTACATAGCGCTATCGATTATATTATTAGTAGGAGCGTATAAATCCAGAAACTTATTGTTAAACCCCCAAGTGTTTCAAAACCTCACAAGTAGCGAGCACCATAACAATAAAAGTTAATTATCTCTCGCCATGCATTATCAAAATAAACACGAAGCAGTCCTAAAGCCATCGAAAACTCAAAAAACGTCAATAATGATAAAGGCAAACTTTTTGGCACCCTAGCAAGTATCAAAGAATTTTCATTAGCAAGAAGTAAAATTCATTTCCTTTCGGGGTATGATCGCAAACTTGCAAACTTCGAGTTCCGACCTTCGAGATATTAAAGGAATTTTCATAATCCATCACCTGATCCGGAGTTATTTAGTTCGTTAAGTCTTTAATAAAAACCGATTGAGTTGAAGGTATTTTTTTACGTGCCAACTAGCTTGCCTGCTGTTGGAAATTATGTCAAATGTTTTATATTTTGTCTCTGCGTATAAAGCAGTAATTGTAAAAAAATATCGTACCGTTAATAAACACTGCGATTAAAAGCGACCACTTTCTTAACTTATTTGAGAAACATTCTGACTGCTTCTCAATTTTGTTCTTTTTCTCTTTTTGACGACTTTACAAACACACTTGCTGGTGATCGCGAACGTTATCGCATTTTGAATGGATTTTTTAGCTTCACAATCCTCACAACATTGTAATTCATCATCATCATCATCATGTCAGCCGAAAGACGTCCACTGCTGGACATAGGCCTCCCCCAAGGCTTTCCACTCAGACCGGTCTTGTGCTTTTTGCATCCACCGCGGTCCCGCGATCCTGACGAGGTCGTCACTCCATCATGTTGGAGGCCTACCTACAGCTCGTCTTCCGGTCCGCGGACGCCACTCCAGAACCTTCTGACCCCATCGGCCATCATTCCTGCGAGCAATGTGACCCGCCCAATGCCACTTCAGTTTAGCTATTCTAATTCATTGTAATTAATGTGTAGTTAAGTAATTATTTCTAGAAAAAGGCTTTTCCTGTTAATAAAATACATTGCCACCACTACAACTACGACAAGCCTTCTACAATTTAGAATACAACCAATGAATACACTCAGGAGCAAAAATAACGGGTCAGAGAGCGTTTTTCATACTAAACAGGCTATTTCGAAGCCTTAGCCGCCATGATGATGAATACCCCGAGCATCGATACAGGATCCAGAGTGCCTAGGATACCCAACTGAATGAATAAGCGGTTAACGCCGGAATAGTGCATGTTCAGAAAAACATCTAAAATAGCAATAAAATGTATAGAAATCCAAACGCTGACGCAAACTCTCCGCTATGATGTTAACTGATTGTGCGATCAGTTAGGTATCCTAAGAACTTTTGACCTCCTCTATTGAACCTCGCCGTATCCACCATTAAAACTCACTCAAAACAACCCCAGGCGAGGAACCAAGGCTTCGAAATAGTCTCGTTTGTATGAAATACGCACTCTGACCCGGTATTTTTCCTCCTGAGTGTATTTGCAACATCATGTACCCTAGTGAAAAGTTTTACCTGCACTTAATACTGAGCAGTATAAATAATACATGCACCACCAAGCAACATGTACCAATCTGGAACGAAAAACATCCAGAAAATAACACGTGAAATCAATTTTCCCTGAGCATTTGTACCATAAATCACATTTTGCTGAAATATTAGCGCAACATTCCAGTGCGAGGTCCTTCGGTATGTTTTTTTTTATGAAAGGGATTATTTTGTGAAGGGGCCAAGTTATATTGGAGAAGGATTGTCGACAGTTGAACTGATAAATCTTTTAGAGATACCGCAGTGCTGTATCAAAATGTATGAAATAAGGGTTTGGGTTATCTTATCTAATCTTATCTTACAGATGGGATCTTTTGTGAAATTACCCTGTTACACACTCAGCTGTTCGAACGTGCAGGTTTCCTCACGATGTTTTTCCTTCACCGTAAGAGCATGGGGTAATGCACTTAAGTCATTAAAACTCATTGGTACATGGTGACCGCGGGGGTTCGAACTCGGTACCTTACGATCACGAGTCGACCCCCTAAGCCACCGACGCTCTACGGCTTGGGTTAATTTAAGATTTGTATATTTTACATACACATACAGTGCGGGGTCTGCTAAAGTATTTCTAGTTCGGGTAAAGTCGCTTAGACTAACACAAAAGTGTGAGAGGAAGTACTTAAGACTGTATTATTATTATTTTTAAAGCATTAACTTCAATATTGTCTGAACAAAGTAACTCGCACACTATTTATACAAGTTACAGATGTAGTGCATAATTGTTTTCCTTCGTATTTTCACGGAAACGTACGAACGTGTCGTGCTATTTCAGTCGGTCACAGTACAAAAAGTACTGAGGTTGAGTGAATTAGCATGACAAATACGAACATTTCCGACAAAATACGAAGGAAAACAATTATGCACCACATCTGTACGTAGTTATAAATAAGGCAGTATTCAGTGGATCATTCATCGATACTAAAAAGATAAAAAATATGTATATATGCGATGCGCCGTTCTAATAGTCTCAAATTGAAAGCTGTCAGCGCAGTTTAAAATATTATAACCTCAAGCCTAATGGGACTTGACAGAAGGAAGCCATTTGCAACGTTAAAAGATGGCGGATGTGTAATTGGTTTTAGTTTTGTATTTTTGTCTATTTAGGTGTTCAGTTCTTTTCCGATAGTGATTTGTGCTTTTTATGCCTTTGTGTTGCACAGTAATAGAAAACTTGGACTTATTTCATGTATCTGGCATCTTATTTCTCGTTTCAAGTGGACTCGCAGTGGTACAGAGGTTAAAACTATCTTGACCTCTGTCCTACATATCACCGTACAACGTTGCCCCCAATTTTCCTAGAGGAGATTGGATTGTATTTTATTGCTGTATTGATTTATACTTATATATACTTGACATTGGCGAAATCACTTCATTGTGGAAACGCCATATCCCCGCGGTAGTAGCTGTGGAAGTTGCCGCGGGGCAAAGAAGAAGAAGACTTGACAGAAGCGCGTGGAGCTAACCCCAGATGCTCCTGTTTAGTCTATTAGAGAAAAAACTCTTTTACTGAACTATTGTCTTCGCGTGTGATATCCATGGACTTGTTTCTCTTATAAGTCCATGGGCGTGTCTATAATTGACTTTACACTGGAGATAAACACCTTATCAGAAGTAACAGCCATCAATTAAAATTTGAATTAGAATTAAGTAGAATCTCAAGCATTTTGACAGTTGGCAAGAGATGACTTTGGACGGTTTTCGAAGCTAGTGGCGGGAGCATGTACTTAATACCGCGCTGCCTGTTCTAAATAACCACGACACACTCGTTAAGAATTCTTTTTTTTTTATTTTGTTTTGTTTGTACTTGTAAATGTTGTAATGTCTGTATCACCTTCCGTGTTTTCACCGAGCGGTCCCAACGGAAGACCAGCGTTGGCTTTACAGCCAGCACATGCTGAGTTGGGACCATTTCGCAACAATTTCTCTGTGTCTTGTTCTTTTTGTATCTATGTAATGTAATTTTTTGTATTGTTGTGAATAAATTTCTCTTTATCTGTATCTTTATCTTTATATTTAATAGCTACTTCTGACAGAAAAAAGGGGACGCCTTTAGCCCAGTAGTGGGACACTAATAAGAGCTACCAATAAGTAGTTTTTTTATGACGTTTAATAAAAACTTTTTTTAATAAGTATGACGGTTTTCTCAATCCTAAGGTTGACGCAAGTAATTAGCCAACCAATAGGTAAATCCGAGTGTTTATTTTTATTTATTTATCACATTCTTGATTCGATTTTTGACTTGGAACTGCTTGTTGGGTTCTTCGGATCAGGTAACTTACCTTGAACCTATCATAACACTTTTTAATAACAAAATGTATAAAATACACAATCCCGTAATTTCTGTTCCTTTTAGTTTAAAAGTTAGTTTAAAAGTTCCTTATAATCAAATTACCTACATACATATACGATCACGTCAGCAGCAGTAGGTACAAGCTGCATTCCGGACTCCAGCACCTGCTATATCTCTAACGTTCTTGACTACTAATAAAAATAAAAGTGTAAGATAGGAATTGAAACTAAGAAGCCATTTTGAGATCTATAATTACGTTCCATGTCGATCTTGCACTTTACTAATTAATTATAATATTTATAGTTCGTCATAAGCGTTAAGCTTTGTTTTTTTATGGTTATTAAAATAACTAATAGGTTTGTGTAAATTTTACATACAATCATGCCAAAATGATATATTTCCCAACTTAACATACCGAATCGAACGGAAAATGTTGTGCCGGCGAATCGCACGAGTGTACAAAATATATGCGCATACATTCTCCCTCGTTAGAGCCTCTCTTCCAATGCGACAGCGATAATAACTTGCTAGATAAGACCTGACAATATTTATCGCGGCTTACAAATTTGCCATAATTTCATTTGTAATAATATTCATTTGGCCTAATCATATTTTTCAAACCAACTCAAACTTACAACATTTGTTTCACAAAAACACACTACAACACAACAAACATTGTAACAGAAAATATTTAAAAGTTATATAATATTTACAAACATGAAGACATTTTGTATAAGAAGCGAATTAAGACACGTTTTGTTGTGTTAGGTCTATCGAAAGACTGAAAAATCCTGGGTTAATTTTGTGTAATAAATGATGACCTGCATACATTGCAACTCCCTTACTGCAATGTTAGGCTCTCCTCAGACCTGTCGAAGCGGAATCGGCTTTAGCCGGTAAGAAACATGTTTATGTCCATGCAGTAGGAATGAAAAATGCGTCGTTTGGCTCGGCTCGGCTCGTTACGGTTGCGAACGGAGCGACTTCGTTTTCGCTTTTATTGCATGGACATAAAACTTTTTCTTACCGGCTCAAGCTGATTCCGCGTCTATAGGTCTAAGAAGACCCTTATGGTTCTTTTTTTAAAGCTGGAGAAGGCAAACGAGCACACAGGCCACCTTATGATAAACAAGATCTAACACCCATAGAAATGTGCAATCTCAAGACTGAAATCGCAACACTCCAAATGGTTCTAAGAACAATGCAAATAAATGTAAGAGCAAAATTACAACGGCATTAAGAACATTTTAATATTATGCAAGTGACTTGAAAACCTTTGAAATATTAGACTGAAGTTTAATTAAAATCTGGCTATTATGAATCTTACAGGGGAACGGGATAATCTTAGTTAGTTGAAAAGTAATTAAATGTAGTATAATTCGAATTTAAAACAGGAAATGCATACCAATTACTTTATTTATAGCAACTTTACTACACGTAAGGGAATGAAGTGGACTTTTACTAATATTAAAAATCAATAATTGTTGAGCCAGTCAGTAATTTCTTAATAATTTAGCGCAATGAAGAATGAACACAACCCAAAGCGGAACGTAGTTATTTTTTATAGCATAGGATAAGCTAACGAGCCAATAGTAATAATTTAATAATAATCTTAGATAATTTTGTGACCATTTAAAATAATCTTCACTATATTGTGTTTGTTTTTCTTTCTTACAATAAAGTGTTTACATACACCGGGAGATGAAGTGTCGGCAGCCCTTCCACAAGGTGGACCGACGATCTGATAAAGGTCGCGGGACGCTGGATGACAGCAGCAGAGGACCGATCGTTGTGGAAAATCTTGGGGAAGGCCTTGTCCAGCAGTGGACGTGTTGCGGCTGATGATGATGATAATGAAACATACATGCCTAACGAAACAATTGGTTCCATTATAACAAAATAGCAATGTACCACAAAACACACTTTGACTGCGGGATCATTAAGTCGACTAAAAAATTGGGATAGACCAAAAAAACTCACGGTTTTTACATTCTGATTCGAAATAATATGTAGTTTTAACAGACCAATTTCATTAATTTTGTATTTGAACTAATAGTTTTGTTTTGATATCTTTATTTATTTAGCAGACATTTTATGGATGACATGATTATTTTAAATTTGGGTTGGATTTTCTAATAAATCACAACAATTAAATGATATCTAATGATAACAAGTGATTGTAATGGTGTTTTCAAACATACTATTTCAAGCGGCTTTCGCCTAACCCGTAAGATCTAGGAGGGCTTCAAGCCAAAAACGAAAGTCAAACAAAGGTTGAATATACTATTATCGAAATATCCGAAATAGATAAAAAACTTAATAATGCAGAACAGCTTTAAAACCCTATTCCTCGCAATGGTTTTTCAATAAGAGTAATTGTAAAAATATGAACACTCCCAATAGAAGTCTTCTTTTAAACTTTGCCTTATTGGCCTCTCACCTAATATCTGTGGGCAAACTATTTGGAATATAGGGTAGACGTTTCTCCCGGCACCTGTCACCAATAGTAGTTAGCGACCCTTGGCATAGCGTAGGTACTTCCCTGAACACTCCCAATAGAAGTCTTATTTTAAACTTTGCCTTATTGGCCTCTCACCTAATATCTGTGGGCAAACTATTTGGAATATAGGGTAGACGTTTCTCCCGGCACCTGTCACCAATAGTAGTTAGCGACCCTTGGCATAGCGTAGGTACTTCCCTGAACACTCCCAATAGAAGTCTTATTTTAAACTTTGCCTTATTGGCCTCTCACCTAATATCTGTGGGCAAACTATTTGGAATATAGGGTAGATGTTTCTCCAGGCACCTATCACCATAGTAGTTAGCGCCCTTGGCATAGCGTAGGTACTTCCCCGCAACCACCTATCCTTAGTCTGTAAGGGGAAATTTGTAAATATGTGCCTTGTTGCCTGAAATAAATTTATTCTATTCTATATACTGTCTTTCTCTTTTGCAAGGCAGAGTGTAGTTTAAACATAAAATAATGTTCAGCGTACCTTTTCATGCGGTTTCAATCCTTCAATAACATCCCGTTCCACAACTTTTATAAAGATCCATTAATTAATCGTTTAACATCCAAGCCACATCCAGACATCATTTACTTGTGTGGATCTGGATTATTCCAAAGAATATCGAGAACTGTATTCTAACGACGAGGTCCGTAATTGGAATTTTATATTGACTCTTATTGAATTCAATTCGGACCCGTTTCAAAATTTGTAGACAAAATGGACGGTTCTAAATTATTCAAAGAGCGATCTGGGTTATCTGTTGGCTAAATTAAATTTGCTTTTTAACTATACCTTCAATAATATTCATCCATAAGAGCAGCATTAGCATAATGTTTTTGAAAATATATCTGCTGTTTGAAATAATTTATTTCCAATACGGCTAATCTCGACAGTTATAGATATAAACATACATACAGAATATGTAAATTAATCATTATGCAGTATACCACGTTTTACATTGAAAAGTTGTGTTGTATAGAGCATAGATTTATAGGGATATGTTTTACCTAAATCTAACTTTCTGTTTTACGTAATATAAGAAAAATCTGATTTTAAATATATATATAAATCCTTGTTTTAGTTCACCCGTTCATTAGCTGTATTAATGTGAAAACTAAACTTAAAGTTTATGGTCTCTATATGAATGTAATCTGAGGGTGTTGTCAGGTATACCAACAGTCTTCTAGTCAGGTTTCACTACAATCTCAAGTCAAAAAAAGATAAAAAAAGAAATTTATTTAGTAAGTAGGCCGCTCGGGCACTTTTACACGTCAAGATACTACCAGCGCTTCCCAAGAGGAGACCACTGCTGAGAAGAAACGCCGCAAGAAACTCAGCAGTCAGTCATTTTTTAAACTTATTTCATATTGCATATTACAATGGTATGTACAACTTAATCTAGCATTATATAAAGCTACAAGTATTAAATTAAATATAATATCAAATAACAGTAGTTCAGCAGGAAAACATGCCAAAAATCTTACGGGAGAGAAGGATAGAAAAGAATAAAATAAAATAACTACAACTACCTACTTATATATGTGTATATGAGATGGTGCAAGATGACCACATAAAAGTTTCGATATGTTTTCCTGCATCAACGGTGTCCCCCAGACAAGAAAAAGCAGGATAAAGCCTTTGCATTTGAACAAATTACTATTGACTAAGTTTCGGGTGTAGGCCATGCATTTTTGTCTGTTAGATAGTCCTCGACCCTATAATACGCTTTAGACATTAACGACCTTTTCAAATATTTTTTAAGTGCTGGAAAGGGTAACTTTAAAACTACTTCAGGTAATTTATTATAGAAATGAATGCATTGACCAACAAATGATTTATATACTTTACGGACACGGAATTTTCGAATAGCTATTTTATTTTTATTTCTAGTATTTAAATTATGTATATCAGAGTTTTTGGTGAACGAATCTAAATTCTTAATAACGTAAATAATATTCTCGTAAATAAATTGAGACGCTACAGTTAAGATATTAATTTCTTTAAAAAGTTCTCTTAATGAGTCACGGGAATTTAAATTATAAATAGAACGAATGGCCCTTTTTTGTAACACAAATATAGTTTGTATGTCAGCTGCCTTACCCCAAACCAGAATACCATAAGACATCAGACAGTCTGCAATCTTAAAACTGTAAATGCATTGTCAACCCAATAAAAATAAAAAGCCTAGAGGCTGCTTGAAATATCACCGGTTGTCTTATTCCCGCACCGGAATACAAAAATGTTGTCCGCTTGTGGCAGCGATCCAGACAAACCCTGTACAGTCGTAGTACAGTCAAGGAAATTGATCCCTAAACCACTTCGAACCATGTCAAAGTGTCACTGTAAATAAAATCATAAGAAGTCTCTTACGTTTTGATTGATTACGTCACTTTGAAATAGTCCAAAGTGGTCAAGAAATCAACTTTATTTTATTTTAATGGCTCTACAACCTACAAGCACATTAATAATTTAAATAGTTATTAATTATCAAGGGACGATAAATATAAAATAAATAAATAATAAATACCAGGGGACAATGGCACACCAATTGACCTAGTTCCAAATTAAGCTCTAGGCTTGTGCTATGGGTACTAGGCAACATCCATGACTCAGGAACAAATATTCGTGCTCATCACACAAATATCTGCCTTTACTGGGATTTGAACCCAGGACTGCTAGCTTCGTAGGCAGGGTCACTACCAACTAGGCCAGCGCGTCGTCATCACAGTCGCCACACACAAATTGACCTAGTCGCAAACTAATCTCTAGGTTGGTACTATTACGCCGATGTGGTAAGCCGTTTGATTACCCACTAAGAGCGAAAGAGATAACACGATTGGGAATGAGACAGCGATGCGCAGGACATTCCAGACCCGTATGCCAAGGATTTCGCCATTCTAAACGGAGCGAGCAGGTAGCAAGGGGTAGAACATTGCAGAAACGAATAGTTTCGATCGTCCTCGGCGGAGCAAACTACATCGATCGTTCCAGAAGATCCGTTGGATGGAAAGCGTTCAGGAATAACGTGGGAACTATAAAAGCGAGCAGTGCGATCAAGAGGGACCCGAGCGATCTAAGTCTAAGTCTTCGAAGTTTGTGAGTGCGTTATTAAAGTCTACTTTTGATTATCGGTGTTTTCGTGCATTTCTATCAGTTACCTACCCCCACGTACGTAACAGTACTATTACTAGATAACGATAAAGCATCCAGGACCACTCGCACTCATCACAGAAATATAAGCCCATACCGGGAATCGAACCTGGGACCGCCAAGTGTTCCACTACGGACTAGGCCAATGCGTTGTCAAATTTATAGTATAGTTAAACTTGTATTTAAAATAAAATGCAATAAGATAGTTGAAGCGCAAACAATCTATAAACATCACAGTGATTTCAGGTGTGTCCCACAAAATTAGTCAGGGGAGTCCCTGAAGCAATTTTAGAAAAAGGTTTTTACAATTACTCGGTAAAATTTAGTGGTTAATCGCTTTTTAACCGAGTTCAAAAAAAGGAGGAGGTTATACGTTCCACTGTATGTATTTTTTTTTTTTTTTGTGTATGTTCACCGATTACTCCGTCAATTGTGGTCCGATTTTGAAAATTCTTTTTTGATTTGATAGGGTATACTTCCGAGGTGGTCCCATTGCCACCAAATCGGAATCTGATGAGGGGATCAGTGAGGAATTGAGAGAACTCCTCAAATATTGTAGGCAAACATAAAGCGATTTTAGTATTTTTAGTAACAAGTCTAGCATTTGCATTCAGAAAGTATCATTTGGTGAAGTGGACCTGATGATGAAGACCACAGATGGCCACCGGAACTCCTCAACGGTACCTATTTCAAGGGTGGCGATAACGATAAGATATGTCGATTAAGATAGTTGAGCGACTACAACGAAGAATATTTACTTGTTGAAATATGACTGTAACTTTCCAGTGGCGTTGCTTGCGGCGAGCTCGAAATTTTCTATAGTTTCTCATTTATTGAAAAGTGGAACTACATAACAGCATAAATAGGATCACTAAAAAGTATTAAATAAAATAAATGTTTAAAAAAACAAAAAACCGCCTTCAAAAATGCAAAAAATAACTTCTTATAAAATGATAGGTACCTATAGGTAGGTCAGTCCAACTGAAGTCGGCGTCCCACATTATTTTAAACCAAAAGCCGATTTACAAACAGCAACACAGCTGAGTGACTATTGAAGATGAACAGAGAGAAACTGTCTCTTATGTAAAATCTATATTCATCTCTTTCTACATTTTCTAACTTCGGTCTTTAATGGGCAGTTAAGTGTGTGGTTGTTTGTACCTATCATTAAAATATTGTGGGACGCCGACTTCAGTTGGACTGACCTACCTATAGGTACCTATCATTTTATAAGAAGTTATTTTTTGCATTTTTGAAGGCGGTTTTTTGTTTTTTTAAACATTTTTTTTTTTTATTTATTTGTGTCCCTTATATTGACACGGGATCTGTCTTGTTTGTTTCTTGAGCGAGAAAATAGCCGATAGCTAATCGCTTCCTCGCCGGCGGTGGGAGAAGTGCCTAAAGCTGTTAGAAGTGGTTAACTTCTGAACATTTATGCTTTAGTATCTTAATCGCTTATTTACATAGTAAGGGCGGGCTAGACTTGCGATTTCAACGGAATTCTAAATTCTGCGGCCACGTGATGAAGCGTGGGAGTAATCATCTTAGTATATACTTATATGTATAAGTAGATTTTATTTCAAAATAGTCGTTTTCTCTCAAATGTTCTTGAAAAGTTGACATTACTATCTACGTATTGAGACGCGAAGTACAGTCCGTGAGCTCCTAAAAGAACCTTCGGATTTTAGAAGCATACTTCGGGTATTGACGATCACACGCGATCGTGATATACCGTTCTGTTCTGTTAACAACTTGCAAAACTTTTCGAAGCTACCGTAAAAAGTTATGTAAAGAATAACCATCAATACAAAATAAACCTTATTGTAATAATATTACGTTTAATTATCTTTTTCAAATTTTAATGCAATATGACTTTTAGTCATGATACAATTAAAACATAAAATAAATGTTTAAAAAAACAAAAAACCGCCTTCAAAAATGCAAAAAATAACTTCTTATAAAATGATAGGTACCTATAGGTAGGTCAGTCCAACTGAAGTCGGCGTCCCACAATATTTTAATGATAGGTACAAACAACCACACACTTAACTGCCCATTAAAGACCGAAGTTAGAAAATGTAGAAAGAGATGAATATAGATTTTACATAAGAGACAGTTTCTCTCTGTTCATCTTCAATAGTCACTCAGCTGTGTTGCTGTTTGTAAATCGGCTTTTGGTTTAAAATAATGTGGGACGCTGACTTCAGTTGGACTGACCTACCTATAGGTACCTATCATTTTATAAGAAGTTATTTTTTGCATTTTTGAAGGCGGTTTTTTGTTTTTTTAAACATTTATTTTATACAATGAATCGCTTCAGACAATAACGTATAGTTCCTTATTTTGTGAGTTATGTTCTTGTTTTTATTTAATTGGAAAGTGAAAGTTCTAGAGCGGCGAATGCGAACCGGGAGACGAAGTGTCGGCAGGCCTTCCACAAGGTGGACCGACGATCTGATAAAGGTCGCGGGAAACCGCTGGATGACAGCAGCAGAGGACCGATCGTTGTGGAAAAGCTTGGGGAAGCCTTGTCCAGCAGTGGACGTCTTGCGGCTGATGATGATGATGATGATGAAGATACGAGGTTTTCTATTTCAATAGGCTGCCATTACAATAACAATTAATTATGGTTTAATGAATTGGTTAGCCATTTCTTTTCTTAAGAAGGACGCCACTATTGCATTTCACGCAAAGTATGATCACAGCTTTTACACCTTTCGTTCCAATATAATAATGTATATATAATTTTACAATTGAATCTTTTACAAATTAAATATTATTATGAGATAGAACTTACATCGTTGCCAATATAATGAAGATGAAAAACACTATATACACTTTATAATAATAATTAGAATAAATAAAAACTAGTGTAACCTATTATCTACTTAAATCTAGAATTGTCAAAAACATTTGTGTACCCAATTACAAACAGATTACCTCCTCTAATACATCTGTTCCTGGCATTGTACTCTCATGATGCTGACTGCTACCTCTCTGGATATATAATCTTATGCTTTGGGAGAGGTAAGCGCCAGCTCTGGGATCCCCGGAGCTGGATAAGCTTGGCAGACAGGGTCTTCTCAAAAAGTTTCATGTCAGCAGACCAAGGTCCCAGAGTCTCCACTGCAAGCGCCGCAAATTCGTAATCATTAATTAATGACGTATATTTGCGACGCTTGAGGGTCTGAGCCTGATCAGCTGCTGCGCCGGCCTGATTTCGGGTTGCTTGTATGAGTGATAGGGCAAAAGTGTCGACAAAAGTTGCGTCCCACACCAGAGCCCTACCAAGCTTCCAAGGCATTTACCATCGTCGGGGCGTTTACCATCGTCTCTGATCATACCAGCTGGTTCTGAGACAGCAGGTACAGAGGCGGTGGTAAGCGAACGATATATATATATTATTTTAACCCTTAATTGCGGGTGGTAGGACCTTGTGCAGGGTCCGTCCTGATCACTACCTGGTGGTAGTCTTATCCATAACCTACCGCCAAACAGCAGTGTTCGCATTGTTGTGTTCCGATTTGGGGATAAGACAGCCGGTGTAATGACACTAATGACTAGCATAGAGGCATTCCATCTCAGTCCTCAGGGTTGCAGGCTTGCAGTCTTGTGAATGCGAATCTCTTTGGGTCACAGTTTCCATCTACCATCAAATGGCTTGTGTGCTTCGTTTGCCTTCTCCATGCCATAACAAAATGCCAATAAACAGATAATAAAAAACTTAAAAACAACGGGTGGATTGCCATGTATAACAATTAAAGAGATAGAAGATAAAAATAAAAGAATTACGTATAAATGAGTACGTATATTGAATACGATAATAAAACGAATGCAAAATAATAGTATAATTATAATTAAATACAATACTAAATAATCATAAGTATTAAAAGTAAAAACGACAGGAACAATAGTTAAGCCAGTACTTCTTAAGAATAGATTTGAATTTGTTGGTAAAGTATTATTATGTGTATGTTATGGAACAAAGTTTGTAACTTGATATGAATTCCAGGGAACATTGTTTCCGTGGAAAAAGCATTTTATTAACTGCCTAATGCCTATTCCAGTGGAAGTATAAAACAATACAATATTAAATCCACTTCCAAGAATCAATGCAGCAGCGCTTGTTCATATATGAAATCTCGAGCAATTTTTATCAGATTTACTTAGCAGGACCAAATAAGATACTTTATAATACAAGCACAGCATGAGGATAAAACAGCCAACGTAAATACGTTTGATTCGAATTTCTCAAAGTTTCAAACCGCTGCCGGCGTATCCACTATTTTAATATTTCACATTCCTGAGAGCATGTTAAATTCAACATGAACTGGAGCCCATTTTTCAACTTAAACAACGTAGGTATCATAAATCAGTTGTTTTAAGTAGGTAGGGGAAATCTGGAATTTTTATTCCTTTTTATGACTTTATTTATTTTGACGGGGATTTGTTTTAGTTTATACTTTTTATTTAAAAGCAAACAACAGCAGTTTTAATCGTCTAGGTTCGTGACATCCAGTTGTTCTTGTTTACTAATAAAACATTAAATGATACGATAGCCTAGTTGGTATGGAACCTGCTTACGATAATACAGGTAAAGTATAACTTAATATGACAGTTTGCAAATTACGTATACCAATGAGACTTAGGCACTAGAAATGAGGATTGGCGGAATCATAGCAAAATTTAGGAAGCCTACCCCCATTACGGGGGGATTGGGCAGTGTCATATTCCATGTAATTTTTTGCGCTGTATCGAATATCCAGGTAACCTTTGAGCGATTGAGAGATAAAGGAAAACAACGGATGGCTAAATGTACAACAATAAACAAACAGAAGATAAAGATAAATCTCTCCACGTTGTATTACAAGGGTTGACCCTTAAAATATCGAAACTCATTTCATAGAACGCTCGAACGTTTCACTTTGCCGAATTTCCATTCCATCGACAAGCATTCCATCGTAACGAATGGTTAAAATAACCTGAAAACTATAACGTTTCACCAGAAATTTGCGTTCGACGAAATGAAATTCGGTGAAATGACTCATTCGATGAAACGTTTGTCGATATTTCAAGAGCATCCCATTAATATGGCCATAAACGAATAACTAGACAGTTTGATGAAACGTCTTACGACCTTGTTAATATAAGATCCTATTTACCTACTCACAAACTGCAAGTTCGTTTTCGTGGAGATTTCGATCTAAAGTGCATTTTCCAGGTAACTGCAGTAATGGTTACTCGTAAACCATTAAAGAGCGTCTACAGGTAAAAAAAACAGGTGCAGTCAGAAAGGAAGACTTTTATCCACACTAATATTATGCTCTATGTGTTTGTTACGCTTATACAGTAAAACGAACTGATTTTGATTAAAGGTGTAAAGATAACTTGAACACCGACGAAAGAGATAAGGGTAAACTTGATACCTGGTCAATTCCCAAGGAAAGAGCAATAAACGCATTCTACACAGACGGAGTCATGGGCAAGGGAGCGCATTTTTTCACATAACTTTTTTAAGTCCGAAAAAGTCTCTCATACCATTTAACGTCATAAAGACCACTTGGAACACACACTCATGGAACAGTTTTCAAAATTTATTAAATACCTTACGTGTAGATAAGGTTAGGTTTAGGTGCCTGTACATGGGGGGGTGCGCTCCATGGAAATTTACGGAGTTCCGCTCTGGGAGCACGCACTGGATACCCATAACCAGGTTTTACTGCGACGTCCACAGCGGGGCCATGGCGCTACGAGCTGCCCGAGCATACCGCACTGTATCTTTTACGGCAGCGTGTTTGTTCGCTGGTAGTCCGCCGTAGAACTTTGAAGCCGAAGTTTGTCTACTGGCGAGCGGCAGAAGCGAAGCAGGAAGGAAACCGTCCACATCCGCAAGAAATAGAATAATGGAGGAAAGAAGCCCGGGACGATCTCTTCTGCAGGTGGACGGTTCAACGTGAAGATCCAGGAGTTAGCCTAGAACTAGTGGATGCCGTTCGGCCCATCCTTCGAGAGTGGGTAGAAAAAAACATGGAGCGCCGTCCTACCACCTGACGCAGCTCCTAACAGGGCACGGCTACATATAATATCTTTCCGAAATAGCAGGCAGGGAACCAACAGCAGCCTTTCACCACTGCGGAGGATGTACCATAGACACAGCTCAGCTCAGCACACGCGTAAAGAGTGCCTATCCTGGGCGGTGCGGACGGAATACCACTCCCGTGACCTCATCCGTGCTGGGAGAAGGATCACCTCAGGGGTTTTAGTCGATGCGAGTTTGACGTAACCGCTCGGCCCCCCCCGGGTCGCTGGGTATCCATAATGGATTTCCCCTCAGGGAAAAAAAAGGATAGGTTAGATGTATATAAAAATCCTCAAAAAGTAACAGTTTCTTAAAATAATGCATTATGAATTGCATTACTTATGACTTAAAAAGTGTGAGGAAAAAAATATGAAGAGTGATTATTATGAATACAAATCGGTAGGAAAACCAAAAATAGGAATAAGAATTTTATATGGGCCAATATGGACCCCATGGGCAATAACTAGTTTTATTATAAGGTAACGTAGGCCTATTAATAAATAGATGGAAAATCAAGTTTTTACCCTTACACCTAAAAGTAAAATAACCTGCATATCTATGAAATAATCATAGTCTGTTAGAGTCATTCTGTATTTTCTCGTATAAGCCGAACTAATGACCCAATTTTGAACTTAAATTTTGTGTAACATACAACAAACTTAATTTCAAGTAAATGTTATAAGGGACCAAATTCTATGCTTACCTTCCAACTTTCTAGTGATTAATAGTACATTAGTACAGAGGCCGGGAAGTAGGGGGCTGGATAGTTAAGAGGCTGTCAACCCCTTTTCACGGCGAGGTATGTATAGTGCTTTTCTCAAACATATAAGTCATTAAAAAAATTAAAACAAAGAATACAACGTCAAATACTAGGAGTGCATACACATTTAAAGTAACCTACAGTGCTCAGTCATCCGCGCTGTGTCGGGTGCGCCGCCGCCGCCGCTGCGCCGCACCGAGTTACATCGCCTGCGATCTAAGTTGCGCTACGCACCCCTAATTACCTTTGCTCTCCTGGTACTTTCAATAAACATGCAAACGCTTAATTTGGCGTTTGGTTTAAACTTCCCAGCCTAGGCCGTTTTGTTCCACCTGCATTCCATTGCATGTTTGAGAAATAGTACATTGTGCATCAAGGGTAGTATGAAGGGAATTACTAACGAGAGTGTTAGAAGCCCGACGCCGAAGGCGGAGGGCTTTTAATGACTCGAGTTAGTAATCCCCTTACTGCCTGTGATACACACAATGGTTTTCATCACATTTGCGAGGAAAAAAACAAAGAGAATACACTAACTCTGCAAAATATAAAGAAATAACTTTTGACGGACGGGAACGTCAACGGAAACGATTTTTTTTTGTGACCACAGACACTGCGTTTAGTTTCGACCTGGATTCGAGCCAGATTTAGCCAATTTGATAAAAATGTATAATTACTAAAATTAATGATAAATGTTGATATAAACTTGAAATAGGTATAAAAATAATGAAGTTTAATGAAGCATATAGGTTTTGTGTAATGTAAGTTAGTCTATAGCTAATTTTTAAAGATGAAATTAGAAACCGATTTAATTTTTGGCTGAAAATTAAACCTCCTTAGTCAGAAATTATGTACGAAAGAGTTGCAAATTTTAAAAAGAAAGTCATTACTCCCTAGGGATGACAAACTCGCCATAATTCCCGCGGGAACAATTTAGGCCATTGTCCTTCTGTATACAGGCATGGAATAACACCATTTACGAGCAAGTGTGATGAAAAATATATTACGAGTATCATTCGTTCATTCATGAGAATGATCGCGTTCAAGTACGACTATTCATACACACGACGTGGTCCACGTCATGCGCTTAGTTTGTCTGCTAGTTTTAACATTTAACCATAAATAATATAGCTATAAGTCTACTAATAAATAATGTAAGTCTATTGTTGCTTAATACTATATTTATAGATAGTATGTTATTACATAAATCCATTCATTCATTCATTCAACTCCCCAGTTCAGCATTATTCCATAATAGCGCAGCGAGGTATAATTTCTGGCTATCTACCTGTTAGCCTCCGTAGTTTGCCAACGGAAGCCTCTCGATTGGGCGCTCTGGGAATAAATTGACTGCTGACTGTCGTGTTTTACCTTTGGAATAGATATTTAGCCATCAGCGACGCGGTTAGCATAAAATGTACCAAGATGGTTAATCCAGTACACTTTAAGTACACCTAATACTTTTTGTATAGAGTAGCCAAATTTGACAATTGTTACAGTTATAAAAGTCAAATTTAGCCATTAGCGACGCGGTTAGCCTACGAAGGTCGCAGTCCCGGATGCTGTGGTTTACTTTGCACCAAGAAGGTGAATCAAATACAATTTAAGTACACCTAACACTTTTTGAATAGATTAGCCAAATTTGACAATTTTGACAAATAAAAAATGCAATGCATCAAGTTAAATTTAATAACAGTTAACACTTTTTGAATAGATAAGCCAAATAAGTCAATTTTTACAGTTATAAAAGTAAAGTTTTTCCATTTGTGACGCGGTTAGCCTACGAAGCTCGCAGTCCCGGATGCTGTAGTTTACTTTGCACCAAGAAGGTGAATCAAGTACAATTTAAGTACACCTAACACTTTTTGAATAGATTAGCCAAATTTGACAATTTTGACAAATAAAAAATGCAATGCATCAAGTTAAATTTAATAACAGTTAACACTTTTTGAATAGATAAGCCAAATAAGTCAATTTTTACAGTTATAAAAGTAAAATTTTGCCATTTGCGACGCGGTTAGCCTGCGAAGCCCGCAGTCCCGGATGCTGTAGTTTACTTTGCCCCAAGAAGGTGAATCAAGTACAATTTAAGTACACCTAACACTTTTTGAATAGATTAACCAAATTTGACAATTTTGACAAATGAAAAATGCAATGCATCAAGTTAAATTTAATTACATTTAACATTTTTTGAATACATAAGCCAAACAAGTCAATTTTTACAGTTATAAAAGTAAAATTTTGCCATTTGCGACGCGGTTAGCCTACGAAGCCCGCAGTCCCGGATGCTGTAGTTTACTTTGCACCAAGAAGGTGAATCAAGTACAATTTAAGTACACTTAACACTTTTTGAATAGATTAGCCAAATTTGACAATTTTGACAAATGAAAAATGCAAATGCATCAAGTTAAATTGAATTACAGTTAACACCTTTTGAATACATAAGCCAAATAAGTCAATTTTTACAGTTAAAAAAGTAAATTTTGCCATTAGCGACGCGGTTAGCCTACGAAGCTCGCGGTCCCAGATGCTGTAGTTAACTTTGCACCAAGAAGGTGAATCAAGTACAATTTAAGTACACTTAACACTTTTTGAATAGATACACGGTTTTTTGTATTTTGTAGTGTTTTTAAAGATTCCAGACAACAGTGATTACACTGTATAAATCAGGACTTAATTGCGTTAAATATAACATATCCAACGTTTCGATAATGTTGCAACGACCGTGGTCACGAGGAGTTTAGCTTTTGCACGATTGAGTTTTGGAATTAATAGCAGTCTTAAGATTGTATATGTATATAACGTATGTAAATACCTTACGGTACCAAATAAAAACCAAAACAATACAATTAATACAAGCAAGATGTACCAAAGATGAACTTCTCCCTTTAAGGGATTTCTTCGAACTTATCCTCGAGGTATCGAGAAAAGTTAAAGGTTGTGCAATGTCTATGGGTCCCAGATATTTACCATCAGGTAGCTTGAGTGCTTGAGTGCTCGATTGCCCTTCCAAGGCACAAAAAAACTATAGGGCTGTCGCCTATATCAATCTAAACATTTCGACAAATTTCTCCTTTCCGCATTCGATAATGTAGTTTTGCAAGCCATGTATGAGTGAATATAAAGTTGAAAACCATCTAAATATATAACGATTGAATTGTTAATATAATCTGCAATCTGATCAGAAAACGACCTACAGCTGAAAGGCTTTAATAGTAATAGTAAATCGATACCAATTAAAACAATTGGTATGGATTGGCTTAATCATAGAGAGTGACAACTAATAACGCGGAGTATTTTGTTCCGCGGATAAATGTTTAGTTCAAACTGTTGTTACCTTTGATTTGAATGATTGGAAAAAGGCAATTTTTTTTTTTGGGGACCGTAGGTTCTCCAAGTTTTTGTACTGCACAGTAGGTGTTATATTTCGATTAGAATTCGATTTTAAATTGAAATAGCACAAGGCTAACTCTCATTGAACAGGTTTTGAGTACTTGTTTTTTTAAATAGTATACTATAATCACACTAAGTTTGAAGCTTGTTTGTTTTACTGCATTTATGATAAAGCCAAAAAAATACGTTGAACAAAAAACTTTTCTAGGAAATTCGCCCTAATAACACATTATTCTGAAAATAAAAACGGTACTATTTAATTTATGACATTGCGTTAGAAAAATAATGATTACTTAGAAATTATAACTGTTGCAAAAGGACACATCTTTTACAAAAACCTTACCGCTTACTTAACATTGCATATACGTAGGAGTTCTACTTTTCAAGTTATTATACTTACTTTAAACTCACTACAGCAACAAGCAATCTAAAAAGGTTTAAGCCATCAATCTAACTGAACTTTAAGCTTCTGCTCCAGTTTCTGTTCAACCCGCTTGTGTGACATTAATTTCCACTTTAACCAAGGTTTAAAATAATATTAAGCTCCTTCCAAATATCTTTCAAGTAAATTATACCATAGTGTTGAGATTTGATCGTTTTGTTTAGCCCTCTATTTTGTAGCAAGCAGTTAACGCATATATGTATTCGGCTGGAAACATTAAAAATAATTAATAAGTATAATTAATTATCAGGATGTCACCCAAATTGATCTAGTCTCAAACTAAGCTCTAAGCTTGTACATACGGTCAAGGACGTTAATTTTCTACCCATTTCAAAGAAAATCTGCTTGAAGATATCATTGTCATTAGAGATGCCAAGTCATTTGTAATTGATAGGAAACTCAACCTTATTGTTTTAGAATGTCAGATTGACTTTGGAACTAAGGGGGGTGACAAATTGAAAACCTTGACTGTTACTATAGGTACCTACTACACTCAGGAGCAAAAATGCCGGGTCAGAGTGCGTTTTTCATACAAACGAGACTATTTCGAAGCCTTGGTTCTTCGCCAGGGGTTGTTTTGAGTGAGGTTGATTGGTGGATACTGCGAGGTTCAATAGAGGAGGTCAAAAGTTCTTAAGATACCTAACTGATCGCACAATCAGTTAACACCACAGCGGGAGATTTTGCGTCAGCACTTGGATTTCCTTACATTTTATTGCCATTTTAGATGTTTTTCTGAACATGCAGAATTCCGGCGTTAACCGCAGATTCATTCAGTTGGGTATCCACTCACTCTGGAAGTCCTGTATCGATGCTCGGGGTATTCATCATCAGATTTGACTAAAAGTATTTCCTGGCGAGGAACCAAGGCTTCGAAATAGTCTCGTTTGAATGAAAAACGCACTCTGACCCGGTATTTGTGCTCTTGAGTGTAGACAACTATTTTACTTACATAGTGCAATACATACTTAAATACATAGAATATATCAGAGTCACTACCAACTAGGCTGTTTCGTCAAAATAATGTAAAACAAACACACTGTCTGTCTGCCAAAGAAAAAAATTAAAAACCAGGCTGCATTAAAAACTGCCTAACTTATGTACACCCCAGCATAATATCAAGACTTTTAATTCAAGTTATAATTCAAAATGAAAAATAAATTTAAGAAAAGAAAGTTTTTAAAAACAGATTCAATGTTTCAATTCAACCGCTATATTGAATGTTGATTAGTGTCATATGTATAATGACACCCACAAGATTAAGACAAATCGATTGACATAATAATCATCACGATCGACATACGCGTTTAGTTTCTGGAGCGCCGCAAAGGAACAAACATACTTTATGAGGTGATAAACACATTACTTTCATTTACGTCGCTCAGTCGGGTAAAAAAGCACTTTATCCTCAAATGTTAAGAACCTAATTATAATAAAAAACACAGCGTTATACCATCTTCATGTCGAAATTCTAAAATTAGGGCAAGAAAACCCGTAATTTACATTTACAAGGGCTATCCTCGAATCCTGGCTCTCGCTCAAGGAAGGTTCACATAAGGACGTAAAAGGGACCTTTTCATTTGGCCAAATAGAGTAATTACATCTGAAGGGGAACCCTTCAACGTAAAAATACTCTAATTTCAGTCTCTGAAAAACCCGGAAAGCCCTTTTGGCGCCCCATTTAGGCCTAATTCAACAATTTAATCAAACCAATGGTAACTTGATTAAAATGTATTAATTTGTACCAAATATTTGAAGGGTTTTTCATTTACTTAGAAATAGGGAATACGCATGGCTTTTTAAAATCGCATCTCTCAACAAAATATGAAGATACCGTAAAGGAGATCACCGAAAGTGAAATTAAAATTAAAATCGGCCAAGAAATACGGATGATACAACCATTTAAGCTTCTGATTAGACAGCGATTAGACAGAGATATCCGATATGCACTGTGACGTCATGTAACAGGTTACCATTTTGCTAGAAAGAGTCCGCTATTCAATAAAAAACACGAATATTCCCTATTTCTATACTGAAAAATATCGCCAGTAATAATATCTATGCAATATTGAGCTTTGTGTCAGATATTTTTGAGGTAAATGTTGGGTAACATCTTTAAAGCCGGTGTCTGTACATACTCGTAATATACCCTAGGAAAGTTACGATCTCTTCCTATATAAATACAACAATTTATCTATAACAGTGATTTTGTAATGTTATCGTCATTGTCAGTATCAATCGTCAATCTGCTGATCAATAAATTTAAGTTTCACATCAAACGCTGCTTCTTTGACAGCGCATATTACACTGGTAATGCCTTCATTGGTGACCAAGATGTTTTTACGTAGTGTCTAGGATATTTACAATATTAAATTTGTAACTTGATAAACATAGTCTTTAAGCAAAATGTCTATTCAAGCACTCAATTTTATGTTTAATATCTGTATAAATATATATATTTTTACCTTTACTAGTTCTTGTGTGTACAAGACGCTTTTAAACGAGAACACACTGTGATATTTCTCGCCGGACAGCTGTTTCACAGAATATTACTTTTATGTTGGTTGTCCGGCAACATGAGCTTGTCATGCTCGCTCAAAGGTCTTTCCCGAACACATGGTTGAGAGAGGCGATCATTATTTTATTGACCTTACATTTGTAACAATTTTATTTTTGCTAGTTTAAATTTTATTACTTTATTACCTTAATATTACTTAATGTAACTTACTTTTAAGTATTATTGTTAATATGATTGAAAAAATTACCATTTTCTTGCGGCGCTTCTTCTCCGCAATGATGGTCTTGTCCGAAGCGCTGGTAGATTCACTCTATATTACCGACGTGTAAAAGAGCCGTCATGTGGCCTATTTACTGAATAAATATTTTTAATTTGAATTTGTACGTGTTGCGTGACAGTTTTTTTTTTAATAATTATATATGTAAAAAAATCAACATTATAATTAAGTATTATTTTCTTATAGAGTATCTAGATTCTCTTTCAAATACATACTAAATCCACCTGTTGTTTTTTCAAAAGTAACTTGACACAAGAATCAGTTTTGGTAAGCTAAATATTTCATATACGCTTTAACATTTATTGAACTGAACCAAACCGCAATAATCAGGATAATCGAAAATTATTTTGGCTGTGAATGGAAACTTGGGAAAACATGGGGAAATTAGAAGAATAGTTAGATCCATAGTTTTTATTCAAATTCAAATAATTTATTTTTAAGACATATGTGTAAACAGAGATGTAACGTCAGCTAATACACTGAAAACTCATGAGAAAAACGTATCACCAATAATTTTATCCTTTGTATAAATTAGCACGCGACACTACAACGTCACTTTTAAAATTAATTATACATTCACGATACATTGCACCGGATTAAATTCCGAATCCATTCAGAATCCATTCAGGTTGAAGTCATGCTTGAAAAACCTTTTACAACGCAGCCAATAATCGTGAATCGTCGAAATCTCCGATAATGAATTGCAGATTAATGTTCCATTGGACGAGTTAAAGTATTATAAGGTAGTTTACACTTAAAAAAACCGGGCACGAGCATGTCGGACCATGCTCAGAGTAGAGTTCCAAAGCCTTTACTACAAACACAAAAAACTATCTCAGAAAACAATGTCATAGATGAATTTTAGTAGTTATAAACGGTTCTCCTATTGTAGCCAGATTTTTTTAACCTCATTTCACTACCACTAACTTCATTGGCCCTAAAATCAAAAACGCGATTTTTTATTTTTCCTAATTATTCATTAGGGTTAATTTCAACATGCCGAATTTACGTCATACCTATTTTTACTTAGCCGATTCTTCTCAACACCGAATATTTACTTTACCTTATATTTTTAAAACCTAACGTTTATTAAACGTGATTACATACGTTCCTAACCCGTGCGCTGCGCGGAGCTCCTAATCCGCATAGGAGAGGCGCGTCGCGCCATGTTGCAACTGTAACCTAACCTAACATTATGTGGGTAAAATTGACCTAATTGAGTATTGGCTTTTTATTTACATTTCGTTCAAACAATGATTATTTCTGGTAATCATTAGAACTTATGACAATTAGGTCTATTAATCATTAGGAATAATGATTACTAGTTTAAGTAATATTAGGTCATTAATTAATGTTTAGTACAAGTAAATATTAGGGAACATAACTTTAGGTCTTGTTATCAATTAGTACATGCAAATTTAGCTGTCATGATTAAGGCTAATGAAAATTATATCAAACGTTGGTATGCCGAATGATATTAGCTTTTATGACATTCGGTCTAGTGGGGGTGAACCGTTAATAGTTATTTATGTGACTGGTGCATAATGAGAGGCATTAATACACGAGTGTGATTTTATGAAACGAGCCGATAGGTGAGTTTCATAATAAGATCACACGAGTGTTTTAATGCCTAATTATGCGTACAGTCGCATACATAACTTTATCTACATGCATATCATAAGTTTTCTACAATATGTGAGAAAATTGTACCATGTTGCCTTGTATCTTAAAGAACCTGCATCTTAATGTTCACTTTAAAGTTTCGGTCACCGAAACTTTAAAGTGAACATTACGATGCAACTACATCAATAACCGATACTTTAATGACATGTAATACTTTAATGTTAACATTAAAGTGCAACCACAGATACAGGTTTCTTAATATAGGCTGTTTGCTTATCGTTTCTAAACATATAATAGGGAAGTTATGATATGGATGTAGATAAAACACTTTAATCGCCTGTATCTCAGAAACCACTCAAGTCTAGTTATGACCACTAATTATATATTCAAACCGCGGATAGATGGCTTAATTTGTATTGAAATTTGACACATTCTGTGTGGGCAGCAGTCAAATTTTAAACCGAAGTAAGCCTTATCTGACTGCGCTTTGAATATAGGGTTCGGCCGTTGGTCGTGATTGTTTTTAGGGCTCCGTAGTCAAACTTATAGTCGTTATACTTTCGCCATGCCCGTCCGTCCGTCCGTCTATCCTTCCGCAGCCTAGCTCAGAAACTCTTAGTACTAGAAAGCTATAATTTGGCATGCACATACATATTAGTCACGCCAACAAAGTGGTCAAATAAAATCTCGTCTACCCCACAGTGTGGGGTGTCGTTCGATACCTACCGAATACATATAAACTGACCGTGAACTATGTCGATGTTTGGGGATAACACTTTTCCAACCGCAAAGTTAAGATTTTCGCGAGGTCTAATTTGTTTGAAGTAACGGCTTCGGAACCCTACACTGAGCTGATGGTTCGAAATGCTCTTGCCCGGTTTTTTTAAGTTCGTCGTCTATTTTTACAGATTTCAGTTTTTATATTTTTAATAACTTATACATATATAATCTAGGGAAAATACATTTAACACTTTTCGAGTTTAATATTTCCGAAACGGTCCTTAAAATCTTAATATTGATAAAATGTAAATAACAAAATGTAATGATAAAGCTATCCAATAACACCTCACTTGATGTAAAAAAAAAAAAAAATTCGATTCAATTAAATTCAATTCAATCGGTTAATAATAAAATGTACTTATTTCGTGTATCCTGCCATCTTACTTCTCGTTTCAAGTGGACTCGCAGTGGTACAGAGGTTAAAACTATCTTGGCCTCTGTCCTACATATCACCGTACAACGTTGCCACCAATCTTTCCTAGAGAAGATTGGATTGTGTTTTATTACTATATTGATTTATACTTATATATACTTGACACTGGTGAATTCACTTGATAGTGGAAATGCCATATTCCCGCGATAGTGGAAATGCCATATTCCCGCGGTAGTAGATGTTCACATCGCCGCGGGGCAAAGAAAAAAAAAAAAACTACGGCCTAGCCCCAAAACATATAAATAGTTAAATACAGAGCTACTTCCAAAGATCACCGTAAACTAAGCTAAACAAACTGATAGACAGATACTAATGACGTTAATTAGCTACAAACTGCGTACTGTTAGCATAGTTAGTAATCCTGCATACGTAGCGGTCCTTGGTTTGATACCCGGTAAACGTAAATATTTATATGAAGAAGGCAAGATTTCTTTTGGAGCCTTGGATGTTATCTTTTTAATGAAGCAGTACATGACAGACCAA
Source organism: Acleris sparsana (assembly GCA_923062465.1). Classification (NCBI taxonomy): domain Eukaryota; kingdom Metazoa; phylum Arthropoda; class Insecta; order Lepidoptera; family Tortricidae; genus Acleris; species Acleris sparsana. The sequence continues at coordinate 3,417,210 of OV281302.1, read as the reverse complement.
GCGCCGCTCGGATCGAAAACGAATTTTCCCGAAGAGACAACTTGACTTGATTTTTCGTCCCTATTTTACAAATTTCATCAAAATCTATCAAGCCATTTTCAAGAACGTATTTAACTGCTTATTCATAAACGTACAATAAAACTAATTTAGTTAAAGTATGCTTTGTCAATTTCTATAAAATTCAAATGTCACAATGAAAGATAAGGACAACCCATATGCGAAGCATACTTTAGCTGTTATGCGTTTATGAATTGATTAAGATGGAACAAATATTATGTATCTATATATACATAATGCTTTTATTAAATTACTTTCATATCAATTAAATCCTTTCATCCATATGAGCCTCAAACACGAATACACACCTACATCTAATTACACCCCTTTTTACCCCTGGGTTAACAACCTTTCACTGATACCGGGTTCCCAACGAACCTCTTTCTTACACGTGTGTGAGGGATTCTAATATTGACCACAGCCTCCCCGGGAAAAAGAACATCACAGATAATAAGCCAGGTTAAATATTAGGCCCACGGGATATTTGACCAGTTATTTACATTATAGAAGGCCATTAGTGCCTTAACATTTTATTAAAGCGGTAATAATATTCTTTACTATACTTTACTGAATGCAGACGCAATATAATTCGCATTATAATAACCCCCAGTTATTTTATAGATAAGTCAAATAAAAAGCAAACTTAGAAACACTAACTGCTTTTTCATGAGAATGAGAAGGCACGCGAGCACTCAGGCCACCTGATGGTAAGTAGGATCTGAGACCAATAGATATTTGAAATCTCAAGACTACATTCTCAAGACTGCAATCCTAAGGACTCAAATGCGTTGCCAACTCTGCGGGCTAAGATGAAATGCCTGTATGCTAGTAATTTCACCGGTTGTCTTATCCCTACACCGGAACACACCAATGCGAACACTGCTGGTTGGCGTTGGCTTAATGGATAAGATGGTGGTAGCTATCCGAACGGACCCTGCCACCACTATATTGTTATATGGACGTAAGTGCGTGTATGTAAACTCTTTATTACACATAAGCAATTACAAAACATATGTGGGCTGTTTGCCAAAGAAATGGACATACATATACATTTTTATTGAAAACTTGACATCTACTATAGATAGAAACTCCCAATAATAATATCGGCGACCTCATCATACAAAAATGATTTTTATCTTTTTTTTTACACCGCATTCAAATCGGTCCATCCATTTTGAAGCCACAATGCCACGGACAGACACAAAATACTAAAAATACTTTAACTTTTAAAACCTCTCTTTTTCTGTCGCGAGGTAATAAAGTCAGTGTAAATGACGTCAAACATAATAAAATAACCTGTCTTAAAAGACAACCTCTTTGCGTCGTTATTCATCTGGTTAACATTTTAAAATTACTTTTAAGAATGAATCAAGCTTAATAGAAACTGAAAAGCAATTAAAGTCTACTTTATTGTCAGGGGTAAAAATAGTTCGCTGACTTAATATTAAAGTAATAAGGTTTGTATACGATTTAATTGTTAGCCAGACACATGTTTTTGCCGTTGCGTTGACTGTAAAAAGTGCCCCATTATTAAGTGTACAAAATAAACGTGTACAATCAAATTTGTTTAAAAAATAGATGTATACGACTATATTTAATTATTTAATCTTTATTGCACAAAAATACAAATTTCAGTACAAAAGGTGGACTTAATGCCTAATGGCAATCTTTACCAGTTGACCTTTGGGCAAATCAGGAATTTGTTGTAGGCGGTGCAATATTGTATGATTGATAGCATAACGAGCATAGTGTATAATTTAATTTCATGATAATTATACATAATAATAATTATGAGTCCAGGCAAAACTTGAAAAAGATATTAAACAAAAGAAAGACTCAAATTCAAACAAAACGTGTGCACGGTCACGAACGTAAATTTAGGATCTGTTTAAAAAAAAAATCTTGGTCACCCATGTCTTTAGAGATGCCAAGTCATTGTTAACTTATAGGAAACACAACCTTACTGCGTAGAATGTCAATTTGACTTTGAACCTAAGGTTGGTCGATTTAATTCTTTGACTGTACCTACACAGTTAGGAATAATTATAAATTTACCTTCGCCTTCCTAGAATAGTCACTCTTTAAAAATAAAATGCTATTGTATGCGTACAATTTGACAGTTAGCAATTAGTAAATGATAGCGTGACAAAATAACATACTAATAATAAAGCTTCAAATATCGAGGTGAAGTATTAATACATTTTAACAAACTTACCTCAGCATTCAGCATTAAACATAATATCACTCACTAATAACACCATCAATATATCAGTAATATCCATTTAAATACTAAAATACACTCAGCACATGATAATTTTACTGGTAAATACCAATACAAACATGTAACTACCGTAAATACTTTAAATATTCGAATATTATTCCGGTATTTACATTTCGAATCGCGTAGCGCGGTACCGCATTCGTAGCTACGCTACGGCGGTCCGTAGCAGACTGGCTACGAACACACAAATGACAATCTAGCTTGTAATCTATAACGAAATAAGAAATAAACTAAATGTATAATATATAACATTATGTATATTGACGTAAATGATAGAAAACTCTTGAACTGGAAGTAAAAACTTGTACATATTTTTCTCTTTGTGTTATGCTACTACTAACGCCATCTGTATGGTGAGTTTGGAAACTTTGGTTAAAGGGAGGAAGAAGGTTGGTTGTTACGGTGAAACAACTTGCTGAAGAGTGAATTAAGATTATCTAGTGATATAGTAACATTAACTGAGGTAATAGGACGATTACATGATTTTGAAAGTCGTTGGAAGAAACCACTTTTTTGGTTTATATTTCATTAGTTGTTTGTAAACATTTACATTTTCACTTTAAAAAAATATTATGATACTATAATTGATACTGATCATTAGGTCTTAAATTAATAATAATGGTTTGCATTTTAGAATTTTGTCATTTTGTTTGTTTTGTGGGAAATAAAAGAAAAAAGCGTAATTTATTTTAAATAAATAAAACTAACAAAACGATTTTCAACATACCTCAAACACTTTTGAAACACGAGAGCGATATCGCTAATACAACTTAAATTGCCGTATCTCCGTATCAGGCGGCTTGGGAGCCCGTTATCCCAAAACTTGGCATATTATTGTCTATCGGGCTTGGCCATCGGTAACTTTTAACTTAACGAGAACTTGGTAAAGGGTTGGAAGTTTACGTGCTGGTATGGATGTGTTTATTTTGAAACATTTAATGTTGGTAGATGGTGAATAAATTCAATTTTGGATCTTAATAACCATAATGCGTTTGTATGTTCTTTGGATATATTACACTTGGGTTTACCATTGAATTGCCGACAGACTTTTAATCGAATATTATTTCAAAGACAACGTTTCAAGTATTTTCATTTCATCGACAAGTCATTGCGTCGTGGACTCGATACTAGGTAATTTGAACCGCGGTCTTTTAATTAGTAGTTGACATATTTCAATAAATTTCATGTCATGACTAATCATTTCGGGTCATTTTAATTTGTTTTTTTTTACTTGTTAATATTTATTCCGATAAAATTATTTCAATTGGTAATATTTTGCTATCAAAACTAAACGCAATCACTCACTCTGCGCGATTATAGCCATGTTCCTAATTTATTATAATATTATGATAATAATAATAAAAGTTATTGTAATAATAGTAATGTGTGATGTTTTTGTGTTCTTGGGGGTCGCTGTTCTAACCTAACCTAACCCACTTCTGTCAACAGTTCGTTTTCTTAGGGGTCGCAGTCCTAACTTAACCTAACCTACTTTGATACACCAATAAATCTCAGTTTTATTATACATATTTGTATGTCACACCACACTACATAGTTTGAAAAATGTATAAATGTGCAATTGGACATATAAAATTTTATTAAAGTAATATACGTCGAAGAAATGAGTTGCAATGTTTTGTAGTTGTACCAATTAAGATATTTTGAAACAAATCTGCGATTAAGTAGTATTCGTTGATTTGTATTTCCACGTAGTAAGATAAATTTAAATAAATAGTAGTTGAAATAAGATGACGCCAAACAATATTACTAGTACTAAAGTTTCGATGAATCGTTGTCGATGAAAAGGTTGTCGACAAAACAAGGGTACACCAACTTGATCATATTTGCTTGAGACTGGCAAACTTGAAAACACGATTAGAAATAAAATCCTCCAGTTTGATTTTTCGAACAAGACACCTTTTTTGCATGTTTTTGGTTGAACCTTCGAAACCCTACAATCTTTAACGATGATTTCCGATTAAATAGTTGAGTATAGGTGACTCTTTAAGACTCTATTTTACAAGCAATTTTATCCAGTTTATTCACAAAAACTGCAACAATATTTGCGGTGACCGGTACGTTATTCGAGTCTCGTCTAACCCAAGCCACTATCTAGAAATTTCTAAAGGTATGCAAAATACCTAAATTTGCAGCTAGAATACAGTCAACAGTATCGCTTCTATCTAATCTGCTATACAATGGGCTACTGATTTCGTGTGGGTGACGTCGTTATCCTGAACGCTATTCTGGGAACCAAAGGCATTATGCTCATATATACTTTATACGCTTGTACCGCTTTATTCTTTTGGAGTTTAAATTATTGTGTAGTGTGGAAATGATTATTCAATTGATGTAGGCTGAGACAAATTGGATAGTGGGCTTGTTCTTAAATAAATTCCAGGGGTGTTATTGTCTTAGAAACCGGTCAAGTGCCAGTTGGATTGACGCATCGAAGGTTTGGTATGGATATCAATACATTTTCACCATTGAAATAGTTTTAGAATGGGCTGTTTATTCGATGAAAAGTATTTTATATCAAATTTAAAACGCTAAATATGTGGCGAATGGGTAGGCTGAAAAATTTCAGTCCATCACTTGTATCATAAAAAATAATGATTTTTTTTTTAATTGCAAATTCTTGTTTAATAGACAAATTACATATTAATCAAAAGTATGAAGCCTATAGAATATGTAAACGTTAGGTTTGGTGCAAAAAATAGGCAACCTAACGTTTGCATATTCTATAAGCTTCATACTTTCGATTGGTATGTAATTTGTCAAATAAACAAGCAATTGTATTTTATTAAACAAAGTTATTTTTTAATTTTGTAATTAATTATATACTGGACTGTAACTTTCAGCTTACTTATTCGCCTTATATTACTTAGCATATAAATTTTGATATAAAATACGTTTTATCAAATAAATAGCCCGGAGAAAATCGTCTTCTAAATATTCAGATCTCATACTAGAATGTTTGATAAAAAAATCACCTCATTTTAGGGTACAGTTACATCAAATAAATACTCTAAGAGTATATGACCGTTTCTAAAACGTTTAGCCTAATTTCAAATTATTTCAAAAAAAAAAGTAAGTGGTAGGGGGTACATGTACTTATCAATGATCAAACATATTTATTTTCTCAAAAACAAAAAAAAAACAGGGAACAATCTCACATAAGTTGACCTAGTCCCAAACTAAGCTTTATGCTTGTATTTAATATGGGTACTAGACAGCGATAAACATACTTGAAAATACATATAAATACATAGAAGTCAAACCAAAACTCAGGAACAAATATTCGGTCACATTAAACCAATATCTACCTTTACTGCGACGCCAGGACCACTAGTTTTCATTATCACCTAGGCTACTGTATCGTCAATACATCGACAACCTAAAATTGACGTTAAGTTTTGTTATTGCACATCTCTGTGAGAAAAGACGTAAAAAGGAAAACAATGCGGATCGATCTTAGCAAACGTGTTCTTATTAGCGCGGGAACTTGGATCAGATGTGAAATGTCAAAAAGGTCTCATCCATATCTTACTTGTTATACAGCTGTGCGTAGGGTTGACACTTCAATCAAAGATTGATTCTACTTCAAAGAAAGAAAGACTACTAAATAAAATAATAACGATTTCAAGGCACTGCCATTGCACTCCACTATTATTACACGAAAAATCCTATAGTGTCATTATCCATAAGGACCCCACCAATAAGATAAGATAAATTATATGAATATTGTCAAACCAATTTTCATTTCGTTAACAACAACAGTGACTAGAGGATATTTATGAATTGGTCACAGCTTCAATAAAAACTGATCATGTAACAAACAGTAGAGAAGGATAATTTTTTGAACAGCTATTAAACTAATCAAGATATGAGCCAACAAAGATTAATTCCTATCGCGAGTTTCGGATATCGCAGTCTAATCGCTATCTAATAGCAGTTTTAAATGTTTGTTATCATCGGTATTTTTTGGCTGATTTGAATTTTAATTTCACTTTTGGTGATCTCTTTTACGGTATTTTGTAGAAAAGAGTAGAAAAACGTTTATTAGACAAACACATCAACACAAGGGTACATAATAGATAAGATTCAATTAATAAAATTATGTACTTCTTAACTCCTAACAAGCGACACTATTAAATTAAAAAAAATACAATGTGTGCCGAAATGGTCTCCACTCAGCAGAATGGTTGGCACGGGAATGTCAACCGTAGAGTAGAGGATGGAGGAAATACTTTTTATTTATTACATTATACCTCTATTTATGTTGCCTCGTCAGTCAACCTACCTTCGCTGTATTTCCTATTTGCACTGACGTCCGCTTCCTTATTTGTCTTCTTTCCCATCCGGATATAATATAATGTGCCTTGTGCAAGTTGTACGCCTATTGTGCTTGTCCTTCTCCGAGTTTTAGTATATTGTATTCCTTTTCTACCCGTCTGTTGTCACTTTGAAGACTGTTTGTTTGTTATTTTACACAGTAGTGTAATTTTTGTAAATGTAAAACCAACAAAGCATTTATTTATTTTATTTTTTGAATTGAAAGTCTAACATTTTTGTTATTGTTACGTAACCTGTATGCTTGCTTTGTTTACATTTCCATAGACTATAGATTTTTCTTTTTGTTTTATGGTCGTTCGAGACGTTCGAGATAACAGACCCTCGAACAAATGATTGTATTTGATCCTTGATGCTTTTTTTTAACGTTGTTTTGTGGTACGTGTGTCTCTTTCCGTCTCTTCACCAAGCGGTTCCTACGGAAGACCAGTGCTGGCTTTACGGCTAGCGAATGCTGAGTTGGGACCGTTTCGCAACAATTTTTCTGTGCCTTGATATTTTTGCATCTATGTAATGTGGTTTTGTTTTGTTGCGAATAAATGTCTCTTTATCTTTATGTTATCTTTATCCGGGCTGGTTTTCAGGGGAGCCAGACGGGTTGTATGTGACAGCGTCCTGTACTTACGAAGGATAACTACATACATTACACTATGACCAGGTATCCAATAAATTGTTACATACATACATGTCAATGTAATAAAATTGTTGTCCTAAAACACCATCAAATTTACAAAGTAAATATTATTGTTTATGTTTTTTTATGAAATTAAAATGAAAGATATTAGTCAAATTAATTAATTAGAGTAGGCAAACGAGCACACAGGCCACCTGATGGTAAATGCGTTGCCAACCCTGAGGACTAAGAAGGAATTTTATTTACTATTATAATAGAGTGAGTCAGCCCTACCCACCTCATTATTATAACAAAGGTTAACAAGCTACAATAACAAGCTTTATATACGTTGCGGAGCCTCGTAAAATTCGTACATTTCTATCGCGAATGAGATCGTTTAATAACGTATTTTTGTCCGTATCCAAAGGAAAGTTTATTTCATCCACTTTCGTACGTTTCTACGCTAGTCTTTTAGTGGTGGTAGGATGGTGAACCCGCCCGCAAATAGTGTTCGCATTGTTGCGTTCCTGTGGGGGGTAGGATAAGTGGCGAATTGACTAGTGATCCAAATATGATTGCAGTTATGAGATGGTCATCGTAAGACTGCAATGTTGAGATTGCCAGTTCTACAGAGTATTGGCTATCAACAGGGGTCGTACTTTAGATGCTCTGCTTTCATTTGGCAGGTGTTTACGTATCACCTGATACAAATAAAAAAGATGTAAAATACGGATGCGGAACGGAATACGGATCACGGCAGAATCTTTTTTTTTTCATCACTCATTACTAAAAATGACAAATAGAAACAATAATTATTTTATGAGTGTTAATGCCATAATTATATTTATTACAACATAAAAACAGTTTTTATTAAATGATCATTTTACTCGATTATTTCTGCCGCTGTTCTTCGCAATCAAATAGTTCCATTTACGTTTTATTTATGAAGCAGGTATTTATTTTTCTACGCGTCAATAGATTACTTAACTCACATGTACATCATTAAATGATTGACGACTTATAGTTAATAATTACATGAAAAACCATTTGGAATCATACTCTACGTAGCGTGAAAAGTACGTACCCTGCAGTCGCGAGGCGTTCGTACAAGCCGATTATTTACGGCTTTACCAAAAATTCCTATGCATAGAGTAGGTATACAAACAAAACGTAAAACCGACACACGCCATACACCTTTTTTTCTCCGGCTTGCCTATTTATTTACGTGACGCTTCGCCACTGGTACCCTGGTTATCAAAGCAAGATTTGAAATTTTATTGTAAACCATGTTACGACAGAGACCAACTTTACGACTTGAGATTAAATATGTCATTAAGGGCGAAATAGAGAAGCAAGAAAAAATGAGAAATTGATTGCTGTGTCTCTTTAATTGTAGCTCTAGAGAGCAAGAAACACAATTTTGCTGTCTTTTTATCCGACTACGGCAAAGCCCAGAAGGAGGGTTATGTGTTTGACTTGTATATATGTCCGCTTGTTACTACTAAACGGCTAAACTGGTTTTAATAAATTATACGTGGTTAGATTCGTCTTAACCACTAGAGTGTCGTAGGCTATAATAAAATTATTTAAATTTCTTGCGGCGATTATTTGAGTTTTTTTGAGGCGTTTCTTCTCAGCAGTGGTCTTTTGCGAAGCGCTGGTAGATTTTTGACGTGTAAAAGTGCCCGTGCGGCCTACTTACTGAATAAACATCTGTTATCTTATCTTTTGAATGAGAAAATGGCGAAATAAAAATTAAATACATGATAAGTAACATTGCTTTGACGACTGATCCAAACAGCAGTTGGGTTATTTAAAGCATTATTTTCGTTAGACTTGTTTCAAGTTTAAAGTTAACTTCTGCAATTTTTATTGCTGGTCTAAACCTCACTTTAAACTTGCTACGTTAGTGTACGACCAGCTTTACATACAATAGACATTAATTACACATATCATGCTGTACGTAATGGGTAATATCGATATATATTAGCTTCTTATCTCGCGTTCACACGCCTCATCGTTTACATAATAATATGTATTGTATTACCTCACGCAGGAAATGTCGCTTAACTATATCAAAGTATACTTGTTACACGACTATACCCGAAAAAGGAGTGTAATGTTTTCAGTGTTCATTTATGTATGTTTATGTAAGATTTTTTATTTAAAAAAAACGTTCCTCGAAAATTACTCAATGATTTTTTTTACCCGACTGCCACCGAGGGTAATGTGATTATCGGTCTATATAATATGTATGTTTGTTCCTTTGTGGCGCTCTAGTCTATTCTTATGGCAATTGTCTTAATATTGTATTTTCAACGTGGCAATGCTGCTAGCATTTTGGGAACAATGTCCACTGGTAGTGGTTCGTTAGTTTTTAGTAAGTTTGTGAGTTGTTTCGTTTGTTTCTATATTTTGTTGATAAATATATCCCGTTTAGTACAATTAGGTTTTTTTTCAGAAATATAGCATCTTGTGAGTGTTACTAAACATATGACATTAATTAAAATTCCATTATGACAAATGGGATAACCTAACCTTTAACCAATTTATCTGAGACAATCTGAGTAATTGAAGCAGAAATTAGTTACACAGTTACATGCGGAGTTGTTATACATTCAATAGGTATTTAAAAATCATCTTTAAATTTCTGCAATCATTTTTCATTTTTTATTTTTATCATTTAGAATTAATAACGATATAAAGTTGGTCAGCAACAACAGTCGGGTTTTTTTTAAGTTTTTATTCAAATCGGTTTAGTGATCAACATGTATGTTTGAAAGGCCTCTGCATAGGGTTTCACCAGTCATATTTAGATGCGAAGTTGCATGTTTCTGGTTTGGTTTAAACTGTGCTCAAATTTACCAATGATACATGGACGGCAACTACTTTAAATATTGAAATTAGCAAGTTCTACGCAAAAGAGGCTTATTTTTATTTTTGAACACAAAAAATACTGCATTGGATTAAAAAAAAATCATTTAAATGAATCCGTGAATCGGTGAATGGAAACAATAAATTTGTGTTGTATGATATAGATCGAAAGGGTCATAAATATTGATCATTTTTGTCCATAACACATACACTATAAATAAAATGAAAACCGTAAAAATGTCCTCTATTATTTTGTCAAATTCGACCAGTTAGATTACCAAATAAGGGAAATTTTCAAAATTACATAATTAAAGTAATAATGTGGCGTTCCTTTTATTCCGCCGTTTATTAATTTACAGATATTAAGCACAAAACCAGACAAAGAAGGTAAGCCCCGACTATGCATATACCTTTGTAGTAATTTCACTACGCCAAGGCTTTGACCTGACAATACCTATTGAGTTCTATTCAGGTCTGCTGCGGTTAGACGGCGGAATCTGCGGATAACAAACTATTTTGTTGTTTAACTAGCAGCTACATTTTTAGTAAACTATATATATAATAAACGATTAGCATAAAATCAAAATGAATCAATCATTTCATCAGGCAAACGGTCAAATAATGTAAAATTCTGAAAAAAAAAACAAGCGTGAAAACCAGATTGCTGCATTTAGATGCGTGTAACTATTCATCTTTATGTATACTTAAATATATAATAGGGTAAAGTCACCAGTGGTCAGCCACAGGCCTGTAGTCAGCCTCTATTTGCCTATAGTTTGTATGAGTGGGTAGAGTACGAAAGATATATTTCCCACTTTTTGCACTCATATAAGGTCTACTGGTCACTGACTGACCACTGGTGACTTTACCCTATGTCAGTCTTTGTCTAGTAAATTTGGAAAATCTATTAACACGTCTATAACAAGATCAAAGCAAGTGTTTGGCATAATTTTATTATGAGAAATTATTAGCGAAACACGAATAAACAAAGAAAAAACTAGCCTATAGTTTCTTAATTTAGCACTGATTAGTTTAGATAGAAACTACAACAGTACTACGTTAGAAACTTAACCAATTCCATAACCAAAAACACCTAAATGCGTTTTGATTTGAGGTTTAATTATCCGAAAGATTAAATAATCAAAATTAAAAATTAGTTAAAATATTATGCAAATGTGTAATATTATTTTGTGTCGGTAATTTTGGTTAAACAAGTTCATTGCTTTCGTGGTTACACATGACATCCATTATAGGGTCTTCCATTAATCCTTTGTTGTGGTTTCCTAATGTGTAGTTCTGCCAATATTATGGATAATTTATGCTGATGCATTATAAGGCGAGGCTGATGCGTAAGGTTTACGGCAAAGCAAATTGCTAGTAAAATTAGTAAAATGCAGAGAGGAAAGTCTCCCGGACATGACGGTCTCAGCATTGAGCATCTCAAATATGCGGGTGTGCATCTTCCAAGGGTTTTATCGATGTTCTTCAATTTATGTATTAGTCACAGTTATTTGCCCGATGAGCTTATGTATACATTAGTTGTTCCTATTGTGAAAAATAAAACGGGAGATGCCTCTGACATTTCCAATTACAGGCCAATATCGCTTGCTACTGTTGTAGCGAAGGTGCTGGATAGTCTGCTTGATGATATTTTGGGGCAAAAGATCGATGTTAATGATGCTCAATTCGGATTTAGGCCGGGTTTATCTACTGAAAGCGCTATCCTTTGTCTCAAGCAGACTGTCCATTACTACACATCACGTGAGACGCCTGTGTTCGCCTGTTTTTTGGATTTGTCGAAGGCTTTCGACACGGTCTCGTATGATCTGCTATGGAGAAAGCTCTGCAGTGATACAAACGTACCGCACGAAATCACCTCATTGTTCAGGCATTGGTATGGCAATCAAAGGAATAGTGTCAAGTGGGCAGGTGCTTTCTCCAATGATTACGTTATGCCATGCGGGGTTAGACAGGGAGGTATGAGCTCGCCTAAATTATTTAATTTGTATATAAATGGCCTTATTGAGGAGCTCAGCAGCAGCCATGTCGGATGTCACATAGAAGACGTGTGCGTGAACAATTTAAGCTATGCTGATGATATGGTGTTGCTGAGCCCCTCGATGGGGGGTCTAATAAAACTGGTAGGAATTTGTGAAACATACGCTGAGACCCATGGGCTCAGGTACAACGCTTCTAAAAGCGAGGTTTTACAATTTAAAGCTGGTAGCAAAAGCTACAGTATGCAACCGGTTAAGCTTTGTGGGACTCGTTTGAAGAGAGTAGACAAATTTAAGTACCTGGGTCACTGGGTCACTGAAGGATTGTCTGATGTCGCAGACATCGAGCGGGAGCGTCGAGCGCTTTGTGTTCGCTGTAACATGTTGGTCCGCAGATTCGCACGTTGTAGTAAAGAAGTTAAGTTAACTCTATTTAAAGCCTTCTGTCAAACTTTCTACACGTGTGGTCTGTGGACTAACTTTACGCAGCGGGCATATGGCGCGCTGCCCGTCCAGTACAATGACGCGTTCAGGATGCTGTTCGGGCTGCCGCGATATTGCAGTGCCTCAATGATGTTTGCCGAAGCACGGTCGGACTGCTTCCACGCCATAATGAGGAAGCGATGCGCATCGCTGCTCCGCCGTAGCTGCGACAGCACGAACCGCATCCTGAGCACGCTGGCGCGGCGCCTGGACGCCCCGCTGCTGCAGCGACACGTGCGCCTGCACGCGCCGCCCGCTGCTCCAGCGCGCAGGCTTTGATTGTGAATTGTGATGTTATCTCATGTATTACTAACCCTAATATTAAAATTTTATTACTAAGATGCTGTATGTACTAACCCTATGGATGTAAAGTCTGAAAATAAACATTTATTATTATTATTATTTATTATTATTTACTATATAAGCTTACATATTAATTTTAACTGTGGAATTTAGGAAAGTTAAAAATATATTATTTATCATTAAAGGTTAAATAAATAATTAAACACCTACAACCTTTTCCCCCCCCTTTTTTACAACCTTTTTTATATTACCTTGCAATGTATGTATATAAGTTCGGGTCAAATTTTGCAAGGAACATTTGCAACCTCTTCCTTCATTTGGTATAACTACCTACGTTACTTCGATGCCAACACAGTATGTCACCATCGAGCTGGTCTGATGATGGAATCGGAAAGTGGCAAAAGGATCTCCGCTATACTTAACGCGGGCCGACTGTGTGGGACTCATTCGATTGGTCCTGATAACCAGATAACGACAAACCAAAAAAAATATTTTATTCTTGACAGATTATTTTTCGTGTTGAACTGTCATATAAGTGCTATCGCATAGAAATTAAGAATCATATCATTTAGATACTAAGCGCTATTATCAAACGGATAGACAACATTATACCTAGGAATAAAAAATATAATAGTTAGTACTTTGTCGCTATTATCAAACGGATAGACAACATTATACCTAGGAATAAAGAATATATAGTTAGTACTTTCTCATTTTAACGTTATATTTAAACTGCAGCACTGTAGTGTTATTCTCTTAAAAATGGCGCTCGGTCGGTCGAACGAGAGAACGAGTGAACGCGCCAAACCGTCGAGTTTACGTAGTCCCGTCAGAGCGCACAAAACACATTTTAGCGCGTGCATCCTCAATTAGGCAGCCTTATACGTTCGAGGTTGTTGAAAAATGCCCTGCTGCCTAATTGGGACAGACCAAAATAATAGGTAATTTTAAGACACCCATATTAATAAGTTGGTCGGAGTGTATAAGTTGAAGTTGGCAAACCTACAAAAATGATATTTTGTTATCAGTTTTGTGAAAGTCATAAAAAAATAATTAGATAATGACATAAATACTGCATGCTTCACTAAACAATTAACACTAGACAATATTAGTATATGTAACGTAACCGTTACAGCGTTCCCTGAGTAAACGATTTTATTGTGTAATTTGACTGTTTACAAACTTAAAATATCTTACACCAATTAACCTAGTATTCTAAATACAAATTAAAACACTATGTACAAAACCTAAAACTAACTGCCTAACTTCCATAGTTATAATCAACACAAGTTGTCTTTATTATTTTAATACAGCAGGCGTTTTTACACGTAGATAATGCGATGTCATAGCCTACGTCAGAGGGTGATCTTGCGCGACGGTGGGGGACAAGAACTCGTTCACTTCACCGGAGCAGCGACTTGTGGACACACCTAAAATTTCATTAATCGTGGTCGCTTATCACTACTTACGCTCCTAAACCAATTTAAACTAAACTATTTTAAACTAAATATAATTAAAAGTGAATTGTGTTTACCCCGATTGGGTGAGTGTTGCAATTTATTATTTATAACCAGTACCTACTAATGTGAATCAGTAGTTTGTTTCATACATGCCTAATTTTACTGCAATTTACCTATCATGTTGTTAGAATCATTTAATTAGTATTAAGAAATTATAACAGCTAAATATTCCAAGTAATGTGAATTCTTTGTTCGAGCTCGCTAGCGTAATATGGGTCTACCTCCATGTAAAAAAAACTACATTCGCACTTAGCGTTTTAGCTTAATTAAGCATTTTTAAGTAATGTTAAATAAACCCCAGCTATTTACATAGTATTAAAATAACCTTTTAAATAATTTCCAATCTACGGAAATTATTAAATTGTTCATTTTTCTCTTTCACTTTCACTTGCTTTCATTCTTAAGGCTGATTTTGTATGCTGCTGCCACATCATTGATCGCTATTTAATGCTTATGGTCGTCACCCCGCTAGTAGTGCTTCAATCTTCACTTCCGGCCGGATGTTGCAGTCAGTAACGGAAAACTAGACTTTTTACTAAGTGTCCAAAACGGGATTTCCAGGGACCCCGCGACCGGTCAAGTCTACAGATGGCCGGGACCGCGTCCAAATGATGCTGCCGCACCACACCACCTACCGCCTGTGACGTCACTACTCCACTGCACTTCCCCCGCCGAGCAGTCGCCGACGGGGAAGTGATGTCCATATAGACAGTGAGAAGTGTTCACAGCTTACCTAAACTCAGTGTAAATTAGAACTCACGATCCCTGAGATATTTTTTCTAACTACCTACAAGAATACGCTTTAGTGTAATTTAGATATTTAGTTTAATTAAAATTGTAAATTAGTAATTATTGGTTTTCTTACCTGAACTAACACTCAAGCGTTACATAGTGTAGTACATAACACTTTAATATACGTAGGTCTCGATTCAATTCAGTAAACCCATATTGTCTTTCCTGTGTTATGGTATAGTTTTAACTCGGTCGCCATTATGTACTGTCACGTAAATAAGAGCTATCAAAACGTTCACAATACGATAACAGGTCAAAGACCATATGGTATTTATAGCCTAACATTTCTATTTCAGTAAATCCCACAAGAAACTACTAAAACAACTGAAAACTTTTGAAACTGGAACGCGACTGTCAATCACTTCCCCTTCCCCTTTTCACTCCCCTAAACCGTTAAGAACATAAATCTCTTTTCTCCAAACATTTTTTTTCACTCGTCCATCTCTGTAGCTACTAACTTTTTAAAAACAAGACACGAAAGAGATATTTACACGCCGTCCTTTATTAAAACTAAAGACATAAGTGAGACGGAGGATTAAGAGTATGGTTAAAGAGTTTTGAAATGACTAGAATAGGGGTTTTCCGAGAGACGTGGCCATCATACTAAAGTTATCCGACCATTAAAATCAACTTTGCTGCCGTAGTTACAATGCCTGTGGATTTATTTGTAGGGAATTGTTTATTATGGTGTTTAAGTGGGTAGGTAACTAGGTATGTTTTGCTATGAAATAAAATGATCTGTTAAAAAGTAATGTTTGGCTTTTTATTATACTACCCTTTCTAGACTTTTGTTCATTAACTATAGGATATAATAAAATATATTTAAAATTATATTGTCACGCTAACAATGGGCCTCATAAGGAAGCTCAAAGTCACTCAGAGGGCTATGGAGAGGACTATGCTCGTGGTTTCTCTGCGTGATAGAATCAGAAATGATGATATCCGCAGTAGAACTAAGGTTACCGACATAGCATGAAGAATAGCTAAACTTAAGGGTCAGAAGGTTCTGGAGTGGCGTCCGCGGACCGGAAGACGAGCTGTAGGTAGGCCTCGAACAAGATGGTCTGACGACCTCGTCAAGATCGCGGGAGAGCCTTGGGAGAGGCCTATGTCCAGCAGTGGACGTCTTTCGGCTGACATGATGATGATGATGATGATGTTACGACAAAATAGCCCTTATGGGTGGTATCCCCTTATTTGTTATAAAATGAATAGTTCTAATTATACTTCCTCTAAATGCATTTGCTATAATTGTTCACTAGCTACACATTCATATGCTATAATAGTTCATTTCCAAAATCGTCACTTGTTTGTGATGATATCGTTCGTCGATTTTCTTCACGTGACTACTACTAAAACGTCTGCCCGCAACTTCGTCCGCGTAGATTTCGTTTATTTTTCAGGAAGAAAAGAAGCATATTTATGTGTAAATCCATGGTAGGTACCTATAAGCTATCTCCATTTCAATTTTTAATACAAACAAACAGAAACATAAACTCTCGCATTTATAAATTTTATAATATTAGTAGGATGACTATTAGAAATTTTAAAATTACTTACTGTTACTAAACTTTATATAAAATGACCCAATTCTCGAGTGATTAAAGCAAGTGAAATTATACCATTATTTTATATAGCAAATATGGTAGATCCCTTATTGACGGTACACATCACTAAAAAAACGGCCAAGTTCGAGTTGATTTCGCGTGGAGAGGGTTCCGTACATTTATGACATAGGGTAAATCGCCAATAACTGGCCACTTTTCAATAACTGGCCACCTCATACTAAAAATGAACTTTATTTACCTAAAATAGAATGCATTTTAGTATAAGGTGTTAATTACTGGCCACCCTTCAATAACTGGCCACGTTATACTAAATTGAATTCTGTTTGTAGGTAACAGAGTTCATTTTTTGTATGAGGTGGCCAGTTATGGGAGGGTGGCCAGTTATTGGAGATTTACCCTAGTACAAAATATCACATTTGAAAAACTCACAGTAAGACGCAAGTTGACTACTACTAGCGCTACCTAGTGGTGTTTTAGTGAACTATTTTCCGTAAGTGAACGTATTATATTGACTTTACATCTTTATTTTCAATTGATAGAATTCTTATACGTTTTCCTGTAATTTACGAGCAATGAAATATATTTTGTATTTTTTTAAATTTACTCTCTGCAGTTTCGGAGATCAGGCGGAAGGGGGGAATGGTAAATTTTCGTCTTCTGTCATGAATACAATCATTTTTTTTATTACCTAATTTGTCCCCCAAAAATGACCCTTATTTAAATTTTTAGGTTATCTTACCAAATGTACCAAATTTCAGCTCAATCGGTCCAGTAGTTTTGGAGCAAATTGGCTGTGACAGACGGATGGACAGACAGACGCACGAGCGATCATAAGGGTTCCGTTTCTTCATTTTTTGTACGGAATCCTAAAAATGGTTACGAAATCAATATTTTATGGTATTAACTTGCACGTAAAAGATAAACCTAGGTTTTAAATACAATCTCATCTAATATATGGGTAACCCAATTCAAAAAAAAAACCAAAAGTAATACATTTTAAAGCTGAGGGGTTCTCAAACCCATTTCAATATGAAACATCTCCTCGAAAACTCGTTAAACCAATAATCCGTACTTTCGAAGAAATAATCGTATTCCTGTGCTTGTTTAAATTTCCATCTTTATCTCGTGGACCGGGGGGCCGCGAATTTTGATTAAAGCTACAAAGGTTTCTGCTACATTTATTCGGGAAGTTAGTTGAGCATCGAGTTTGGAAGTTTTCTCGCCGGCCCAACTACGTTGATGAAATATATATTATTATTCACAACGCGGGGTTTACAGGCGCTTACAGGTGACTGATGTTTCGTATACACTTTATTGCATAAAACACAAAACTAATATAACAAAGAAAGGATCTCTTCCAGCCTTACCTATGATTTAAAGAGGAAAAATGACGACGTGCTGGCCTAGTTGGTGGTGAGCTCTAGGCTTGTACTATGGGTACTAGACAACGATATAAATACTTAAATATATAGAGAAATACATACTTAAATACATAGAAAACATCCATGACTCAGTGCTCATCACCGGGATAAACCCAGGACCGCTAGCTTCGTAGGCACTTGTTGTTCGTTGTTACATTGTTGTCACTACCAAGTAGGCTAGGGTTATGTCCAAATCCAAATCCAAATCATTTATTCTGTAAGTAGGCCATGTAGGCACTTTTACAAGTGAGTCTACCAGCGCTTTCAAAGAGACCACTGTTGAGAAGAAGCGCCGCAAGAAACTCAACAGTAAGCCGTTTTTTCCAAATAAATCACTGTCTTATTACAATACTAAACTTAAGCTACACAATTTAAATGTCACAGGGATGTACAGGTTCCAGTAATGTTATCCCACTTCTTAGTTGGCATGAAACTTTAAGACACTTTAGGCTCGCCGCAAGCAATTAAATGTTTTTTTGTTATAGTCGCTCGACTAGCTTAATCGAGATGATCTTATCGCCACCTTTGAAATAGGTGACTTTGAGAAGGTCTGTTAGCCATCTGTAGTCTTCATCATCAGTTCCACTTCACCAAAATGATACTTTCTGAATGCAAATGCTGGACTTTTACTAAAAATACTAAATTTGCTATATGTATGCCTATAATATTTGAGGAGTTACCTAAATTCCTCACGGTTTCCATCATCATATTCAGATTTGGTGACAATGGGAGCACCTCGGAAATGTATTCTAACAAACTAAAAATTAATTTGATAATCGGTCCTCAACTGACGGAGAAATCGGTGAACAGACATAAAAAAGAAAAAATGAGAATTCACCGAGAAGAATTTGGAATGGGTTTTAGACGTATGGAAAAAATAAAGAAAAGAAAAAACATTTATTAATGACAAACAAAACTCGACAAAACTCGACAAAATACCTGTTGTCATGAAATGGTTCCAGCTCAGCGTTATGCTGGCGTTAAAACAAGCGCTGGTCTTCAGTTGGAACCATTATATTTATTTGGTCCATAGTAGGGGCCCCGTCAGGAAGTTCCCGGGTAAATCCTGGGACAAGTCGTGATCCTCCCTCGAGAAATACGTGACGCATCGAGTCCCTGCCGACAAGGACAATCGATTAATATCAACAGGGTGCAAATGTTAGCGTTTAAGTGATTTTTCAAAGGTCATATTATAAACTAGCTGAGCTGAGTTTGCCTTATCTGTCATAGGCAATTTGCTTCGAAACTACTGGACCAATTGAGATGAAAATTGGTACACGTATGTCAATTCATGACCCAAATAAATATGCAAAGTATTTTTTTTTAAATAAGCGTCAATTGCGAGACCCATTAGATAATTAAAAAATAAAGTTTTGCAAACCTTAATGTGTCATATATCAAATAAAAGGACTCGTTATGAGGATCTCAAATGTATTTTTGTTACTATTGTAAAATAAATAGTTACGATTTTATTCATCAAAGAAGTCGAAAATTGACCCCAAAACCACTGACCCTAAAAAAAAATACAACGTATAGTTCATTGCTTGTAGATTACAGGAAAACCTATAAGAAAACAATCAAAGTTTTTTTTTAAATAATCACGTATAGAACGGAATACGGAACCCTTTCTACACGAGTTCAAGTGCGAGACTTGACCAGTTTTTTTGCTAATAAACGCTTGTTCTAATGATAATTTGGTATAATGCTCGAAATTCATCAAAACTTTGTTTGTTTTCAGAATCTGGCTGGTGTGGTTCTATCGATGTTAAATGTGAATTCTGTTTTAACACTTGCTTTGCTCGTCGTCGTTAAACACGATGGGGCCTGTAACTAAAGCAAAAAATTAAAACGTAGATTCTTCTCCTCAATCTACGCAACGTTTGTTTGACGACTTTGAAAAAAAACTTGCGGTTTGAATTTTATTACATTATAAAGTTAATTCGAACACGCAATGTACTATGAAATTGGTTATGTCTGTAGAGTGACTAGACTGACAGGCGATGTCAATTAGACGGGGTTTTAAGTACATTGAAAATACTATTTACTTTGTTTGAAAAATGAACAATCTAAAAACTTTATGATTTTAAAAAGTTGCTTAACAAAAGTTGTCTAGTTTGAGGAATAGAATCTACGTTTTAATTTTTTGCTTTAGTTACAGGCCCCACCCTGTATATGTATATTATAAAAAGGTAAAGGAATTTAAAATTTTAAGTAGTTTGCACTATAAAATTAACACAACATGTAATAACAAATAAAAAACAGTACTGAATATAACAACCGAACGTCACTTGCACGTCTTATCTTTTAAGGTATTTTTTTTATTTTTTATCTGTTTACCATGTTTAAACATATTATAATATTAATCATTAATATAATTATTTTGTTAATCTTATCTCGAATCACGAGTCATATCCATGTCAAGCATAACGTTTGAGGTTGTCCACCCCAAATTGCATCCTAGATCCGATCACTGTTAAAAATGTCATCAACAAAAGCCAACATTACGAGTACCTCCTTGGAGGCCATTTGCAACGTTAAAAGATGGCGGATGTTTACACATCCGCCATCGCATCGCAATTCGCGGGCGTCCTCAAGTTCTAAATATTTGGTCGTTTTCGATAATCATTTACGTTAGCGTTATTATCGACGCACTAGATACAGTTATTATTACAGTCGCCGTCGATAGAACTTGGGAATGATATAAACATGACGTTTGACACATAACCTCAAATATTTACCGAGCGTGTTTTTATTAAAAATAACATAATGAATAGTTATTAGTTGTATGAAAACAATGATCTAGTGTATAAATCGTGATTATCGAGTAATCATGGTGAATTGGATCGTTTTGTTTTTATCTTTCGCAAGTTATATTCACGGCCACTTAAGTTTGTCGATGGAGCTCGATTTGCAACGTCAAAAGATGGCGGATGTGTAAATTGATTTAGTTTTGTATTTTTGTGTATTTAGGTGTTCAAAGTTATTTTCTGTTACTTATTTGTCCTTTTCGTGCCTTTGTGTTGCACAGTGATAAAAGACTTGGACTTATTTCGTGTATCTGGCATCTTACTTCTCGTTTCAAGTGGGCTCGCAGTGGTAGTGGTACAGAGGTTACAACTATCTTGACCTCTGTCCTACATATCACCCTACAGCGTTGCCCCAAATCTTCCTAGAGAAGATTGGAATGTATTTTATTGCTATATTGATTTATACTTATTATGTACTTGACACTGGAGAAATCACTTCATTGTGGAAACGCCATATCCTCGCGGTACTAGTAGCTGTTGAAGTCGCCGCGGGGTAAAGGAAAAAAAACCAGTACCTCCCTCAACTGATCCGATTATCGATGCTCGCGTCGTTAGCAAAACTCTTTGAGTAAACATGTCATGTCATGCTGTTGAAGAATTAAAAATACATATTATTATTTTTATGCTATACGAGAAACGTTTTTTTTTAGGCAGATTAAAAAATCACACGCGGTAAAATAAAAGTGGATCACTTAGATCACTTATCACTTAGATCCATTTTTATTTTACCGCGTGTCATTTTTTAATCTGCCTAAAAGAAAAACGTTTCTCGTTGAGCATAAAAATAATAATATGTATTTTTAATTCTTCAACAGCATGACATGACATGTTTACTCAAAGAGTTTTGTTAACGACGCAAGCATCGGTAATCGGATCAGTTGAGGGAGGTACTGGTTTTTTTTTCCTTTACCCCGCGGGCAACGTTGTACTGTGATATGTAAGACTGAGGTCAAGATAGTTTTAACCTCTGTACCACTGCGAGTCCACTTGACACTACATTGTCGTAAGTTTGCAACTCGATGACAACCGTCCATAGCATTCTACTATTACATTAATATTAATAGGATGTCCCAGAACATGGCGTACATTTTAATTGATATAAAAGCCGCTGCCTTATTATATAGACCGGGCCACTATGAAGTCATATAAACGTTCCCGAGACGTCAAACATGCAATAAAGTTTGTGTATACATTATATTTAAGACGATATGCGTAATGTATTAGTGTTTATAACTCTACGTTTCACATTGCATCAAACAGCGTCTGTGAACATTGATAAGCGCCTCTATTCTAGATTGTTGGTAAAAACCAAATCGTATTTGACTTGTTATGGTATTGTTTTTAACTTGGCTACCATATTTTGACAGTTTCCGAGGGTTTTGCTAATCCCTTGCTAATTAACGCTGTAAAGTAATTTATGTGGTTGACGTAGCGAGCAAAACTTAGGAACCTAGCGTCCAATGACGTGCCATATATTCAGATATACAAACAGACGGGCATGTCGATTAGAGATCCGTTTTTACCGTTTAGCTACGAAACCCTAATAGGAATGTGTGTCAGCCATTAAAACAAACTGCGAACGTTACGCTAGCAGAAAAACGCTCGGAAACGCGTTTCCATCAGTTTTTAACGGATTTCAAACCCGAAATTTTTGGGCTAACGAACCTCTTTGTTACCTGGACGGTTACTACAAAGCATTCAATTTGAAACCTTAGTTGCTTTATCCTGTTCTCCCGTCATTAGATACTAAATCGAGAGAAAGGGATGGTGCTAACGTAGCATCGATTTTGTGTTTTTACAGTAACTAAAACCTCTGTGTAGCTATTATCGACACCACCGTTGCTCGTAGATCCCTGACTTCGTCAGACAATTAAATCTTGACCTTGCTTGCTGACGCAGTTAGTCTGGTAACTAAGTAATGACTTTTCCTAGAATCCCATTCAAGCAAAAATATTATTTAATCCTGAGTTTTGGATTATTTCTATGAATTGATTATGAATCATCAAAATTTACGCGGACGAAGTCGCCAGCAGAAGCTATAATAAAGATAAAGAAGAAAACATTTTTACCATATTTCCTTCAATACATCCTAAAACTAACCCCCTCCCTCCTAAAGGTGATTAAAGGGACGACGCGACACCCCTTAAATTTAGGGTTGACCCATTTGGACCCCGTGATTTATCAGGGGAAAGTTGGGAACGTATAGGTGGAAAGTTGGAACAAGTTTACAAGTAGCTTTGGTTCCGTAGGTAAACCACGCTGAACCCTTATAATTCCCGTGACCTTCCATTAGTTTTGTGTGGAAAATTAACTGCTGTCTCAATTCCTGGTAAATGTTCGTTTGGGTTAGGTTGTTTTGTTTTAGTGAGGGTTTAAAAGTACTCGTATTTTATGTGCACTGCGGCAAAGGGAAACAGGTGGCCTTAAACTGTTTAAATGTCAAATAGAATTTAACACTCGCGTACAATATTCAAATATAAAAGTAAAACAACAATACTAATACAAAAATGAAAAAAACTAACCTACGAGTGCCGCCGGCAGCGGGGCAGGGCTCAAGCTACCGGTGGTTAGGGCTGCAGGGAAAGAAACCTCCTCACAATGCGTGCCATGTCGAGAGTACTGCCTTTTGTATCTGGCCCTTGCCCCAAACATCTAGCGAGAGTCTCTTGAGGTGTTGGTCGAGATTCTTCGCTATAAGACCGTTTGCCGAAACAACTATCGGGACAATGATGGTCTAATAAACATCCTACATGGCGGTCACCTCGTGAGCCAAGTCAAGGTCTTTGCTGAGCTTGTCCTTCTCGGCCTTCACGACGTTCTCGTCATGCGGGATGGTGACGTCGACGAGCACTGCCTGGCGTTGAGATCGATCTGTGAACACAATATTAGGCTTATTGTTGACAATAGTCCTGTCCGTGATGACAGATCGATCCCAATAGAGCATAGCACGACCATTTTCGAGAACTAGCGCCGGTGTGTTGTTATAGTACTGCACTTCAGACTCAACAAGACCATATTGAAGAGCAAGTTGCTGCTGGCCACGAAGGTTATGTCTGTGCCGTTAGCCAAATGCGAACAACCGGAAATTATATGTCTGAGGGACTCGCTGGGGCAACGGCATGCTCGACAAATGTCAATCATGCCATCCCTCAGAATATATTTCCGGTAATTGTTCGTCATTATGACCTCGTTGCACAGACAAAACCTTCGGTTTCTCCAAAGAGGTCATCGAACCGGAGCCAGTTAACGGACGCTAAAAAGTCTACGTCGGGCCTAGTTAGGGCCCGATAGAAGCGCCCGAGTAGCTCCTTGCTCTTCAATACGTGCTTGTGGTCTTCAGTGCTCAACACCGTTGGTCTGCGCCAGTTCTCGTTTGCCAAGGAGAGAGGCGTGAGGTTCCTGTCTACTGCAACCACATCACGATGCATCCCACACTCATTGCCAAGAATATAATTGTGAAGATTGCACACCTCGAGGTTGTGGAGATTCTTAGCATTTAAAATGCCTCGACCTCCACAACCACATATCCTCAGCACGAGCGACGGTATGAGCGACGAACTGCCAGCTACCAGCCAATGCAACCAGCGCAATGAGAGCCTGCCAGCGCGCTACAGCAAACGCTGAGTCGGATCAGTTACCACAAGTTCTTTTTGTTCTGTTTTAGCTATATTTCATATTTATATAATATACTGAGTCTAGTTAGTTAAGTTAAGAGCTTCATGTCTTTTGTGTACTAAACTCAAACTCTATTATGTACAAAAGTAGCGAATTTAGAGAAAGTAAACTAATATATATAAAAATGAATCCCTATTTCTTCTGTTCTGTTATAACTTGAAAACGGCTTTACCGATTTCATTCATCTTTTTTTACATGTTTTCTAATACTTCGTAGAAGGATCTTACATTTAAAAAAAATAAGAAAGTGCAGAAACCAAATTCACTGGGACAGTCAGAAATTGGCAGCGGGGTGAAGCCGCTGTTGGGCCGCTAGTATAATATTGATAAAAAAGGTTTATCAAATAGTATTGTTCCACTTTTATATTTATAAATAAGCTTAGCTTTATGTAAATAGTTAATTAATGTAACTATAATCTCTCCATGGCTGACTATAAATGTAAAGGAATAAGTTAAGTCATAGAGAACACTTACACAAAAATAAAATAAATGTTTAAAAAAACAAAAAACCGCCTTCAAAAATGCAAAAAATAACTTCTTATAAAATGATAGGTACCTATAGGTAGGTCAGTCCAACTGAAGTCGGCGTCCCACAATATTTTAATGATAGGTACAAACAACCACACACTTAACTGCCCATTAAAGACCGAAGTTAGAAAATGTAGAAAGAGATGAATATAGATTTTACATAAGAGACAGTTTCTCTCTGTTCATCTTCAATAGTCACTCAGCTGTGTTGCTGTTTGTAAATCGGCTTTTGGTTTAAAATAATGTGGGACGCCGACTTCAGTTGGACTGACCTACCTATAGGTACCTATCATTTTATAAGAAGTTATTTTTTGCATTTTTGAAGGCGGTTTTTTGTTTTTTTAAACATTTATTTTATTTAATACTTTTTAGTGATCCTATTTATGCTGTTATGTAGTTCCACTTTTCAATAAATGAGAAACTATAGAAAATTTCGAGCTCGCCGCAAGCAACGCCACTGGAAAGTTACAGTCATATTTCAACAAGTAAATATTCTTCGTTGTAGTCGCTCAACTATCTTAATCGACATATCTTATCGTTATCGCCACCCTTGAAATAGGTACCGTTGAGGAGTTCCGGTGGCCATCTGTGGTCTTCATCATCAGGTCCACTTCACCAAGTGATACTTTCTGAATGCAAATGCTAGACTTGTTACTAAAAATACTAAAATCGCTTTATGTATGCCTACAATATTTGAGGAGTTCTCTCAATTCCTCACTGATCCCCTCATCAGATTCCGATTTGGTGGCAATGGGACCACCTCGGAAGTATACCCTATCAAATCAAAAAAGAATTTTCAAAATCGGACCACAATTGACGGAGTAATCGGTGAACATACACAAAAAAAAAAAAAAATACATACAGTGGAACGTATAACCTCCTCCTTTTTTTGAAGTCGGTTAAAAAGGTTAGAAAATCTAGTCCACAAGCAGGTTTGAAAAAAAATTGATGTTCCAAAACGTATGATTTAGTTTCATCTCAAAGGAATTGACCGACATGAGTTTGCTAAATGGAAGCGGTAAGATTTAACACTTGGTAGCGACGTATTTAAAACTTCTACAGAATGAAGCCGACCTTAGTAATACCAAAAACAAGAGTGGTGAGGTGGTACTCTGGACGAAGAGACATTTGTAAGATGTCACAGGCGTTGAGGCTGGGCGGGACATGCGTGCGCAGAGGAACCTTAAAAGAACCAATCGCATGCATTCTGCACGCGCTGCACGACACGCTCCGTGCCAGCTACCAGGCGCAGCCCTTACATCAGGTCCGCATCAGAAAGCTTGGAGAGGACCAATGCGTCACACAGTTTTATGCGTAGGCTTATGCTTAGAAAATCAAAAAATACGGTTTAGCATTTATAACCTGTAAAACCATTTGTGTTCTCCAGTGCGTGATTCTCAAAGCGCAGATCTCCATCAGCACCTCCAGGTTACGTGCCTCGTGCCTTCGACACACACTCTACCTGCTCATCTCCAATAGGCATAGCAGTTTTGAAAAGAGATAATACTTGTCTGGTTACGAGATCCAAAAATCATGAACTTGATTTTTTAAGCATATAAAACTAGTGTAACTGTGACCAAACCGTTATTTGACACAGGTCTGTTTTTCCACTGCGGTCTTAGTGAGCAATACCAGCACATAAAAAAGATTCGATATATTTTCCTAAATAAACCGTGTCCCCTAGATAAGATGCATTGTTAACAAATTTATGACTATGTTATTATTGATTTATTTTGGTTTTTAGTTTAGGTCAAGCATAAAAATGTGTCTGTCTTAGTTCTAGCGAAGTTGTTGTCAAAGTTCAACCTTATGCTCCTCCTTGTTTCACTCGTCGTCACACCTAATACGTGCTTCATTATTTTTTTATATTCCGATTTTTATTACTACCAATCTGAATCTGGATAAAAATATAGAAGAAAATAAATTCCTCTTTGTTTAAGTATATTCGGAAAATAAGTTTTTTCATAATTGGCATTTCGTTCCAAATTTCAGGGTGAACTCTGAATAATTGGAATCAGATGTCGATTTGTAGATAGATGCTCAAATCTCATCAACTTGACAGGTATAGAGTGGGTATGCTGGGTAGGCGCAGTAAGCAGACTATAAATATTATTGCCATTTGTAAACTGCTTTTGGTAACAATTTCCCAGAGTGCATATACAAATTGTCACGCTATACAATAATATGATACATAGTCTTGGGAATTGTATTGTGGCTAAATTTAAATCATCGAGCCAAATCTGAATAATATTAAACATAACGTGAGACCCTTTTCATAAATGAGAGTCAGATACAAACAAGTTGTGGTAGTGATCAGTTGTGGAGGTGTTGTTTTTGCCGAAATGTTGAACTTTTGGCCAACATGTGAAGTGTTTAGTATGGCGATTACGCTAGCTCAAATGTTTCAGATTAAGCACTCTGACCTAAGATACATCCTACAATGGTCTGGCTCCAACAATGACCCCAACCTTTATCTGGGTGATGGTCCTCATATATTCTTAAAAGCAAATTGCTCGTTTGTCAACTGTTACGTTACTAGTGACAAAGGATATTTCTATGGCACCGACGATTTTGACGCCATTATTTTCGATGTTAAGGACCTTCAGCAGTTGGATACTATAGATTTTCCGCCAAAACGTTGTTGGAGACAAAAGTATATTCTGAGTGCCACAGAAGCAGCCGACATTCGACCTATTTGCCCCAAGCAATCGCTCAACAGTTATTTCAATTGGACATGGACGTATAAGTTGAACTCGGACTTACCAAGGCCTTATATAACAATATTTGAAAAAGAAGGAGAGCCTATCGGCCCAAATATATACATGCCGTGGGTCGAAAAACAAACTCCCACTACTTATTCCGTAATCCAACAGCTGGTAGAAAAAAAAAAAGCTGTAGCCTGGTTTGTGGATCAATGCCAGACGAAAAGTAATAGAGAAGCGATAGTACAACAATTATCTCGTGAACTGAAGCAGTATGCTTTATCTGTGGACATTTACGGGCATTGTGGAAGTAACCCGTGTTCTGAGAGGACTCCTGCATGTCTAGAGATGCTGAGAAAGCATTATTTTTTCTACCTGGCGTTTGAAAGTTCTTTGGCGCCCGATTTTGTAACTGGGAGCGTGGTCACCGCTTTTGACAACTACGTTGTACCAATTGTATATGGAGATTCAGACTACAACAGGTAAAGCAACTCGTCAATATACCAACTAAACATGCCGTTATCACATAGCGTAAGCAGACCAGTGGCCCAAGACAAGATGCATTGCAAAATCGTTATCAATAATGTATAGGCTTTTTTTTTTCGAAACACCTTTCAAAGACCGCATGCTGCAGAACTATAATTTCATCAAAAAGCATTTCTCGCTGCATAAGTTAATTGTTTTT
The DNA here is from genome assembly GCA_923062465.1 of Acleris sparsana. Lineage (NCBI taxonomy): Eukaryota > Metazoa > Arthropoda > Insecta > Lepidoptera > Tortricidae > Acleris > Acleris sparsana. The sequence goes on along the minus strand of OV281302.1, from coordinate 3,388,552 downwards.
GGTATTCATAAGTCTAACCTAACCTATCCTACGTAATTAATGTTTAAGATATCCTGAAATCATCATAGTTTCAGCAGGAAATATCTTTATCTTTATCTATATCTTTATGTTCGCGTCGAGCGCTTTTGGGAATTCCATACGATTTTCAAGTTAGCGCTAAGCATCTCGTCTTGGACCACACCGCAGCCCACGTATTCTGCCTTCTTTAGAAAGAAGACATGTGTAATACAACCACGTAAGTATAAGTGACCTTATTTCTTATGGTAGGGGGCTTAATTTGGTTTGACTATGAAATTGCTCATGCGTTCTTTTTATTTAGAAGGACAGTGCTAGGGTCCTAGTGAAAAAGGGAATAAGTCTTCTGAACTAGTCACAAATATGAATTTCGCGATATGCTATATTTACGATATGCTAAATATGCGGTATGTATTTACTTAGAGCACATTTTGCGTTATGCACATTTTGAAAATGTGTTTTTTTGCTTAATGTCTATTTAGCTTGTTTAAAGAAATTAATACTCTAGGCTTGTAATACGGGTATTAGATACTGTGAGTCCAGTCACGAACTTTAATTTTGGACCCACCTTAGGTCCAAACTCAATCTGACATTCTACAACAATAAGGTTGAGTTTCCTATATGTTACAAATGACCTGACATCTCTAGTGACATTGACGACTTCAAGCCTATTTTTCTTGAAATGGGTCACAATTTAACGTTTGTGATAGTACAAGGCAACGATGGACATACTTATATACGGAAATAAATGCTTATTTGCATATAACAATCTACGAGTATCTTATAAATGTGCTTGTTTACCAAAAACCATCCGATTATTTTAACAGGCGTGACAAAATGTTCGCAGTAGTGCCACATAAGCAATACAAAACTGTGCTAACCATCATGCAGATCTATCGGAAAAATGACTTTAATATGAAGTTTACCTATAGTTTTATAAAAATAACTGTCCTGATAATTTAAAATTACATACATAAGTAAGTACTTACATAAACTCACGCCTTCATATCCAGAGTGGGGTAGGCAGAGCTAATACAAAACCAACAACTCTAAAACTTTGTTGATAATTCTGTAGCCACATATTAAACAAATTGGCTATGATGTACACCAGTGTAAGTGACAGGTTGGAAACCCATCGCCTAACAGTACTACAGGCCTTTAAGCCTTTCTTTAGTTAAAATTGTTGCATAATAAAGTGTTTAAGACTAAATTGACTAAATGGCAATAGTCAAAAGAAATTGCAAAAGATGTAAACAAAACCAAACCAACCAATTCACGATGATTACTCGATAATCACGTACTTTTGATCAAGATTGAAAGATCAAGTGAGGTCTTGGTCTTGTCTTTGAGTCACCCTTGCCGCAATGCCTGAAGACCAAGGTATTCAATCAGTGCGTCCTGCCGGTCATGACATACGTGGAACTTGACAGTGAAACTAGCCCACCGACTACACGTCACCCAGCGAGCTATGGAAAGGTGTATGCTCGGAATCTCGCTAAGGGACAAAATCCGGAATGAGATGATCCGGCATAAAACTAGGGTCACTGACGTAGTTCACAAGTGTAGCAGACTGAAGTGGCAGTGGGCTGGTCACATCTGTCGCAGAACCGATGATCGGTGGAGTAGACGGGTTCTCGAGTTGAGACCACGGCTCGGCAAGCGTAGACTAGGACGCCCTCCAGCCAGATGGACCGACGACCTGAAAAAAGTGGCTGGTGGTGACTGGATGGCGAAAACGGGAGATCGAGCCTTGTGGCGAACCCTGGGGGAGGCTTACGTCCAGCAGTGGACTGCAATAGCCTGAAATGATGATGATGATGATGAAGTGAGGTCTTTGCATTAATTTATACACTACATCATTATTTTCATTTTAAGTTTAACATTATTTTTAATATAACACGTTAATTTAATATAACACGCTTGGTGAATATTTGAGGTTATGTCTCAAACAGTACTAATTTGTTTACATCGTTCACGAGTTCTGTTGACGGCGACTACACAACATTATTGTCAGTATGTTTTTTTTTTTTTTTACTTTCAACGAAACAAAACAATTGTCACCCCAAGCCTGGAAACCACTAGTTAATAAAAAACATCTACTTTATTACATGTTTTTACTACTCAATTATGCATATTTATTCTTTGTATTAAAGATAAAAAAAAAAGAAATTTATTCAGTAAGTAGGCCGCTCGGGCACTTTTACACGTCAAGATACTACCAGCGCTTCCCAAGAGGAAACCACTGCTGAGAAGAAACGCCGCAAGAAACTCAGCTTATTCATCATAAGATCTTTGTACCCAAGACTCAAAATCATATACCTATGCCCATCACACAAACATTTGCCTTGATCGGGAACCGAAAGTCCGCCAGCTTCGCAGGCAGGATCACTACCGACTAGGTTAACTGTGTATCAACTTTTTTTGTTACAGATTTTTACCACCCGGAAGTTATTTAGATGCAAAAGTCCTCGGTGCTCAGCGGCTGGCACGAGAAATAGTGCATTCAATATCTAACCAAAGCATGTATCAAAATTTCTTCCGGTGGAGAAGCCATTACGAAATCACACGGAATGACTTAACTACGGACGTATGTGGTCTCTGCGCTATAATGAACGAACCAGAATTGCTTTTGGAAGAAACTAAGTATACTAGTATAGAGAAATGGTTTAATGTTGACTCTAAAGAATGTAAATACGATAAGGTTTTATATTCTATTGAGAGTAACGAGTCGTATGAGGATAGCGGGGATGTGACTAAACCTACCTTCAAAGCTAATCCCACAGCCAACCCCCATCCTACGCGCATAGATAACCTAGAAACATCTCCGAAATATGATTTGAATTTGACTATGACAGAAGATGATTCTTCTGAATCTGAAGATAGGTAGGTAGATGGGTATTATCTTATTAATGTTTTAATATTTCAAATGCATTTCTATACAATCGCCACGGATATCCAAAAACAATACAATGAAATTTAAATGAGATTTTTGAAATTAATCTATGAACAACATGGACCTGTAAATTAAAATTTTACGTGTGTTGGTCAATATATAAAAATACTTGGCAATAAAATCCAATGAATAGGTTTGACAAAAAAAATATATTTTGAGTGTCGTGTGGTTGCCCGTGGCTGAGCTATACTTTATTCCATGTTCAGAAGACATAAATGCGTTGGAAAAAGTTCAAAACTGTTTTTTGCAGAAACAAACACGGACTCAAGCCAATTTTTATGTCTCCGGAAAAGCCAACGCGTGTCATAAACGTCGCGTCTCATCACTCGGCACACCGTAGGCGGGACTCGCGTCTTCGTGCGTGAGCGGGGCGGCAGCTAGCATCGAGATGTCGAACGACACTGACTCCGATGAAGAATTTTTATTGCCTTTAGCTCAGACGAAAACAAAGAATTTGGGTACATGATATCAATAGCGATTTGTTTACGGTAAGTGTATTCCAATTGAATTTAAAAAAAATGTAGTTGCTACAATACAGACGCCGATTTACATACATACGCATACATACATAAAGTCACGCCTTCACTCCCAGAGTGGGATGGGCAGAGCTACAGAATTCCCAACAACTCTAAAAACTTGTTGTTAGGATAGGTTAGGTTAGCCTACCGCTGTAACTACATTTACATTTAGACGCCAACTTTTGTTTTATAAATCGTACAAATTCGATATTTTCTTCGTTTCTAATCATCATGCGTTTGTGAAGAAATACAACCACTCGACGACGCACTGACGCGTCGCTGTCGCCGCGCCCCACTGTGACGCTAAACGTGGCGGCCATATTTAATACAACTTCCCGTGACAGCCCGAGTTGCACGCTGCGAAACCGGCGCGTAGCAGTTTCAACGCGTTGCACGCGTTACTTATTGATGTGTCGGATTCGATTGGCTTTATTGTTTTACAACTCACGAGAGCCCGCGTTCGAAGCGCGTCGCTCCTGACACACGTTTGGTCTGCCGGAGCCTTTATTCCGAGAAATCACACAATTCCCGTGGGAATGTTATCAACGGCTTGTCGAATATCTATACTACATTTACATACAAAATGACAAAAGATAGAGGCAGGTAGCCAAGTAAGCGGCATCAAACGATAATCTTCTTAGGACTCGTTCACAATGGTATTTGAAAAAAAATGAAGGAGACATCGGTCGGTTTCACTACCCAAGTCACAGGTAAACGATAAAAATTAAGTCAAGAGGGAAACAAACGCGTCCGCACCGTACAGATGTAAGCGCCGACTGATTACCTACCTGCTCCATTGTGAGTGCGGCTTTAGCGGATTCTCATTAGCGAGTAAGGTGCATCTGCACTTTTTCATTACTGGCCGTTAAAGTGGATTATATATGCCTAACGAACTTTTTGTGGTATCGTTTTATGTCGTGAGTGTCTGAGGTAATGCGTGGCGATGTATGGCAGTGGCATTTGATTTTGAAAATATTTTATAATTTTTATATTTTATTTTCTATAAGCTAGTTTTAGTGGTATTTTTACTGAATTGTACAGCGTCTTTGTGTTAACTGTAAGGCTGGAAAATATTGTTTGAAATAAATAAATAATGGCGTGTAGATATTTTTGACGCCTTGGGAACGAATTATATTTATAGGTATGCAGACGGAGTTAAGAACAAAAGCTTGTAATGCACTTCTGTTTTATGGTTAAGTTAAGTATGTCCAACCTTTTAAACTTATTATAATAATCGACTTTAAAATAATTCCACTAAATGAAACTTTGTCATACAAAAAGTTTCGTTGAAAAAAGGCCGGACACCATGTTTAAAGAGTGGTTTCGTATATTTTATTTCATGATTAAAAGCAAAATGTGTTGGAATAAGATTATTATTTTGGCAAATAGAGCGTTATTCGACGATGACATTGGTAAGTAGCTAATAAGTATAAGAATAAATCTTAAAATGTTGTAAATTTATAAATAAATTAAGTCATATATATGGTGGTATTTTTCTTTGACTTGGTTTGAACACGTCCTTTTCAGAGGCATATTTTATTGAGTAAATAATATTTCAGTAGTAAGAAGGTACTAAGGCGCGTTTCTTCACGTAGGTATCATTATCATCCTCATTCTTCATGTGCCCCTTCCTACTGATGGTTGACTGCCACGGATAGCACATGTTGTCCGCGACTTGTTTGTTACCTGGATCTCCCTTTCTATCTAGACTGTAACAATAGAGACACACTGAGCGAGAAGCGAGAAAACACAACTTGTGCTACCCGTCTCCTAGACATGATGCTTAACGCTATCGAAAACTGTAAAAGTGTATGGAGCAGACATAAGCGCTTGGCACAACCATCTAGCAGCTTACGTCAATCATATAGTTATTATAACTTTGTCTTTTAGGCACTGGTCCCACCGCCGGAGAGTGAGATATGAACTATCGACTTTTTTCTAGCCCAAGAAACGAACAAAAGATAATCGCTTCCGTGTAAATAAAAGAGAGAGATATATACTTATATTTCATCGCTCGCTGTTCACACTGCCGGCGAGGACACTCTCCCAACGCCCGGCGAGTAAGCTATAATTCCATAGAATTTTTAGTAGCCTCTCGCCGATTGTCAACTGTTTCTAGTACAGAAGTTTACTAGTTGCTCACCGAGCTCGCCGATATCTGGCGGTGGGACCGCTATTTACTAGTTGACCGCAGCGATTAAAGCTATCGACTATAAAACTAGCTCAGCGGTACTCGCTTTATATAGCCGAGCGTCAAACTATCATAACTTTACTCGCTTCTCGCCGCTCGCCCACTCTTTTGTAGTTTATAGTTCTACTAGCTTATAGTCTGTAGCCGGCGGTGGGACCAGTGCCAGCTCTATTTTGCCTATTTCGTTTCAATTACAATATCTCGCAATTGCTTATTTTTTTCTTGCTTTTTACCATTTTGAAGTAATTTTCATTATTCTGGGAACACATTTCATTTTTTTACATTCATAGCTCCATTGTTGCTCCGCCAGTTGTGCATCATAGGTTGGAGTGAGTGGCAGTATTTTTTTAGTGTCTCGCAATTTTTGAATTTCGATCTACAAAAAAGGTGTTTTTTGAGAAGTGGTTACGTCACAGGGTAAGTAAAGACTGTCAACTGAAAGATATTTTCCGTAACTTTAATATTTTCAAGAAAAGGACACGATATTATCATAATAACGTACGCTCAGGAGCAAAAATAACGGGTCAGAGTGCGTTTTTCATACTAAAGAGGCCATTTCGAAGCCTTGGTTCCTCGCCAGGGAATGTTTTAAGTGAAATCTGACGATGAATACCTCGAGCATCGATACAGGACTTCCAGAGTGCCTAGAATACCCAACTGAATAAATCCGCGGTTAACGCCGGAATTGAGCATGTTCAGAAAAACATCTAAAATGGCAATAAAATGTAAGGATATCCAAGTGCTGACCCAAACTCTCCTGCTGTGGTGTTAACTGATTGTGCGATCAGTTAGGTATCTTAAGAACTTTTGACCTCCTCTATTGAACCTCGCAGTATCCACCATTAAGCCTCACTCAAAACAACCCCTGGCGAGGAACCAAGGCTTCGAAATAGTCTCGTTTGTATGAAAAACGCACTCTTACCCGGTATTTTTGCTCCTGAGTGTAGTAGGCTATATTGGGCAGTGTTTTGGAACCTTAAGTGACACAATTTTGCCTGGGCTGTCACTAGCTGGATTTTATTAATGTACAGAAAAATGAGGGACAATAGTAGTTTTGTCACTGAATTCCTTAAAACATTACATTTTCGAATAGGTTTTTGCCACGCACTTGCCACTATTTTATAGGAATTGATTGTTAAAGTTAACGATATTTTTGTATCTAAACATTGTGGAATCTGTTACAACTTTGCCTATTCGCTGTGAAAAGGGACAAGCACAATGTCTCATGTATACGAGTAAATATTATAACAAACAGCAACACGTTCTTTATTGAGATACACGTCTAGGCAAAGTTACGTCTTAGGCCTACAAGTTTGCCTGCCATTTTGATTGCTTGTAATTCGAAAATACTGCATGATTATAATGAATTTTGAGTTCAATCTGGCGAGACATAGCGCTGTTTCCCGACTAATACTCATTTAAACCCCATAAGACAAATAGGTTCCCGGATATGAGAAAAAAACGTAATAACCCAAGCAAAGTTGCAGCATTTTACGGTACCTACAAGCATTTTAAACTGCTAATTAGACAGTGATTAGAGAGAGAGATGCATGTAAAATTCTATTTTTCTAGAAAGAGATAGGGAGAAATCTTTGTTAACTTACATCTCAGTTATTTACAAAGTTTAAAAAAAAACTCAACTGTTTGTTACATACAGTTGAGCTTTTATTGAAGCTGTGAAGAAGACATGAATATTCCCTATTGGCAATGTATAGGGCTTTTGAACCCTCTTACCATCAGCGAGCCTGGTATGGCTGCGTCTAAATCGACATATCAAATGTGTATAAAGCATCCGTCACTCTCGTACTTATTTACGTGTCAGAAGGTGACGGAAGCCTTATTCACACTTTGTCATGCAATACGCCATCCTGTTTATACCTACCTACCCAATAGTTATGAATTATGATGGGAAAAAATAGTCAACCTAACGTTTGGATATATATAGGCTTCATTCTTTCGATTGGTATGTAATTAGTTTGATTTTTTATTTTTTGGGTCAATATTAACATACAAGACCCATACATACATATATTGCAAGTTATGTAAAGGCTTGTAGAAATAAAGTGAATCGTTCCACCTAATACAAACGCACGCAAACTACATACAGCGCCGACTGTTATTTAATAGCAATCCCAATGACAAAAGTAAAAACAGGAGCTACGGTGCTCGAACAGATCAACGGACAGACTGACGAATGACAAACACACTCACGTTTTGACATATTATTGAGCTTCTGTACCCTTACCATCAGTTAAAATTAACGTACCTACTCGCTAGCGAGTCGAATGCTCTGTCTCTCGCAGACTTCGCAGCATTCTCATAGAATGGGAGGGACAGAGAACTCGACTCGCTAGCGCATTAAGACGCTAATGGAGGGAAACCTTCCAGTGTCACTGAAGCGCAAACTTGTCGACATTTTGTATTCTGCCCGACCTAACCTACGATGCCCAGGTCCAGTCACTCACCGAAGCCCAAAAGTCCCATCTTAAGATTACGCATACTAGGTGTTTGTATAAATGAAGCTGATAGAATCAAAAATACTGATCTGCGCTCCTAGACCGGTATCACGGATATTGGTGTCAAGGCCGCGAAACTCAAGAGGCATGGGCTGGACATGTTTCTCGTATGCATCCCGAATGGTGGGCCAGTTTTGTCACCTTATGGATCCGACAGGACGGCCTCCGTAGCAGAAGCAGACCAAAGAGGAGGTAGCGGGATGATTTGGACGTGTTTCTAGGCGACTGGCAGGAGCATGCAATCAGTAATGACTCGCGCACGTAGGGTTCCGTACCACTATACATCTAAATAAATGTTTTTCTTTATTATATTGGAGTTGATTGAATGAAAGGTAAAATGCGGTTTACGATTTATAACGTATTAAAAAAAACTAATTATTAGATCTCGTTCAAACCAATTTTCGGTGGAAGTTTGCATAGTAATGTATATATATATATATACGATATATTATTTTTACATTTATCATTCCCTTATTTTAGAACTTACGGGGGGGGGGGACACACATTTTTCCACTTTGGAAGCGTCTCTCGCGCAAACTATTCAGTTTAGAAAATATATATATATTAGAAACCTCAATATCATTTTTGAAGACCTATCCATAGATACCCCACAAAAATGGGTTTGATGAAAAAAAAATTGAGTTTCAGTTTTAAGTATGAGGAACCCCAAAAATTTATTGTTTTTTTTCTATTTTTGTATGAAAATCTTAATGCGGTTCACCGAATACTACTTACAAAGTTTCCATAGTATAGCTCGTATAGTTACGGAATAAAGTGGCTGTGACATACGGACGCACAGACGGACGGACAGACATGACGAATCTATAAGGGTTCCGTTTTTTGCCATTTGGCTACGGAACCCTAAAAAACGTATATAATTTTGCTATCACATTTAAGTCCTTAACTACAAACTAGAGGGCGCTGATATCAATCGCCACGTGTTTACTCAATAACGTTACTTATTCGATAGAAGTTAAGGTTCGTCATGGTTAGATAACTACTTAGCGGGTGGTAGGACCTTGTGTCAGTCCGGATCGCTACCACCATCTTATCCATTAACCTACCGCCAAACAGCAGTGTTCGCATTGTTGTGTTCCGGTTTGGGGATAAGACAGCCGGTGTAATGACTAGCATAGAGGCATTCCATCTTAGTTCTCAGGGTTGGCAACGTATTTGCAGTGTTAGGCTTGCAGTCTTGTGAATGCGATTGGGTCACAGTTTCCACTTACCATCAGGTGGCCTGTGTGCTCGTTTGCCTTCTCTATGTCATAAAAAAAGAACTATGTGATAAATCGTAGACTAACCATAATCAAATTATAATGGATATTTTATAGTTCTCCCGGAATAAATTTTAATAGTGGTGTTATTTATGTGAATCTTTTTTTCGCAAATTGTAAATCTACTAAATAAGCAAAAATATCCTCCACACGGTGCTAGAAAAAAATCTCCATTCATAAAAGAAGATGAACGATTAATTTTTTTTCGTGAAATTTATCTACCACCCCTACTAAACCACTTTATTTAAAAAAAAACTCATCCGTACCGAATTTAAGTACAATATATTCGAATCGAACTACTCGAAATCCTACATCTCTAGCTAGCCGGGCCAATGCAGGACACCGATACTGCATTCAAAAAATGTATGACTCACCCGGGAATCGCACCAGCTAAAGTGCAAAAAATAAACACTCGCTACTTAATTCTACTAATTGAGAGGATTTTTGTTCAGGATAAAATCTCTCTAATAAACATTTGGTGTTAGAATTAAAAAAGATCTTGAAATGTAACATTAATTAAATATAGTGTTTATTTTTAGAATTTGTACAGTTCGTTTCCCGTATGAGACAAGCGAATGTTAGAAAATCATTGAATGCAGTTTTGTTTCTTTTTTTTAATAAAAGAATGTTTCCTTTAAGTAACATGATCTAACTTAAGGATTTTAGGTAGTTACAGGACCCATAATTTTTTTATACATTATGTTGGTTTTTGCTAAGTATCCATATTAAAAGACTAGAGCATAGTTTGGCACTAGATCAACTTTGCTATTTTTTTTTGATATTTAAGACCTTTGGTGACCTCATATGATACAAGAGCAATATAATGATGACCGCTGTCATGCTGGAGTAGTCAAAATTCCGGTCCATTGTCGTTTAATCTATTAAATTAAGTCATTTGAACGTTACTCCGAGCAAGTACGTACGTATTGTATGAGCAAGTAGCTAATTCACTAAATTGGATGATTATACCTTCGTTTGAGTCAGCTGGTTAAGGAATAGAAGTAAAATGATATTTTAGTTACGGTTGCCGATGAAAATACTTGGGAAGGGCGATAGCTATAAGATAACACATTTTTTTCCATCGATTGCAAATCATATGAACTGTTATGTTATGTAAGTTTTCGCAAAGACTTGCATAGCTAAGATGTAAACGTTGTTAACGTTTCTGTTTTCTGTCGACGTAAAATGTATGGAGTTGACATAAGCGGTTGACACGATCTGTGATTAGCTTACGTCAAAAATCGCTAACTTAGCGTTAGGTTCGGTGATACTTTAAAAAAAACTCGTATCTCATATTTCAAGATGTATGAGTTTGAACTTAATTCTCTTCACGTTTAAGTTTAAAATTTTACGTCACGAAATATGAGATACGACGTTTTTTCCAAAGCAATGACAGTATGTATCTCTCGTCACCCACCATTTATAATCTATTACAAGTGCCCCAAGTTTTCCGTTTTAAAGTTAAGTAGTATTTTTATAGCTGTTTAAACATTATGATCGCATATTTCAGGACACGGTTAGTATATAAATCTGTACTAGTTATCAAAATTACTTATAGTGAGAAATTACATAAGTTCCCGCGGGAATAAACAAATCGACTTGTAAACGATAGTGGGTATAGTATGGCTGCGTCTATATCGCGTGCCAAATGTGGATAAAGCATCCGTCACTCTCGTACTTATTTACGTGTCAGAAGGTGACGGATGCCTTATCCAAACTTTGTCACGCGATACGCAGCGACGTTAGGGCCCCGGTCAGCTTCTACACCTTTATCAAGCACAAGTCAGATCATGCATGGAATACTGACAAAAATTGAAGTTCGAAGTTACGTTAGCTGTATCCCTTTCTCTCGATCTAGTCTCGAGTGATAGAGATGGAGCTAATGTTACTTCGAACTTCGATTTTCAAAGTAGGGTCTCTGGTCTCAGCTCTCAGATGGTTCAGGTGCCAGTTGGCTGCTTTGGGCTCATCGTAACGCTGAGCTCGTAGACTCATTGGTGATGGGTTAGTGGAGGAAAAACTTCAGACCCTCGATCACCGACGTAGAGTAGCGTTTCCTTTCTGCCTTTAATAGATTCACTTTGGAGAATACGCGCAGGATTTATATAACCTAATTCTACCATCGTCTTTTCATTGTCTTATTTTATATATTTGTTTGCATTAAGCGTTTCGCTGTTTTTTTATTGCGAACTACTAAAGAGTGGAATTGGCTTCGTTCGTCTGTATTTCCAAATTTGGGCGTCTTTATCTAGATTAACTATTTGCTACTTGTTATGTTTTACATCCAAAATATAATGAAATGAAACCCGAAACTCGAAATACCCAAAAATGTTAAATCTGACCACATTTTTGACTCAACTTCTAAGTACACGCTAACCGTCCATCCGTCAGTCAATCCGTCCGTCTGTTCGTCCATCCGTCCTAAATATAAAGTTCTTATCTTTGAACGAGATAAGAGGGGGGAGCTAAAAACAAGTACCGAAATTCAAGCATAAAAATTTTAAATGACCTTTTTCAATATAAACTTCAATATATCTTTATTTAACCACTGGGTTTTAACCGGCGCTTATTGGAATTGATATTTTGATAAGCAATGTCGGCCTGAGATAAAATTTACTGTTTTTATCGCATTTAATATAACAATTGAAATTCCGTCTATAAACTTATCTGTATAGGTACATTTCAATATTAACTCGAGGGCCAAGAATAATTTAAACAAATACGTTTCACTGATAACAAAACCACACGAACAGATATCCATCTCGCTCACTGACCCGCGTAGATAACCCAAGAAGGTTTTCTGTCTCTGTTATACAGAGCATTGATGTGACATCTAAAGTTGATAGGGTGTTGTTTATTTTTAAACGCATCACAACCGTTTCGAGTTTTGCCATGGGAGCGCGTTGCTAATGTTTTAATTTTTAAAGTACATTTCTCGACGTAATGAAGACCGTGTATCCAAAAACTGAATTGCGCATGTGCGAAGCAAACGTCAAAATGCAGTGTCAACGTGTTAGCTAGCGTACTACGTAGTGTTTTGCCAATTTTTCGCGTAAAAAGACTGATTTTTGTGCTCAAAATGAATAAAGAACGACAAATTTTTGACTTAGACTCAATTTTAAAGCAGCTCGGGCCTTTCGGCAAGTATAATATAGTGAATTATGCGTTCTTGTTGTTCCCTATTTATTTGGCGGGAATGTTTGGCTCCGTTTACGTGTTCGAGGCAACTGATATTGCTTACAGGTAAATATAATTACTATAAATTACTAGCAAATAAATAGACGGCGTGTCATTGCCGTGTTTGACCAACATACTGATTTATTTAAGAAATAATAGGAACATCGCGCTAAGCATACATAAAGACGATAATTTTCTATCATTTTTTACCCCCGTTTTATAAAAAACATATGTTTAATTCATAAGATTCTGCATCAATTCGTATTTCAATAGAAAAAATGAAAAACTTGCAATTTTTTTCGTTATATTTTGTGAATCACGCCATGCGGGGTCTATACAGCGCATGCGTTAACTTAGGGGTGCCACCCTTCTGGTTTACAAACTTAGATTTGCGGATGTGCCGTCCTATATTGATATTACGATAGAGGTTAATTTTGTATGTGACAACAGTTAGGTCGTCTGCAGATGTAGTTTGGTGATTTTACCCTTGGCCTTATTCCATTTTGTCGCTCGTACAATTGCATTGCAATTGAATATGACGAAAAAAATACAAGTACTTAGTTTGTAATTAGATTTTTTATTATTTTGTTAGAGAAACGAGTCAATGAATTCATTTGGTATTATTTTACCGGAAAACGTTTGAACTTAATACACCTCTTTTTGGTCTGCGAATAAACTAACTGGTACTTAAATAAAAAAAGAGTATTAAATAATTATTAAAATGAAAATTATGAATAACTTGTTTTTTTTTTTTTGATAGAGTTTTTTTTTATTATCTTTAACACTGTCTAGGTACCTATCGCTTTTTTTTACCGTTTTTATATTTAATAATCCCTTCGAGCACGTAGCTGAATTTATTATTATCGGTCGAAAGAAGCGCATTTTTAAGAAGGTATTTTTGTAGTTTATACTCTCTATTCCTTCCTTATTCTACTAGCCGCGTGACTGCGCTGTTTCCTCAATAATTATTTCCTTTTTAGTAAACTAATTAAGCTTCCATTTAAGTGTCCTCAACACAACTATAATAAGTACTGTTACTACTTCTTAACACATTCAGAGTCGTCGACACGCTGGGCTTGTTTAAATTTGTATTCAAACCACGCTGCAGTATTTGCACTGGTGTGTTTTGGGGGGGAATAATTAGAACAGAGGCATTCCATCTTAGTCCTCAATCAATGGATTAATTTTTAAGGCAATCAGTGGATTAATTTTTGAGAGGCAAGAACTCGAAATTGCCATTAAATAATTTAATTGTAACGATAAAATTATAAATCTTTTAAATTCGCGGTTGGTTGTGGGTGACGTCTCTTCGAATGCCATGCATTTGCTATTGTAAAAATTGTATGAAATAAAAAATAAATTAGTCGTTGGTACCTACTAATTTTTACTACACATGAAATAGGTTTTAAATATATATTAGGTACTCTGTAGGTGGGGCTAGCGTTAGCTAGCGTTAGCTAGCGTTTGGTGATCACCTGTCAACAAAAATGTATGGAAATGACGAAAGTCACGTGATATATCAATCGTTACAACTGACATTCTGTAATGTGATCACTGTCACTCGCGCTAATCGAATAGTGATAGTTTTGACGTATTGTCCGTCGTTACGCGGTACTATTTTGACAGGTTGAATTCAACACGAGCACTGTCACGATATAAACAGCGGTATCTAAGGGCAACTTGGCTAGCTGTTTAATTTTTTTCACAAATGCTAGCGTTTGTATTCAATGGTTAGCCTGTTGTCAAAACTGGCGTTTGGCTAACGTTTTGTTGTTTGACAACTCTGATCATTATTTTGTGCATTTCGAAATTCAAGTATTTAGCTGTTCGTTGTGATAATGATAAACCACGTGACCAACTTGTCATCCCATACATTTCAAGTAAATCGAATGGAAAAACGCTAACATTGTTTGCATCCTGACTAGGGCTAGGTTAACAATAAAGTTCCTAGTAAAATTAAGTACAGTTAGCAGTCAATGTGTACAGCTACAATAGAGTTTCTTCAACAATTTCCCTATGGCGACCTTTGAACGTAATTTACAATATTTTCCTGTTCGATAACGTTCGGAAGGTTCCGAGCTCACTAAACTAACGATAGCATCGTGATATATTAATGTCAACTATCTCACTTTAACTTCGGATTGTATTTCTAAACTTAGCCTGTGTTTCACTTTAAGTATTTACAAAAATAATTGGGATTGTTCATATTTTTACAACTACTCTAATTCGAAAACCATATCGAGGAATAGTGTTTTAAAGCCGTTCTGCATGATTAAGCTTTAGAAATACTTATCTATTTTGGATATTTTGACAAAAGTATATTTAACCTTTGTTTGACTTTGGTTTTTGGCTTGAAGACCTCCTCCGTGTATCTTACGGGGTATGCGAAAACCGCTTGAAATGGCATGTTTTAATAGACTATTACAATCACTTTGTATCATTAGATATCATGTAATTGTTGTAATTTATTAGAAAATGTTATGCCAAGTTTAAAAAAATCATTTCATCCATAAAATATCTGCTAAATAAATAAAGATGTTAAAACAAAACTATCGGTTCAAATACAAAATTAATGAAATAGGTCTCTTAAAATTACCAATTATCTCAAATAAGAATGTAAAAACTGTGTTTTATTGTTTTCGGTCAATCCCAATTAGAAAACTAGGACTAGATTTTCGTAAATGACCAAATATAATTTTGTAAATAGGGTTGACATATACCGACAATTTATCGCATCTGCCGCGTATGTCAACTCCATACATTTTGTCAGTTTCGAAAATAAACATCGACAACTTTTGTGAATCTTCAAAAAAATGTACTATGAAACAGTTTAAATAAAATAAAAATATGTTGTACGTTCGGAAATCCAATACGAGAATACATTAAAGTTTCATAAACTTCTCCTTATCCTATACCATATTAATCCATTCAAGCTATAAACATCATAGTATAAATAACATTTACATTAATCATTTCATCGGCATCTCAACATCAGGTGAATTAGGTGTCTAAGTGGTTCACTATTGTTCAGTTCAACCCTATATAAAAAATAAATATATTTGGCTGTGACTGTGTTTTTAAAATATACTGGTAATACGACTTGGGGGCCTTTCAAAAACGAGCCTACTCTTTTCTCAATTGCCGACAGCGCACCAGCGATTCCTCTGGTGTTGCGGTTGTTTATGGGTCGCGATGATCACTTACCACCAGGTGACTCGCTAGCTTGTCTGCCTCCTTTTTGACATAAGAAATAAAGGGGTGAATATCTATTTCGAAATTATTTGTCAATGAGCAACAAGTCGTGTATCAGACACCATAAT
Organism: Acleris sparsana; assembly: GCA_923062465.1. Lineage (NCBI taxonomy): Eukaryota > Metazoa > Arthropoda > Insecta > Lepidoptera > Tortricidae > Acleris > Acleris sparsana. The sequence continues at coordinate 3,372,585 of OV281302.1, read as the reverse complement.
TGGCTTAGCCTGATCAGACTGCGCAACTAACTTGTACAGGTTACGGGTGCGGCGTGCTAGGCTTGATTCTAAAATATGCGGGACGCAAAAAAAAGGCGGCCATTGGACAACTTTAAGACCATCGACGTAATGATTTTTATTTCATGTTCAGAAAATAGATGTTTTGTTTCTTTTATAGAATACAAAGATTAAAAAAATATTTTGTCATTCTTTAATGCTAGTGTTCCACAAGGCACTGTTCTATGCCCTTTACATAAATTAGTTATAATTTACTCTTTGCATAATGCATAAAATTGCAATTAGTGTACTGAATGCTTACTATGCGACAGTGCGTTATTGTCGTATCTCCACTAATAACTAATTACTAATAATGCAAAATGTTTAGAGGAGCCACTACGTAAAATTTAATTGGTAATTAGCTTAAACATTCAAATGTGTCACAACGTCAAGGTCGTACAATGTCAAGGTCTCACAACGTCAATGTCTTATAACGTCAAGATCGTACAACGTTAAGGTCTTACAACTTCAAGCTTACTACTCTGATATTGTACGATCTAGGCATCTTGACATTTCAAGACTTTGACTTTAAAAGTTGATGGTGTTCGACCTAGTCATTCTCAGACTTTGACATATTACTAGTATGACATTCTATGATCTAGCCAGCTTGACATTTCAAGACTAACTTTAAGCGGAATTCTCTTTCCAAATAAACAGCCGACGCGCAACACGTCTTGGATCAAAGCCACTCCCGGCGTAGTTTGCATTAATTTGCATCCGAGTAGACTGCTCACTTGCAGTACAGGTTCTGTGCCGCGATAGACATGATTCTGTAGCATTCCTGTTACAGAATTATGTCTACTGATCCAGCGATCCTGGCACATATTATATTGTACAGGATATGCGATTTTATTTTGTTTTAAATAAGGTTGAAATTATGTATTGAGCATTATATAGACGAGCGTACTATTCTTTCGAGTCCCTTACACCCTGTGCGTACATTGTTAATAACAAAAACAGTGACTTAATATTTTTAAATTGTGTTGTAGCTATGTTAAATTATTAAAAATGTTTTATTAAAATCTAAATTGTAAAAGTACAATAGGACGTGAAATTTTTATTTAACCATTAAATAAATCAATCATTAGATACAGGGTGTAAAGGACTACAGAATTGGTAAGGAAACTGAAGATCCTAACTATTGCACTGAACATGATTCAGTAGACTTATTTCCAAAAACAAAGATGATTTTTAAACTTTTTAAGACGATTTAAAGCGACGTTTAAGTAGCATAAATGTCAAAAAATCTTAATACAAATTTAACTCCCGGGATAACGTTTCTCACAAATCAAATCCAGTCAAATTTCAACGATTTTCGAATTTGTTGTGTTCCAAGAAATATTTTCTTATAAAAGAAACCAAGGGCAGACTTTTTCATAATTATTATGTAAATGTTGTATCGTGTCTAAGAGCCACGATTATAGCATAATTGGTCATGTAAGAAATCCTCGTTTTTTTTTATGTGCTCGTCTTGTACCGACAAGTTTAAATATATACATAAATATAAACATAAAAAATTTTTTCTTCAAAACATTTCTATGACTTGTCATAATCATAACTTTGTCAGGATCAGTGGATATTTAAAAAAAAATATCTGATATTGGCTAGTTTTAAAACGCACTTATTTATTTATATATTTTTAAAAAAAGACGCCAATATATCAAAACAGGTAGGTTTTAAAGCTTCCTTTCAGGAGCCTAAGTATTATTTGTCTCTCACACGGATTACTTTTGTATTGTTGTTACACCCAATCGCTATTTCAAAAGCAATGAGGTTTAAGACCAAGCAGAATACAGCCCAAGTAGACTTGTTGAAGATCAACCTTACCTTACCTTAATTAATCAGAAAATATGCTATTTTTACGGAGTGTCTACGTGTTTGAGGTTTTTACGACGGCTTTAATCGCTTTAAGGTACGGCGCTTGATAAAATGTACTGGAACCAATCAGTTTAACTGCAGACAAGTGTGTCCATTGCTAAGAATTAGTATTTCACAGGGGGAAAATAAATCTTGATTGCCAGAGCCCGGATTTTTCATGGCAAAACAAAACACTATCGTAATCTGGCTAGTGATAGCAACATCATTTTAGCGATATCGAGTATTATTTATAAAAGTTATTTATTCAATTTCCTTTCGGCTTTGCCATACTCAGGCAACAAAGAGAAAGGTATAAATTTGCTCCCTTGACGTCAAGTTAAGTTTAACGTACATTTAGTATACATAAATGGCTTTATAGTGATAAACGAAACTGTTTGCTCCCAGAGAATGTTGAAAAACGAATGATTATCTACTCCTATCACCATTACACGAATAAAACGCCATGTGCTGCTGTGTGTACTAATGTGGATTACGACGAAAAAATTTACAATGTTTTTATATAAGTATTAAGTAACTTTGCATACAAACTATGTTATGTTTTTTATGTTGTATAGGTATGTTATTTTATTTGGTCTCGTTTTTTATTCTATTACACAATTATCGATATCGATATAACGATGTTTCTATCACTAGCCAGATAACGACAGTGTTTTGTTTTGCCATGAAAAATCCGGGCTCTGTTGATTACTTAAGAAATGTTTGGTGTAACGCATAACTGCATTGCAACACAAATAAAATGAATGTACAATGGACTCTTTATTGAACAGCATGAAAATTAAAACAGTAAATAATTATTTACCACTAAATATAATGATTATATTGAGATATTAAATATGCGTTGCCGTTTTAGCGCCTGCGAACGTTAAATTCTAGCATGAAGTTTGTATGTGAACGAATTTAGCTTCTCAGCAGTGCAGATAAGTGACAGGTTGACGTTTTCAGGCTAAGCTAGGTTATGCGAGCGAAACACGCTGTACATACCTTGAATACAGGCTGCTTAAATAATTTGCGAGAAGATTGCGATTAAAATGTTTTGTGTTAATTAAAACTAGATGGGACGCTATTCTACTAGGTAAAACCATATTGCTTTTGACGTGTTATCTAACTGTCAAAATCAGCAGGGCTTCTTTCGATAACGTCGAACGTATAAGGCTGCCTAATTGAGAATTCACGCGCTAAAATGTCTTTTGTACACTCTAACGGGACTATTTAAACTCGCCGCTGAGCCGCTTTCACTCGTTGACTGGTTTGACCGACCGAATGCCGTTTTGAAGAGAATAACACCCCTGAATAAGAGCCATATTAAAAGCACCTGAAACTGACGTACGTGCATGAAGAGGTTCATGAATATATTTTTTTATGGCATAGAGCAGGCAAACGAGCACACAGGCCACCTGATGGTAAGCGGAAACTGTGACCCATAGACATTCGCATTCACAAGACTGTAAGACTAAGACTGCAAATGCGTTGCCAACCCTGAGGACTAAGATGGAATGCCTCTATGCTAGTCTTTAAACCAGAACTCAACAACAATGTAAAGGAAGCAAAAGTTGTATGTTTGGACCTGGCGTTCCATAGTCTCTGCCTACCGCTTTAGAGCTAAACAATCATAAACTTGGGTGGTTTAAAAGCTAAGAATCACACCAGTCAACACTAGCTTTCTAATTAAAAATACATTTGGGTACAATCTCATCCAAATTGATCTAAACCCAAACTAAGCATTAGGCTTGTACGGTCACGGAGGTTAATTTGCTACCCATTTCAAAGAAAATCTGCTTGAAGATGTCACTGTCATTAGAGATGCCAAGTCATTTGTGATTGATAGGGAACTCAGCCTTATTGCTGTAGAATGTCAGATTGAATTTGGAACTAAGGTGGGTCACTTTAATTCTTTGACTGCACCATGGGTGCTAGACAACGATGTAAATACTTATAGAGAGAAATGAATAATTACATACATTTAGAACATCGAAGACGCGGAAACAATCACATGATCATACAAATATTTAGCCATACCTTGACTCGATCCCGGGACCGATAGCTTCGCAGGCAAGGTCACCAGCAACTGAGCTAACGCGTCGTCTATGAGCTACGTAACTACAATGCCACAGACAAATCGTAAATACACAAATAAACCCATAAAACTTATAACTTCGACTTAATTTAATTTAGACGAGACGAGAGCGACATATCGTGATATTTCGAGATCTGTGAGATTGAACTTCGTATTTGAATCGAACGTCACGAAATACGAGATACGAGGTTGTTCAAAGCAATGAAGATAATATTTTTCTTGACTCAGGATAGTCGTTTAAGTTTTTATTTGATCACATTGGAGAATAAACTTAAGAAAATTCTTAAGCAAATTGACTTTTGAGAGTAGTAAATGCCTTTGAACTGAGACGTTTACTTTAATATAATTATTTATGCAGATCCAAGATGAATCCAAAATAAAGTCGCATTTTAAAATAAATTGCATCAGTTATGGAGAAAACTTACAATGCACGAAATAATCATATTGACAAAGCTTTTTAAAATTTCGAATAAAGTTGGTTTTTTAGATGGATTAAGTTTTAAGAAAATCCTACGATTTCTTATGAAGATATGAGTTTCTGAAAGACTTTTTTAATGTAGATTTAATGCACTTTGGTGACTAAAAAATCCACAGGGATTGTAAGAATATTTTTGAAGTTAAATAATTTATCTTGACAACGCGTTTTAGTCAATTTGGTAGTGAGGGCAGGAGTGAGGGTCACTGACGAAGCTAGCGGTCCTGGGTTCGAATCCCAATGGGTATGGTCAAATATTTGTGTGATGTGTGCAAGTATTTGTTCCTGAGGCTTGGATGTTTTCTATGTATTTAAGTATATATTTATATATGACAACTACAAGCAAGTACCTATGTATTGTTTGATTTGTCTCCCGAATTTTTAATTTCCTAATTCTAGAGTAATTAGCTCTGAAACAGGCTCGTTTATAAATGTTTTCTGAATAAAATTGTTATATGATTGTATGTTAATCAGTTTCGGTAGAAGGAAAACTTAATAAAAATGGACAGCAAAATTAATCCCAAATAATAATGAAGCTGCATAATTTAATTGCGTTCAATTTATTAAAGTGAAATGACAGATAATTCTATTACGTAGGATTATATAAATAAACATTCGAAATGTTTGATAACAGTACTAATAATAACATAGAGTGCTATGATGAAATGATAGCTTATAAATCTTGTATTTAATTAGTTATCTATATTTCTATGTACGTAGCTATGTATATCGTTGTCTAGTACCCATAGTACAAGCCTAGAGCTTTATTCGGGACTAGATCATTTTTTGTAAAATTTTCACGTTATTTATTTATTATAATAAGGTACCTATCGTGTAACTCTAGGAAAAGGTAAAGTGGATAAGTAACACATAATCAGACACATTTTTATTTCCTGTCTATGGAAAGGTAGAAGCGTTAGCGGATTCGGACGGTGTATTTTTTTCTGGATTTAATAGGTAGTTTCGACTAAGACAATGGAGATTTTTTCAACTTCGCGGATGAAATATAGAGCAAAAGTGAGTTTATGATTATGCAAATAAAGTAAGACAAAAAAAGGTATATACAAAATTATTTAAACTAAGTAAACAATTATTAACAAAACATATGCATAATTTAACGCATTCCTGCTACAAGTCAACCAGGAAAACGAATATCAGTTCAAACTAGTTTCCTCATTTCAACGGATATTTGGCTGTTTTTTTACTTATCCTTTGTTGCACAAAAGATTACGCTTAATGTACAAAAGGCCTTCAAAAATTAATTACCAGTTAACCTAAGAGTGCTATTTACTGAGTTTTTTAATGCAGTGTTAGACCAAATTCTACTCTGCCTACGCAATTCTCGGAATGAAGGCTTGAAGGTACGTTTGTTTTTGACCGGTATGTGTGTATGCATGGTTCTTTGTTTGTTTATATGAGCTACGTATTCGACAAGCTAGGAGTCGTTAGATTCGTCTTAGCGTCGCGAGTGTCACTGGGTTATTTTTTAAATATAGAATTGACGAAATAACACATATTATACGCGATGGAAAAATCGAATTCTAAATGGACGGCAACTACCATAAATATTCGCAATAGCATTTTTTTTATTTTATTTTATGGTATAGTCAAGGCAAACGAGCACACAGGCCACCTGATGGTAAGTGGAAAATGTGACCCACAGACATTCGCATTCACAAGACTGCAAGCCTAAGACTGCAAATGCATTGCCAACCCTGAGGACTAAGATGGAATGCCTCTATTCTAGTCATTACACCGACTGTCTTATCCCCAAACCGGAACACAACAATGCGAACATTGCTGTTTGGCGGTAGGTTAATGGATAAGATGGTGGTACCCGCAAAAACCCGTAATATTGAAAATTGAAAATGCGACGCAAAAGAGAATACCTTTTATTTTAAAAACAATAGATACTCATTAACATCGTAAGCTAGTTCCTCTGGTTGCCACCTGAGCGCTGCCTGTTCTTAATAACCACGACACACTCGTTAAGAATTCTTTTTTATTTTTTTATTTTGTTTTGTTTGTACTTGTAAATGTTGTAATGTCTGTATCACCTTCCGTGTTTTCACCGAGCGGTCCCAACGGAAGACCAGCGTTGGCTTTACAGCCAGCACATGCTGAGTTGGGACCATTTCGCAACAATTTCTCTGTGTCTTGTTCTTTTTGTATCTATGTACCTAATGTAATTTTTTGTATTGTTGTGAATAAATTTCTCTTTATCTCTTTAATTTTGAAACAAAATCCTCTTTCTTTACCTGTAATCGAACTGGTCTAATATGAAAAAATATATATACCCATAAATGGTAGCAGTATTGAATTAATTCTAAAATAAAAGTAAGTCTCGTTTGCGTAGAATTTTGAATTTCCAATATTTAAGGTAGTCCATGTGGTGTTCGTTTTTTCACCCTATATATCATGATAACTAATACTATAATAATGATGACAGTATCCAAACAGCAATTGGGATTGCTTGCTTGCTTTTTGCTATTTGAGATTTAAGTTATAACTTCTACTGCGCCTTCTTCACCTTCCTACTCGCCGTCAAAACAAGAGAGGTCATATTTGAATTAATTTAGTTAACAAATCGCTGTTAACTTGCCGAGTGACACCTTGATTGCCATCACTTGCACTCGGTCTAACCCATGACCATCAATCATGGCCGCCATCAGGGGAGTGATATTAATTGTATTACGTTACGATGATTAATTCACTTCGGGGTGTTTACCTTGATTTATTTGGACCTTAGCAAATTCTAGGGTGGCCATTTTTTCAAGTGTTCGTGGCTAATCCTCATGGTCACAACAAAGTTTTCTAATTGATTTTACGGTGAATAGACATTCATTGATCTTGACAAAGTATTACGAGTATATCCGGTAAAATATATATAGTATGAGAGACTTTAAGGCCTTTTGAAGTTGAAACTAAGGGATATTCCAGTGAATTCTAGACCTGGGAATACAAATACAAAAATACAAAATACAAAATTCTTTATTGATAAAATAATGAGGGAATGATACAAGGGATGGAGTCACCATTTAGGCAAAATGTAGCCTGTGTTGGAGACAGCGCTCTTCCTCCGACAACATGAGGCAAGATTAAATTATGCTAATTAAGTACAATTTGTTTAGTTCCTAAATTTACTAAATTTGCTTGTAGATAAATTGAGACAGGTACGAGTAGTTAAGACAGTACGTTTGTATAATTAAGTACTATTTGTTTAGTTGCTTATTTACGAAATTTACCTAAAGATTTCAATTAAACTTAAACAGGTAATTGAGGCAGATTGCGTGTGTATGTGTGTGTATATGTGTGAGTGTATGTCTGTGTATGTAGTGCGAGTCTGGAATTGTTATCGTATGAAAGTCTCGATTTCATCATAAGATTAATAGCTACAATAATGATGCAGAAAAGGTTTTTTTCACTACTAAGCACAAAAATCGACTTCAAGGATGAAATTTAACATGCTCCTAAATATATTATTTCATAGACAAAGAATAAAATCAAATAGTTGTTAAAATTGTTTGATTTTTTGGCATAGTTGAGCAATAAAACGAAAATATCTCGTCCAAAAATCAAGCAGTGTCACAAAATACTTTTGAAAAGAGAACTAACCCAATATTCTTTAGGAAGAGCGAGGTAATAAATTCGCAAAAGAGAGAATAATAACTTACCTTTCTTTGTACATGCGTTAGACTAAAGTGATATTGTTTTGGGAGTACTTAAAGAAAATAATTTCACGTCAAACGATGAAGTATCTGAATAAAACTTTAGTTTTGCGTTTTAATATTCCTCGGGACATATCCAACTTTGCTGTCAGTTGTTGTTAATAAGGGCTACAATCTCATAGATAAATACATACATACACTCACTCCTTCATTCCCAGACTGGCGTAAGCGGAGCTACAGAATAACCAATAACTATAAAGCTAACGTGTTTACCATGTGTATATTAGCGAAAGCTTAGTCGCCTCTTACGACTTGTACAGGAAGATGAAAAAAAAATAAAAATAATTGCCAATAATCACTTATTACGTAAATAAACGCCGAGACGTGGTCTCTAACCGTTGGCCTCTTGAATAGGCTCAGAGTGCCATGGAAAGAGCTATGCTTGGTGTCTCGCTACGAGATCGAATCAGGAACGAGGAGATACGTAGACGAACTAAAGTAACCGACATAGCCAATCGGGTTAGCAGGCTGAAGTGGCAATGGGCAGGCCACATTGCTCGAAGGACTGATGGCCGCTGGGGCAGTAGAGTTCTCGAGTGGAGACCACGTACCGGCAAGCGCAGCGTAGGGTGACCCCCCGCGAGATGGACGGACGATTTGGTCAAGTCCGCGGGGACCCGCTGGATGCAGGCCGCTTCCAACCGGGTGAGGTGGAAATCTTTGGGGGAGGCCTATGTTCAGCAGTGGACGATCTATGGCTGTAATGATGACGTAAATAAAGGCCCATCAGGCTTATTGCCTAACGCACTCTCAATCAGAATCGTTTTCACTCTGACAGTACGAAGGCGAGTCTGCATACAAAATGAAAAAAAAAGCTATTTTGCAGTCGATTGCGATTCCAAGTGCGTTAGGCCATAGGCCGATCATGCTCCCTCTTATAAACCCTGAGCGTCACCAGTTTAACTAGAGAACAAATTCCAGGGACGCCAGCAAACATAAACAATGTGCTATCAAACAACTGGAACACGTAATCCGGACAGGCTCTGCAAATTTCGTGCGTCGAATCACGTCCGTACGATGCAACTCTGACCTAGATACCAGTAGGACCGTTAGGTGCTAACAAACTACGAATTTCAGGAGAAAACTTAAATTGGAGCGCGCTGTTAAAAGTTTAGAATCAGCCTGTATGTTTGTTTAGGGACTAGACAGGTACAAACTTTATGGTGGCGTTTTGATGACAAAATATTTTAGTTCCGAAGATATAGAACGTGATTCAAAGATCTTATTGGTGTAGGTACTATGAGACTAATGGAATCCTGACTCACCATAGAATAGTGTCACAGTGATGTTATGATTCAAGTTGTAGGAAGTGTCAAACAAAATGGTTTTAGAACGTCACTGTGACACCGTTCTATTCCATTAGGCTGATAGTACATACATTTTATTAACAATTACCTAACTGTTCACGCGTCACCCGGGTAATTATCTTCTTTCATAAGAATACTTTTATCCGTTGTCCTGACAATTACCAATGCAACAAAAAAATAACAACCAAATCGGTCGAGCCGGTCTCAAATGTGAGCAATTGATTTCATTTAAATCTATTAAAGATAATATAATTTAGATGTAATGCTCTCATGAAGAAGAGGACAAAAAGATATCCTCATATAATTAGAAAAAATATGTATAAACGAATTATAAAAGTATTTAATATTCAAAGGAAACGTTGAAAATGGATAGTGAAAACAAACAGCTAAATAAAAATTGGACGTAATACGCCGTCAAAATAATGGAACGAAAGAGACTTAATGGTTCTCATACTAAAATAGGTACGTCTGAATAAAGTTTCTTTAAAGCATACTCCAAATATTTATAGTAGCTTATTATTTAGTATCTTAATAGGCTAAATTATTCTTCTTCGGTACTTACTTACTACTTACTTATATTTTTATTTAGTACGTAATAGGATTTACAACTGTAAAGATTTAAAACTAAAATTAATTATGGCACATAAGAAAATACTTAAAACTAAGCTAAAAAAATATGAAGACCATATTAATTAAAGTACTTACTCGTAATTACTGCCTACATGAAAATTATAATTTTGGTTCCGTTTTTTTTTTTAATATCCTATTCTAAAAATAACTGACTGGTGAGTTTCTTGCGGCGCGGCGTTTCATTTCAGCAGTGGTCTCCTCTAGGGAAGCGCTGGTAGATTTTCAATTTGTAAAAATGCCCGTGCCTATTTATCAGTGTACCTTGTCGCTTTAACGCGTTTGATACATGAGTTAAGCAGTTTAAACATAACATTGAAGTGACAAAGCACTCAAGTGTGTTATATAAGGCTGACGGCCGTACATACATGTATGACGTTGGTAAATAATTTTGGACATTTGAATGGCAATTCAGGCCAAGAGGAACATGCAAGGATGGAAACCTGGATTAGCATATTTCACCGGCGATGTAGCTTTCTGATTATGTATATTCGAACGGGGATGAGAGGCGAAGCAACATTCAAGAAATATGTAAACGAGCACATTTTGATGTAAAGATTTGTATTTTCCTGTGACGTATGAAGACATTGAACCATGAAAAATAATGATGGTTTTCATTTTCCTTCCTGTCGAAGTATTTGTGTTTTGTATTTTTTTTATAATAGTCTTAGCGTTTTAATATTTATTTATTTATTTCAATACTTTCTTACAGCAAAATAAAAAAGATGCTCAAAATTCTAGAGTCCTTGTGAAAAAGAGCTCCTGAAGATCTCTACAACTCTAGTATAGTTTGATTATGTAAATACCCTTTTTAGGGTTCCGTAGCCAAATGGCAAAAAACGGAACCCTTATAGATTCGTCATGTCTGTCCGTCCGTCCGTCTGTCCGTCCGTATGTCACAGCCACCGTAACTATAAGAGCTATACTATGGAAACTTTGTAAGTAGATGTATTCGGTCAACCGCATTAAGATTTTCATACAAAAATAGAAAAAAAAACAAAAAAAAATTTGGGGTTCCCCATACTTAGAACTGAAACTAAATTTTTTTTTTTCATCAAACCCATACGTGTGGGGTATGGATAGGTCTTCAAAAATGATATTGGGGTTTCTAATATATATTTTTTCTAAACTGAATAGTTTGCGCGAGAGACGCTTCCAAAGTGGAAAAATGTGTGCCCCCCCCCCGCCGTAACTTCTAAAATAAGTGAATGATAAATGTAAAAATAATATAATTATGATGTACATTACCATGCAAACTTCCACCGAAAATTGGTTTGAACGAGATCTAATAATTAGTTTTTTTTTCAATACGTAATCGTAAACCGCATTTTACCTTTCATTCAATCAACTCAAATATAATAAAGAATTAAGAAAAACATTTAAATACTGGTACGGAACCCTACGTGCGCGAGTCCGACTCGCACTTGGCCGGTTTTTTACTACAGTGACGGGACGATACCAAGTCAATACTGACACATTTTACAATGATAGAGTTTCTGAATATTTATAATGTTGACAGGAGAAAACCAATGGTAAACTTATTTGTTCCGTGTAAAGGAAAAGTAATAACAGATTTTTTCTATTTCACTCAACACTGCCCATATTCAGAAACTACATGGTTGTGCCAGTGTCAGGATTGACTACTTATCACGATACGAGTTAAGTCGACTTATACCCTTTTTCAATAATACCCAAGAATTAATCAAACACATTTTGTTACAGATGTCAAATCAGTGAATGCGAAGCTCTGAATCATAGTAGCTGGTTGACAGCCGCTATTCCTCTTGACAAAGGTGAACTGTCAAAATGTAAGAGATACGCGCCGAAAACAAATGCAAGTGACGATGACTTGTGCAGTATTAATGCATTTGATGCAGCTGTCAAGTTGGAGTGCGATGGGATAGTGTATAGTGACGAGGATTCTGCTGTGAGAGACGTGAGTAACAGCTGGCATATATTTTATCTTATCTTTCGGAATCTTTTGCAATTAAAGTGTTAATTGGTTTACTGCTACGTTAATAATGTACTGAATAATTCGTAAATGTATCAAGATTTATTCAGTCATTTACATATTATGTATTAGATTTCAACACAGACAAAAAATACTTTTCCTAGCATTTATTTAACGGATCACCAGATAAAGTAAAATATAATGTCAAAAATCACTTTTTACTCCCGAAAATAGTAAATGACCTCCAAAACCTAACTAACCTAACCTAATTTGGTGATCGTTTACTATATCTGGGTCTCGAAGATAATTTTGGTGCTCATTAAAGTTGTTGCCTTTCGAAACTAAATAATTCTTCAAGATGTGCAAAAATTTAGTAAATAAAATATTTTTTTTTTTTTTTATTGGACAAAAATAAGTACAAATGGCGGAACTCATGCCTAATGGCATTCTCTACTAATCGACCAACTAACTAATCAGAAACCTACATTATGGGTGCTCAGAAAAAGAAGACAGAGATGAAAACTAAAAACTTAAAACAATATTATCCTAATTATAGCTCAAAACACGATTCAATTCATAAGACAAATTTCACAAAAAGCCTGACTAACTACAACAAAACTTAGGTGAAAAGTTTCATCATAATTATATCTGCACACACTAATTCCCGGTTCGATTGAAACCAAATATTCCGATAACACTCGAGCATTGCCCTCCAACAGGTTATTTTTGGCCAATTATATGACCAACGAAACCAGTTGGACAAGATACCGGATCGGGGGTCACAGCCCATGTCCCTTAACATGCTCCCGAGGTCCCTAACAAAGCGCTTAGCTTCAGCAGACCAGGGGCACAAGTTCCAACAGTCACTGGCACAAATTCATTTTTTTTTTTTTAATATTAGTTTGAGGCAAACGAGCATGTAGGTTACCTGATGGGAAGTAAACACCACCGCCCATAAACACCATCAGCTCAAGAAGAGTTGTCGGTGAGTTGCCGGCCAATAAGGGAGATGTAAGCTCTTTTCTTGAAGGCACCCATGTCATGACTGGTGGGAAATACCGCCGAAGGGAGCTCATTCCACAGTTTCACTGTACGAGGCAAAAAGTGCCTAGTGAAACGCACGGTGGAAGAACGCCATTCATCAAGGTGATGTTGATGGAACCTTTGCGACGAGTAGTTCGGTGCCATTCGGTGGTGGAACTCTGCGGCCGGTAAAAGTCCAAATAATTAATCAGAACACTCCCCGTTGTAAAGCCTATACAGCACGCAAAGTGAACTGACGTCCCTTCCCTTACTCATATGCTGACATAAGGTTTGAGTAAACACTTGGAGTGCTTATGCCTCCCCGCACCCGGTGCACGCCCCGTAGAGCTGATGTACGCGAGTAGAAAGAAGGAAGGAGAGGCAAAAAGCCTAAATATTAAAGAACCGGGTCAAAGATCGAATGTTTTATCGGTGACTCAGTTAACATCACGCCATCACACGTTACCTAATAAGTTATCAATTGACTGATAAAATAATGTCATCAAACTGCGTTGACACTGCCAGAATTAAATATTATTAATCATTTGATTACACAATGTAGTAACGAAGTATAACTTTTTTATTTTATCTCCCAAAATCATTTTTTTTAGTTAAAATCGCAAAATTCATGACAGTTAGGGTCTCCCCACATCTATCGACGCGGAATCGGCCGAGCCGAGCCGATTGACATTTGTTTCTCTCTTATTGCGTTGACATAAAGAGTTTTTTGATCAGCAAACGCCGATTCCGCGTAGATAGATGTGGGGAGACCCTTATTGTTATTTTTGTAGCGTAATTAGAAAACAGCACTTTTTTAAAAAACACTATGTTTATGTACTGTGAAGGTTGAAAACCTCCACGTCGCCTGTATGGCCCGATATTTGAAATAGGAACCCCTCAAAATAAAGAGAGTGGTCATGGACAGAAGTACGACCAAACCTCGGGTGATTTTGAATAGGAATTTACAAGGACAACTAAATCTTATTTCTTTTGATATGTTGTCTCTTCTATCTCTTATTTATTTGACAGTAAAAACCATACCTTAAACACGTCAAAGGTAATTATTATAATTATTCTTTATTGCAAGTAACAAGACTCATACATTAATTAATGACATTAAAAGTAAATCAAAAACTTAGATTATATAGAATAAAGTAAACTTAAAGATTACAAAGGTAAAAAAATATGTCTAGGCTATTAAGTCGATATGAAATGATTCATAAACCAAAATTTAAAAACTCTATTAACACAATTTCATGTTTGTGTATATAACATTTTAATTTATTACCCTCCGATGGGAGCGCATTTTTTCAGTTAACTTTTTTGTTCATAATCATTTTGTTTACTTAAAATCGTTATTCATAATTTTTATATCGCTGGAACCTTAAACTTTTCAGAAGTTCTTGAATGTTCAACGTGTAGATAAGGCTAGGTTAGCATAGGTTTGATTTATTAAAATCCTGAAAAATAACAGTTACTGAATAAAGTTACTGAATTTCCATGATTATGGCTTAAAACACTTTGTGAATAAAATTAATTATGATTGTCAATACGAATCCGCGCCCGATACCACATGAAATCGCATGGCAGTCCAATCTACTGGAGATCTTTATACAATCAATACAAATATTTTTTATTTACACCACATAAAATAACAGCATGGAAAAGAAATACAAAAAAAGTTACGTAGTGATTTTTTTCAGCGATCTCTTCCAGAAAACCTTACAAATAAAGCACTTAAAGAAAACGATAGTAAATTAGCAGGCTATGTAAACCAAACTAAGTAATGAAACAAAGGAAAACTCAAATTACAAATAAATAAAAAAGATACATAAACCAATAAATAAAATATAAACATAAATAAATATATAGGGTATAAAGACATTCATAATATGGTTTTACTCTGTAGAATAAGAGGAGACAAAATGTGTCAAAAAGTGACGGATTTTTCATCCACATTTTGTCACGCAATGAACGCAGCCATATTGAAATAATAACGACCAGTCAAGTCCTCATTTAGACCCAGTTGATACGTTTCGATGTTACAGCAGCAACATGTAATAGTAGATTGTTCAACAAGGGACTAAAACAAGCCATAATGACACGAGATGTTTAGCCACCCACGCTATAGTTCGAGTGTCATTATGGTTGTTTAGTCTCGCATTAAACACTTTTCACTTTAAATGCGAAAAAACGACGTTCTATACAAAATTACAATATTGGATAATCAATAACAAAGTTTCTTACAAATTTGTTCCGTAGTTTTTTTCTTTTCTTTTATTTATTTTTTGTAAAGTGACGCTTTAAATGCTTGCATATGTAGCCAACATGTTCAAACTTGAAAACAATTTTAAAACTGATTGGACCATGCTAGTAAAATTGATTAATCCTTAATATAATTAAATAGATTCATATTCGTAAATTGTAATCATTAATCGTGTTTCAGGAAATTAAATCATTTTTTACACTTTTGCATAGTTGTCATTTTATTTCCACACCCTAAAAAAAAGTCTATACACAATCACTGAAAATGGCAATAATCCCCAATTCACAAACACCGTGATTGGTTGTTTAAAACTTTAATCCCTAGAGATTAATAAGCAGCTTTAGTCCCGATGTGCAGACTAAAGTAACAATCTAAGAGCATGAGAAGTGAAAACATATAAATAAACGTGCTTGCTAAGATATAATGATAATTTTATCATTATTTACTTACCGCACCTACGATTTATCTCAACATTATATTTACTAATAAACACGTGTGGCATTCTGCGTTCATTACAGTCTCTCGTGCTTGTCGAAATCAGTTTTATCTTGTACATTCAGTGCCTTGTTTGTTAATTTGATTATGTTACTTAGTATTTCAAATATTTACATATCCGCCATACGGGACGAAAGAACGAGAATTAAAAACTTTATTTACCTTTAAATATTACGAAAATCGTCCGCGGACAATATAATTTCGGCTTCTTTTTATACAATTCTAGCTAAGATGTACTTTTTTATTTTTCTTACCCATTTAAACTGCATTTTAACTGAACTAAGTTATTTGAATCATTCTTTGAATAGTTTTTTAATCAATGGCATACTAAAGTTACAATAGAATCAGTGTTAGGCACACGGTTTTGTAATGAAACGTAATATTAACTTTAGTCATCCTAGATTTATTTTAGATTAGAGAAATAAAACCAATATACAATTGAAAAAAAAGTAAGCAGAAAACATTATGTTGAATAGGAACTTAGGAACCTACTTGGGATTGTGCCGCAGTGAAACCGCGGCGCTGATTTTCAGAGGGACTTAAAAACAAACATCACTAAGTTTATAGTGTTAATAATGAGATAATAAACTTAAAAGCTAAGTTTTTTGCGGAACAGACAAAATAATTTAGACTTTAGGATGACTAAAATGCGTATAGTTTGTTAGGTATTTTTAGGAATCTTTTAGCTAAATGTCAAATGTACCGGTTTTGCAAGTCCGGTAGGATTGGTTTTTGCGTTTATAGGTTATGTAAATATGTTTCTAACTGGTATTGAGTAAATACATGCTAATGCTATGAAATGTCCGTTAGAATAGTAACTTATCACTCGGACAATTCATGTCATCATCTTTCATTTGATTCGTAGAAAATTGCTAGAACTGACTCATCATCATCAGTGAATTGCGAACCTCAAGTGGCAGTGGGCGGGGCACATTGCTCATGGAATAGCCGTTGGGTTGGAAACGTTCTAGAGGCGGCCACAGACAGGAAAGCGAAGTGTTGGCAGGCCTTCCACAAGGTGCACCGACGATCTGGTGAAGGTCGATGAGAGTAGCACAAAACTGGCCGTTATGGAGATCCTTGGGGAAGTCCTATGTCCAGCAGTGGACGTCTTTCGGCTGATATGATGATTCAACAACTATCCTATTAACCTACTTTTTTTGTTTCAGTTCGATTTGGGATGTGAAAATTGGAAGAGAACTTTAATAGGAACAGTCCACAACTCGGGGCTGTTCGTGTCTCTTCCACTGACTGGTATCATGTCCGATAGATTTGGAAGGAAGAGAGCTCTAGCAATAGCTTCTCTTATGAATGGCATATTTGGTTTCGCCAGGTCCTTCTCAGTTAGTTACGTGATGATGCTGGTTTTCGAGTTTCTTGAGGCTGCTTTGGGCGCTGGAGCTTATACTACTGCCTTTGTTATAGGTAAATCTAAAACAATATCAAAACTGACTCTGAGTGCGGCTGTTAGTATTTCACTAACAGTATTGTCTTGCATATTTAGTTGTTTTATAATAGTCCTTATGCTGTTCTATTACTCAGTTAACCTTTTAAATTGTTGAAATAAATAATGCATTGGTTTTTTTAATTTTTCAGCGATGGAATTGGTGGGACCAAAAGGCAGGGTATTTGGAAATACATTAATCAATTTTATATACACGCTTGGTCTCATGTCTCTAGCTGGTCTGTCGTGGTGGCTTCAGGATTGGAGGCAACTTCTTCGAATCATATATGCACCAGCAATGCTAGTTTTGTCATACATCTGGCTACTAAATGAAAGCGTCAGATGGTTACTCAGCAAAGGACGGAACCAAGAAGCAGTAGAGATTCTTCAAAAAGCTGCAAAAATGAACAACGTTGAAATTTCAGAAGAACTTGGTCCACTACACGAACTAAAAGAAATCCCTAAAACTACTGAAATTAAAGAAATTGTTGAAGACAAAGAAAACACGTCGATATTTTCAAAAGTGCTCAAATCTAGCATTATAAGAACTAGAGTGTGTGTGTGTTCGTTCTTGTGGATAACTTGTACTTTTGTGTATTACGGTCTGTCCATCAACTCTGTGTCATTGGGTGGTAATAAGTACGTTAACTTCATGCTAGTGGGATTTGTGGAGATTCCAGCAAATTTTGTATGTCTTCTAGTCCTAGATAGATATGGACGAAAGAAAATTTTAATAGTGACTTATATTCTGAGCGCTTGTTTGTGTATTGGATTATCATTTCTGCCAAAAGGTGAGTTATCTTTAAGATATCTAATTAGGTTAAGTGAGGTTTACTGGTGAGTCTATCAGATATGCAAAGTTAATGATTCCATTGTAAAACGATGTCAAGTAGAAATAATGACACTAGAAGCATAAATTAACACGTGATCCTAAAATATAAAAAAGGCGTTTTTCAAAAGTCGTAACAGAAGAGGGTGAGTGGTAGAGTCGAACTCTATATGTATATGTGAGGTCGTAGGTAGGGTATAAACTGTTGAAACCTAAAAAGATTCTGGCAGTGAAAAGAACAGAGTTATATGACTGCTAAAACTAAGGCCAAAGAAGTGTATTGAATGATGTCCCTCTTCACACGTTATCGAGAAATATGCCATAAGCTGTTGAAGTTTATTCAATTACTTAACCTAAAGTTTAGGTTTAGAGTAGGCTAGTTTCATATAAAATTTGCTATCTGCAAGTATCTGTGTGTCTGTGTGTTGCGTAAACACTTTATGGTTTGTAGATAAATACCTACATCAGAAATAAATTCTCAGACGAGATATTATATTGGAATCATTAATATTCAACAACCTATCATGAATATTTTAGGTCGCTTCCACTCGAAACCAACGTAAGTCATAATCCAGTTCAATGTAATGCTGACTTTAATGTTCAAAAACCGGTATTTACCTCATTTACGCTCATTCCAAAACGTATCATTTCACCAAATTTCACTTCATCAAAAGCTTTTCTCCTTAAGCTGTTGTTGTTAGGTGGTCTTAAATATTAATTAGATTGATTTGGTGGCGTTTGACTTGAGAGTATCACAAAATCTAAAGATCTAGAAAAGCCTGTCGATGAAATGAATATTCTGCGAGGTTATAAAAAAAGTTCGTTCTATGTAATGAGTATCGGCAAAATGAGGGTAAACCCAAAAGACTAACCATTAAACTCCATTTCGTTTGCTCTTTCTCATAATCTTAGACAAATTTCTTCACTATTATCTTAATATCTATCTTCATACCATTACTCCACTTCATCCACCATTTCTTCTCCGTGTTCTGCAAAGGCATTTCGTGTGTTTGTCAAAATTAAATCGTTAAGCGTGACTTGTGCGATCGGCCTTAGAATTAGCTGGACACTTTAGCGCTTTGTCACTTTAACGTCGTGTTTAAACTGCTGCAGTATCCGTCAAACGCGTTAAAGCGACAAGGTACAAAAGTGTACATCGTCACCATGTCAAAGCGCCTTAAGTCTAAGATCTCAAGATTTTGCCCCTCTGTTGGTATAGCGGTGTTTGTACAACCGCCTGAATTAATGGAATATTCAACTTAAGCCGATTTTAGATCCCATAGCTGTTTGGATGTGGCTCGGACGAGCAATAGATAACACATAAATAATTTAAGTGGCTTTGAAACTTGCTACAGAATTTCCAAGACATGTTTAATAAACATTGAATGAATAAATGAATAAAGTGGATTCGGATTCGTATACGTTGTTATTTATTGGATTATTTGTCATGATACTTGGACCATTTCAAGTCGAGAGATCCTGTTTATGTAATCTTTCATCTTCAAAGTAATGAGGCCCTAAACAAGTCCCTCAACGCCGTCGCAAAATATTTTCGAAAACTGTCAAAGTTTATGGATCTAACGTAAGCGATGGACGTTACAATTTGGCAGCGTTCGTAATCTCGCATTTTTTTAAAGGGATTGTTTTCTAAAGTAGTCATTTGGTATTGTTAAAGTTTTTAAATTATTTCTCTATTACCATAGGTTCTTTACTCAGGCATTGTTAATTAGCTTCATTTCTATGCTAATGAAAACATATGTGTATCGTTACTACTGTTATTTGAAAATCATTATTTTAATATCAGTTTTTAGGGCAATTGGACAAAATATTGTTGGTTTAGGCACGTAACGTAAACCCACCGTACCCAAATCTGTTAATTTTTTTACATTTTTGCAGCAAAACCTTTGTTCTACCAATTAAACTCCAGAAAGTTTAATTAATCATTATGCCATTTTAACGGTAACTTGTTTCCACAGATCAAAAATGGCTGTCGCTCATTCTGTACCTATCTGGAAAGTTCTCGATCACTGTGGCCTACAGCTCCGTGTATATCTACGTGTCTGAAGTGTTCCCGACGAGCGTGCGGCAGTCGCTCCTGGCGATATGCTCCTCAATAGGCCGAGTGGGTTCCACCCTGGCTCCGCTCACTCCACTGCTGGTAAGTTTTTTGTGATGTGGTTTGAAGAACAGTCAAAAATATCTTCAAGCAAGGTCGATGGCAAATGAATGGAAAGAGAAGACATCTCCGCCTTTGTAATACCTGGAAGCGAACAATTAGGAAAGAAGTTGGATCAACGAGTCTCAGTTCAAAAGAACTTCAAGTTGTAACACAATATCGTGAACGTTACATCCTTCCTACGAGCCCTGCAGCCCGGTTTACATGTAGATATCAAGATCATTATCATCATGTAATGTTATACTTTGACTACGTTAACGTCACTATACAATCTCATTTTTAATGAACAATGTCATCTACATCTTAATCTGGCAAACTATACGATGCAAAATGATACGGTGTACCCTGGAACACGGCAGGGGCCTTCCAGCTCAGGGATCCAGACAAACCCTGAACCAAGTCCTCATCTTCAATTTGGGCACGCATTATCACTAATGCATATGACAATCATAAGTTTACCTGCAGAAAGAAACGGATAGGTAAACCTCTTTTCTGTTTTGCAGGCACTGTACTACGACAACCTGCCAGCTATATTCTTCGGCACCTTGGCTCTGATAGCCAGCACGCTGGTCCTCATTCTCCCGGAGACCATCAACGTGCCACTACCTGACACCATCGAGGAAGCAGAGCAGCTGACAAGGAGAAAAAATACGAACAAATCATGAAACTGAATAATAAATAGTATTATCGGATAATTTTAAGTAGATTTAGAAACAAAAAGAACGAAACACATTGTAATTTCGTATATTTTTGACATACAATGCAATGAATGCCATATTATATTTATTAATATCAAACTGAACAAATCCAAACTGAATCACGACTGGATTTACCCAGTCTGGGCTGCCATAAGATGGTTTGCAACAGGGGTTGTTGTTGCATAGCAACCAATCAACAATCCGTTACCTTTTACGCTTCCAAAGATTCAAGCTCTTTACAGACGGACGGACAGCGAAGGCTTAGTAAAGCCTAGCAACCAATCAACACGCAGAATGGCATTAGGTAGTACCATTCTGCGTGTTGACTGCGCGCAAGGGTTATGAGTGTCTGAGTTTAACAATCTATGTATGTACACTGTATTGTACAGTTCTACCAGTCAAGTGGCAATCAATTTCTACATTATCTTTTTTCATTCATATAACGCTGGTAGCTCAAATGCTGATCTTCGTGAGCTGTTAACATGTTGTATAACTTGTATCTCACATCGCTACGCACCGTTCTAGGAACAAAAGTCACCGAGTTTGATTTTAATATTTTTTAACCGAAACCGACAATGCGAACAATGCTGCTTGGTGGTACAGTCAGCTGCAGAGAAAAGTAACCCCCCCTGCATACAAGTTGCCTTGCAAAGGGGGTTACATTTCTCTGCAGCTGACCGTACATTAAAGAATAACATGGTGGCGATCCGGACGAACCCTGCACAAGGTCCTATTACCACTTTATTGCACTTTCATTGCACTATTCACAGTTGCACTAAAATTCTACTCAATGTTGCCAATTAACGTAGGTAATACTTAATTAGTAATAAATCTTAGTTATGCACAAACAGAATAATTACAGTTAACATGTAACATTAGTACAGTCACAACGTGATTGTTGAGCCACTTGCCGCTGTTCGTATTTTGGCCGTGTAATGCAAATCTGGTTTAGTCGTTTATAATCGTGTATCCAGTATGTATGACTCGGCTAAATAACGAAGAGTTGCAAGTGGCTTAACATTCCCATGTGATGAATTTACAAGCATAGAATTAATATATTATGTATACTGGCTAAAGCCAAAATGCACTTTCAACAAGAGCTCAAAGTTCTATAATAGTTTTTTAAACAGTAAAAGAAGTCAAATCTCAATATTTTCTTATATTTAGGGTGTTTTATTTCGTGGCCAGTGTAAAATAATTAATCTGTGCAGTCGTGAACATCAATACGGGACATATGAGAAATTAGGCTCAAAAATATCTGACCTTTCTCTCATACAAAAGTATAAAGACGTTATTTATTTTGCTTATTGCTTTTTATATTGATTAATGATTATATTACGGTATTTAAAAATAGAGACTTGATCACTCGTACTCTTTACAGACTAAGGTGAACTGTGGTAATTATATAAAAAACGTTCAAAATATTTTAGTGAAATTTCAATTATTATCATAGAATTTATTAAGATATTTCTCCCCTGACATAGTTTACGTAAGAGTAAAAAAATAGTACAAAGCAGTCATAATTTATTATAATCGTCATGTTTCACTTATTCTTATAAAAAGTATATATTTTAAATGGTTATTAATATTATATTACTTTAAATCATAAAACGATTGATGGATGTAATTGTGTATGAGATGTGATGTAACGTTGAAACTGAACTTATGTTTTATAAATAAAAAACAATGCTTAAGCTATACTGCAATGATTTTATTTTACTACAAGAAGTTTTCCTACATTCCTTGGAATACCTATTGTTTTCTATTAAAACATGGTATTTGGAGAGAAAGCAAGCGCGAGCTACCTGATGGTGAGTGGGATCTGAAATGATATGTTCAATCTCGAGACTGTAAAGACTTTACATTCCCAGCCCAAAGGACAGGAACGACTCTATCCTAGTAATTATTCCGAATGTGTTTTCCTGACTCAGGAACTACCCCGTTCAAATGAAGTTGAAAATGGGCAATCAGGGGAATAATTCGTTTAGTTTTGTAAATTGGTACATTGCGGTATCCAGTTGAACATACTTAAAGTCCTCAAGGGTGGGGGGTGCTGAGGGTATTAGGAGGGTTGAAGCTACCTTTTTCAGATGTTTGCTCATATCTCGAATATCTCCTTGTTAACTCAAACATCCCTTAGTTTCTAAAGTACATAGCTCCTGAGACTAAAAATAAATGAGGCAACATTTTGTAGAAAATAGTATGTTAAAACTTTTGTTGGTAGTCATCATAATGATATTGTTACAGATATTATTTTTGGCTTAAGTAAGTATGTAATAAAATCCTCAGAAAGGAACGTTTTCTTGTAATCAATATGTCCTCTTAAAACAGCCTAGCTAGCAAATCTACGAGAACTAAGATTAAACCACAAACGCATCATGAAATTCATGAATAAGTAACTATGCCATGAAATTCATGAGTAAGTATGCCAAAGATGTGTGTTGAGTAAAAATTAATATAATTTTTGATATGGCACCGCTGGTTCTGCTGTTAATTATTTGTTATTTATAAGTATTATTTGAGCTAGAACAAATCCTCTTAATTAATTGATAATACGACTGCGGGACCCTCAGGGAGTGAGTTCAGCATCTTCATAATCTATTGAATTTTACATCAAGAGGGAAACAAGATTAAAAAATCTCTTTTCCTTTGAACGTAAACAACGCAAACACTTTTATCAAAAGAATTGCTTTAACATTTTTCAAGGCAATTTGTCTAGTATCTTTGAACAAATTGAATTTAATTAGCGCATTTTTCCTTCCGATAGCAGGCTCTTAAATAGGTACTGAATTCATTTTATTAGGTACTAAGGAAGCATAAAACAACAGCTTCATTTAGTTCTTTATTTAATTATAAAAGGAACTGAAACATCTTGAAACACAATTTACGCAATGTTAGTACTGAACGCCAAGTCAAGATAAATAACGCCATCGACAAACTTAAGTCGCCGTGAATATAACTTGCGAAAGATAAAAACAAAACGACCCAATTCACCAAGATTACTCGATAATCGCGACTTATACACTAGATCATAATTTTCATATTAAGTTAGATGAAATAACTATTCATTATGTTATTTTTAATAAAAACACGCTCGGTGAATATTTGAGGTTATGTGTCAACGTCATGTTTATATCATTCACAAGTTCTATTCAATTCAAAATTCATTTATTTCAAGCAACACAAGGCTCATATTAATTGCTTACAAATACAATAGCTTAACCTATCCCACGCCAGTCTTAATAACATGCCTGTAGGAGCAGTGCATGATATATGGACAGTCTAGTCTGTTGACGGCGACTTTATACGATATAACTGTATCTAGTGCGTCGATAATAACGCTAACGTAAATGATTATCGAAAACTGACGAAATATTTAGAACTTGAGGACGCCCGCGAATTCTTACGCGTAGAATTCCTCTTTTATATCCATTGGGTGCATATTGTAGATCCTAGGAATATTTCCTCCTTTCAAGTCGATAGGTCCAGTGGATTCAGCTGTGAGTTGATCAGTCAGTCAGTCAGTTTCTTGTATTATAATAATACTTAGGTATAGTACATATATAGTTGACCGTCCAGCATCATTACAAAAGTTTATTTATTTAAATAAATAATAAAATAAATATCAGGGGACAATGTTACACCAATTGATCTGGTCCCAAACTAAGCTCTAGGCTTGTACTATGGGTACTAGACAACGATATAAATACTTATATAGAGAAATGTATACTTAAATACATAGAAAACATCCATGACTCAGGAACAAATAAATATTCGCGCTCATCACACAAATATCTGCCCTTACCGGGATTTGAACCCAGGACCGCTAGCTTCGTAGGCAGGGTCACTACCAACTAGGCCAGCGCGTCGTCCTACCAACTAGGCTAGGCATTTAATCTTTATTTAGCATAAAAACAATATACAAAAGCCTAATCGCATTCTGTAAGTACCTGTTGATCTTTGGGCAAATCATTTTTTTTTTGTATCTTGTTTAAGGCTACACTGGACAGAAGTAGGTACTTGAACTTTTTCCAATTTATCTAGATAAGTGTACTACACTCCTAAGTCTTTCATTCTTCAAGCAAAGAAAGAAGCAAGCTTATTGCTTTATTGTAGTAACTCATAATGCCACGCCTTCTATTTTATAGCAATGCCAATAACCATAGGTCGTAAAAAAAAACACTAGGATTTATTCCTAGAATTACTACCAATTAAGTATTAATGCTAATCAAAACCAGTTATAAAACTGTGGATAATATAAAAAAAATAACTTTACAACTATTAAGAAGAGTGGAAATTTAACCCCTGTTTTACTACCCTCCCATAAATGGTACTATAGTCAAGGATATATTACGCAGATAAGAAGTAAATCTTGACACATTTCACAACTGTCAAGTTTCTTATTATTGATCATATTGACAGCAGAAAAACAATGCTCAACGTCAGCACACGCTGAGTCTGTGCCTTTTGTCACACTTTTTTTTTTATTATTATGTTTTGTTTGTAATTTACTGGTCTTGGGTGTCAATAAATACTTGTATTCTTATTCTTAACGTATTTGCTGTGTATGAAGAAATAGTAATAGAATCGTTTTACTGTTCTCAACATTATTAATTCACAAAAACTTCATGGTTGTGCAATGTGTCATAAGTGACTTCTTATTTGCCTCGAACTATAGTTGCAAAACTTTTACGAAATATTTGTCTGTTTTTTTTTAAATAGTTTATGTACCTAAAGAAAGTATTTTTGCTCCTTGTATTATAATTGGGTACTTAATTTCCAGAAAATATTTCAGTGCTCTTAACAAAGTAACTTAGCATTGTTATGTTCCGCTGAGGAAATGACACAACACCGGTTAAATAACGAGCATGGAGGCATTCAGAGTTGGCAACGCATTTGCGGACTTAGGAATGCAATCTTAAGATTGTAGTCTTTATAACGCATATGTCTATATAAAAGAAAGAAAGAAAAGAAAAATACATTTATTCACTACACACACACGACACACAGAAAAATAAATAATTGAAAACAGTACCAACAATAAACAAGTAGTGAGTGTGTCTTCGCGGCAGTGAATCGGACACTGGCTCAGCATAATGCTGAGGTGTTAAACACCTGCAGCGCTGATTTTCAGCCAGCTCCGAGTGTGACAGGCGGACAGTACGCTAAACGAATAAAGTGTAATTGATTGTAGTTCAATTTGTATATTTACTGGCGTAAGATGTGGTTTCCTATAATTGGGTAAGCATCGATTTAGATGTTAAAATAGATATTAACATAAGTCTGATGTATTATCCGTTGGAAATCCTCAATAAATAAATAAATAAATAAAGGAAATATAGAATATATAAAAGAATATATAATAGAATATATGGGTCACAGATTCCACTTAAGCACCATCAGTTGGAAATGTGCACTGGTTTGCCTTTTCTATGGCATAAAAAAAACATGAATTTAAATAAAAAAGAACTGAGAATAAGCCGACAGGACTTATAGTGTAGCTAAAACACAGCCATAGTTTTAAAAGGTCTAGAAACTGTGATAAAAACGGACGCAAAGTATTTAAAACCCTGACAAAAACAAAATAACCATTTCCATCCATCAACAATGTTAATCACAAATCCCCTGTAGCACTCCAATTTGACCTTTATTTCATATTCAAATCCTAGCCGTAATCTCTTACTGTTGCTAAAAGCCGGGTCCACGCCAGCTGAACAGGGGAATCTTAAAGCCGCGTGACTAGGTCTCTTATAATATTGATCGGTTTATTTATTTTAAAAGGTAAGCGTAGGCCTACGACCATCGACACGATGATGAGGAAACACAGATGCGTTACTGGCCTACGAGGAGTAAGGTGACAAGGGTAAGGGAAGAAAGGGAAGACGGTGAGCACAGCACTGAGGGTAAGCAAAGAATTTACATCCAATAGCAATTCTTGATTCTCGTTTATGTCAAGGAAATGTGAGAAGGAATTCATCGTCAAGCATGCCCTTCGATAATTCTCACTTAATTGAATGCAGCATTTAAACAATTTTGTTTTTTGAGTTTCAAAAAATGCTTACATTAGGCTTTAAGACAACAACTGCACGGCGATAGAGAGTAAGGTAATTGTAACTCATGCACATAGCTTCCAAAGGGGCATTTATTTCAGCTTGGTGGGTGGTGGGGACCCGGCTAAAGAGGAATGGATGTTGTTCGGTAAACACGACCGACCACCACACTAATCAATCAGCGAGACACGTACGAGCCGGGGAAAAATACGAACAACTGGATTTGCATACGGTCAATAGGGTGAGGGCCAAATGGAATCAACTCATTGATATTGTCTGTCGGTTATTGATTGAGTTCTTTCTTTTTATGGCATAGAGAAGGCAAACGAGCACACAGACCACCTGATAGTAAGTGGAAGCTGTGACCCATAGACATTCGCATTCACAAGACTACAAGCCTAAAAATGCAAATGCGTTACGAACCCTGAGGACCAAGATGGAATGCGTCTATGCTAGTCATTACACCGGCTGTCTTATCCTCAAACCGGATTAATGGATATGATGGTGGTAGCGATCTGGACGGACCCTGCACAATGTCCTACCACCTTTGTAACTAGGAAAGGTACTCAACTGTCCGGCTCCGATTTTGTTGATTTTGATCTATGTTAGAGAGTAGTTTAAAATAACAGACACGTATTTTTTTTTAGCGGCCCAAGCTCAACCTGTTGGGAGAAATTGACCTCCAAAGTACTACTCATATTTAATAAAAAAATCCCTTCAAAGATCATTGAAGATACACTTCCTTTGGTATTTTTTTATAATATTAGTTTTAGCCGATATAACAAAACACGTGCTCATTATTTTTTTATCTTCTTAAACATTTATAATCAAACCGCTATGAAACTTGTAATTTTTTTTTTAAATATTTCTATACAAGTTAGAGGGTTTAGTCACTTTTCAGTACTTTGGAGGTCAATTTCTCACAACAGATTGAGTTTGGGCCGTTAAAAAAAATACGTGTCTGTTATTTTAAACTACTCTCTAACATATATCAAAATCAATAAAATCGGAGCCGGACAGTTGAGTACCTTTCCTTGTAGGTATAACTATAGGTAGGCTAGGTTCATCTAATGACTTAATAAATGTAATTAATTCATTCAAATCTGGCCCTTGTTTCTACGATGGTAAAAATATTGCTTTTGACGTGTTGAGGTATTGTTTTTAAATCGGCCGCCATTACTGTCAAGTAAATAAGAGCTATCAAAACGGTGACATTACAATAACAGGGCTTCTATTCGTGACGGTAAAATACATATCGTCTTTGACCTGTTACGGTATTGTTTTGACGTCATCCGCCATTACTGTCAAGTAAATAAGAGCTATCAAAACGTTGACATTACGATAACTGGGCTTCTATTCCCGACGGTAAAATACATATTGTCTTTGACCTGTTATGGTATTGTTTTGAAGTCATCCGCCATTACTGTCAAGGAAATAACGGTGACAATACGATAACAGATCAAACACGATATGGTTTTTACAATGTTGAATAGAAGCTCTATTTTTATTTGTGCTGTTCTCTGTAAAGTGTATAGTATTGGTACTAGACAAAGATAAACATACACGGATAAATAGAAACTTAAAAAAGTACATAGAACACATCACAGATCGATTGGCATAGTTGGTAGTGACCCTGCCTACGAAGCTAGCGGTCCTGGGTTCAAATCCCGGTAAGGGCAGATATTTGTGTGATGAGCGCGAATATATGTTCCCGAGTCATGGATGTTTTCTATGTATTTAAGTATATATTTCTCTATATAAGTATTTATATCGTTGTCTAGTACCCATAATACAAGCCTAGAGCTTAGTTTGGGACTAGGTCAATTGGTGTGACATTGTCCCCTGATATTTATTTATTTATTTATTTATTATTTTAAATAGGGCGAGGCACGAAATGGAATCAACTCGTTGAGATATTGTTTGTTGGTTATTAATTGAGTCCTAAGTAAATACATAACAGGCGCACTGAAAGAACATGTCCAGTTACTGTAGTGACTTTTTAGACACCATGATTTGAAATTTAGGACCCATGTACTATCCCAGTGGAACTCTGACCCATACTAGAACTGTGTCACAGTGACTTTATGATTGAAGTCGTAAGAAGTCTCAAACAAATTGTTTTATAATATCACTGTGACACTGGTCAGGGTTCCATTGAGCTGATAATGTATTTATTTATTTATTTATTTATTTATTTATGGATCCATGGAAAACCAACAGCTATACAAAAATTTAGAAATAAGATTAACAACACATAGCCAATTACAGGTTCTCACATTTAGCAATTAAGTATATTGAAAAAGAATGAGCCTTACTTACAACTATTACTTATACAGTGCAAATATGTTACAACTACTACAGATCACAATTTTTTTCTGTAGACTATGACTAATGCTAACCAACACCTCAACTACTACAGGTCGCAAAATATTTCTGTAAACTAAGACAATGCTAACCAACACCTCAACCCCGCACCCGAAAGATCTATCACGAATTAAGATTGATTACAAGATATTGAATTAATTTGAATTAATTTGTTTTTAATAGTATTAATATTGCTTGCAAATATATCAAAATCTAACACATTATTCATTAACACTTTATTCAAACTCCTACTAGCCCTACACAAAAAACTATTTTTCCTATAATTAGTTGAAGCTCGAGAAACAGAAATAGGACGATAGTTCCGCACACTCCTAGAGGGAATATTAAAAGAGACTCTGCCCAACAAATCAGGGCAATCAACATTGCCGTTGACGATGTTTAATAGGTAAACTATATCAGCAGCCTCACGGCGCCTTACAAGCGGTAACAGATGGTGATGCTTACACAAGTTAAAGTAATTAGTGGAACTATACTTACTTGTATTGGTAGTGAGTTTAAGATGCTAGCGGTCCCTGATTCAAAACCTGGTAAAGGCAGATATTTGTGTGACGAGCGCGAACATTCCCTAATTCTTGGATACATACATAAACTCATGCATTCATTCCCAGAGTGGGGTAGGCAGAGCTACAGAATTACGAACAGCTCCAAAAATTTGTTGATAATTCTGTAAGCTGATATGTTTACCAGTGTATTAGTGATAGCTCTTATTTACTTCACCGAGATGAACATAATACCTTAACAGGTCATACACTTGGATTTTACCGCCTAGAATAGAGGCGCTGAGTTTTTCAGTTGTGTGTAAATAACCGCCAAAGCAACCTAAATTACAAAATATACTCTCTAAAATGTGGTTGTGAACCGACGGTTTAATCGCGTAGCTGTAAAAAAATAGGTACATAATATTATAATTTTTTAATCAAAAATGGATGTACATTTATTTTTTATGGCATTGGTAAGGCACGCGAGCACTAAGGCCACCTGATGGTAAGTGGGTCCTGAGACCCATAGACATTTTAAATCTCAATACTACAATCCTAAGACCTCAAATGCGTTGCCAACCCTGAGGACTGAGATGGAATGCCTATATGCTAGTTATTTCACCATCCCGGAATACTGCAATGCGAACATTGCTGCTAGGTGAAGGTTTAGTGGATAAGATGGTGGTAGCGATCCGGACGGACCCTGCACAAGGTCCTACCACCACCTCATTCTTTTGACCTCATTGTAACCTGATGTTATGTGGCAGCGACGTCAAGGGTGGTACACGCTTATCCAGAAAGCTATATCTTATACTCTTGCCTTGAAAACCCCAAGATTACACGATTCCGGGAATGCAGAATACATTAAGTCCGGGAGATAACTTTTATCAAGTCCGATTCCACGATTTTTGTATATTTTGTAGTTAATAAAAAAAAAAGAATATCTAAACTTAAGTGGCATTGGGCGGGGCACATTGCTCGCAGGACTGATGGCCGATGGGGTCAGAAGGTTCTGGAGTGGCGTCCGCGGACCGGGAGACGAGCTGTAGGTAGGCCTCCAACAAGACGGAGTGACAACCTCGTAAGGATCGCGGGAGCGCGGTGGATGCGAAAAGCACAGGACCGGTCTGAGTGGAGAGCCTTGGGGAGGCCTATGTCCAGCAGTGGACGTTTTTCGGCTGACATGATGTAGAGTTAATATGAAAAACTCAGTTTGTTGTTGTTTTTTTTTAAATCCCAAGAAATATTTTCTAGGAAGGAAACATACCTACAGACCTAGTTTTTTGTAATACCCACAACATAATCAATAATCAGACTAATATAAGTTTGAGGGGCGAAATCCGTTATCGCATTATGAAGGTATCGATTCTTTTAGGTAGAATATCTTGTTAAAACAATCACCCAACAGGAATGCTAAACATGGAGCGACCGGACCAAATTCCTGATGGTTCAACAAAAAACAAAAGGCGATCGGCGCAACGCAGTTTCCGCCGTATAACAATATATCTTTGCAAACCTGTCCTTTGGGTACTATCGATCGTCGACCCCGAGCGATCCATGTCCGATATCAGCATGATAGCGATCTCGATAAGTTTCGTCATCAAAATTGAAAGCTATCTAGTGAGTATACGGTTAATAGCGGGTAAGTGTAGATACGTTACTAACTAGTCGTAAGGGTTAGTTGGTTTGGAAGGCAAAAATATTATAAGTAAAATTAGATACTTGAAGTGGTTTTTAGGGTTCCGTAACCAAAGGGTAAAAACTGGGCCCTGTTACTAAGACTTCACTGTCCGTCCGTCCGTCCGTCTGTCCGTCGGTCTGCTTGTCACCAGGCTGTATCTCATGAACCGTGATAGCAAGACAGCTTAGTTTTCAGAGATGATGTATTCCCAATATTCCCATACTCAAACGTGATTATTTGCCATTTTTTGCTAATTTTGTATAAATAATGGCCCGGAACTTGGCCGGTTTTTACAATAATGATAAACCTAGTATAAAACAAATCTTAACGACATTTAGATATTGATTAAGTATATTCATATTTTATGATGATCTGAATCTATTCGTTTCCGAATGAGAAAATAAAATTGTGCGTCTGTTAGTTTGTCTTCCCTTCTAAGTGGTTGTCAACGTTTTGCTATCACACACACACACACACATAAATGCGAAGTTTTGGATGTTTATTACTCAACCACGCCAGAACAGTTGAACGGATCTGGATTAAATTTGCCACTGAGATATATTATGGTCAGAAATAGCATGGCTACACTTTTCATCCCGGAAAATAAGATAGTTTCCGAGGGAACAGCGATAAACGAAGTCGCGCAGACGGAGCTGCGCACAAAAGCTAGTGACATACAAGTAATCAATACAATAATGTGCTTTACAAACTTTTGAAAGAGTATAATACTGTAATTATGATAAAAATGTAATGTATAAACCAAAACAAAAGGAAAACAATAGGCTCCCACCCATTACGAGACTAGTGGTTAGTTTGGGACTAGGTCAATTTCTTTTAGCTTTATATTTATTCATGTTGCAACTTAAACGTCACTGGATTTTTGGTTAAATTTATATAAAAGTGGACTGTAATTTTTTTTATGAGGAGCAACACAAACCTTTGCCAAATACGAGTCTATGAAAATCTCCACTAACCTACCGGCTCCAGCACCATTACAGCGCGAGTAGCGCGGCGTTTCGCTCCTGTTCGAGGGTTTGGAGCTACGAGCTCGACAACACTGTACAGCACGGCTGTTCTTTAGTAATACGGAGACCAGTACGTGGGTCAAGTCTTTCCAAAACTCACGCAAAGCAGACACGAAAACGGATCGTCCGCACGGTAGCCTCTCCAGCACGAGATTCCCCGACAAAGCGAGTGACAAGCCCCCTGCCAAGCCGGTGTAATGACTAGCATAGAGGCATTCCATCTTAGTCCTCAGGGTTGGCAACGCATTTGCAGTCTTAGGCTTGCAGTCTTGTGAATGCGAATGTCTATGGGTCACAGTTTCCACTTACCATCAGGTGGCCTGTGCGCTCAGTTGCCATCTCTATGCCATAAAAAAAAAGAGCCGTCAAATCAGACGGAATAAATTCATCTACCCTCATTTGGCGAAAATCGAACAATTTATACCAGTAACACAAGGATATCGCAAGGAATTATCATCCAACTGATCCTCGCTAACATTGACCCACGTTTGACATTTTATCATTCAAGGGGTCACACGATGGTTATCATCGTTTAAAAATAACAAATCTGACAGACTGCAAAAAACAACTCGTTATCGACTGCGCGCAGCGTAGTAAAGTTTTTTTTTATGTGAAGAAGGCAGACGAGCAAGCGAGTCAACTGATGTTAAGTGATCATCGCGACCCATAAACCCCCACAACACTAGAGGAATCGTAAGTGCGTTATATATAGAGTTATCCCCTTACTTATAACCGTAGAATAACCGCGGGTTAGCTAAACCATGCTTTGTCCTTATCTGTCAAATTCAAATGTCACAGTGACAGATAAGGACAAAGCATGGTTTAGCTACCCTAAGTTATTCCACCATTCCATAAACAGACCAAACTCTATTCTACTCGGTAATGCCATGCATTTGACATGTTATTTTATTGTTAGGCCAAAATGGTGACAATGTAATGGTACCTATTTACTGATGAGAAGATTTATGGTTAAGGATATTTTTCAACATAAAAACATGTTTGTAAAAAAACGAACAAAAACTTTTTGTTTTACGTCTCATATTTTCCTTATAGTTTTAAAATGGTATCATTATTCATCACCTACTATTTTATCCTCTAGAATTAAAAGCAAGCAGAGATTGAAATTGAATATATATCGACCAATCATGACTAACATAATTTGATCTTTGATTTACAGCATTTTTATAAATCCAGAGACCAACATAAAGGTAACGTCTTTTCCTAATACTTATTCTGTGGTAACGTGTAACTCCGTCGAACTGTACACACAGTACACACAGAGTGAGCGAAAAAAAAATTGGGTGATTAGGTACGTGACTCGCGTAATTCCTGTGATACCATGATTCATGCTTACTGTTGAGTAACACGAGTTAATTTTAATCATTAAACTCAACCTGGGGCATGTTTTATATTATAAGGCAACAAGTAACAATTTTGCAGGTGTAAACTGGCAACACTGCTCAAATGGCTGGTCATCATTGGTCGAGGTTGTGTCAAATGGAAACTTGTAGAGTCTGGCAAATGAAACATGAGAATGAAAAAATGGCAACACTGTAGTGTCGTCCCTTTTTTCTTAGATTGATTTGAAAGGGACGACACTAACTTACAGTGTTGCCATTTTTTCATTCTCATGTTTCATTTGCCAGACTCTAACCTATAAATTGTAATTTGTAGCTATATAAACCAGGCCCGTCATAGTGCTGTATAGACTATTGCCGGATTACATGATTGCATTTATTAAAGTGCACTCAGGAGCAAAAATACCGGGTCAGAGTGCGTTTTTCATACAAACGAGACTATTTCGAAGCCTTCGTTCCTCGCCTGGGGTTGTTTTGAGTGAGGTTTAATGGTGGGTACTGCGAGGTTCAATAGAGGAGGTCAACTGATCGCACAATCAGTTAACACCACAGCGCGAGAGTTTGGGTCAGCACTTGGATTTCCTTACATTTTATTGCCATTTTAGATGTTTTCTGAACATGCTCAATGCCGGCGTTAACCGCAGATTTATTCAGTTGGGTATCCTAGGCAGTCTGGAAGTCCGGTATCGATGCTCGAGGTATTCATCATCAGATTTCACTAAAAGCATTCACTGGCGAAGAACCAAGGCTTCGAAATAGCCTCTTTAGTATGAAACACGCAATCTGACCCGTTATTTTTGCTCCTGAGTGTATCTCGTGTATAACTCCAAAATAAGCATGAATCATGATATTGCGGGAATTACGCAAGTCACGTAATTAGCTGAGTTTGCGATAGTTTTAAAATGATATCATTTTATATTATTTTATTCTCTACAATTAAAAGCAAGCTTTGAATTCGAATCTGTATGCACCAATAATAACAAACATTTTTGATCTTTGATTAACATCAAATGCTATGAAGCCACATGCAGGTAACGTGTAACTCCGACAAACTCTACGCATACAGTGCGAGCAAAAAAAGGATTTTCGGGTTTGGGTAGAGTCGATAAGAGCTTATGGGAGCGAGTGAGAGAGAAGTACAAACCCGTTTATTATTTCATGTGCTGCTTGCAACTGCCCGCGACAGTCGGCGTAGAATTCGTTTATTTAATAAAATTGAAAACATTATAATATTGGCATTTCAGCCAATTTTGTCGTAGAAAAGTTTGAAAAAGAAATGTGCTCCTGCCAACATGTGAAAACTATAATTATTGCCATCCTAAGTTAATTTCTGAAAATTGGTTCAGTTTAACCGCGGGTTTAGAGCATTATTTTATACTAAAAATAATAATAGATAGGTACCTATTTGTATTAAAATTAAAAGTCTCTACCTGGTTTTAACCGCTAATAATTTGACATACATACCTAATTATTATATGTAAATAAATAATATAATATAAATAAAAAAACATCGAAGTAAAACAAAACACAAAATAAGGGAGACCTTACAGAGATTTCGAATATATAAAAAACATTTATTCCACGAACGAACGACAGCAACAAATTAAGTCAAGTCATCAGCTTAATTAAAAAAAAACGCAGCTTATCTTAAAAACGCACTCGCAAAGCAACATGTGGTGCATTCCTTCAATTCTACATACAAAACTAACCATCCGCTTTTTAGCTTACCATTGCGTCGTTAAAACAGTATGAATAACGCTGAAGGAATAGAGCGAGCAACGAACAGCGCGTGTTTTATAACCTCATTCTGTTTCGAAAGCAACGTGCTCATGGCGTGATTAAGTATTCGCACGCTTGTAACCGAAAAGCAATAACTCACAATATTACCTCATCCTGATTTGAATCTTGTCACGCGTAGATAAAGCCGGTAGCGTAAAACCGCTAAATCGGACTTACTTCTTTTAGGTTTTTAAGAGGTGGTATGACGTTTCACTAGTAACTGAACAGCCAATGCGGTGTGAAGCCACACGCATACCGTTGACACGCCGGCCGGTCGTCTACACATTTTTAAAACTATTAAATTCGAAATACAAATAATCGTGAGAACAACAATAATTAAGAACCGTTTTTTACAAGAACACGTGTTGAAAAATTGTGGTTAGGAAAATTTGAAATTGGAGTGTTTCTGTGAAATGGGTCACGGTTTGATGAGGAATTATTGATGCATTGTGCCGTAAGTATTGTTTTGCTTTTATGTTCTTTTACTTGATTATAGAAGACTTCGTTTGGAGGTTATGCATTTGCAGTCTTCATTTAGAATTCTGCTAATAGATCTGCGATTATAACCTATTTGTTGCTACGAACAGCGTTCTCATTACGAGTGAGCACTTGTCTATAATTTTTGGATATGAAAATTTATTTTAAATTGGATTACGTAGTTAAGATTATCTGTAACTCTTGTTATGATAATTTTTATGGGTCAGTTTAATTACTTATTATGAATTATGATTGATTTCCTCTCGTAAGTGTAGGTCATTCAACTCTGCTTTCGCAGTAAACTCGTCGATTTTACGTTATGGGTGCGCAAGCGCCGATTGACAATAACGACGGGATCTATTGTGTTTTTTATAACAACTTTACTCCCACTGTTCCTTAAAATTTGCTTTGCCAGGTAGGTAGATCATTGATATCAGATCTTTTCTGAAATTCTATAGAAATCGATGATATACGGATTAAATGCGAATGAAACGGTTTTCTGTCCGTAGAGGTAAAGGTAGAGTTGCAAAGGTGCAAAGGTTGTTTAATTCATAAGTTACGATTATAATTTTTAAATTGTTATTTTAAAAGTTAATTCAGAATACATTATACAAACAGTAGTTGGTTGTTATTTTAGTGTTTGTTAGAAGGGACTAAATCCACCGAATGAAATACCATAAAGTTATAACTTTAGTAGAGTTACTTTTTCGGCGACTATTTGTTGACAATGAAATTTACCGTAATACCTAGTTACGATACGGTAAATACGTTGATAGTTAATATATTTATATTTTTTATATTTTATTAATTATGGGCTAGATACTATAAACTATAGGTATAAAAACCGGCCAAGTGCGAGTCAGACTCGCGCACGAAGGGTTCCGAACCATTATCTACATACATTAACAAAATAACGGCAAAAAAACGGGGGAAAAAAACATGTTTATTGTATGGGACCCCCCATAAATATTTATCCCCATAAATATTTATTTTATTTAATTTAATTGTATTATTTGTTTTAGTCTACATGTTGCCGTTATTAATATCAAGCAAAAACGGCAACAAATCACGTTTGTCGTATGGAAGCCATCCCTTAAATATTTAATTTATTTTGTTTTTAGTATTTGTTGTTATAGCGGCAAAAAAAAATACATCTGTAAAAATTTGGACTGTCTAGTTATCGCAGTTCATGAGATGCAGCCTGGTGACAGACAGACGGACAGACGGACAGCGGAGTCTTAGTAATCGGGTCCCGTTCTTACCCTTTGGATACGGAACCCTAAAAATTAGCTCAAGGTAGGTACTAAGGATAATCTGAAAATGCATTGCATTCTGAGCCGAAAATTGGCAAACGCCTCAAACATTATAAATATCGTGTTCTTATTCTTATGGTGGTTTCAAATGTTTTCTTTGCATCTCTTTCATTCGGTACCTACTTATATCAAATCTAAGGCCGGTATTAAACTGATCTAAACTCTAATGCTCGACTCGAGATGCGGCAAAAATGACAGTGTTCTATGGTTTGGCGTTTACTTTGACGTATCCTGTGACGGGCCTCACAGTCAAGATGAGTTTATTCATACGGCCCTAAAAGATGCAATATCAATATTTGCCAAACATGACCAAGTGAAGAGCCAATAAAAAAAAACTTATCACACAAGCAAACGATCCAACGCCTTTTTTAAAAGTATGCAGGAATATCGCTTTTTTTTAAATTTACTGAGGTTAAACCAAGACAAAATTGGTCATTTATTTCACTGTTAACTTTACTAATTAGCTTGTATAATACTCTACAAACCAACATTGTGCAATCAAAATCAGTTTAACCTATCCTTAACCCCGGGCTCAAAATGACCCCCCTATTTACTCATTTAAAAAATCTAAAGAAATCTATGATTTTTTATCATCGCCTAAAATTAAATAAAAATTTATCTTTGGCGCTCTTTATGATATACTCGTAGGTAGTCGTTATGACGTTGTGTAGTTATTTCGTTTATCTTCCCCCCCCCCCCCCCCCTTTATGCCATGGGACCGCCATATTTAATCAGATGGGCCATTAATAGCTTTACAATCCCCTATCTCGTAATGATATTGTAGTTTTTTTGCTAACTCTCCAAACCTTATAATAATTTGTTTATCAAGAAGGAAACTCTCCCTACCCTGGGTAAGTAATTTGTAAATAAATCTCGGTTCAAATTAGGTAGGTTGGTTTAGGTTATTTTAGTTTCACAACCGGCCCGAAGGACCAAACCACCAAGAAGCAGGAGCTAAGTCGACTCTTTGGAAATGATATAACTATTCATATTGGGAAATTAAGAGTGGAATTACTTCTACTGACAAAAGAAACTTCGACAAAATAAGCTACTGAAAAAAAAGACTGATACTAGACTGGTGAGTGATGACCTAAAGAGTGATACGAGGTAACTGTGCGTGTGCATGGTATAGTTAAAGTGAACTCTTTACCTCGTGTAAAACCTGCCACGCACGACTTTGCGAGGCAGTGACTGCGGCGTCGGCGAGCGGCGAGCGGCAGTAAACAAATTTATAAAGACGTACCAAGGCTTTGACACAACACACCAAACGCGTGTCAGTAGCAAAGCGGGGCATGAGAAGCGAGTGACACGGCGCACTGCCACAGTTTAAACTGTAGTTTGTGTGAGTTACCACATGTAAACTCAACAGAATGCACCAAGCCGGTTTAGTCGGGGCCGCGCCGTCACCACGTTTGTGTACATGTATATTTAGTATCAAACGGCGCG
The DNA here is from genome assembly GCA_923062465.1 of Acleris sparsana. Classification (NCBI taxonomy): domain Eukaryota; kingdom Metazoa; phylum Arthropoda; class Insecta; order Lepidoptera; family Tortricidae; genus Acleris; species Acleris sparsana. The sequence goes on along the minus strand of OV281302.1, from coordinate 3,333,564 downwards.
CATTGATGCAACCCTATCGCCTGAGGGGCAATGAGTAACAGAAACTCTTATAGGGCCAGAGACGAAGTACTTTTATATTTATACTATGATATGCCTAGCGTTCCTCCTGACACGCGTTTGGTCTGTTGAAGCCTTAGCATGTGAAGTCGCTGGCGACGATAAGACTCAATTTTTTTTGCTATTTATTAGCTGCTAGGTACTGCCAAAGTTGCCGCCAAATTGGCCAAAGAGGTGACCATGAAGCACTACATTCGCAACTTTGGACTCTTTGTCAGTTTCACATGTCAAACGAGACTAAATCGAGAAAAAGAGATGGAGCTAACGTAATTTCGAGCTTCGATTATCAATTAAGGCCCCATGCCCTAATGATCAACGGGTAAAACCTAAATGGTCGTAACTACCACGCAACTTAACTAACGTCAAATTGCCCTGATCGAGTTACAAAAAAATAATCGTGCCGACGTCAGTCGCAAAAACAAATTGAATTAATTGAAGTTGAGAAGACAACTTGACCTTGGTTGGGTTGCGCTGTTTTTTCAACCGTTTGTGCCCTACAACGTAAAGGGATTTCCACATGATACAATTAAACACAAAATCTGACCAGATTATCATCATTGACAGTCGAATTGGATCGTGTGAAGTCTGCGAACACATAATAATTGTCTAATTATCCAAGTTCAAGGTCTACGCTATCTACACCGCACGCGTCTTTAAAAATGAACTAGTTTTGCGATTACGTATCTGTTTATCAAGTTGTGAGACAATTCGATTTAAAATAAATTGTAACGTCGAAGGTCCTAAAAAAAACACAATAAGTATCAAACAATGTAACAACGACCAACATCAATACTCTACTGCGACCGTTAAAGACGATTTTAAATCGTTCCAAGTTTGAAAAAAGAACGAGTTAATTCTCCCAAACGTGTCGTCGGTTAGAGTCTTTTAAGCCAGCGGGACTATTATGGTCATGTATATCGATGTAGAATAACGTGGATAAAACATTTGTCACTTTCTAACAAGCTACCTAATTGAGAATGCACGCGCTAAAACGTATTTTGTATGCTTTGAGGGCACAACCTAAACTCAACGGTTAATATTACATGGGTTGAGTTGTTTGTTTGAGATAATCCAGGGATTCACTAGGGAAACAAACGCCAGATCAAAACAGTAGAAACTCAAAATACACCTGTGTTTTAAAATCAACTTTAATTCAACTTCTATGAACTTAAAACAAAACTAGAAAGTTTTTTGACTTGATACTATTTTTATCTAGCAGTGCGGATGTGCTGCAACACGTGTCGTCAGCTGATTTTGGTCAGATTGTCGTGTTAGATAGAGCACAGACTATTAGTTACATGTCGTCACAGATTTTGGACTGACAAGCTATGGTCAAGTTGTTGGGCAGCCTTGGGACTGAAGCTAAACCTATTAACAAAGATAAAGATAAAGAGACATTTATTCGCAACAAAACAAAACCACATTACACAGATAAAACAATATCAAGACACAGAAAAATTGTTACGGAACGGTCCCAACTCAGCATTCGCTAGCCGTAAAGCCAGCACTGGTCTTCCGTTGGAACCGCTTGGTGAAAAAACGGAAAGTGACACATTTAACACAAAACAACGCTAAAAGAAAAACATCAAGGATCAAACACAATAATTTGTTCGAGATTATCTCGAACGTCTCAAATGACCAACACGTAACACACACACGTGGAACACGTGGAAGCCTTCAGTAATCTTTCTTATATCTACACTATTACACTAGCGTACGAAAATTAAGTTGTCTCCACGAACAAGGCAAGATTCAAATAATACCTTATTTCTTATTTCATTATCAATATGGAAATACCAATCAAATTAACCTTTGACATCATACAGCACTACGATAAGTAAAAAACGATTCTTTAGTCCAAAATAAGTAGGCATCATTTTATTGATAAATTGATTGGTATATGCGACCCGCCCCGCTTCGCTTGGTTTTTGTCAGTTTTCTGGAAAACAGATGTATTATATATTGTTAGTGAAAACGGCATCAAAATGCGTTGCGAAGTTTAGGAGTTAGCGGATATACACACAGAGAGAAAGACGGACGAAACGCGACTTTGTTTCATACTGTATCTAAAAATATTAAAGAAAGATAAAGAAGTTATAGATAAAGTAGAAGATGCCCTAGAAAGATCCAGAACAGTTATGTTAATTCATCATAACTGTTTTTTTTTAATTTTTTTTTTTTTAATTTGTCAGTCTAATTTTAAATAAATGTGTTAAATTAAAATTACTTTTTATATTCCTGCTCCTATAATACCATATGAAATTGAAAAAAAAATCCCAGTAGTTCGCAGTGCGAACTACGGGGTGCGGACTACTGGGAATAGCCCCCTATTATAGACATGATTATCGATGTAGATAAACGTGAATAAAACAGCTGTCACTCTCTGACTAGTACGTGAGTGCGAGAGTGAAGAACACTTTATCCATCGCGATAATTAATTAATTACCTAGCTATTCATAGGACTTCAGGATTCATTCTAGGACAGTTCATCAGGCCTATTATAGACGTGATTATCGATTTAAAAAATCTGTAAACCTAAATTCAGGGGCCCTTGTCAAAAGGGTATAAGTCTCCTGAAGATCACGTCAAAAAGGGTACAAGTCTATTATACTCAGTTGGTGTTTATATCCTTTTTTGTTACGAGTTAAGTCGACTTGTACCCCTTTTTTATAAATGTCAAACTCTCTTGTTAGACTAGGATCAAGATTGACGTTTTGTTCGACAGATATTTAAAAATAGAAAACGCGATTTGAATAGGCCCATTTATATTTAATAATAACTCAAAATTGCGGTGTACTTATTCGTTTTTAGTAGCGTATTTTGTACATGTCTCAGATAGACGCATGCCTGGCGGCATTAAATATTCATTTTAACTCTGATAATTAGCAATTATAATGTATAATATAGACAGTTATCTTAACGACAATAACCTCAGCTCGTACGCCGTCAAAAGTGTATCAAGGCTGACAAGGTCGTTCACCTTCGTCTTTTTAAAAATAGAACTTCAAACGGCTTCATTCAAATGTCAGTCGAGAATATCGATAGCTTTATGAACGGGCACGGAACGTAAATTATGATTTGAATCGTAAACAGATATCTGACTAGCTTTTTCCCGCAGATTCGCTTGCGTGATAAATTGATAATACTCTTAGCGTAAGTAATTAACTCGCTGTACAAAAAATTGTTAAGCTTTTGTTACAGATTGTAGTTATGCAGTATGCAGTAAATTGGCCATATGAGGGGTATTTTGTACGTTAGTAATATTGAGTCAATTTACTAGCGCTACGAATAATCTGCTGATCTAATGTAGTAGTAGAGTATTTAAACCAGACTAACATACATACGAACGAAACTAGTTAAATAAATATTGTCAGAACAAACACACTCCCACATTTATCGCATACTGAGGACGCACCCCACTTTGTACGCGTAGAATGAGTGTTCCCATACTCTCCCTTTTTTTATCGATGGGGGTCGTTTTACCCAAGGAATATTCCCTCCAAATTTCAAGCAGCATTGTCCATTAGTTACATCAGTCAGTTACGGGAGAGTTATATATAAACCCCCAATCAAAAGAAAAGGTCACTTTAAAAAAATACAAGTGGTTAGTTTTTTTTTTAAATTGTTTTTTTAAAGCGTACATAAACATGTAGACAATTCAAGTTAACCCGCCAAACTGACAAGACAGTTTGTTGGTCAAATTTGGCATTGAATAAATGTTTTCAGGGTTCATGTAATTTTTAGGATTCCTTATTCCACCATTAACATCTAAACGAGCCGATATAGATGTGTGTGGTATCGTTAGAATCCTTTTACCATCACGGGTGACATAGGATACCTTTATTGTTAAAATTGGAATAAAAACAACACCGGTGTAATGACTAGCGTAGAGGCATTCCATCTTAGTCCTCGGTGTTGGCAACGCATTTGCAGTGTTAGGTTTGCAGTCTTGTGAATGCGAATGTCTATGGGTCACAGTTACCACTTACCATCAGGTGGCCTGTGTGCTCGTTTGCCTTCTCAATGCCATAAAAAAAATTAAAAAAAATGGCGAAATGACAATTGTTAACATAAGTTGGTTTATCGACGACAAAATAAAAAATGAAGTCTGGTTTTTAAAGGTTGCTTTTAGTAATTTAGTTGTTAAATCATGGTTTTCAAAACACTGAAAAAAACGTAACTACCCTAAAATAAGACAAATATATTCGGTCATTCACTTTAGCAGTATATAAGTCACACAAAGTCAAAATACATGTTATTTCGTCCTCCGATGCCAAAGTCACAAAAAAACAGGTACAAAAACGTACGTTGTGGTATATTTGGAACTTGGGTCAGACGAACAATGTCTTGCAACTATACTCTTGAATACTTGATTGAAAATGAAACAAAAACAAAAGATGTACCAATACAATCTGTCATGGTATTGTTTTTATATATTTTTTAATCAAAATAATTTAACTTAGGGGCTGACTCGTGGTGACACCAGTTTGTCACACCACTGCTATTCGCTTTAGTCGGTTATTCGTCAGAAATCATTTTTATTCCGCAAAAGTAGGTAGGTTAGGTTCGTTAGGTATCTTAAGATGCCCGAAGGGCAAATCGCTCAGAAATAGGAGCCCTGCCATAGGCAGGGCTCCGTCGAAAGGCACTGGTGTGACAACGAGTCTGCACCCGTTTATTTTCTAGAATACAGTAATAAAATAAGGTGTTACAAAATAATGTTCCAGTGTATTCAGCCCGCATGCAAGCGTGCAAATATTTTGTTGATTTTAAATCTGCTTAACATGTCAAATAATAATAATAATAATGTATAATTCTATTAATAATATGGGTTATATTATAATACATTTACATTAAACTTTAAAATAATCTTGAACACATTTTGTCAATATGCGCTTGAAAATGTGTGTGTGTGTGTGACTTCATACTTTCTGGTAAATGGCTATAAATGTCTATACACATGTTGTACACATTCCTACCATACATCGCCTTGTTACAAGGAGGTTTGTACATTAGACACATTAATTATTTTCCTCGTTGACCTTTGAAAAATCTCACTGCGTTTTTTGAAACAGAATTGGTGGGAATTAACAAAATACATACGCTTCTAATGTACAAACATGGTAGTGGTTGAATGTGTATCTTTTTGAACAGTGGGGTACAGCTATCGCTAAACCTTACTCTACATATCACACTTACACACTTTTTTTTTTTTAAACCCTTTCGACGTCTACTGCATTTCCCCACATATTAAAAGGAGGATGGGCAGAAATGTATGAACACTGGCCTAGAAAAGAATAACAAGAAGCACTATATCATCGGATAATTAATTCTACAACGATTAATTGTAGCGGGAAACCTCAAATAACTGTGAGAAATATTTAAAAAATCAGGAACGTCGGGACGCCTACATAGACGACGTTAGCATAATCACTTTGAAACATTGCTGTCTTTGCTTGGCGATAACTTTTTTCACACAAACAGCCTAGAATTACCTATCCGGTGTTATATCGCTTGTTGTTATTGGACATATAGGCCAATTTACCCACCCTCCTTTAGTCTAGATTTCGCACGGAGAAAACTTCGGAAATTAAGTGTTGAATTACCATGTAGATCACTACCACTTACAATCAGGTGGCTAGCTTGTTCGGGCTGTATCTTATCTGTATCGGGTATACTGTTAAAACATTTGCAAGATTTTGTCGTCTATATCTTTTCCCGTTATAACAACAAATAATACAAGAATGATACGGAACCCTTCGTGTGCGAGACCGACTTGCAGTTGGCTGATTTTTAATAAATGCGAAATTTTGTGTGTTGGAATGGAGGTAGCTTATACACTGGATTTACACATAGGCTCTTTTTACCCTGGAAGATCAAGTTCTCGAAGTGGATAACGATATTCGGAATCTACGCGGACGAAGTCGCGGGCAGAAGCTAGTAATACGTAATGGTGTTGTCAAAATTAACCGAGAAACGAAATTCGTTAAGATAACGTATTTAGTACACATCAATTCGAATCCTCGGATCTAAACATAGCAATAAATTATTGTTATCTTGCTTAGAGAACAAATGAACTCTTTGTGGTGATTATAATTTATAATCGTTATTTCAAGATACTCGAACAGTAACTTCTTTTGTGACTGACTGTTTATTCCTTGACGTTTCGTGATGAATCTGGAATATTGTGAATATGAGATAAAAAAAGTACTAGGATTATGTATAAAAAAACAGTTGAAACAATGAAGTACAAGAAAAGGGTCCAACTGAAAACCAGCGCTGTGTCTACTGCATCAGCAGGAGCCAGAGGGCCTTCCCAAGATGCACTGAGCTATTCGTTTCGCGTATTGCGTTTCTATTCGTTTCGTTTTTACACCAATCGCGTCACTGGTAGATGACGTGATACGAAAAGTCACGTCATCTACCTGTCACGCAATTGGTTTAAAAACGAAACAAATAGGTACGCTAGTTTTCGTAAAGCATCTTGGCAGACCTTCAGCTTACGCTGAGTCTGCCCCTTATGCCACAGCTAAACGTTTAGAGTGTAACTTTAGTTACGAACACAATTTTAAAGCTGTTTGGGAAAAAAAGCATTTTACTTCTTTTTTTCTTTCTTTCTTAACATAATTTCGAAAAACCTTTTTACCCCTAACTCAAAAAGAGGGGTGTTATAAGACGTGACGTGTGTATCTGTGTATCTATCTGTGGCATCGAAGTTCCTAAACGGACCCGATTTAAATGCGTTTTTTTAAATTTGAAAGCAGGTATTCTAGCGGTAGTTTAGGTTTCATGAAAATCGGTTTAGCCGTGAGATATCAGCTCTGGAAGATGGGGTCACCATTATAAAGGAGGTTTTTAGATTTTTTAGCTATCTAATAATTCTTATATCTACAACACCGGAGGCCTAATATGGCTGCGTTTATCGCGTGACAAAGTGTGGATAAGGAATCCGTCACCTTCTGACACGTAAATAAGTACGAGAGTGACGGATGCTTCCACATTTGACACGCTGTACTTAATTAAAAAAGCATGAATTTAAACATGGTAAAACAATATCGTTATCAGCTCTTTTCTTTAAAAGTTTGTACCTAGTTAAGGAGAAATATTAAGAAACGTTAACTTTTCCAGTGAGTTACGAAATAATTTTTTTTTAAAGGCATCTGGTGGTATCTCAGGCAAAACTCCTGTAGCAAGCATATTACTAGGGTGAAGATTGAATCTACTACATTTATTGAATTTTACATACTGCTTATTGGCTTTGAGAGGTAGTATATAAATGTGCGGCTAATTTTTGTAACTCAGCGGAAAAGTTAACGTTTCTTAATGTTAGTCCTTAACTAGGTACAAACTTTTAAAGAAATGCAAATCAATATCATTTTACGTGTTACGAGTATCTTATCGCCAACGTTACAATTTCTCTTATTTATTACATACATACATACATAAACTCACGTCTTCATTCCCAGAGTGGGGTAGGCAGAGCTACAGAATTTCCAACAACCCTAAAAACTTGTTGATAATTCTGTAACCACATTTTGCACAATCAGGCTAAGATGTTTACCAGTGTATTAGTGACAGGTTGCAAGCCCATCGCCTAACAGTACTACAAGCCTTTATTCCCTTAGTCGTCTCTTACGACATCCGCGGGAAGACACGGAGTGGCACTATTCTAACCCGGCAACCACACAGGCTTATTTATTAATTTGACAGTAATGGCGGCCGAGTTAAACAATACAGTAACACGTCGAAAGCAATGTTGTTTAATCCGGTAGAATAGATGCCCGGTTACTTTGCACCTTAATTCTAACAAGATGATACTCTTTACTGTTCTTTAAAAATGCCGTAAAATAAGCACTAAAAACAACTTCATGTCAACTATCTGCAAGTGACAACCCATGAGTTAATAGTACATTATGATACAAGTGTGCTAAGTTGACCATTGTATACAAGGCGCTATTGTGTGCGCACGAGCGGGAGCGAGTGCGCCACAAGAAAGCCGCGTATATTATGGTCACAGGCACACGTGTTACATACGACGTTTTTCAACACATTTGCCAAAAAAAAGCAAGACTCTTCATTTAGTCAAATTTTAATTAATTATTAAAACAGTTGGTAAAATTACAATTTTCAAAACGGTAGTGAACAGTTTTATTTGGCATTACGGTTTGTGTAATGTTGTTAATTATTTCATTGTCTTGGGTGTATGTCGGCGATGAACATAATTAATCCAAACTATCTTCGTCACAGCCGTCAATTATTTACGAAAAATGGCGGCTGGCGCGTTGTTTTTTTTTCTTGCCGCGATACCGATGCGCGCGCAAGGCTAAGGCGCGAACGAGATCGGCCAACAGCCAAATTTAAAATGTAATAATTCATGTTTAAAATACAAATTACAGAAAAAAATAAATGATTTTAATGAAATTGAGTTATTTTTTAGTAATAAAGCTGATTTCACCAATTTATTGAAATAAATATGAAGATAATGTTATTTGCCGCATAAAAACTGTTTGTTGCTAAGAAAAAAAAAGGTATAACCCGACTAAATTATATCGCTTCTTCTTCGTACTTACAACTTGGTACTAGGCTACAAATGTAAATTGTTTGGGTTAATAAACTAAAGGCACTTGTGCGTAATATACTGAAAAAGCACGCGTGTTTAATATCTAGGTTTATGAGCCAAAAATCAGTGGAATAAAAAGGTCGTTTTGAGCAAGTGTGTTGAAAATATGTTTTATCTGTGAATGTGTTCTTAGTTTGATTTTATAAAAATCTATTAAGCCGTGTAAGAGTACAGGTCTGATAAAAAAATATAAAGAGATTATTTAATAGTTGTGTACTGGTAATAAATCAGCAACAAAATAATAAATAACATTAACTGTCCACTTCGTCACAATGGCCGCCTGTTCCCGTGGCACACAAATAGCACCATTGTTCCGCTGCGTCACTCGGGAGTAGGTACAACTTAACACTTTGTTGTTCTCGTAAGCTATTCATTTTGTTCTATATGTAAAGTCAGTCGTTAATACGGGTCTATATCGAAATCCCTGATCGTCATTTGTCTGCATCATTTACTAGCCTAGCTAGGTAAGTTTGTATGAAGAAATGTGTTTTTTTTAAGCGGCCATGAATAACTTTTGTATTGTTATTTAGAGGACCTCTAAATACACATATAATAATTCATAGCGTTTAATAATATCGGAGCCGTAAATAAGATTTAAGTATTGTAATAAAATAGTTTTGCGGGTGCTAGGACATTGTGCAGGGTCCGTCCGGATCGCTACTACCATCTTATCCATTAACCTACCGCCAAACAGCAGTGTTCGCATTATTGTGTTCCGGTTTGGGGATAAGACAGCCGGTGTAATGACTAGCATAGAGGCACTCCATCTTAGTCCTCAGGGTTGTCAACTCATTTGCAGTCTTAGGCTTGCAGTCTTGCAGCATGTGTGCTCGCCTGCCATCTATATGACAAAAAAAAAAGAAACTCGGCTCCGATGCACAAGACACATGTAACAAAATATATTTTTCACGCCACTGCTCGGAAATGTGGCGAAAGATGGTCTGTTCTTGGTCCCCAAAACCATCGATAGTTGTACCATTGAATGAGCAGGCCTACTATGAATTTAAACAGACCAACTATGTTAATATTGTTGGTCTGTTCCATTGACCAATAACATCGGTCCGCTGATCTTTTTAATAATATTCATGCCTTCACGGATAGGCAAAGGAATCAGATTCCATACAGCCATATATGTCTGCTTTTAATTATCTGAAATAAAGTTTATTTTTTATTTTCTCGCAGTAGTCGTGAAAAGCACTGTGTTAAGCCTCGGCCGAAAGTGCAATAGATGGACTCGTACTTTCGAGGGCCTCCGCTACGCGTCGGCCACCTATTGCTTACTTTCTAACCTCTACAACAATGTACTATATTTTGAATGCATCTATCATAATTTACGATGTTTACGATATGCCGCTCACTTTAAAAAAATATGAATTTTACAAATGACAACCCTTTTACTCAAACCCCTTTCATATACATAATCATATTTTAGGCGTGATGACCGTATAGGTAAATGTATTTATCTGTATCTGATATATAGAGCCTTTACTTGGGTAAAACCATATTGACTTTGATACGCTATCGTTTTGTTTTGAACTTCACCGCCAACTGTCAATGGAATAACACCTATCGTAACGTAAATCTCTGATCTCTTTCAAGTGCAACCTCATAGAGTATCCGATTGGCCTACAATTATCCAATACATAGCAGCTGCACTGTGTCAGAACTGCACTGTCACTTTCACATGGTTTTATTTTATCTATTAAAGCACCTCTCTGTATGTTTATCCTGTTTATTCTATTTTTTTTTTTTTTTTATTAGTCTGTTTTTGTGTCCCACTGCTGGGCAAAGGCCTCCCCTCGTTTTCGCCATTCGTCTCTATCCAGAGCGCACTCCCGCCAATCCAATTCTATTAATATATTTATTTATTTGTTCATTACTTTACCTATACCTACGCTCTCATTTGTACATATGAAACGACCCACAGAGGAGTATTTGACCTAAAAAGTTGCTCAAAAGTCGATTTCATTTTTTTTATCTAACTGTATTATTAACTGTGCATAGGTTAAGCTTGATAAGGGTACCATCGCTTAGTGGCCATTTTGGTGACCCCCCCACGCCCCCCTCCGTCTACACAGCAGTCGGAACCCAGCCACCGCGTGAACCGCTTGTCTTTGTTCTCAGCGCTCCTATTACAACGTAATATTACCGATCGTTTTTTTGAGTTCTTGTGCAGTGAATTGTTATTAAAATGATAATGGATATTGAAGAGGGAGGTATGTACATAAATAAAGTTATTTTTTTCTGTATTGGAGTTGATAAAGTATAATTTTTCATCACCGAAAGGTTGAACCTAAAAAGTAACGTTTTTTCTTGTAATCTTTATCTTCAAAAGTGTTTTTGTATATAAGTTAAGCCTAGTTAAGTCATACTTTTGTACGTAAGTTGAAACTTAGTCATTCTAGTCAGTGTTTTTAAAGAAAAGTCCCGCATGTTTCCGCTTTTTTTACTTTTTATTAAAATTAACCAATGAGACAAAAACAGGTTTTTTTGTAAAAATATATTATTTCATATTTTTATTACAGAACATGAAGCAGTGGTGATTGAGATGACCAGAAAATCAATCTATGAAGTCTTGAGACAATGTCCGAGTAAGAAAATTGAATTGAATACGAAATGTCCTGAAAATTAACAAAGTTCAATTAAACAGCTTATAAAAGCATTTAAGTTTCAATTTAACCAAAAATGGATGGCTGCTAGTAACAAGGAAGAACGGCTTTTTAAAAAAAATGAACAATGGCTTAATACAACCCTAACACTACCTACCTGGACAGCAAAAAGGACCGGTCGGCCACTAAAAAACGCAAATAAAAAGCATTTAAAGAGGAAATGGCACTGTTGGTGGGCATTCCCAAAGCCGGTTTCGGCAATACAAATGACGGGAATACCTCAAGAAGATTTTTCGCTGATCCACAAACTTCGTCCGCCATCACAGGAGTTGATATCAATTTAATAAAAAAAAAAATATGTCATTTTAGAGGCTTTATCTAGTGGACACAAAATCGACACACAAAAATTTGAAGAATTTGCCGAACAAACTGCAAAACTTTACATCGAAATGTATGGGTACCCAATGACTCCGACCATGCATAAAATTTTGAGACATGGCGCTACAATAATTGACCACGCTATTTTACCTATTGGCCAACTATCGGAAGAGGCGGCCGAGGCCCGCAACAAACACTTCCGCACTTATCGGCAGAATTTTGCAGACTTCTGTTAAGTTCTGACCCTTTGCTGAGCAGTATGAGGAAAAGGTTCCAAAGAAAAAGTAAACCTTTCTCCCGTGAGACCCTAGAACTACTGTTACCGGAAACAGAAGTTAACGTAAATAATACCGATAACGATGAAATAGACGAAGAGTCCAGCGGCGAAAGTGATTTTGAGTGACTATTTAAACATTTTTTTATTTTATTAAAAACGTTATAAATAAAAGATATCAATCCTAAACTGCTTTTTATTAACCGATAAAAGCAACAAAATAGTTTTGAGCAACTTTTTAGGTCAAATACTCCTCTGTGACCAGCAGCGCTTCCTCCTCGTCCTGGTTGCCCTGAGAATCAGCGTCACGGCATTTACATGTCTGACACTATGCTGAGTGCCACCCAATTTGGTACATTAAAAATAGTTTTATGTTTTTGTTCTATATTATGTTTTTGCACCAAATAAACGATTTTGATTTGATTAGATTTGATAACGTTAACAATACTATAACATATTATGGGGCAATATGGATTTCACGAATAGAATTCAGATTACCTACTCTCTTAACCAGACTCCCAAAACACCAGTTTCGAAAAAAAATAATAAACCATACGTTTAATTTTAATAGTTACGATTTGCTATTTTCGATTCCAGTAGAATCTGGTATTCTTAAATTCTGGGAATGCAGAATAAATGGTTTTATTATCAGTCTTTAACCAGAAAAAATCAACCTACACTCAAAACAATGAGCACCAAGAGAGACTTTCTCGCAGTTGACCAAAAAATTAATACATTACCTACGTTACCTAGTTATGATAAAATTTATAACAACCAAAACTAATGCTGGCGTGTATTTGGCACAAAGATCAAGCATTGCCATTCAAGGAGGCAATGCTGCCAGCATTTTGGGAACAATGCCCACTGGTAGCGATTTGTTACATTAGTGTAGGTTTAAGTTTGTATTACTTAATTTTCTAATGAAATAGTTACATAAAAACTAAGCTTATTTATACCAAAGCTGATTGTAACAGCAAGTTCTTTAGTGATTCAACTACACTCAAGAGCAAAAATACCGGGTCAGAGTGCGTTTTTCATACAAACGAGACTAATTCGAAGCCTTGGTTCCTCGCCAGGGGTTGCTTTGAGTGAGGTTTAATGGTGGATACTGCGAGGTTCAATAGCGGAGGTCAAAAGTTCTTAAGATACCTAACTGATCGTACAATCAGTTTACACCACAGCGGGAGAGTTTGGGTCAGTATTTGGATTTCCTTACATTTTATTGCCATTTTAGATGTTTTTCTGAACAGGCACTATTCTGGCGTTAACCGCAGATTCATTCAGTTGGGTATCCTAGGCACTCTGGAAGTCCTGTATCGATTCTCGGTGTATTCAGCATCAGATTTCACTAAAAGCATTACCTGGCGAGGAACCAAGGCTTCGAAATAGCCTCTTTAGTATGAAAAACGCACTCTGACCCGTTATTTTTGCTCCTGAGTGTAACATCTTAGTTGATGTATCTAATAAGGCTCGTATATCAAGACGCTTACGCACAACAATCAGTCTTGTTAGAAGCGACCAAGTTTTTTTAGTGTAATAAAGACTACATTTGTCATGTCATTTGATACCTTCGGCCACTTTATAGTCTATCCTTAAATGGTCCAAATGGACTGATCACGATCGGCTATTGTTTCACCGCATGATTTGAAGTCAAGGCTGTTTCATCACTTGTGTGAATTTTGAATAAAGGAGCGTCCCCACCGAGAGCATTCGCGTGTAATGAGCATTTGCGCGAACATCGAGTGGTGTGGTGTGTAAGCTTTGGTAACGCTTGGCTCAACGTCTACACCTCTCGAATATACACGCGAATGCTCTCAGTGGGGACGCGCCTTAATATTTCATCAGCCTTGATGACTACTATGTCGCTTTCCAAAAATGAAAATACATTCATAGTATTTAAGTTGCACGCTTGTTGCCTTAATTCAAGGTTGATTCAGTCGACCATATTATTTCAATGAAAATTATATTTGATATCGCATTTCAGCATATAATGTTTTAGAAAGTGAATGAATGAGTTAACATCCTTTTTACGGGTTCGGATTTCATACCATTTCATAGGACCTTATTACTAATCTTTCATTGACCGGCGGTCCGTCTAACTGTCCTCCCCTTAAAGAGCTGTTTATAATTTTATATAAATATATTTTTGGAAGAAATTAGTGTCTGGAGGCGTCTTAGTAGCGTTACGTGTGGTGCCGCCTTATCACGGGGGCGATGAAAGCAGTCTTGTCTCGAGAGTGGCTTATTTTTGTTTTATAGTCCCTCTCTCAATTCCTATTCTCAATAGTTGATAACTGTGTTATTTTGATTTAAGTCTCCTTTCTTCTAAAAATATTGAACCGTCATAAATAGCTGGCTTTTTTTACTGAATTTGTGTTACAACCAAAAAAAATAATGTATTAAGTTTGTCTGCGACATTTTCTGTTAATGTTCTATCACCAAAACGCTGTGAAAATTGTTTTTTTTTTAGATATAAATTCTTGTAAATTCAAAAAATGCCTCCATCACAATACTAAAGTATAAAATATGGTTCGCCCCGAATAAAACCGCCTACCTTAACTCCGTAAATCTCCTTGGCCGGTCCTACCCGTATCTAAATTTAAAAAAAAAACAATTAAGGAATAACTCTACTACTAAACGGCAAAAAATCTGTCTCTACAAACACTCATGTTTTCGTCGGACAAATATTCAAACAAACAAACACACGAATGTCAACTGACTTCATTCAATCAACTCATTTAGTAGTAGTAAGTTTTTTTAAATTCAAATCATTTTACATAGGTTTTTCTATCATTAATAGCCTATTTTCACTGTTAATTATCTGCTTAACTATTTTAAATTAAGTTTGATCGTAAACAAAGCATTGTTCATACAACTGATTGGCCGGGTCCGTCCAATTTGCGGGATTCAGTGATTTAAATGACTACCAAATAAACGGATGCCAATTGCGCTGCAATGAATTAATTGTATAATTTAAATGTGCTTTCAAAAGAGCAGCCCAAATTTAAACGTAGTTAAGATAGTTCAAACACCATTTTATAGCTTTTAGGGTTCCGTACCAAAACAGTATGGACGGAACACTATTTACTAATCTTCGTCTATCTGCCAACGGGCTGAATCTCGTGAAAGTAATAGGAGTGTGTTTTTTTATTGCCGCTATTACAAAAAATAATAAAATACATAGACTTAATTTTAACTTGGCTGTAACTCTTAAACCGTAGTCATGAATTTTTCGAAAAGTGTGTTGTACTTATAGTCCAGGTATCGGCACAAATAATAAAAAATAAAACTGAATTTAAATTAAAGAGGGACCTACGAGAATGGTACGGAACCCTTCGTGTGCGAGTCCGGCTCGCACTTGGAGACGCTATGCTATGGACGACAGTAACTGCTTACCATCAGCGGTCCGTATGCGCCTTTGCCATGTATAGCTATAAAAAAAAACGTGATTTAGAACGCCTTGTATTTTTTTGGCCCCGGTAGTAGTCCAGACACGTAATTATGACGCGTGTAATGGTGTTAGCACTTAGCATAATGTTACTTTATAGGGTTCCATAGCCAAAGGTATATTGATAGGGTTCCATTGGTCTCCCATCAAGCACGGAACCCTAAGAAATGCTTACGATGGGAAAAAAACTATGAAATGATACAATCTATGAAGTGAATTTGGATAAAATGGTGGTTTACCAAAAAAATACACGATAAATGTGTTTATCATAGAACGGTGTCACAGTGACATTATAAAACAATTTGTTTGACACTTCTTACTACATGAGTCATAACGTAACAGTGACACAGTTCTATGATTGGTCAGGGTCAGGGGATTGTACGTATGTAAATCCCGTTCACAATGTAGTCAACCGAGCCACTCGACACCGGCCTTCGGACGGCAGTCAGGGTATCTCGGAACCGCGCTCCACTGCCCGCCGACAATGCCCTTCAGTTATTCGTTGTTATCAATGTCATTCAGAACAGTGCAAGCTTCAAATTTTGGCAAAAAATCTTCATCTCTATGTCCTCTATGCGTTTGTAAATCATTGATCAGATTGTGATGAATTTAGGGTGATCTGAGCCCGCCAGGGTGTGTGGCGCAAACATCTAATTTTTGACTTTACATTGCATTGCAACGCATGCCGGGTACAGGACCCTTAAGGTCTGTACCCACTACACCGTACCACACCATGACCGTACTATGAACGTATCCGCCCGGAAGGTAATTAAGGTCTGCCCACTTCGTCGTTATCAATGTCATTCAGAACAGTGCAACCTTGAAATTTTGGTAAAAATCTTCATCTCTATGTCCTCTATGCGTTCCTAAACCATTGATCAGATTGTGATGAATAGGGTGATCTGAGTACGCCCGCCACAAACACTTAGATATTTTTATATCTTAAAATATTTTTTCACGGAAGATTTTTACGTATAAGCATTTTGGTTTATGTAAAAGGAAACCTGACTGACTTATATATCAACGCACAGCTGAAACTACTGTACCTAGAAACTTGAAATTTGGTACAGGGGTTCCTTTAGTCATGTAGTTTCCCAGAGGGGTAGGCCAGTCTTTCCACCAGCTACGATCCTAACAAATCACTTTCACTTCGTCCACATTCATACATCGAGTTATACACGCACGAAAAATAAGAATCTTTTATCTATACCTAGGGCTCTATCTTCTCGATAAAAACATATTTCTTTTTGATTATTGTCACGTAATTAAGGTACAACTATAAAATCGTTGACAATACGATAACATGTGAAAAGCAATATGGATTTACCGAGTAGAATAAAGCCCCAAGTTGACATGAAAATACTATTAGGTATTATCTTTCTTTTACTTCTGTGTCAAGGATGCCGAAAATGGTTATTATCTGTAACTGTAGATAAGAGATAATAATGATTAATATAGCTTTTGCCTGCCTCTTCGCCCACATAAAATTTCTCGAAATTATCCCGTATCATAAAGAAACTATACTATTTTAAAAACAACACAATCGATTCTGCTCACATCTGTTATCCTTAACTCAGTTCAATGCCATCCACTAGAATATGTATGGGATTTGTACGACAGACGTGTCAAGGGCGCTCAATGTGAATGATCACGTTATAGTTTACACATGCCTGCCCTGCCTATATTAAGTGCAAATTAAATCCAGGAAAATACGTAGAACAAATAGGTAGAACTCTTTTCTAGGAAAAACGTAGAACAAATGAAGAAATCTCAGTTAGAATACCTGATTAATATGTATAGTTTTGTAGTGGTTTTAAGTAAAATTTAGTTCACGAATTATTGTTTGGTGTAGTTTTATTTCATGAGCAGATCATTCCCATTTTTTTATTTCATACAATAACTGTTCAGGGATATTATTTGGCAAATTATTCATTTTGTATGATTTGTAAATGGCAGAACAACAAAACAACGAATTTCATTTGTTCGACGTTTCATTACAATTGTTTTTAAATAACCGAATACACATAGCGGAACAACTACGCGGAACACCTACTAAGTCTCAACTAAAGGTTAGGTTAGGTTAGGTTAGGTTAGACTTGTGTCAAGGCGCGAAGCGCCACAACTACGCGGAATTGGAGCTCTGCTTAGCGGAGCTCCGTCGACTTCATCTCACGTCAAATAATTTTTGTTTTTTAAAAAACATTGAAATAATAAATCACAAAACGTTTTCCATGACTTAATTCAACTATTGAATGAAGCATCCGACAAGTAAAAATACACGATTTAAAATTACATGCAATGAACTGAAATCTCGACAAAATGAAAATATATGAAAATGTTGACTTTGAAATGAAATTCGAAACCTGGCTAAGGAAAGAACGCGACCGAAAAACATGTACTACCACGCTGGTTTGCTCGAGTGCACGAAAGAAACATAAGCAAATAAGCAAGAAAATGTAAGTATAGGATTGACGATAGCTAACAGATCGTTGGGTCAAATACTTGAATTGAATTCTATACGCTTTGACAGTTTTCGATAATCGTTTACGATATCGTTTAGCATCTTGTCTATGGCCTTAGTAAATTAGTCCCGGGAGCAACGAATATAATTTATTCAGTATATTCATTTCATTGCACTGTTCTTAACTCTTAAAGACAGCGGCAAACTATGGAGGGGTATCTACTAACACCTTGGAAGGGCAAAGTAATTTTTATGTCATGTTAAAAACTTATGTTAAGGATTTAACTAAAACGTTTCATTACTACTTATGATTATTCTCTATTATCAGAATAATTTCAATATTTATGCTTTAACCAGAATATCTTATAAATGTACCTTTATAATGCGACTTTTAAGTAACATTTATTAATTATTAAGGACTAGCTTCGTCCGCGTAGATTTCGAATATCGTTATTCCCTCGGGAACTTTTAAATTTTCCGGAATTAAATGTACCCTTTGTCTTAATCCAGGGTATAAGCTATCTCCATTTCAAATTTCATCCAAATCCGTCCAGCCGTTGCAGCGTGAAAGAGTAACAAACATCCATCCATACATACAAAATTTCACGTTTATAATATTAGTAAGGATGTCATAGCAGATTACGTTGACTCGTCCTAGAGCTTATCGACATACTAGGTTTTAGTTAATCTTAGTACAATAATTATGGTAATTGAATCATGTAGTGACATTGTATATTATCGGATAACTTCGAACATATCTTGCTTTCTCAGTTATCTTATCGTGTTCTAAAGCCAACTGAGAAAGCAAGATGAATAAGAACTTATATAGATTAAATACGTATATATACAGTGTGTAAATGGAATACGAGCAAACATTTAAACTAGACGTAGGTTATAGCTCTACAAGTCATGTAAATGTGGAATTTCGTTAATAACTCTATTACATAGAGCGCAATTAATTTTTAAAGGTCCCATCGAGCAGCAATGTATAATGCATAACTTTTTCAGACCTTTCGTATATCGGCAGCCAAACTAGCGTAATTATGGCATTTAACGTGAAAAATTAGAATTGTTCTCTAAACAAAAACGTTTTATTTTGTATTATTATTGATTTTAACGTGAAACGATCATAATTTAATGCACCCATGCACGTAAATTGTCGTACATACTACTTACTTATCTTTACTAGGTATCCAGTGTGTCATCTATCACACACATACATTATTCACACATTATTGACATGATCTTTTTTGTGGGCTTGGTTTTATTAATGGATAATATTGCATTTACAGATTATGTATTAATTTAGCGGATTTAATGTGGTATTTATCAACAAAGAACTGTAACTGTCAAAAGAGTCATGACCTGTGGTAATGACAATTTCATAATCAATTCAGATGACCATAGACGAAGAAGTTGTATTGTACCTACCTACATACTTCTTTATTATGAAAACAGTTTAGATATGAGGAATTGCACTACTGCATACAGAAAACCCATCATGTAGTAAAAAAGGATAACTGGATGCTGTTACGCAATAATGTGTCAATCCACAAGTATTTAGCAATAAAGTGTCAACCCTTAGAACTCTTGTTGTGGGTTGACATTTTATTGCTAAATAATTGTGGGATAACGCATTTTTGCGTAACAGCATCCAACTATGACATAAAATATGCTGGAAAACAGTTACATAAATCTAAAATGCCGCGACCATCTAATTTTAGTGCTCAGGAATTGAGTGATATGATTTTAGCATATGGTGAAGCTCAACAAAATGGAAACAGAGCGTTAAGTTTGTACAGAGAGCGGTTCCCGAATCGCAGAGTTCCGAGTAGCGCTCGAGTGATTGTGAACGCATTACAGCGAGTTCGAGAGGATTTGCCTGTGACCGGAAGAACTGATGGTGCAGCAGTGAATCGAGAGGTTCCCGTTCAAACAGAAGATCGAATACTGCTCCATTTTTCGTCTAACCCAGAGGATAGTACCAGGAATGCTGGGCGACGCTTTAATGTGAGTCAAACGGTGGTGCACAATATCCTCAAGCGCGACAAGCAACATCCTTACAAATTTTTAAAGGCTCACGCTTTGCTCTCCAGGGACTTGCCGCCACGAATTGCACTTTGTCAGTGGTTGCTCAGCCAACATCGAGAAGGCGGCGATTTTTTGGCCAAGATAATCTGGACTGATGAGAGTACATTCACACGGAATGGGGTCTGGAACCAGCGTAACAGTCATTACTGGTCACGGGTAAATCCTCACAATTTAAAAGAAACTGGGCACCAGTATCGTTGGGCTGTAAACGTTTGGGCTGCGATTCATGGCAATCGTATTATCGGGCCTATTTTTATCGACGGTAACCTAAACACAGACAAGTTTATACAGCTTCTGAATGGGCCTTTAGTAGACTACGTTAATACGCTGCCCGAAGAAGAACGCCGGCAGACATGGCTGCAGCTGGATGGTGCTCCGGCTCACTCGGCAATTCGCGTGCGAAATGTCCTCAATTCAATGTTTGAGGACAGGTGGCTCGGGAGGTTTGGCCCACGTCGCTGGGCGGCTCGTTCTCCCGATTTAACGCCACTCGATTTTTTTCTTTGGGGGGCAGTTAAGAACGAGGTGTACTCGGAACCTAGGACGTCGGTGGAACAGCTCAAAAACAAAATAACCGAAGTTTTTGAAAGACTGAGACAAACGACCGATCTCAGCCATGTCATAGACTCCATTAAACGACGCTGTGAAGCCTGTATTGAAGTACACGGTCGACACGTGGAGAACAGCTATCTCAGGCATGTACACCGGCGGCAGTGAAAATTTCAACAGTATCTTTTTTAGAGTACCAGTACCTATGTTTGTAAATAAAATTAAATTTGATATTCGCGTTATTGTCCAGTTCGCCATTTACTCATTAAAGGTCTTAATGTCCCTTAGGAAGATCACCCATAGCATCTTTTTCAGCGATGAAATCACCATACAGTTGCAAAACCCGCGATACAGTCGCTGGTCGTAACCTTTGCACTGGTAAAGAACTACGCTTGTGTATAGCTAATAACACAATACAGCAGTGTCACGATTTATTCAATCATCGTTACTGATCGAAAATACTATCATAAATATGAGGTACCTAGGTTTAAGCTATGTTAGTTTTGCAGCTGGCCTGAAGGGAAAACGCCCAGAAATAGGAGCTCCGCGCCAGCGGAGATCCGTCAACCCTGTCAATTTGATATTGAAATAGAAATCATTGGTCAGTAGGACTACGCAGTAGAACCACGGGCAAAGAATGAGAATTTTTTACATTTATTAGTGGAATTAGTGGGATTAAGTACTTAAATGTTATTATTGTAGTATGCAAAACTTTGAATTAAGTAGGTGTCTAACTTCCTTCGGTACAATTATTCTGTAGAATAAAGATTAGATTAAAAGAAATGAAAGAAGTTACAAAGTTAACTCGGGCAAAGTACCGTGGATGTTTGTGTTTCAATCACGCAAAAACGGTTTAACGGTTTTGTAGGAATTCGACACCCACGGATCGACTTATTATGACTCATGACACATAGGACAGTTTTTATCCCGATATAAGCGATAAACAATTTCTACGTGGACAGACTCGCGGGCAAAAGCTAGTAAAAATTCTGCTTGAAACGAAAATATTTTTCATAGTGCCAATAAGATAGAAAACTCTTTTGGCAGGGCAGGTGAGTATAGCCAATGTTGACCTTATGTCATTACGAGTGGCCGTCAGTCACATAACCTAAAGTATCAATCAATGCTGTGTGCCTTGGTTGTTTGTTGATAGATTTTTATTAAGAAAAACGTTATAATTTTGCATTATTATGGAGAACAGGTATCTACATTGTCTTGTGATTTTACAATGGTTTCCCCTGATTTACATCGCTGAGTTTGGAACATCGTGGATCAACTAAGGATTAAACGAAGATATTTTTTTTTAATTTCTGTAAGTGTGAAGGAATCAGTATGTGCATGAACTAAGTGTTTTTTATTAAATTAACAACAAAATAAAAAGCATTTCCACTGCTTTTCATTCAAAATAAGTTTTAAATACACATAACTACGACTGTGACCCGAGTCTAACCGAGTTTTCCCGAACCACTTGAAACCTTGTCAGTTGAAACGAAGATTTAAGTCGCTGTTAATTGCAGGTTAATTGAGTTATTTGTAATACATTGCGTGGCGAATTAATTAGTATGAAAAAAATAATTACAACTTAGGTTAACGATACACATGTTTTTATGTTAATTAGGATGCATATTAACCGTCGTTAAAATATTTGCTCGTATTGGATTTACACACTGTACACTGAGGAGCAAAAATAACGGGTCAGAGTGCGTTTTTCATACTAAAGAGGCTATTTCGAAGCCTTGGTTACTCGCCAGGGAATGCTTTTAGTGAAATCTGATGATGAATATCCCGAGCATCGATACAGGACTTCCAGAGTGCCTAGGATACCCAACTGAATGAATCTGCGGTTAACGCCGGAATAGTGCATGTTCAGAAAAACATCTAAAATGGCAATAAAATGAAAGGAAATCTAAATGCTGACGCTAACTCTCCCGCTGTGGTGTTAACTGATTGTGCGATCAGTTCGGTATCTTAAGAACTTTTGACCTCCTCTATTGAACCTCGCAGTATCCACCATTAAAACTGACTCAAAACAACCCCTGGCGAGGAACCAAGGCTTCGAAATAGTCTCGTTTGTATGAAAAACCCACTCTGACCCGGTATTTTTGCTCCTGAGTGTGCTCGTAAGATCCACTATATCTATAGCTAGTAATGGATATCAGCGGTCTAGCAACGGATTAAAAGGTCAATTTTATTGACCAACCAGCTTGCTAATCAAGAGTGGAGTCTAGTTAACCTTTTCGACTCATCCAATTAGTCTTTAATTTCCTTGGCCTGGTAAGACATAGAGACATAGATCGGTAATATGTCAATCAATCGTTAATACTTATTTTATAAGCAATTATCGAAATACGCAGCTAATTTGCCTATTGTTGTTTAAGCAAATTCGTTCTATTGTATAATTGCCGTCAAACTTCTTGAACATTAGGCGAGGTAGTGGGGGAAAGTTCGCGCATCGTACACATACGTGCAGGGAGGCAGAGGGGCGGGGACGCGGTGCGGGACGCAAACGTCAACTGATTGACCAATGGGTGCGAACGACGCGTGCTCCCCCGCCGCCCGCTCCCAACGACACCTAAAAATCGCTTCTGCGCAAGCAAGGTTACGTGTTCAAGAAGTTTGCCGGCAACTATATTAAATGAAGCTAATATTAAACGCTTAATGAAATAAATATAGTCAAGAGCAACGGAAACGGGTCACTTTGTAAAGAATTTCCATAGAAAGTGACCGTTTCCATTGCTCTTGAGTGTATATTTCTTGCTAGATGACGTGATACGAAAAGTCACGTGATTTACCAGTGACGCGATTGGTTTAAAAACGAAACGAATAGAAACGTTAGCGTAATGCAACTTGCAGGGGCCATCTGAACGTTTTCTCTCTGAGTCGCCTAACCTTTTGAACACTACCGTCGGCTGTGGCTGACATCGGAAAGTGCCACTGACGCCTGCCGCAAAATATTGCTAAGACCCAATTGATATCCTATGACTATAACAGAGCGGCTATTGTCTAACGCACTGGCAATCACGATCGTTTTCATTTTGAAAATCGAAGACATGTCTGCATACAAAATGAAAACAATTGTTCCACTTTGAAGCCGATTGTGATTGCGAGAGCGTTAGGCAATAGCGACGCAAGTGTCCATATAGGTACGTTCAACTGTCAAACAAATACAGTAAATCGAAGTGACGTAATTAATCGAAACCGAAGAAACTTTTTAGGATTTGACTAACTAAGTCACTTTGACGTAGTTCCATAGTGGCTTGGAAATACATTTGTTTGACTGCACCTTCGCTCTCTTCTAGTGCACATAGAATCTTAATCTTTGAATATGGATAATCAAATATGTTTAAGACAACCTTAAATACAAGAAAATAACATGAAAAAAATATAACTCAGCCTGCAGAAGAAACTTACAACTAAAGATCTGTTGCCTGCAACTCTGTTGACGTATGTGAGTTGTCGCTATTCCCTTGTGAACTGTAAATAAAATCCGGCTACCTTAATAAAAAAAAACAACAATATCAGTTCAGGAACAGTTGTTGTTCGGACGCTTTACGTTGAATACAAAATGTGTCACTCACACGCCAAACCTGTTTGCTATGCAAATTAAAACTTAATTGATACGAAACAAAGTATCTTTTAATCTTGAATTTGTGACGGTTGTAGCCGTCGTGGCGCCAGTGACACGACTTTCAGTTGACGGCCACAGCCGCCTGTCTGTAGTATTCAAAAAGTTAATATTAAAAACAAACTAGCGAAATAAAAAAAAACAATTACATTTTTAAGTAGATTTTCTTTAACGACTCAAAACGGAAGCCATTATATGTTTCTAGATCTGTATCTATTTTCTGTGACAATTCTATTGTTCAAATACCGCCAGGGCGCCTCGTATGACTAACGCGGAATGCTTTATCTTCCAAACCCACGCTCTGAGCATTTTAATTATTAACACGACGCCTGTAGATTAATCTTAACGTTTGTATATTAAGTAGGTTCTCGTATGTATTATTTTTAATCCATGAAGGAGCGCCCATCATTCAAAATGAGCACATTGCAGTGTGAAATTAAATTGTGAGCCGGAACTTTACGTGTTTGTAATAAGTATTAAATATAGGTAATAAAAACCTCAAATACACTCAGGAGCAATGAAAACGAGTCACTTTCTATGGTAATTCAATACAACGTGACCCGATTTTATTGCTCTTGATTATATAATGGCAAATGGTGACATCTTTTTTTAGAGTTCTCTCTCTCTCATAAACAGTCCAATATATTTTCATACCTACTAGATAACAACCATCACAATTGAACTAGCTTCTTTTAAGAACCGCATTTAAATCCGTCCATCCGTTTGGGAGCTTCCATACCACACACTGACAAAGTCAAAGTCAAAGTTCTTTATTCTTCAATTTAGGCATGATATAATGAAACCTTCGCCCCGAGAACAACCGGCGTAAGAAACTCGGCTAGGACAATTAAGCCGACGTTACATCTATGTTACACCTATGTTTTACAAATAAATAAATAAAGTTCACATCGTAAATGAGTTAACAATATAACAGTATTTTTGCACAGTACACCTGCACGGTGCACCTTTTTTAAGCATAGATTAAACAAACATCCCTATCCATGATATAATCGTTTACTTTATAATATTCTCAGGAAATTAGGTTTTGTTTTATGACAGATTTAAATTTATATTATTATATTATTGTAGAATTTTATGCAGTTTCCTAAGAATGATTTTGAAGTTTTGGCCAGTCTATAAAATGTGGTTTTGAGCTGTGGTTTTGTGGTTGCTCTGGTTGCTTTTGGCTTATCAATGTTTGTTGGGAAATTGTGTAAATTCTTCATACACACATACATACATACATAAATAAATAGACTCAAAAGTTGAACGTACAACACCCCTGTTTTATTGTTAGGTGTTTAAAACACTTTCTGTGTAATTAAAAAACGAAAAAATATGGAAAGACGACAAAGATGCGTAGTTTTTAATTGGATGTAGGAATTAGGGTTCTCTTATTTATCGCAGAAAATTGTATGGCCGATTATCACTTCCCAACTCACGTTTCGCGTAAATGTATTTCGCCGAACGTTCATTTCCCAACTTATCAAATGTATTTGTTTTATTTGCCAACTTAACAGTTACCAACTCAACATGTGGGTTCTCTGCCTTTTGTCAGAAATATGTTTAGCCGAATGTATCGTTTTCCAACTGTTTCATTTGCCAACCCGCTTTTATTTCTGTAAATGTAAATATTTCATAACTTTTATAAAACTAACCTAACCAAAATTGAAATAAATACAGTTTCGTCCAAGAGTTGTTAAGCCAAGTGAAAGATTTGACAAATGATGAGTCTGCCAAAAGTGTAAAGGCGTTATAATAATACGCTTTATAATAATTCTGCGAATTAAAAAGTTGTCATATAAAATTTTGGTAATCGTTAGTTGTCAAAGTGAATTGTCGGCGAAACGTTGGTTGGCAAATGAAATTCGGCCAAAAAGAGTTCTGCGAAAAAGCAGTACACCAGGATTTAGCGTTATTATTATAGGGTGGGCCAAAAATGTTTGCAATTTAGTTAGAGTAAAAACTAGTAAGAATGCAAATATTTCTGGCAGACCTCTATACCTACTTGTAGGCACAACTTTTTACTTAAATCCGAAAACATCATCCGCTTTTTTTTGTCTCCTAAAGCCAGACAGACGAGATTCAGCGAACGATCCAAGGTCAAGATGGTCACGATCATCTAGTCGCCATCCGTATTTGATGATTTTTTTCAGCTTATCTATGTTAATTAACAATATAATCGTTAGCGACGTTTTCCGCCGTTAATGACGTTTCACAAATAGCGCAAATTGTAAACGTTTGCGAATTTGTAGACGATAGTTGCAATCTACTAGTTATATGTAGTAGACATAAGCGGCCGATCAGCTAAATTCTATAGTTCGTCCATTTGTTTCTATCGCTCACTTAGCGTCATACATCGAGATTAAACCCCCTTATTAAGTAACATAATTCCATACATTTTGTCACTTTTAGATAACTGCTTACTTTATCGTTATGCATCTTATTGAGATGGATAGATGTTGATAATCCGTCACTCTCGCACTTATGTACTGCGGCTGTCGACAATATGCATGCCTAACGCTGACGTAAACGATTTTCGGAAACTGTCAAGCAATCGTCCGGTAGCTTACGATAATCCTATACATTATCGATAACCATAACGTTCGCAGTATGCATCTTGTCGAGAGCCGCTGTCTGGGAGTGATAGACGTTTATCTACGTCGACAAACGACCAGAAATAGGATCGCGGAAAATTGAAGAACAAAACGTTTGTCTATTACAAGATTTATCGCAATATAATTTAAAAAAAAGTAATTTATTCAGTAAGTAGGCCGCACGGGCAGTTTACACGGCAAGTATTTACCAGCGCTTCCCAAGTGGAGACCCCTGCTGAGAAACACCGCAAGAAACTCAGCAGTCGTCATTTTTTAAACATATGTATTTCATATTACAATGGTACTACTTAGTCTAAATCTATAAATATTAAATAAAATATAGTATCAAATAGCATGAGTAGTTCAGCAGGAAAACATGCCAAAAATCTTGGGAAAGATATAGAGGGAGAAAAAAAAACTCACCTATTGTGTATATATAAGACGGGGCAAGACGACCAAATAAAAGTTTCGATATGTTTTCCTACATCAACGGTGTAACAACAAGATAAAGTAATTTTGCATTTGAACAAATGATTACTGACTAAGTTTCGGGTTTAGGCCATGCATTTTTCTCTGTTAGATAATCCTCGACCCTATAATACGCTTTAGACATTAACGAATTTTTCAAGTAATTTCTAAGTGTTGGAAAGTATAACTTCAAAACTACGTAAGGTGATGGAACCAGTAATGGACAAGGCACCAATTATGGACGTTGATTCTTATTTTACAGAAGATAAGGGATATTCATTTGTTTTGCAACAATCAATTTAGAACCGTATGAAATTTGAATTAAGAGCGAAGTGTCCATTACTGGTGCCTGTCAGCTAAAAGTGTCCATCATTGGTGCCGTCACCCTAAGATAATTTATTATAGAAATGAATGCATTGACCAACAAACGATTTATATACTTTACGGACACGGAAATTTCGAATAGCTTTGTTGTATAATTTCAATAAATCGTTTGTTTTGGTACGGAATGTCTGTTTTTTACTCACTTCTTATTCGACCTAGCCTTATTATTATTTTATTTAAACCCAATTATATCATCAACCCTTTTTTTCAGATCTGCTAAAACGCGCTCACTCCAGCAAATTCAACATTAACACTCAAAAATGGAAGTTAAAAAGGAAATCAACTTGGACTCTGTGCTGGAAAGTCTTGGTCCTTACGGGCGGTACAATATACTCAATTTTGTGTTGCTCCTCTTTCCGATATTGCTGAGTGCTTTCTTCGAATGTGGATTTATTTTTGAAGCTCAGCAACAATTTTACAGGTGAGTTTCGATCAGTTCAAGTGGTTTTGATACTTGAACTTTTCTTGGCTAGTGTATGTTGTTATCTTGTAATTGGCAATGCTAAGAAATGGTGCAAAAACTTGATTGATTAAAAAGAGGTGTTTCTAAGTTCAATGATAAACACTTTAGCTTATAAACTGCATCTGTAAACGTATTTAAGACTGATGTGAAATGAAATTTAGTGCTTCTAAAACTCAATACTTCTATATACACCGTGTTTTTTTTGATTTACGATAACTTCGGCATATTACTAAGTATATCTATAGAAACTAATTGGTAGATTAGATTTTTAAATATTGCAAAAAAAAAAAAAAAACTGTTTAGAACCAAATAATGAAATCTTTTATCTTTGGTCATTCTAAAAGGGCCTTTTGTGTATTTGACGTATTTGACACTGATTGTTACCTAGCTAATAATCAGTGTCAAATACGTCTATGTTGGCGTGACATACACACACAAGTAAAGATAACACTTGACAGGTACAAGTCACTTTAGATTGACGCGTATACAAACCTAACAATTGGACACTCTTTACTCATACGTATTAAAAGAAAATTGTTGTTATCAATTAAGAGCCTTTAACACTAGTTTAACGTGATTAACTGATTAAATTTAAAAATTAAATATCTTTAAAACCGTTAGACTTATCATTTGTCAGTCTTCGGGAAATTAACTTTGTTTGACCTACAGAACGTTCCCTTAAAGTTATCGTAAATCAAAAAAAACACTGTGTATAGTTGTCTTTATTCATTGATAACAACTCTAAAGTATTCTCGCCTAGTAGGTACCTTTACAACCTTTGTAATGGGATAGTTTGCAACGGTTAATTGACGGCTTATGTTAAGCCTATCGTTACGAGTACTAGAAGATAAGACCCGTAATACTCGCCATAAAAATTACAAACTTTATCATTTGTGCACTTTACACGGGTTATGATTTGACTCAGGGCTGACTCACAATCTTTAGATAACCGTATCTATCAGATCAGAGCTCTGTACTTTTCTTTCATATGACAAAGAAAAGGAAAGCGATAAGGATAAAGGAGGCTTGAAAAAATCTAAAATGGGTGTTTAAACTTTGTAGTGGTTGGTCAGTTTTGGATTTGGTCGCATACATTTGTGTAAAAACAAACAGTTCAGGGTCCGTATTAAGAACTGTTAGATCATTTCAAGCTCCAGTGAGTAAAATAGATATAGCTATGTGTATAGGACTCATATATCTCTGTCCTTGTCACTGGCTGGAACTAGCCAGGTTTCGACAGTTCATAATATAGCCTCGGATTTTCAGATATGCTATGTAGCCGACAAGGCACAAAAAATAATCTCTTGCTGACGCTTATACCTGGTTTATCATCAAACCATATTGTAGTTAAGTTATATATCTTGTTTTGCGTTGTTGGCTTATCCATTATGTTATCAGATAGAGATCCATGTTACTTTTGATGAGAACCGAGTATCTATTCATATTTGGCATACAATCATTATTATCGTTTTCCTTAGGTTAGACGTCCAGTTAAAACCCGTAGAAACTAGAAAAAACAAAACAAGACGAATTTTCTAAAATAGGAACACCTAGATGTCCCTGTTAACACCCTTAATCCTATGACTTGAAAATATTTTATAGGTTTTCAGTATCACTTAACACTTGTAAGAACAATTCGATTCTTTTTATTAACTTTATGGAAGGAAAGGAAGAGATCAATGGAGGACGGACAATTAAAGATGACGTGGTTCTTCCCATAACAGATGCGAAGTGCCTGGCTGCGAGCACAGAATCAACGATACCTCCTGGAAAAACTATGCGATACCTACAACTGATGGAAAGCTCGAATCCTGCAGCCGATTTAGCCCAATAAATGGAACGGTGGAAATGTGTTCGGCTGAGGAGTTCCATACGTTGAAAAATGAGACCATTCTGTGCGATAGATACGTTTATGAGATCAACAACTCACTTGTGCAAGAGGTATGTTTTTGGTTCAATTGATATGCATGTCTGACAGAAATAGACCGGTGTAATACTGCAATTGTCCTACCGAAAATGAAAAGGAGGAATCTACATATTTTGGTCGACTCTTTGAAGATCCTAAATGTCTTACTCTTTGGTTGTTCTTTGTGATAAGCTACTTAAAGCTCCGTTTAGGGTCCAGCTTATTTGTGCAAGAAGTATGTTTTCGGCTATTTTGATGAATACTGAATGTATGTTCAGGGATTACAGACAAACAAACGTAACGTTAATATACGTATAATGCAAGGTAACCCAACTTGAAAAGGAGAGTTCAAGGGAGCCAATTTCTTGTAAATCCTGAAACTCTTGGTGCCCTACTAATGCATTTTTTATTAGCTCAGAGTTTTTTTAATACACTTAAGAGCATAAATACCGGGTCAGAGTGCGTTTTTCATACAAACGAGGTTATTTCGAAGCCTTGGTTCCTCGCCAGAGAATGCTTTTAGTGAAATCTGATGATGAATACCCCGAGCATCAATACAGAACTTTCAGAGTGCCTAGGATACCCAACTGAATGAATCTGCGGTTAACGCCGGAATTGTGCATGTTCAGAAATCATCTAAAATGGCCATAAAATATAAGGAAATCCAAGTGCTGACCCAAACTCTCCCGCTGCGGTGTTAACTGATTGCGCGATCAGTTAGGTGTCTTAAGAGCTTTTGACCTCCTCTATTGAACCTCGGAGTCATTAAACCTCACTCGAAACAATCCCTAGCAAGGAACCAATTCTTCTAAATAGTCTCCTTTGTATGAAAAACTCACTCTGACCCGGTATTTTTGCTCCTGACTGTATACTAAATTTTATCATAGTTTTGTCAAGCTTTTACGGACCAGAGGCCCTATGGCCGCGTTTATCATCCGTCACTTTTTGACACGTAAATAAGGACGAGAGAGACGGATGCTTTATCCTTATTTGACACGCGATATAGACGCAGCCATACAAGGCTAGCAGATGGTTTTCTGAACTTGAGTTCTACTTAGATTGTATAGGCATTACTCATATTTACACGTATGTTTTTACGCGGTTTTTCCTTCTAAATTACCACAGTTGCATTCGTACTCCATCGTTGCTGCAGATAACTTTTTTTTATTTATTAATTCCACCGCTCGACGATAAACAGATACAAGGCCCTTTTAAATTTATTTTTATTTTTTATTAACAAGTAGTATTTTGGACATTTAAAACTTGTGTGGACCTTTAAATTATTCTTCGTAACATTCAAATTGCGGATAGATTTAGTTGCTTCAGGTTAAAATTGGACACATTTTATAAGTAAATATATCCGAGGTTTGAATATTTGTTACAGGCATAAAGCAACACAGTTGAAGACTTTTGTATTTACTAAGCTTATGTGTTACTTAATCTCAAAGATGGGTCAAACAACTAAATAGAATCCTCTACTACTTAAATTGATTATTGTCAATGTAATATTATGTAGATGATCACTTTAGTACCGTATCCCTTTCACCCATTAAACATTTTACAGTGAATTTGAAACATTATATCAATTTGACAAAGTACTAAGTCTATTAAAAACCCCTCTTGCTGTATTTGAGATTAAATCCACTATTAAGCATACAACATCCTAATTTGGTCTCATTGGCTGTCTTGTTTTCTCAATTGACTTCAGTACCCACCAATAAGGTAATTGAGAAAACATGATGAATACGTTGTCATGATGCACTAGGTACATCTGTAATGTTCTAAATCCTCATTGGTTTTTTTGTCTCCAGTTTGACCTAGGCTGCATGGAATGGAAGCGAGCCTTGGTTGGCACCATCCACAACTCAGGAATGTTCGCAGCCATGCTGTTTACAGGTGCTATCTCTGATCGATTTGGGCGCAAGATCGCCGTCGGGCTCGCTTCTGGCGCTTCGTTCATCTTCGGAATACTTCGGGGCTTTGCGCCGAACTACATTACTTACGTCATCATGCACTTTTTTGAGGCTGCGCTCGGAGGTGGCTTGTATCCTTCTGCTTATGTTTTAAGTAAGTAATTCGGCATGAATGTTTTTGATTAATTAACCTGACATCAAATTGTTGACTCGTCAGTTTTAGCTTTTTACATGAGACTTATTGTCTCAGAATACCAATTTACAGAATGTTTTTGTATGCATTTTTTTTACAAATAATACGTTTATGTTGTTGCGTCAAAAACGTTGATTTACATACTAAATATTCATCGGACGATGCTTTCCCATGTAGTTGAAGACACATCTGCGAATAATGTCGCTCGACATGATTAATGCTCAACATACGAAGGAGATTCGATCTAAAAATAAATCTAATTGTCCCATGACTCATTTTAATTATTGCAGCGCTTATTCAATTCAAATTTGTTCACAGTTGTGGAACTGGTCGGCCTTAAGCAGCGAGTTATAGTGTCAGCCATGTGTAATATGGCTTTCGTTATCGGCGTCGTCCTGCTGGCCATCCTAGCCTGGTTTGTGGACAACTGGAGGACCTATGTCTTCATCCTATACTCACCAGCTATCATAGTAGCGTTATACGTATGGTATATGAACGAAAGCGCACGCTGGCTTCTAAGCAAAGGAAGAAGAGACGAAGCTGTGAAAATACTAAAATCCGCAGCGAAAATAAATAAGTTAGACGTAAGAAAACTAGAATTAGAACATCTTGGAGATCCTCTTCTGAAGGTGGATAATCAATCAGTAGATAAGAAATCACAATTTTCAAAGGCGATACGTTCTAGTATTATTTGGAAGCGGCTGTTGATTTGCTCGTTTCTCTGGATGACCTGTTCACTGGTGTACTACGGATTGTCAATCAACTCTGTATCGTTGAGCTCCAATAAGTATTTGAGTTTTATGCTGGTGACGTTGGTGGAGATACCGGCGTATATAGTGGTGGCGATAGTGCTGGACAGATACGGCAGGAAAAAGACGCTGATAGTGAACTATATGACGTGTGCTGTGACCAGCTTGCTGTTTGCCTTCTTGCCGAGATGTAAGTATTAAATGACTTTCTATAAAGCGCCTTCTCATTATTTACCGCCGTACTCAGAGACATTTTTAGAGACAGTTTAACGCGTTCGTTTTTCAAAATTGTGTATGAAGAATCGTTACTCGGGAACGACTTAATCATCGACTAACCCTAAGGACGGTCGTTATTCATGTATTTTATGCCCTTGACTTAGTAATATGTAATCGTTTTACGTAATTCGTAAATATATTACGTAACGATAAATCCCTAGGCTATTTCTAGGCTCGTTATCGCTCGTATCCTGCCAATATTAGTGAAGCCGCATCGATTGCCAATTATCTGCGTTACAGTTAGACGACATTTAGTAGCGTACATACATAGGTACCTTTTCCATATTCCCTAATTTAGAAAGTTGATAGGAAGGTACATGGTCAGTTTTGAGAGCTAGAAAGACTATGGCAGCTATTAATGCAATCCTTGTTTTTAAGCAACACTCACGTACCCGTTTCCATATGACAATGATATAACTATAAAAAAAAGTTTCATACCTGATATCTGTTAATTAAATTCAAGTCATTTATTTCAGGCACTGTCCAAAGTGTTAGTAACAAACTACCTAGCGTATCTTAGTTATAATTTATGTTTTAAAATATACACCCAGGAGCAAAAATACCGGGTCAGAGTGCGTTTTTCATACAAACGAGACTATTTCGAAGCCTTCGTTCCTCGCCTGGGGTTGTTTTGAGTGAGGTTTAATGGTGGATACTGCGAGGTTCAATAGAGGAGTCAAAAGTTCTTAAGATACCTAACTGATCGCACTATCAGTTAACACCACAGCGGGAGAGTTTGGGTCAGCACTTGGATTTCCTTACATTTTATTGCCATTTTAGATGTTTTTCTGAACATGCACAATTCCGGCGTTAACCGCAGATTTATTCAGTTGGGTATCCTAGGCACTCTGGAAGTCCTGTATCGATGCTCGAGGTATTCATCATCAGATTTCACTAAAAGCAGTCTCTGGTGAGGAACCAAGGCTTCGAAATAGCCTCTTTAGTATGAAAAACGCACTCTGACCCATTATTTTTGCTCCTGAGTGTATTTAAAATATGTAAAGCTTTCTTTTGAAAAAAAATCGCTTCGAAATTGGTTCATTTGGTTGGGAGCTACGATGCTACAGACCGACACGACACAGATACACATGTGTACCTACTTATAGCACACTAACTTTTTTGTAAGGGTTTAAAAAGTGACTACTGATATTTCATTGCTCCTCAAAAGCCCTGTGTACTGTGGAAATAAAATATGGAAAATGAATATATTCTGCGAAGCATTGGAATGCTCCCTCACAATAGCTGGGTATGTGAATATTAAATGTGAACTGTAGGTTCCGTAACTTCTCTTACTAAACTATTTCAAGGAATATTAATAGTGGCCTACATTCAATGTCCGAGGTTCTAAACAAGACGCATTCGGCGTTCGTTATTGTTATCCAAAATAAAAAGGAATGACGTAAGCGATCAGAAAGTCGCGTCGGACAATTCCATACATTTTGAGAGTTATCGAAAATCGTTAACGTTATCGTTAGGCCACTTGTCTAGCCTCACAGGTATGTTGATATGGTTTTCGTGTTTTTGTCATTGAAAATTCAACTTTAAAGTTAACCAAACTTTAGAGTTGAACTAGTGGGAAATATATACCTACTTGAAAAAAAAAGATCTTCAACATACTTAAAGTTGACCGTGAGAAAAGACCAGTCCAAACTCTGGGATGCTGATGATTATAGAGCAGATCGTCTTTTTTTTTTAAATAAAATTTATTTAAACTGTGGACTGAGTAAACACATTAGCTTGTTATAAATAAATTATGTACCTTTTTCTAACGATGTTCTCGTTACATTTCTAACGTTTATTACCGTTTGTTATTTACGGAAAAACGTTATAGCGAACAAATAACGTAAATCTTACCACGTTAACCGCAACAATAGAATGCAATCGTGTTAGCGACACTTTAGATCATCTCAACAGATTATCATCATAAATATGTCGTGAGTTTACGATGTGGGCATCGTTGTAATAAGAAAAGATAATAATAGTCTGTATTGCTAAGCTGTGTTATTAACAACGTATTGTTGCTAAGATTAGTCCACTAAAGATTCATAGATACCGCAGCAAGCTCAAAGAATTTTTCTTTTGTTACAATCTTTACGTCTGTATACATCATGCTGTCTGTTCGCTCAGATGTTTTAAACGATTCAACGCAGCCGTTTTCAGACGTAGATAGAGTGATTTAAAAGGAAGGTTTTTATATATAGTAACTTATGCATTGTACACATATAAAACACTGTATTGATGATAAAGATCATACATTAAGGAACAGATATATAAAAAATAAATACATAGTGAGTCAACAAGCGGTCGGTATTCGAACTCTCCGTTGGGATACCTCAACCTTGGTCGTAATTCGCTATTCCAAGGTCATAATCTATTTCAGTAGCGGGGTGCGCCTTTCTGGATTAAAGACCCTAACTTGAATCCGCATTTTTGCGTGGCAGCAAAGGATCTAGTCTGCCCTTACCCATCTCAACTTTTCAAATCCAAGTCCAAGACTCAGGAACAAATAAGAATTAAAACAAAGCAAGCTTTGGAAAGTTGCGTCACGTCTTTGAGTCAACCTTGCCGCAATGCCTGAAGACCAATGTATTCAATCAGTGCGTCCTGCCGGTCATGACATACGGAGCCGAGACGTGGAACCTGACAGTGAAACTAGCCCACCGACTACACGTCACCCAGCGAGCTATGGAAAGGTGTATGCTCGGAATCTCGCTAAGGGACAAAATCCGGAATGAGATGATCCGGCATAAAACTAGGGTCACTGACGTAGTTCAGAAGTGTAGCAGACTGAAGTGGCAGTGGGCTGGCTGTCGCAGAACCGATGATCGGTGGAGTAGACGGGTTCTCTAGTGGAGACCACGGCTCGGCAAGCGTAGCGTAGGACGCCGCGCTATCCAGCCAGATGAACCGACGACCTGAAAAAAGTGGCTGGTGGTGACTGGATGGCGAAAACGGGAGATCGGGGCTTGTGGCGAACCCTGGGGGAGGCTTACGTCCAGCAGTGGACTGCAATAGGCTGAAATGATGATGATGATGATGAAGCTTTCAAAACCCGCTTTCATTTATTGACATGTATTAAAAAAACGTATTTAATGTTACGTTTTTAATGTGGTTCTTAGCTACGTTTGATGACAGCCGGTTGGGCCGTTTAAGAGTTATCAATTACCGAACTTAACGTTAACGTGAACGCTTTTCGAAAACTGACAAAATGTACGAAGTTGATATTATAAGGCCACAATAATAATCGAGAGAGTGATGACGTTTTGATAGTTGATAGTCAATGGTTATAACTAATTGCGCTAAGTTACATCCTGTGACACAGTTTCAAGGTGCTGATGTTTTCCGGTCGCATGATAACGTTTAGGTAATGTTTGTAGTATTACAATTATACAGCCATTTATACATGTTTAGGACGGTGTAAAGTTTTATCATGATTGTCATCAAAATGTTATTTCCGACGCCGTTTAGTGGCCATGTAAAACATGTGTTGTGTAAATGGATGATTATTATGTGTGGCTAATGTTACAATGGATGCAAACTCTACAAAACATTTGTCTTTTTTTTTCTTTGCCCCGCGGCGACTTGAACAGCTACTACCGCGGGAATATGGCGTTTTCACAATGAAGTGATTTCGCCAGTGTCAAGTATATATGAGTATAAATCAATATAGCAATAAAACACAATCCGATCTTCTCTAGGAAGATTGGTGGCAACGTTGTACGGTGATATGTAGGACAGAGGCCAAGATAGTTTTAACCTCTGTACCACTGCGAGTCCACTTGAAACGAGAAGTAAGATGCCAGGATACACGAAATAAGTCCAAGTCTTCTATCACTGTGCAACACAAAGGCATTAAAAGTACAAATCACTAACAGAAAAGAAGTTTGAACACCTAAATACACAAAAATAAAAACTAAAACAAATTACACACCCGCCATCTTTTGACCTTGCAAATGGCCCCCAACGTTTGTCTTATCAATCGCTCAAAATTAGCCTCGCATTATATGACAGTTGATCACGTGGTTTACTGAAACACACGAGGTCATCCCATACATTTTGAGCGATGGAGCTAGGGCCCCTGACCAAGGGTGAGCTCAAATACCTACAGTTAAGCTGTGCTCACGCCCTTTTCATTACCGCAAGGTCTAAATGTATTCAAATATAATTAATTTGATTTGATTAGGTCAATAGTTCAAATGTAAATATTATTTAAGAAATTACGGAAAACTATAAACTTTCTATAAACATAAATACACATAGTTAACGTAAACACCTCAATCCGTATGAAAACCCACCGTGTCACTTGTCACCGAGTGTCACCAAGAGAATTTTCCGTTTTCCGCTCAAAATCGATTCAAAGTCGTCGCTTTTTTGGGCTATTGCGGTTTATTATTATGCAACGAGGTATTTTCTTCATTTTCGCGGCCGACCGGCTGCCACAACAGGAGCACGGAACATAGCGACGGCCAACCCCGACGCTTCGGACTCGGACACGTGAAGTAGATGCTAGCGTTATCTATGTGTATTTATAACTGTGGCCATAACTCTTTAATTGTAAGGTTTCGTTTCGAAATTGCATCAAATAGCGTCTTTTTTAATTCTAAATTCAAACTGAGCATTTTGGGATGGGTGCGAAATTGAACCGAAATAGGATCGCTCGAAAGAAAAGTTAAACCAATCGCGTCACTAGTAGATCACGTGACTCTTCATATCACGTCATCTACCAGTAACGCGGTTGGATTCAAAACGAAACGAATAGTAACGCTAGTTAGCGTAATGCATCTGGGGAGAGCCCCATGTTCTCCGGGGCAGGTTTCTTCCTCTCTATCCGGGTATAGTTGCCGGCAAACTTCTTGATCACGTAACCTTGCTTGCGCAGAAGCGAATTTTAGGTTTCGTTGGGAGGGGGGCCGCGGGCGGCGGGAGGTGGCGGCGGGGGAGCACGCACCATTGGTCAATCAGTTGACGTTTGCGTCCCGCACCGCGTCCACGTCCCTCTGCCTCCCGAGTACACTTGCGTGCACTGATAAAGCCGATTGTTGTCATTCATTTTCTTGTTATAATTTGATATTGATTTTTGAATCAATTTGAGAATGATATTGATGATAGTCAAGAAACAATGACTACCTCCAGCTCCCCTGAACCAAGACCTAGTACCAGCGCTGGTATTGACTTAATGGAAGGAATATCCTTTTTAGTTCAAGACTAATCTATTTTAAATAGTTTCCTGTATTTTTAGTGTTATTCTAATAATAAAATAAACATTTTTTTTAAATATTCTGTAACAAAAATTAGGTACTTTTTTTGCACGTATGTGTACGATGCGCGAACTTTCCCCCACTACCTCGCCTAATGTTCAAGAAGTTTGACGGCAATTATAACCATCATTGTCCTGCTTGGGACACATCAGCACTCCGCGAACAGGTTTACTACGGTTTTCTGCAGGTTTAATACAAGTTTTACTAAACGTGACCACATAACCAAACCAAACAAATCCTGACGCGGTCCTACGTTTAAATTCGACATGGTTATAGCTAAGTCGGTTTGGCCTTGCGTATTAAACGTGGTACACGTGTGAGCAAGCGTGTACAAAAGTCAACTGACATTCGATCTCGTTCCGCTGCCGTGGATTATTAACCCGTTCATTGCCAAGCGTGCTCAACCGCACTATGCCGCGATGCCGACGCTTACTCAAGGATGACGCCGATGGGTGTTTACGGCATTAGAGAAGGTTCCTTTAAATTTTGGCGATCACCGTCAGCGGCATCCAGATTAGGTTAAATTGGCGCTGATTGGCGTCAGCGGCACCCATCTAAAGCCAAATATTACGCCGATCGCCGTCTGCGGCATCCAGCTTAGTGAAAATGGACGCTGATCGGCGTCACCGGAATCCGCGATCGAATTTTAGTAATAAAAAAAATGGATATTTTCTGTAAGAACCGACTACAACCAATACAAAACCGTTACATTTAATGGCTAAAAAAAATTCAAAATACGACTGAAATTTAATTAAAAAATATAAATATTCCATGGAATCTTAAGTGAAAATATGACGCCGATCGGCGTCATTCGCAACGTTCGGTTAACAGACTTCACAACAAATACAGAACCTTCTTTTGTTAAGTCAGTCAAAGGAGGTTTTTTGTTTGACTCATATGTATGTATGTAACTTTTTCTTGACGCAATTTGCCTAGTTTTTTTTTTTTATGGCATTGGGAAGGCTGACGAGCACACAGGCCACCTGATGGTAAGTGGAAACTGTGACCCATAGACATTCGCATTCACAAGACTGCAAGCCTAAGACTGCAAATGCGCTGCCAACCCTGAGGACTAAGATGGAATGCCTCTATGCTAGTCATTACACCGGCTGTCTTATCCCCAAACCGGAACACAACAATGCGAACACTGCTGTTTGGCGGTAGGTTAATGGATAAGATGGTGGTAGCGATCCGGACGGACCCCGCACAAGGTCCTACCACCCGCAAAACCACCACGTTTTGGTGGTAAACCTGCCTGCGAAGCTAGAGTGGTCACAGATACGATTCCCGATATAGGCAAATATTTGTGTGTGATATAACGGTGTCGTATTGACATTATAAAACGATTTGTTTGACACTTCTTACGACTTGATTCACAACGTCAATGCATTGTGACACATTTTTTTGGTGTACCAGCGTAGCTACTACTTAGAACAAAAGTATCTATTTATTTATTTACTAAGCAAACAAATGACGCGCGCGCACCTTTATGACACAGTGAGCTAGATTATGAAACGAAACGCGCGTGATTGGAAGCAGCTGGTGTGTAAATCATTATCATTAATCATTTTACTATCATTTGTGTCATTGATTACGTTTCGAGGCTACTACATATTTGCTGACAAATAAGAAATGGTGTCAAATTAGAGGAGATTTTCATAGAAACAGACAACTCTGCGTTTTGGTGCATGTTGTAATTTTATGCAAAAATCACGTCTAGGTTTTCGATGACGCGATGACCTTGTTGTTGGTGAGCCTGCCTATGATGCTAGGGGTCCTGGGTTCGATTTGATTTGTGTGATGAACGCGAGTAGTTGTTTCTGAGTCTTGGATGTTTCATTAGTACGTATAACGTTGTATTCAAAGTACAAACTTAACGCTTAGTTTGAGGACTAGTCCAATTTGAGTGAAATTGTCCCCTCATTTTTAATATTTATTATTTATTTTCACTATAGTTGTTAGAGTCTGACCAGCGAGTCG
This sequence comes from Acleris sparsana, assembly GCA_923062465.1. Lineage (NCBI taxonomy): Eukaryota > Metazoa > Arthropoda > Insecta > Lepidoptera > Tortricidae > Acleris > Acleris sparsana. The sequence goes on along the minus strand of OV281302.1, from coordinate 3,293,265 downwards.
TGACACAAGCTTATTTCTTATTCTTCAAATGACAGTAAATATATTTTAAATTTTCCCCCATTTTTTTAAAGTCGCCACTCACTGGAGAGACTCTATTTGCTGTTGAGTTAATAGCTGATAATGATGACGACCTCAGATAAATAGATTAAGGGCAAGAGGATAGCTAGTTCTAAAAACCGACCAATGAAACCTAATTCATTCCCACGACTTTCTTGAGAGACTCATCCAAAAACCATTCATTATACTTATCTCTAACCCCTTATTTATCTGTGCATCTGTATACGACGACATAACTCCCAAACGCATGGACCGAAGTTAATTTATTTTTATTAAATAAAAAGCCAGTTACACTGGGTTGGTTAATGATCAAGTTTGATTCAAATCGATCAAGCCGTTCAAGAGATATCGAAGGCAATAGACAAGACGGATTCAATGCTCGTTATCGTTCACAAAATGTATAGGATTGACGTTAGCTTTTATCGGTTTTCGAAAATGATTTACGTTAGCGTTAACCATCTTCTCTTATTAATTTTATTTTTATTTTTCGTTAACAGTGGACTGGTGGTCTACGCTGTTATATCTCATCGGCAAATGGAGTGTGACCCTTGCCTACAGCTCGGTCTACATCTACGTCTCCGAGGTCTTCCCCACCAATATGAGACAGACGCTCATCAGTGTATGTTCTACGGCTGGCAGAATTGGCTCCCTGGTTGCGCCACTCACGCCTCTATTGGTAAGGATTTACCGTTACTTATTACAAAATTTATCTTCGTTTGTTTATGAAACATGACTGACAAATATGTATACTGCCAGTGGGTGCATATTATGTTATCTAAACACCTATCAACAAACGTAGACTTTTCATTTCATCGGAAGGCATTACTCGCCGCATGAGTTTTTTTGATCGTCACATGTCTAACCCTGTTTCAGCAGAAAATAGTATTCGATGAGGTTAAACAATCGATGAAGTAAATTTCGATTCGATCGAACTGCTGGTGCTCAATCGAACGCAGTTAAAAGCTAGTAGAACTCTGTTTGTAGTGGTGGTAGTTACACTTTTTAGACACGTTAGCACTAAAATAATCGATTACTAATGATTTGATTTTGCGTAGCGGGAAACCTCAAATAACTGTGATAAATATTTAAAAAATCTGGAATGAATCTGAAATCTAGACGACTGGTCTTTGCACGGCGATAACTTTTTTCACACAAACTGCCGCACGCAGAGTCGTCAATTAAACTTAATTCTTTTTTAGTGACGTGTTGTCTTATTCTATTGCTGTAGCAAAGAAATTGACAGCAGTAACTTTAATCAAGCATTAAATTTAATTGACGTCTGACGTACAGGCCATACCTACTAATAGTTTTACAAGTTAGAATTACCTACCCGGTGACATATTGCTTGACCTCATGGGTCATTATAGGCAAATAAGCCCACCCTCATCTAAACAACTGAGTTAATGTAATACACTATAGTCACCCTTTATATATATACATAGTGGAATAAATAGACTAATTACATATGTTATTCTTTCCAGTCCCTGTACCACAAATCCATGCCAACTGTGATATTTGGCGGCATGTGCATCGTTTCCGGCCTTCTCGTTCTGATGCTACCAGAGACCAGAAACATGCGGCTACCAGACACCATCGAAGAGGCAGAAGCACTGTCAAAGCAGAGAAGCAAAACTGACATTGACTCTTAACCTCTCAAACAGTGGTATCACCAGTAATATGTGACCCTTCGTTTTTTAGAAATTATTTATGATCGGGGACCTAAGATATTGGATGTTTAGTAGGACCAGCATTTTTCGTCTCTTATTTGAAATCGTTAAAACATAATGTAAAGGCTTTCCAAATGTTACTATTTGTTAGTGTTTCATGCCATTGCGATGAAAATGACTTACGTTGTTCAATGTACATGCAAGTTACATTTAAACACCTGTTGTCTTTGACTTTACGACAAAACACGCTAACAAGTTTGAGACATACAACAGTACAGTTTTCAATAACGTGACACTAACTTAAATATTTCGTTTAAAGATTGTTAAGAGTTCTTGATAACATGGCGTATGTTACAAACATACAAACAATATTGAGCTTTACTAAAATGAGAAACTTGGTAATATCGTTCTAAGAATAACATTTTTGAAATCATTAGCCTGACACAGTAGAAATCTTATATAATATGTTCTACCGTATCTTAACAGAAAAAATCCAAATAAACTACTCTCCAATTTGTGTTTGCGACAAGTATTAATATTTTACTGTTCATATAAACGTTTAAAGTTATTTATTATTTCTGTGAAATACATAAGCGACATGCTTGCATATTTAATCATGAAAATGTACAGTAAGATCCAGTTTGTAAAATACTTTTTTTTTATTAGGACGAAAACATGCTTTAAGACTGGGTACTACATTGATTTGAGAAATGATACTGTCCATGTCAGGAGAAATCTACATTTGACTTTTACTTGAAGTAGTAAGTATTTATAATAGGTACTTACAGCAATCATAGTACTTACAGTTTTAGTCAAAATAAAGGTAAAAAGCTCTTAATATATTGTCAACAAAGGCGCTTGGTTTTTTTTGTGACATTGACCCAAATGATAGTAATGACTGTAAAAAAAATGAGTTACGTTTTAAATAAGTTTGTTGTGTATTTCCGTCTCAAAGTTAGAAATCTTGTATTACTGTAATGTCAAAACTTCAAGTCAATTTTGTACGCGCCATTTACGGTAATAGTTTTCCTGTTGAACCGTTGGCCAGCATTAACCTGTTTTTACAACTTCACTAGTAGTTTCCAACAATGCCCCATTGAAAATACATTGTACGTTTTCTTATTGTCTTACTATGCTGTTAAAGCTCTCGTAAAAGATAGCTTAAAGTTTTAAGTATTTTATGAACGAAGTTGGTATGTGTCTTTAGGAATCGTTTGCTTGACTTTATTTTTGTCTCGTGGATTGTGAATGGTGTCGCTTACTACTTATAAATTAGCTAATCTGGAGATCAATGGTTTTGTCAATAGTAGTTTACGCGACGGTTGCGTAATGCCAATTCGCGTACAATACTGTATCTACACACATATTATAAGTACTCTAAGATGCGTTGAGAAGCCGAAAGGCAAATGACCAGCATTACCTGTGGTAGCAGGTGACAGTGATGACAGCTGTAACGTAATGAAATTACGTTATCGAATTTTGTAATGTAATGAGATCCAAATTTGGAAAATCTTCCAAAATTAACAGCTGTCACCTACGAGTTTTAAACGTATAATAAAGGATTTATGGAGGCCATTTGCAACGTCAAAAGATGGCGGATGTGTAATTTGTTTTATTTTTTATTTTTGTGTATTTAGGTGGTCAAAGTTCTTTTTTGTTAGTGATTTGTACTTTTAATGCCTTTGTGCACAGTGATATAAAATTTGGACATATTTCGTGTATCCTGGCATCTTACTTCTCGTTTCAAGTGGACTCGCAGTGGTACAGAGGTTAAAACTATCTTGGCCCCTGTCCTACATATCACCGTACAACGTTGCCCCCAATATTCCTAGAGAAGATTGGATTGTGTTTTATTGCTATATTGATTTATACTTATATATACTTGACACTGACGAAATCACTTCATAGTGAAAACGCCATATTCCCGCGGTATTTAGTAGCTGTTCAAGTCGCCGCGGGGCGAGGATTTATGATATGTGTGTAGATAAAAATTATTACTTGGCATCTACAGACATCTTAACATTCTTCGCCTCTTTCTTTTATAATTTTAGTAGTATAGCCGGTATTAGTAAGTGTGGCGAGGTAGCGTAAAATGTTCATTACGCAAACGCTTAGGTGATATGCCATCTGGTTACTCTCCCATGGGCGATATTTTTTCAATTTCTCAAGGCCTGGGTTATCATATTCCCGTAAGCTTGGTTAACATTGATAGGTACTTGATATAAAGTTGTAAGCGACATTGTCAAAGTCTTTTTTTATTACAACTTTGTTTTGGAAATTCTGTTGCTTATTTCCAATCATCATAAGCATCATAAATGTCAAATAAAAAATATGTTTAAGTTAAAAATAGTGAAAACGCTAATTTATGGAGACATTTTTTAATTACAAAAGGTAACAAATAAGTAGTAAAAAATTGTAAAGAATTTACATGTTACAATATCCACTAAAAGACACAATTACTGATCTTACATTGTTGAAAAATAAAAATGTATATTCGTTTTAATTACTTAGTATATTACTTAAGTAAACTCGAATACCTACTTACGTACTTTACATTTTTAATTTTATACTTATTTATTGTATTGTCACTTTATCATGTTATTTTAGTGCATCAATCACATAAACTTTAATTCTGCACTTTTTGCTAATTAAGTTATTAATTATAGTAGGTATACAGTATCCATTTTATACATTTAAGCGCCAGTTAGCGTTGTGATTTTCAAAACCAAGTATTTATAACCCCTGGAATCATTACAAATGGCTGTGCCAATCGGTCATCAGTCACTTGTCTGGTCTTGACAGAAGCAGCTATTGTGAACAAAAGTGCTTATGCGCCATGGTTTTGCTAGGTGACAGAAGACAGTGGGGCTAATGCAGTAGGCGTTAGCATTGCGAAACTCGTACTGGCAAAGTATATACAGAAAAATAATTCAACTACATCCCTTTAGGATCTCGAGTTAGGTACAGTCAAGCTTAAAAATATGGGAGAAAACAACATCTCAAAATCATGTCCCAAAGCACCTTATTCCAGTGTAATCAGAACTTAATAAAATATTAAGGAGAGGATTCTTTCGATACATATTTTTGCACTTTACTGTAGGGTCTGGTGTCCAACAATGAACCACCAAAAATTTGTAACTTCATAAGTCGGTTCTATCTGAACGCATTTAAACATGTTTTTGTGGGCCCATTAATAGGTTCTTGGGCTTTAATTTGGCATCAAAATTATAGACCAAAACCTAATAGGAGTCGAGATTTTGACTTGAAAAAAAAAACTAAGAAATGGTTCACTGTGTACCAACACAGGTACACACTGAACCGGCGTTAGGTCTACAATGAACCGGCCTTGTACACAGTGAATCATTACATTCATTTAATTTAAATTACATATCTGTCTGTAAACCAATGCAGTATAATTGAAGGAAGGTAAATAAAACAATATATTTATGATACAGAAAAAATATATTTACTTACATTAGTCTAGCTAAGGTTATATTTTACTTAATATTCTGTAACAGTCTCAAAGATCAGTCTCAAACTTCGTAATTCTAATTGCAAATATACTTAATATATATCACTTCTTTTGTATTATGTCTCAAATAACATTATCAGTCTTCCATAATTCGAACGTAGATATAAGTCTGATAATACGAAAACTAAAAACAACTTCTAAACATTCTAAATAGAAACAAAATATAGATTTGTTCTTATTAAACCTAAAAAAAACAAACTTCTAAACATCGGAAATGACAACATACTCGTATCACAATTATTCAAGTAACAGTATTAACTTCTTTTGTATTATGACTCAAATAACATTATCAGTCTTCCATGATAATACGAAAACTAAAAACAACTTCTAAACATTCAAAATAGAAACAAAACATAGATTTGTTCTTATTAAAGCTAAAAAAACAAACTTCTAAACATCTGAAATGACAACATACTCGTATCACAATTATTCAAGTAACAATCACATAACAAATTAGTTCAGGAACTTTTATACTTATTTAATATAGGATCGAGATCGCTCAAAAAAGTTAAAATGGAAAGTAGAGAAGAGATAGGTTTACTGGAAATGTAAATGTTGCTTGCCGACGGCTGCTACCAACAATTTTCGGCTTAGGTAGTATATATTTAACATCTTTCTTCCCAATGCCTGCGTTATCCGGCTCAATAGGTTCAGCAAACTTGAAATGCAATTTACTTTTTAACTTTAAATACGAAACAAAATAATCGTAATCACTTTCTTCAGACTCTTCTAATACTTTAGCCACATAGTAATAATTTTTTTTCTTTTGCGATTCTATTAATATGATGACATAATCTCCCACTCTAGGGTTTCGTTTTAGGGGTGCAAAGTTTTCATCGAGTATGATTTCATCTTCATCGCTTTCATTAACAAATTCGTCTCCTCCAGATGATTCCCCGCTTGCTTCAAAAACTTCATCATCACTAGAATCATCATTAGAATCATTTATCAGATCCTTCGTTTTTTTTTGACTTACTTTGCTCATATTACAAAACAAGTTTCCTTTTTTCACCTTTTTTATGGCTTTGTTCTTCCTTTTCGCTATTTCCTCTTTTTCGGGAGTATCAGTAGCTATCATACTTTTCCCTAACATTCTACGTTTTCTAATGTTCTTACGTGGTGGCGCTTTTAAAGGAGGTCTTATCATTTGCGGCGTAATTAAAGTTTTAGAAGATCCTGCTACTGGCTGTGGACAAATTACTTCAGAAACTTTCAACGGAGTATTTGGTTGTTGTGGCAAATTGTTCGTAATTAGCAGGTTGGGAACTTGGTCAGATAATTGAACAGGAGATATTGCCTCATAATTCGGTCGTTGAGATGTATTTATATCTTGACGCTGCTGTGGTCCATCCTCTGCCGTTGAAAGATCTGGATCGAAATGTGTTGGGTTTTCTGGAAGTGACATTACAGGCATAGTCTGGGAGTATGACGAGGTCTCTATATTCGTACTTTCATTCGTTTCTGTTGCTGGGTCTGGTCTATCTGTCACTGTACTCGGTAGAAAATCTTCCTCTGTAAATATTGAATCATCAAAGGGATGAATGCCACATTTTTTAAACGCATTTGTGATGTTGATAGGTGTCATAGCTTTCAAATAAGCCTGTCCAACACATTCGGCAACGTGGTAGATGGTAACTGCTTCGCCTGGATGTCGCAATAACCATGAGTCAATGGCTGCATTATAGAATGATTTAAAAGGACCGTTTAAGCCTACATCTAATGGTTGAAGTTTGGCAGTTGTGTGGGGAGGTAATGTAAGGACAGTTACTCCAGAAGATTTAGCCAAGTCCAAGGCTTCTAAAGACAAATGGCTTTCATGATTGTCCATTATTAAAAGAGCTGGGTTTTCTTTAGAGGCGGCAGTATGCTTTATGAAATGTTTTATCACCTCAACGAATATTTCCGCATTCATCCAACCCGTAGGCGCGGCTAAGCCAAGAGTTGCAGGAGGAGCACCATTTAACATATGGCTCTTGAAATTTTTCCTTGGAAAAACCATTGCAGGAGGTAACGCATGACCAGTCGCGGATACAATGCAACAAGTTGTTACTAACACACCTCTTTCACCGCTTGTTACCTTACATACGCTTTTACCTTTTGGTGCTAAAACTTTTGACGGGCGCTGAACGGTCGTAGTAGATGTTTCATCTAAGTTATAAATGCGGGTGCCATCACCAAACGTAGGATGCCTCTGCATAGCTTCCTTCAAATTGTTAAAAAACTTTTCAACATTTACCCTGTTAAAAGCTGTGGCACGAGCTATACTGCAAGGTTCGGGTTTTCTGAAGCTTAAATGACTGTGACGATTTTTGAATGATCGTAACCATTCCTTTCCGGCAATTTCATTTTTAGCCCAAGATTCAGGACATTTTATATTATTTGCAACCGCCATCTGATATGCCAATTGTCGAATTTCCTTGCTACCAAGGCCATAGAACATGAGTGCGCATTCCTCGATGTAATTTAGCAGGATGCGTTCTTGTTCGGAGGAAAATACTGTGTTGACCTCATAATTGGGCACTAAATTTATATTTTCACCGTTTTTGCTGTTAAAAACATACCTCCTCAGTGTGGGGTACGGCAACTGACAGTCTTTAGCAGCTTTACGAATGCTTACGCCATGTTTCACGAGAGCGAGAGCCATTTGCATAGTTTCTTTGCTATGGCCACCTTTTTTCCTTTTCTCCACTTTCAATCGTCCCATTCTAAAAAAGAACGTTTAATTAATATAATGTAAATAAATTTCAGCAATAACATCAGCTTAGCTAAGTGTTACTACCAATAAAACAAACATCAATTAAAAACGAAAGTGCAGTACACAGTGAACCTACTAACGAAAAAAAGCACTGGCTCATTGTGTACTGACGGTAAAAATACATTCATGTGGTTCATTGCGTACCACACCTTTGTGGCTCATTGTGCACGAACTACAACTTCAGAGGTTTTAGCTTAGGTAAAAAATAAACGCAACAAGATGGCGGGAAATGGGCATTCGGCAATTATAGCCAAGTAGTTATTCTGTAAAATGAATTATTTTCATGTGGTATTATTAATAAAAAGCTAGTAAAAAGTAATAACACAAAACTTACGTTTTTTTTTGTTTTGGTGTCGAAAACCACAAAACACGTCACCACACGTACACTTCAGGCGCGGGCCGGCCGTCGACTGGGGAGCGCGGGAGGGGGCTATATTGGAGCGTATTTTTGCTAATAGCACGGTGTGGCAACGTCGCAAATTCAAAATAAACCGGTGGCTCAATGTGTACTACTGGTTCATTGTTGGACACCTGACCCTACCTATGTACAGTACAGATGTAGTGTTATATTTCAGTCGGTCACAGTACAAAAAGTACTGAGGGTGTCTGAAGTAGTATGACACGTTCGTACGTTGCCGTGAAAATACGAAGGAAAACAATTATGCTCTAGATCTGTACACGCAGGAGGTGTTCGGCATTGCCACTGCATCGTGATTGAATCGCTGCTTAGTCTGTTACTCCATGGGACGGTCACGCATTATCTTATCGCACTATTGATAAGTCAGGAAATATTACAACACAGAATATTAAAAAAAAACAGGGGCCACAAAACCTATCATTAATATCTTAAGCGCATAAATGATAGTGCTGTGCATTACCCGTCGTATTATAAGTCAGTAGAATAAATATAAAGACCTCTACCTACAGCGCGTCTTTATCTAACATTGTATCTTTCTGTATTTAATGAAAAACAAACGCTCTCGTTGCTTTATCAATTTAAATTTAATTGTCGCAGTGCGATTGACAGTATTTTTAGTTTTGTAAATTCTTGCACGTGTTTTTATGTAAATTAGCTGTAAGATTTTTATGGGACCAACAATACAACAAACATGTTTTTGCATTTTCAACTGTTAATTACATAAACGAACACAACATCTACTTATTTACGCAGTACAAACGAATGCATTAATTGAAACTCACAATTTTTACAATAAACTTTGATAAATATCTTTGCGTTTTTTTTACCCTTTGATTTTGAAGTCCATTTTAGTGCTTTGTCACTTTAATTTCGTGTTTGAACTGCCGCACTAATCTGTCAAAGGCGTTAAAGCGATAGGACATACGATAATTATTATTTATTGTGGCATTAGAGTTTTGTGTTTTGTACATATTCATGTTATCAATAAACTTATTTGCACAAAACTTTAAATGCTATGTTATATTATTTCTTATAAGTTAGGCACTGAGCTAAAAATTACAAAGAATTTTTTAGTATATCTCAACGCAAAATACGAGCAAGAATGATAAAGGAATAATTTCACGAACAAAAGGATTTCCACATTTTACTGACAATAAATGATTTAAGAGACAGAAAACTTCACCACAAAAACTTGAAACAACGCGGGAACTTCGACGGAAAAATAAATAAAGAACAAAGTTGAACGCTTCTTTGCTGCAGCATAGTTGTCGGATAGTATTATCTACGTCGGCTAGGATCTAGGAGATAGTTCTTCGACGCGGAAACACACTTTAGCCAAGCAAACTTCTCTACGATTGCTGTTGGTTTGAGGTCATTCGTTAAAAACGAAACGGTCCCAGACAATAGTGTAGTCCAAAAATGAAGTGTTTAATATTGTTTCTCCACAAGATGATTCAACACGTTTTATTGCAATTGAATAAATACAGGTCACCCATCAGTCCTGCGAGCAATGTGCCCCGCCCACTGCCACTGATGGCCGATGGGGTCAGAAGGTTCTGGAGTGGCGTCCGCGGACCGGAAGACGAGCTGTAGGTAGGCCTCCAACAAGATGGAGTGACGACCTCGTCAGGATCGCGGGGCCGCGGTGGATGCGAAAAGCACAAGACCGGTCTGAATGGAAAGCCTTGGGGGAGGCCTATGTCCAGCAGTGGACGTCTTTCGGCTGACATGATGCTGATGATGAGGTCACCCATACTGTTAAAATTATAAAAGAACAGATCTTCACACATCTAATAAAGACATCGAATGAGAAAGGTTTTAGACACATCATGACATTGTATTCTGTGTTATTGTGGTTATTCTAATTTTGTTTTTTATCCTTGCTAAGTTTAATAGATGTCTTTGAGAGTGAGATCTTTTTGGCATAAACTAAACGTTTTGGGCGACCGGTAAACGACCACTTATGAAGTTTAAATTTGACACATAAGTAAGTGAGGAATGATTTGATAAACTATATTTTTCTTCATACCATTTTTATCACCCTACTAGACTAGATGCGTTGCGAGAACGTTATCGTTGGAAATGTATAGGATTGACGTAAGCTGCCAGATGGTCGTTTCAAACGCTTATACATTTTGATAGTTTTCGAAAATCGTTTACGTTGGCGTTAAGCATCTTCTCTAACTTCACAGAGCGGGGAGGCTTTGAAAAATTGTGTATTCGATTTTCTTTATGGACTATCGATGAATTGAATGATTTAATAGTAGTAGTAGACTAGGCTAAATTAACCTAGGCTGATGTTGTCCTACCATTGTTTTTCCCTCGAAAAGACACTCGCAATACTGTAGTTCTCGAGAAGCATCCTCGTACCGGAAGACAGAGTGGGTGGACCTCTAAGGTGGACCGACGATGTTGCGGTGCGGTGGCGCTGCGGGAATCCGATGGATGCAAGCGGCACAGGACAGGACCGAGGCTGCAATTTTTACTTTTCAACCAAGTGAACCACTCTACTGTAAGAGTTGTTACCAATTGTTCACTTTAGTTTGATGATTGTCATACAAGTTATGTTAAGAAGTGTTGTTATTTTGTTCTAGATACTATTTAAAAAACTAGTTTTAAAATAGACTTATTTCATCGGCTGTATAAGATTCTTCTATTGTGTAGTCATGTGTCATAAATGGCTGTGTGACCATGTTCATCCAAAATCACTATCGTCCCTAGAGAAGCAGTTACCGAGATATGAAAACCGCTACTTCTCTATGGCGACTTCTAGGATTTGTATTTGTTAACTTTCATACATGCTTCATACTTGTCAACATATGACCAAAAATATAATTCTTTTTTTTTTCCCATACAGGAATAGCAAAAAGTTAGTAATCTTAAAACATTGTCTGTGACTACCATCAGGCTGAGTAACGTTACAGAAGCAGTGCAATCTTTAACTGTTGAGTTTCAATCACACAAAGAGCCTTTATGCACCAGTGTCAACCTGTAGTGTTGGGAAAATATCGATACTTTTTAAACTGGAATTTAAACAACGTTCTTATTTTACACGCCAATATTTTTATATTTACAGTCTGCAAATTATTTTACGTAAGCAATTTAAAAACTTTAAATTCATTCGTATGTTATCATTAAAACAACAAAATAAACAAAAGCCTGCACTGGTTCATAACTGGATGATTTCTGAGCATAACCGCCTCTTCATTGAATTTCCAGTATCGTCTTAATTTTTGTTATATTACAGACAATAAAAATAAAAATAATATCAATGTGATCAACTCCTTTTTTTAACAACATATTTTCTGTTTTAAGTGAAATCTGTAGAACAAACGTATTGAACTACTCCTGCGCCCACAATTACCAGTCCCAATACTTTTTATTTTAAAAAACGCCGTCCACTCAGCAATATAACTAACGTAAATCATGACGCCTGTCGAAAAGTATACTTTAGAAAAACTTTAGTAAATTTTTATCGACTTGCCCCCTCACTAGCAAGCGATTTAGAGAAGTGCAATATTTTCGGCCGCGAACTGTGGACAAAGAGCGACCGCGGCCTCGCTGCATCCGCGATACCTCGGCCTGGGATCTAAAAAGATTTGGATACGATAAGATCTTTGGAACAGCAAGCCTCAAATCGATGTTTGAATTTACGCTATGTGTTCTCTCGAAGTGAAAACTTATGAAACTGGCTTCCAAGATATAAGTTTGAGTTGAGTTTGGGTAAGTTTAGTGGTATGTAGTAGGTTTTGAATTATCATTCGAGTCACTGCAGGCTGTAGTTTTTTTTTGTTTTATTATTAACTAGTAGGTACTTCGTGAAATCATCTGACCGAATTAATTTAGAGATAAAAATCCTTACCAAAAAGTTCTACCAATTGTGTAAATACGAAAGTTAGAGGGGATGTTTTTATGTAGATACGGTCACGGAAGTTAATTTGCTACCCATTTCAAAGAAAATCTGCTTGAAGATGTCAATGTCATTAGAGATGCCAACTCATTTGTAATTGATAGGAAACTCAACCTTATTGCTGTAGAATGTCAGATTGACTTTGGAACTAAGGTAGGTGACAAATTTAATTTCTCGACTGTACTTATAACTTTCAATTAGATTTAAACGCATTTAAAAGAAATTTGGCACATAGATAGGCCATGTCAAAAAAATCCATCAAGCGATATCTACGCAGACGAATTCGCAGGAAACAGCAATAAGCGGTAAAAAACACAATTTTATTAATTTAGGATTATGTTTATAACGTATTGATAATTTTAAAATAAATTATATCAACCAAAATAAGAGCAACCACAACGTAAGTTATTTTATTTACAACAGGCGTCACGGCTGTTAACCAAAAAAATATAAATAATAATGACAAAATATTTAAATAAGCATAATAATCGTCAGTGAACTAGAATCTCCAAAAATTAGTACCTTCTTCCCTTCAGGACACTGCAAAGTTCTTGCAGGCCGTTTTCACACTCCGAAAAACACCACAGCCCGGGGCTCAAGCGAGGGCTGAAAAACGCCACAAAGGAGTAATTACAAGAGTTTCGGAGTAAACCGCTGTGTGCTGGAATACGCCTTTGTTTCGCTTATGTTTCGCTTGCGGAATATACTGACCCAAAGTCTTTTGCGCTTGTTAATGTCAAGTAGTCTAGATTTTTTGGCGTTGGTAGACTAGAAAAGGCTTGAAAAGAGGATGATCAAGGTAGGAAATATTTATGTGAATAAAGTACAAAATTACATAATGGCTGTATTCATATTTTTAGTCCTTGGCGTAAGTGGTTTACATCACAATCCGTTATCTACCAGTATCAAAACACGTCATTGCGAAGAAAAATGAGCAAAAATCTACATAATATTATATTGAATTAACATAATAGAAACACGGAGTTAGTTTAACTTTCGTGGTATAATTTTTGCTTTTGGTCAATGAAACCAATTATTTTTGGCACTTAAACACTAATATTTCAACCCTGAAAAATGTAACTTTTATAACGCTCTTTTTTTATTTTATTAAAAACAACAACGATTTTAATTCACTCAATAAAGGACTTTTGGATTTTTCGGTAAGATACGCCGCAGAGTTTTATTTTAGAATTTTCAGCTGTTCTTGAGAATCTGATACGAAAAGAAAAACTAGGAAAAAAAACGATTAGATCCCTGCTCTACGGGGTGTTGGTGTGCCTTTTGCGTCACTCGTTTAATGGAAAGGTGATAGTTCCAAAATATTAACTAGAATCCCACTAAGCTTTACACAAAATTATATCTGCGGATGGCTAAATTTTGAACTAATTCCTCCACATACAAAACACACCTTCCTCTCCAAAGGCAGCGACGCACTCAACTGCTTAGTTAAGTATGCACCATAAAGTATCTCCATACGAACATAAAGAAGCTTAAGTGCTGACTCGTGTTTTATGTTATAATTCTACACTGGCCTGAGTTACCGTCCCAGGACCAATTTATAACGGTTAGGGCTAAAAGGATAATTTTTGGACAATATGTCAGCCTAGGGCTCAAAGTTTTTCTTAATATATATCATCGTAATTAGGTCACGTTGAAAACTAAGTTATTATACAAAGTTTCTACAAACCAGGACCCCTATTCTGCAGGGTAGAACCATTTGCATTTTGCGTGTTTTTTACTTATGGCAAAGAGAAGGCAATCGAGCACACAGGCCACCTGATGGTAAGTGGAAACTGTGACCCATAGATATTCGTTGCCAACAGTGAGGACTAAGATGGAGTGCCTCTATGCTAGTCATTACACTGGCTGTCTTATCCCCAAACCGGAACACAACAATGCGAATGCTGTTTGGCGGTAGGTTAATAGATAGGATGGTGGTAGCGATCCGGACGGACCCTGCACAAGGTCCTACCACCCGCAAAACCGTGTTATCGTATTCTCATCGTTACGATAGCTCTTATTTATTTGACAGTAATGGCGGCCGAGTTAAAAACGCATTTGAAGTTTTAGGATTGCAGTTTTGAGATTGTAGTCTTGAGATTACAAAGGTCTCAGATCCCACTTACCATCAGGTGGCCTGAGTGCTCGCGTGCCTTATCATTGACATAAAAAAAAAACAATACACGTCAAAGACAACGTGGTTTTACCAAGTTGAGGCCCAGTTGGTGACTCAAAATGCACAAGTGTTTGCTTCTGTATGGGGTAGTCCTGTATGATACTATTTTCTTTTTAACTTTTAATACTAATTTATTGCTCAGGTTCTTAGATTAGACACAAATTGTTACAATATAACTAGTTACAGGTCAATGTTGCAATATCAAAAGGTGTACGAAATGTTTTCATACATACATAAACTCACGTCTTCGTTCCCAGAGTGAGCTACAGAATCACCTACATCTCTAAATACTTGTTGATAATTCTTTAACCACATTTTGCACAATTTATGCTAAGAGGTCTACCAGCGTATTAGTGACAGGTTGCAAGCCCGCCTCCTAACAGCACTACAAGCCTTTATTCTCTTAGTCGCCCCTAACGACCTCCACGGGAAGACATGGAGTAGCACTATTACCTGGCAACCACAAGGGAAATTATGAAAAACCACGAAATTATTGAATTCTTTATAATAATTATTCACCTCGTAGTTACTGTAATTAAATTATTTAAATTAATAAAACAATTATTATTACTTTATATCAGGTAGCACCTTTATTGGTAGTGTAAAAAAACAAAGTATTAAAAAACTTGACAGATCATTGCGGGTTGAATCGATACCCAAACATCGACATTTTCTCATCACTAATGACTAACATAAATGTAATGGCAATACTACATTTGTCAACGTCAAATTGGATATAATCAAAAATTCTGACTCCAAATAATATAGGTATTAACCATAATTTTACACTTAAAGCAATTTCTCAAACAATCCCTTCCCGGTACCAAGAACTCACTCTTGAATAAGATCAGATTTGCATTTTTATAAATGCAGCTTAACGGTATTAGGTCCGCGCAGTTCGTGTTTTATGTCGGTGACGTGATCTGCCAGTGTATCCGATATTGCTCTACGTGAACTTTAGCGATGTGGCTGTGTTTATCGATACTTTGAAACGATAGAGAGTTTTTAAGTGATTTACTTATCATCCCGTATTACGTACGTTGAAAAATCGTCTTAAACCACCGTGCTCAGGTACATTTTAGAAACAAAACTCGTTACTTTTTCAAAGTTGTGTGTGAAAAATCGTCACTGAGGGACGACTGAATCGTCATTAACGACATATGTTTTCAAGCAATCTTCACGCTTATTTTTAACATGATAATAATTAAAGGTCAACATCAAGACTTACACCTATTTGTCAAGTACTTAATGCAAAAATAACCTTAGCAAAAGTAAACATTCATCAAACTGTATGAAAATCGAACAAAAATATAAAAAAAGGAAAATAAAGGATGTCTCGTTTATTTTCTAATTTAAACTGTCAAACATACGGCCGTGTTTCCAAATAATAAGGTTAATAGACGTATCGTTAGTTAAATAAAAATTAACGCCATAAAAAATGACGGAGAAAAAAGCTGCATCAACTCGCCTATTTAAAAACGGTTAATATACGCCTATTAAAAATATCGACATGTTCCCACCACTGGCTTTGAAACCTCTTTGTGGGATTGAAACTTTTTGACTCTGAGGGATTGTTATCCGGAAAGTAGCTCGCGACGTATGCGCCTCCCTCAAAACAGGAGGTAAATCTCCGGAACGCCGGAATACAAGGATCTTTCGGATATGTAAAAGTTTCCGGAAATTCGATATCTCTTGTACAAGTCGTGTATTGAAAGGGTGGTTATAACTTTATTTTTTAAGTGCTTTTTGCTAAAGTGTTTTGTTTGCTATTGTTCGTTCTCAAATTTAACAAAAAGACATTACTTTTAATTTCCAAACATAATTTTGTTTTGTTTTTTGGTTTTCATACCCGAAAGGTGGCAAAGAATATTATTCTTAACAATTATAATGACTATTTATTTAAATTTATATCCTCAATCCCGACGCTATAAATAATTCCAGAGTCTTTATTTAAGCGGTAAAAACCATATCGTCTTTGACCTGCTATGGGTTTGTTTTTAACTTGGGCACCATTACTGTCAAGTAAATATAGAGCTATCAAAATTCTGACAATACGTTAACAAATCAAGGACTATATAGAATGCTTTGCTTTAATTGAATTACAAATTACAAAATACTACATCGCAAGTAATTTAAAATACGAAATACAAAATATCTGTCAGGAATGTATTTAAAATATAAAATACAAAATAAAGTATTTTAGCAATTTTTATTTGAAATTCAAAATACTGTTAAAAATAAAGAGATGGATTAATATTAATATGTCGATTTTTAGAGTTAGCGACACTGCACCTATTACTGTACGTCTGTTTGTTAGCCTATGCTGGGGTGGACCCCAGCATAGGCGTACAGTAATAGGTGCAGTGTCGCTAACTCTAAAAATCGACATATTTAGCGGTCGCCATTTTGCTTACGAAAGCTATAGAACGCATTTTTTTTCAGAACTCACCCATTATTACGCTAAATGAAGGTTAAATGTATTTATTTTGAAATGTATTTTGAAGCCATAGGTATTTGAAATCGTATTCTATCGTTTGCCCGAATTTCATTTGCTATAATCGTATCACTTGCCATAATATTTATTTGCTATAAAGGCAATTATTCTGAAACCGTAAACCTTTTAGGTAATTTTAACATGCCATCATATAGATCCCAAAAGGTTAGGTTAGGTTGGGTTTTTAACAATTCTGAGTACTTCACGGTTTCAGAAAAAATGCCTTTATAGCAAATAAATATTATGGCAAGTGATACGATTATAGCAAATGAAATTCGGGCAAACGATAGAGAACCCTTTGAAATTCTAGCAAAAATAACTTCGCCATCAATCAATCGATCAAAATTACCAATGAAACAAATTTGTTTCACGGATCAAGTTAAAATTATATTTATAATACTGCTTTAAGTGCATAACACAAGTAAACTTAATTATTAAATTTATTAAATTCAAAGGTTAACCAATAATCAATTTATTTATTGGGCCTCTGCTTGGTTTTTTTTAAGATTAGATTGAGAAACCGTTATTTCGCACAAATTTTCCCCCAACTAAATCAAAATTAGAGATTAAAATAATTCTCTCCTATCAGTCATTTACCTAAAACAAAAATTTGAATACTCGTATTTACACTATTTTTTTTCTGTATTAGATACGTTACGTTTTTTTTTAATATCCTTGTTTGTGCCACCTTTTATGATTTATTTTTTACGTTGCTGCGTCTCTTGTATATAAAGTTGTCTGGGAAAGATTAATAGCTGTAAGACCTAATGTCAAACGAATACTAATTTCATGCTTTGGTGTTTCCTTGTTTATTTTTCTTTGTGTGGTGATCAGAAATGTATTGTATAGTATTGTTACTAAAGAAAAGGAGTGCAAATTTGACCATTATTATGATCAAAGTAATTTACATTACGATTTCAACAATACATGTAAATAACTGTATACTTAAAACTGACATTTAACGCATAGAATGCAACTACGCAATGCTGCATTCTATCGCATTTTACTGCTATTACTATTCTCAGTGCATTTCGTTGCAACGTCTTGCGGTTTGAGGTAATATATAAGATAGCCAAGCTTTCTGGATTCTGTGGGACTGTCCTGCATTTTTATGGTGCATTCTGCTACTATATAGGATACATCTTTAATCAGTATTTAAAAAAAACTATTCCATATTTCCTACAGAACTGTTTAGTTTTCAGCTATGAAAGTAGGGGCCGGAATTACGTCAGGAGTTTTTAATCTTTTTAAAGTTATTAAGAACATAAGTTAACGTACACGCGGCAAATGAAACTTTATCCATAAGTAAATGTTTCATTGGTTTCACTTTCACAGTTAATTTTTGGAAATAAAGTATTTTCAGCCCAGAAAATTTGTCAACTCAAAGGGAATGGCGAAAAAAAACTTCTACGCAGACGATGTCTCATTTTGGTAGAAGCTTGTGCCGAGTCCGTCCAGATCGCTACTACCATCTCATCCTTTACCCACCGCCAAGTAGCAGTGTTCGCATTGTTGTGTTCCGGTGTTGGGGATAAGATAACCGGTGAAATTATTAGCGTAGAGGCATTCCATCCCGGTCTTAGGATCGCAGTCTTAAGATTGTAGTCTTAAGAATGCAAAGAATGATGGGCAAAAATGTATGGAACCCAGCCCAATCGTCAATATAATTATAACTTATGTAGGCTTATTGATCCCACTGTTTGCTGTAATTGTTGTAAATAGTAAAATCGGTCAAGCGTGAGTCGGATATACGGGTAATAGCATTGCGACGCATGCGGGGCACAGCTAGTGTATTATTAAACGTTGTGTTTGTAAATATTTGAAGGCTGATAACTCTCTTCTCCGGGGTTTTTGTAGTTTGTCCCCGTATTAGAAAATGAAGCTTATGTAACTAGCTTTCACGTGGTATACATGAGATTTGTATTGGTTATATGGGCCAATTTGCCCATCATTGTTTCTATGGGTCACAGATACCACTTACCATCAGGTGGCCTGTGTACTTGTTTGCCTTAAGTGCCGTCAAAAACCCGTGCGAGTTGAACTCGAGCACGAAGCGTTCCATACCATTATCTATACAACATTAGACACTAAATTAGTTTGTTTGTGTGGGAGCCCCACTTAAATATTTATTTTATTCTGTTTTTAGTGTGTGTTGTTATAGCGGCAACACAAAGCAACAGCTCGTCATATATAATTCCACCACCGAACTACTCGTCGCAAAGCCAGGTTCCATCAACATCACCTTGATGAATGGCGTTCTTCCACCGTGCGTTTCACTAGGCACTTTTTGCCTCGTACAGTGAAACTGTGGAATGAGCTCCCTTCGGCGGTATTTCCCACCAGTTATGACATGGGTGCCTTCAAGAAAAGAGCTTACATCTCCCTTATTGGCCGAAAACGCACCCACAACTCTTCTTGAGCTGATGGTGTTTATGGGCGGTGGGGTTTACTTCCCATCAGGTAACCTACATGCTCGTTTGCCTCCCAATGATATAAAAAAAATAAAAAAAAAATAGTAAAATTACGTGAAAGTCCATCGGCTTATCAAAAAGATGGCCGTGTTAAGGCAATATTCTAAGCATGTTTAGCTTCGGACTAGAACTTAAATGCTGATGGACCTATTACCAGCCATTGTATCACCCCACACACACACCCGAGATCTTTTTCATCTTAATAGGGCATTGTACGGAATTGTATTGACACTTGCTCTGTCCCATGTTCAAGGAACCACTAACAGCCATATTGTCATCTAATGGAACCACAGATTATACATTGATGACTTCATTATACCAGACCTTGTAATCTATGGAGGAAATATCTACTCTGTACCTAATTACCTTTGCCTTGCAGACTGATCTAGAAAAGTTAACTACAGCAAGAACATCCCGCAGTTTTTCAACCCCCAAGATTGCAATATCCAAGATATTTTTCTTGCATCGACGCTAGGGTAAAACTCGTTTCAATGAACTTGAGCCAAAGTGCTATCCGATGGCATTAGAAACAGATTTTCTTGATACGTATTTGATAGTTTGATATCCGCACTGATGCCTCAAGCATTGAACTAGGTAACGTGCTGAGGCAAACTAATCTAAAGTGAGTGATGAATTAAAGTTTAAAAAAATGTAAGGGGTCTCTTGTGAATGAAATTTATAGTAACATATTTGTTTTCACTGCATGGTATAAAGCTTTATTAGTACTTCAAGTGTCAAATGAGAAAAATAATGCTCTGAATATTTTTTTTAAATACAGCCAAAAATACTATGAAAATCAGAACAGGAATTTAAGTACTAGTGAATATCCGTGCATATTTTTTCTGGAGGTGTACCTCCGTGAGAAGTAAAAGAAAATCTGAAGAGAAACAAAATGTTTTTTTTTCATAATGAAGTATAAGGAAATGATGCTGGTTAAAAATATGTATTTTGTAGCTTATTTTATTATTGTCAAATATAATTTCGTTTGGTTAATCTAACTGGAACAGTTTACAAAATATGCCACTTTCAATGATACGCTGATGATTTTACATTATTCTGAATAACACGAAAACAAAAGAAGATCGAGGACTGATATTAACATAGAGTGTTCTTAGGACTTGCCAGTACACCACCTGAAAGAATGACCATATCCGTCGTTGGGGCACTTCTAGTTCGCTTAGCCTGCTAGACCAGCACAGCCAAACTAATATAAAGATATATAATTTCACGCCTGACTCCCAATGAGGTAGTCAGAGACTATGGAACGTTAGGTGCACGCACATCAGTGTCGGATGCTCAAGGTTTCAAAAGAAAATTAGTAAAACCTTTTAAGTGCAAGTATTTATATCCAACCACTAAACTACTACAAGAACACTGGACTAGCTATTGGCAACGTCATATTGAAGCAATTTCATACTGTCATTTTGACACCGTTGCGTTCGTAGGGTAGTTAGCGTAGTCAGAACAAATGTTAGAGATGGGAAAATGATAATAAAGTCACGTTTCTTGACATTACGAAATCCCGCTTCTTACTCCCACTTTGAATCGGCACAAAAAAATCCAGAGACTCAAAACTACTTCTTAAAAAATAAGAGCTACCGTATCGTTGACAGTTCGATAGTATGTCAAACAAAATGAAAAACAGGCTGGTACGGTCATAGACTTTAATTAATGAAACACTATAGAACCTTGTCGCATAAAACCCAAAGTCCTTGATGGTACTATGAGTACCATGACTCAGGAATAAATATTCGCATTCTTCACACAAATATCTTTGATTTGAACCCGCTAGCTTCGTAGTCAGGGTCACTACCAAATAGGCCAGCGCGTCGTCGCCAATCAATAATATATGGTTTTACCTAGTAGAATAGAGCCAATACGTCCTTGTATTACTAAAGATCAGTGAGTCGTAACTCCTAATGGTCATAAAGGTTCATCTAAACCACAAACTAAGGTTTGTCTAAGCCCAATATGAGGCTACACATTGTCCATTGGTAAATTAAGGTCGATCGTCAACGCTCTCAACACTGTTCCATTAGAGAACGCAGCGTGCGTAAATTCTCGTTAGATCGCATAAGAGAATGTCATGCAAATGCATGTGTGTGTCGGAATGTGCAATTACAGTGTCACAGTGTGTCTCACACTGTCAGACAGACATGCGGGATTTAGTGGCCGAGTAATGTAGCGTTCTGGGAAGTATGTACAAGCTTATTTCACAAAATTTCAATATTGTTTTGATAATTGGCGTTTTATAAAGAGGAATAAAAATGATTCTATGTCTTCAGATTATAATCTAAATCTGTACTGACATTCACGTCAATCGATTGAGGTATTGAGCACGGAACAAACAAAGAAACAAATAATCATTATATTATGTTTATATAATTTTACCTCGTAATACATTCCTAATTTGTCATCTCATCTGTCTTTTAACGTAGGGAAATTTATAACATAGCAGACAATACACACTGACGGGACATTACTTTTTTATTATCTTTATAAAAAAAAAACGTAGTTGTGGCCCAGTTGGTAGTGACCCTGTCTTCAAAGCTAGCGGTCTCGGGTTCAAATCCCGGTAAAGGGAAAAAAAAGTAATTTTCCCGAGTCGTGGATGTTTTCTATTCATTTCTTTATACATATAAGTAATTTTTTCGTTGTCTAAGTCTAGAGCTTAGTTTGCCTAGGTGAATTGGCATTTGTTCTCTGATATTTACTTATATATTTTTATCAGGTAAATATTATAAAATATAATTAAAATTATACCGTCTGTGTGTATTGTTTACCGTGTAATACATTTCCCGACATCAAATGACAGATGAGATGACATCGGCAGATGATTAAACGCAAAATAAGGCATGGAGTCACATGATTTTAAAAACCTAGATCGTACTATTACTGTGGTTGTTTTATTAAAATCTCGTTATGTCAGCAAGAGTAATTTAAACTAATTTCTGCCTAGTAGTTAGTTAGTTAGTTGGTTGTTATCGTGCAATCAGCTTATATGATGGCACGTGGAAAGTTGACGCGGGTGTTAGTATGTTCTGAGAGGCGCTGATCGTGATTTCCATAGCCTTTTTTCAATCCTGACGGAAAAGGAGTAGTTAAGTTTGACGTTATCTGTGTATGTTGGTCTCTCTGTGTCATCGTAGGTCCCAAACCGGGTGGGCATTAGGCGGCCTTATCACACTTGCGATTTGCGCGCGAGTTGAAAGCGAGGCGAGGGCGCAGCGATTTCGCCGCGAGTATGGAAGTCTCCTGTACAGGACAGGGTTTAGTTTTCAAAATGACGGGCGTTTTTCCGAGCACTTTTATCGCAACGCACGAGGATATCATCTCATACATTTTTAAAGATAGAAAATAATAATTTTTTTTAAGTTTTTTTTTTAATTTGCATATGCTTGTTTATTAGGCAAATTACATACCAATCGATATATTTATTATTATTATTGTTGCATATTGTTGTTCACACCTGCTTACCCGATAGTTTGACGGGGAAAAAATGGTCAATTTAACGTTTCATACTTTCGATTGGTATGTAATTTGTCTAATAAACAAGCAATTGCAATTTTTTAAAACAAAGTTAATTTTTATTTTTTTAGTTATATATAAAAACTGGACTGAAAATTTTCAGCCTACCTATTCGCCATTATATTACTTAGCATATTAAAATTGATATAAAATACTTTTTATCGAACAAACAGCCCGGTGCAAATCGTCTCCTATTCAGATCTCCTACTATTAGAGTTATTTAAATTTACGGACTTAATAATAATACAGAGAATATAAGTTTGAGTGTTTAAATCATTACATGCCGTAATGAATTAAGCAATTATACGAATGTAAACAATAAAAATCCCTCGTCGGCAAAACTAATCGTTCATTTTATAGTTGCGATTGAACTTGGCGATCGATAAGTCGGCAATTTTACGTCAATAAAAACAATATGGCTTACAACGCGGGCGCACTTTCAATCCATCGATCGAGCCCGCCGCGCGCTCCATTCGTTATTACGAATGATTCGGACATTAATAATTATTACGAATAATTAGGACGTTATTAATAATAAAAATACGATAGTAAATATTACGAATTTAACCATAATTTAAAAAAATACGTTAGGTTTTTGTTTAGTGTTGTGTTCCAAAAATGGATCCGGAAAAAAAGGAACCTGAAGTGACAGTGGACGATATTTTGCACCAGTTGGGACCTTTTAAAGCGTTTAATGTTTATAATTACATTTTAATTTTAATACCAGTGTTTTTGGCCGGGATGTACTCTTCAGTGTTTAATTTTGAAGTGCTCGATTTGGACTATAGGTAAGAATGTGTACTTTTAATATATTTATGTGTATATAATTCTGGGGTCCAGGTGAAAAAAGGTACAAGTCAACTTCACTCGTAATAAAAAGGGGTATATACATGAACGGAGTATACTTACTTAAACCTTTTTTCACTAGGACACCAGAATTATATATTTTTAGTTGAGGTAGGAGTGGTAGGACCTTGCCCAAGATACCACCATATTATACTTTAACCTATCGACAAGCTGCAGTTTTTGCATTGTTGTGATCCGGTATTGCGATAAGACCACCGGTGAAATTACTAGGTTAGAGGCATTCCATCCTAGTCCTCAGGGTAGATAATTTGGGGTCTTAGGATTGCAGTCTTAAGATTGTGGTCTTAAGAATGCAAATTTCTATGAGTCACAGATCCATCCACCATCAGGTGGCCATGTGCTTCGGCGTTCGCCTTCTTCAAGTCATAAAAAAAATGTTTAGAAACATTTTGTGAGATATTTTCCGTTGCATTGTTACCATAACATTGTCATGTGGCAAAGTCAACTACTTTAATTTCTGAGCCACTATAAAAGTGATTCAAAAAGACAAATATTTATTGTTGTTGACTTTACTCCATAAAATGCTTTCGCCCTCAATTTTAATGGAATGGGTTCGTTCAAATATAATTTATTATCTCACCGTTGACATTATTTCCGTTATGGACTTATCGGTAATTTTAATGACTATAAATCATGTTTCGAAATCCACACCTACTACTTATTTCCTAGTTAATATTATAAATTCGAAAGTTTGTGTGTGTGTTAGTTTGTTACTCCATCACGCTGCAACGGCTGAATGGATGGATTTGGATGAAATTCGAAATGAAGATGAAGCGGGCAGAACCTAGTTATATTATAAATATGAATGAAACTCTGCCTGTCTGTCTGTTACGTTTTCATCGACAACCGATTTTGATGAAATTTGGTGTAGAGATAGTTTGAGTCTCGAGGAAAAACAATAACTTATACACAGACAAGTAGTAAAAGCAATTAATTAGGCTTTGTAAAATTATATTGTTTTGGATTGCCAATTTCACACACGCGTTCCATGATCGGGATGTTTTTTTTTTTGTTAATGTAATTTCTCACATTAACATTGTTCCATAATGTTTTGTATTCTTGTCGTCATTTTTTTCTATTTTTAATTCACAATAAACTATAATACTGTTGACGACACAAATAAATAAATAAATATACCTAATAAGTAAAACTCAGAATAGTAAAAAAAAGCGCTACGTACAGACAAAAATAAACATAACAAAAAAACGGCACATATACACTCTGGAGCAAAAATACCGGGTCAGAGTGCGTTTTTCATACAAACGAGACTATTTCGAAACCTTGGTTCCTCGCCAGGGGTTGTTTTGAGTGAGTTTAATTGGTGGATACTGCGAGGTTCAATAGAGGAGGTCAAAAGTTCTTAAGATACCTAACTGATCGCACAACCAGTTAACACCACAGCGGGAGAGTTTGGGTCAGCACTTGGATTTCCTTACATTTTATTGCCATTTAAGAGGTTTTTCTGAACATGCACAATTCCGGCGTTAACCGCAGATTTATTCAGTTGGGTATCCTAAGCACTCTGGAAGTCCTGTATCGATAGTCGGGGTATTCATCATCAGATTTCACTAAAAGCATTCCCTGGCGAGGAACCAAGGCTTCGAAATAGCCTCTTTAGTATGAAAAACGCACTCTGACCCGTTATTTTTGCTTCTGGGTGTATAATAAACTAGAACCGGAAATCTTACTGACACATCAAAAAAAAATACATCGTCATTATTATTTGTTATGCTTTTAACCTATCGATTTTTTAAACAGCTCTTCAAATAGATTCACGCACTTTATCTCAGTTCCGAAACGTGACTATCTCAAAATATTGACTTTTAATCGTTATGCTATCACAACATTGACTTGCGGATGTATAATTTCCATTAATGTCTTAGGCAATATGTAGTATCTCTATGCAGTAATAAAGCAATAATGTACTGATTGATAAATCCCTGTGCATTATTTCAAATAGTAAGTACTTAATACCAAAGAGATGGTCATAATCTGGTATATGGTAACAAAACTGACAATTGAATTTCCATTGATGTCTTAGGTGGTATCTCTTTGCAGTTTTATAGCAATAACGATATATATTTAATGATAAATTCCTGTGCATTATTATTTATTATTTCAATTAGTTGGTACAAAAACTCAAGAGACGTAGCCCTGTAAATGAATGCTTAAAAGGGGGGAGTGGATGAAAAAGTTGAAAGCAGAAAGTTTGACTTTGCCTTGCCTTTGGGGCACAAAGAAGGTCCCGATTTTTTGTTTTTTTGTTAGTATCTTGAAAACAATGCATCACAGGGAATTTTGTTGTATTACATTAGCTGATCCAATTCTCTACAACTTTGATTGTATACATTTTTTACCTACGTCCAATCGTTGTCTAGATATGAGCTCCAAAAAACGGTCGATTTTCAAAGATGTATTTTTGACCTCACTTTTTTTCTCGAACTTGCATGTGGTATAACTTTTCAACGGTAGATGACATATTAATAAATGATTATATATTCTTAAAGAAAATTTAACCCTCTACAAGCTCAGTCTTCTTCGTCGTTTTCACCCTTGACAGAGTGGTCGTGGTCATCATACCTACCACTCCACTCTGACAGCTGCCTTCCTATTGCAAGCTATTTAGGGGGCTGTTTTTTCAGATGATAGATATGCAAGTTAGAGAAAAATGTAACACAATAAAGGTGAGGTCAAAAACATATTTTTGAAAATTGTCCGTTTTTTGGAGTTCATATCTAAACAACGATTGAAAGTAGGTAAAAAATGTGAATCAAAATCGTAGAGAATTTTGTCAGCTGTAATAATGCAATACAACCAAATTTTATATGACGCATCGTTTTCGTGAAAAGACCAAAAAACGGGACCTTTTTTGTGCCCCCTCCCCCAAGGACTCACCTCCGAGGGGTGGGGAGATTTAGTATGTTTATCTCCTAACTAGTCTAAACAAAATTCCAAAGTCAAACTTTTCCATCGAGAATTATTTATTGCCAGGACTAACGGTTCGACTTGTGTTACTTTGCATACAGGTATTCACTGTTGTCACAAAACTGGCAATGTATAAAATACTATATAAAAATGGGGTCGCATTTCATTTCTTGAGTCGTTCGGTTTGAAAACGAGTTTTATCGAAGACAACGAACTGTGAAATTAAAAAAACGAAAAATATAACTTGTTGGTTTCTCATTTGTAACTAGTTTTATTTTGTTACAATTTAAATATAAAAAACAATACGGAAAATTTACACGGTAAAACTGATAGTAGACTAAGCTTCATTAAAAAAATAATCGAAGTCTATATCTCTACTACTTATAGTTTCATCTTGTCTGTAGTAAGAAAGAATCTTGACTATTTTTTCTACATTATCATTTAAACTTGAGTTAAAGTAACGGGAGCATATTTGTAGAGCTCGATAACGGCGTTTTGGTTGTGCATATTAACTTTTTGCTATTAAATCGGCATAATCGCGAATATTGTCATAGTCCGGAATCGTATCTAGTAAAATCGATAACTGGAATAGTCGATAAAAACATAATGGTCAATCCCTCTTGACGTTTGATTTTAGCTATGAAAATTCCGCCCCTTGGACATAACTTAGGGTTATAATAATTGATAACAATATCAGACCAATTAAAAAGAAAGTGAAAATCGTGTTTTTATGGAAAAAAATACATTTTTGCAGTGGAAATCCAAGAAGAATCTGTAAAAAAAAAGTGGCCTAAAAATAAATGAATTGGACTATTAGGTACTCAATGTCACACACTCGTATTTAACCCAATACAAAAATGTTCCTAATTATCATGTATACATTATAGATAGCATAGTTGTAGGTATATTCATGTCTAATTAATTACGTTTACTTACACCAAATTCGTAACTAAACCATTTTTTTTCATCATCATCGTCATCCAAACAAGAATCATCCTAAAAAAAGATTATGCGAAAAAATAAAAATAAGAATTATCCACTTAAACAGAAAATATTTGCAATTTTTATATTGATTAATATTTCCTCATTTTTATATTTACTTAAGACTAGCTAATATTAACATTTATTGCATACAATTTTACCCACGCTGAATTTCATTGCTTCTATAAGTGCGTAAAATATATCACGTGAATGACCATAAAAAGTCACGGTAACCAAAACCGATTAAAAGAATCCATTCATACATTGCATACATTCAAAACTACCTTTTCCATTTTAAAATAAATAGGCGTAACACAAAACAGCTGACCTTTACGCCGAATACAATAAAACAGTGCGACCTTGCGTACGCGCATTGTTACTAGCGAGAATGGATCGCATTCACCAATTGATACGAATGATCTAAGTATAACAAAATTGTACTTACACCTTTTTTACGAGTGACCAAAAAAGCATGAAACTTTTTAGAGTTAGTGAAAGTACGTCATTAATTTGACAGTCGTTTTTGCTGGAGACGTTGACTTTTTATATATCACGGACATTCTGAAACAAATTGACCTAGTCCCAAACTAACAAGGAAAGGCACCCAACTGTCCGTCCGATTTTGTTGATTTTGATATATGTTAGAGAGTAGTTTAAAATAACAGACACGTATTTTTTTAGCGGCCCAAACTCAACCTATTGGGAGAAATTGACCTCCAAAGTACTGAAAAGTGACTAAACCCTCTAAAGTTATATAGAGTTTTTTTTTGTTATATCGGCTAAAACACATATTTATTAAAAAAATATCCTTCAAAGATCATCGAAGATACGCTTTAATTGGTATTTTTTTAAATATTAGTTTTAGCCGATATAACAAAACACGTGCTCATTATTTCTTCATCTTCTTAAACATTTATAATCAAACCACTATGAAACTTGCATTTTTTTTTATATCTCTATAGAAGATTAGAGGCTTTAGTCTCTTTTCAGTACTTTGGAGGTCAATTTCTCCCAAGAGGTTGAGCATGGGCCGCTAAAAAAAATACGTGTTTGTTATTTTAAACTACTCTCTAACATATATCAAAATCAACAAAATCGGAGCCGGACAGTTGGGTACCTTTCCTTGTAAGCTTTAAGCTTGTCTATGGATAATAGACGATAAATATACTTATAAACAGAAATAAATATCAATTTATCTGCATACCAAGAACCAGCCAAGACTCAAACAAATATTAAACTTACTTATATGTATAGAGAAAAACATACTTTATACATAGACGACATCCAAGACTCAGAAACAAATTCTTGCGCTCAGCACAAACATATTTTATCGGTGAGAACCTGTAATTAGCTCTTACTATACTTTTAACTTATTGTTTTGTTTCATAGCAGTTGATTTCCATAAATAAAAATTATTTTAAAAAAAACCTGACCGGGAAACGAACCCAGGACCGCTAGTTGCGTAAACAGGGTCACTACCAACTTGGCCAACCGGTTGTCAAGCTTATATTACCTCGGAAAATTAAATGGTCAGACATTTCTGGATAACAAGTTTTTTGGTTCTCTATCTCAGTACTATGCACTGCACCTTATGTCGATCAGTATGGCGTTAAACACGGAAAACGCAACAAACAAACACACTTTTTCATTAGAAATATTAGTAGTATTAAGGATAAATATTGAAACCAACTAGTGGAAATTATGCGTTAAAATTAAATAAACTATTATAATATTAGTTCCTATAATACTGAATGATTACTAATGGTCTAAAATCCGAATAGGAGATGACCTTCGCCCAGCTTTTTATTCGATAAAAAGTATTTTATATCAAATTTAATATGGTAAGTAATATATCGCGAATAGGTAGGCTGAAAAACCTTTTTTTTTTAATTATATAAGTACCAAACCTAACGTTAGGTTTACTGCAAATTATTAGTACCGGCTTAACTATTTATACCTGCCTACCCAATAGTTATGATGGGTAAAAATGGACGACTTAACGTTTGCATATTCTATAGGCTTCATACTTTCGATTGGTA
This sequence comes from Acleris sparsana, assembly GCA_923062465.1. Taxonomy (NCBI): domain Eukaryota; kingdom Metazoa; phylum Arthropoda; class Insecta; order Lepidoptera; family Tortricidae; genus Acleris; species Acleris sparsana. The sequence continues at coordinate 3,263,445 of OV281302.1, read as the reverse complement.
TGTAATTTGTCTATTAAACAAGCAATTATATTTTCAGCCTATCTATTCGATATATTATATAACTTAACATATTAAGTATGATATAAAATACAATGAATAATGTATGTACTTTAATAATTAAAAAAAAGGTTTTTTTTATATTATATAAGTACTGGACTGAATTTTTTCTGCCTACCTATTCGTGATAAATTACTTAACATATTAAGTACCTACGAGTATGATATAAAATACAATGTATAATGTATGCAATGTAAACTGACTGATTTAACAATTGCCAAGATTTTGACTCGCTCATAAACAACATAGTAAACCTGATGGCGATTAAGCTCTCGCCATTACCATTACGCTAAGTGCTAAGTAACACTTAAAAGGAAACACTAGAAACACTACCTGGTACCTGCTCAGAGCGGAACGGCAAATATATTGCGGGTGCAACGTAGCCAGCGCCACTGCATTTGAGTGCTATTTATCTAATATTTTCTATGCATCTAAATCTTGAATGTGAAATGTGAAACAGTGTTTGGTAAATTCTGCCAAGATAAACATAAAAGATAAAAAACATTTATTTAGTAAGGCCACACGTCAAAAATCGACCAGAGCTTCCCAAGAGGGAACAGCAGTCATTTGTTTTAACATTAACTATCCCGTGTGGTGCCGGCTGAGAATAATGCCACTCCACGTCTTCCCGTGGAAGTCGTAAGAGGCGACTAAGGGTATAAAGGCTTGTAGTATTGTTAGGCGATGGGCTTGCAACCTGTCACTAATACGCTGGTAATCATCTTAGCCTGCTTGTGCCGAATGTGGTTACAGAATTAACAACAAGTTTTTAGAGTTGTTGGTAACTCTGTAGTTCTGCCTACCCCAGATCGCACTCAGGGAATAAAAGCGTAAATGTATGTACGAGTATGTATAAATATCAACCGTAATTCAGCAGAACAACATGCCACAAGGCAACAATATTACCAGAGAGATAAAGGGAGAAAAATGTAAAACAAACACCAACTTCGACCACATACGAGTTTCGATATGTTCTCCTGCATCAAAGGTATCCTCTAGACAAGATACACCTTTTGCCTTTGCACAAATTATTAATAACTAAGTTACAGTGCCCGTAACTTAGTTATTCAAAAACTCGTCGGTTTTCTCGACGACGAATTACAAACCGGCGATATTTTGTTGTTCCGAGTGCTGATGGACTTCGTAGTCTTCGCATTGCTGTGCTCCGGTATGGGGATAATACAACCGGTTAAATAACAAGCAAAGAGGCATTCTATTAGGGTTTGCAACCCATTTGCAGTCTTATGATTGCGGTCTTGAGGTTCTTGTCTATGGGTCTCAGATCCCACTTGCCATCAGATGACTTGTCTGCTCATGTGCCTTCTCCATTCTATAAAAAAACCGTGTGCGTCTCACACACTAACAAACCTAAAAAGTGGTACACTGTTGAAAGAGGTTATATATAGACGTCTCTTTTTAACGAAGGGCATTTGCAACAGGTGCGAAGAGTACTATTCTATTAGCTGTTTTTATTCTCCCTCTATGCTTTCCTACCTGTATGCTGGCGCCGTAACGCATTACGTAACGAAGCGGTTTACCTTCCCATTAGAAGTTATCACTTCAAAAACATGAGGTGGCTGGTCTGCTAGTAAACCTTACGCTGCTAGTAAGAACTTGGGGTGACCTTTAACTTATCACTATTTCTGAGTTTGCTTCAATCTCTTTATCAATTCCCAGATGCACAGTACCAGAATGCGGTAACGACCCCTCATCATGGAACTACACCATTCCTCGGCTGGAGGACGGTTCCTTCGCCAAGTGCCTTCGCTATGCCACCTTTAGAAACCTCTCGAGTACCAACGAAAGCTGTTCAGAGGACCATTTTGACACCTCTGCGGAGGTTGAATGCGATTCCTATGTCTATTTGGAACACCACTCTATTGTTAAAGAGGTAAGTTTTTTATGTTTAATCAGTTATCTCCATTGGGCTTAAAATATCTGATACGCCCTTATTACTAAAAATATCTAAAATCCCGACGAGAAACTATTTATAAATGATTTAGAACGCGTTTTTTTTTTAAACAAGAACAAGACCAAATAGATAAACTGAGAACTAGTTTTGAAAATTCATTCCTAATAACAACATGAAATTGATGATCCTAGTGCCAATTTTAAATTCTAAACTATATAAAATTCTGGAATTAATATCGAACAAACAGGGTGTAACAAAAACCCAGTTTAATAATAAAAACCGTTTGAATTGTCACTGACCTCTAGCTTTGTTTTAGATGGAGTTGGGTTGACAAGAATGCTTTCTATAATAACCCGATCGTGGCCCAACGGGACCCCATTAATACGAACTAACGGTGTTCAAAATCAGGAGATATATTTACTAGGGGACAAATGTTTCGCTACTCGTGTCGTCTGCAACGCCAGACGAGACATGGCCCAACTTCGCTCGACATACACTCTAACTGCTAAACTACACTCAGGAGCAAAAATACCGGGTCAGAGTGCGTTTTCCATACTAAAGAGACTATTTCGAAGCCCTGGTTCCTGGCCAGGGAATGCTTTTAGTGAAATCTGATTATGAATACCCCGAGCATCGATACAGGACTTCCAGAGTGCCTAGGATACCCAACTGAATGAATCTGCGGTTAACGCCGGAATTGTGCATGTTCAGAAAAACATCTAAAATGGCAATAAAATGTAAGGATATCCAAGTGCTGACCCAAACTCTCCCGCTGTTTTGTTAAGTAATTGTGCGATCAGTTAGGTATCTTAACAAATTTTAATCTCCTCTATTGAACCTTGGAGTATCCACCATTAAACCTCACTCAAAACGACCCCTGGCGAGGAACCAAGGCTTCGAAATAGTCTCGTTTGTATGAAAAACGCACTCTGTCCCGGTATTTTTGCTCCTGAGTGTATTGAACCAATTTTAATAAACTAAATGTCTAAAATACGCGCGGAGCTTCGGATTGTTGGCTTGTTAAATTTCCGCCAAAGGTCATGGTGCAATAATGAGCTAGGTATTAACAATAACATATTTCCGTCTCGCGCGCATGGGCTGGATAATCGCCGCCATAGCAAATGATCTACGTTTTGACATAATGATAGCAAAAACAACATATTTAATACTGTCCTCGACGGAGCTAGAATCATTATGTACTTAAACTATAAGCTTTGCCTCAGTTTTTTTTTTTTTAATGTTTGTTTTTAAAGCGAAATTGTTGGTCTTATGAATTAGATAAATCTAGGGTCCCGCCCTCGCTTTGTTTGTACAAAACGAGAATTTATTATGCATAAAAACCATCCGTGGAAAATTATCTAAACGATGATGAAAACCGCATCTAAATCAGTTGATGTTTGGGATCATCTCGAACTTATTACATACATACAGACAGACGCGCGGCGGGAGACTGTTTTATAATAATTAGGTATATTATTTGAACACCCCCCGGGTTATTTTATGCCTTGAGCAAACCTCCAGGGTTCCCAAGCCCACGGCATAAAACAACCTAGGGGGTGTTCAAATATTACAAAAACGTAGTGATAAGGGCATCCCATCAATAGTTCCTCAGGGTTGGCAACGTATTTGCGGTATTACAATTGCAGTCTTTAAGTTGTAGCTTTGAGAATGCAATGTCTATGTTACTTAACCCACTTACCACTTAACACAAGAGGCCCGGGTTCCCTTCATCTGGCATAATATCGATTGTCCGAAATACATTTCGCATAACAGTTATCGCAGAAACATTTTTAGCCGAATGATACTTTAGCATAATAGTATACTTAGCATAACTGTCATAACGCATAACAATATTTTTGGCAGAATTTTGAATAGCAGAATACTAATATCGCCGACTTTCATTTCGCAGAATTTTATGTAGCAGAATATACCTTCCGCCGAATTTATTATGGCATAATTGTACCATAGCATAATAATTAGTAACGAACTGCTACCAGTAAAACAGGTTGGGTTAGGTTAGAAGTTCTACAATAACAGCGCGCGAGCCGATCGAGCGCAGCGAGCGTGCCGCGGCAGCGGCCGGCGAAGCGCCAGAACCGCATTGCAATTGGACCCTTGTTCCTTGGAGATAACCGTGGCCAGATAACTGGTTATTTGTGAAGATTTTTCGAGGAATAGATTTTCCTCACAGATAACTGTTAAAAAGATCAGTTATCTGTAAAGAAGATCTATTCCTTGGAGATAACTAGTTATCTCCAAAGATTTTATTTTCCTCACAGATAACTGTTAAAAATGACGGTTATCTGTAAAGAAAATCTATTCCTTGGAGATAATTAGTTATCTCCGAGGATTTTATTTTCCTCGCAGATAACTGTTAAAAATTACGGTTATCTGTAAAGAAAACCCATTCTTTGAAAATAACTAGTTATCTCCGAGTATATTATTTTCCTCACAGATAACTGCTAAAATGACGGTTATCTGTAAGGACACTTAAATTACCCCATTTAGTATTTTTCAAATATTCAAATCTTACCTGTACAATAAAAATCAAACAGACATATATACGCATTTTGTTTCGATTTGAAATTAAATAATTATGTATTTAACATAGACTGTACCTTGCTGTTAGTAAAGTAAACAAATAAATTAATACATACATACCTTCACGCCTTCATTCCCAGATCCAAGATATGAATATTTGAAAAATACTAAATGGGGTACCTAATTTAAGTGTCCTCACAGATAACCGTCATTTTTAACAGTTATCTGTGAGGAAAATAGAATCCTCGGAGATAACTAGTTATTTTCAAGGAATAGGTTTTCCTCACAGATAACTAGTTATCTCCAAGGAATAGATTTTCTTTACAGATAACCGTCATTTTTAACAGTTATCTGTGAGGAAAATAAAATCCTCGGAGATAACTAGTTATACTGGAGGAAAAAAAATCTTCACAGATAACCAGTTATCTGGCCGCGGTTATCTCCAAGGAACAAGGGCAATTGGAGCAGTGGGATAAATAAGGAGTTCCCTTCATCTTGCATAATATAGATTGTCCGAAATACACACAAAAATAAAGACAGAACACATAAATGCAATTTCATTGATTTGCAAAATAATAATTACTTACAAAGACAACTCAGGATTATTCCTTAAAATAATTATTCTGCTTTATAACTTTATGCCAACTACATAGTATGCCATACAAAATTCGGCGAAACAATTATTCTACCATAGGACTGTAATCAACGTTATGCCAATGTAGGTACTATTCTGCCAAAGACAATTGTGCCAAATGACAGTATGCGAAAAATATTGTGCCAAAAGTAATTATGCGAAATGATGATTCTGCCAAGGGTTGCTATGCAAAACGAAATTATGACAGTAAATTTTATGCAACATGAATGTAAACCAAGAGGCCCGTTTCATGAAGCTACAAGTTACAAAATACAAGAGGAATTCTCTTTCTTACTGCTTTTGCTTCGTGAAACGGGCCATAGGCGGCCTGTGTGCTCATCGGCCTTCTCTAAGCCATAGCAAAGATGCGTTGCCAAGATGGAATAATGGAATTACACACAGGCATCTGTGCTAGTAATTTCACCGGTTGTCTTATCCCCACATCTGAACGCCACAATACGAATACTCCGGCTTGGCCCTAGGTTAAACGACATGATGGTGGTAGGCTTGCACTTCTAGTTAGAACGTTGGCATTTTTATGTAGGTACATAATAAATACTATATATATAATTACATTGATTGAATTGTGTCATTAAAAGGACATTTTTGATTGTATTTATTATTTCTTTCTTTGTGACTAAAATGTTATATTTATAATTCCTTCTCAGCACCAACCTTAAATGGTTTCTGTTTAGGCTAATGGTTGACTGGTAAGGAACGCCTTAAGGCATGAAATCCACTATTTGTATCTACTTTGTGTATTGTGGAATAAAGTTTAAATAAATAAATAATAAATAATAATATGTCGTTTACACAATTAGGTTTTTTGAGCACCCTGTATGCTCTAGGATTAAATGATGGGTACCGACATTATGATTACAAAAGATAAATCGAGTTACAGATCACTTGAAATATAAAACTAAGTTAAGCCTGACTGCCTATTTATTATATTTACTTTGTATGATTATATCTAGTGAAAAAATACCTAGAGACTCTAGGGACGTCCCAACAGACATACATACATACACTCGGAACATATTACCATTCTTCATGGATGCATAGACTAGTAAATATACATTTATTCACTAATAAGAGAAGAATATTAATCACCAAACTACGAGTAAATACTTAATTTTAATACCTTAACTAAAACTAGCGATTGAGTATTAATTCCAAGTGATTAGTCTCGCATTTCACGTGAGGAAACACGTGTTAAAAACCTTAATAACGCAAACCACTCTTATACTTGTTTACAATAATCTTGTACTTTTAATTGTTTCGTCAAACGAACCAATTCACAGTATTCTCGAACGTGAAAAGAAACAAATATATTTATGACATTTAAACTGAACAATTATGATACCTACTAAATACTTAGGTAAGTAATACCGACACAGGCGTTAAAATTACATGCTAATTGAATCCATTTCGCAGTGTAGGTCATGAAAGAATATTACATAGGTATCGGAACGAATCAAACTGTAATGATGCAAACTTAGAATGTTGACCTAAAAACTGCTAACAACTTAATTTGCAACTGAGTTTTACAAACACCCTGTACATTCAATTAATTTTGTGTTGTTCATAGATTATTTCAAATAAAACCTCTATTCTTGGCGGTAAAATCCAAATTGTATTTGACCTGTTGTGGTGTTGTTTTTGACTCGGCCGCCATTACTGTCATGTAAATAAGAGCTATCAAAACGTTCACAATGCGATAATGGGTCAAAGTCTCAAAGACGATAATGGTTTATACCGCCTAGAATAGACTGCGGGATCTTGTACTGCCCTGCGTAGAAAAAAGGGCGTAAGTCTCATAAATCCGCGTATTTATTAGCGACTTTATTTCAAAACAGGGGGGTTAAATTTGCTTTGACCGTGAAATTGCGCTTAAGTCCTTTTTATTTAGTAGGGCAGTGTAGCAACAAAGTAAACTAACACTCACTGCACCATTAGGAACATAACGTACTCAATTTAACAGCGTTAAGACAATGACTTTGGTTTTTATTAAAACAAACATTCAATCAAATGTGTCCCTAATTATTGCTAAAATTATGGACACCGAAAGTTTTTATGTTAAAAACTTAAAACCTATTTGAAAATCGAACTGTCAGACGAGAATGAAATTGAGTATGTAGGGTGGCCATGATCCCGAATAAAATGAATTTATTCAATGTTTATTTGAATAAAAACCAAAGTGTCTTAACGCTTTTAAATCTATTACGTTACGTTCCTAAACGGTGTAGTGAGATTTAGTTTACACGTTAGACCCAAACTAAGCTGTAGGCTACTAGGCAACAATAAACATACTTATACAGATAAATAAATACTTATATACCTAGAAAGCAACAAAGACTCATTAACAAATGCTCGCGGTCATAACACAAATATTGATAATGGGGAGATGTACTTTGTGGGACGAACGCGAATATTCCTGAGTCTTGGACGTTTTTATATGTATTTAATTATAGTTTGTGTCAATTTAAAGTGGCAAGGATATTACTCCGAAATAACGTATTTTTAAATATCAAGTAAGGTGACAATGATTTATACAATTCATAATAAAAAATAAAAAATATGACAGTGAGAAGGCACGCAAGCACTCAGGCCACCTGATGGTAAATGGGATCTAAGACCCATAGACAAAATAACTAATAAGTAACTAATATATAATTGCCATGTGGTTGCCGGCTTAGAATAGTGCCACTCCCTGCCTTCCTGTGGAAGTCGTAAGAGACGACTAAGGGATTAAAGGCTTGTAGTATTGTTAGGCGATGTGCTTGCAACCTGTCACTAATACGCTGGTAAACATCTTGGCCTGTGTGTGCAAAAGGTGGTTATAGAATTAACAACAAGTTGTTAGAGTTGGTGGTAATTCTGTAGCTCTGCCTACCCACTCTGGGATGAACCCACCGGCAAGCAGCAGTATTCGCATTGCTGTGGTCCGGTGTGGGGATAAGACAACCGGTGAAATTACTAGCATAGAGGCATTCCATCTCAGTCCTCAGGGTTGGCAACGCATTTGAGGTCTTAGGATTGCAGTTTGGAGACTGTAGTCTTGAGATTTCAAATGTCTATGGGTCTCAGATCCCACTTAGTATCAGAGTGCTCGCGTGCCTTCTCATTACCATAAAAAAAAGTAACAAACGGTATTCATTTGTTGACATTTTTATCAATTTCAACTGACACGGGCTATATGTATTTTTCTATATACTTAAGTAAGTTTATCGTTGGCTTAATTGGGGACTAGGTCAATTATTGTGACTATACCCTGATATTTATTTGGTTATTTTAAGCAGAAAAACATTTTCTACTTTGATCAGTAGCCGTTACCAGTTCCTTGAATGAACTGCTGGTTTCAAATCGTCACGTGTACAAATGTGTTACGTCTACAGAAGCATATTTTAATTAAATTGTATACGTTCCGGGCCATTGAGTAATGTTTATTATTTTATTATACCACAGCTTGTGACTTATTCTTGAATCACATAATATTGATTACGTTAATGAATGAATCGCTACCATTGTAAGGCATCGCTAAAACGGCCCATTTCACGGAAAAAAATACGTTTCCAACAGTGATACTAAATTAGAGATGTTATTTTGAAAAATGACATTATTGCGGTTAAAAAAATTGGTTTCCTCTATTTGGCATAACATTTATCGTCCGAAACTATATTAGCATAACAGACTTGGCATAATAATTGGTTTTCGACGAATGGTAATTTGGTAAAAAGTTCACATCGTATGACCGATCACTTTTACGTATAATTCTGTTTAGCATAATTTTATTCGGCATATTGTCGATTGTCCGGAACTAACTTGGCATACTTCTTAACTGCTACCAGAAAAAGGTTAGGTTAGGTTAGAACTGCGACCATAAAAAAACGACCTGATACCATAAAAGTAGGTTAGGTTAGAATTATGACCTTATTAAAAACTAATTGCTACGTTCGTTTTTGACGTTCGTCGATAATTTAGTCAAATGATTTTATGTCAAAACTATTTTATGCTCATTTAATTTATGCATAGACATCGGAGCATGAAAAATATAACTGAATAATATTCGGACTGACGTAATTCTGCGTAATCAAACTATATGCCAATGTAGATTCTGCGATAACAGTTTATGCGCAAAGCCTTATTATGGCTATATAGATTATGCCACAAAGAATTATTACTCGTACTTACAAAATTATGCCACAACAGGGTGAAGCTAAAAATCAGATTATAATGCTCAATATCTCCGAAACTAGTAAAAATCGCTGAACATACATAGGGGTTAAATCGATAGCTTTATATCTGCTCTATCGGCCCTCTCTCCTACCCCTCTATAGGAGGGTTAACGTCGATTTATGGGAGGCCCTGTATACTGTAAAGTTCATCGTGGCAAGACCTTCAAGGGTCCGTCCAGATCGCTACCACCATCTCATCTATTAAACCACCGCCAAGCAGTGTTCGTATTGATATGTTCCGATATAGGTTATAAGACACCTTTTGGTTTGCGGGTGGTAGGACCTTGTGCGGGGTCCGTCCGGATCGCTACCACCATCTTATCCATTAACCTACCGCCAAACAGCAGTGTTCGCATTGTTGTGTTCCGGTTTGGGGATAAGACAGCCGGTGTAATGACTAGCATAGAGGCATTCCATCTTAGTCCTCAGGGTTGGCAGCGCATTTGCAGTCTTAGGCTTGCAGTCTTGTGAATGCGAATGTCTATGGGTCACAGTTTCCACTTACCATCAGGTGGCCTGTGTGCACGTCAGCCTTCCCTATGCCATAAAAAAAAAAACAACCGGTGAAACAACACGCACAGAGCCGTTCCATCATAGTCCTCAGGGTTTGCAATGCATTTGAGGTTTTAGGATTGCAGTCTTGAGATTCCAAATGTCAGATGGCTTGAGTGCTCGTGTGCCTTCTCTATGCCAGTAAAACTTCAACTTACCGTAAATACAACTTAGATATCTATCTATCTATCTATCTATATCTATATATATATATATATAATATATATATATATATATATATATATATATATATATAAATGAATTGCTGTTCGATAGTCTCACTAAAACTCGAGAACGGCTGAACCGATTTGGCTGATTCCTTTTCGGTTGTAGGTATTCGTTATTGTCAGGGCAAGGTTTGTATGAAAGAAAAAAAAACCACCGGGAAAGTCGGAAATTTGCAGCGGGCGAAGCCGCTGGCGGGTCACTAGTGTATAGTTAAATAATAAATATATGCTTTATACTTATTATTAAGAAGCTTTTCTAGAACCAGTGTAACCTGTTTACAAATGAGAAACCATAATGTTTTCCTTAGAATAAATTAACATTTTAAACGGTAGGAAAAACCATAAAGCATTTTTTATTAAACGCTGATTGATTGTTCGGAATCTTCCTCAAGTTTTTGTGAGGCTGGAGCTTCTAAACGTGTCATGTTTAAGTATAAGTATACACAAAAACCAGGAGTTTTTTGTTGGCCATTGTCTTTCCTCTTACACAAAAGTTCAGTCATCATTAATGTTACTTACAATTAGTAATAATGGTCATACCTATTATCTTTAAATAAAATGTTTTTGTGGCATACAAGTTTTACGTACACGTCTCGACAGGACCAGGTAGTAAATACGACCAGACCCCGTATTATGGTTGCCGTTGTGTAAAGGATAAGGCATGTCACTCTGATCGATAAATTCTAAGAGCCCAAGACACTAAACCTACACTCAGGAGCAAAAAAACGGGTCAGAGTGCGTTTTACATACTAAAGAGGCTATTTCGAAGCCTTGGTTCCTCGCCAGGGAATGCTTTTAGTGAATTCTGATGATGAATACCGCGAGCATCGATGCAGGACTTCCAGAGTGCCTAGGATACCGAACGGAATGAATCTGCGGTTAACGCCGGAATTGTGCATGTTCAGAAAAACATCTAAAATGGCCATAAAATGTAAGGAAATCCAAATGCTGACCCAAACTGTCCGACTGTGGTGTTAACTGATTGTGCGATCAGTTAGGTATCTTAAGAACTTTTGTCCTCTATTCAACCTCGGAGTATCCACCATTAAACCTCACTCGAAACAACCCCTGGCAAGGAACCAAGGCTTCGAAATAGTCTCATTTGTATGAAAAAAGCACTCTGACCCGGTATTTTTGCTCCTGATCTGTTCTGTTCGTGAAGACTACAGGATAATAAATATAAATTTAGTCTCATTAATGGGGGAACACGAAATGGTGATGCTGCAATTCAAAAAACCATGTCTAGTATGATGATAAGACTCCCAAGTCCCGTTATTTTTTTTTATCTCAGAACAGGGGAGGCCTAATCAGAAGCAGCAGCATGATACGCTTCGCCTCGTACTTAAGTATATATTAAGATCGAACTCCTCAAAAAACCAACGCTCATCTGGAAGATAATCAATTTCTGTGTAAGAAACACAACTGCTGCATTTACACATCGACCATAAAACTAAAAAAAAAAAAAAAAAAAAAAAAAATCGCGTGTTTAGCCATTAATGTCGAGACTAAATATATCATCCGGTAGTCTTATCGTACTAGGTTTAGTGTCGTGGGCTCCCCTACTAACGACCATAATAGGCCCGCAGATCGCTTTGCCACTACATCTATCTACATCGTCGTATTTGCTACCTACTCCTAACGAGGTGTGGACCTAAAGCTTCTAACTTCTAACGAGCTTTTTAGCAATTTTATCCACTTAGAAACTGGGATTTTCAAAAACGCATCCATACTAGGCATGCAGAGCGTGCATTCTCAGTTACGTAGTTTGACCATCGAGCTTGCTCGCTCGTTTCAGCTTGCATAGCCAACGGGACCATATTACTAAGCTTCCGCCGTATGTCGGTATGTCGGTCTGTCTGTCATATTTGGACTGCATCTCACAAACCGTAATAGGTAAACAGTTGAAGTTTTCAAAAAGTGAGTCGTGAGTGAGTGAGTGAGTATCGCCACTATAACAAATAATAAATAATAAATTACGTCAAAGGGATACAAGAATAGAACAAGAACCCTTCGTCTGCAAGTCTCACTGCAAAACGAACATAAACTAAACCTACCTACCTAACTCGTTCTAATTACAATGGGAAATTTACGAATGGGGAAAAATGTGATTGGGTGTTGGGAATTGATTTTGGAAAACATCGTGACTGGAAATATTGCTATGCGGAATAATCAAGTTTGAGCAACAGCTTGATACACCCTTTGGACATGTTGAAATACACTCAAAAGCAAAAAAACGGGTCACTTTCTATTGAAATTCTAGTACAAAGTGACCCGTTTTCATTGCTCTTTAGTGTAGAATGGAAATTCAGTAACATAATATGAATGTTACTTATACGCTTGGATGATAAGTGGTGTTAGTTTATTTCGACCTTAATTCAAATACATCCAAAGACGATGATGCTTTATTTGGCAGTGAAAATGTCTCTGCGCTGCGGTTGCTGGGCGTATTTCCTAAAGAGCGATATTCGTTACAGTTTTTTTTTTTAAAAAGATTGGATAAGAAAGCAACAGCGACCGCTCAAACTTTCTCCGGAATAAATAAATTCTACGAAAAAAATGAGACCGAAGATATTGCAGTTATAGAAACAATGAAACGATTTCAAAAAAGGTGGTAAAAAATGCCTTTAAAAAGCTAGATCAGTCAAATTGAATTCAGCTTTTGGCTTAAGAGATTGTAGTTTAACTAAAACGAAGGTTTTTTTTAGACTTTCTTGAAATGAGTGAGGTGCTGTCGGTGAGTAGATTATAAAAAAAAAAAAACGTTTTTAGAAAGTTAGTTTCTAAAGGCTTGTTCACGTATTCTCCTGTGGGAAATGAAAAGGACAGGTTAATGCCACGAAGTCAGTCGTAGTTTTGATTATTATAAAGCGATTGAGACCTTTTTGTAAGTCAAATCATTTAAACATAAAAAATAAAGGCGTAACAGTATATAAGTAGGCATATTGTTATTGAAGTCTATCGATTATCGCTATTACCGTCAAGATATTAAGAGCTATCTTAACATTGACAATGCATTAACATATTGAAAGCAATATTGTTTTACAAAGTAGAATAGAGCCCAGAATGACTACCATTGATTATAATATATAGAATGGTCAATTGGCAGAGGAAACTGACCCTTATTGCAAATAAATAGAATAACAACTGATGGCAAGTGGCTGGTCACAGCCCTCAATGGACATACAACATAAAATCACGTTCAGAATTTTTTCCCATCCTCTTTTAGAATGTATGGGACAGTTAACTGGAATCTTCATTCCAACCTGTTTAACGGTATTGATATTTTTATACATGGTGTTCTAGTTCGATCACCGGATTGTTTTTTGCACGGAAACTCTGTTTATCATCCATGGCTCTTAGTTGTTCAATAAAGAGCCTTTTAAACTTAAGTACTACTTTAATTCAATTATTAAAGTTTGCTCCAGGTCATTTTTAATATTTACATGTGACATGACCCCTGGGTCGTGATTGTTATATTTTTGCGAGTAGAGTGAATGGCCCACCACATAGATCGGGATCTTTGACCAAATACACAACCTGTGCAATTTTCAAGAGTCTAGTTCTACGATTCACATTATTATATTATCTACATTTGATTCTGAACTGCTTCAATTAACCTTTTATACCTAGATGTGGATTCTAAAAAGGCCAAACCATGAGATGGCATTTTTTATAATCCTCCTTTCAATTGACACAGTATGTTTTTGAAACAAACTGTAACCATGATATTTTCAGAACACCTTTTATAGCATCTGTTGTTAATTGTCAACTTTTCACAGTTCATAATACAGCCTCTTAGCTATAATCTATAGTCACACACTAATGAACTGTTATCGTTACCGACTGGTGTTCCTATCGCAAAACATCTTGGTATGTCGAATTGATTCTAACACGCTCCAGTGCCGCTGGTTTTCCTTACTTAAGGTCTTAACGGTGGCTGGGCACGGGAACTTCACGAACCTTGGCAGTTGAGGTTATATATGACCTGGATTATGCCTAATTGGTCTGCGGTCGTGTGAAATGCATAAGGTACAGATGAACTCAGAACTAGCTATACGCTTTAGTACCTTGCCGCAGTAATGTATTCAGAGGATTTTGAACCAACGCTTGAATCCCATAGCTATCAAAATAATCAAACTAATTGAGCTCTAGGCCAAAATATTTCTTATCCCGTAAATCAAGTCCGACTTTCACGATTTTTGAATATGTGTAGGTAGGTAACTCCTTTTGAGTTCAGCCGAACCGAAGGTCGAAAGTTTAATTAGGGATATAGCGGCTATTCACGTCCGCATCCGCATCCCCGGAACTTCCGCATTCATTAACAACAGTGACTAAATAAAGGTGTTCTGAAAAAATATGCTTATAGAGGGTTGTTTTGTTTTCCAATTACTAATGTAATTTCCGAATAAAGTAAGGTTTTTAATACCAAAAATAAACATTAAAGGTGAGGCAGGGCTCAAGCTACAGATAGTTAGGGCTGCAGAGTAAGGAACCTCCTCACGATACGACCCACGTTGAGGAGTACTGCTTTCTGTATCTGGCCCTTAATCCAGCCATCTAGCGAGAGTCTCTTGAGATGAGAAGAGATTATGATGATCAGGGCTCGGACAAGTCATCGCAGAAACTGATATGGACATGGGACAAGACTATTATAGAGTCGCGACTTAAGATTATTATTTATTATTATCTAAAGCTGATATATTATTATCGTAATTTATAATTTAACATTTGACCTTTTTAGTCGCATATCTGTCATGGATTTGTCAAAGTGGCATGCTTCAAACAGTTTTGTGGTGACAAATTAAACTAATACAATTATTTGCTTAATTATGGTTATATCTAAATATTTTAAATATGGTGAAAATGTCATTGAAAAATATAATTAAATAATATTGTACATAATGCGATTCTATTGATCTTGTTCTATTGCCGTCCTGCGATTATTTTGCGATGACTTGTCCGAGCCCTGGTGATGATCGAGGCTCTTCGCTGATACCGTTCGCAAAACCACTATCAGCACAATGATCGTAGAGTCAACATCCCAGATGGCGGTCACCTCGTCAGCAAAGTGAAGGTACTTGCTGAGCTAGCGGTGCGTCTGGAAGTCCGATGGTAGGTAGGAGACGGCAATTTTCCGGCTGTGAAGCTTACAATTTTTTAGCTAATCGTGGCCGATGAGTCTTTTAGCTCTGCGTTCCACTGAGTCAATCGTGGCTAGTTAATATTTAGCTGAACCATGAAATAACATTGTGGTTTTATTAACATTTATTTAGCATGTATTTAATAAAGAAAATCAATGCCGATGAACTTGGATAATTCTAGAAAGAATAATAAATGTTGTTTTTTCTTTTACATTGTATTTCAATGTCTTTCACATTACAACAGCACACCTACGGATAACCACATCTTCATTAGCAAAATCTACATAAGGAGTCGACACTCACTTTTCCTGATGCCACATATTATGATGAAGTCGGTACCTAGTGTTCCGCGATCCGGATCTCGAAAACCATTACGCTTATGTGTCTGTTCTTTGAATATAATAAACTCATCTCATTCATCATATTTTCTAGAGACTAATAAACGTGAAAACGCGATCAGTAAATTTGTATTTTTAAACATGACACCTTTTTCGCTTGGTTCTGGTTGTCTTTGAAACCTGTGTCGAAACCCTACGAACGATGATTTTTGATTCAATAGTTGAGTAGGTATTTACAACTTCTTAATCCTGGTAAACCATTTTTTGAATCAATATAGTCGTTAAAGTAAACAGGAGTTATTAGAATCTGAAGCTTCCATCAAGGCGCGCTCCATCTCCATCCGAATTTCTGTGCGATGAAGCACTTTTTTTTAAGATAACCTTTTTTTATTTATGTCAGGACGTGGTAGCATAGCATATAGCATACATTTGTGGCATCGTAAGTTAGCGGTGCGAGAATTGGAGCGTAGAACTGTAACAGATAGTGATTATGTCTTCAGACCTGTTGCTGTAAACTAAGCTGCATAGCAGGGTCCTGGCTTGCCATATAGGTCCATCGTTACAGGATGGGGATCTTTAGTATTAGTGGTAAAGCCGTGGGGAATGTGAACTTAGTCCATTTTTAGGGTTCCGTAAAAATGGTAAAAAAGGAACCCTTATGGTAAGACTTCGGTGTTTGTCTGTCTGTATGTACCGCAATTTTTCTGTGAAACTGTAGAAGCTATCTACTTGAAATTCAGCATAGTTGTATAACTTGTTTGCCCGCATCTGTTTTTAGTAAAAACAAAACAATGGGAAGTTTTGAAAAATTTAATTGATTTAATTATAGCAAACTGGGTGGGAGACAATCTGCTCATTTCAAAACTATTTCTTTATAATTTTCCGTGAGGTACCTAGTTTTTATTAGTAAAAATTGTACAAAAAAATTGCGTTCTTATCTCCGAAGTATATGTCAAAGTCAAAGTCAAAGTTCTTTATTCTTCAATTTAGGCATAATATAATGCACCTATGAATGTCAAAAAGCATTACCACCGGTTCGAAAAATAAAACCTTTGCCCCGAGAAGAACCGGCGTAAGAAACTCGGCAAGGTATATTTTTCAAGACAAAGGTTTACATCATTACATAATAATTATAGATAGTTTACAATATCACGGTGTTTTTGTACAGTAGGTGCCTTTTTTAAGCGTAGGTAAATTTATGCGTAGATTACTCATGCAGGACGGAAGACCAAATAATATGAACCAAAAAATCAGAAAAAATACTGATTTAAAGATAATTATTTATATTTTACGCGAAAAATAAAATGAATTTGACATATTTTACAGTGTTAAAACATATATTAAAATACTTTAAAATATCTGTATTGAAATTTAGGTTAGTCGAAATGGACCTTGTTTCATCGTTTTGAAAGCAAAATAAGTTTTTTCTTTTGAGTTATCCAACCATTATCTTAAATACGGAACCCTCGGTGCGAGAGTCCGACTCGCACTAGACCGGTTTTTTATATTACGAATTACGATAAAATCAGTGAAATTTTTATGGAGTGCCAAAACAATATATTGTATAAATGGAGATTTATATGATGCCGTTACACCAAAAAAGGCGGGTAACTGCAATCTAGTAGTTGAAGCATTATTTACTCTATTGGTAACTAAATTCAGTTTTAAATGCATATACTGTTACTATGCAGTTAGTATACTCTTGTTATTACAGTATTATGACATGAAAACCATTCTGAATATTTTTTGATACTTAAAAAATTCAACTCAAGCAGACGCTAAGGCTAAGTCAATTTTGTATGAGATGACATTTACTCGTGTATTTAAAAACGAACTTGGACAATGACTTTTAAGGAACTAGTAGAACTGTACCGAGTACAGTCGACTACAAGAAGATGTATCTAATTATCACCTTATTACGTTGTAATATGGTCAAAAGTGTAGTGGCCGATGGGGTCAGAAGGTTCTCGAGTGGCGTCCACTGACCGGAAGACGAGCTGTAGGTAGGCCTCCAACAAGATCGAGTAACGACCCCGTCAGGATCGCGGGAGCGCGGTGGATGCGAAAAGCACAAGACCGGGCTGAGTGGAGAGCCTTTGGGGGAGGCCTATGTCCAGCAGTGAACGTCTTTCGGCTGTCATGATTGATTGATTGGTTGATGGTCAAATGTACACATCTCTAGTAGACTGTACCAAACGCATCGTAAAAGCAGAATAAAGATGTTTATTCTGTAAGTAAAGACAGAAGGAACATGTCTAACGAAAAGCAAGCTTTAAAATAAACCAACTGCTGTTTGGATAACGTCGTCAAAGTAATGTTACTTATCATGTTATTTATTTTTTATTCCGCCAATTTCACATTTAAATAAGTATAATATAGCCTATGACACTCAAGTGGTTAAGACGAATCTGACCACGTATGATTTATTATAATCAGTTTAGCCGTTTCGTAGTTACGAGTGGACTTTGATTCGGACATATATACAAGGCAAACACATAACCCTCCTATTGGGCTTTGCCGCAGTCGGGTAAAGAAGTGCAAGACAAAAATCACAAGAATACTTTGAAGTCATTACTTTAGCACAAAAGTCTATCAGTGAGGGTAAAAAAAAGACCACGTTGAGAAGAAGCATGGCAAGCAGTACGAATAGTTCGATAATGAGTTTATAGGTGGCTGTGAGTCATTAGAGAAATGTGTGAATAACTGCAGCTAATCTGCACTATAAAACTGCCGTTCATTGCACGAGGAATAATTTAGATTTCACACAACGCATTTTTCTTGTAAACATTGGAAAACGTTGATTAAAATACGATAATAGTTAAGCAAAAGGTAGGTGATATTTTGGAGGCAAATGCCCCAATACAATTATTAGTTCATTTCTGCAAAGACCGGAAAGAAAGTGGTTGCAGTACGGGTATGAGTTAGCGCGGCCAAGACGCAAGGCCTTGACTTTGTCTCGGCTGCGTTACCTGATTCTCGTACCGCAACAGCTTTCTTCCCGGTCTTTGCAGTAATGTACTAATGATGCTTCCCGCAACATTAATAAGTATGGTCGAACTAAGAACTTTAATTATGTTAAGTTGCTAAAATGTGTATCTACTTCTGACTTTGACTGTGCTACTTTAGATAGATTTGAACAAACTGACAGATTTGTTGTTCTAGCATGGAATAGTCAGCATTTACAAACATTAGTACAAACCCAAGGGTCGGTCCGAGTTCAAAACTTTTATCTAACCGAATTTTGGAATGAACGCGGTCTTTTGAATATAGAACAGTAGGCAGCTATTGGTCAATGATACTTGATAAGCAAGATGCAAAGGTGAAAAAAACTGATAATTTGTTTGTCGGATGGGTTATGTTGACGTTCTGTTTCTGCAACATCCACTTGTGTGTTTTTGTTTTATCTACTCTTTCTGTTAGACTAGAAATCTATAGTTAACCGATAAAATTACAAATACTGTTCGATAACTATGCTCAAAGGCAATGAATACTACATATTTACTTTTACAAAATTGGTACATTCAGCGAAGGTTTCAAAAAAAAAAAATAGTAGGCAACTTGATCTTGATAATAAGAATACCCCTTCTACACAGTCGGAACAACCACCCACTAAACAAGAGTCCTCTTTGATAGAGTTGCACAAAAAAAATATCGCGTCTACCGAACAATCAAATTGAATGAATGAATTGAAGTTGAGAAGACAATGACCTCGGTTAAATTGCGTGGTTGTTCCGACATTCCTTGTCATTGCAGCCTAATTTATAACCTATTCGTAGGCCACCTCAAACATGTTTAGACGGGGCGAAAAGCTTGGTATAAATCTATACTTATTTTCCCTTATTTGTCCTCAGTTCAACCTGGCTTGCCAAGACTGGAAGCGGACGCTGGTTGGTACCGTCCACAACGCCGGTTTCTTCGTCTCCATCCCTCTAACGGGTCTGATCTCGGACAAGTTCGGCCGTCGACTGGCGGTCGTGTTTGCATGCGTGGCCAATGGCGTCTTCGGGCTCATTCGGGCGTTGTCGGTTAATTACGACATGTTCGTTGTATTTGAATTTTTGGAACCCGCGTTTGGGGGCGGGGTTTATACGGCGTGTTTTGTTTTGGGTGAGTTTATTTATTTTATATTTTAGCAGCTTTTAGTTTCACCTAGATGAGATGCTTAACGATTTTTGAAAACTGCCAAGCGCTTGATGCTGCCGTTTGGCAGCTTACGTCAATCCTATTATCGATG
The DNA here is from genome assembly GCA_923062465.1 of Acleris sparsana. Classification (NCBI taxonomy): domain Eukaryota; kingdom Metazoa; phylum Arthropoda; class Insecta; order Lepidoptera; family Tortricidae; genus Acleris; species Acleris sparsana. Next base: position 3,243,574 of record OV281302.1, on the reverse strand, counting down.
ATGGTAACATTAAGTGCAAAAATGCAGGATTCTCTTTTTCTTTGGTCTGAAGGACTTGTTTAACGTCAGAAATATAAAATGCATTTTGCACACGGTTTTAAATCTATTGTTTAAGCGCATTGTCTTACATAATGTTTTATTTAAAATTGACTTATTAGTCTTGGTGCCGCCTACGTACAATTTAAGTCACTTAAATATAAAACTGATGTTCAAAATTACTATGGCAAGTGTCCTAGATTTAGTCTGTTACGAGCGAGCGAGTTATGTTACTCCGACCCTTCAAGGCTTCCAACTATCTTTATGCAAACGCAAAATCACTGTCTTAATCGGGTTATTCACACACCTGCCGTAGAAGCCATCTCGAAAATGGCAGGTGTGTAAGGAGAGCGCTTTAAAAAAAACAAAGATCATTTTTTTGGAAATAATTAAACGTACGATACTGGTCACTTTTCTATGATACGAGAAGGTAGATGTTTATTTCTGTTACTAAGTTAAAAGATAAGCAATTATGTCCAGAAATAGATGACAATGATGATGTGCTAAAAAAAATTTCTTCATTGTAATAGATTTGTACACTTGCCTCTCGATGCACAACCTTTCACTTTTCTCAATCTCTCAAAGGTTGGGAGTCATCTCTTAAAGGGATTAGTTTGGCCGTGTACATACAATCGCATTTGACTTTCAATATTATCACAAGCACCATGTTACGACCTGACTTTTTTATTCATTGCCGTATTGACATTACCCACAGCCAAATTCGAATCCTACAAGTTTTTTACCAATACCAGTTATAAGAAGCAGCCGGATAAATTTTCTACCGAAAGACCTTTTATTGTATCTTATTTGCAACATAAATAATTATTTAAACATTAGTATTCAAGTTTTTGTTCCCGCAGCAGAGGTTAATCAAAGACGTACTCTGCCGGCATTGATTTATTAGCCTTATAATCTATGACTATTAATTACCAATGTTTTTGAGACAAGCGACCCTGTTTTATAAATTTTATTATTTTATAATTTTATTGTCGTTCGAGATTGTATTTGATCCTTGATGTTTTTCTTTTAGCGTTGATTTGTGTTAAGTGTGTCACTTTCCGTCTCTTTACCAAGCGGTTCCAACGGAAGACCAGTGCTGGCTTTACGGCTAGCGAATGCGGAGTTGGGACCGTTTCGCAACATTTTTTCTGTGTCTTGATGTTTTTGTATCTATGTAATGTGGTTTTGTTTTGTTGCGAGTAAATGTCTCTTTATCTTTATCTTTATCTCTTCCACTCAAATAGTAATCGAACTGTGATTTTTCTATGGTGTTTATCTTTACTTAGTATAAATGAAGTCGTTTCCGCTGTCTGTTCGCGTAGATCTTTTATTCTACTGAACGGATTTTAATACAGTTTTCAGCAATTGATAGAGTGATTAAAAAGGAAGGTTTTTATGTATAATAAGTTCTGTATTTTGTATGGGTGTCACAAAGAACTCACACTAACCGCAGCGAAGCGAGGGCGGGTCGCTAGTAATTCATAATTATTTTTTCAGTAAGGATTATACATTGTAATCCATGTTCAATACACAATTACGTTTAAAAAATAATAATAATAATTTGAAATAAACGCTTTGAAAAAAGTAAAAAATAACTTTTTTTTAATGTTAGGTACTCGTTAAAGGTTCGGCTTTTGGTTAGAAATATTGTGAGTCGCCGACTTCAGTTTGTCTGACCTTTATATACCTAGTTTTGTTTGTTTATTAAAACAATTAATTTATTTGGTACTTTTTAGTTATAATAATAAGCTGTTATCTAGTCCCACTTCTTAGTTGATGTGAAACTTTAAGACGTTTCAAGCTCGCCGCAAGCAACGCCGCGGCAAAATCATAGTCATTTTTAAACAATTCAATATTCTTCTTTGTAGTTGCTCAACTATCTTAATTGATATATCTTATCGCCACCATTTAAATCGGTACCGTTGAGGAGTTCCGGTGGCCATCTGTGGTCTTCATCATCAGTTCCGCATCAGCAAATGATACTTTCTGTATGCAAATGCTGATGTTGTCACTAAAAGTACTAAAATCGCTATATGTACTAACTCCTCAAATATTGTTGCGTACAAGTTTCCTCCATTCTTTACTGATCCCCTCATCAGATCCTCGTTTCCTTATCATGGTACCACCCTTGGGATATCTTCAAAATCGGTTCATCATAAACGACGAAGTTATCCGCGAATAAACATAAAATATATACATATATGTAAACGGTCGAATTGAGAAACTCCACCTTTTTTGAAGTCGTTTAAAAATAAAGATCAACTAAATGTCAATTGTTTGTTGTTGTTGAACGAAATTAGTAATAACATGTTACATTAAGTTATATTTCTTAATAGAGGGAAGAATATTAATGTCGAAATATAATTTATTACCTCATAAATTATAATACTGATACTCATGTATATGAAACAGTCTCTTTTATACTGGCAATTTTTTTGATAGAAAATAAATATCTTCATCCACCTAAAGATGTTTTTTAAATGACTCAGACACTACTATCAACAAGGAACGCCGCAAATAACTTCGCCAGGTAGTCATTTCGCAACACCAAGCACTATTCATGCGTTGCCAGTCTCGAAGAAGTTTAGAAACACCCTGTGTAACAACTCTCTCTTGCTCTTGCTCTAACAGAGTCTCTATATCACATTACACTAGCCTAACGTACTTCGTAGGGGAAGATGGGGTGGCTTCGTACAACGGGAGCATTCGTACAGTGGTCATATCTCGACTATGCAACATGCTGAAGCGTTCATATTTGTATGCGTGACTGCCGCTCATATGCGTAGGCTACCCTCAAAAAGCGATGGCAGTGCGGCAGCAGCTTTCGCCACAAATAATTAATGTGTTTTCGCGACCCGAAAGTAATTTTTGGTTCTCCTTTGAATGTGTCTGTCTCTAATAAGTTTTACTCGTATTAGTTTTTTTATATATGTATAGTTTGTAATTAGATGCTTGAGATTAATATGTAAACAATAGTTTTGGGATTGCTTTAACAGTTATTTTTTATTTAGTTTTTTTTTCGGTTTGTTTTGGTTGGGGTACCTTCGTACAGTCAAAATGTATGTAATTATATACTGTACGAATGCACCCCATGAAAGTTAAAAAAATGTATATCAAGAATAATTATAATCACAAAACCAGATCAGTAAGATATGCCTAAAAGGTGACTGAAACAGGTGAAATAGCTAAAAAACCTAATAAATCCTGGGAAAAACTAATAGTGTACGAAGCCACCCCACGTATGGGGTGCATTCGTACAATTCTCATTTTTTGGGAAAGCTATTATATCTTGGCACAGTTGCTTTGTATCCAAACTGAAATATACAATTATTATAGCCAAATAAGTGGATGATAAAGTAGCATTCATCTCATTTTGAAATAGCAGTTAGTTTTTTTTTAACAATTCTTAAAGTAAAAAGTGTACGAGGCCACCCCATCTTCCCCTACACATTGTAGTACACAAATTGTATACGTTATACGTCGGCTATGCAGCGTTCGTTAAGCTACGCATATTCTTGTCCCAAATACCGCATTCCCTAAAGACAATTTGATCAGTGTTTGTCGCCACTAATGACGTATGGATCTGAGATACGATCGCTCACAATGGGTCTCATAAGAAGGCTAAAGGTCACTCAAAGAGCGATGTAAAGAGCTTTTCTGAGTGTCTCCTTCCGAGATCAAATCAGGGGATCCGCAGGAGAACTAAAGTCACCGAATTGCAAACCTTTAGTGGCAGTGAGCGGGCACATTGTTCCTAGAACCGATGGCCGTTGGAGCTGGAATGCTCTAAACAGCGACCGCAAACCGGGAGATGAAGTCGGCAGGCGTTCCACAAGGTGGAACGACGATCTGATAAAGGGCGCAAAAAACCGATGGATGACAGCAGCAGAGGGCCGATCGTTGTGGTAAACCTTGGGGAAGTCCCTTGTCCAGCAGTGGACGTCTTGCGGCTGATGTTGATGACGAGACGTTATAACAGCTCTATCTCTCTATCTCTAGCAACCATAAAGCAAGACAGACCTAAGTAAAGTGGAATAAAGACCCTGGTCAAGTAACAAACAGCATAGTAAAAAAAGTTGGCCAATTCACAAAAACAAGTTAATAAATCGTTGCAAATATTAGTAAATAGGAACTAACAGAGGTCAAACCTGCTCAATTCAATAAGGTATTAAATCAATGGATTTAACACGCACATACTGCGTTGTGTTATAGATGACTTCGAAATGTGGACGTTTCCCTAAAACAGGTTTTTAATTAGATACTTATTGAACTCCATTTTGCGCAGCACGTGCTTATAATTGTAATTAAATTGGTATTTAATGGGTGAACAGGAAAACTATTTTGTAGTTCTAGCAGTACATTATTATACTAAATACATATTACTGTGTTTACTTGCCGTGAGTCTTGGGACTTAATCGTTTTTAAAGGCATTTAGCGAGGATCGTAGACTTGTATATTACGTACGGACATGCCTCTACAGCACGGTCAATTTGAGACACTATTCTACTTCTTCTTCTTCTTTAAATTAATGGCGGTCCACTAAGTGGTTTCGCCAGTGTCAGTAAAAGAGTATTTAATAATCAGTAAATAGAACAGTAAATAAATTTTAACCCAAAGTAAAAGCCTGACATTTTTCAATCAGCCATCTTCCCTCCCCGAAGGTTACCGGAACCACTATTCTACTTAATATAACGTGATGGCTTTTGACATGACGCACAATTACACTTTTTATGGTGTTGTACCCGGAGGATAGTCAAACCTGACCCTAATAATATACCTACGCTATCGAAACTTTACAGAGATGTATCTTTTGAACCATAATATATAGCAAGTTGATTTTTTATACCTTCTATGGTTTTACGGCAGATTTAATAACAAATAAAAAATAAAGAAAGCAATAAAAACACAATATTTTATAAATTGAGCGAACTATACAAATATGGAGTCCGAGGTAACGTTAACGATCTAATAAAGTCTTACCTAATTGGAAGAAAACAAATAATGAAAATTGACAAGATATGTATTAAAACAAAAACAGAGGTATCTGTATAATCCAACTTTAAAGAAATAAAATAAGGCGTACCACAAGGCAGCGTTTTGGTTCCATTACTATTCCTTATCCACATCAACGACATGCCAAAGGCCACTGAACATTCCATGATTCTTTTTACAGATTACAGACTGACATTAATAAAACATTAGAAACTATAATCGAATGGCAAAACAAGAACCACTTCAGCATAAATCTAAAGAAAACTAAAATCATAAAATTTAAACAAGGAACTGACAGGATACCTAACCTTATGGTGACTTATAAAGAAAATAAAATCAATGAAACGGAGGTTCAAACTTTCCTGCCCATACCCCCCTAATGGGGGTAGGACCACTAAATTTTGGTAGGCCTCGGCACATCCTCATTTCTAGTGCCAAGATAAATTTATAAACAAAGTTTCACTCATGTACATAATTTGCCGCCACACTGTCGTGTTTAGTCTGACTTTACCTGTATTAGGTGATTCAGGAAATAAATGAGTTTCAACAGTTAGCTCTAGACATTACGAATATAAATTCAGGCAACTTTGTACGTCACAAAGGCCTTATGATCGAACCGCTTAGCCTTCGTAGCTAATTGCGTTTTTGTCGGTTCCGGTTTGAATCCTAGGTGAGCACTTTCTTGCTGTGCGCAAGAGTTGTTTCTCGATGAAAAACATTGTGAGGAAGTTGTGCGCGGCCATAGAACCTGAAAGGGGTTTATTATTAAAAAATGTATTTTAATGGTATTTATTCGCAAAAATACTTTGGACACGTTTCGTTCGTTTAATATGGTCTCTTAACAATGTCTATTTATCTATTTTTTTGTCTATTTACGATGAAGGGACCGGCCAATTAACTCTGCAGTGTCTTTAAAAGTAGATCATAAATGAAATAATCAAAACCAAGTTTAAGTCTCACATATTTTTGTAAGCATCACGTTGCTTCGCAATTTAATAAGGTTGAACGAACCCGAATATAATGGGGGCGTTATAAACCTGTATTAAGAGGCAAAAAGTGCATGAATCTATAAGCGTCTCTCAGACAATGTTAGCGTGAGTTAGACTCGCAGACGAATGGTTCTGTACTCTAAGGACGAACTGTTACCTTATATTCATTTGTTGTATTTTTTTTACTTTTCGCTTTTAAAATTAACCTTTCTTTTTTTTTACCTGTAAATCTTTGTTAGTAGTTTACAAGTGTAACTTTGAACGTTTGTACGGCCTTCCGCAAGCCATTGTAGATACTGGCTGATATCAACGTCGTCCTAGAGGCCCTACTTTGAACATCAAAGTTCGAAGTTACGTTAGCTTCATCCCTTTCTTTCGATTTAGTCTCGAATAACGAGTGACAGGGATAGAGCTAACATAACTTTGAACTTCGATTTTCAAAGTAGGTCTGACACCTCAGCATCTGACACCTCAGAATTTTGCTGAGCCTGTGAGCCGCGAGGACACACCTCTCCTGTTGCTTTCATTGTTTTCTTTTATTTTTGTATAATTTATCTTATGGTTTTGTGAATAAATGTGTTCTTTCTTCTTCTTCTTCTTCTACTCTAGTAATTTATCGTAAAATAATTAAAAACTTGAGTCTGTTTTTATGGCTCGTGTTACGGATAGAGTTACAATAAGCTAGCTTGCTAAAGCTAGCTAGCGAGTCGAATGCTCTGTCCCTCGCACTCCATAAGAATACTTGCAAGGTCTGCGAGGGATAGAGCTTCCACTCGCTAGCGAGTACGTTACTCATGGTAAGGGAACACGTTTTCGAATACCTAATTAAGGCGATTCAAAACCGTTGAGCTAGGTACTATACCACCGTAAAATACCAAGATCGTGCAAAAAACATGGAAAATAGCATGTTTCTTGTATGAGGACCATCTCTAATCCTTAGTAATAGGGTCTCGTTGGCAGTTTTGGCTACGGAACCCTATAAACAAGACAATATATCTAAAATAGTCTGACAAATACACGCCGCCTACACAACTATATAGATAAAAAACGAATAATAAATATGGACATGAGAAGATTGAAGACATACAGCATATAGCACTTAAGTAGATTGACTTTATAAGCTGAGGTTAAACGTGTCTCGTAGAACGAATGGCCATAAATAATAATAATAGCAGACAATCACACACAGATTGACTCAATCCCAGAGTAAGCTCTAGGCTTAATAATACGGGAGCCTGCCGTTTGGCAAAAATATGTTTCCCAAATGTATCGTTTCCCAACTTTTTCATTTGCCAACCCTATGTTATTTTTTTTTTCAGGATTTATTTTAGTACCATCGTGTAGAACCCTACAGGTTAGGTTAGGTTAGTTTTTATAACATACTGAAATATTTACGGTTACAGAAAACAAAGCGGGTTGGCAAATGAACCGGTTGGGAAACGATACATTTGGCAAACATATTTCGCCGAAACAAAGGTAACCATAATAATACAATAGACTAGAGGGAACGCGCGTAGAATTCTGCCCTACTAAGCTTAATGACGATATATCAGACAAAAAACTTGTAGAAATTGCACCCTAGTTACAAAGAGGAGGGAGTTGAATCTGCTTTGGCTATTGCATGTAGATATTGCATTTTCGCTTATTAGGGCAGAATTAGTTTCCCGCTACTCTGTCAGTTTTTCTCCCCACTAAAGGTCGATTTTCGAAATACCCTAGCAGATAGAGAATATAAAAAAAGAGATAACCAAAACTGATATTAAAATTAAAATCGGCCATGAAATTAGACATAGAGATCCGATATGCACTGTGACGTCATAAACTCCATGTCAAATTCTGTTTTGCTAGAAAGAGTTAGGAATAAATCTACATACCGTACATATCTATTTATCTTGGTAATATTTATAGCTATTATTGAAGCCGTGAAAAAATGACATGAATATTCCTTACAAGGCTTTGCGTTGTCTGTCAGTTCGTCAGTTCAAAGTATACAAATATTTGGTTACTACTCTACGATACATGGATAACTACTGGCGTTTCAACACGATAAAACCAAAATGCTTTTGATGCGTTACAGTATTCTTTTTAACTCCAAAGCAAACCCTCGGAAAAGCAAGCGGGTGGTAGGACCTTGTGCGGGGTCCGTCCGGATCGCTACCACCATCTTATCCATTAACCTACCGCCAAACAGCAGTGTTCGCATTGTTGTTCGGTTTGGGGATAAGACAGCCGGTGTAATGACTAGCATAGAGGCATTCCATCTTTGTCCTCAGGGTTGGCAGCGCATTTGCAGTCTTAGGCTTGCAGTCTTGTTGAATGTCTATGGGTCACAGTTTCCACTTACCATCAGGTGGCCTGTGTGCTCGTCAGCCTTCCTTCCCTATGCCATAAAAAAAAAAAGAGCGAAGAGGCCATGATTATGACGGGCTGCTAACATCTCTGGGGCCTTAGCCTAGATGCATTACGATAACTAGCGTTTCTATTCATTTCATTTTTAAGCCAATCGCATCACTGGTAGATGACGTGATATGAAGAGTCACGTGATCTACCAATGACGCGATTGGTTTATAAACGAAACGAATGGAAACACTGGTTAGAGTAATGCATCTTAGCTAGTCTCTGGAAAGTTTTGAGGGAATTTTGTGTCTCTTTCTGTTTACGTATTGTTTACCTGGATTAAACCTACCCACAGCAAGGTCAAGGCCCTCCTAAACCAAAATCCTAAATAGTGAATAGCAATGAAAACGGGTCACTTTGTGATGAATTACGATATAAAGTGACCCGATTGCTGCTGAGTGTAGTTCGGTAAGTTGACCGTGAATTCGAGCTAACCCATAAAAACAGTTGACAGGCGGTTTTTTGAAGAAATGTATTATATTTAGATTTATGCTTAATCACGCATAACGGCATTGAAAAGTAAGCAGATTGTCACTCAAATGTTTCTTATTCAAGAAATTGCTACATAAATAAAAACAGACGACCACAGCATGCTGCAGTGAAAAAACAAAAGAATCAAAACATATTAAAAAAAACAAATTTAGCTATTTAACATACGAAGCACCAGAATAATTAAATGCTACAGTTCACTCGATAGAAGATAAGAAGCAGTCAACGCGACTTTCTCTTACTGTGTCAACCCAAGACCAATAAAAAACTAGTCATGTAAAATACATCTTCATTTCGGGATAAAAGCCGGTTTTACTGGTAAAAAGATAAAAGATGTTTATTCAGTAAGTAGGCCGCACGGGCACTTTTACACGTCAAAATCTACCAGCGCTTCGCAAGAGACCACTGCTGAGAAGAAACGCCGCAAGAAACTCAACAGTCAGTCGTTTTTTAAAATAGGTACTACTTATGATATTATACAATTATAAAGCTTAACCTAGCATGATATAAAACAATGAATTTAACATAAAATAAAAATAAAAATAAAAATCATTCAAGCGTAGCTTGTGCAAGAAAATGTGTCAAAACTAAGAATTTTCATAGGGAGTAATAAGTAGTAGTAATAAAAAAATATTTATATAAAATATGTATATATATTTTAAAAAAATATATATACTTTCCTATGACAGTGCAAGACAACCACCACATACAAAGTTTCGATACATTCTCCTACAGAAACCGTGTCCCCTAGACAATAATTATACATATTTTTATGCCTATTTTATTAGTCAGTTATTTAGGTGTTTAGTTAAGTTTAGGCCAAGCATTTTTATCTGTTAGATAGTCCTCGACACTATAGTAAGCCTTAGACATCAACGACTTTTTCAAGTAACTTTTAAGTACTGGAAATGGTAACTTTAAAACTGAGTCAGGTAATTTATTATAGAAAAGTATGCATTGACCTACAAATGATTTATAAAACTGGTGGTAGGAACTTGTGCAGGGTCCATCCGGATCGCTACCACCATCTTATCCACACCGCCAAGCAGCAGTGTTAGCATTGCTGTGTTCCGGTGTGGGGATAAGACAGCCGGTGAAATTACTAGCATAGAGGCATTCCATCTTAGTCCTCAGGGTTGGCAACGCATTTGAAGTCTAAGGAGTGCAGTTTTGAGATTGTAGTCTTGAGATTTCTAATGTCTTTGGGTCTCAGATCCCACTTACCCTCAGGTGAACTGAGTGCTCGTGTGCCTTCTCATTGCCATAAAAAAAAAATGTTAATTCAGGGTATAATCCATCCAAATTTCATCCTTATCCGTCTAGCCGTTTTAGCGTGAGAGAGTATCAATAATACACACGCAAACTTTTGCATTATATTGGTGTGAATTTACCTAGTTAAAAATCAAACAACAGTAAACTTTGTGACGTTAAATACCTTGTGACGTCATTGACAAGTCTGTTCTAACTTCTACACTGTATTTCTATGAAATGTTTTTATTGTATACTTTTATTAGTATCGCCCTGTTAATAGCTGTAACTAGCGAGGTCATAGATAATCCTTGTGAACTATGAAGGCATTCGTTCTGGGCATTGACCTTTAAAAATATGTAGTTATCATAATATTTGTTTTACATTGAAGGCTGAAGATGAGTCGTGTTGTGTAAAGTCCATACCATCTGACTTGCCTTATTCAGTAAACACTCTTATAACCTCAAAATGGCTAAAACGGCCGTTTTCTGGTAAATAAACAAACTAGAGGCCACATTTTGCTCATGATATTCCCGATGGTACATCATAGATTGTTTATTTTATGAGGAAATTCTTGATTTAGGCGCAAAGGGAGCATTTTAAGGTTATAAAAGTGTATAAATACTACATAAGACTAGTCAGATGGTATGGACTATAGATCTAAACAAGGGCCGATCTGAAGCGATATTCACTTCAAAATTGCTAGTTTTTGATCGAGAGTAAAGCTACCTGATTGAAAATGCACGCACTAAAATATAGTTTTCACTTCTCATGCTCTTAAAATGCTACTTAAATCTCTGCGAATCGGGACTAAAGCTCCTTATTAATCTCTAGGGATTAAAGTTTTTTTTTTTTAATATACTTTGGTAACCCCTAAACAACCAATCACGGTGTTTGTGAATGGAGGATTATCGCCATTTTCAGTGATTGTGTATACCACATTTATATACCATATTTTGGGTATCGAAATAACCTCAAAATGACAACTGTGCAAATATATAACAAAAAAGGATTTAATTTCGTGAAACACGATTAATTATTACGAATATGAATCTATTTAATCATATTAAGGCCGAACTCTTTTATTATGCGTGGTCCAATAAAATTGTTAGTTTTAATTGTTAGAAACTTTTTTATAATAAATGTTGTAATTTTGTTTAGAACGTCGTTTTTTTCCTCGCATTCAAAGTGAAAAGTAGAGTGTTTAACGCGAGACTAAACAACCATAATGACACTCGAACTAAAGCCACCCTCGCTCGCAAGCTCGCTCGCGTAGTTAAACATCTCGTGTCATTATGGCTTGTTTTAGTCCCTTGTTGAACAATCTACTATTGTGTACGCTTCATTCGAGTTGAAAATTCACCCTTAAGAGAAAAACATTGTTGATGTTTCATGTTGATCTTTTTTTATTATTCGATAAAGACTGGTGGGAGATCGTGCAAGACAAAGACATGGGAGTCCCAGCAGTGAGGCATTTCAGTCTGTTAACATGTATTTTTTACATTATTTATTGTGACAGAAAATCTAGGGTAGCGAAATTATGAGGCATGTCACGATTCATTGAGGCTGCAATAAGGTGAATTTCCTGACCTTCTACTAGTAGTCACTGTCTATAGACATGTCTAGACCGTTAATCTCTTGAATTAAGTCGTTGGATGTTTTTCTGAAGTCGGTTGCTCCCATATATGTGGACGATCGACAATCGATTATTGGGGCACATAATGTTTTTTATAGTTAGGTTAGTTAACCCCGTATCTGGAGAAAAGCTTTTGCCCTCAACTCTGTGTCCGCTTATAATAATTAATCCTTTATCAATTTCACTTGAGGACCAGTTCGATTATCCAGGATAAAAAGATAGCCTTTGTATGTACCCAAGTTGATCGAACAAAGGCATTGAACAGTGAGTGATCACAAAACCAATAAACAAATTTCTGCATCTATAATATCAAAAGTATCTAAAGGACCATTTCTTTCCAGCCCTGGAACTGGTGGGCCCCAAAGGCCGCGTGTTCGCGAGCCTGCTCTTCAACACCATGTTCATCCTGGGAGGGGTGACGGTCACCCTCCTCTCCCTCTGGCTGCAGAACTGGAGATACCTCCTCTTCATCATCTACACTCCTGCTGTATTCGTCTTCGTTTACATGTGGATGCTCACTGAGAGCTTTAGGTTAGTGGATATGACTGCGTTTACTTACCAATGTAAAACTGAATGGTGTAAGGAATAAGAAGCTGCATACTTTTGTACCTTTTCCCTGTAAATAATATCCAATGGATAACTTCCTAAGTAATGACGACTGCTATCGGGCACTTTTTGTGGCATAGAGAAGGGAAACTAGCTCACAGACCTGATAGTAAGTAGGATCAGAGACCCATAGATATTTGCATTCTCAAGACTACAATCTTAAGACTGCAATCCTAAGATTGCCAATGCGTAGCCAAACCTAATTATTAATCCTAGGAACGAATAGTTTACCTGTCGCCATAGCTTTGGTGTTGTGGCTATGATCAGAGGGTTTTAATGCAGAATAGTCTGAGTTATGTTCCAGACAGCCATGGTTATTTACAGCAAGTAGATACTTATGTTTCATGCTTACCGGTAATATTCTACAGATTTTAAAGAGTTGATGATAGTTTTCTTTACATTTGAGATTAATTTTATTGTTAACAAGTAATTTTAAAAATCGAATTTGAATGGCCTCTAATTTATCAATATTGGTCTTTGTTGTTAGTCCAAAGCTGTCTAGAGCATAACCCAATATGGAATCTACCAATGACATATACAAACAATATATATATAGTCATTAGATTACATCAGGCCGAGTTCTCTTTCCCACAAACTGTTATTGTTTTAACATTAGTCATTAATGATTATTGATGAATTATTAACGAAGCTATTACATTCAAGTTCCTATTAAATTTGTATTATTATATCGTTAGTATCTTCAAAACATATCACAACATCATTTACATCTGATGCGAGTTTGAATTGAAAATTAACTGTCCTATCATGCTAGATATTAATTACCTAACGTATTTAATACATCATATCTGAAATATCTTTCTGTGTATCCAGGTGGTCGTTCAGCAAAGGAAAATATGAAGAAGGTTTGAAAATCCTTAGCAAAGCAGAGAAAATGAACAATGTAGTAGTTCCAAAAGAGCATTACGACCAAATAGAGAAGCAAGCGATCCAACAGAGAGACGCGAGGAAATGTGAGAGCATAGCAACCAATCAGTCTTCCTTCAGACAGATCCTCTCATCTACTATGATATGGAAGAGAGTATTCATTGTATCATTCCTCTGGACATGCTCTACGTTAGTGTATTATGGACTATCAATCAACGCGATAGAACTCTCTGGAAATAGTTACTTGAACTACATAGTTGTGATTGTAGTTGAAGCGCCAGCAAATGTCTGCAAGCTGATTCTGTTGGACAGATTTGGAAGGAAGAGGGTCATAGCGTCAGCGTTCTTCTTGACTGCGTTGATATTGATCAACTATGGATTTATACCTTGTAAGTAGCTTTTTTATTCTGTTTGCTGTTTCTTTATGACCCTCTATTCTACTGGGTGAAACCATATTGCATTTGACATTGGAGTTGCGGCAATTTTTATGCGGAATGTTGGTCTTTTCCGAACACATGGTTGAGGGAGGCGATGGCTGAGATACGCGTCATGCTCGTGGAGAGTGCTGTTTGTGGGGTCCGGTCTGATCATATCTGCAAGAACTTGATGCTCAGTTAATTATTCTAGATATGGCTTTTTGACGTAAACATCTCGTCGTGTTGTTCTCCTAGTCCTTATTTTTAGTTTAATGTATTTGGCCTTACATTTATATCGTTTTTATTTTTCAATCCATGTTACCGACGAGCGACGTGTGAAAGGGAGAGAAGACCCCTCATGTGGTCAATGTACTGAACAAATATTTTGAATATGTATTCTTAATTAGAACATGTTATTGTTATGTCAACATTACGATTTTTATTTACTTAAGAGTAATGGTGACCGAGTTGAAAACTATACGATAGCATGCCAAAGGCAATATGGTTTTACCTAGTGCCTGTTGATTAAACAACTTGATGGACATTGAAATTAGAAGTATCGTTGGTTTAGTTTTTATCCATTTTATCTCTTTGTACCTTGGCAATTTAGAATGTGATAGATATTGAAATAGGGCATTATTATTGTATAGTTGAACGGTTCTCTTATTTATCGCAGAAAATTGTATGGCCGATTATCACTTCCCAACTCACGTTTCGCGTAAATTTATTTCGCCGAACGTTCATTTCCCAACTTATCAAATGTATTTGTTTTATTTGCCAACTTAACAGTTACCAACTCAACATGTGGGTTCTCTGCCTTTTGCCAGAAATATGTTTAGCCGAATGTATCGTTTCCCAACTGTTTCATTTGCCAACCCGCTTTTATTTCTGTAAATGTAAATATTTCATAACTTTTATAAAACTAACCTAACCTAACCTATAGGGTTCTACAAGATGGTACTCAAAGAAATCTTGAAATAAATACAGTTTCGTCCAAGAGTTGTTAAGCCAAGTGAAAGATTTGACAAATGATGAGTCTGCCAAAAGTGTAAAGGCGTTATAATAATACGCTTTATAATAATTCTGCGAATTAAAAAGTTGTCATATAAAATTTTGGTAATCGTTAGTTGTCAAAGTGAATTGTCGGCGAAACGTTGGTTGGCAAATGAAATTCGGCCAAAAAAAGTTCTGCGAAAAGGCAGTACACCATTATCATCATTATTGACCACTGCTGAACATAGGGCTTGTCCATAGATACCGTCAATTGCTCCTCATCGGAAAGTTATAAGGTGACAAGTATTACTTTATCACCTCGATGTTAGCACCTCTATAAATACTAAAAAGCACTAGATGTAGTTTATAGCGGACATAAGAGCATCCACGTTGTTTTATGACCTGCCAGGATATGCATGCGTTGCATCGTTAAAACTTAGGAGACACCTGTACTTCACAAATATTATGGTGGCTCTAAATTCAAATTTTCTGTTTCACTTGATAAATTGACGTTTAATATATGCATAGTTAAGCGTAAACGCTGCATGAAATGAAAATATTATGTTTGTAAGTTTTTATTTTGCACGTGGCTGGATATATTTTGACTTGGATGTTTGTATGTCTTTATGGAGTTCTGTATTTAATAAATAAACACAGCGCTAGTAACGCTAGTTACTAGCTATTTCCCGCGACTTCGTTCGCGTAGAAGTAAATAACTGCAAACACCACCGGGAATGTCGGAAACTTGCAGCAGGAAGCCGCAGGCGGGCCGCTAAAAATAAAAAATAATTACGTTTAAAAACTATATTAAAAGCTAATACATTTGCGTTTCGGCCGGGTTCACATTTTTCCTTAAGCCGTAAATAATAAACCGGTTTACTTTCGTTCAAGTACCACGGGTTCAGGAATTCTCGTCCTTCAACTGACATTGCAATTTCGAGTGCATTGGCTTGGTTATTAGTTATTACGATGCCGTAAACATAATTATCATAAGAGCGGTTTCACATGGTAACTTATTGGAGCGACGTCTACCTTTACATTATATACACACGAAACTTTTAGTACGTATTACAAACGCGATGCATACAAGATACGGAGCCTTGGACAAGATACATTCAGCGTTTGTTATCGTTATTCGAAATGTAGGATTGACATAAGGAGCCATTTTGTCTGTGTTCGAAATCGTTTACGCTAACGTTAAGCACTTTGAATTTGTTTTTGTAAAATAACGCGTTTTTTCTCGCGTTTTTTCTGATAAAACTTCTCTATGTTCGTCTCTATCTCAATCGATTTTTACATCGATTGGTTGAGGCATTGAACAGTGTAAGAATCAAGCAGACAAACAACAGCATAAGGCATTGGTAAATAAACACAAACTCCTACCAATCACAAGTGTCGCGATGCAAAAGCGTGTACGTGAACACGCGATTGCGTCGCTGCGAAGTCGTCATGAGTAAGCAGCCTATAAGTGCGATTCCTTTTAAAGACACAGACAAGACATAAACGTGCAGAAAACAAATAAAACCAAATACGGAATAACGGACGAACTGAATTCCAGACAGTGTTAATAATGTTCATTTCTAGTATTCAAGGAACGAAACAAAGTTCTTATTTTAATCAGGAATTTAAATAACTAACTAACACACTTTTGCATTAATAATATTTTTATAAGAATAGATTTAATCTCGTGACTCCATCAGCTTAATGTTTTTTACTGTTATTTCCTTGGAAACGGACCGATTTCTTAAAAAAATACCCTTTATACATCTTCGGGATATTAATTACTTCGATCGTTTAAGGCGTCGAACTTTAAATACAAAACCAACAAACATACTTCAGCATTAATGTTATTTATTAGTTTGTATTTATTTTATCAAGATGTGAAGAGGTGTCAGCCTTTAATTATCAGTAAAAAAGGAGGTTCTCAACAGGTCAAAACCTTTTATATATGAAGGTTTTTTGCTCGCTATAAACAAGATTTAGGTCCTGTGGTTTGGAATTTGGTTATTTTACTTTGTACAGTCAGCATCAGAGCTTAATAAAATTGACAGGTTATTATGAGATTACTATCGTTGTTATATACATACATACATAAAATATCAGGGGACCATGTCACTTCAATTGATCTAGGCCCAAAGCTAGAGCAAAGCTAAGCTCTTGACTTGAAGACTTGTACTATGGGTACTAGACAACGATATAAATACTTACATAGGGATAGAGAACACCCATGACTCGGGTTACCGGGATTTGAACCCAGGTCCGCTAGCTTCGTAGGCAGGGTCACTACTAACCAGATAGACCAACGAGTCGTCTACATACATACATAAGCTACTTATAAGTTTAGTTAATATTGTTTGCGCCAATAAGTCAAAAAGTTTTGAGGCTCCTTCAGGGGTAGCCCAAGGTTCCCACTTGGGCCCCACATTATTTTTAGTGTTTATTAATGACATGGCTGAAGTGATCCGCCACTCGTGTTTCTCGTTTTTTGCTGATGACTTGAAAATATCTAAAGTGTTCAACTCTCCAGCGGAGTCCCTTCAACTTAAGGAAGATTTAGACAGGATATCTGGATGGTTTGAGCGTAATATGTTGCCATTAAACACAAGCAAATGCAAAGGGTTTTACGCAATTTGATTGGGTAAACACCCCGGCACTCTTCCCTACATAAATAATTTTAAATTTAAGTAGATGGTGTTATATCTATTAACTAAATAAATAATAAATAAAAAAAAACTGCTTAGATCTGGGGCAATTTATGTAAGATGGCGCCCTGATACTTACTTCTTATTTATTTCCAGCCGGAACTTGGTCCCTAGTGTTCTATCTGGGCGGCAAGTTCTTCATCACGCTGGCGTACAACTCGCTGTACGTCTTCGCAGCCGAAGTGTTCCCAACGAACTACCGGACGACCCTGCTGGCGCTGTGCTCCACCATTGGACGCGTCGGGTCGGCTGTGGCGCCGCAAACACCTTTGCTGGTAAGTCTACCTTATTTGAACACCTGACGTTGAATGCAAAATGTGTCACTCATATCACATGTCATGTTTGCTATGCTATGCAAATTACACCTTATGGATACGGCACAAACTTCTGTTTTAATCTTGAACTTGCGACGGCTGTAGCCGCCGTGGTCGTGGTGTTAATTTAAAAAAACTTGACGAATTCAGAACCACCGCCTTTTTTGAAATTCGGTTAAAATCTAAATATTACACGACATTTTCCTGCTCAAAGAGTATTATTATTTTAAATTCATTGTTTTATAATAACTCTAGGTTAGTTTAGGTTAAATTAAACCATTACCCACTATTGAGTTTCTTGTGGCGTTTCTTCTTAGCTGTGGTCTCCCCTTGGGAAGCGTTTTTGGAATAATTAGTGAATAATTCTTTGGTTTTCGTTTTTTATGAAGTTGGTCTGCGTTAGGGTGAGATTCAGTTGTTGCTATAGCAACTAACAAAATGCACATTAATTGAGCGAACGTTGCGGGTACCAGCATCAGGCGAATGGTTAGCAACGTTCGCTCAATTGATGTGCAATTTGTTAATTGCCACAACTCAATACATCTGAATCTGGCTCTTAGGCAGAGCTAATTCTTCGTGTAGTATTGCCAGTTAATGTTATAAATTACTTGTTATATAATATACATAACATATTTAAAAATATTGTACTTAATGCGTAATGGCGTTCTCTGCCAATCAGCTAGAGGCTAAACAGAAAATAAACATAAAATATAGCATCACGGTTTCAAAAAACAAGTGATACAATTTTGACAATTTCAATTCAACGCAGTGATTTTACCAAGTAAAATAGAGGCCCTGAAACATTAATTATTCTAAAACTATTTGTTTTTCTTTATCTTGCATTCAATTAACGCTTTCGTAATTCAAAACATGTTGACACAAACTCGTTTGAACAACATTATATCATAAACAACGCTAACTAGCGTCTCGGGATTCAAATGGAAAACGCTAAATCGAGTTTGGAAGGAGTTGAGTCGAACACAAACATCAACATTTCGATGGAACATCAACATCGAACATGAACAAACAAATTTTACATCGGTAGTCTTCGCGCCTTGTTCGCGGAACAGGGAAACCATGGAGCGATGCAATAAATAATTAACATAAAAAAAACTCTCATGAATTGACCTAGCCCCAATCTAAGCTCTAATCCAGGGTCTCTATTCAACACGGTAAAAACAATATCGTTTTTGATCTGCTATCGTATTGTCAACGTTTTGATAGCTCTTATTTACTTGACAGTAATGGCGGCCGACTTAAAAACAATACCGGTACGGGTTAGATAGACTTTTTTCTAGCAACAAGAAACGAACAAAAGATAATCGCTTCCGTGTAAATAAAAGAGAGAGATATATATTTATAGTTCATCGCTCGCTGTTCACTCTGCCGGCGAGAACACTCTCCCAACGCTCGGCGAGTAAGCTATAAATCCATAGAATGTTTACTAGCCTCCCGCCGATTGTCAACTGTTTCTAGTATAGAATTTTACTAGTTGCTCGCCGAGCTCGCCGATATCTGGCGGTGGGACCGCTGTTTACTAGTTGACCGCAGCGATAAAAGCTATCGACTATAAAACTAGCTCAGCGGTACTCGCTTTATATAGCCGAGCGTCAAACTATCAAAACTTTACTCGCTTCTCGCCGCTCGCCAACTCTTTTATAGTTTATAGTTCTACTAGCTTATAGTCTGTAGCCGGCGGTGGGACCAGTGCCATACGATTTGGTTTTTACCGCCTAGAATAGAGGCACAGGGCCGAGATTCTAGGCAATAAAAACAATAACTTCTTTGACGTGTTTTCAACGTTTTGATAGCTTTTATTTACTTGACAGTAATAGCAGCGAAATTGAAAACAATACCGCATATTCCAAGCCCTGACCTGAACAAGCTGCAATAGAAGATACAGACTTTCTGTACAAAAACCCATAGTTTAGGAATAGCGAAGCTCAATCCCGTCTTTGATTTCTAAATTTAAAAAAAATACCCGTCGAATTGAAAACCTCCTTCTTTTTTTGAACTCTGTTAAAAATGCCCATACCGCAAGACATATACAGGATGATTATTTTCAATTACTTTTCGGAACGTGCGCGCATGCATACATAATTAATTTGTGAGAACGTGTCCAATCCTCTAGTCCTATACCACATCATTAAACGTCATCAAACCTTAAGCAATCAACGTTGGTGCCCTTTACTGATGCAGTCATCACTCCTTGACCCGCTGACCTGAGTTCCCACGAGTCCAACGACTAACACGTCATTAATTCAAATTTTAAACGTCAGTTATTAGTTTTGTCTACTTTGTTATCTTGTTGATGAATTAACTTGCGGAAACTTAATATTTTTTAGTTAATATTATAACAGTATGTCCACAAGGTGGACTGACGATCTGATAAAGGTCGCGGGAAACCGCTGGATGACAGCAGCAGAGGACCGATCGTTGTGGAAAACCTTGGGGAAGGCCTTTGTCCAGCAGTGGACGTCTTGCGGCTGATAATGATGATGATGATGATCAATATTATAACTGCAAAATGTTGGTTTGTTTGCCTTTGGTTGACGTTAAAGTCAAAGTCAAAGTCAAAGTTCTTTATTCTTCAATTTAGGCATAATATAATGCACCTATGAATGTCAAAAAGCATTACCACCGGGTGTGGCGCTGACAATTGGTTTTTTTTTGTAGACTTACACAATTATGGATCAACACCATAATGAGATAATTAATTTAGGCATCGGATAAACGATTTTTCAACAGTCTTCTTAAAGAGGAGGAGTTTCTATGCTCGACGGTACTTAATACTCTAACTGTACAGTTTGAAAGAAAATGTATTTACAAATTGAATGATTTCTGGTCATTTAGACAGCGTTTATTCCTCGTTAATGATTTAGTCGTTCTCTATCGGCGCACTTTTATATACATCATGTTTCATTTTTCCAGGCGCGTATCTACGAGTCCCTGCCGACGATGCTATTCGGCATAATGGCAGCATTATCAGGTATCCTGGTACTCACGTTACCAGAGACCAACAACCTCAAGCTGCCTGACTCCTTGCAGGAAGCCCAGGATCAGGATAAGAAGGTTTCAACGCAGGAAGACCTTAACGTGGACAGTAAAACTAGGTTATAAAGTGACCTTTAAAAGGTATCTTTATGATTAAGAGACAGTCTTATATGCGTAAATTATATTTCTTGAGGAAGTCCTGATCTTGCGTAGGAGAGAGTTAGGTACCTACCGTATTTAGCCGAGGTTATGACGCCGAATACTGCGACCAAATTAGGTAGGTTACATAAAGTTAAGTGACGACCTCGTCAGTGATTTTTTTTTTGTTTGTTGTCTATCGTAATATAGATTTTAAGCAATTGCAAGTACGTGACTTGTGTGTGTGATCCGAGTCCCTCAGAGGATCTCTACCATTTATTTTTCTTGCCACTTAGACTACTTCTTGACTTGGCAGTATGCTTGCAGTAAAATGCGGAGTCGGCAAGGGTTGCCAGGAATCTACCAATTAACGTACAGCGTTGATGCCAACGAATGTTTTACTTTATGCATACTACTATGTCAGGGAGCGACTTTACTTTATTCACGTGTTTTACATTCGGTTGCTTATACGTCTCACGTACTATTTCTATGCAATGGCCAGTAGCTCGCACACAGGCGGCGAGTGAGCTTGATTCTTTGAGAAAATTGCTTCTCACCCTGTACAATCGTGTATTAACCATCGAATGATATTGAAATACACAAGCAGCTTAAAAAATTAACACGCTAAAAATCCTTTTACTATAAAGTCGAGTTTTGAAGGTTTTAAGCAACATACAGGGTGTGACAAAAACCCCGTTAGTTAAAATGTTTGTAGGCAACTTTTCATCACAATTGCCAATGATCACAATGTGAAATAATAGGATAATGACGATACGATTAAAAAAAATGTGGAAGTTATATCAACCGAATAAGAGTGCATGGCAAACAGTACAGTTTGGGAATAAGTTAAAGACTCTAAACGCATTTCCTTATGGATTCGCGTTATCAGATAGCTTTAGGGTCGCTTTGGGATGATCTTGTTCCACAGCTGGTATTATGATCACGGCCTTGAATAGTTTAGCTATCATAGAATTTTATCGTAGCAAAGTGAAATATAAAAACATATCTGTCGGAAACGTAATACGACAGCGTTCTATGGTAGCTTGAGTATTAAAATCAATGAATACTGTAAAATAGAGGTACATACTTGAATTGTTATAGTTTTGATATTGTTGTATTATACAGGATGTTTCGAACTTTTATGTGAACGGAAAACATATAAGACTATGACATTGTGATGATGTAGAAGTAAGTTTGTAAAATGGTGTAGACATTTTTGTGTTTAGCTTTTTTCTTGTTACAAAACGCATAATTGCACAAATAAACTGTATTTTAATTGATTTAGATTCCGGTCAAATACTATAATTCAAAAATTATTGAAGGAGTAAACATAATCACTTCTAATTTAAAAAAAAAACGGGCTAAAAGAATGATTCTACATGTAAAACTCGAGTTTTCTATCCCTCGAATTAAAGTGTTTTAATAATTAATTATTTGATCGGTCGAATCTCTGTAATTATAACAATAAAAGAGTTTACGCTATTCTTGAGCAGATTTTTTAAAGCTACGTTGTACCTTCCTTTTGTAAATGGCCACACTGATCAAATACAAATACAAATATTGCATATGAGTGATAGTAATGCAAGACTTGATTCCACTTCAAGAATCAAGGGAGGTACGTTTGTTCTGTCTCTTTCTCTAGATATGGTCACAATAAATAAAAAAAAGAGACGCGGGCATCCAAAGAAGAATTCTAAAATGTAGCTTTTTGAAATTGCTCCACATTGGTTGTAAATAATAAGTATAATAGGAATTTTAAGCTGTGAATTAAGTAGTTTAAAAATATTTGGGCATTTTTAAAATATTGAAAAAAATACAAAAATAGATAAGTCTAGCACAATACAGGAATAATTAGAAAATAAGAACCACTATTTTATAGAGTACTTTAAATACAAGATCAAGTACAATACACGTTTTTAATTAGCTCTTACTTATTGTCTCCTTTTTAACCGGACGGATTTGTAATAATAAAGAACTAAACTCTTTGTTGTTATTATACCATCGACCAACGATTACTACACTGGCCTTTACAAAATTTACTAACATTGAAATTACATATACAAAGGTGCAAATTTATGCTGAGAATGTAAACACGCTGTATAACGCCAAATTATCTATAGTAATTAAAGTGGCGCCACTGTCGCCAGCTTTACTAGAAATTTGTAGGAAATAAGCTTAGTTCTAGGTTTCGCCACTAGTATAGATAAGTTTGTATTTTCGTCAATGTTTTGGCTTTCACTTATGTTTAGTGTTTTGCAAATGTATGAGCAGATATTTGTTGAGCCAATTTGCCGATTCACTTTATTTGTTTTATTCAAAGGTTTTTAAATGGCATCGTGATTAGGCGATAAACTTAAGCTATTAGAAGCTTTTCGCATTACGAGCTCGAGAAAACAAGGCCTAGACCATTTGCGCTAACGAAAACGATTTTCGAAAACGGAAAAATGTTTGGAAATTGACTACAGGATTCCAACGCGCAACCTCTGATTCAAATATAAAGCCCACTACGGACATGGATGTAGGTAATAAGTTTTAGTCAAAAAAAACATTTTTGGGGGAAGCTTTTGTTGCCAACTGTAATTTTTTTTGCCTGCTAACGAATGAAAAAAAAAAGTTTTTTTACCCTATTTACCACACCCACATTAAGCAAAAATTAACAAAGAAATAATAATAAAAAACAAGGTATAAATAGTATGGCATGTGGTAAAAGGAGCCGACTCAGCAATAATTCCCAAAACGGTGGATCTACGTTGAGAATAGCGAAGATCCTAGGCTTTCGCCACCTCTCAACTTCATCAGGTCAGCTCCTAGATACCATAATATTGCATTGCCATCGGGTTTTCACATCTGGTCCAAATTTCAGCCCATTCCTTTAAGACTACGCCGAGCGTCCAGTGGCGCCCTCATGACGATTATTTTGTTTTTTAATAAACTAAAGTAATGTCTTGAAATCGAAGGATGTATTTATGTTGTCCAAATGAAAACATAAATACATCCATAATACATCATATAGCATATAACGTTTAATAACCTTTAACCTTCGCGTCGTCAACTTAACGGGAGAAGGTGGCCACTTTTTTCCGTTAAGTTACTCACTCATAGTCCAATAGCTATTAAGTTGAGTCATATACCCTATAAATTGTGTATTAATTTATACAACAAAAACACATCCATCGATTTCATGACAATACTTTAGTTTATTAGAAAACACAATAATGGTGATGAGGGCGCCACTGGACACTCGGCGTAGTCTTAACGGGAACTGGTTCAAAATAGACTTGCAAATGTTGAAGAACAACTTACATATTTACGAACAGTGCACGTTAAATAAACGCTTGTAATAAAAATAACTCGGATCCTTTATTCGGGGCCCTAACATGGCTGCGTTTATCGCTTGACAAAGTTTGGATAAGGCATCCGTCACCTTCTGACACGTAAATAAGTACGACAGTGACGGATGCTTTATCACAAACAGACGCCACCGTACTATTCGCACTGGATTTGAATCGATAGGTACAAAAACGCTTTAAGCCATTCACGTACATACAAAATATGAAGCGTACAGAACAAAACAAATCCCTGTACGCGATATGTCTCTCAAAATGTGCATATTTCATAAGCCGAAATAGAATGGTTTAAAAGGATCACGTACGGAATTTAATTTGAAAAGTCTGCGTAAAAAGTGACGTTTTAAAAATGGTCAAGCGTGTGCCAATCTATGCACGGAATAGAATTTTGTTAAGCCGACTATTCAGAGAACGATGGCAGGGGCTGCTGCAAATCCGTGAATGTAGCGTTTTTATGAATAGTATAATAGAGTCCGACTAGCGAGTGGTGACACAAGATTTTTTCTCAAATTATTCATATGGCAACAATTTTACGTATAAAACAAGCTGTCACATTATGAGTAGCATGCATTTCGTGTTACCAGCTAGTGATATTTTGACAGCACTCGCTGGCCGGACTCTATCACAAAAATTACCTTGCAGCCTCTATAGCTAGGCAAAAAAGGGTAGATTTGGAAGCAAGCCCAATAAATATGTATGCCTCTATTAGCATTGAGGCATTCCGTAATTTCCCCACACTGGAACACAACAATGCCAACACTGCGGCTTGCCGGTAGGTTAAAGGATGTGGTGGTAGCGATCTGGACACAAGGTCCTACAGCCACTAAACTACACGCAACATCCGATGACGTATCATGTCTTTCTATATTATTCTGTAAGAGGTACTCTAGGGTACTCTTCGACCCTGTAGAGTAATTTGTGCAGTAAATCACGTATATTATTTTTCACATTTAATAAGCGGAATCTGCAGGTTTCCTCACGATATTTTTCCTTCACCGTTGAAATATGGTAACCACAGATAGGACTCAGGTAGCGGACTTAAGGTATAAAAACTCATTTGCAACTGGGAATGTATGTCACGAAACACCTCAAGCCACGTACTGGCCACTCTTTGGACACAACGTAATTCGATTTCCAAATTCAAATTTCGATCAGTATATTTCATATTCCGAATGCACGACAAGCTTATTGTTATTCTCTAAAGCGGCCAACCTTTAATGGCATTTTATAGTCAGTGACTTACTCTAATTTTGTACAATTAGAATGAGACCTCCGTACCATTGACGGACAATTTATAGCTCAAAGAATTCCCCGTGTAAATGCACCTTTAGAGCATAACAATGCGGTCCACAACTTAACTGTCTGCCCAGCCCGCGGAACCCTATCCGATGGTACAGTCGTTCACAGTTTGTAATGCGCGTCGGGACGTGATCCCATTCCCGCGCACGTGACTGAGTGGACTTAATATTATAAATAAATAAACGTACAGCGGGATCTTATACTTTTTAACGGGCTTGGCTATAAGCGATTAGTTTTTATGCCAGACAATTTTCCGGTATAAGTATTATTATTGATATTTCAATTGTCAGTGGGCTTGTTGATTTGTTTGTTTGACCTGGTTCGTTTTCACGTTGAAAGGTTCGTTTAACGTAGGTAAATGCTATTTGGCATAGTGCTTTAGTCATTATAGAACCAAGTATAAATTGACATAAGCGAGTATGAGTACAGCCTTAGACCATAAAGCAATTTTTAATTTTTAATTGAGTGTTGCCACACATTAACGATATTAACATGGGCAGTGTGTGCCCCCATTATTTTCTCCGCTTTTAGAAAAAGCTATTGCATCTATTGGGAACATATTTTAAAGGGGGTTAGGGGTCTTAAACTTAGAACAAAACCATAAGAGTTGGTTACCGGCTGCTAAACCATAGATAGACGCTTATGGTTTATTTTTATGTCAATGTAATATTACGATATTAGTTGCATTGCATGTCAAAAACTACGAAATTACATTGAGATCGTCAAAACATAAATATTAATAATCAATGAATAGAATACAATAATAATTCATAAATTAAAACAATTAAAGTTAAACATCTAATAATGGTCATTCGTCCGATGTCAAAATATGTACAATGAGTAATAAATGTCAGCAAAATAATAAATTTACATTTCCATTTTCATATATTCATCCACGGAGTATAACGGATTATTTAATAAAAGGTTTCCCAGCTGATGTTTTGTTCTAGTATTAGCACACAGAACTTAGAAAACGGATTCGTTAACCCTGTTAAGAACAAATACCTACAGCTTGATTTTGTAAACACTTTTTATCTAAATCTTATAAATCATCACTAAAAATGTTTCAGGCATGCTTCCCGAAACCTTTCTCAAACCCCAAGGATCAAGAGGCATTTATCGATCTATCATTTAAGCGAACACTTGGCCCTAGCATGATAAATGTTAGTTCAATAGCCCGGGAGCTTATTCAAATTTCGAATTTCGAAGTTTATTTCACTCGATTGTCAATACTGAGGAGCGAGAGAAATACTGGCACTTAAGAAAAATATTCATTAAGGTTAAGGTTACAACGCTATCTATAAATTGCCTTTTTTTTAAATATAGCATAATTACAACCAAAGATAGCCTAGCTCTGTTCGATCCAAGAATAGGTGGTATGATGTAGGGCTTGACTTGGATTTTGAAATAAATATAAATACATATATGTATAAATAAATAAATATATATATGTATGCAATCAACATCTGCTCCACATATTATTCTAGACGTAGGTATTAAAAATAAACCAAAAACAATAAAAACGTTTCTGTATCCTTTAAAGATGTTTGTTATATATGCTGTAGTTTGGTTATGTGCCTATATTAAATCTTCCAGTATATGTACAATTAAAACCCCGCAAGCATCACAAAGTATTGCAAAGAACAATAGCGGGCTTGTTAGTATATTAAATTAATCACCTGTACCTTTTTTTCATGGCATCTGGCATTAGGTCAGCCATATGTTTTTTGTATTATTATTTATGTACTTGTTTTGTCGTTTTCTTAGATGTCTGAATAAACATTTTTCTTCTTCCTCTTCTTTATTAAGGGCCTTTTTTTAAACCCCAAAAATATATTTGACAAAGTTATCCCTGTCCTTTTCTCAGACATAAAATGAACTGTAAATTGAACATGCATGCTAGTACTCCAAAGGGCAGCACGTGACAAAAAAACGCCCAAAGGCGCCAGATAGGCGTTATTCTGGTAAAAACAATTTGCAAATTTCTGTAACGGAACCCTGAACCTTTTGGTAGAATACATGAATACATTACGATACATATTTTACTCTGAAAAAGGTAACGTATCAGAGTGTAATAAAGTAGTTTTTTTCGTGACGCTTAGCTTTAAACTTTCGATACCATCTTCTTGTGCTTTATTCAATATGGCACTAGTATCTGGAGCCATGGGCGTTTGTAGTGTTAAAAGTCTGTCAGTGAATCTCAAAGAGTTTTTGTCCCATTTGATCTTTGACCATTGGGTTGTTAACCCTTCATCTGCATCCTTTAGATTTAATAATCCGTGTGTGCATTTCCAAATATCTAAATGAGTAGGTAGCTACAGACTGAGCAAGTAACATGATCGTTACACTCGTTACAGTAATTGCATTTAGCCGTTGATGGAGTTCACCAAACGTAAAGAGAATTAAATGCGAGCGATTAGCCCAATTCGGGTGGAAAACAGAGGTGTTATTACCTTCTATTCGACTAAAGTATTTCTCACCCCCATCGGAAAAAAGGGGTGTTATGAGTGTGTCTGTCTGTGACATCGAAGCTCACAAACGCCTGGAACGCTTCAGATTCGATTTAGAAAGTTAGTTTAATGAGGGTACCTAATTAGCTATGATGAAAATCAGTCGGGTTTAGACGTTTCATTACGCAGAATTTTTATTTCATCGAAACGCTCTTCCCGCGTTTTTTTTATAACTTAACCTACGTATTGATGCTTAAGATATCTTATATTAACGATACATTATTTATTAGTAACAATTAGATTAATAATACTACTAACAATAACATGAGTTGTAATTTTCTCGAAATACATGATTTCTTTTCTATTATATTCTACTTATCTAGGCCTACGGGTAGGTTACCTATCGACGGTACCCACTGGATCTAGAATAACACCGGACGAAAGAGCTATCGTGCGAACACGGTCCAATCTACACAGAATCACGCCGTAAACATTGCACTTAGTAGAGATTGCAGTTTTAGATACCGGTTCGTGGTATCTGGTTTCCTTATAAATAAACATGGAGGCTGTTAAAGTGTTTATTATTGAGGTACTAGTTGTAAGCAGTAGCTGGGTTGGGTCTAATTTACATTATTAGGTACTTTTACTTAATACATACTTGTAATAATTATGTCGCTGCACGCAAACTTTATGTAATTCGACCGTAGACTTTCTAAAGTGCTTAATAACCCATAGGTATTACCTAAATACTTACTAGAACTGTTTTTTCGTGATATTTTTGCGGCTAAACGGCTAAAATATACTTAAAAATATAGATAGCGAATACTCTGTGGAAAGGCATAGGCTAGGTAATTAATAAATCAAAACCGCCTTCAAAAACTCAAAAAACTAACTTTTTTTAAATGGTAGGTAATAAAAAGGTCAATCAAACGAAAGTCGGCTTTTGGTTAAAATATAGTGGGACGTTGAGTTCCTTTTTTTTAATATTATTAACTATGCTTTTCTGTAGTCCCACTTCTCAGTTGATAAGAAACTATAGAACATTTAATACTCACCGCAAAGCCAAACACCGTTACTCTTTCCTCGCCGAAACTTTAAATAACTAAAACCGGTATCCACCCAAAACCACCCCATCCCTACTTGCAGCAGACTTATTTACCGGTGTTGCCCGCGGAATGCGTATTACCCCACGACGCGGTCAGCGCTATTCTATTAGGCTACGTTCTACTACGCAACCGACGACTGACGGCGTGCCGTTACGTCACTACTGACGACCGACCAGACGCAAGACAAGACAGTGGCATCTTGCGGAAGGTGATGAATGCTGAAATCAAAGAAGATCATACACTCGACTTTGCTGCAGTAAGGCAATATGTAAATACCATATTTCTATACCAATATTTACAGTCGCTCGTTAGCGTTTACAGAATCTAATTTATCTGCCACTTCTGATGGGGTTCCTTCGAAGAATACGGGACGTTATCGTCGGCCGCGTACAGCAAGTCATCGGTGGCGAACGGTGCAACGTCATTGGACCCGGGACATCCTCGGCGGGAGTGGCGGGACGTCATTGTTCGCGAGACGTCGTCGTGCGTCGGTAACGCGACGTCTGTCACGTACGGTACGCGTTCAGACAGACCTCAGCCTAACCGCGCTCCCTGATTCACGGGAATGCTTAATTACAGCAGCACTTACAGACTCGTACGATTTATGACCGTCATATTGGAAGCGAGTGACCTGGACACTTGATTTGTGTGATTTGATGGCATTTGCAATGTTAGTGCTCTGTTGGGATGGCTTTCCATGGATAATGTCTATTTGTATATTTAATACAATATCATCATCAAAGAGACCAGGTACAAAAATTACAATACATATTTCAATAAACTGTAAACGTTACAATTTAGCATGCGTTTTAGTAAAAATTATCACAATTAAAACAGTACCGGTGACTGACTGACACACAAAGCTTAAACCGCGGGACCTAGGGACTTGACATTAGAGGGGAGTATTCCTTGGGTACCATAGGAGTGCACTAAGAAAGGACTTATCAAAAATCGACCCCCAACGGGAAGAAATAGGGCGCGTAGCGGGAAACTAATTCTACGCGTACGAAGTCGCTGGCGTCCTCAAGTATTTTTTTTAAATGTACCTCCCTACCTATCTCTTTACGTTTTGTAAAAATGTTTATTATGCAAACACGTATGATGATCGGCTGAAAAACAAATCATACAAGGTCTGTTTAAAGGGTCAAACAAAAAGTACAAAATATGGCACACTAAACGCGGTGCGCCAAAGTTTATATAAAATTGCAACTCCGATTATTGGAACTGCGAAAATAAATAAAATATGCCGCTGGCACCGCAACTTTTCAAAAGTTCTGTAATATTCAATGTGTAGATAAGACTAGGTTAGGTTAAGTCTGATACATAAAAATCCTGAAAAAGTAACAATTACTGAAAAA
Organism: Acleris sparsana; assembly: GCA_923062465.1. NCBI lineage: Eukaryota > Metazoa > Arthropoda > Insecta > Lepidoptera > Tortricidae > Acleris > Acleris sparsana. The sequence continues at coordinate 3,213,179 of OV281302.1, read as the reverse complement.
AATACGTTGCCATGATTATGACTTAGAATAAACGATGAGTAAAAACAATTATATGAGCCAATATGGACCACAATAAACACGGAGGACGTCGTTCGTCACTAATTTACCAATATTTATAATTTGGTAAAATTTTATACCACTGGCTCGCTTCCTATTAAGGTCCTTCAACATCCGTAAGACCCACTTGCAGTATAACGTGCGAATTGCATAACGCCCTGCTCAGCCACGCTGCAAGCAGGTGGCGCAATTTGTCGACGATAAATCGCGTGGAATGCGTCATTTCCCGCCACGGTCGGTGTTGCCAGCTTGTAATGTTTCAGGGAAAAGTATTAGGTTTCGAGAAGCGGAAACTATACAATAAATGAATGCACAATTCTATTCATGTTAATTTGTTTGTTGAAATATACCTACGTAAGAAACTTGAGTCTAGTTAATATTGAAGGTTATTGTTATTGTTATAAGGTAAATATTTATTTTTAAAGAATAATGGGCTTTAGAGGTTGTAATGAAGACCGCACTAACTAAACGCCGCCGACTGTCCAGTGTAAAACATTATTATTGTTGCAAAATAATTAAATAATATAGATTACCTAAGACACTTTATGTGAATCAGGCTTTTGAAAGCCAAGTTTTTTTAAGATTTATACCAACAAAGTTAGTTATGAATTAAGCATGATAAAATTACACATTTGAATTAGAAAAAATCACTGCGCGGCGGTTAATCGTACTTATAAAAAATATAGTAATAAAATTAGGCAATATCAGACATCTTATTTATCGGGCTGTCTTGAATTTTTAAGGTTTTTTATAAACTTACCTAAACTAACCTATAGGGTCCTGAAATAAATCCTGAAATATTTACAGATTTGGTAAAAAAAGCATTTGCCCAAATGAAACAGTTGGGAAATGAATCAGTTTGGGAAACGTTTTGCTAAATGAAAGGACACCAACTACGAGTATAACATACTCGTATGAGCTCATACTTACACTAAAATAATTAACTTTAGTTGTATTCTAGTATTAAAACTAAAAAGCAAGATATTAAATTTAAATAGAAGAGAATAGGTAAAAACCCATGGTCTCGCGGTCACCTAGTTTTCAAGGAATCACAAACAACTCATGGTATAGAATTGAATCAAAGCCTGATTCTAATTTGAGAATCGACGCTTATCTGAAGTAGAAGTGAAGGTCTCCGATGCTTGTCGGACTGGTCTTCTAACGAGGTATGCACCCTGATTAGAGCGCTGGAGATCTAGCGTTACGCCAGCTTCAGCACACCAGCGATCGCCTTACCCACTTAGCGCGTAGCTGTGGATAGATTTGCCCGGGGGAGTTGGACTATAAGGAGAAGAACAGCTGAGAAACGAACATTTATGCAAAAGACCGGGGGCTAGAAGTGAAGAGAGCTCGCTAAGACAACACGGGACGGAGATCAGTAGCAACTTAGGCCCCGCGCATTGGGAGTCCCCGAGCACAGACGTCTCCCTGACATGTATTTCAAACCGGTTCTGTTTTATTTAGCAACCTAACCTTAACCTAAAACAAACCAAGGGCCTCTTTATATAATTTGCTACGGGCCCAGCGCTAAATCAATCTGGCACTGGCTCCTGTTGCCACCTTCAGACTCCATCGTCAGATCCGCTCCTAAACACCATAATATTGCACTTCCTTCAGCTTTAATTATGTATTCCAAATATCAACCGTTTACTGGAAGTGGTTTCAAATTGACTTGGAAGATTTAAAAAGGATTACTAACGAAGCAAATTAAATAAAAGCTTGTTAAAAGTTAGTTCTTATTTGTTTTTCTCCTCATACCTAGTTAGATACTATGTCTTGCTGCTACACTTTAGTACCTTGCCGATCTAACTCCTTTGACGGATTAGTGCAGCAGTTTTTAAATGACAAAGGTCCAATGTGTGGCTACTTATGCAGCTTTACCGACATTGCCCTCTAAGTCTAATGACAAAGTTATAAAAAAAAAACAGGCGATTTCTGCTATGTTAAGCGGATTGTGAAACAATGCTGGCGACATTTAATTTTAAATCGCGTAGCAGTAAAAAAAAAAATTTGCTCCGGGCGATAACGTTTCCCACCTTCTAAATTGAGTCCGGTTTCCACGATTTTTTAACATACAAATATGATAATCTCAAGGTTTGTACATTTCCGTATTTTATTTTGTTCATTTGTTTCTTTCCAAGAAATATTTTACTGGAAAGGAAAACGTGCAGCCCTAGTTTTCTACAACATATTCAAAAATCGAACTAGATTTAACGTTATCGCGTTTTATACGAAAATTCATAGCTTGATGATCCTGTTAATACGCTAACTGCACTAATTATTCGGCAGGCTGGCAACACTTCCAAGCAATGCATGATAAGGACGTCGGGCGATATCCAATCTAAATTGTTGCGATACAGCCGTCCACATACCTATTCCGAGGAGGCCGGAAGTTATTGCTGAATAATTTGTCGCCATTAATTTCGTGACTTAGGTATATTGCTGTGCTACGTGCCAGGTGTTATGTGCATCATTTCCACGCTGAATTTAATTATCGTTTATGTAGCTGACCTAAAGCTTTAATAGTTTTTACTGCCCACGACTTAGTAGGATTGTGAACCTACTTTTCCTGCTCAATCTACGCTCGAATATTTTTTATGTTTTATTTTATGTTAAATTCATTGTTTTATATAATGCTAGGTTAAGCTTTATAATTGTATAATATCAAAAGTAGTATTTAAAAAAAAACGACTGGCTGTTGAGTTTCTTGCGGCGTTTCTTCTCAGCAGTGGTCTCTTGCGAAGCGCTAGTAGATTTTTGACGTGTAAAAGTGCCCGTGCGGCCTACTTACTGAATAAACATCTTTTATCTTTTTTATCTTTTATCTTTTTACGGTTAAATCGCCATGCTGCAAATTGTGAAAAACTATGTCTGTACGTTCCTGTTTTTTTTATTTTGTTTCTTTCCAAATTATTTTTGGAAAGTAAAACGTACCTACAGACTTAGGTACTTTTTTTATAATATCTACAAAAAAGAAAAATCGTAGGAACCAGACTAGTTAGGTCTAAGGGGAAACCAACGTTATCGTATTTTGTATGGAACTTTTTAGCTTTACGATCCTCTTGAGATTAAACAAGGAGAAAAATTTAACTTCACACTAAACAAAATTGAAACCAGCTGTTTATACCAAAAATGGGTTGTGCACACAACCTTATTTGTGGACAGGCGGACACGGCGAAACTGTGAGGGTTCCAAGGGTTCGATTAGATTATGTTATCGCGTTTTAGTCGAGGCGTGACGAAATGTGGATAAAGCATGTCACGCTGAAGTAGCTGTTCGTTTTAGTCCCTTGTCGCGGTAATGTATTACAATGAGGGTGGTTTGGATTTAATATTCCAATAGCTGCAACAAGGTACTAAAATGTACGGTCAGCTGCAGAGAAATGTAACCACATTTACTAGGGAACTTGTATTACGGGGTGGTTACTTTGCTCTGCAGCTGACTGTACAACTACCTCTAAATTCGACTGTACCTAGGTACCAAGTATTTAAAGTGTACTAGAAACGATAAAATACATCCAAGACAGAACAAATACTCGCCCTTTTCACACAGATATTTGCCATTATCAGAATCGAACCCAGGACCACTCGCTTCGCAGTCAGGGACACTACAAACTAGGCCGAAAGCGTTATTGGTATGAGCAGTTGCGCACTTGCACGACACCAGGTTCGATTTTTCGGACACTCCGGCAAAAAAAATCTCGATCTTTATTCTACCCTGCTAAGCCAAATAGCAACATCTCAACTAAAACTCCTGTAGCAATCACAACCCAATTACTAAGACGAGTTATTCCCACCTGTTACTACCAATTTGTTACCACTGGTAACAGCTGGGCTTTTTTTTCCCGCCTGTTACCACTGGTAACTACTGGGAATAAAAATTCCCAGTTGTTACCACTAACTACTGGGGTTTTTTTCCCAGTAGTTATCACCAAATATTTTAGTGGTAACAAATGGGAAAAATATTCCCACTTGTTACCACCGAGTACTTTAGTGGTAACAGGTGGGAAAAAAAATCCCAGCTGTTACCAGCGGTAACAAATTGGTGGTAACAGGTGGGAATAACCCACTAAGACGAGATAATTTAATCCACAATTGCAATTGAAGCAATTGAATCTTTGATACTATTTTTTGGCCTGTGCCAGGTAAAATGAAGTAAATAGATCAATCAATCAATCATGTCAGCCGAAAGACGTCCACTGCTGGACATAGGCCTCCCCCAAGGCTTTCCGCTCAGACCGGTCTTGTGCTTTTCGCATCCACCGCGGTCCCGCGATCCTGACGAGGTCGTCACTCCATCTTGTTGGAGGCCTACCTACAGCTCGTAAATAGATATTCGCGGGTAATTAGATATACAGTAAAATAAACCATACGTATATTATAACACTGAAATTTTAACGTAATTTTCCAATAGACTTGTTAATCGAATGCCTATTAGTAACTAGTTATGACTTATTTTAGATTGTATTTCTATTCATCTTATCTTACAGTAGTTCCAGTCGAGTTCATAAATACGTGTACATTTTAGTACCTTGTCTATTTAATGTCATGTCTAAACTGCCATACATGAATTGTCACAGCAATTAAAGTGAAAAGTTCTGTTCTATAAAATATCAAAAGAAAAGTACATCTTATTCAATATTAAAACATTTATTCAGGTCTCATCAAACACAATCTTTTTACCCTGGTATGGTAAAATACCCGACTTCTTCTTTTTTGCCTCCCAAGATGGATGCAATTTTTCTACTTTAGGTTCTGCAGTAGCATTGCTTCTATCATTATTCTTAATATCATTTCTTCCATTAAATTGATTATCATTTCTTCCTTTAAATTGTGAATCATTTCTTCCTTTAAATTGCGAATCATTTCTATCCTTAAATTGCGAATTATTTCTATTAAAATTATTTTTATAATTACCGTGTCCTTGCATTGATTTGTTACTAAAGTCACCTTGTGAATCATTTTGTCTATTATGATTAAAACTATTGTCTGATCTTGGCTTAACTTTTGGAACATGACCAAACATGACTGCTCTCCTAAGTTTCCTATTTCCCTCTTTATGTACTTCTTTAACTTCATCAGGCTGTCTTGGTTCTGCTACAGACATATAACTCTCACCAGTTGATGTAATAAAGAATGGATCAACCACTTTAGTCTCGCGAACTTGTAATTCACTGGTTTCTTTTTTAAACTTCCTTGAAATTAGCTTTTCATTTAAATTCTTATTTTTATTAACATCTTTTGGCCTTGGAGGCTTAGAAAATTCCTGTTTGGTTTTGGGCTTCTTTAATTTCTCTTTATTGTTCACTTTTTGATTGCTTTTCGGTTTAATGTCAATTTTAACAGGACTAGGCCGTACGAACTTACCAACATTAGCTTCATCACCACTTTGATCATCAGGTTCATCATCAATATCCATCTCCTTATCACTTCCTATTTTACCTTCAAAGTCTGCATCACTTTCTTCTTCATTTTGTTCCTCAATATCAGATTCTGATCTTTCTTCACCATTTGATCCTTCATCATCAGATTGTGCATTTTCTTCTTCTGAATTATCTTCTCTACATTCTATACCTCCATCATCACCAGACATCTCATCACCACTAGCCTTTGCATCATCATTATCATCATCTTTACTCTTACTACTTTTCAGATTTTCGACTTGCCAATCACCTTCCGCATTGACGACCTTTCTTTTCTTATCTGAAAATAAAACAGAAATTAATTTGCAAATTGAATTTGTACTTTTTAATTGATAGTCGCGTTTTTGGGAACTGATTATAAATTGACCATTTTAGCAATATATTTCATAGAGTTATGGTCATGAAAATAAACATAGGACCCATTGCAAATAAAAAATACTTGAAGTCCTCAATGTAATTAGAGATGCCATAGAATGTGAGATTTCTTTTGGACCTAGGATGGGTAACTAAGCTAATTAAAGTATTCAACTGGACCACAATAGGAACACAACCAGAAAACCTTTCTTTTTAATAGTAGTCTCCAAATTTGAATGATAATGCCATGTTCATAAAAGAGAATTATGACTTTTGACTTTTAGGTGACACACTTAAAGATTTATCTGTAATTTTAAAAACTGTTTTTTTAAATGAGATTGATATTTAATTAGATTGATAGTAGTTAGATTGATTGATAGTATTTAGTAGCATTTATTTAAAATAAACATTCAAATTAGATTAGATTAGACAATCTGTACACAGAAATACCGAGACATTTAATTGGCGTTTTAAAAAAAACTATGCTTATTTAGAGGTTCTGCTTAAAAGCATAGGTACCATTAATAGTGCCACTCCATGCCTTTCTGTGGAAATCGTAAGAGGCGACTAAGGGATTAAAGGCTTGTAGTATTGTTAGACCATGGGCTAGCAACCTGTCACTAATATACACTGGTAAACATCTTAGCCTGTTCGTGCTAAATGTGGTTATAGAATTGACAACAAGTTGTTAATAGTTATTGGTAATTCTGTAGCTCTGACTAGCCCAATCTGGGATGACGGTGTGACGGTATGTGTATGTATGTATTTGCTGAGAAAATGAATAAACAAATTTCTGCTAATGGCTAAAAAGCTTAATCACCACATGGTCTTTCCTATGTCACAGCTAGTGCTAGTCTTGAAACAACATTACGAGATTACAAATAAGATGATGTTATTCCGACCACCTTTTTTCTACAAAAAAAAACCTGTTGTTAATTCCTAGCCATGATAATTTAACATACCTCGCTTCATTCTCTGTTTCTCTTGAGCTTCCTTCTTCATTTTCCGTCTCTCATGTCGGGACATCAGCAAATCATTAATAGGTATATTAGTAAATGTGTTTCTAATGAAATTGTACTTTGAATGTAAACTTTTATGCAGCAAAAGTCTTGCACAAACCTTGTCATTATCGACTTTAGGTTTATTTAAGTAGTCTTGAAGGTTTCCTGTGTGTGTGACGGCAAATTTTGCAATATCTTTTGGTTTGATTTTCTGAAATTAAACATATTTATTACGTCAATTGAGATTAATAAATATTATGTAGCTTATGCTTTGAACCAACCAACCAAATTATTTTTCTCGAAAATTTATAGGGATAATGAGGAAGAAACATAAAAAACAATGGAAAATATTCCAGGCCTAAGTGATGCTCTTACCAACAAATAACATTTTCATTCTGAAAATGATGAAAAACTGAAAGAGACAGTAAAGGTTGTGTTTTTTTTTGGGATAAACAAGGCAAACGAGCACACAGGCCACCTTATGGTAAGTGGAAACTGTGACCCATAGACATTTACCTTCACAAGACTGCAATCCTAAGACTGCAAAAGCATTGCCAACCCTGAGAACTAACATGGAATGCTAGTCATTTTACTGGCTGTCTTATCCCCAAACCAGAACACAACAATGCAGACACTGCTGATTTGGCGGTAGATTAATGGATAAGATGGTAGCGAACCGGACAGACCCTGCACAAGGTCCTACCACCCGCAAAGGTGTGAAATATGAGATATCAAGAACCTAGCAGGTGCAAGGGTAGTAGGGACTGTTACTCCTCTGCCCAGAGCCATAGCTCTTAAGTTATGATCAGAGATCGGAATAGGTAGAGCGGAATTTGCCTAAACTTGATGCATGTTCATTCAGTAATGTATTCCCATCTCATGCACACATGGATAAGCGTCAAGTTCAGGCAAATTAGCCCTGCCTAATCAGATCTCTGTTTATGATGCAATGTGACAATGTATAGACACATTTTTCTTTGCCCCGCGGCAACTTCGACTGCTACTAGTATATATAAGTATAAATCAATATAGCAATAAAATACAATCCAATCTTGCCTAGGAAGATTGGGGGCAATGTTATATGAAGATATGTAGGACAGAGGTCAAGATAGTTTTAACCTCTGTACCACTGCAAGTCCATTTCAAACGAGAAGTAAGATACCAGATACACAAAATAAGTCCCAAGTCTTCGATCACTGTGCATCACAAATGCATAAAAAGGACAAATCTTTAGGACTTACTGAGGTAGGTAAGAAAGTACTCGAGTCAGTCCAATATGTAAGGCACTTTATTGGGGTTTTCTACAACTTTTCAATGTCCTTATCTATCACTTATCAGCTAGGCACTTAAGTCAGGTTATACACGCACGAGGTAAGTATTCGTTAGTTCACACTGCGGTACGACACAAACACACAACACAATAATAAATCTGCAAAATAAGACGCGAAGAGAAGTTAGGTATATGGCGGAGCAAAACGAGCGTGCATTCGCCGTCGGGTTTCGAGAGGCACTGACTAGCGGCCGGCGCACGAGTAGCCGAGCCGCGCCGTGCGCGGTGGATTTACTTGAAGAAGTTTGTAGTGGCGTTTTGGTAAGTTTATTTAATAATTATTTTTATGTGTCTATATTGTTTATATTTTCATTTTATGTTTCAGGAACGCCACAGTACTCCCCCGCCGAGACCGTTTCACGGGCGATAGTAATCAGGTGTGTGGACTATCCTGCCGCTTCGAGTCTTTCTCTCTGCGATTAGGTCTGGCGGTTGTAGCGGGCTGGAGCTTCGGGTGAGGTAAGCAGGTTTTAACCGATCTATTGTGACAGTAGACTCCTTTCCACGGATATCTAATTTAAAAGTCTTTGGGTTTCTTTCTAGGACTCTGTAGGGACCTGAATATGGCGCTTCGAGGGATCTTCGAGCTGGACCTTGGCGAAGGTATACATACTCGGAAGAAAAAAGATCTTTTGGTATGTAGAATGTTTTGTTCGTATGCCATGATGCTGGTTCTGGGCTTAGGTTTACCATGTGTCTGCGCAGGCGCGAAGCGAAGTCGGACACATCCACTGTAAGGTGAGTAGATGGATTGAAGAATTCTCCTGGTAGTCTGAGGGGTTCACCGTAGACTAGCTCTGCTGCTGATGTATTTAGGTCTTCCTTCCAGGCGCTCCGGATCCCTAGGAGCACGAGTGGAAGAACTTCTGACCATTGGCTGTTGTTGTGGCACATTATTGCAGCTTTGAGCTGGCGGTGTAGGCGCTCCACCATTCCGTTGCATTCGGGGTGGTATGACGTAGTTGGGGAGTGTTTGGCGCCGAGGACTGCTGCGATGCTCTGGAACAGTTGCGATTCAAACTGCCTTCCACGATCAGTAGTGATTTTATGGGGGCAACCGAATCGTGATACCCAGCCGGAGATAAAAGCTTTGGCACAGGTTTCCGCTGTCATGTCTGTTAGCGGATAGACTTCAGGCCAGCGGGTGAACCTGTCGATGATGGTTAAGCAGTACTTGTAGCCAGATGAGATGGGTAAGGGACCAATGAGGTCCATATGAACATGGGCGAAGCGTTCGGAGGGAGTATGGATGGGATGTAGGGGTGCGGATGTATGGCGGGATATTTTGCAGCGCTGGCAGTCTGGACAATTCCGAGCCCAGGTCTTGCAGTCACGACGTATCCCAGGCCATACGAATCTGTCAGCAATCAATTTGGCGGATGCTGATGTCCCAGGATGACTCAGATTGTGGAGGCTGTCAAAGACTTGTTTGCGAAAACTTGGGGTTAGATAGGGCCTTGGTGCTTTTTGTGAAAAGTCGCAGTATAAATTTGCCCCTTCTGTATTGATTTTTTGTAGTTTCAGAGATGAGCCTTTTGTCAGTAGTTCTTGCAGTTCATGATCTTTTCCCTGGTCGGCAGCAAGTGCTTGGTAGTCGAATGTCATTATGGAAGCAATACGTGAAAGTGCGTCGGCCACTACGTTGTCTTTGCCTGAGATGTGGCGTATGTCGGTACTAAATTGTGCAATGAAATCTAAGTAACGATGTTGGCGTGGTGAACAGTTGTCGCGTCTCGTTGTGAATGCAAAGGTGATCGGCTTATGATCTGTGTACACTGTGAAGTCTCTTGCTTCTAGTAAATGTCTAAAGTATCTTATAGACTCGTAGATGGCAAGAAGCTTCCTGTCGTACGGAGAGTACTTTTGTTGTGCTGTTGACAACTTGCGCGAAAAGAATGCCAAGGGTTGCCATATGCCGTTTTGTTGCTGATGTATGGCTGCACCAATCGATGTGTCTGAAGCATCTGTAACCAAAGCAAGGCTGGCATTGCAGTTCGGGTGTGCTAGAAGTGCCGCCTTACATACGCTTTCCTTACAGGCGTTAAATGCTTTCAGAGCATCGTCAGCTATGTTCACAGGGTGCGAGCCTTTTACCGATCCCTTGAGGAAGCCATTGAGCGGTGCTTGAAGTTGGGCAGCTTTGGGAATTAACCGACGGTAGAAGTTGAGCATGCCAAGAAACCTTCTCAATTCTTTGACTGTTTTCGGCACTGGATAGTCTTTAATGGCTTGAACTTTGGCTTCGAGTGGTTTTATGCCCTCAGCTGATATTTTGTAGCCAAGGAAGGTGACTTCTGACGCCCCAAATACGCATTTCGACGTGTTTATGACCATTCCGTACTGCCGTAGCCTTGAAAAAAGTTGACGAAGGTGGTCCTCATGTGTTGCTTCACTTGTAGAGTATACCAAGAAATCGTCAAGGTAAGTGTAACAAAAGTCAAGGCCGCGGGTCATCTCGTCGACGAACCTTTGAAATGTTTGACCCGCGTTTCTGAGTCCAAAGGTCATAAAAGGAAACTCATATAACCCGAAGGGCGTGGTAATGGCAGTCTTCGGTATATCTTCAGGGTTGACTGGAATTTGGTTGTAAGCCTTCACTAAGTCGATGGTTGTAAACACCTTACATCCTGCTATACTTTGAGTAAAATCGTGTATATGACGAATAGGATAGCGGTCTGGTATGGTACGCGCGTTAAGCATTCTATAGTCGCCGCAGGGGCGCCATCCGTTGTCTTTCTTTGGCGCCAAGTGTAAAGGCGACGACCATGGGCTTTCAGAAGGTCGAGCGGTTCCACTATTTAGCATGGATTCAAACTCTTCTTTTGCTATTTTGAGTTTATCGGGTGCAAGACGTCGTGGAGTACTTACAACTGGCGGGCCTGCTGTCGTCCGTATATGGTGCACGGTGCTGTGGCTAATTACACGTTGAGCACCAGGTGGGCGGGTGATGTCAGTGAAATCTCGCAGGATTTCGTGATATTTTGACTCACCGACGAAGGTCTTTATGGACGATATTTTGTCTGATGATGATGTAGCAAGTTTTGCTGGCAATGTGTTTGACGTTATACTATCTAATAGGCGCTGGTTGCGGCAGTCTACAACGAGGTTAAAATGTGATAAAAAATCAACACCAATGATTGCTTTTGTGACGTCCGCAATTATAAATCTCCAAGGGTACGTGCGTCCCAATCCAAGGTCCAGGTCTAGGTGTGCGTACCCGTATGTTGCGATGATTGAGCCATTAGCAGCATAAAGCTGGAAGTCGGTTTTGGCTGGACGGGTTTTCGTTTCCGATCGAGGGTAGACGCATAGATCGTTTCCTGTGTCGATAAGAAATTGTACCTTGGTTTTCCAGTCCGTGACAAATAGTCGGCCGTTTCGTGTTGGGCAGTCGTTTTCGGCCACTTCAGGCTGCCGTGCTAGTTTTCCGGCTGATAATCACATGGGTGAGTGCACCTGGTGGCCTGTGGGCCAAATCTACGGTGGTACCAGCACACGCCGTTTTTGCGAGTCTGTCCTAGCAATGCTTGCTTTGGTCTGTAACCTGTTTTGTAGGTTCTAGTATCAGGGCGGGAGCTTTTTTGGAGCACGTGGCTCGTCAGTGCGGCCATTTGCTTCGAAAGCTCGGCGATCTGCAAGGACATCGTTTCCATAGCGTTGCACGGGGAAGGGGGGGCAACATAGGGTGTGAGTGCTGACGACGTAGACGGCTTAGGTGAGACCTCTGTGACCTGGAAATTAGGTGATGCGATATCTTGGATTTTGTCAGCTAATTCCGCCAGCTTAGTGAGAGGCATGTCGGGATGCGAAGCTACTATGGTCTGCAAGTTAACCGGAAGGCGATTGGTCCAAACCGTTCTAATGAAATTTTCTGGTATTTTACTAGTCCCAGCAAGATGCATTAACTGACGTAAGAACTGAGTTGGTTTCCGGCTTCCGAGCTCTTCGTGCCAAAGCAGCTGTTTATCTTTTTGCTCTTGTGATGCGGACAGTCGGCGGATCAATTCGGTCTTGAGAGTTGCGTACTTATTCTCATCGGGGGGATTCGTTATAACGTCCTCGACCTCTGCTGCAAATTGGTGGTCTAAGTGTGATGTGACGTAGTAAAATTTGGTTGTGTCTGATGTAATTCCCGATAGTACAAACTGACCTTCAATCTGTGCGAACCAAAGTGCTGGTCGGTCTGGCCAGAATGGGGGAACCTTTACTCCTACACGAAATAAAATCCCCTGCTGATTCGGAGAAATTTCAGTTTCGGTATTCTGCGCTTGGGTTGTAGATGGTTGCGAAATGGGCGGGGCCGCGCCCTTTTTGTCATCTTGATTCTCGCTCATGTTCTTTATCGACGGGTCACCAGTTTAGGACTTACTGAGGTAGGTAAGAAAGTACTCGAGTCAGTCCAATATGTAAGGCACTTTATTGGGGTTTTCTACAACTTTTCAATGTCCTTATCTATCACTTATCAGCTAGGCACTTAAGTCAGGTTATACACGCACGAGGTAAGTATTCGTTAGTTCACACTGCGGTACGACACAAACACACAACACAATAATAAATCTGCAAAATAAGACGCGAAGAGAAGTTAGGTATATGGCGGAGCAAAACGAGCGTGCATTCGCCGTCGGGTTTCGAGAGGCACTGACTAGCGGCCGGCGCACGAGTAGCCGAGCCGCGCCGTGCACGGTGGATTTACTTGAAGAAGTTTGTAGTGGCGTTTTGGTAAGTTTATTTAATAATTATTTTTATGTGTCTATATTGTTTATATTTTCATTTTATGTTTCAGGAACGCCACAAATCAGTAACAGAAAAGAACTTTGAACACAAAAATACAAAACTAAATAAATTACACATCCGCCAGCTTTTGAAGTTGCAATGATGCTTAGGTTTATCAAAAAACAACCGAAACATACAAAATTCCACCTACCTTCATTATCAATACTTCATTGACAGCTGACTCCGCTTTCCTTTTGAATTTTTCTTGCAGTTTCTCAGGACCCTTCTTCTTCTCTGTTAATGTCTTAGCCTTCCTTGTAAGCTTGTGTATAGTCTGTATTTTAGCTTGGTTAAGGTTCCGTTTGAGTTGAATAACCTATAAATATGTTTTTAACAGTTTTAAGATAAGTTTAAAGAAGTAGATATTTTGTTCATGATGATTCTGAGATGTGATAACTAAAAACTAGTGACTTTAAACTTGAATCATAAATTACATTAGAAACATTATATCCAGGTGGACATGCATCGCAAGAAATCCTGTATCACAGTAAAGAGATCATTGAATAAGGATAAGAAAAAATAACGCCTATTATAATTATACTGACCTCATTATTAAACGCTTGCTTGACTGCTCCAACTTCCATTTTTTCTTATAAATGTGAGAAATTTATAAGACAGGTTATGTTCAGTTATTATTATTTATTTATTAATTAATTTAAAGCCACCTTTTATGCCAAAAGACCTGCACAATGATACTGGCAAGTATATAAGGGGTTCCTTTTTTCCGAATTAGTAACAAATTAATAGAAATATTCCTAAAATAACGAATAAACTTGAACTAGAACCACTACCTACCACATTTACATTGTTATGTCAAATTAGGATGACAGTCACAGAAATGACAACACAAAAAACGGTTTGAGTACATTAAAAAAATACGTTTTGTATGATTTGAAATAGAAATAGAAATAGAAAATATTTATTCGACGATCACAGGAAAAAACAAATAAAACACAGATTAAATTTAACATTGACAAAAAGAATGGCAACACAGAAAAAAAATTTAAACAATAAGGAAAAAGAATTTAGTAATTTTAGCATAATGTTGCCATGGGTGATTCCTGTCGTCGAAATTGACACCACTCAGCACTATGTCACGGCCTGAACCGCGACGCTGATTTTCAGTGGCGCCAACGTGACACACGAACGAAGAGACAGCGGTTGCCCACATATACACTGATTTAAATAATAACCAATAAGAGAATACAATATATAGTAGAAAAATGGAATAGAGGAGTAAAATATAAATATTCATAATATTCATACAAATAATAAAAATAGGAAGGCAACTGAGCACAGGAGACAAGGAAGTGGAGAGGGGTAAAAGCGCCAATCGGTGCTACCAACATAAGGCTTTAACAAACGGCGCGGGTCGGCAGCGGAATAACCGGTACCTACCCTCATTTACCTCCTCTCACTCTTGGGGTGTGGCTGGATTACGAAACAAAATTAATTTATATTTATTCTATTCAACGTTGATTTAGCTTAAAAAGTCAAAGTCAAAGTCTTAGTGCGTGAAATAAAATAAATAGTGTTTCAATGGTACCTCAGTGCGAAATTTGAATTTAACTACTTACGATTCTACTCAGAGCAGTCCCACAAGGTAAACATTACAGCCTTGAAAAATGAAAATTGAAAAGATTGCGTAATGATCAAGCTTTACTTTTTTTGCTGACTTAGTAAATATGCCTTACATTTGACTTTAAACGTGTTCGCTGTTTGCAGAGTTCGGAGTGGCGGCGGGAGGTTGTTCCAGCATTTACTGGCGGCGTAGCGGAAACACCCACGAAATGCAGCTGAGTGATGGCGGGGGATTACGAGCTGCAGCTGCCTGAGAGGTCGCGTGTCCAGGCTGTGTGCGTTATGCGCCCAGATAAGCTTCCCGTATAGGTACGTGGGCTCCTTTGATTTAACAAGTCCGAACATTAATGTGGCCAGATGATGTTTTCTGCGCGTGTCCATTTTTAAAATGTTATTACGATTAAGAAAAGGTGTAATGTGCGCACGCGGTGGTATCTGAAAGCAAAATCTGGCACACGCATTCTGTACCCGCTGTATGAGACGTTGAGTACGCGACAGCAGCCGCGGACCATAAACTATGTCTCCGTAGTTAAGCTTCGACAGTATCAGGGTGTCACAAATGTGTATTCTGAGATTTGTGTCAAGAAAGTTACGTATATTGTATAGAATCTTAAGCTTATAAAAACAGTTGCGTACAGTATTAAGGACGTGATTTTCGAAACGCAGTTCTCTGTCCATAAGTAAGCCCAGGTATTTGGTACTTCTTACGTTTTTTTAGAATAGTGAAGCAAAGTGGATAAGTTATTGATTCTGGCCATCAAAAGGTTTTTTTGATAAGATACGTTTAAAGTTTTGAGATGGAACATTAGCAGTAGATGGATAAATGAGCATTTATTATTACGTTAGTATCTCTTAGTAGTCTGTGTTACTGTCTCAAATGACACCGGTCGTTATTTCGTCAAGGAACGAATGAAACAGTTTGATTTTTATATAATTGCTTTTACATATTTTGCACTTGCTTTTTGTTTATAAATCTACTCTTAACTTTAACAAAAATCTTATTAAAATATATCTAGAGCAAGTTTTTGCCACAGTCGTGAAATGAACATTTTAAGTTTTTACTCTGTGGAATTAGTTTCTAAACGAGTCAATTATTAAAAAAAACTCTTTCATCGGATCTGTCAATCCGTAATGTACGTAAATATATTTTGTAAAACTAAATTGTAAATAACTTACAAAATCATAAGAGCTTTCTATTGTTAGACACAATAAATTAGTTATTTGTTAATGTGGTGATTGTGATCGTATTATATTTCAGTGCTTATAGTTCACGTATTCTGGTTTTTCAGCATGGCTCCCCGGTTCGAAATCGCGGTTGGTCTGCGAAAAGGCCACAAAACCACCAAAATCTCCGCCGGCAGAAAAGGAATCACTGACAAAGCCATTAAAATCCGACCGGCTAGACTGAAGGGGGTAAGTCAAAAATTAGGGTAGAATTTCTTGTTAGGTTATGTTTTTGTATCTGAAATCTTTAGATTTCCTTTACCTAGGTTGCGAACGAGCTTACCCCGTAATATCACTGCTTTATTATCACTCTTTTGAGCTGGTATATGACGTCTCAGTTATTTCCGATCCAGTTCAATTAATCTAAACAAAGATACGATATTTTTATACCTACTCGATTCAAACTGTTCCATTATAGTGCAGTCTGTTCCATGCATATTACAAAATTATGCTAATTGTTTGGTTTCTATACCACACAGCAGGATATTTTGATGCTGTAAAGGACTGTTATGCTTTTGCCTAATTGGTTTTCAATTCTGTTTCAGCTCCAGACCAAGCACTCAAAGTTCGTGCGAGATCTGGTCCGTGAAGTGGTTGGTCACGCTCAGTATGAGAAGAGGGCTATGGAGTTGCTTAAGGTAAATAATATTTTTCATTAGTTAAAACTTGGGAGCATAACTTATGAGGTGATTTGATTTGGGTGACTTGTGATTTGTTAATAACATAAGTGATTTTTTTTACAAGTGCAACACAAGACCTCCTCTCTTTTGTAACATTGTTTTTTTTTGCGCATTCCTTGTTTGCTACACTAAGCATTGATTCTCCTGATCTTTTACCTAGTACCTTTTTAACATATAATGCTAGCAACAAACATTAACAGATTTCAGCCCTGCCTAGATTTTATTTTTTTAAAAATGCAAATGGCATCTCTTACTATTAACCTTTTAAATGCCTTCACATACAAAATGTGTCACTCACATGCCAAACATGTTTGCGGTGCTATGAGAATTAAAGTTTAATTCGTACGAAACAGTCTTTTAACCTTCAACTTGTGTTGGTAGTCATTGGCACAACTAGATATCAAAGTCACAGAATAAGCAGCCTGTGGCCTTCAAAAGGTTAACTGTATCTTAGTCTCTTTTTAGGGTTTCATACCAATATAATAAAACAAACCCTGTGTCTGTCCCTATGCTGGTTAGGGTTTGGCCACCACAAAATTTAAAATAACTATTTTTAATGGCCTTTAAAAGCATATTATGTTAATAACTTAATAAATCATTTACCTAAATAGCTTAGTGTAGTACCATTATGTTATGAGAGTACTGCAGTATTTCACCAACTACAAAAACCCAGCCAGGTTTTATAAATGACAAGGGCTATAGAAACAAATATGTGGCTTAATTTGCACATTCATAGGCTTCATTTATAGGCTTATGTGTAAAAAAATACTGTTCCCTTCACCTGTATCTGAACTTTGTTTGGTATCCCTATTACAAATGCGAAAGTTTGTGTGTGAGCACCGAAGTACACTTTCATCGAGCCGACTGAGTTGCGCAACTAAAGCTCCTATATTTGTATGACTGGTCTCGAGGATAGTGTACAGGACAGAGTGGTCACACAAATCGGTATCCACTCTTAGTGTCGCAGTACAGGACAGAATGGTCACAGATCAC
Organism: Acleris sparsana; assembly: GCA_923062465.1. Taxonomy (NCBI): domain Eukaryota; kingdom Metazoa; phylum Arthropoda; class Insecta; order Lepidoptera; family Tortricidae; genus Acleris; species Acleris sparsana. The sequence continues at coordinate 3,195,764 of OV281302.1, read as the reverse complement.
ACTTCTGTTAAGAGGTGTGGAGTGTGATCTGTGTGACTGCTCCCTCTCACTCTCCTAGAATGTACGAAACTACACTCTGCTTGTGTCAAACTATGACTAATCTTTTATTAACCATTACCATTCTAGGTGTCGAAGGACAAGCGCGCCCTGAAGTTCCTGAAGCGCCGCCTGGGCACGCACATTCGCGCCAAGAGGAAGCGCGAGGAGCTCAGCAACGTGCTCACGCAGATGAGGAAGGCCGCGCACGCGCATCATTAAATAATAAATAAGCTGTACTGTATTCACGGAGTTTGATTTGCTAGTGATAATGTAATAGATACAAACAGGGACTGGAACCGCTTACCCTAAAGGGTATATAATTAACCGATTTTTACAAACCCTAACGATGCGGTAAGCATATCTTCGACTTACCCCAATGCAAAGCTATCTCATACCTTCTTCCTTAAAACCCTCGTTATGCTTTCCCTATGAAGTGTTTATTGAACGGCTTTAGCTATTCTAATCTCAACGTGCAGTCCATACAAAATACTTTTGCATAGGCTTGAAACCAACCAATCACACGAATCTGCGAAACAGTCAACAGAGAGGGGTAGAATAGATAGGGTAACACTAACGTAATGTACCTAAGTGCTTAAATTCGAAACCCTCACGAAACTGGTAACCTCAATGGTTGTAGTTTACTAGTTCAAAACAGTTTCCATATCATTAGGGGGCAAGCCAATTGATGGGGAGAGCATATGATGTAGTACCCGATTGATAGACTTATGGCCAGTTTTATAAAGGCCCGTTAGTAAATAGTAGTTAGTAACTTCATACAAGTTTTGACATGCCTGACCGAAATTTGATCTAACGGTTCTTTATAAAACCCAGCCTTAATCAAATAAAGGTAAGCAGATTTTCAATCTGCAATTTTTAACTTTACTACTACTACGTACTAAGCAGGAAAGAAGTCTAATAATTTTAACAGTACAGGATTGTAAACTTATTTGTTGCGTGTGAAGGAATAGTAATAACTGCATTGATTTACTGCTGCCAACGTAATAAATATACGAGAGCTTCATGGTTGTGCTATGTGCCGGGATTGAGTTCTTGACTGCTTCTGGTACCTACAGTCTGGCTATTTAACGTTCGCCATGGACTTATGGTTACAAATTTTACACATTTTTCTTCCCCGTGCTGTCGGGGTATGGCAATCTATGGGATCTGTCAATGTCTATCATATTACATTAAGGCTCCGGCACAACAAACGCGTGGCAGCAGTGCACGCGCGAATTGTAAAACAACAAAAAAATGGAACCCGGCACACCAAAAAATAACGCGTTACAGCGGCGTGCACGCGTTGAAACTGCTAAGCGCCGCTGCTGCCCGGGACAACTCGGGCAGCGCGACACGTGACGCGCGCAGCACAGGCGCGTCGCGCACGCAGCTCCGCGAAGTTGTATTAAATACGGCCGCCATTTTAACCGTCACACTGGGGCGCGGCAGCAGCAGGGTGTCGGCGCGTCAGTAGTTGTATTTTTTTTACAAACGGCCGTTGGACACGCGCGTGCACGGCGCTGCACGTCACATCGAACGCAGCTGCAGCGCGTTAGCAGCGCTGCTAACGCGCTGCAGCTGCCGCGCGCGGCGCGCGCCTGCGATGTCCCGGGTGCCGCGCTGCTTACGCCACGCGACGCTACGCGCTGCTGCTGCGACGCGTTTGGTGTGCCGCAGCCTTAAATTAAAGTTTCGTCCCAAGTACTATTGACCAATAGCATAGCAAATAAGTTTAGAAACTATTGGGGCCCTGCTAATCCTTTTCACTCGATTTAGTCCCGAGTGAGTGAAAAGGAGACGGTACCTTGAAGATTCGAAATTATTTTTTCATGGTAACTAACTATTTACCCAATGTTGGCATTAAAGTGGATCATTTTGCCAAATTCATTCCGAAGAGCAGCGCCTTCATTGTTTCCAAACTATTGCTGCATTTTTTGACATAAGCGGCCGACGTGAATGAGCATCCGATTAATCCGATACATATATCAGTTTTCGATATCTTTAACGTTAGCGCTTTCCGTCTTGCGTAGGCCCCGCAGAAATGTTTTCGTAAATAATTCATGACGTTGGTTATATTTTCTGAAGAAAAGGTTATCAAAGCGTGTCAAGAAACTTTTATCTTATTGTTAGTTTATTAGAATATTAATAACTTTTAAGTCGCCTACATTGTATAGCAATAAAAATATTATTTACGAATGTCGTTAACTCATAATAGCACCAAAAATAAGATGAATTCACTATATTACGTTAGTGATTTTCGAAAACGGGCTCGGTATCGGTTTCAAGATAGCGGTTAATAACGTTCTTAAACCCGGTAAAGGGTATAGCCGGGTAAGCATGGCGAAACTGCCCTTAGCGAAAAAAATAATTTCCTTTTACTGGGTTATTAACCTTTACATATGTAGTGCTTTCACCAAAATTTAAGCCTCAAATCCTTCAGGTTTAAAAAAAAACCGCATAAAAAGAAATAACATTTTTATTTTATTTTACCCAAAGTACTAATCCGATTTCTTTGTAATTTGGATATGTTGTATATACAATTAAGGTCGCTTTCTAAAAAAAAATGAATGAATTATCTCTTGAAAAAATAGAAAAAAATCGAGTTAACAATTTTCAAAAAAATAAAGAAAATACGTGCGTGATTGCGACAATTTCCAAATTTATATATTTTATGTAGAATTTAATAATGTATAACATATAAATTTTTTAATAACTAAAATCGGGATTAACAGTGTGAAAAACTTGAATTTGTACCATCCCATACATTATTTTCAAACAAAATAACTTCTACGTATTACACTATGAAGTTATATGTCCAACGCATTTTGAATTTCGAACGAGACTTATTTTACTGACAAGGAAAGGTACCCAACTGTCCGGCTCCGATTTTGTTGATTTTGATATATGTTAGAGAGTAGTTTAAAATAACAGACACGTATTTTTTTTTAGCGGCCCAAACTCTACCTGTTGGGAGAAATTGACCTCCAAAGTACTGAAAAGTGACTAAACCCTCTAACTTATATAGAGATAGTATTTAAAAAAAAATGCAAGTTTCATAGCGGTTTGATTATAAATGTTTAAGAAGATGAAAAAATAATGAGCACGTGTTTTGTTATATCGGCTAAAACTAATATTATAAAAAAATACCACAGGAAGTGTATCTTCAATGATCTTTGAAGGGATTTTTTATTAAATATGAGTTTTAGCCAATATAACAAAACGCGTGCTCATTATTTTTTCATCTTCTTAAACATTTATAATCAAACCGCTATGAAACTTGCATTTTTTTTTTAAATACTATGTATATCTATATAAGTTAGAGGGTTTAGTCACTTTTCAGTACTTTGGAGGTCAATTTCTCCCAACAGGTTGAGTTTGGGCCGCTAAAAAAAAATACGTGTCTGTTATTTTAAACTACTCTCTAACATATATCAAAATCAACAAAATCGGAGCCGGACAGTTGGCTACCTTTCCTTGTCAGTAAAATAAGTCTCGTTCCAAATTCAAAATGCGTTGGAAATATAACTTCATAGTGTAATACGTAGAAGTTATTTTGTTTGAAAATAATGTATGGGATGGTACAAATTCAAGTTTTTCACACTGTTAATCCCGATTTTAGTTATTAAAAAAATTATATGTTATACATTATTAAATTCTACATAAAATATGTAAATTCGGAAATTGTCGCAATCTCGCACGTATTTTTTTTATTTTTTTGAAAATTTTTAACTCGGTTTTTTTCTATTTTTTCAAGAGATAATTCATTCATTTTTTTTTTAGAAAGCGACCTTAATTGTATATACAACATATCCAAATTACAAAGAAATCGGATTAGTACTTTGGGTAAAATAAAATAAAAATGTTATTTCTTTTTATGCGGTTTTTTTTAAACCTGAAGGATTTGAGGCTTAAATTTTGGTGAAAGCACTACATATGTAAAGGTTAATAACCCAGTAAAAGGAAATTATTTTTTTCGCTAAGGGCAGTTTCGCCATGCTTACCCGGCTATACCCTTTCTTTCATCCCTTAATCGGTTCATAAAAGGAACAGTTAAATAAAAACTAAATCATTCAGGTTACCGGTAAATAGGAATAACGAAATTATAAATAACTAATATTTTTAAACGGTTGATGCTCACATGGAAGTGTGATCCTCCCATCCATCCAGCATCCGGTCGGATTCGAGTGACGTAAAGTAACGTAAAATTACTAAAGTCGGAGCTAGTGTGCAAAAAAGATAGCATATTATGTTGCTCTGTCTATAGGTTTTCTTCTTCTAAACGTCCCTTAACGTGAACGTTTGTTTAAAGTGATAATTTTCAACAAAATTAGATACTTACTTAACATTAGAAATGCACACCATTTTCAGAATCTGATCTAGGTACGTACCTGAATAATGTTTAATACCAAATTTTGTGGGGTTGGGTAACAAAAAAGCTAATATAGTAACGTAGTAGTCGTTATTTGCAAGGGAACGCAGTGATAATTTGAGCTGAAAATTCTTGTTATAAATAGAAAATGAACAAAAATAGTTAGCGCGTAAATGTAGAGTAAATTTGAGACCTGGTTAAGACTTAACGTGGGGGCTCCTGTAAAATAATCTCAAAAAAGGTATCTACGAATATATTAAATTGATCTTGAGATTTCATTTCAATTTTAGGCATGAAAAAGAACAATGGCCCATACAGCATGGTTTATTTAGAATTGACACGTATAAATTAATTTAAAAAAATGTTTTTGAATTCTTATTTCAAAAGTTACAATCACGGTTTGTTGACAACGTTTTGATGTTTAAATGGTGCAAAAATTATAGACCTTGATCAATGCGTTTAATAGTTATCGACAATGGAACTTGAAAAAAAGAAAGTAATTGTGGACAAATACTTGGAAAATCAAATAATTGTCCACAGTTTCGACCAATTGAGAACTACTGGGCAATTATGAAAGGGAAACTCAAAAAGAGTGGCAAAATGGTCAAAGATGTAAATTCGTTGCGACCTACATGGAATCTTCAAGCCAAAAAAGTAGATAAAAGCACTGTTCAGAAGATGATGGGATCTATTACGAAAAAAGTTCGGAATTACATACATGGTTTTGACAACTGAATATTTTTAGTGTAAAATGTAAAATAATAATACATATTTTTCAATTTATAATACTGACTGTTTTATTTCATAAATTATTTTAAATTTTATAACCTTGGTAATATGTACCAATTCTAAATGAACTATGCTTTATACTGTAACATCAAGTTAAAATTAACCGGTAAATTTCGCTCAACAGAACAAAATTTGTGAAAAACCGGTCTTTCAATTAACCCTGTTGACGCCCACCGAAACCGTAATCGATTCCGGATTCTATGTCCAAAACCGGTTTCTGTGCCCTGTCGACTAAAATATGTAAGTATAGGATCTTATCACGTCTGCCATTTAGGTACCTATATCAATTGATAACGTCTGACGCGTTACGCATCTTGTCAGGGTCCGACAGTTCGAGGGGTCAATCATTTATATCGTACTTACGTACTTGATGTCGCCCGTGACTTCGTATGGCTGTACGTTGTAGTTTTTCCCGCTAATTCTTCTACTCACCCATTCTTTTCCGGTAGGGGTTCGATTTTCAAAAATTCCTTTCTTAGTGTATCTGTAGCAAATTGCAATTTTTTTTCTCAATGTAGCGAAAATCTACGAACAGCACTAGTGTACCCGAGACCCGACTATTGGGTCGTTGGCGTTAAATGTGTTTTGCATACGAGTTATACATATTTTCTAGATAGCGTTAATCCAAAGTTGCTCTGCAATCTCCATATTAAGAATTGTATATTAAGCTTTATGGTCCTGCCAACTAGGTTATATGTTGGTAGAAATTGTTATAAAATACCAAGGGAACACATTAAACAGCACAACAACAGCCCGTACGTCTTGTTTTTGTTATTCCAAACATTTAACGCAAAATGACAGAGGCGCGTCTACTTACAAACAATTTACATCATTGAGAATTGACCCCTCGAGGCCAAGTCGCCGATATCGTAAATGATTGCGGGGGTCATGCTGTAATAACTAACTTTTAATAGATCACTGAAGATGGAAAATCACGAATTGTGTATGTATAATATATTAATATTGGACTTATAGTATTTTTCATTTACCAGTTTGGACGGGTACGCAGGGCCCACGATAGATGGCGCCCCCTACCCTTTGTTAGATCACCTATTTTTTTTAAAAATACTAATAAAAATATCTGTCATAGACATATGGGCCCAATTATCTTATAGTGCCCAAGGAGTCCAATAGTGGCCTGCGCTAAGACTTCATAAAATCTCGTTAGTTCGCTCGCGATTATTAACAGAAAGGCTTTAGTGGTCACTCGTCTTACGTGTCAGTCAACGGTCGGTAGGGCAAATGATCATAGCATAGCATAAAAATATACATTGATTTTAAAATCGTCAGCCCCGCTGACCGCGAGTTTGCTCATGCTCTCAGGCGCGAATTACACAGAAGCGAAGAAAGGCGAGGATACGGCGCAGGTTCGACATTTTTTTTTGGTATGAGCAGTAATTCGTGGCTTAGGCTGCGGCTCCACTAAGGCGGAGACGAGCGGAGTAGAGTGGAGCAGAGCTGTGAAAAGAGGTTAGTAACTGATTCCACTGAGGCGGAGAGAGGTGGACCAGAGCTGCGAAAAGAGGTAAGTGATTACAATGTAGGTAGTAATGCAGTTATGTCTTCTCTCCGCTCGGCTCGTCTCCGCTGGCTGTTTCAACTGAAGCGGAGCGGAGACGAGATTTGGATTTAAACTAATATGATTGATCCCTACACGTCTCATCCCCGCTCCGGTTGTCTCCTGCTCACTGGAGCCGCAGCCTTATAGGCCTCTACGAGTACGCTACAGGAGTACTGTAGCGTACCTACGAAATTCAACTTCTATTTTTAAAGTACGGGGTGATGTCGAAATCACAATGGGTATGTCCCTAATGCCAAGTTAGAGAATGAAATGAATGAATGAAGAATATAACTAGTCGATCTGCTTCGTAGGTATAACCCTCGGCTGAAGATATTATGACGCACTGAAGGGACAGCTTAAGCTTGTCGATAATCCGCTGTCAATGTCACCGCGCGATATGGCCTGTGGCGTTGAAATAATGGTTTAGTAAAATATCGGTGATCTTGCATTACCGCGTAACTAACAATTTCAATAAGTTGCAATGTGTACCTTGCTGACTAACATGTTAAGGTGCATTTAATTTGTTAGTTACGTGGTATTGCAGTATCATCTTCGATTATAATTCTGGGGTCCTAGTGAAAAAGGGTATTAAGTCTAGTATAGGTACTCCGTTCATGTAGGTATATACCCTTTTTTATTACTAGTTAAGTCGACATGTATACCCTTTTTTCAATAGGATCCCAGAATGCTATATATTTTTTTTAGATTGGAGGTTAGAGTTGATGATTCGCGGTTCTCTCGGGAATCCGCTCGATAATACGTAGGTAGTATGGAGCATACAACTCCCATATTAATTCTGTCTATAGTGCGGTCCAGAAGCGGATTCCCGCGGCGGGAGAACCGCACTTGTAGTTGAACCTAAATAGAGTGACTTGATTATCGTGTGTTATCTTTAATCTCTTATCAAATTTAACGCGTGATAAACCTTTGCGAAAACTTCTGTATAGACAAATATTTACAGTTGTGCGTACCTATTCAATAAATACACACGGGCAACACACAATCTAGGAAACAGATGTTACCTCGTTTGTTTTGGTATTGTCTCGCATCCACCTATGAATAATTAAAACGGCTTAAGTGGATAACCTTCGACGAAAACAGCGGATAAATTTATCGTGTGGCTGTCGGTGGAAAATTGATGGTAAAAATATATGTATCAACTAAATATCTAACTTTTAGTTTAACTCAGGGGCCCTAACATGGCTGCGTCTATCGCGTGACAAAGTTTGGATAAAGGCATCCGTCACCTTTTGACACGTAAATAAGTAGGACAGTGACGGCGATGCTTTCCGCATTTGACACGCGATATAGACATAGCCACCAGCACGATGGTCTGATGACATTAAAGAGAATGCTGGCCCTCTATGGACCAGACTAACTCAAAACAGGGCAAAATGGAAAAGAATTGGAGAGGCATATACCCAACAGTGCGCATCTAAATAAATGCTGTGGAAGAAGAGAGAGAGAGATAGACGTAGCCATACTAGGCCCGTTGGTGGTTGTTCGTCATAATAATGTTGAATAAGTCCAAGCAAGTTTGAACTTGGAGGTCCCTAACTACGAGCCATCCTGATACAAACGATGGACGCGTGATGAGCGAGCAGTCGGGGAGTGCGAGGTGTCACGTAACGAGTCTTTAAGCCGACTTCTCGCGATTCTCGCGAATTAAGACAAGGTAGGTCGAGCCAGTCCCGAATTGGTAGATAATAAGCCGAATAACCAGTACCTAGATACTTTGTACCTGCCGCAATACCGTAAGCAACCGAGCAGCTTAAGACCCAAGGCTTTAAAAATACAGCGCAATGGGCTTGTTTTATATTGTTTTCTTGGAAGTTTTATTGTTACTTGCTACCTGAGCGCGACAGGTATCAAATACATATTAAATATTAGGTATAACTATTAAACATTAAAATCCTCGGGTAATTGTGATCGCTACCGTCAGAGTTGGACCCTTGCCATGAATTACAATTACCGTACTCGCTAGCAAGTCGAGTCAGGGACCGGAAACCCTATCAATCGGGTACTACATCATAATTATGCTTTCCCTATCGATAGGCTTACCCTATCGATAGGCTTACCCTAATGATATGGAACTACTTAACTACAACCATTGAGGTTACCAGTTTCGTAAGGGTTTCGGATGTAAGCACTTACATTAAGTTAGTGTGACCCTATCCATTCTCCCTCTCCGTTGACTTTGTTTCGCAGATTCGTGTGATTGGTTGGTTTCAGGTCCATGCAAAAATATTTTGAATGGACTGCGCGTAGAGATTAAAATAGCTTAAAGCCGTTCAATAAACACTTCACAGGGAAAGCCTAACGAGGGTTTTAAGGAATTGCTAAGCGCTTAGTCGAATCAATTGTATCGTATGGGATAGCTTTTCATTGGGGTAAGTGTAAGATATGCTTATCGCATCGTTAGGGTTTGTAAAAACCAGTCAATTATATACCCTAACGAAAACCATTTAAAGGGTAACCGGTTCCGGCCCCGGTCGAGTGCTCTATACCCTTACTCGTACCATGAGTTAAAATTACCGTACTCGCTAGCGAGTCGAATGCTCTGTCCCTCGCACTCTATAAGGATACTGCGAGGTCTACGAGGGACAGACAGACAAATAACTCAACAGCCCAACCAATTTTTATCAAAGTTAAATAGCTTAGAACCACTCCAGTAAAATAAGCTTTAAATTAAAAAAAAATACGCGCTGATTGGTCCATCCATTAGGGAACTACTTACAAGAACAGACGACCCTTGTGTCAAACATAACACCCCTCACCCCTTTTGCATTGGGGGTTCAAAAATGTATACTTACTAACTAATACCTAGCGATGTGATATGATATGTAACGACCTATACGTTAAGTACGTGAAAACCTTTGTATCGCGTGAAAATTACACCACGCGACTTGTAGAGGGCTTCTAAACGAGCAACATTTTCACGGCAATGTGTGGCCGGCAACTATACGCATCTTGCTCTAACATACGAAGTAAGAGTAAGATAGCACTAGTTGCCGGCCACAAATTGCAGCAAAACATGGCCCGTTTAGAAGCCCCTGTAGACACAACATCAACACGACAAATCACAACACAGTTCGATTATGGTTTGTTCACAATTTACCATTAATTATTCAAAAGTCCGAAGTGAGGTGTGACGACTACTCTAGCCAAATAGCGAGCGTAGCGAGCGTGACGCGACTGTAACCGGCCAGCGTCAAATTGTTGTGACTAAAGGTAAGATATTATGTAAATGTGTACCTAATTACGAGTTTACGCTTAGGCTGTTTGTCACGCGAATATATTTTATTCCAAATACACCTTTATATCAAGCAGTTTTACGAAAAAGTGTATGCGAATAAATTTGAATATGTTCAGCTTTCCTACGGGTACGGCCGTCTTGATCGTACAGGAGCCCCTGGCCACTTTAAAATTATGGGGGCCCTATGTCTATGACAGTGGCTATTTTTAGGGTTCCGTAGCCAAAATGGCAAAAAACGGATTCGTTAGGTATAGTTTCGTTAAGTCCGTATGTCGCCTGTATTTTACTCAAAACCGGGCAAGCATGTCGGACCATTCTCAGTGTAGGGTTCCGAAGCCGCTCTGTACTACAAACATAAAAACAACAAGTAATAAATAATTTTGTATTTAAAGTCATTTGGTGCCGTTTTTCTATAGAACTCTTAACAAAAATAAGCGCTTTGAAGCTTAATATTACATAAACGGATCCCTTAATCGAAAAATAAAATTATGAATTGTTTTTCAAAGACCTACCCAAAGACACCCTATGCGGTAGACGAGAAAAAAAAACACATTCCCACGTTACGTGAAGGGGAGGAACATTTTTTTTCCAATATTTAATTTTACCACTTTGTTCGCGTGACTAATATGTATATTCACACCGAATTAAAGCTTTCCAGTACTAACAGCCACTGGACGGACATGGCGAAACTATAAGAGTTCCTAGTTTGACTAACTACAACTACACGTGTATATTAGTATTATACCTAAACGTGCTTAGTTTGGTAGTTAAATCATTATTTAAATAAAGAGGTATATCTAGGGATAACACTAAATACATGTAACTAGCATGTGACAGACGATGTTTTATTTTTTCAGCATAGATTAACGTGTGGCACATAAATATTTCGACATTTTTAAACACAATTTAACGTTTTCAAGCATTTTCTGAGTGTGCACTGTGTCCCCCCCTCTTTAGTCTCAAGTAAGTGTAATTTTAACTTAGTATTTCTTGTGTTCATAGTGAGATACATTCAGGGAAGCATCTGTATTAATAGTAAGTACCTACCAATTTAAAAAATATGTTACACTCTATGTATGTTTCTGTGTTATCTCCTAAATAAATAAAATAAAAAAATAAAAAAAATGTATTTAATAAATACTTTAAATGAAAATTATTTTCAACGTGATTGGACATACCGTTTTTGAGTTATGGCCGAAAAACATAGCTTCTTTGTCCCACCGCGCAAAAAGTTGCACCCAGGTTTGACCATCCAATTTTAATTGTGATACCAAAAGTAGGTAGGTTAGGTATCTACAGATGCCCGAACGGTCAAATGTTGGTGGGACAAAACAAAACGCAGTGGGACCACGGCTAATAGCTCCGAATAACTGCCCTTCTCAACAAAATGACTTAAGTGCCATGAAGATACGCTCTTTTGCTGGTGCACTTTTCCACATCGTAGGTATTTTACGAGATATATTTTTGTTATTGCATTGCACAACCGATCCGTAGTCACACCAATTGGCCACACTGGTGTGACTATGGTTCATTTTATTTATCCGTAGTCACACGAACACATAAATAGGAGGAAGGTTTAGGTTAGGTTCGTTTTTATATCAGGCCCGGAGGGCCAGAACAACCCAGAAATAGGAGCTCCGCGTAAGCGGAGCTCCGTTGACTGTGTTGAGTTTGGTTTTGAAAGAGAAACAGACGCAAATTTGGTCTTGGTGTGACTACGGGTAAATAAAATGAACCATAGTCACACCAGGACCGAATTTGCGTCTGTTTCTCTTTCAAAACCAAACTCAACAGAGTCAACGGAGCTCCGCTTACGCGGAGCTCCTATTTCTTGGTTGTTCTGGTCCTCCGGGCCTGATATAAAAACGAACCTAACCTAAACCTTCCTCCTATTTATGTGTTCGTGTGACTACGGATAAATAAAATGAACCATAGTCACACCAGTGTGGCCAATTGGTGACTACGGATCCGTACTTTGCATTGCAGTAACGGCATCGTAACCATACGCTGAGCAGGGTCCGACATGACCTTGTTCGGTTTTTTGAATTTTGTTATCTGTTGGTGATTTGACTGAAATGAGGGCCCCCACCAGCCCAACCACTGGATAAGGCAGGCCTACCTACAGGCGTAATAGTCTAATGAGACCGCAAGTGTCGTTCTAGTAACAGATACCAACTAATTACGCCTTTTTGCTCTAAATGAGTTCACGAAAGTTTGATAAAATCCATAATGTTTCCATGACAATGTCAATAACAGTACAAACTCTGATAAAGTATTTTATTGATGTCTTAATTACAACTAACTTAGCTAATTTGATGTTACACAGACCAAATATACATCCAAAATCTTTAAATTTAGAAAATATCTCATCACAATGAATATACCCAAAATATTATCGCAATCTAGAAGCTGATACAATGATATATCATTTATATTTTTGCTTTATATACTTCACTCATTAGCTTTACAAGTATGGCAAATAACAAGATTAAATATAAATCTAGTTTTCTTTCTCAATGAAGAAATAACCAAATTACATACTTTAAGGCCATTGTAACTTGAAACATATCAACAAACATTTGACATTCAAGCTTTAATATCTCTTCAAAAACAAAAATAAAATGCAATAAAATGCATAAAACTTCAGCAAAAGTTTCTTGAAACATTATTTATAAAAAAAGGAACAATGTTATGTTTCATCTACAGGAAAACAATTTAAATGCTGATGTTGCCTAATGCTATACCGACTTTCATTTATTTAATTGTGAATTTTAAATATTTAAAAATGCAATTACAAATACAAAGTTATAGTACTGATTACTATTTTTTTTAAAACACTGAATCTAATGCATTAAAATGTGGAAGATAGTAACATTAATATAAACTAAACAAAACTGCAAGGTCCTATTTATTAATCTTAATGAGATTATATCTAGAAACTAAACAACTTCCAATTATCTGACCGATATAATTATCACCAGCTGAACTTTACGTAAGCATTGTTATACATAACATAACCATTAAAGGAGCCAGATATTGGAGGTTATAACTTATGATTAAAACAATAGAAGTGTTACATTAACTAATATGGAACATTGGAGAATAAGTAAGACACTGATTCTCCATTGTGTGTACGTCGCACAGCCTCTGCCAGCATCATGGATACATCAATACATTGTATCTTGGGACAGTCCTGCATATGTCTGTCTTGTGGAATGGTGTTTGTGACAACCACGGCTTCTAAACAAGCGTTGTTGATCCTCGAAATCGCAGGTCCAGAGAAGATACCATGAGTTAGTATGGCATAAACTTTAATAGCACCTGCTTCTATAAGCTTCTCAGCTGCATGGCACACCGTTCCACAGGTGTCAGCCATGTCATCAACCAAAATTGCTGTGCGGTCTTTCACATCACCAACAAGCACCATGGAAGCCACTTCATTAGCCTTCTTTCTCTCTTTATGGATCAAAGCAAACTCAACATTCAAACGATCAGCGATGGAAGTCACTCTCTTGGCACCTCCAGCATCAGGCGATACTACGATACTGGTTTTCCAGTCAGGGATGTTCTCTTTGATCCACTTGAGGACAGCAGGTTCCGCAAAGAGGTTATCTACGGGAATGTCGAAAAATCCTTGGATTTGAGATGCATGCAAGTCCATGGTGATGATGTGATCAGCGCCCGACACGGACAGAATGTTGGCGACGAGTTTTGCAGTGATAGGCGCTCTGCTTTTGTCTTTTTTGTCCTGCCGCGCGTACGGGAAGCACGGGATAACCGCGGTCACGCGGGATGCAGACGCGATCTTACACGCGTTAATCATAATGAGCAACTCCATCAAATTATCGTTGATCTCCCCGCTGCCGCTCTGTACGATGTAAACATCTTCGCCGCGGACTGACTCCCCGATCTCCACACACGTTTCCATGTTGCTGAATTTCTTGGTTACTACTTTGCCTAGGTCGATGCCTAGCCTGTCGACGATCTTCTGCGCCAAGTCCGGGTGGGAACTCCCGCTGAACACTTTGATGTTCGGCATTCTCGTAGTTAGAGGTAAAACAAGGTTGTCTAACTTGTTAACTAATTCTTCGCGCGATGCAGTTGATGGCATCAGCACAGGACAGATGACCTCTCGACTGTCACTGGCGATGTGTGCGAAACGAATAACTAGATCAACTATATATGAAGCACTAATTAACGATAAGAGATGTTTGAGGCAACGTGGGGACTTGCCACTTCGTGCCGTAAATACGCCGCTGTCGCCGCACCGCACGCACCCGCGAGCTAGTTCTTTCCACGGTTTTTTATTAATTTGACAGAAAAAGTTGTGTGACCAGCTTTTTTTAGGTCATTCCGGAAGTATCTAGTTTTTGACGATTGATGAATGTGTTTTGCTTATCAACATCTCCAAAATAGTTCTTTACTTGTACACTCATAGTAATAAACGTAAGTAAAAAAAAATGAAGTTTTATAAAGATGATCTGTTTTAATCTAGATTGTTACGTTACACTGTCTTTATTATCATAGAGAAAAAAATACTTGAGTGTGAATCCGATCACGCTTCTCAACTGACAAGCCAAAAATGACACATGGTTGATTTGACTTGACAGTTGACACTTGACAGTGACATGGAGGGAGAGAGAAAGGACTGTACTTTGCCTTAAGTTGTAGAAACAAAAACTTTTTTATTATAAAAAAAGGATCTAAAACTACCTGTCACAGTCCTTCTGATATAAAGTACAATTTAGTTATTCATTTGATTTTCACACTTCTCTATACCAATGTAAATCTTTCATATCTCGACAGCAATAATGTCTGAAACTACCGACTTACTAGATAAAGACGATACAAAACAAACAAACACAGAGCTACGTTATGGCTTCTGCAAAGACTGGGTAGAGAAGCAGAACAGCGAGAGCTCCAAAAAGTTGTCACAGCAGAATAAGAACGACATTCAGTTTATAATTCAGACAAACGCAGTCCGTAAAAAGTTTTTGCTTTCGGCTGCTGAGGATGTGGCTACGGTGCCCGGTGGAGTAGGGGAAACTTCTGTAGAGCCAAAAGCAGTGGTAAGTTCTGTGTTAAATTTAAATCTTCTATGTCTGAGTACTAGGATCACATTTTGTTTATTCCATATTCATGTATTTTATTGCATGTATATTATACAGGGTGTTAGGCAGAAGGTTGGACCAACTTCAGGGACTAACTCTGTAGGTCATACTCATCAACTTTTATTATGGGACCAACATCCAAAATTGCGAAAAAAAAACAGCTTTTCCAAACAAACTTTGAGATCTAAACAGCCGAAATGTATGGAACAGGTGTTTTTTTTTTCGCAATTTGGATGTTGGTCCCATAATAAAAGTTGATGAGTATGAACCTCAGAGTTAGTCCCTGAAGTTTGTCCAACCTTCTGCCTAACACCCTGTATTTACAAACTTTTAACATACAAACAGGCAAGTTAAGCATGATGAAACCTTGTTGGGCACAGCAATGGTAGGTGAAGGAGAGAGGTATCATTCTTGTGTTTTTAATGTTGCTGTAAATCTATGCCTCCATTTCCAATCATCATAAAAAAAAGTCTTGTCATCCCAATAACTTGGCCGTTCAATTAATGCATGCAAAGCTACACTAACCACCTTAAAAGCCACAGCATAATGAGGCCTACATAACAGAGTGTAGCCATTTTGTATAAAGATGAGTAGCTGTTCTCACTGGAGAAAGCTCTTTACAATACAACATACACAGAACACATCTGATAGTCAAGAAAGACTGATGGCAGATTCATCATCATCATCATGTCAGCCGAAAGACGTCCACTGCTGGACATAGGCCTCCCCCAAGGCTTTCCACTCAGACCGGTCTTGTGCTTTTCGCATCCACCGCGGTCCCGTGATCCTGAAGAGCAGATCCTGATGGCAGATTACACCTGATCAAAAAAAAACAATCATGGTCATTGACATAAAATACATTCCATTATTGCTCATTAGGCTTTATAAGATAATTCTTGGAAAGATAGGTGTACTATTTCAATCCTAAATTATAATTCACTATCAGTCTAATAGTGAAAAAAAGGTAGAACCCCTGACGCAACAACATTCAGCAATTTTTGTAGAAAAGTTTTTTGAAAAATATTTTTGACAGAAAATAAATAAATAGTAATAAATATATCAGGGGAAAATCTCGCACAATTTTATCTAGCCCCAAACTAAGCTCTAGGCTTGTATAGCCACCAGCAATTATGGACATGCTCTTATCCTTCAAGTAATAAGGATGTGTCAGATATTTTTGAGTCCGTTGTTGGATCATATATTATTGCTGGTGGCTGTCTGTACTTGGTACTAGACAACAATAAACTTTACTTATATAGAGAAATACAAACTTTAATACATAGAAAACATCCAACACACAGAAACAAATATTCGCTCTCATGACAAATATATGCCCTCACCAGGATCTGATTCCGCAATGGCTAGCTTCAAAAGGCAGTATCACTACCAACTAAGCTAACCTGTCCCTCAAGAAAAGAAAACAATTCGTGGATTTTTAAAGTGTCTCAGCATTTACTAAAAGTAAAAAAAAACTATCCCTATAGCCAGACAGTTGGTTTGAATCAGACGCATGAATCATGTTTTAAAATCTCTTCTTTTAAATGCAGTTTGAGACAATAGTTGTTATATTCAATTTCAGGCATTACACCGGCTGCGGAAAGATGTCAGAATGGAATGTGAATGGTTATCCTGTAACCAATCGTTAGAAGACTATAAGGAATTCCAAGATCACTGCCGGAATCACATCTCCGATCTAAGTGTTTCTGAGGAAGATGGTACAAGTAAGTCCATTCTTATTCATTCAAGGAATCTTACAATATTTTTGGAAGTTATCAAACTGGGCCTTGGCGTTAAAAACCATATTGTTTTTAACTTGGCTGCCATTACTGTTAAGTAAATAAGAGCTATTAAAATGTTTACAATACAATAACAAATCAAAGACAATATGGTTTTTACCTAGCATGGAGGCCCAGATGTCTTGGAAAAAGTGCAAAGTCACTCTATAAAAATCTGACCATATAAACTCCATGCCTGACCATGTTCTGGTGCTAAATATATTAGAGTGAACAAGGTGCTCTATAATATCTAAACACATTCCAACACTCTTAACAATAGAGTCAAATCCAGATATTATTCAGCTCCTAATGACATAGGATACAGTTTTCAAAATAAAATAAAACTGGATGAGTGCGAGTTAAACTCGGATGGAGAGGGTTCTGTACGTTTTAAGAAATTTCCTATGATACTTTGACTTCTTATAAGTTATCCTGTAATATTTAGGTAAAGAACTATTTTTTGTATTTTTTCATTATTTTAGAACCAGTGCAAAACTATGTTTAAAATTATAAAAATATACATTTGAGATTCTTACAACAAGAATATTTGTGTTTCTAATGTTGTTATATTTATACATATATTTGTACTTTAATCTGTTACTACTTTTTGCGTAAAGCATTATTATTTTGTAAATATGTTCTTTGGTTGGGTTTCTGTCTTTCTTTTTCCGTGCAATAAGTCAAAGTCAAAAAAGTCAAAGTTATTTATTCTTCAATTTAGGCATAATATAATGCACCTATGAATGTCAAAAAGCATTACCACCGGTTCGAAAAATAAAACCTTTGCCCCGAGAAGAACCGGCGTAAGAAACTCGGCAAGGTATATATTTTTCAAGAAAAAGGTTTACATCATTACATAATAATTATAAATAGTTTACAATATCACAGTACTTTTGCACAGTAGGTGCGTGCACCTTTTTTAAGCGTAGGTAAATTTATGCGTAGATTACTCAATACATTTGTTAGTTTCTGTATGATTATTTGGTTGACTGGTAGAGAATGGCATTAGGTTAGGCATTAAGTCATCCAATTTAGAGATTTTCTTGTGAAATAAAGGTTAAATAAATAAATAAATAAACATTGTCGTTATAATTATGATATGTTACATGAGACATGACATATGTAGTTTGCAAAACTTTTTTTAATCTTCTAATTTACCCCCGTAAAGTGTTTCCTATGTTTAAAACGAATTTATTCTCTATAGGTAACCAACTTAAGAAATTTCAACTCAATCAGCCCAATAATTTCGGAGCAAATTCGCTGTGATAGACGGACAGGCAGACACGCGAGAGTGATCCTATCAGGGTTATTATTCAGTAAATTAGCCGTATGCCGTTTTTTATATGTCCATAATACAGAGTGAATCTACAGACTAGGCCATCATTGCAGATAAACTCATTCTGTTCAATAAACTATTCTATTTCATTAATTGAAAAAAACCTATAACTTTTCCAGTATTCTACTCCTGTCTCTGGGACATATGCAAGCACAAAACTTCAGACTTTGATGAGGTGTGTCGCCACATGAACTACCATGCTTATCACTCGAGACTCATGGCTATAGGTTTCAATGCGCGAGCCACTTTGAACCTTGTGCGGTGTAAGAAGGACTCTAGTAATAGGAACAAGCTGCCGATACTGAAGACGGATTTTTGCTGCATGTGGGTTGGTTGTGAGGAGAAGTTTAAATCTATGCAGGTAAGTCTTGTTGTTTTTTTGGGTATCGCAGCGAAAGAAAGAAATAGAAAGGGCCAGGTCAGGAGAGCCCTAAACCGAAGCATGTGTATGAAGAGACTAAGAGACGTGAGTGTGGAGGAACCGAGGGAAGTTTGTCTAGATCGTAGCAAGTGGAAGAAAGTGGTCTCTGCCTACCCCTACGGAAAAGAGGCATGATTGTATGTAGCCAAAATGTCCGTCCGTCCGTATGTCACAGGTATTTTACCCAAAAACTGCAAGATATATTTATCGTCGAAATAAGGAAGTACTTCCTGTCCTGTATAAGCTGCTAAATGAAAAATAAATTACCTCTGTAGCTCCCTTGCCTAGATATTGCTTTATCCCGAAACTCGTTATCTAATTCTCTACAATATAACCAAATATACCATAATTCCAGAATATTAAAAGATTTTAAATAAATAATAATAATAATAAGACATAACCTCGTGGCCAGGCCGCCAGGATCATCCATCAGCAACTTGCTCTTCAATATGGTCTTGTTGAGTCTGAAGTGCCGTACTATAAGTACATACCGGCGCCAGTTCTCGAAAATGGTCGTGCTACGCTCTATTGGGATCGATCTGTCATCACGGACAGGACTATTGTCGCCAATAAGCCTGATATCGTGTTGACAGATCGATCTCAACGTCGGGCAGTGCTCGTCGACGTCACCATCCCGCATGACGAGAACCTCGTGAAGGCTGAGAAAGACAAGCTCAGCAAGTACCTTGACTTGGCTCACGAGGTGACCGCCATGTGGGATGTTGATTCGACGAACATTGTCCCGATAGTTGTTTCGGCAAACGGTCTTATAGCGAAGAGTCTCGACCAACACCGGATGGCTAGGTGGTATCTCGCTAGATGGCTGGGTCAAGGGCCAGAAGGCAGTACTCCTCGACACGGCACGCATTGAGAAGAGTGCAGCCCTAACCACCGGTAGCTTGAGCCCTGCCCCGCAGCCGGCGGCACTCGTAGGTTAGGTTTTTTATAATGTTTATTTTTTGTATTAGTATTGCTATTTTACTTTTATATTTGAATATTTATTGTAAAAAACCTAACTTATAGAAAATTGAATAAATATCTGAATATAATAATAATAAACTTTATTTGCCGAACAACATTAATACATTTATATCTGTGCAGAAGGTACATGTTAATATAATGTTGTAAGTTACACCGTTTGAGTATAATGAAGTTCTTTACTCCGTAGTAGTTAAAACTGTATCACGGTGGAGTTAGATTCGTCACCCTCAATCGTGTGTTATAATATGATAAATTTATATAACTGTAGTTTAAATTATTGGCACTCTTTTTAAACAAAATTTAGCCAAATTTACAAGTTGAGGGTAATTAGCAATACAACTAAATATTACGCTGGTAACCAAGATAGACGTAAACAAGAACTATATGCAAAAAATACGGACGCATTTTTATTTTGTGTAGAGAAACAATACTAACAACTAGAATATTTGTATGCTCTTATGTGAGCGAGTGAGTATTTTACTGTGTGTAAGTGTGCGTGTATATGTGTGAATGTTCGAGTGTGTTTATGCGTGACCCCTTGCGTGTGTTTTGTGTGTGTATGTGTGTGTGTGCGTGTGGGTTAAGCCGTTTATTTCACAAGTTTTGCAGTATCTTCGTAGCTAAGCGAATTCGAAAAGGTAACTAAAGCTTTCCTACACTGAGATTACGTACTTTAATAAGTTTGCTAATACGATTATTGATAAAGGGTCCGAGAATCTTTTGGACTTGATACTCTCTAAGCATTTCTCGTTATACGTTCAACAACATTGACTCGTCGTACTCGAAAAAAATTTGATCTAGAACAAGTTCGCACGTTATCTAAAAAAAAACGAATTAAACAAGGACAATCTTAATTTAAAATTTTATTGGTTGAATAACGGTATTAATAAAAAAGCGGAGTTCGATAGTGTAACAACTACAATTCAAGTAAAGTTGCAAAATTTCGTCATAGATGGCGCTGCCTGTATGTTAGATTGCACAATCGTTTCGTGCCCCCAGATTCATATAGTTCCCTTTGTATCCCAGTTTTATTAAATTTACTTCTTCCTGTTCTATTTTTGGACACGTATCATGATGATGATGATACGTTAAAATACTTTTAACAATTCTGAGCCGTAAAGGTCCTCATTTCATATTAGCCGAAAATATGTCGAATGTTTGATTAGAAACTCCGCATTGTGAATTTTATCTTATTATAAATTAAAGCTTTAAAAAATACAAAAATATTGAGGTTTTAACGTAGTTGGTCATAACGCCAGAAAAAATAGCGTAAATCCTAATCAGCTCTGAAACTCACTTAGTTTTTTTAATGTTTTAATTAACTAGTTATTTACACAAATAGGCATCAACTGTTGCAACGACCCAACACTGCAAAATACTCGAACCTACTCCACAACCGCTCGCATCTGTAGCTAATAAACTCTTGCAGGCATTCCTCGACCACGTGCAGGTCCACATATACTACGCGTTCCCAAAAAACTTATGTTCCTGGGCCGGGTGTGGCTGCTCGTTTCCTCGCCGTGAGATGTTGTCGGTGCATACCCGGTCCCATACCGGGGAGAGGGTGATCGCGTGCTACCACTGCGGGGCGCATTTTGCGTGCAACAGGAAACTCACTGACCATTTGAGGAGGCAGGTGAGTTCTAATTAAAAGGCTTGTTTCGTATAAAGTTTGATGGCAATTGAAGAGGCGTTAATGAGGAAGAAATAAAGCTAAAGGTTTCAGGTTAAACTTTTTAGGGCGATTGTAAATACGCGGTACAAATCTGGCAGTTTGGTACATAGTCCAAATCAGTTTGGAATTTCCTTTGTGGTATTTCGATAAAACTCGTGTGCCTACATTCATCAATAGAGCGTAGCCTCCTGGCCGCCTCTTTCCTTGAAGCCTCCTTTCGTCAATTCTGTAGCTTTGAATGCCGTTCTCATTATAACTGCATAACTGATTAACTGCATTAAAACTGTTCACGTCGAGTACACTAACCGTTGTTTCTCTAAATGTTGTTATTTTATAACCATGACTAGCGAGGGCAATCTGTAGATTCCAGATTGTGTTACAGAAACACTGGAGACCAAAGTAAAACGACAGTATGTGCATATGGATTTCCTACTGATATAATTCCTTTATCTTTTGAAAGGACGACTGTCTTCATTTATCGCTGCTGCTTTTGTCTCTATTCCAACAATTATATTTAAGGCGGTTCTTCAGAACATTCATCTCAAATCACAACCATAATTAATTTCAGAACGTCCACCCTAATAACGAGAACACGTGTTCAGTGTGCGGTTTCTCGTACGCTACCGAGTACTTGCTCCGCCAACATGCTCGCCAACATGTATCCCAATACGCTTGTACCCTGTGCGATATGTCAGCGCCAACATTGGCCACGTTGGCCCAACATGTGCGGTATAGGCACATAGGGCATGGCTGCAGAATGCACGCTTGCCCGCATTGCAAACACAAGTAAGTTTAATATAATTCTCAGACAAAATGAAATCTTTGCTGTGGAAAATAGTCATTAATAGATGTCAGAGTGGTCACTAAGGGCGTACCAAGCTTTCGGCCCATGAGGGCTTTTGACCCACTCCTTGACTTCAACTTATTTGCATTCATAGCGCAATAATGTGCATGTGCTTGTTAATTAACAAAAAAACTCTCGGTTATTTTATCTATAGAAGATACCAGCATTCCTCAATGATCATGGGTTTTACTTTAAGTAGGTATACACACACACACACATGTTTGTTTACGTTTAATCGAATCACAGATTGCACAATCGGCATCGGTTTGGCCCGTACCACCCATCGGGCCCATTTCTCGAAAAATAACTTTAAGTGAATTTTACTAATCAAAACCAAAAGCTAATAGGTATTATCATGATCTTTTTAGAGCTATAACAAAATCTGATCTCCGCAAACACCTCCAAACGCATACCAAGAAGAGAACTCGGCAAGAGGACAGCGATTGTTCAACAGAAGATTCTGACCAAGAAGTCAATAAAAAGAAGAAGAAGGACCGAAAATACGCGTGCCACATGTGTCCAGAGAAACAGACTAAGGTGTTCTCCAGGGGAAGCAGGTTGACATCGCATTTGGTGAAGATACATGGGGCTCAGTGGCCTTTTGGACATAGCCGATTTAGGTGAGTACAACTGTAACCTTAAATTCACTTTTTACGCGACCGTCCTTGTTGACGTTTTTTGGGCATGTAGGTATGTATCTTTGCGACGGTTTTTTTTTACCTGTAGGATCCGTGTACAGACGACCGTATGATATTTTTCATATCTTATTGTGCCTGTGACAGATTGAAATTATACATTTCACGCCAACGTCGCTCCAAGCCAACCAATTGAGCAGTCGACTAACTTAAAAAATACGTACCTGGGTCATTCTTCTTTTTTACCGACAATGAAACGTAGATTTTCTGTTTTTTTTAGATTTTTGAACTATCAATAATTATGGTTTCCGTGATCGATTTATGTATGCCAAAAAGAGGGCTATGGAGAGGGCTATGCTCGGGGTTTCTCTGCGTGATAGAATCAGAAATGATAATATCCGCAGTAGAACTAAGGTTACCGACATAGCCCGAAGAATAGCTAAACTGAAGTGGCAGTGGGCGGGGCACATTGCTCGCAGGACTGATGGCCGATGGGGTCAGAAGGTTCTGGAGTGGCGTCCGCGGACCGGGAGACGAGCTGTAGGTAGGCCTCCAATAAGATGGAGTGATGACCTCATCAGGATCGCGGGAGCGCGGTGGATGCGAAAAGCACAAGACCGGTCTGAGTGGAAAGCCTTGGGGGAGGCCTATGTCCAGCAGTGGACGTCTTTCGGCTGACAAGATGATCGATATAAAAAAATATATATTTTTATTAGGACTAATTGATGCTTCCTGCCTGCAGATAACCTTTTATTCCTTTTAAAATAGTTTGCCAGAAACACTGACAGAGTGGCCGTTTTTAGCCGAGACCAATTTTTAGATGACCACTCTGTCACGGCATTTTATGGAAAACAATATTATAACAAAACTGGGTTAATGAAAGAGCACAATTGTTTAGAACTGATAGATAAATAAAAATATCGAAGTATATGAAACCATCATCATTATCATGTCAGCCGAAAGACGTCCACTGCTGGACATAGGCCTCCCCCAAGTCTGCTGTGTTGGTGCCGGCCGAGAATAGCACCACCCCATCTCTTCCCGTGGGTGTCGTAAGAGGCGACTAAGGGATAAACCGGAGGATGGGCAGCAGCGTCCTCCGCGGACTACATGGTATAACTGCGGTCGCCAACCCGCCTGCCAAGCGTGGCGACTAAATTTTCCCCCCCAGCGGTATGACGACCTCGTCAGGATCGCGGGACCGCGGTGGATGCGAGAAGCACAAGACCGGATATTAAACACGAAAAGATAATTATCAATAGTCTAATGAGACGTTTAATAAGATGAGAGAAAGGACATTGCCGGTAGAAAAGAAGAATGACCCACCTATAATTAAATACGATGGCTATAGCTCTAGCGTGACGTTAGACGATTTATCATACCTTATTTTATAGTAGAAAGGTAAATTAAGTTAGCAAAGGACCATGGGCAGAAATGTCCCCCCCCACCAACAGAAAAGAAACATGTCTCATTTAATAGATCTCAGCAACATTATGTATTTTTACTATGGAGACGATCACCAGATGTATGGGGTTTTCTTGGAAAACCATAATCGTATCGTATGGAATTTGTTTGAAAATGAACACATATATGGATGATTTGCCTTATTTGGCCCTTGTTTTTATTAAAAAAATCCCATTGATTTTGCTACTAAAATAAGTATTTTGTCTTTTTTTGGGTCCTTATAAACATATAGACATGCATCCCGTTACTGTTGGTGGGGGGGACAGTGCCCATACAAATTTGCCCATTGTCCTTTATAACAGAATCGTAAATATCAAGCAAAGACTTTTTCCACTGTCAAGTTCTACTCCACAGTCCTGACTCTTGCAGCCTGCGGGGTTAGTTATTAGAGTCCGGCAAATTAAAGATGAGAATGAAAAAATGGCAACACTGTAGTGTCGTACCTTTTTTCTTAGATTGATTTCAAAGAGGTGACCCTACAGTGTTGCCAGTTTTTTCATTCTCATCTTTAATTTGCCAGACTGGTTAAAATAGTCTTCTTTAATATTTTTATATATAAAAAAAATAACCCATTAACATTTAGTTACTTTTCGTTTCCAGGTACCAAATAAGCGAAGACGGCATGTACCGCCTAACAACAACGCGGTACGAGATTCTAGAAGTCTCCAAGAAAATCGTCGACGGCTACAGTGGTCCCAAAGACTCTCTATCTAACTCTTTCGAATTCGACCTAGAAGAAAAGGCAAGAGCGACCATTACCACGCCAACTCGGTTTGAAATAAGTTTAAGGAGTGAGGAGGAAGTGAAAGCTGAGGCTAAGTTAGATGCGGTTGAAATTACGATGTGCGATGTTGATGAAGAGGGCAATATTATTTGCTCGGAGGTGATTAAGTCTGATGTGTTCGTACGCGGTTTGAAGAATGTGTCTAAAACTGAAAAAAAAGAATTACCATAAAGTCTATTCGTTTTTTGTCTTAGGGTCTCCCCAGGCCTATCGACGCGGAATGGGTTTGAGCCGGTAAGAAAAAAAATATGTGCATGCAATAAGAGCGAAAACGAAGACGCTCGGCTCGGCTCCGCCGGATTCGGCGATGCGATTTTTCTCACCGGCTCAAGCTGAATCCGCGTCGATAGGTCTGGGGAGACCCTTAAGTCGGGTACTCAGTAGTAAGCTGTAATTGTAACAGTGGAGGTTGCAGTAACGTGCTTCTATTGGAGAACAGGCTCCCGAGCCGCGTACAAATCAAACAGATGCAGTTACGGCTCGCTAGTGAGTACTCGGCTTAATTTGAGGAATTTCGTTGGATACTTCTATACTGACTTCTATGTTGACGACGCCTACGAAGTTAGCGGTCCTATTTGTGTTATGAGCGCGAATATTTGTTTCTGAGTCATGGATGTTTTCTATGTATTTAAGTATATATTTCTCTATATAAGTATTTATATCGTTGTCTAGTACCCATAGTACAACCCTAGAGTTTAGTTTAGGACTGGGTCAAGTGGTGTGACATCATCTTCGTACGGTACCAAAACGTTTAGTGCATTGTCATAGTAAACTTCAAACGAAACATCGACCGATTCATATGACAATGACAATCACATTCACAAAGACAAGGTTCTAAGTGTGCTCAACATTTTTATTGGGTGACTTCAATTGGTGTGACATTGTCCCCTGATATTTATTTATTTTATCATAAAGTTATTGGCTTTGTAGACGTTTTCGCATAAAAGTGGGTTTTTTTAAGGTGTTGTATATTTTGAACAGGTCATAATATATCATGTTTGCATAATCATTTAGATTAAATAGACAAGATTAATGTTGAAATATTGACCTATCTTTTGTGATAATATCTAACAAAATTTGTTTAATTGCTTAGAAGTGAAGGCGTTACAAGCTTTATTTGTAAGTAGGGGAGGTATGGCACCATTGGGCACTCGGGTAGGGGCAGTCCCCTACCCGAGTGCCCAATGGTCCCCTAACTCCCCTATCGTTGTTTAAAACGTAATGTTACCTTTTGTTTTAAATAATAAACAGAATGTTAAAAATAATAATGTATTTATCATTTATCCCATATGTTTAAAACTCTCGATTAGCCTATCGGCCTCCCTGAATCCTGCCTCTATGGCTCCGTGGACTGCCGTGTGTCTATGGTGCGAGGAGGCCTCGCCAGCGAAGCAGACTATGGGGAAGTCGTTGCTGCGGCAAAGAGGTTCGCTAAGAATCGCAGCGCTTCCGCCATTTTCTTCTGTGGCAACACAGCGGTAAGCGTATGCACCTTTAGCGAGCGGATTGGAGGCCCATTGTGTCCTGTGACAGGTTGAAGAACATATTTAGGAAATGGAATCCTATAAATGAAATAGCTATACTTACTGCATTTAGTGATTAACTTAATGTAAACAAAAGTCCAGGTGATTATAGTCTGTCAAGGAAGTAATGACATGAAAATGAAATATGAAATTAGAAATGAATTTATTTAATTAACAAAAACACGTTAATAAATCGTGGCTTTGGGTCCTGAGCTAGGATTCCCTGTGTTACAGGACCCAACGTATTACAGTATTACACCTAGTCTGTTTACTGTATTTTTATTATGCTATTTTGTACTTACTGTAATTTAGCTCATTTGTCATGAGTGTCATGACTTTCTTGACAGACAATAAATCGTCAGTTAATAGAAACAGAACACTGATTGGTCACAGCTTGACGAAACAGTTCTGATTGGCTGATTAATAGGGAACCATTTAAGTATAAATATAATTCCCCGAAATACTCAAGGTTTTTCCAGAAAACAATTAGAAGTAGGATTGTTTTTAGATTCTGAAAATATACCTCATTGCTTTAATTCTGATGATAGTGGTCAAAACGCTTCGTTTTAAATAATTTCCATGAAGAACAACCCATTAGAGTGATGGCAAAAAACTTACACTTCTCGTGTAAACCAGAAAGAATTATTGAAGACCTCAAATCCAAAGGATTTGTTATACAAGAGGCCGTCAACAAACTTAGTTGGAGGACAAAAGAGCCATTGAATATGTTTATGCTTTCGTTCCAAAAGGATGAAAACATAACTAATATATACAACATCAAATCGATATTAGGATGCAAAGTTGACATCCAGCCGATGAGAACATCGAAACTTATACCGCAGTGCAAGCGTTGCCAGTCGTACGGCCACACACATAAATACTGCTCTAAAGAACCCAGGTGCGTTAAATGTACAGGCAAGCATCTGACAAAAGACTGCAAAAAGCCAGCAGAAGAAAAACCGAAATGTTACCATTGTGGCGAATGCCACCCCGCCAACTATAGGGGTTGTGTAGTAGCCAAGGAACTACAAGCTATAAAAAATAAAAAAACGTCCGCAAAGCCACAAACTGCTCAAACAGATAAAAAGGGTATTATTCATGAAAGTGCCCTGAAAAAGAATGTGTCCTATGCTCAAATCACTAAAGGAGCACAGGTTCAAGCACAGGTCCAAGCACAGGCAAAGCCTCCTCTGCTAAGCAGTAGTCTGGATGATAAAATAAATAAAATCCTTAACCTTATGTCGTCTTTTGACGGTAGATTAAAGAAACTGGAATTCACTTCCAAGACATCCACTCAAAATCTGAAATAATGTTCAAGTCACTCAAAATCATGGCATGGAACGCTAACGGACTGCTTCGTCATCAAAACGAATTGAAGGCAGTCCTATACACAGAAAAAATTGATGTGTGCCTCATATCTGAGTCACACTTTACTAAAGAATCTTTCATTCAAATTAAAGGTTTCAAAGTGTACCACGCTCTCCATCCAGGCAATACAGCTAGAGGAGGTAGTACAGTCATAATAAAAGACAACATTTCCCATTATGAAGAATTCAAGATCGAAGAACAAGACAAACAAATTGTAGCCATTTGTGTGAAAACAAAACGATATCCTGTTACCATATCAGCAATATATTGCCCTCCAAAATATGCACTGAAAACAACGCAGTACAGAAGCTTTCTGGAGCAACTTGGAAACAGGTTTATCCTAGGAGGCGACTTCAATGCTAAAAATACCTACTGGGGATCCAGACTTACAACTACCAAAGGCAAAGAATTGCTATGCGCCATCAAAGAAACCAAATGTGACGTTGTATCAACAGGAAAGCCAACCTACTGGCCTACCGATATCAACAAAGTACCAGATCTAATCGATTTCTTCATATACAAAAACTTAGCAAATAAATACATACACATCGAGGAAGGATACGATATGAGTTCGGACCATTCGCCAATAATCTTAACTCTAAGTGAACAAATTATGTTAAAAGAATGCAACCCGACTCTGGTGAACAAGAATACAGACTGGGAAAGCTTTAAGTTAGATCTAGATAGAAAAATAAATCTCAAGGTTCCTCTTAAATCCACTGAACAGCTCGAACTGGAGGTTAAGAAATTCATAGCAGATGTACAACAATGTGCCTGGAATAACACACCTATCCCCAAGAAAAGGGACTTAGGTAGTAAGTATCCTCTGGAAATTAGAAATCTGATTACTGAAAAACGGAAGCAGAGAAGAAAATGGCAGCAATCGAGATTTCCACAAGACAAGACCTTATTAAATAATCTCACAAAACAACTGAATATTAAAATTAAAAGCTTTCACGAT
The DNA here is from genome assembly GCA_923062465.1 of Acleris sparsana. Lineage (NCBI taxonomy): Eukaryota > Metazoa > Arthropoda > Insecta > Lepidoptera > Tortricidae > Acleris > Acleris sparsana. The sequence continues at coordinate 3,166,875 of OV281302.1, read as the reverse complement.
GAGTCGATGACTACTCACCTTCGTCAACTAACAGGTGATCGGTCAACAGACTATTCGTTGTGGAAAGTCACAAAAAAATTAAAAAGACCTATTATTCAAGTTCCTCCCATTAAACTAGAAAACGGTACTTGGGCTGTCAGTAGCGCTCAGAAAGCTGCGAGATTTGCACAACATCTTGAACAAATATTTCAACCGCACGAGGACAACACGTTTGAAATTAACCTAAATGAAGAGATATTACAAAATGAACTTCAAATAAAATTGGTTACACCAAAAGAAGTCTGTATTGAAATTAATCGCCTAAGACAAAAGAAATCTCCGGGTTATGATCTCATCACTGGGGAAGTCCTACGTAACCTGCCCCGTAAAGCAATAGTGAAACTCACCACACTTATCAACGCTACATTTAGACTAAAACATGTACCCGGCTTGTGGAAATTCGCCGAAGTCATTATGATTCCCAAACCAGGAAAGCCAGCACATGAGGTAACATCATACAGACCAATATCCCTGTTACCAATTATATCTAAGTTATTTGAAAAACTCTTCATAAAAAGAATAAAACCTATTTTAGAAGACAAAATGTTAATCCCTGACTACCAGTTTGGCTTTAGAGAAAAGCACTCTACTATAGACCAGGTTCACAGAATAACCAACATTATTGAAAAAACTTTAGAAGAGAAAAAAGTTTGCTCCACGGTCTTCCTTGATGTAGCACAAGCATTCGACAAAGTATGGCATGACGGCCTGATATACAAGCTGAAGAAAATGCTTCCAAAACAGTTCACGGATATCTTAAAATCTTATCTATCAGACAGAATGTTTCGAATCAGACAAGATGACTCATACTCAGAAATTAAGCAAATAAAAGCTGGAGTACCGCAAGGAAGTGTATTAGGTCCGGTCCTGTACCTGTTATACACATGTGATATTCCAGTGTTAGAAAACAACACCATTGCAACTTTTGCAGATGACACGGCTATCATGGCTGTAGGGATCACCCACGAAGAAGCATTGGAAAATGTACAAATTGCTATTAACGTTGTCTATGATTGGACAAAGAAATGGCGAATAAAACTCAATGAGTCGAAGTCAACTCATATAGATTTTACTAACAAGAAAACCTCATATCACCCGGTATTTATAAATAACAAAGCAATACCGTACGAAAATACAGCCAAATATCTGGGCATGACACTTGACACCAAACTTCGCTGGAGAGCTCACGTCAAAAAGAAACGCGACGAGCTAGAACTCCGCTACAGGAAGATGTACTGGCTGCTTGGGAGGCACTCAGAGTTGTCAGTACACAACAAAATACTACTGTACAAACAAGTCCTAATGCCGATATGGACTTACGGTATCCAGCTGTGGGGCTGTACCAAACAGAGCAACATGCAAATGATACAACGCTTTCAGAATAAAGTACTTAGAGGTATTGTAATCGCACCCTGGTACATAAGAAATGACAACCTCCACCGGGACCTTGAAGTGGAATATGTTAGTAATATTATCAAAAGATACGCCGAAGCCCATGAACGCAGGCTTCATCACCATGTGAATGTCGAGGCCATCCAGCTCCTCGACAACACGGATATACAGCGAAGACTGAAAAGGACAAAGCCTTTCGAGTTAGTTTAGTGTAGTGATAGTGTAATTAGTGCAGTAAGTACTACACACAAAGAACACATTAACAAAGTGTCTTCCCCTTAACAGAGACAATAGGATAAGTGTTAATGGACACATTCTTAGCTTAGTCTGTATTAGAAGTTTAGGTCAGATTTAAAATACTTATTAGTCATAAGACTAGATTGTATTCCAATGGAATATTTGTTAAGATATTTCATTTAATAAAAAAAAAAAAAAAAAAAAATGAAGAACCACAGACAGACTTTATAGCAATCAAAAGCAGCGGTGTTGGATAGTTTAATAAGTAGTTACAAAGTTTTGCCCTAGATGGCGCTACCTGTACGTTAGATTTCCCCAGATTCATGTGAACAGTTTCTTTTGTATCCCATCTTTTATCTACGCTTAGGCATGAAGAGATACGAGTAAATAATTATGTTCTGTCAAAATTTGAAAACGTATCTTTATGATACGTTGAAATACTTAAAACAATTCTGAGTTGTTGCCCTTGTGGAGGATATTTCAGGTCTTGTATTAACACCGTATTTAGATTTTTAAAGCCAATGTTTTAATGACATTAGTCTAACAGAAGTATAGTGAAACATGATATTATCAACATTGATACGTTAAAGCTTGACAAACAGTTTTAATTGGCTGTGTAAGAAGACTGTACAGCGACGCTAAAATGGCGTCGCTGTCAAAAAAAATGGCGTTGGCGATTTTTCATGATACCTACAACATATTGAAAAATCGTACAAACCGGAAGAGGATTAAGGGAGAGACACGTTTTCGCAATTTGTAAGGAGATTTTTAGCTTCAAAATCCTTTAAGAGGTAAGTGAGTTTACATTTAATTGGGTTACCTAAACAAATATACAAAATTAATTGTAGTAAATTAGGAGAAGAAGAAAAAGAAGTCGTTAATCCAAGTTTCCAGAATAAATAGTATCCTATGTCCTTTCTCGGTGTTAAAGCTATCCCCGAACCAAATTTGATTAAGATCGGCGTGACAGACAGACAATGCTACTTTCACATTTGTAGTATTAGTATGGATGAAAGTAAGGATAGGAATGGATTAATGTGTCGATGTTACAAAGTTAAATTGGTACCTACTCTTTTCTTATCTTACCTTATTATATTCTTGACTGGTGTCACATCAAAGCTCTTCCTTACTATGTTCAAAAGCTTCTCCACTCCAGCTCTTACCCCTTCTAAGCTGACTTTCTCCATTTTCTCAGCACCTTCACCATAAATCCAGGCCAGAAGTACATTGGGCTGATACTCCACAGTAATAAACCCATATATCTCAGTCACCCACTGGTCACCTTCCGAAAACTTGGCTTTGTCTTCATCTCTCCAGAGGAATGTGAAGTTAGCTGGTGATTTGGGCCACCAGGGTTTTTGGAACTCGATGTAGATTTTTCCTAAAGCACACATTTGGAGGTTGTTGATTGTGTTTATTTTTTCAGAAGGGAGCGGCGGACTGAACAGCTTGGTGTGTCTGAAAAAAATTACGGATATAAGGTTTATGAATTGACCTGCGGGCTTATTATGGTCGTGTTTATCGATGTGGATAAAGCATCTGCCACTTTCCAACCAGTATGTAAGTGCGAGAGTGACGTATGCTGGATGCTTTATCTACGTTTGTCCACTGCGATAAAAGGCAACCACAATCCTGGTGAAATCGGCAGGAATCTAATGGACGTGGAATGAAGGTAGTGACAGTACGGTTGTTGAGGCGATGTTTGGTAGATATTTCTAACATTTTAGACCAATATACATAGATAAATAGCGCGAAAACGATAATGGTTTCCTGTGTCTGAGGTTTGTGAACAGACGCATATATTCACAAGTAAATAAACCTCAAGACAAAACCAATTTACTACTAGCTAGCCTACAACACGACAATAATGATATGCAAGGCTTGATATTGTTTTTGTTAAGAGCGATATAAGTGCTTCTCGAGTTTATAAGTCCAGTCTGTTTCTTGACTCAACATGCCAAAATACTGACAAAATATCCAAAAACTAGAAGATACCTTTTAACACCACAAAAATCCTTTTCATGTTCAAAAAAATATCATCTTTGCCCCAAGTTTAGTCTTTTATATTTCTCTAATCAGGCTATGCTGTGTTTCTCATGTCGTAGGCATTCAAAATGTCAAAAACCACTTGCCTTTCCTTCAGAACTCCGATAGAAACAGTGACAATAACACTCTTGGCTGCGAACAGGCTCCCGTCCTTGCACTTGACGTGCACCAGCGGGTTGCCAGGGTCCAGGCCCTGGCTGCTGCTCCACTTGATGCTCTCAACCTCCTTGTTCAGGAGGATGTCAGTGCGAATGCATTTGGAAGGGTCTGGGTATTTTCCCTTAAAACAAATGTGTTGATAATGTGTTTAATGTGTTGATAGTGCAATGCGAAGTCTGTGGTTGAAGATCAATATATATATTTTTGGTCTTTATCTTTAATTTCGTTTAAGACTCATACAATAGGTTCCCGTTCCCGGTTATCCGTTTATGGTCCGTAATATCGAACCTTTTTCTATCTCATTTATATGCAGATAGCCCCTTTCGGATAAGCTTCGACCCTTCAGGATCGTATTAGCAATTATATCCTCTAACCTCGTACACCGTATAAGAACACCTGGTAATGTAACATATGGACGGGCTGACAGATGGACGGACAGCTAAGTGAGGGCTCCGTTTTACCCTTTGGGCATGGTCCCCTAATAACAACAAAATTAGGTACATAATACAGTTCTAACAGCTTAGTGTGTTACATTTTCATTTGCACCTACAGGGAGGTTATTACGCTGAGAAAAGGACAGAGCTATATAACTGCTATAGCTCTGTCCTTTACGCTCGCCGTAAAATGAACTGCATAGCTATGTCATAATAACCCCCCCGGCGTAACCATTTAAAACGTCTTTATGAACCGTCTACATAGACGTAAAATTCGAACAAAATAATTATAAACCTTACCAAAAGGATATCCAGAATAGTCGCGTACCCCCTTCCCTTCCAATTTAGCATGAATTCTCCTTCAGAGTTCCAGAATTCCTCCAGACCTTTGAGAGACTTCCCCTTACGAGGGTCGCTCTGGCCTCCAAGATGACTGTTCCTTTCGAACCATTCAACGAACGAGCTGGTGAGCTTGGGATCCTTTTGAAGAGTTGGGTTTGATTGAGCACTAGAACAATAAAGTCATGTAAGTTTTGTGGATAGCAATCGTTGTTGAGGTGGCAGTTCAGAGCCACTTTGCAGGCTACAGAGCGGGCTGGCCTAGCTGAGGAAGTCACTCCGGAATGTCAGAGTAAAGTATAATGCTAAATATTACGTTTTGTTTCATCAACAAGAGTGCCTGCAAATTATTTTCCGTCTCACCTTAATTCCTACTATCCCTCCCTACTGCCTACTTATTTGTTTAAGGTCTTTCGATTCTTACTAGAGGCACTATTCCTCTTGTGTGGTGGGTATTCGTCTTTAATATATGACTGTTTTCCTTTACGTGGCCACTTAAGTCATGTATACATTGGATATTGAGTACATTCTTGACCTCATCAAAAGAATCAATAATAACCATATTCCAGTTTCTTACGGCTAGGTAAAAAGAGATTGGAAATTAGTGACCACGTGGTAAATTTTTTCCAAAATTTCTGCTTAAATATGGTTTTTATCACTTAGCAATATTGAAGTTCAACCAGTCATCACTTAAAACTTCCGCTACTGGAGCTTTGATTGAACTGTGACCCATTCAAGGCACGAAGGTTTAGTAGGTTACTAGGTTATTTGAAATTGAGTTTTTACTATAAAAGATAACTGAAGACTGTAAACTTACGCATTCCTCACACACTCAGCAATACCCTTCTTGCTGTTCTTATCAGCTTTCCCCACTTCTTCATTGAGCGTGTTCACTATTTCTTCCCCCCTATCCACGGGTACCAGTTCCCCGTTGGACTGCAAGAACCACATGTTGTCAGGCTCTGGTCTCCCAAGAAGACCAAGAGGGTTGGCCAGCTCAAACACTACGTTGTCTTTCTCACCGTGGCACCTGAAATGTTAGGAGTAACATATTTGAAACATAAGTTGGGATCTAAACATGTCATGATGCCAACAGAGAGATTTCGTGGTTACGTATAATCTAAGTACGTATGGAACCTATGTGAACATGAGGTAGGGGGTTAGCAAGAGATTATGAGGTTTAGTTTACGACTAGTAGATGAAGGATAGAATAATAGTAGTATACCTACTAGTTTGTCTTTTTAGTCATACCATAAGCTGACTCCCTAAGATTATATTCTCGAAGGCAGTGACGTAAAAACACTTTGTTTTGTTTTAAAGTACGGAGTCTGCTCGCCGAAAGGCGTTGCAAATTTTTATTATAGAACTTCTTACACGTGGAAGAAGTTTCCTGCTACTCCTCCTATTTCTTCCTATTAGGGGGTTGATTTTAGAAAAACCCTCGCACAAGGCACCACCAGGGTACGTAAGAAATATCCTCTCCAAATTTAAATTCTCTAGGTTCAGCGGTTAAGCTTTTGCTTGAAATCAGTCAGTCCCAGAAGAGTTTTAAATCTATAGATAGATGAACTTTATAGGACTATGGATATATAAATGATGACGAGCTTACCAAGCAGCTCCAAGGTCCACCTTCTTCTCCCCAAAGTGCACTGAGCAGATCCTGCCTCCTATCCTATTAGCTGCTTCCAATCCCAGGACCTTCAGCCCAGCGTCATGGAGTCGGCGGATCGCCGCTATGCCTGAAGCGCCGCAACCTATGACCACGACGTCCATGATCTGTCTACACACAATGAAATATATTAAACCCCCGAAATTGCAACCTTACTTTTAGAGCTCTTAAATGGCACAACGGATTTTCATGAAACCCAAGAGCCTTGATTGCTCACATACACAGAAACATACATAGGTGATCTCAAAAAAAAATTTTTTTTTTTGTTAAAAAATTCAAATACTCGTTATTTGCTTAAAATGTGGTACAAAGGTTGCTAGTTGCATAATCATAAACGCGCACATTTTACCAGCAGCTGGCATGCAAAATATAAAACGAAGTAATAATAAGTATATCCGTGTCAACACCATTATTTTAAACAGTTCAATGTTTCAATAGGTACCTACCTACCTACTTCAAATTCAAATTCAAATACAATTTTTTTATTGCATATCACATTAACATAAGTATAGGTGGTACATAGTGGGAGGTTTGCATGTGACGCCCTGCAAGGGCACAGCAACATATTACAGAGAGCAGCTATACAATACTATACAATATAATAATTATCTAATTATCAATTATTTTATAAAACTAGGTACTTAAACTAATTGGGGTCGTGTTGGATTTTAATTAAGTGTACGTAATATCAAAGAATTCTTTCAAATTATAAAAACATTTGTTTATTAGAAATTGCTTTAAGGTTTACTTTCAATGGACTAAAATACAAGGAACACAGAGCTATTTCACATCACCAATATAATTTCTTATAAATATAAAGGGTCAGGACTATACTCTACCAATATCTAATTAAGTTTTTCAAAATTAATATCTCTTTTAAGGTATTCTCATATTTTGTTGAGAATTCCATGCATATTCCCTAGTCTCAATTAATGCTGATAGTACAAAACTTTTATTATGTCGCAACTATAGAACCATGTCGCTGAAAGCCATTTATAATTATTGACGTTAGTCTTCTATTCCTTGTGCTGGACGCTGTCATTATGAAAGGGTACAATTTAGTACTACGGTGGGTACGGTGACTAAAGATGAAAGAATTGCACAAGCAAACTAAATTCTAAATTTGAAATGCAAATTCGTCTTTGTACTCGAAGTAAAAACATGCTGAACGAAAGTATATATGTGTCTAAATACTCCGAAAACAATGTACCTACTTGTTTCCTTAAAAAAAAGTGCGTACCTATATTACGTAAATGCTACTGTGAGTGATCACCAAATCATGTCACGATAAAAAAAGGTATTTCATAAATAAATAAAACACAGGATTATTTTACTTAGCTTTAAAACACTTTATGGCAGGCTGATAGAATTAAGAACTCTTAAAGTAGTCAACACATCTAATAATCTAACCTAAAAATATCAACAGCGGTCAGAGCGTCACATTCACAACAAACAATTCTTATATTCAAGGTCTCCACAGACTGCCTAGCTTATGAACACATTGAGAAATGGCATACAAGAGTTTTAAATAATTTAATTACATTCAACATCCTTTGAAACCACAACGGGGTCACTTCGGATCGGTTTTCTCTAATTTATAATACTGTAAACTAAATTTATAAACGTGAAACTCTATTTAAGTGGGTTACACAGATATTCTAAATAAGATAACTGATCCGATTTAGCCCCGTTGACTGTGCTTATAATAATTATGTACTGGCACAGATAAAAGAATACAAGTAATACTGGTACATGATCAATTGATCATGTCACCCAATGATCTGTTATATTTTGATAGCTAAATATACCAAAAATCGCCTAGCCGTTAAAAGTAAACAGGTAAAATTTGTTTCTACCTATGTACAAGTAAGCAATGAATTATACTAACAATTCCTTTATTTAATATTGTTTAAATACTCACGACATTGTTGTTAATTTAAGAAACACCGTGCACTTGAAAAGACAAAACACATCTGATCTGTTTATCTCCATTGACCTCTGTTGCGTAATTACGGAAAAGTTATCTCTATTTAACCCATTATTGATATAGAAATGACGTTAATTGTGTTCTTTACATTTTTTTAGACACATTTAGACTATAGACGGCATGTCAACTGAAATAGGTAAATAATTATGTAAACTAAGCCTAACGCGGGTCGTTTTTTAGGCTTCCGTAGTCAAACTAGGAAGTCTAGGAACCCTTATAATTTCGTCATGTCCGTCCGTTCGTTCGTCCGTCCGCAGCCTAGCTCAGAGACTTAGTGCTAGAAAGCTGTAATTTGGCATGAATATACATATTAGTCACGCTAACAAAATGGTAAAAAAAAAACAAACACCAAAAACATCTTGTTTCTTTTTGTGTACCCCCACTCCTTGTAACGTGGGTATGCATTTGTTTTTTCATTTTCCCCGTTGTGTGGGGTGTCGTTGGATAGGTACTTCAAAAATATTGCGGGTTTATCCAAAAAAAAAAACGATTAAGGGATTCGTTTATGAGATATTAAGGTTTAAAGCGCAGATTTTTGTTACACTAAAAACTACAAATACTAAAAATCTGAAAAATATCTTCAATGAAAGCGCATAAAATGAATTTAAAAGAAAAACTATCGTAAAACTAGTAGATATTGATAGATAGAGTATATCATTGGTTTTTGAGATACATGCGATCAAAGTGTTTATCTATATTAATAATTTCGTACCGGTCTACGGTAGACTCGAACGATATGCACATCAAATTGAAGAGCGTAAAATATTAGCCGATCCGAGTCGACATCTTAGAGGCGGAAAATTCGTATTATTGAGTATTTTCAATATAAAAATTAATAAATTGCTTTATAATGGCGTTGTAAAGTAAACATGTCAATGTCATTAATGTGGCGTTGGCGTCACGTCATCACGTGTCACAGGTGTCACAGGTTCGTATTCCGTTCTCGATTGTGACCTCTAAGGTCTAATTTCACACATCATAATGATTAAAGTAAATAATATTTAGGAGAAATATCTACTGGTTAAATATGAGCCTACATTTTACCGAGCGAAGCCGGGTTTTCATCTTGTACCTTCTTAAATCATCTAAAACGGCACCAAATGACTTTAAATAGATAATTATGTAGTTATTACTTGTTGCTGTGTACACTGAGCTTCTACTTCTTTGTGACCCTTCCATGGACGGACTGCCAGATTTTGAAACTAAAGGAATCGTATGATTTATGATTATCTATCTTAAAAGCATTTTTAGGATGTTGTCCGTCTCGTTTAAACCTTTTATGTCTAAAACAGCTAAAGCTATCGTATCGAGCTGAAACTTCGAACATAATTAGTCCACATAAGGCATTTTGTTTACCAGCGAAAACTTCATAAGGTTTTTAAAATTGTATACAAATAAGATGTTAGTGCGGAAACCTCGGTGCGCGAGCAGGACTCGCACTTGACCAGGTTTTTCTTACTTATGAACCAAGTCTCTAGCCACAGCAGCCAAGTGACTAGATCTGCGACATTCTTGCGGACTGGCCCCACGGTGACCATAAATTGTGATCACAACCGGATATTACTAAATTCTTTTAGACTTTGTAATTTAAAGGCGGAAATATATATTGAAGATGGTTCAGATATCAAAATGGAAAATACAGTTGTATTTTAGAATGTTAATAAATATATTATTTTATACAGCGTGTGTATTCCATACGATCCTATATTTTAAGGGCAGTTAGAGAAGACCCTAATTAACGTAAATTGGTACATTAAGTTAACAAAAGAAAACTTTTTTTTTTCATACAAATTAATTCGGCACGCAATGTATTAAAATAACCAAGTCGTCTACATAAGCACTTTAATACGAGTGTAATAATATTAAAAATATTCACATTAATCACGACGGTTAATTCTCCTAAGATATCTGTTTTCGACGATTCGTCCTTGCATTTGGATGCACGTATTGCATTGGCGTATAATTATAATAATAATAATTAAACCAAACCGCCTTTCAAAATTGTCAACTCAACATTTGCATTACATTGCTGGCCGGGAAAACTTAAAAAAAAAATTACGCTTAATTATTGAAAGTATTTGTTAAAATGTATTACTGTACTTCTAAATACTGCTTAAATCTATCGTATGTTCAAATTTAGGATCGTATGGAATACACACGCTGTATATATAAAAGGCAAACCTGACTGACTTATATACCGACGCACAGCCGAAACTACTGTACTCTAGGTACTTAACTAACTAACGTAACTTGAAATTTGGCTCAGATGTTCCTTTCATAATGTAAGTGAGCACTAAGAAAGGATTTTTGAAAATTCACCCCCTATGGGGTTAAAATAGGGGGAGTAGCGGGAAACTAATTCTACGCGTACGACGTCGCGGGCGTCCTCAAGTTAACTATAGATTATTTTGTAACTTAGTTTAATTGATCAAAATAATTGGAGCATATGAGTACAAAAGGCTTAAATCGAACATTATTAAATACTTGAAACGTTTCAGTCCAGTTCCTGTTGTGATTTTTTGTTAATATTTTGCGGCGTCGAGTCGGGTTGTGGTATAAAAACCCATACTTAGACACACTTTATTTAATAAAAATGTCCTAAGTTGGATGTTGAATACATACAATGTAAGGTAAAACTATTTTGTTTTCTTAACAAATGTTTACTATTTTAATTCTTTAAGCTTTAGGTTTTAAAAACATCGCTTCCCCTAAAACTTTGCAAATATCTACAAATAAAACAAAAATTTTAGAATAGAATATTTTCTCAAGCAGGGCTTACCTTTAAATATTTAGAAATGAAAACTGTTTTTGATGGTATTATACCAACCCAACTAAATGTATGTCCAGTTTTGTAAATGTGTAATCGTGGCCACCTTACGCAGATGCAACTTTTTCAATCACATGGACAACGTCCTCGGTTACTTAACTATAATGTTACCCTAACGAGGAGCTAACTCTACTCAGATGTAGAATCCAGAGATCATTGTTCTTAGCATAATAACGTCGACCATACAATAGCATGTCAGAAGCAATATGGGTTTAACCGAGTACATTAGAACCCTAAACTGGGCGGTCGTATTACGTTCTGTCAAATGCTGAGGAATTGTAAGAAATAAAGGGAACCGAGTGTTACTAATCCTCTTATCTCTATATACATATACAGTCAGGAGCAAAAATAACGGGTCAGAGTGCGTTTTTCATACTAAAGAGGCTATTTCGAAGCCTTGGTTCCTCGCCAGGGAATACTTTTAGTGAAATCTGATGATGTATACCTCGAGCATCGATACAGGACTTCCAGAGTGCCTAGGATACCCAACTGAATGAATCTGCAGTTAACGCCGGAATTGAGCAAGTTGAGAAAAACATCTAAAATGGCAATAAAATGTAAGGAAATCCAAGTGCTGACCCAAACTCTCCAGCTGGGGTGTTAACTGATTGTGCGATCAGTTAAGTATCTTAAGAACTTTTGACCTCCTCTATTGAACCTCGCAGTATCCACCGTTAAAACTCACTCAAAACAACCCCTGGCGAGGAACCATGGCTTCGAAATAGTCTCGTTTGTATGAAAAACGCACTCTGACCCGGTATTTTTGCTCCTGAGTGTATATTATATTTCCGTCATGCTGTCCTATTAGTTGTACGAATGATTGTAATTTTATTCTTGTGCATGCGCAATATATACCATGACCTGACATATATTTGTATGCCTAGCGGCAAAGATAGTGATACTTATCTAAATTGTAACACCTTATTACCTATATTTACAAATAAATAATTTTGAATTTTGTTTTTTTTTTCTTATGTGGGGCCAGTTTCCCATAATATTTTTTTACGCCAGGCTAGGTTGGATGGTGGCAACAGGATTTTCGCCGTGCTCAACGTTGAGTATTGAGTTAGGAATTTTGGGATTGGGATTCCTTTCTTCTTGTAGTATAGTTGGGTTTTCAAGCACCGCATAACCTGACTATTTCATTTAAAAGAGGTTCATCCATTTTCCATTAAGTATGTACCTATTTTTCTCTTTTCTAAATAGTAGTAGTAGTAGTAGTAGTAGTTTCAGATTTCGGTAAGGTTAGCTAAAGCATGAGTGAGAGAGAAATATAAAACAATATTTTTAGGAAACCCAGTGTTCTTTTTGGCACACTCATTAGGTGCTTACTAAAAGAACACGAGGTGTCCTAAATAGCTTGACTCAGAAAAAAACTTTATTTTGGGTTTAAACTCTACTGATTGAAACTTGTACTTGTGATGAATTATTTAAGGCCTTGCGGTCTTATGCGGTTTAACGGACATCCTTGTAATTTATCTGGTGACGTCATGTGGCTTCCTTCCGTCAAAAAGGCGTTTAAAAAGACATCAAGAAGTGCGTTCAATAAATACTGGGTATCTTTTGGTATTTTTACAAGCTTTTTTTAGATTATTTATCCGAAGAATCTAGAACTGGTTTCTCTTTCAACTCTAGCATACAAGCAGGAACCTCAAGTTTTATATTTCTCACTCACACATAGATATGCTTTAGCCAACCTTACCGAAATCTGAAAGACTTTCTTAAATTAGTAGTCAGGTTATGCGGTGCTTGAAAACCCAATGATTTAATAAATTGGGATAGAACAAACTAGCGATGCATCCGATACCGATACCGATACCGATATATCGGCGATACTTCGGGTTAGCCGATATATCGGTATCGACGATATTTTTATGACCGATTCAACGATACTTTTTAATTTAAAAATGTAGTGTCAACGAGCGATTACTTTGTTTTTTAAGCAAAAATCTTATCAATGTTAATTTTAATTACTAAAATTTTTAATGATCTAATATTAACCTATGTATCTACTTCTTATATTAATAAAAAGAAATCTGTCTTGTGATTTATTTATTATACCTTCATTTTTGAATTCACAAAAAGTGTATCGGTATCGGTATCGGTATCGCCGATATTTTTATAAGAGTATCGGTATCGGTATCGTATCGGCGAAAAGGCGTATCGATGCATGCATCCCTAGAACAAACAAAATAATTCACGGTTTTTACATTCTAAATCGAGAGAATAGGTAATTTTAAAAGACAATTGTCATTAATTTTGTATTTGACCGAGTAGTTTTGTTTTAATATACATAATTATTTATTTAGCAGACATTTTATGGACGACATTATTTTTTTAAATTAAGGTTGGCATTTTTTAATTAATTACATCAAATAAATTATATCTAATGATAAAAAAATATTGTAATAGTGTATTCAAACATACTATTTCAAGCGGTTTTCGCCTAACCCGTAAGATACAACTAGGAGGGCTTCAAGCCGAAAATGAAACCCAAACAAAGGTTAAACGTACTTTTGTCGAAATATCCGAAATAGATAAATATTCCAAAATCTTAATAATGCAGAACGGGTTAAAAACCCTATTCCTGGAAATGGTTTTTTGATTTAGAGTGATTGTCAAAATATGAACAATCCCAATTAGGCTGGTATGTGCATCCAAGAAACTCCTATAGGACAAAGTTGTACGGTAACATTTTTATGAGTTTTATTTAAAGCTTCATTTTAAAAACTGCATGTCATCATTGATTGCTTAAAGGTGGCTGAAAGGCATAAGTCAGAAAGGGACACCATCCACTTTACATATAGGTTAGGGTTATGGGTGGGGTCGCGAGTAACGCCGTTTTTTATACGTTTTGTACAAGTAAATGGAATATTTTAAATAAAAATTCCAATGTCTGTAATTCCTACACAAGATGGATATGAAATGAGTGATTGGCTAACATCGTATTATCATTGTATCATTGTATAAATCACTTAAACTCGGCAAATAACTGGTAAAGGAGGGGTAAGTAGGATCTAGGGAATGCAAACCGGTTAACCGGTTAACCGAAAAACCGATTAACCGAAACTTATTGATCTCGGTTAAAAACCGGTTTTTTATAACTTTCCCCGGTTATTAACCGAATTGGAACTTGCCCTTAAAAGTCTGTAAATTGCCTCAATTAGATACCCCAGAATATTCTTCAGACTATAAAATGACGAATACTTAGGCATAAGCGTGGAAAGGAAACGTATTCCTATTTTGTAAAAAACAAAAATACATACTCGATTTTTTCGTGTAGCGAATAGCAAGAAGTGTTATTAATTTAATTTCTTCATTAACGTGCTGAACTACTGATACAATACACGAGCTACGTGAAAAAATTACATTGCTGGAGCTTATTTATATAGTACTTATTCCCTATACTAATTGAACAGCTTTAAACATTAACCACCCCCACTCCGTTTTAGTAATGCCGCGGCCGCGTTAAAAAAAAGAGCAGAAAGGGTTTGTTTGTTTATTATCGCATAAATAATACCTCACATTTTATTATTATTAATATGGTCTTTCGTTATGCTTTTAAGAAATATGTTTTATTAAGTTGATTATTTATATAGTGTACGTTCTTACTTTCCAAGTAATAACTTGTCGATTCTTTTTTTTACCATTGCAATAAAAATAACCAAACCAAAAAGAAATGTTAAATTGTTAATTTCATATAAGTATAAGTAAAGAACCAATATTTTAGTTACAAGTTTGTTACCCTTAATTTGATTTTGTCCGGTGGGACGGACAACTCATTAAATAAAATCTGTCACTTTGCTACGTCATATTTCTTTCTCTTACTTGCTGAAAATCTGTAGATAGAAAAATATCTTTTTGGTAGAAAAATAATATTGAAGCATTAAAAACATAATCATGCGAGTTGTCCAACTAAATGATACCGGGTCGGACTTCAATTGTTTTTATCGAAGAATTAATGCGTTTATGTTCTGTTTTTTACTATAAAAGCATGTGTGTTTGTATCAAAATAATAAACAACATTCTATAATTGAAACAAAAAGGTGTCATACCGATGCATTTTACTACTTTTTCTTATTTCATACGTCCGCTGAATGTGTTGTCCGCCACACCGGACAACGCCATAGATTCAATGACTCATATAAATTACTGGTTGTCCGCCGTGGCGGACTTTGCCAAAGTTGTAGACTGATGAGTTACAAATACGATTTAATTTATTTTATTCAAAATATGAATATTTGTATGTGTGTACTTAAATCTGCGCTTAGATTTATCATTTCTTTTAAACCAGTGAATGGTGTGGCACCATTCTGCATTTTTTTTACACAAATGACATGCAAAGTCCGAGGCCGGTGAAGCTCCTGCTGACGATCCCTCCGTCAGAGTCAGTTATTTATATCCTACGTATGATTAACTTCTTTGAACAATACACTTTAATTATACATATAATAAATGTACAAACGGCGGACATAATCCTTCGGTACTAACTTTCAATAAACCGTTTGATCTAAAAATTTCATTACGCGTTAATTTGGTTCATTACTAACAGCTTCTTTTGCTCATACTATGATACCTTGATATTTAAAATAGTTCCCAACTTGATAACTAGGTACAAAATTCTAATTCGGCATGCATTCTTGAAGTAACATGCAAGATATGGATGATTCCATGAACAAAAAATTTTTTACAATTTTCTGTCTATTTCATCATTTACATGTTTACCTACACTGACAAACACAACGAGAAAAGCTCGGTCAAGGTACCCCAACGTCATTAGCAAAACACGTAAATTTGTAAAAAATATTTGGACACCTTGAATATTTATTTAGAGCCCCCCAAAATTCATTTCTCATGAGCCTTTGAAGATGTCAAAAGATTCCTCACGAATTTTAATTTAAGTCATTAATATCCATGGATCAAAAAAAAATTGTAAATTTCTCACACAAAACTGTAAATTACGCTTTACTAGTTTCATAAAATATAAATAATATACCTAAGTAACGTTATTTTAACATTTTCTTCCGTTTTTTTGTATTTTATTAATGTCTAATAATTTGGCATTGTCCGGCACGGCGGACATGTAATAATATCCCGCATATTTGGCAATGTCCGGTGTAACGGACATAGTTTTTCTCGAAATCTAAAAAAAAAGATTTTTTTCAATATTTTTTCTGTACTCCCGAAGTTTCTATTAATCAATATATTTAATGAAATTTGTAATTTTACGGTATCGAATTGTCTGCCAAATTAAGGGTTAAACTTTTAAAATTTAAAATTGTACTTTTTATACATATAAGTATAATTTAAGTTTTATAATTTAATTCGTCACTTGTTGATTTGTTTTGAGGTTTATAAAGATGATGAGAAGAATCATATGCTTTTTATTTATTCGCTTAAACATTTCTAAATATATTATAAATATATAAACATAAATAACCGTATGTATAATTAGTTTAGTACAGAGTAAATCATTTAAATACCTATTTACATCTAAAAAAATACGCCGTTTACACCAAAAGTAACCAAGAATAGTAAAATTATCGTGTAATTCTTCGATTTCAAATAGCTTGCAAAAAAACCGGTTAAACACCGGTTAACCGGTTTTGAATCCGTCGAGGCGGTTATTAACCGGTTATTTATTTTCACCGGTTTTTGCATTCCCTAGAGGATCTCAGATCAATTGACATTTTGCAATGTCAAGACTCCAATCGTACTCGTTACTGCAAGGCAATAGCCCAGATGCATTTCAGCTAACTAGCGTTTCTATTCCTTTTGTTTATAAACCAATCGCAATAGGCTATTTGATTAATTTTAGAAAACGTTTTTAAATGATTCTTTATCACATAACAAGCACACTACATTGATATTTCCTTGAGACTCTACTGTATTATCAATAAAAATCTAAGTTAAAGTTTAAATTTTCAAAACAACGCGAAAAACGCTGTTTCTATCTATGGCGGACTAGTGTGACGTCACACGCAAGTAAACAAACAAGTTCATTTGACAGCTTAGCATATGAAGTGAATTTGGGGTTTGTTTTGTTTACTTGCATGTGACTTCACATCACAGATTATAAAGTATTTCTAAAATCACATAGCGTTTTTGCCACAGATTAAATTTCAAACAAAAATCCTTATTATTTCGTGTAATTTCCAAAAAAAGACATAATTTAATGTGAAATAAAGAGAAATACGTTATTTTACGCTAGTATCAGATAGGATGACCACAATTTGTAGTATATTTTCAATGTTGTCAAATAGCCTATTGTGACGCAATTGGTTTAAAAACGGAACGTATAGAAACGCTAGTTAGCGTAATGCATCGTGCCCAGGGCCCCAGATGGTCGTAGACGAACTGTGCATAAAGTCATAGAGATCGTCTAATTTTAAACTGAATTCTTGACTAGTGGAGGGCATGGATTTTTTGGGTTCCTTAGGAAAGAGCCACGACATTGTTTTTTTTCTGTCGGTAATTTTGGACCTAATACGACAAATACTTCAATTTACAACAAAATACTTTAATTTACATCAAAATTGGTTAAGTATTTTTGAAGGTAACTTTTGACGTTTCTTTAGTGACGCTCTAGAAACTAAACACATTGATTTCGAAGATTCTAATGTCAATCGATTTGTCTTAAGACTGTCACTTAAGATATGACAGTATGGCGGAAACCAGACGCCATACTGTAAATAGAAAAACGTTTATGTTTCTTTTACCATTTATCATTTTTAAATGATCATTTAGGATTTACTTATAACGATTAGGTAAAAGTTGGTTAACAACAGTCGGGTTTTTAGAGTTTATATTTTTTTAAAGCTTTCTGTATCTTAATTCACACTAAGAGATCAAAGTATAAAAACGAAGCGCCCATCTGTTCCCGTTTTTGCTTATAAACTTTAATTCAATACGACAGCAGCTGTTGCAGGTGCGGTGCGCACGCGTCGCCCGATGGTCAACGCATCCTGTCTAAACTTGTCCTAACGTGTGGAAACTTAGATAAAGTTGGGTTAACTTAACTTTTATAAATTCAAATAACCGGTGGCCTAGTGGCATAGGTGGTCGACTCCTGATCGTAAGGTACCGAGTTCGAACCCCCGCGGTCACCATGTACCAATGAGTTTTCTAACTTAAGTGCATAACCTTTGCTCTTACGGTGAAGGAAAAAAATCGTGAGGAAACCTGCACATTCGAACAGCTGAGTGTGTAAGAGGGTAATTGCACAAAGATCCTAAAGGGTCAAAGTGTATCCGAAACGGCCCATCAGTAAGATAAGATAAGATAACATACAGATAGAGACCAGGACTAGCGCTACCGTGTCACACAACGTTCGGCGGTTACGGCGGATTGAATAACTTTTTTTTGAAGTCTAATCTCGTTCGTATATTATTATATGTACTTATAATGCAAGTACCTATGTAAAAAATATTAAATAAACATAAAACATAGCAGGGATGTATGTACAAAGACCTATCCTTTAAGGAATTTCTTCGCGTTAACCTTTGAGTAATTTGAGAAATAATTAATAACAATGAATAGCCAAATAAGTACAACATTAAAAGAAATAAAGTTATACAGTTATACTGTAATAGTTTGTTTTTTAAGTCGCGACAGATGCTTTGTGTATTTTTTTGAAAATTATTATGAGTTGAACAGATCCTATACTTACGAGTAAGTTCTTGAATTATAATTACTGCACCTGAGATGCATGTCTCTAGCAAAGGTTAGGTTAGGTTAGGTTAGGTAAGTAGTGCTTAAAAGCGCTCATCAATTAGTACCTACATAAAACGGTACGCTGACTTTTTACCAAAAGTTAATTTGACAAACATATCGCAAAAATGTAATTGTCTTTTAACCATATATGGGCTACATGGGCTTGTTACATATAATATAAGT
Organism: Acleris sparsana; assembly: GCA_923062465.1. Classification (NCBI taxonomy): domain Eukaryota; kingdom Metazoa; phylum Arthropoda; class Insecta; order Lepidoptera; family Tortricidae; genus Acleris; species Acleris sparsana. The sequence continues at coordinate 3,147,850 of OV281302.1, read as the reverse complement.
TAGGTTAGGTTACAGGGCGATTGGACGGGGGATCCATCGCTTGCACTCAAGAGTCCCGAGCTGGAAGGCACCCAAGTGTTCCGGAGCGCCTTAACCGGAGGGGTAACAAAAAAAAACCTATTGTAGACGGGCCCGTAAGGGCAAACGCTGATAGACGAGTTAGCGGATGGAATACCACTCCCGCGACCTCGTCCAAGGTGGGAGAAGGAACAACTCAGGGGTTTTAGTCGGTGAAAGTCCGACATAACCGCTCGGCCCCCCCGGGTCGCTTGGTATCCATAATGGATTTCCCCTGAGGAAGAAAAAAAAAAGGTTACACTTGCGAAAGGTGCGAAATGATATTCTATGCCAAGATTGCCAAGTGATGATTTGGTAAAACATTAGTGAACACATAAACCAGTTACAACAGGTATTTATGGCCGTCAGGAATCCATAAGTTAAACGTCTGTCTCTATCTTCCGGCGTTGCAAATGTGATGGATGGATGCCGATAACTCCTCGTTGCACACTGGCGCCAAGGAATTCCAGTAAATCCAGGCCATGTTGAAACCCTCGAATCAAGTCAAAATAGACCTTTTGTAGATGCACTAGGAACCGTGCTAGCGGCATTTAGGTTGGTAAAGCTGTTGCTAATTGAGGAACTGTAATAATGAGGGACAAATAGCTCTGTCTAGGTTGGAATGAGTCTAAGTCTAAAGTATAATAAGAATATGTTGGGATAACGAAGTTTATGAAGTCTCCATAAACGTTTGTGAGAAGTTTCTTTTCAAAATTAGATCGAATGCACGCTCGTTTTACTAACGGTTCTAATCCTTAGATAAGAGAGGATTTTTTTTCCTAATACAAACACCATTTATTATAGATTCGACTCTAGGTACTCATAACGGGATGTGATAAAGTCAAGGCTAACTTTGTGGATTAAAAAATAACTTGCTTATTTTATTACGGTCTTATTTAATTTGTGTTTGTAATGGGGACTTTGTGAAAAATGGGATGTAAAGGGTGTAAGTCACCTTCACTCGTTGTAAAAAAGGGTATTTACATAAACGGAGTATACGAGACTTAATACCCTTTTTCACTAGGACACACCAAAATCTTTATGGCATATAAAATATTTTAAACATTAATTTTAAAATATAAGACAATGTTTTAGGCTGATGAGCAAAACGCCTGCACCCTTGGGACAATGAGGTATTTCAATATCAATCTTGTAAACTAGCGAACTCACTGTTTGGAATAACTAACGCATTCGATTAGTTGAACGGTAGGACAATCGACTCACATTTCAAACAAGTAGTCTTGTTTTGTAAACAATGTTTATTGAAAGTTATTTTGTATTGTCTTTGGCGAGGTATTTTAACCTATTGACGGGGTATACGCCATGCGGGCGATGGTCGAATGCAGTCTGCACCCTGCGTTTATGATTGACATAATTAAATACGCTCAGGTAGCTGAAGTTAAGAGAAGGGGGGTTCGGAACTTCGGTTTGATCAGTAAGGCCGCGTCCGCCGAACGAACGCGTCGCGCCTCGAGTTTTAGTCGGCCGGATGCTCGGAAACAGGTCCGCGGTATGGCGAATCGCGGCGTGAGCGCTGCGTCATGTTGAAGCATGCTCAGCGGCCGCCGGCGGCGAACGATGCCGACCAACGCTATCAGAACATGCCGCGGCGGCCGCACCACCACCTATCCCTCAACGTCTCCACGCTGGACTCCTCCAAACATTCCGTCGGTGGGACTTCCGCCAGCGTCAGCCCTGGGGCGCAACTCTCCAACAACGTTCCGATTCCTGTCGTGGCGCCTATACCAATATCATCTCCACCGAAAATTGCCAATGGAGCTGCTAGCGGGGCTTCTCAAAGAACAAGATCTCGGAGCATGCGAGCAGCAACAGAAGAGGCGTTGACGTCTCTTGCTCTCCTCTGCCTTGTCAGCCTCCTCCTGGCATTATTAGCTCTACTGTTCCTTCTCAAGATCTCCGCGCCTGTCAACAGTGCTCCTGAAGAATTCGCTGTGGTGTACGAAGTGACGTTAGCTCTGTGTGCATTAACGCTCTCGCTTAACTTATGTTGTCTCCTGGTGTGTGCGATACAGTTCCTGTTTGCTGTGAAGCTCGTGCATTCCCCTTCGGCTCCGAATGGAAGGTGAGTTTTGCATTAAAATCAGTCATCAATCAAGAAAGCTTTGCCATGGGAGCGCCTTAACCGTTAAGAATGCTTCCAAACAGGTTATTCTGACTTGAGCACTTTATACGCGTGTATAAAGATTACGTTCAGGCCTGCCAGCACGTTAGAGCTAGCTTACGGCTCCAAAAGCAAACAGTCTTATCTCGATTCTGGTTATCTTGCACAACGCATAACTGTACGAAAATCTCCTTTCGTCTTTATGGATGCTTGGATATTCGTATAATTAATTAAAGTTCGTTAGACGTAACTGTATACAGATTCTTGGTAGGAATCATATTTTTTTAAATTACCTTTTTTGTCGTTGGCTTATCGTTTGCGCGGTAACTGGCAGGTGTTTAACGGTCAGCGTTGGCGGTTATTGAATGGAACACAAAAACACAGTTCAAACGGCCGCGTCTATGTAGTTTTACGCATGAGTAAAGGTTTTTTGGCATGTTGTTTATTTTTAAAAAGTAACTGGAGCTTGATTTCTTAGGTCTACTTAAGTCTTCTGGGCCTCTGATAGATCAAAACCATATGCCTTTGACATGTTTTCGTATAATTATGTCAACGTTACTCTAATTTACCTGACAGTAATAAACAATACGATAACATGTCAAAGGTAATATGTTTTTATAGAGTAGAATACAGGCCCATAATTTTGAAACATCCTAAGTATTAGCCGTGAGCTAACCGTTTACTTAGTAGCACTAAGTACCCATATTTATTTATTGAAAATCTAAGTACCACAGATGCTGGCAGCATTTCCTCGTTGTATAGCACTGCTAATGGTAATGCGTTGCCCGAGGAAGATGCCAGCTCTGTGGTCTCCAGTATTTTGCTAGATATACTTACCTACCTAGTACCTACCTACTTAATTTGTTGCTGACACTGCAATACTGACATTCTATTTAGCTTTATGATACTATGGGAAACTGCCCCATTGTTAACACCCCGCCAAATATACACTCAGGAACAAAAATACCGGGTCAGAGTGCGTTTTTCATACAAACGAGACTATTTCGAAGCCTTGGTTCCTCGCCAGGGGTTGTTTTGAGTGAGTTTTAATGGTGGGTACTGCGAGGTTCAATAGAGGAGGTCAAAAGTTCTTAAGATACCTAACTGATCGCACAATTAGTTAACACCACAGCGGGACAGTTTGGGTCAGCACTTGGATTTCCTTACATTTTATTGCCATTTTAGATGTTTTTCTGAACATGCACAAATCCGGTTTTAACCGCAGATTGATTCAGTTGGGAATCCTAGGCACACTGGAAGTCCTGTATCGATAGTCGGGGTATTCATCATCAGATTTCACTAAAAGCATCCCTGGCGAGGAACCAAGACTTCGAAATAGTCTCGTTTGTATGAAAAACGCACTCTGACCCGGTATTTTTGTTCCTGAGTGTAGTATATTTTAGTGGTGGCAGGACCTTGTGGAAGGTCCTTCTGGATCGCTACCACCCGTTAACCTACCGCCAAGTAGCAATGTTCGCATTGTTGTGTTGTGGTTTGGGGATAAGACAACCCGTGAAATTACTAGCATAGAGGCATTGAAACTATAGGTCCAACGGTTGGCAACGCATTTGCGATTAGATTGTAGTCTTGAGAATGCATATGTCTATGGGGTCACAGATCCCATTTACCATCAGGTGGCCTGTGTGCTGGTTTGCCATCTACACGCCATAAAAAAATTGATTCCATACATTTTATTTCAAGTTAATACAGTTGATAATTCTACAATCACCATTGATGGTTTGGTGTGTCAAACTATCTCTTTTCCATTTTTGCTCCCTTAACACAAATCTTCCAATGGCGGTTGTTACCATGACAACAAGTTAGTGAGAGATTAGAGTAAAACAAATTAATTCCAAACTTAAATGCTTCGATCAAAAAAAAACAAAAGGTTGTGAAACTTTTTGAATCTGTGTTTAAAATTCGTATTAAGAACTGACAGTGAAAATTGTCTCCAGTCAGTAAGAATGCTCAGAAACCTTCCGCATTCAAGTGGACCTGTTAGTGGTATAGTTATGTATATTGTCTGTGACCGCATACTTTAGAGAGCACTGCAACTTTGAGAGCTATTTACTTACTTGTTAGGTGAATGTTCAATTTTACTATACTGTTGTTATAAACTTACGATTTTTATACAATTTGAAAGCTACAGCGCGTGTTACTTTTTTTAAACATATGACACGCGTTTTTGACAATTCAAAGGAGTTCAATTTCGCTTTAAAATATTTTTTGCGGGTACGTATTCTGGTGACTCGGTTGGTAAGTTTCACAGTTTCACAACAACTGAGCCCAGGACGTCGTTTACACTTACAGCATAAGAGCAAGTGACAGAGAAGTACAAACCCGAAGGTTGATTTGCAGAGGTGGTAACTGTATCTAGTTAGTTACCTTCATACAAGTGAAGTTCATTCTGAGTGGAGAGCCTTGGGGGAGGCCTATGTCCAGTAGTGGACTTCTTTCGGCTGACATGATGAAGTGAAGATAATATAGACGTTCAAAAACATGTCAGGATTGTAAAGCAGGGCTCGGAAACCTGTTTTTTTTTTAACCAGGTCGTCAGAAACGCCATCCATTTCGAATAGAGCATTCTTTTTCGCTCGAATAGAACAGATATTTCGGTTCTGATCAAAGAGCAAAGTAAAACTGTTACTGCTTCAAATAACGGTTAATTTCGCTCGATAATTTGTTCGCACCGCTGAACACCACCACCGTTTTCTCGTCTCCTACCCTAGTAATTAAATTTTCAGCTGCTCAGCTTGAAGTTAAGCCGGCCTTATCATTTCATCATCATAACGGTCGCGAATCCACTGCGCTCCGAGCGAGCGTTTACGAAAAACTTGGTTAAGAGCTATAATTAACTGGTATTTCTCGAACCGTTTCCAAGCCCTGTTTTAAAGCAAACGATGTACCTAATAGGCTCTAAGAAACAAGCAAGAATGTTACGTGTACCACGCTATTCATTTGTTAGGCTTCAGTTAAGCCTTCTGTTCACGCGATCCAAGAGCGCATCGGAGATTTATTTTCAACCCCCGACAAAAAAAGAATTGTATTATATTATAAGTTTGTTGTGTTTATCGACCGATTCTAACAAAAAAAATCAAAGAAAGGCAATTTAGCCATTTAAGAGATATCAGCTCTGAAAGAAGGGGTCTCCATAATATCTATTTAACGGTTATCAGCACAAAGTAACGTAAACTTCACTGATGTACAGTCGGCCTGTACCTTGTCGCTTTAACCCCTAAGAGAATACTGCAGCAGTTCAAACATGACGTTAAGATGACAAAGGACTAGTTTTCAGCTACTGTACCTACAATGAAAAAAGTTCTATTGTGGATAAAGATGCATGGTTCGGTATTTCCGTTTCCCGGTAACAGTGTAAAATCATCGATCTAACAGACATATGTGTAGGGTTAAAATGAGGGGTTGTTCGTAGTATGTATTGAACGGGAAGTAATGTTTTATTATTAACCAGTTAGAAAAACATGCCCCTAAGGATTACAGACACTCACATGGGGATGTTAATAATGTTTTAGCTATCCCTTCACTCTCGACTAGTTACTCAATTGCAGAAAGGGACACACTATATTTGTGTTTATATTTTGACGAACTATTAACGCTAAGCATACGATACTCGATCAACCTCGTCTTTCGACATTATCATTAGTTTTGTATTTTAGTCCCTAGGGATTTTAAGTGTCATTTTAGTCCGCCTATCCGGCTTTAAAGGATCACCTTAAGAGATAGAGAAATGAAAACTATCTCATAGCAATACCAGCACGCAACCAACCTAATTATTTTGACCTTGACCAACCATTATGATAGTGTAAATCCCCGGGTCACTCCTTAGCCTGGCAGTTTTTCTTCTATTTGGTCAATTTTGTTTGTATACTATGTTGACAATTCTATACAATTTAGTTGGACCTTCGTAGGTATCAAGTGTGTTAAATGATGAATGGAGAATCCTTGGGAGTTCAGATCGCCTATTTGCACCATGGAAGTCGATTTATAATAAGACAAGACGTACCACAGAACCACGCAAATATTTAATTTTCCGAAAATTTAACCACTGGTTTAGGCTTAAATCTAATCCATGGTTTTGAATTGCTTCGAATAGGCAAAGAAAAAAATAATTGCTTTTGCAAAGATAAGACGAGTTTCTTTTAAAAACTTCTTGTCGATCTCTCGGTCGACCGAGCGAGGTTTAAAGTAACTACCTACTTGAGAAAGTACGCCCTAGAATGTTGTTTGTACGCTCTGACGGGACAATTTAAACTTGCCAGTTAATACTTCGTCCGTCGAATTGAAAAGTAAGCAACCAGAAAATGGCAGTTAGGGTCCAGTCAAAGTCAAAAATATCTACACGCCCCTGATAATAAATTATATGTTAAAATATATTTGGCGCCATGACCGTATATTTAGCGATTTTCAATATTCAACGAAACGTTCGTCGATGCTTCTAGCAGCTAGAAGAGGATGAAACTTATAGGTGTGACTTTTAAATTAATTTGGTCAAATTACTTATTCAACGAAATATAATTACCTACTTCCGTGTGTCCGTGAGTAACCGGCCTTGAAATCAAAACGTATGCAAATTTCAAACCAGATAATTTGAAAGGTCACAATGGTCTTTGTCGTATTTAGCATTCCGTAAATATTTTTGTGTCCTTTGACTTATTAAACTGTGTTTAACATTTTATTATATTAAAAAAAAAACTAAATGCACAGACAGATTGACCTAGTCCCAAACTAAGCTCTAGGCTCGTACTGTGGGCACTGGACACCGATGAACATACTTATATAGAGAAACATAGGCATAAACACAATTATTTACCGATACCGGGAATTGAATTCGGTACTGCTAGCTTCGAAGGCAGGGTCGGATAACTATACCCTGTCTATTTAACAGAGTTATCAAAGCGTTGTCTCTGTTGCACTTTTGTATGAAAATGAAAGGGACAAGAAACTGCCAGTGGGCGTCCACAATTGCACGTCGATGGCGGGCTCGGCTTACATGCCGCCTGTTGTTAAAATATTCGTAATATTTTTGTTTTTAGTTAGAGGCACCTCAAATAATTAACTTACTGATAACATGACATTCTCATGTCATGTTAATTCATCTATAAATCCTAATTATGTATTTTAACGGGAATCAGTCCAATAAACGAGCCAGGTAAAAATTTGTAACCAAAGATAAGCACTTGAAAGCGTCCGCACCGTACGAGCGACAGATGTTGACTAAACTTTGACAGGCATGTAAACCTACCTTGTGCCTGTGCATCGTCCTTATCGCTGATCAATTACGTGCATTCTCTGTTTTCTAGTATTAACTCTGTTAAATAGACAAGGTATAGTATCACTACCAACTAAGCTAAACGCATTGTGTACACTAACGTGCCTTCTTCTGATGGTCCCTCTCCAAATAGCAATCGGCTACACATACTCCTCTCCTTTTCTCGCAATGGCGAATTAGTTGGCAAAAACTCACAACTATCCATTCAGGTACATTTCAGCATCTCAAACACGTACGTTACCGGTACCTTCAGTGATCGAGTGGCACTTAGAAATTGTTACGTAGTATAACTTATCGAAAGTTTAACGTGATGACAATTTGAGCTCCAATATTGTCAAGTGGCGACCTGGTAACCACCATATAGGGCGACAGTTTTAGGTAACATTTCAATCAAATTACCTTACTATTTTATTTATATTATTATTTTTTAATTTGATAGTGGGAGCATGTCGCAGAACATAATCACTCTGGCCCTTACTTGGTGTAAATTAAATTTTACTTTGTTGACCTGCACAAGTGTTGCCATGCTGAGTGGTACCCTATTTGACACTATTTGATACTGTATATTTTTGTTTTCTTATTGTGTTAAATGCATTGTGTCAAATTTTGGCCACAAATTTATTTATATTCTATTATATTCTATGCTATGTTTCCGATTTCATATCATGCATTTCAAAAGAAGAGGACCCCTATTTCAAACTCTTTATTACCAACCTTTAAAGTAAGTACAATAGTTACACCTTTTTTTATAAATGCAATTTATCCAGCAAATAGTTTTAAAAAGGCAGAAGCTAGTAAATAATTACTGATCAAAACAATAAATCGTTGAGTTGCTCAACTTGGTCCTTCGAACCGGATTACTTTGTATTTCTAGCTCTATAATTGAACATTATCTTGATAGGGCTTAGATGAAATGCCTAGAAACCTGTTTCGTAGAGCATCTAGAAAAACTTGTTAAACCTGGACGTTGTGATAATTGTTTATGTTAACACTGTACTAAGATATTTAGTTTTACCGTCTTTTTATTCCTAATAGGTTTAAAATGGACACTACAATGTTCATAAACATAATTCCGTAGAGTCTTAATTTCGAATTGAACGAATTCCGACTTTTATACAAGTTTTCGATTGACGTTTTTCTAACCTAACTGCTATGTAATTATGCTTTGAATATGAAATTGCTACAGCATAAGTAAACAGTAGGGTTCGGTTTTTTAAAATCAAAAACGTCGGAATTAAATATATTCGGAATTTAAAATTTAAATGTTTTATTGACATTCATTGTCATTCTTATTTCAAATTTCCTCAAAGGCTTTGTCCCGTTTTATCTTGATCTCAGAATTAGTTATATCTAGGTCTTGATAACTCTAGTTATTACGATGAAGTGATTGCTAGGTATCTTACCTCAGAAGTCATGTCTAGACTAAATCTAGGTCATTCGGACCATGATTGACCTATTTAAATAATTACTCGAATTTGGGCCTTGCTATGACTTTCTGAAGCGACATTTTTATTTATCTCACCATAGATAATGTAAAAAGGTTGAATATACACTTTTGAAATACTTTTTAATGTTGTCATTCCGTTAACCAGAGTCGCACTATTCAATTTTAGCCCAAAATAAACCTCTAAAACGGAACCCTACTTGAGGTTGGATGGGAAAAAACTGGCATAACCCGATGCAGTTGCATAAGACGAGTTGAGTGCCCCTTGGATGCATTCAACGAAAAAACTAGAGAACCACACATTCAGGAATAAATAACATACGTGTTATGAATTAAATTTACTCTAAATTGTTTTCGTGACTTGGGTCTTTTATAATGCCGTAAATAACTGGCCACTTATAGTGTAACGTGTGAAGAAAACTAATCATTTGTTGTCACTCGATAAGAGAATTTGGTGACTTTTTTTTTCTATTTCTTCGCTTCGCTTTGGTTGATGTGAGTTTCTTTAAAACTCGTACTACTAGCCCAATGGAACTCTGACCTACCATACAACTGTGTCACAGTGACGTTATGATTCAAGTCGTAAGTGTCACACAAATGGTTTTATAATGTCACTGTGACACCGCTCTACTGTGAGTCAGGATTCCATTGGGCTGATATTACATAAACCAGATAAAAACTTTAATTATTAAAAAAATATCTACCTGATTGTGAAAACTGCATCAAAATCTGTTGCGTGATTTAGTTCAGACAGAGATTTAATACTGTAAGTATAAGGAAGATAAACTTTATGATTTAAATTTGAGCCAGTTACTTATGTCAGCAGCTCAGCAGATTATAAAAACAAAATAAGAAGTCAATCCTGAAACTTGTCAATCCAGGGCTATTATACTCAAACCCAAGAAGGTCATGAATAGTACTACGATGATAGGTGTCAAGGTTGACTTTTTATTTTCCTTTTACTAAAGGTTTGTAATGACTTTGGAAGACGAGAATGCAAGGCTGTTAGGCCTGCGTAAACCGGCGGACGGGGCGGTAGAGGATATTCAATTTATCAATGTATATTTAAGGCTATTTCAATTGAAATAAGGTATAAGTTTTAAATACTTTGAAACCGCGGAGCATCGCAGCGGATTGCGGCGGAGGAAATGCCGTCCCCCGGTATTCGCTGGCCCTTATCAGCTTGATTGCAATCAATCTATTATTATCAGTGATCGGGAAAAACGATGCAAAACTTTAACAAAACTTAACAAAACTTACATTACAGCCATGAAACTATTAATAATCCTTATACCAAATCAGAGACTCTGATATGGAGTTAAATTGAACACTAATCTACCAATATTATTCTCATTTTTTAATAATATTGTTCTTTTTCTTGGTTGCAAGTTCTCCTTTATGTCAGCTTTACAAGTTTTGTTAAAGTTTTGCACCGTTTTCCCCGATCACTGATTATTATTGTAATATATATTATTTATTTGACAATACGATAACAAGTCAAAAGCAATATAGTTTTGCTGGGTTTATATTTTTACCTTGTCAATGAGTAAATTGAGCCCGCAGTCACATTAAATAATAAACGCCTCGCTTACAGTATTAATGTTTAAGACAATCTCCGCCAGATCTTAAAACCAAAGCAACCTGCTAAAAATACTCGAATCAAAACAAACCGGTTGTTTTTTTTAATTCGGCACCGTATAACGGAACGTTTATGAAATCCAAACGCAGTTCGTACATATGCAATGGTATTTTTAAGTTCAATTACACTATAACGTGTAGTGTAAGAAACTTGTTATTCGCTGCGTCATTTAAGGTTTCTTTATTCCCACGGGAACATTAGCAGTTTGCTCGGGATAAATTAAATTAACTAATCAAAACGATAACTTATGGTCACTGTAGAGGGCATAAGTAAACAACTAAAAAATATAGGAAGGTATTAATGTTGTATCAACTATCAATAAACTTAACTGAGGTTGTAATTGTAATGTAATAAGACATCGTATAATGACACGTTTTTTGTAAGCGTTACAAAATAGTAGATTGTTAGCCAAGGGATGAAAGGCGCCTATTTCACACGAGATTACGAGTTTGAAATAAATCGTGAGTTGTACCCGAGTTAAACACTACTTTTTATGTCGACTATGTGGAAACTTGATAATCAAACTTATATTTAATAACACTCAGTATAGTTTTACCAAACAGTTTCTGTATGGGATTATAGCAGGGCTATTTAGTACCTACACACTTCGTTTTTTTTTAAATAATCGTATTACAGAGAGGCTGTAGGTCTAGGTATAGGTGTCTGCTACTGTAAGATCCATTGGCATACCTAGTTCTTTTTTCAAATAACTTTTTTAAATACACTTACTGCAGGGAGGCTGTAAAGTTTTCTGCTGCTACACAGGACCATAAACGTAGTTATTTTTTCAAATTACTTTTCTTCCATACGGTTGACATGCATTGGGTACTTTCAACCCGCTTCTAAGATAAACAATACTATCAGAGACATGACAAATCAATTCTACTCTTTTCTTAGTTAGCTGCCAGTCACCTTGGCTTCCCAAGGATCTAAAAAAATGATTTGATTTTTGTTTTATTTAATAACGCAAACTTTACAGCCAAGTCTTTATTTGCTAGCTAAGTATTTTTGGCTAAGGTTTTTGTCTCTAGCTGGAATGCGTCAAGTAATCCCGCCATAGCCGTCTAGCTGCCAAACTCTGAGACGTCAATTAAATTTAATGCTTGGTTACTGACCTGTTATCTTATTCTATTGCTATAGCAAAGAAAGTGACAGCAGCAACTTTAATCAAGCATTAAATTTAATTGACGTCTCTGAGTGCGGCAGTAAGCCTGTCACTTACGTACGAACTTCATTTTACAGAAAGATATTTTGTAAGCCGAAAAATTTCACGCGGTGAATATTCGAGTGAGAGAGAAGTACAAACACGAAGCACCGTCTAAGGGCTCACAGACAGAATGTACTAGAGTTGGCACTGTGTCGATATTATCATATTGCAACGTTTGCAACACAGTAGCCAAGAGCAGTCTCTAAATATTAATGAATAATTTACAAACTCACCTTTACACTACAATTTGTTGAATTTCAAAAGTACAATGAAGATCAAAGTCGTTAGTCATCATACAATCATCCAATTTGAAGAATTGGACATCATTATTGTACATCTCAACAATAAGTTACATTGAAAAACTTTTACTTAATCGTTAGTAAATTATTTAAATTATTATGAAACTAAGTTATTATTTCAAGGCAACGCGGCATGGGAACTGTTCTAGCCTTTGTAATTTGATAGTTGCGAGTGTCGAATTCTTTGGGTGTGAAAATATATGGCATTTGCTCAAGAATGAGTGAGTATTACATCACATTGGAGCAAGTAAAAGTCATCAAATTTATTTCTATGGCCACTAAGGGTAGGTACTAAGTGACGTATTCAATCAAATTCTGAAGAACTTTTTAATACTCGATTCTATTTTTGGAATTTTGTGTGACACTTTTGTGTCACTTTTACGTGTTGGACTAGAGAACATTTGTTTGACTTTACCTTCAACTTTTTTAAATTTAAAACAGCCATGGAACTGTGTTAATATTACGATAGGTGGAAATAGACATAGCTGTGTAAAAGTATTTAAAATAATAGAGTAAGGTAAATGATGTAAAGAAATTACGTACTTATAATGAAAACTATAATCTAAATGACTAGGGATATGCTGTCAAACTGTTTTAAATTTATTTTATAAAGTCGTAAGCAATGAAAGAAATTGAACGCTACCTACGCTACAAAAACCAAAAAACACGAATAAGCTGATTCCCTTTTCAAAGTTCTCTTAAAAATACCCACATCTTTTGTCACCCATTAAAATCCCATCCCTTTCTTTGATCGTGAGAAAGTTTGGGGCGATGATGATCGAGCTATTGAGAATGAACAATTATGAGCATTGAATTCTGTAAAAGTATACAAAGCGTTGGTTTTTTTTTATAAAAATGTTCTTTATCCTGTAAAACTGTACAAGCTGACATGCCAGATACAATAAGCAATTTTTTTTTTAAATAACAGGCTTCTTGGACGCTTAAGTAGACGGTGAAGTTTGTAATTAAACTAAATTAGCAAAAATTTTAATATGCAAGTGTTTAAGTAAGTGAAACCACAAAAGGCCTGTATTCAAGCCCCTTTATTTAACTTCATGATTTGTTTATTTGTTAAAAGTCAAAGTTCTTTATTCTTCAATTTAGACATAATATAATGCACCTATGAATGTCAAAAAGCATTACCACCGGTTCGAAAAATAAAACCTTTGCCCCGAGAAGAACCGGCGTAAGAAACTCGGCAAGGTATATTTTTTTCAGGAAAAAGGTTTACATCATTACATAATAATTATAAATAGTTTACAATATCACAGTATTTTTGCACAGTAGAAGCGTAGGTAAATTTATGCGTAGATTACTCATGCAGGACGGACGACTCACTGCCAAACATCCCTATCCATGATATAATCGTTTACTTTATAATATGCTCGGGAAATTCGTTTTTGTTTTACGACGGATTTAAATTTAGAGTCAGTAAGTTCAGTAATACTTTTTGGAATTTTATTGTAGAATTTTATACAATCAATTTTATTGTTGGTACAATCAAAGACATACATTTGTGAGTCAGCTTAGGTTCAAATTCAATCTGATACTCTACAGTAAGTTTGAATATCCTGTAAGTAAAAATGAATTGGCATCTCTAATGACATTGATGACTTCACGCACATTTTTTTTTAAATGTGATCATACGTTGATCAGTGTGTTTTTCTTACAAGTCTATTATGACCCCAGTTCTCGTTATTAGGTATAGTGCCTAAAGCTGATAGACTTGGATGGTGGCATAAGGGTCTTTGATGTATCTACTCAACGTAGATCCACCGAATTTGGGCTCGGTAGTGGTTGAAGTCTGTGTATCAAATATAGTCAAGTACAAAAAGAACAAAGTTTAAACTAACAGATTTTCAGCTTCCCAGTTACACTGGCACCCGGCTTTTTTAGTCCGCCATAAAACAACCTAGTTACATCCATTATCCTAAAATGGCCGCACGGCAACCACAGATCCAATATCATTACAAAAGATTACATCTTTTTATTTTTCTGTGGTCAAGTTGCAAAAGCTATTTTACTGTTTTTTTATTTAGTTACAACGCAAATTAACCTATATTGATATTGTACTCTGCTAACGCACGTATGCGCCCAACAAACAAAAACGTCGCATAAGTCTTGCCTTGTACGACATAAAGTTGGATAGCAGTCTTATAATGGTAATGAGATGACTACTAGGTCCTATAGACGTCTTTAATTTAACCTATTAGTCGTGCGACGAATATGTCATAATACACTGGTCTTAGCAACGTCGGTAAGACTAAACTATACGACGTTTTATTACAGTCTTAGCTTAAACGTTTGTAAGACAACGCAATTGTCATACTAACGTTATAGTCCATTAAACGATTTGAACTGACCAAATTAGGTGTTTGAAAAACCTTTATATGACATTTATATAATGTAGCATTATATAGACGCTTTTACAGTGACGTTTATAAAACAACCACTATCTTGTTATTCTGCGGTTAATAAGCGACTTTTAAATGACTTAGTTGTTTATTTAAAACTTAAATATAACGTTTATTTGTATGATGGCCGTTTAATGTCATTTCCTGACTTTAATCTAACCTGTAGTCGCATTTTAGTCAGGTTTTGACTTTAAAACGTCTAGGCCGCCATTATTTTACGGAACGCTGTATAGAAACTACGAAAAATGGAAGCAAAAAATACGTGGAGAAAACTAAAACGTAGTGGAACTTTCAAAAGGCAGGTTAATAGGGATTTCCTGTTATCAAAAAATGCAATGCCAACCACCGCGACTAATGTCACAAATGTTGAAGAAAAAAAGTGTAAAACACATGAACAAAAAGAAGGTTCAGTATCAATTTTTTTTTACTGGATTGATTCGTTTTTAATCAGTAGATTTTGAAATTGATATTGAATGTTAAAATGTTTTGAAAACTGCACTGCACGTTTACTATGACCAGTTATTTCCTGAAATAAATTTAAAGATAATAAATTTTGGTGAATATTCACAATTTGAAAAGGGTTTTAAGTTTTTTAAGGGACCCTAATAGCTAGCTGTCATGGCGTATTGCATGGTTTTAAAATAACCTTAATATGAGTTTATGTTTTTACAACGTCGTAAAGAGATAAGTGTACGACAAAAGCAACAATTTCCTACATTTTTAGATACAAACATATTTTTATTGATAAAAATATAATGATTTAAACACAAAATTACGAGGGGGCATGAAAATCTGAATAGTATTTACATAGGTATATTATCATAAAACTTCAATTCCCAGTCGAACTAAATGGCATAAGAGACAGATAAAGTTAGTAAAATATGAAAGTAACTATTTATTTTGCACTCAAATCTCGAAACACAATCACAAAGTGCCACTGACAAGAAAAATGAATAAGAAGTCTAACAGGTGTTGTGTTCCTTGACTCGAATAAAACGTTTTAGTCATTCAAAAACACCTGTACGACCACAATACAACAAAAGTGGTAATTCCATAACGTTTATATGACTTTTGAATGACGTTAACGAAGACGGCTTGTGACTTCTGTATGACCATTATACGACAAAGTAGGTCGTATAACTGGGGCCATTTTCGCGTTTAGTAAACGTTATTAAAACATTAGTATGACTTAGCTATTACGATCAAAGGTATTAAGATAACGTTTGGTAAACTTTTGAACGACGTTAAATTGTTAGTTGGGCGGTAGACTGTGCATATTTGTTATATGTGGCTTAACCTCAATTTGCGAAGTAAACAAATGGTCAGATAGCAGATTGTTCAATTTTAAAAGAATTTATGTTTGGTTTAGATTTCTTTTGTGGACGATGATTAAGATTTTTGGATGGAAAAAGGTAGTAGGTATTTATACTTTGATAAAAGATTACGTTGATTTTTCTCTATAATTTGATGAAAATATAGTATAAGGGAAATTAAATGACGCTCTTAGTATATACTCATTTCATGTACCATTTGTATTTTAAGAAAACATTATAATTAAAAATAAATGTCAGTCAGACTCGCTCCTTTTTGGGTGGGTTAAAAAGCACCCTAAACCCTTCGTCGCATGCATCTGCCCATCCGAATGTGTGCAGTTATATTTTTTTATACAAACAATGCAACATTTTACCTACTATGTAATTAGTCGAGGCCTAACCAAATTATATAATTATATATAGTTACAAAAAGAAAGACGCATTTTGTAATTCATTCCACAAAGTCAGCTGTTTATTTAATAATTTGTAATAGCATAAAACAAGCAGTCATAATCTTAACATCTAACCAGACATCTTCATTACATGAAGATCTGCAATATATTGGTAAAGCCAATGCGGCTTACTCCATCTCTCTCACTGTTCCGTTATTACAACAAAAGGACAAGACTGACGTAACTTCAAATTTCGATATCGGGGGCGTTCCTTAAAACATACGTTTACTAACTTGGTAGGTATTCTAACAGTTGTGATGTGAGCGACACTGAGGCCGGTCCGTCCGTCCGTCTGTATTGAATGAACCGCACGAGGTCGCCGCAAATATTTCAGACCGGTTTGTACTGAGTAGTAAACTCAGGCGCAGTGGAGGCGCGTGCAGTAGAGCGCTCGGGAATCTTCGTGAAACTTCGGGATAGCGAATTCTAAATTATGGCATAGTTTAAAGCGCTATTTGTGAGTTATTAGACTTATTCGGATCTCACGTGGGGTATAGCAGTAGCTACACGTATCGATCAGTGAAATAGACATGCTCAAATTACCCCTCGCCCCTTTTTTTCCTCTCTTCCTGTTTCTTTGTGGTTCCTTAATTGCTAAGAACATGTGCTACAACACTTTCAGTGTCAATGTGATTAGATTAGTTATTAATATAATTTCATAGGTTGAACGAACAAATTTGGCGGCAGTTTTTAAGTAACATTGGATTACGTACGCACACTCCTAACAACGCTCACATTTTTTGTGACCAAGATTTTTGCTCCGTGTTGTCAAAAATAAAGAATAAGTGTAAGTTTTTTTTAAATTTATACATAGGTACAGTCAAGGGCGTTAATATCTATACAGCCATCGCGTCAAATATATGTATACACGTACCTTATTGCCAGTAGCATAAAGGTGATATTTATGACCTTACTTGCACTCTTAAAAATAATATTGCATAATAGTAGTTTATTTATTGAACACAAGTGTTTTAATGCCTAATTATGTACAGTTACATACAGTACATTATCTACCCAAAAGTCATAAGCCTCCATGATGCATTCAGGAGCCGCATTATATGAACAGCATCGCGGCGTAGTTCAGGGCCACTAACAGTAATTATTTTATGATTTTAGTTGCTTGGTCACGGATCTTGATCCCTCATTTTATGGTTTAAATTCGACAAATCGAACAATTTTATACAACAAAACAATTTTTAACCGGTAATAGCGGTAATGAAAGGATTGGAAAGATTTCAGACAGCTGTCGTAGCTTTTTTAAAATTCATAGACAAACTAGAGTCGGCTATAACTAACATATCGTTCGATATCTCACTTACGTGCGACATTTGTCAAATTTGGATGCAAATAGACAATTCATTTCGAAAGTCATCTCGACTGATATTTAAATAGAAATCAAATCAAATTTCTTTGTTTTTCAGGGATGTTCGAAATTTGAATGAAATAATACTGTCGAAATCGATGTTATTTTTTAGCAATAATAACATTTTTACAGATAAGAAATTTGTTCTAACAAAACAGTCTTTTTTATGGTGGTCATAATGTTCTTGAACGCATCACGGAGGGTTTATGATATTTGGATATAAAAGATTACTCTCTAAGTAAGTTACCAAAATATATTCAAAACCGACGTAGCTGCGACCCTTGCGACGGCTCTTTTAGGGCATATAATATAACTCTTGAACGGGCTAATCTATCTCCATCAAACCATTTAGATTAAAGTAACTTTTAATTAAAGCAACTGGAATGAAATCAGCAATTTTTAGGTGCCACGAATCCACACAGAAACAGACATAGGCGTCAAACTAATAAAATCGTGGGTTTAAAAAACTAATGCTACTGTTTCAAGCGATGCTGTGACAACCGGCCTCGGTGCCGTGCCTGTCTCCACTCTCACGCTCATACGACACGTTAACAAACCTTACACTAAACTGAAGTGTGTTTGATATTTAGGTCATATTTCAATTGAGTTCTTATGAGCGTTTTTTTTATTAAACCTGATTGAAACGCAAATATGTTGATCAGATTTACTGTGATGTACACGAGACAGTTATTTATCGCAGTTCAACTCAACTCGCTTCGCTCGTCGTACACGTCCACTTACGCTACTCAGCGCAGAGTCACCAAATTATTATATGAGCATGTCATAAAAAACGTAAGGTCAATAAGCCCTGTTAATTCTTACTTGGTCGAAATTGATAGACCACTTGGCCGATTAAACATAGTCCTAATTATTTGTCTAGAGTAATCCCGTATTTTACGAAAACACTGCGTCTGAATCAGTAAGTCGTGTACATAGTTACGGGTTTTTAGAGAAGAGAAACGCAACACGCAATGATCCAATCCACATGCATCGAAAAAGATTTTTTTTAATACGAGTTTTATTTCCAACTTCGTAATTTTAAATGAAATATCCCAAAAATGATCATATTTACTAAATAAATGAGACTTATCACAAATCTTGATACGGCTCTTACTTTAGGAATGCAGGTGCAACGAAACCGTGAACTCCACTTTGACTTTGTTTTGTATAGGAATAATTGAGGTTGGCATTGGACCTGTTAATGCGACGTTATTCGATGATTTTCTCTTTTATGCTATGCATTTTTGAAACGAAATTTAAAGTAAGTAGCTTTCTTGTATTTTGTCGGAGAATGTGATCTTTATTGTTTTTAAAGATTTTAAGAAAGAAATGTTATTTTTGCGAAAATTTATTTTACTTTATACTAAGAGGGTGGCTGTTTTGTAAATTCATACCACTGGGGGGAAAACCCACGCTTGGCAGGCGGGTTGGCGACCGCAGTTATACCATGTCGTCCGCGGAGGACGCTGCTGCCCATCCTCCGGTTTATCCCTTAGTCGCCTCTTACGACACCCACGGGAAGAGATGGGGAAAAGCACAAGACCGGTCTGAGTGGAAAGCCTTAAATTGGGGGAGGCCTATGTCCAGCAGTGGACGTCTTTTGGCTGACATGATGAAGAGGGTGAACCCACTCTTAAATCGCGTACCTGTCAATTTTTTTCCATACTAAGGAGTCAGTTGTTTTTGGGACCACTAGAAACAGTTACGTTTATTGATTCACATTTGTATTGAGATTCATGATTTAAAAGTCATATTTTTCAGCATTCCGGTTAGACACGATTAAAAAAAAATTAACCAACCATACGCACACGTTACGCATACGCATACGTTATATTAACATGCGTTGCATTGCGTGAAAAAAATATACAAAAAATGGCTCCTTTAGCTCCATTTCTTCCACGATCTTTGAATCTGTTGTAGGAATTAAGAAAAACTAGGTTTGTATAATTTCGTTTTCTTTTCTTTTCATTCGTTTCTTTCCAAGTTTTTTTTCTTATTTTCTACCTAGGGTTTCATGTCACATGTTAAAAAATTTGAAAAATCGGACTTAATTTAGGGCGTGAAAAATAATATTCTTATCATAATGTTCTTAAGCCGAGACTATACTTTTTCCCATATTTCGCAAGTGACTTCATCTCGATTACTACGGAGATGTGGCTCCCTATTCTTTTGTCAGTCGAGATGGAGCTGTATTTGATATGAAATGACCACTGCCTATAACTATAGGCTAAAATACCCATACAAAATATCAATTGTAACACCTAGTTATTGTAGAAATATGTTATGACCTCTTCTAACTTAAGGTAGAGTTATTAATCCCAATATTTGGTAGGGTGACATGTATTTCGTACAACTCCGCGTATATCCTCGTTTTACTCATCCAGGGCCCGTATCATGGTCGCCTTTATCGTGATGGATAAAGCATCCGTCACTCTCGCACTTACATAATGGTCAGAAAGTGACAGATGCTCTATCCACTTTTTTTTTATGGCTTTGAGAAGGCAAACAAGCACACAGGCCACCTGATGGTAAGTGGAAACTGTAACCCATAGACATAAACACGACTCATAGGCCTGCATGTTCCCACACATTAATCCGCCTCTCTACCATAACTTTTTAATAATTATACCACACACAACGTTTTGGGAAATCTAAAACTGTCTTTAACTTAACTACTAACTCAACCGAATGGACAAAATTACAGCTCAATCGCATTCGCCTTGCATCTTCAAACGTGTGAGTAAGCTCAAGTAGACGTCAACGGCAACGAACATAGGTACCTACGTAGTTAACGTGTGTGCGTGTTTTGGATTGAATTTAGTTCTTAATCATTATCGTGATGGTTTAATGACAAAAAAACATAAGAACGGGTACAATTGTATTACGTATTTAGCTCTAGAATCTAGAACAGTTTTCAATGGGTTCTTAAACATGTACTTAATACAAGTTTTATGTGTATGCGCGCTTGTTCCTAAGTCTTGGATGTTTTCAATGCATTTAAGTATTTATAAACTCATCTTGACTGTGAGGCCCGTCGCAAGATACGTCAAAGTAAACGTCAAACCATAGAACGCTGTCATTTTTGACGCATCTCGAGACGAGCATTAGAGTTGAGATCAGTTTATTAATACAGGCCTAAAGCTTTGAGCTTAGTTTGGGACTACAGGTTTGATTGATGTATGGGTGTGAGTGTATCTGAATCTGTATAGATATTACGGTTGGTTGGTTACCACTACATTCAAAGACCGCACCCCTCAAATGATCTACCCATACACGAATCCTTGTACAAGGCCGCCGTGAATGGAATGAATGGATCCCAATTATTTCCGGTCAACACTTTCTTAGAAACTACGATCGGTCTATTAATAACTCTATTCGGTTTATGTAGAGTACAGTTTGAATGAGAATGGTTTCTGGATGTGATGCCTGAAGCAACAAAAACTGATGTTGTGTTGAATTTCTTTCTGAGAACAAATTGAATGTGGGAATAAAATTTTAAGTCAATTTTTTCGTCGAATAATACGCTGAGTGTAAGAGGATGCTAAAGTATTTTTTGATCAATAAAACTGAAAATAATTGGAATGTAAAAAAATCCACTGAACCTACTTATTTAAAGGAGTTTTATCATAGAAGTTCAGAGATGAGCGTTTATTACTTACACAAGAAATGGGAGCGCAATTTTTTTTTTGCTATTAGCTTGAATTTTCTTTGCCACATTTTCTCATTTGTGGCAATGTAATAAGATAGGACAAATGCCAAATTAAGAGTTTAGAACTGTCACTAAGGGCCTGTTGTTTTGATCAGTAATTAAACTAACTACACATTAAAAATCGTAACTAATGGTTAAATCACAAGAAAAAAATCTTTTGCGATTTTTAACAATTAGTTGGGTTAACTACTGATCAAACAACAGGCCCTAAAACAACATAAAGTTACAAATCTTTGACTTTAAGATGTTACTGAAATGAGGTCACCTAGAGAAATGACTAATAGGATGTCTAGCACAGTGATAGACAATACGTTTATAAATACGACAAAACGTCAAAGTTCATCGACCGTCAAACTACAAAATTATACGAGTAGTCGGTTAAAATAGGAACTAACATTGCTTCATACATTCCTAGAGTTCACTGCTGATAGTAGCGTCTTTACCGACGGCAGATAATAAGTTTGTAATTTAACTATGTATTAATTGTCCATTATGAGATAACTAAGAGTTAAATTAATAAGTGTTTCGGATAGTGGTATTAATTTAACTAAGTTATGGTTGAAGGAAGGAACTAAAAAGTATTATAGGTAGGTAGTTTTTTTATAGCTGTTATACGGTGAACTTGCTTTTCCCAGAAGTAAATTTATAAAAGAGACTTACTCTGACATTAGTCTGATACAAATTCAGCGTTTAATCTAGGTTTAAGACCTTATCCCTGTCCAGTCGAATGTACCTAACCTTGAAGAGTATAAGAAACCTAGGTACTGTTTACAATACCTTTGACATCAAACATCTTGAAGTTTGCTTGTTTAGACATCGGCAAATTTGAATGAAATTTCACAAACACAATGAATGAATTCGTCATAACCCTAAATTCGGCGTTCGAAAAATGCAAGGAATTTAAAACGTTACCGTTATGACAGGTAACTAAACTCGTTGGTAACTCAATAGGCAGGCTATTCTTAGAGCAATAGAGATAAGGTTACGTTCGGGAAAATGTCACGTCTCTGTGAATTGCATGACAAAATTCCCCATTCCCAAGATATGGGCTGTGCCTGGTTTGGGACCAATGGGCTACATTGTTGCATCGTCATAAAATAAATAAATTAAACGACCGGAAATAACGGTAAACGCCAATCGAATACCTAGTAGATTTTATTTGGGGTACGCTGATAAAGATCCCTGTTATTCATTTGCTCATTATCTCTCTCTCTGTGTTCCGTCACTTTCTACGTGGACGCAGTCGCCACGCCATCAACACGTCGTTTTACACAAGAATTTAAACTTTTATAAGTTAACCAGATTTTCGGTTTTACTTGCCATTTTTCTATTTTTGACATGTCTCGACATGACTAACCGCCAATTACTTAGTTCCTTTTTCTTTGTGTATGAATAATCGTCTCTAAGGAAAGACATTAGTCACTAAAATGACGATGAATGCGGCCGTTAGTCTCTTATCTCGAGAATTGGTCCGAGCTCGACAAAAGGGTCGACGAGTGTGACCAGTCTAGTGACCAGTTTGACGTCTGACACCGTGACAGACTCGTGGACACGCTCTGGATGACGACAAACGGTTAAGTATTTAAAAACAAAAGACGGTTGGCAAAACATCAGTCCTACACCCGTATTTATAGTCAAGAAAAGTTCACTTTAGTCATTAGTTATAATAATGTCAAAAGTTATATAATAATCGTTACTTTAGCCATTTTTATTATTCAAGTTATTACTTTTTCTCAAACATGCTCGGAAAAAACGGTTTTCCGATTGAAAGACAAGGACGGTGTAAGCTTCAGATGGTAAGTAAAGGTACTAATGAGCGGAGATAGCAAATTAAACAAGGAACGTAATAATAAAATTCGCCTAGCGGTCACGAGGTCGATAGCGGCTATCCGCTTTGACAGTAATTTCACAACTGCCCGTAAGTCCGGGCGCAAGTAAAAACTACGTATGCATAGCTATAACTATGCATCTATCTTCGTCCCTCGTACTCACTATGTATGCGGCTTTAATTGTAATAAACACGGTAAGTACATCAAGTAACGTAGCTATATGAGGTAGGTACAAACATAGGTATAAGGTAAGTTAGTGTTTTTATTTTATTACTACTAGTCTATTATTAGGTTAAGCTTTTTTACAGGTATCGAAGGGAAAACTAGCGTCTGACGTCTACAATCTCCCCCCCAGTGCTGCATCGGCGGCACTCACACTGGCAGGCGCACCACGCGGACGGCTGGCCTCACCAGCACGCTTGACTTCGTTTTGACGTGGACCGTTCTGACCCGCCCGTCTTTGCCGGGACACACTTCTTGTATCAATCCGCGCGCCCAGTGATTGCGCGGTGCGTTTGGGTCGGCAATAAGCACCAGGTCGCCAACCTGCAGGTCTCGGCTCTCCTCATGCCATTTCTGACGGGGTATCAACAAAGGTAAAACTTCTTTTACCCATCGGCTCCAGTACATATCGGCAAGCCTTTGAGATATGCGCCATTGTCGCTTTAAGTAGAATTCGGAATCGTCAAACACACCCATCTGCGGCAAGTTTGATGACGACCCGAGAAGGAAATGATTCGGGGTCAGTCCTTCGGGACAACCCGGCTCCACAGATACATGGGTGAGGGGTCTGCTATTTGCCATATTCTCGGCCTCTGCAAGTAAGGTGGTTAATACTTCTTCTCGAGGGGCTCTCTCCTTCAAGGTCACTTTAAGGGTGTTTTTAATAGAGCGTATCAATCTTTCCCACGCCCCTCCCATGTGTGGACTAGCTGGGGGAATGAAAGACCACTGTATTCCTCTGTTAGCGGCCTCCGATGTCAATAAAGTCTCGTCTAGTTCTTGAATGGCTAATTTAAGTTCGGTATCAGCCCCTCTTAGGTTAGTACCATTATCAGAAAATAGTGCTTGAGGCCAACCACGTCTCGAAGCCATTCTTCGCAAAGCCAAGATAAGAGAATCAGTGCTTAGCGTATGCACTAACTCGATGTGCACTGCTCTCACTGTCAAACAGGTAAATAACACGCCGTAACGCTTCTCTCGACGGCGTCCAATTGTTACCTCCATAGGTCCAAACAAATCCACGCCGCAAAAGCTGAACGGTCTTTGATGGTGGGCCATCCTGGCCTCTGGCAACTCACCCATTCGTGGAATTTGTGGCTTAGCCTTTTGGATCTTGCAAGTCAAACACTCAGCAGCCACGGCTTTAACTGTTGGTCTGATACGAATTATCCAATACTTTTGCTTCAATTCATTAACCACCATTTCATTATACCCGTGAGCGGCATTATTGTGGTAAAATTTAACGATTAATCGAGTTATATAATTACGCCCATCCAAAATTATTGGCCTTTTTATTTCAGGGGTCACCTCGGTTGCAGCGTCAATCCGCCCATTAGCTCTCATTATTCCATTTTCATCCAGGTAAGGCGATAAGGTGAGTAACGCCGGTAAGTGATTCTTACTTAATGCTTGTCCTCTTTTTAGTATCCCTATCTCTTCACTAAAAGATTGCATTTGCGAATGTTTCAGGATTAAACACTCCGCGCGCTTCAAGGTCACGGCTTCTAAATTGTCAATCTTGTATTTCTTCATTTTGTAAATAAATTTCAGGACGATAGCAGTCGCGCGCCGTAGTCGGGTCCACGAAGATAATCTCTCTGGTTTCGGTATGGTTACGTTATCAGCTGAGTCAGCTTCATGTTGCACTGTAAGCGCTAATTCTAATTCTTCTGTCTTAATTTCCGGTGCTAGGATGTCCGCCGGCCATTTATTCTCCTTGAAATACAAAAATGCGGGCCCTTTCAGCCATTCACTTTCACTGTTTAATGTAATTCGAGTTTTCTTCGTCGCTAAATCAGCAACGTTCCTTTGGGACGGAACGTAACGCCAATCCAAGCAGCTGGTTAACTCGTCGATCTCGCCAAGTCTGTTTGCGATATATTCCTTGTAGTTCCGGTTATCATTTCTTATCCAGTGTAAAACAGTGGTCGAATCGGTCCAGTAATAAGTCCGGTTAGGTTTAATTCGGTGCTCGTCTCGTATTGTTTTAGCTAAGCGAGCTGCCAACAACGCGCCCTGCAGCTCAAGCCGCGGCACTGACACTAGCTTTGTAGGCGCAATTCTATTTTTACACGCTATGAATGCAACGCACACATCACCGGATTTGTTTATCAATCGCCAATAAGCTACCGCAGAAAATGAACTAGGCGCAGCGTCGCTAAACACATGCAGTTGTAGCTCGTTCTCTTTCGCACCCATGCTCGAACCCATAAGCGCCGGTGAGAAGTACCATCTGGGAATGCGCAAATTAGATACTTGTTTCAAGTCGTTAATCCAGTCTTTGAAGTCAACAAAAAAATCTTTTGTTATCGAGTCGTCCCAGCTTAGGCTTGTTTTCCAGATGGACCTTAATAATATTTTTCCTTTAACCGTAACGGGTGCTAGTACGCCATAAATATCGTAGATCGACATAGCGATTTTTAAAATTTGTCTCTTAGTGGGGAGTATCTTGAAGTCGAGTAAATCTTCAGGAATGTTTTTCAATGATACATCAACGGCTAACGAGTCTGTGGAGGGGTCCCATAGAAGACCCAAGGTACGTTGAGACTTATTTTCTCCGTCAACCAATAGACTTTCACCGTTGGTACTCAGTTGATCTTTAGGTAAGTGCAATAAAACTTCTTTATTATTGCTGGTCCATCCGCGAATCTCAAATCCCCCATACTTGTGCACCATGGATATATCATTGATCATGTTAATCGCCTCGCTCTCAGTGGGCAGCGAGTCTATGTAATCATCCATGTAGTGACTGTGCACAATGGCTTGCACGGCGCTCGGTTTAGTTTCTTCAAATAACTGTGCATTTTTGTCTTTAATAAATTGAGCTATGAAAGGGGAACAATTTGCACCAAATATGAGCGACGTCATCGCATATTGTTTAACCGGCTGGGCTTCATTATCACGCCATAAGAATCGCAGTGCGTGTTGGTCGTCGCTTCTTATTTTGATTCTTAAGAACATATCGCGAATATCACCAGTTACTCCGATACGATTTTCTCTAAACCGTAACATGATTCCGTACAATGACTGCAGTAAGTCTGGGCCCTGTAGTAGGTAGTCATTAAGAGATTTTCCGTTGGTAGTAGCGGCCGCGTCATAAACAAGCCTTAATTTCTTTTTTCTCGGATTATCTACCCCAAAATGTGGTAGATACCAAATTCGACTTCCGGTTTCCTCTGCCGTCAATTCTCGAGCATAATCGTTCTCGAATAAATGATGTATCCTTTCCCGGTAACGCTCAGCGTAATTATTATCATTACGCCTTAATTTAATTTCGATAGATTTAAAGCGTTTTTCGGCATTAAAATATGAATTTTCCATTTTTTCTTCGGATTTCCATGGAAGTCCGACTTCCCATCGGCCATTCGTAAGCTTTGCAGTGCTGTTTAAAATAGATACAGCTAGCCGTTCTTGTTGGTTTTCTCTTTTGTTTTGGGTTATACCTATACTTTCCATGGTAAAGTAATAACGCACCATCTCATGCAATATCTTATCTGCATTAGGGATGTTCACTCGATCGCTTAAGTCAATGCATAGGTTAGCGTATGACTCGTCGGAACAACGTCGTACGGGCGCAGGTAAGTCCACCAAACGGGTTGGCGTCGGCGGGGCGGGGGTTTGCGTGGCGGGGGTGGCGGGCCGCGCGGCGAGCTCCCAGCTGTTCGTGGTGCCTGATTCATCAGTGGGACGTAATGCAACTGGATCATCAGACGGCGACAGAGGGGCGCGGTGTTGCGGCCGGGGGAGACTGCACGGCGCAGTTATTAATGCGTCGCGCTGGCTTAGCGACCCAAGTACTAAAGACGACGAAATAAGACCATGTACGCACCATCCTAGCGGGGTCAGAGTGGCACAAGGTTCACTTTTTTTTCGTGATATTATTTTTACTGGCATCATGAGATGGTAATTGTCTTGCCCAATTAAAATTTGTGGCCTAACGTCCGTAAACGGAATGTAGTCCTTTATGTCAGACAAATACTCATAGTTTGCAATATTAATTTTAGATAACTTTTGTACAGGTAAGTTTAGTTCTGAAATTTTACGAGCACGTAAATCAAAGGTCTGTTTGTTATCGTTAGTTAATTTAAAGTCAATTATTTCCGATTTACACATTATTTCACCAGAGTTCCAAGCTCCACGTAAACGCAAGGTTTCACTTTTCCCGGACAATTCTAATTGATTTACTATATTCGCGGAAATTAACGAAATCGTAGCACCATCGTCTAAAAGAGCATGCGTTGTGATGGAGCCCTTTGGGCCGTGAATGTTCACTCGGATAACTTTTAACATCACTTTGTTATTGTTAATGTTCACGTTCGCAACTGTGTAGGGCTCAGAGGCGGGCTCGCTCTCGGGCTGCGAGTCGGCCTCGGGCTCCGGCGCCGGCTCGAGCGCTTCGACGGTGTGCACTTGCCGCGGCGCCTGTTGCTGTATCGGGTAGTGAAGGAGTGAATGGTGCGGCTGCCCGCAGCCATCCTTGTCGCACATCGGTGCCGGGCAACTCTCCTTATCATGGTTACTTGTTAAACATTTAAAGCAAATACCATTATTTCTAACGTAGTTCCATCTCTCTTTCCGTAATGCTTTTTTAAATAACTTGCAGTTAACGAGGTCATGCGACAATAATTTGCAATATTTACACTTGTCGGTCAGCTGATTAGTTACAATATTGGCTTGATATTTGCTCGAACGTATATCAGCGTAGCTTCTCATATTAAAGTGACTAATTCCAGCCTCTGTAATCTTTGTTGCCTCCTCGGACAGAAATCGTGACAGCAGATCTAATTTCGAGTCCTTACTCGCCATGGCCTTATGCTCAAAATTAAAATCAGACCATTTCGTTAACAGGGCAGTAGGTAACTTAGATAATATTATTGTGCAAATGCTTACCCCTTGCAAATACTCATCTCGACCGAGGGCTTTTACTGCTGCCACAAAATTCTTAATTTTGATTGAGAACTTCACTAAGTCACAAATATAATTTAGTGGTAATGGTGAGAGTTTTTTGATGTCGCCGATTATTCTTGTAATAATTAAATCCGGGTTTCCGAATTGCAGTTCAAGGGTTGACATAATGACGTCAGGGGAAGCACCGCTCATAAGCAAGGCGGATACAGCTTCTCTCGCCTGTCCGACGAGACTTTTTCTTAAACGCCATTGATTCTCCTTTATATTGTAGTTACATATTTCCGTTGATTCCTCAAAAGACTGTTTAAAGTACAACCACTCCATTGCATCACCAGAAAAGGTTGGTAAATCACGCGGTGTACTTAGACGACTTATTAAATGCTGATTTTGATTGTTGGTGGATGACGTAAGATTTTTGAGAGCCTGTGCCAAAAATAAAGCGGTGTCGGCTTCAGGGACGACCTTGGCTGGGGCAGTCTGGTTCAGGGCGCGCTCCTCCTCCAGCGCGTTGGCTTCTCGGGCCTGTTGAATCAGCTGTTGGCCTTGATCGATCCACATCTCTATATCATTTTTATCTTTCACTGATCCACTTGACTTCGATGATATGTGACTGTATTTTTCCTCTAGGGCTGTTAGTTCTGCCGCCAATCTCTTTTTTACAAGAGCTGATTGTATGCGTGCCTCTTCTTCGGCAGCTTGTATTTCTAGCTTTTTCCGTTCAGCCATTAATCGATAGGACGTAGATGAAGATCTTTTTGACTTCGAGCTGTTGCCGTGGCGTGAATCAGGCGGGCGAGGTGGCGCTTTCTCAGCCAAGTTCAACATCGCTGTCGAGGTACCCGCAACTGGTTCCGTTGCTACACAAGTCGTTTCGATTTCTTTTTCATCTGGTTTAGGGGTTTCCATAGATGGCTCATTTGGGAGTTGCTCATTTCCACTAGCTTCGTCCTCGGTAGCCTGTTCAATATTACGGTCCTGTCTCTGCTGCTCTTTTTTTACAGCTCTGCGGGTATTTACCATCTTGGCGGCGTCCGTTAATGTGCAAACACAATCCAGATTCGGCTCGAAGAACCACTTTTGTAAGCTTCAGATGGTAAGTAAAGGTACTAATGAGCGGAGATAGCAAATTAAACAAGGAACGTAATAATAAAATTCGCCTAGCGGTCACGAGGTCGATAGCGGCTATCCGCTTTGACAGTAATTTCACAACTGCCCGTAAGTCCGGGCGCAAGTAAAAACTACGTATGCATAGCTATAACTATGCATCTATCTTCGTCCCTCGTACTCACTATGTATGCGGCTTTAATTGTAATAAACACGGTAAGTACATCAAGTAACGTAGCTATATGAGGTAGGTACAAACATAGGTATAAGGTAAGTTAGTGTTTTTATTTTATTACTACTAGTCTATTATTAGGTTAAGCTTTTTTACAGGTATCGAAGGGAAAACTAGCGTCTGACGTCTACAGACGGAAAGAGCCTCATTTTACTCCTAGGAGTAAAAAAACCATATGAAAACACTTTCCGTCCATGTCTATATTATTCTTAAAAATGCTGTCAATTTGCATACAAAATCAAAAGGACCAAGACAAAAATTCCAAACAGCCAAGGTAACTGCTCGCTTTTTTAGCACAGTGCGTGTTTCTTTTTGAATTTGCATTCCAATTTCTATGGTTAGTATTTAAAAACAATTGAGTCTGTAACATTCGTTCATTCTGCATAATTAAACTACTTGCTTTTTAAAAATGTATTTGTATTTTTCCTCACATGTTTGAGAAAAGCATTATGTATGCCTCGGCGGAAACGAGGATTTCCTGACTCGTATTTTAGCAGGCCTCGCTCTTGCTCGGCCTGCTAACCACCTCGTCAGGAAAACCCTTACTTTCCGCGCCTAGGCAACAATGTACTATTCTTGACTATAACTACGGGTGTTAGATTTCAGTGCCAGATTGCTAAGTCAAAGCTCATATCTCCTTGCTCGCCTCTCCAGATGGTCGTAAGACAAACGAGGTTGCTCTTTCTGCTGGAGTTTTGCCTGACATACCACAATTTATCTTAGCAGGGAATATAACGAATTTGTTATACCTAACACTACACAGGGTCAGTTTTTAAGTGCAAGCAATCGCAATTAATAAATACACAGTCAGTTTCTACGACCAAACTATAAGGTACGTTTACGTAGAAAATATGGAAAAATATACTAACAGTGTCGTAATAAGTCGTGTCGCAACAAGACTCGGAACGAGTGAAAATGGCAGTCGTACATTGAACGACGTTTTTTAAAACATTTGCAAAAAAGAAACTATAAAGGATATAGTAATTAGAAGGCTCTATTTTACTAAATCTAAAAATGTTGTTTCTGATAAAAATTCACAATGTAATTTAAAAAAATGGAAAATACTAAAACATTAGTGCGGAAAATCCAACTTTCCGCTTGATATACACAGATATACCTACAAAAAGTAACAATCACTTACTAGTGGTTGTTACTTTTTGTAGGTATATCTGTGTTGAACCTAGTCCGAAAAGAAAATAAAATAAAAATAAAATAAAATATTTTTATTTCGGACTACTAGTTATCCATAGGATGTTCAAATTCAAATTCAAATTATTTATTGCATATCACATTTCAAAAATACAGGTGGAAATACAGGTAGGTATGGGCACAGCAACATAGATCTAGAAGGGCTATACTTAATCAACCTATGTATGAACTAACACTCGATTAACACTTAACAACGTTTGGTGAACTGTTACCTACCTACTTAATCTTTAACCTAGGTTAATTAACACGAAAAATGTACGTTTTATATATAAATTCACACACATGCACACACGCATATATGCATAAATAAAAATTAATACCTAGTTAACATTGAAAAATTCATTCAAATTATAAAAACATTTGCTGATGAGAAATACTTTCAATTGTTTAATAAATAGCGTTGGCTTATCTAGGTTTTTTATGGAATTTGGTAAATGGTTATACATTTTTATTAACATATGGTGAGGGCTAGACGTAACTAACTTTAATTTTGAAAAAGGTAATTTAAGCTTGTTTAAATTTCGGTCGTTTCGTCTTATGTTTGTCACAGGCGTAAAAAGATGTTAGTAAAGAGTTAAGCTATGTTAGTTAATTTTATTTAAACAATTGGGTTTGTAAAAACTTAAAGTACAATTTGGGCTACGCCCTTGATTTGTCCCACCCAGAAATTTAAAATGGGACAGTCAAATCTGCCCGAAAAGAAACCAACTTTGTAGCTACAAAAGAACCACTTTTTAAGCCACTGTAGGTATTAGGAGTAAAAATACTTAAAGGTAACATTTAGATTAAGGTTAAGGCGTATAAAACTCTCTTACTTAAAAAACAGTAGAACAGAATATTTCGTTTGAATAGCTCTAGTCTAGAGTTCTAAACTGCCTGAATGACACCGCCTTGTACATACAAAGTAATACAAACACATTCAACACGGTAAGAATGTCCTACAAATATGTAGCATCTTGTATGGCTTGTATGGCTTCTGATAGTAACGTCAAGTCATCGTCATTGACTCAGAGGCCGTGGGCGGTCACGTGGGGTCAAACTTGACAGCCCACGCCTTCTCATTGGAATGACCATACATGGAAAATGTATGGTGAAACTTATTGGGTGATAACGTAGATGGGCGTAGGGTATGATAAAGGTCAGGGCGTAGGAATTGAATTTAGGAGAGTATTTTAGACGCTTAAATGTGATTGAGTTACAGGTTGAGACTTGTCGCATTTTTCGATGCCAAATGGAACTACTATGTACCTGCCTGCTTTGGACTACACCCAGGAGCAAAAAAAACGGGTCAGAGTGCGTTTTTCATACTAAAGAGGCTATTTCGAAGCCTTGGTTCCTCGCCAGGGAATGCTTTTAGTGAATTCTGATGATGAATACCGCGAGCATCGATACAAGACTTCCAGAGTGCCTAGGATACCCAAATGAATGAATCTGCGGTTAACGCCGGAATTGTGCATGCTCAGAAAAACATCTAAAATGGCAATAAAATGTAAGGAAATCCAAATGCTGATCCAAACTGTCCGGCTGTGGTATTAACTGATTGTGCGATCAGTTAGGTATCTTAAGAACTTTTTACCTCCTGTAAAAGTTCAGGGTAGCTGGATAGGTGAGCTTGTGAGACTAGGGTGTGAGTAAGATTCAGCCCAGGAAAGAGTAAGTCAAATTTATATTCAGTAAGGGCGCCAGACCTACTTCTCGTCAACGAGTGAAATCATTCAAATAAAATTCTCTGATCTATTCAAATTACATTTATTTAACCGTTCAACGATTATAAACTAAAGAACACCAAATACATACACAATGGACTCCGCCATAAAGGGGAAGTTTAAATAAATCATAGGATCGAGACTGATCCACTAGCGTGACGTCGTGGGTTGCCAGTCTCAAACCTACTACGCATAAAAAGAACACACTAAGTTGAAGTGAACTTCGCCATAAAGGGGAAGTTTAAATAAATCATAGGATCGAGACTGATCCACTAGCGTGAAGTCGTGGGTTGCCAGTCTCAAACCTACTACGCATGAAAAAGGGCACTAAGTTGAAGTGAACTTCGCCATAAAGGGGAAGTTTAAATAAGTCATAGGATCGAGACTGATCCACTAGCGTGAAGTCGTGGGTTGCCAGTCTCAAACCTACTACGCAAGATACACATTTAGATTTGTATTCCAATAATGAAATTTATCAATACAATGGAAAGACTACCTAACGAGATAACTTTAAGTGTAAAAAGGTAGCCTGGTACTCACGCGGCATCTTCTTACAAAGTACCTGCACTGTTTAATAACCTCTGTAGTAAATGAACGGCTTAATTGTCAGGCGAGTTGAAGTTTTTCTTAGTGCAGGTCGTCAGATCCACGACGGGGAAAGTAGAAAGTCGCAGCGCTTGATGAGCTTCACCGCTTCATCCGCTGAACCACAAGTTATTCTCCACTCGTAAACGGAGCGTTAGAGAAACAATAAAAAGGCAGGCAGGCAGAAAAAGAAACCGAAAGGAAAAAGAAACTGCCCGTAATAAAAAGAAACTTCCAGTAATAGCAAGAAACCCTGTGAACAAAACATTCACGGTTAAATACTGAGAAGAACCAGTGATCAAAAAAAACACGTGGTTAATTAAAAAGAAGCAAAGTAACTTACCACTAGCCGTGGGTTTCTTTTATGGTATAAGGCGAGTGTCAGAGCTCGAGAAAGTAAAGGTGCTTGTTAAGAAAGCATTTGTGAGGGTGCTGTAAAATAAGTATGCACGGGTTACGAACACGAAAAGAAAAGAAACGTGCATCGCCAAAATGGCGGCATCGCAAGTTCAAGACAAAGGGTTCACTTACCAGAAGAAAGTATTATGATTGGCCAGAAGGCACAAAGATTTGGATTAGCTCAATCCATTTGAAGTTAAATTATAAAGATGCTGCCATGGGCAGGGCCGGTTGGCGTGATCGGCGATTCTCCGTTTTGGATGTACGTGCTCACATCGTGACGAATCGAATCCGATAGATCTCAACGGAGACGGCATCGAAGATGCTCGGTCATCCACGGTCAAAGATTTCCGAACGGCTCTGTATATTTTTATTTACCAATAAACAAAAACAAACAGTAAATTATTTCATAAATAGTTCAAGAAGGGATTTTATTATTATAAAACCAGGTAATTGAGTTTATTATATTTCTTGTTTACTCAAAAGTTAAAATCATCATTACCTAGGATTAAAGAATCTGACAAGCACATTTCTAAACGCGTCCGCGTTTCGTTCCATGTGTCGAATTGATTCTTGAAGAAAATCTCTAATAAAATACGATGAAGTTATTTAAGTAAGATAATAGATTAATTTAGATTAAATATAAACGAATAATTTGACAAACCTTTAAGAGTCAATCATTACGTGATTGATGAAAATCGTCAAGAGGAAATGTCATAGATCACAGAGGGCGCTGTCATGCGCGTAATGCACAACAAAACGTGTAAACAGGAACTGTCAAATGATTTGTTATGCCGGCTTGTTGTTATGATATTGTAAGTTATTTAAACAAAAGAAGAAGTATGCCTTGTTGTGAGGAAAATAATGGTAAAACATCGAGGTAATATTCCTCTAAATATGTGGCTAAAAGTTATAGTGCATAAACGAACTGGAATGCCTACCAAACAGGTGAGTAAGACTAGATTTAGAATGGTATCTAGACCTCGAAGTGTTACAGTTCATCCCCAGTTGGGTTAAAAATTTTGTTTCGAAATTAGAAGAATAAGAAAGAAAATTTTTCTTCCAGATGATACCTTTAAAGTAGGTAACGAAAGAAAACGAAGAAACAAATCTAGGATTTTTACCAGTAGGACAGAACCTAAGAGACATGAAGAAAAGAAATCAACTCAACCACCGTTGCTTGTCAGTGGAGAGTAGAAAGAAAGAATAATTAAGATTAAGTAGTCAGCGTGGGAACCACGCATTACACAATAACTATCGAGTCTCAACTCGAGCAAACATCTGCATGACTAAAGACTGCAGGTAAAAAACCAAATCTCTTAACAACTAAGTACTTACATCTACATGGTACCATGATCCTTTATGGATGACTTAAATTAGTGTGCGCACCTAAACTAAACAGTCTTAACATTACTATATCAAAATCTTAAACACAAAAAAAAACAGTTTTAAACTAATGCAATAAACTTAATTAATTACACATCAATTGCTTCCTTAAAGTATGGAGATTTGAGTGACGTCTCATACACTAACGAATGGCAAACTTAAACTAAAACAAACATTGTAATGATGAAACAGGCAAGGTACTGTTCATCGCAAAACTGCTTGAGAACTTATTAAACTAAAGAAAACTTATAACTAAACATATCTATTCAAGTGTTAATTAGTATCTTGTTATAGACAATTTACATGAAAGTTCTTCGACACATTCATTGTTGAAGAGAACTTTTTTCTTTAGTAGTAAGTTTAACTCATATCAGTAAAGTTAAATCTTTTAAAGCTTGCTTTGGTAAACTTGTACCAAAAGCATTCAAGTGAATAAGCATGCTAGGCGCATGTAAAATGATTTCATTGATGCAAGTAGAACAATGAATCAGAAAGTATGCTAAGTGCATAAATTGATTCAACCCTGAATCATTAGTAGATATACTAGACGTATATAATTGAGTATACTAGGCGTATATAATTTACTTTAATATACTAGACGTATATGATTAAAGAGAGAGATTATAGGTAGATCTAAAAGAAACCACCAGAAAAGTTAGGATGCAGGTGGAGCTTCGCCAGGTCTAACTATATCTTTTATATGGAAATCACCGAGGATCTTTCCGGAAGTAGATTTCAAAGTATAAACTAGGGGTCCTAGTTTTTTATGTATTGTACATTTTTCATATCTCGGCGATAGTTTAGCTGAAAAGAATTTAGCAGCATTAGACAACGGATAACACTTTTTGTACACTATTTGTCCTTCTACAAGTTGTACTGGGCGCTTTCTCAGATTATAATATTTTGCATTACGTTCATGAGAGGCAAGCAGTGTTTGACGCACCTTTTGAAATATAGATTTCAATTCTGTTAGTTTATCTGACAGGATCAAACCGTTGTCTGCAAAGAGAGCAGTTCTGTCTACAGGAGCATCCGCGTTATAAAAGGAACCGTCGATAATCATCTCACGACCATGTGTTAAAAAATACGGAGTAAATTTAGTTCCCTCGTGAACAGCGGTATTCAAAGCACACTGAATCTCAGATAAGTTCTTATCCCAGTTGCGGTGATCAGAACGCACATAAGAAGCAATAGTCCTTACCAATTCACGATTAACCCTTTCCGTTTGGTTAGTTTGTGGATGATATCTAGGATTGTAGAAGATATGTGGGACATTATATTGAGACATAAATTCCCTAAATTCTTTAGCTATAAATTGAGGTCCGTTATCAACATAAATATATTTCGGTACCCCATGAGTAAGAAAGATACCTTTTTCCAAACACTTTATAACTGATTTAGCAGTAACAGTGCGTAAAGGAAACAAAGTGACATATTTGCTAAAATAATGCAAAAGCAGAATAACCTAACCTGAAATGTAAATCCTTGAAAATTGTCCAATTAAGGCCAATGTAAGTTAAGAAAAGTTTAAAGTTCTGATATAGATCAGTGGAAGTCAAAGATAAATTAATTTAATTAAAATTAATTAATTAATATTTTCTTTTAGTAAAGTTCTGAAAAGTACTAGATTAAACCAGTAGTTAATATAGTAAGAGTATATAGTTGAAGTGTTCAACCAAAAGTCAAAAAATAGTTAAACAATAAAAGTTCAGTTTTAGTTAGTATGGAAAAAACTCAATTTCCATTTTTTCTCAAAAAGTAAATGACTACAGTCTCCATAAAAAATACACCAGATAGTAAATAGTATGTAGTTATTGTAGAATTAACAATATTACACCAGAGATTAAAGTTTAGTTATGAAAAAAAATATTTTTGAAAAATACTTTATTTGAACGATATCACTCTCTAGGCCCCACGTTGGGCGCCACTGTAAAAGTTCAGGGTAGCTGGATAGGTGAGCTTGTGAGACTAGGGTGTGAGTAAGATTCAGCCCAGGAAAGAGTAAGTCAAATTTATATTCAGTAAGGGCGCCAGACCTACTTCTCGTCAACGAGTGAAATCATTCAAATAAAATTCTCTGATCTATTCAAATTACATTTATTTAACCGTTCAACGATTATAAACTAAAGAACACCAAATACATACACAATGGACTCCGCCATAAAGGGGAAGTTTAAATAAATCATAGGATCGAGACTGATCCACTAGCGTGACGTCGTGGGTTGCCAGTCTCAAACCTACTACGCATAAAAAGAACACACTAAGTTGAAGTGAACCTCGCCATAAAGGGGAAGTTTAAATAAATCATAGGATCGAGACTGATCCACTAGCGTGAAGTCGTGGGTTGCCAGTCTCAAACCTACTACGCATGAAAAAGGGCACTAAGTTGAAGTGAACTTCGCCATAAAGGGGAAGTTTAAATAAGTCATAGGATCGAGACTGATCCACTAGCGTGAAGTCGTGGGTTGCCAGTCTCAAACCTACTACGCAAGATACACATTTAGATTTGTATTCCAATAATGAAATTTATCAATACAATGGAAAGACTACCTAACGAGATAACTTTAAGTGTAAAAAGGTAGCCTGGTACTCACGCGGCATCTTCTTACAAAGTACCTGCACTGTTTAATAACCTCTGTAGTAAATGAACGGCTTAATTGTCAGGCGAGTTGAAGTTTTTCTTAGTGCAGGTCGTCAGATCCACGACGGGGAAAGTAGAAAGTCGCAGCGCTTGATGAGCTTCACCGCTTCATCCGCTGAACCACAAGTTATTCTCCACTCGTAAACGGAGCGTTAGAGAAACAATAAAAAGGCAGGCAGGCAGAAAAAGAAACCGAAAGGAAAAAGAAACTGCCCGTAATAAAAAGAAACTTCCAGTAATAGCAAGAAACCCTGTGAACAAAACATTCACGGTTAAATACTGAGAAGAACCAGTGATCAAAAAAAACACGTGGTTAATTAAAAAGAAGCAAAGTAACTTACCACTAGCCGTGGGTTTCTTTTATGGTATAAGGCGAGTGTCAGAGCTCGAGAAAGTAAAGGTGCTTGTTAAGAAAGCATTTGTGAGGGTGCTGTAAAATAAGTATGCACGGGTTACGAACACGAAAAGAAAAGAAACGTGCATCGCCAAAATGGCGGCATCGCAAGTTCAAGACAAAGGGTTCACTTACCAGAAGAAAGTATTATGATTGGCCAGAAGGCACAAAGATTTGGATTAGCTCAATCCATTTGAAGTTAAATTATAAAGATGCTGCCATGGGCAGGGCCGGTTGGCGTGATCGGCGATTCTCCGTTTTGGATGTACGTGCTCACATCGTGACGAATCGAATCCGATAGATCTCAACGGAGACGGCATCGAAGATGCTCGGTCATCCACGGTCAAAGATTTCCGAACGGCTCTGTATATTTTTATTTACCAATAAACAAAAACAAACAGTAAATTATTTCATAAATAGTTCAAGAAGGGATTTTATTATTATAAAACCAGGTAATTGAGTTTATTATATTTCTTGTTTACTCAAAAGTTAAAATCATCATTACCTAGGATTAAAGAATCTGACAAGCACATTTCTAAACGCGTCCGCGTTTCGTTCCATGTGTCGAATTGATTCTTGAAGAAAATCTCTAATAAAATACGATGAAGTTATTTAAGTAAGATAATAGATTAATTTAGATTAAATATAAACGAATAATTTGACAAACCTTTAAGAGTCAATCATTACGTGATTGATGAAAATCGTCAAGAGGAAATGTCATAGATCACAGAGGGCGCTGTCATGCGCGTAATGCACAACAAAACGTGTAAACAGGAACTGTCAAATGATTTGTTATGCCGGCTTGTTGTTATGATATTGTAAGTTATTTAAACAAAAGAAGAAGTATGCCTTGTTGTGAGGAAAATAATGGTAAAACATCGAGGTAATATTCCTCTAAATATGTGGCTAAAAGTTATAGTGCATAAACGAACTGGAATGCCTACCAAACAGGTGAGTAAGACTAGATTTAGAATGGTATCTAGACCTCGAAGTGTTACACTCCTCTATTGAACCTCGGCGTATCCACCATTAAACCTCAC
Organism: Acleris sparsana; assembly: GCA_923062465.1. Taxonomy (NCBI): domain Eukaryota; kingdom Metazoa; phylum Arthropoda; class Insecta; order Lepidoptera; family Tortricidae; genus Acleris; species Acleris sparsana. The sequence continues at coordinate 3,108,889 of OV281302.1, read as the reverse complement.
TCACCACAACCCCTGGCGAGGAACCAAGGCTTCGAAATAGTCCCGTTTGTATGAAAAACGCACTCTGACCCGGTATTTTTGCTCCTGAGTGTACGTCAAAGTGACTATGAGAATTCTTATGGTTTATTTGCAGTATCACTTTGACATAGTCAAAAGTGGTCTAGGAATCAATTTGCTTGACTGTGCCAAAAACGCCAGGCGCCGAATATTTTCGCTCTAGCAAGTTAAATTTACAAACTGTAGAAAACTACATGAAAAATCTGGGGCCATCTTAAAATCCGGATTTGCTTCCGAATCATTTGTCCAAATTAATTCTTTCTGAAAGTTATGCTATGCTGGGACTGTTTTAGATTCAATGCATTATTTAATTGCTATACCTACGTAGGTTAGGTTAGGTAAGGTTAGGTTAGGTTAATTTTAAAGTTTCTGAGGCGATAACGATAATCGATATACCCGCAACTTTACACGTAAAGTTTTTTTTTTACTATTTTATTATTACAGTTGCATTTACACGTACGGTTCGGAACGAAGATTAGAACGGCGCGTGGCATTTCCCGCGGTCCGAACTTTACGTGTGCTGGCCGCTAATAACTAATACGACGCGATCACTCGAACGAATTCGCGGGCGGAAGCTAATATATAGGTAGCATATTATAAAAATGTTATGCTATCAAATATGCTATGCTATGCTATATGCTATGCTATTTGGCTGAATGGGCTAAGAAACCTTTGCCCATTCAGCCAAAGGCAGGGCATAAAGGGTTGCATGCATTTTTTCTTTTTTCATTTGATTCACCTAGGTATAATTTGTTGTTGTGTCCAAATAATTATGTGTGTGTAACCTTCTATTGTTTCTCCTGATAATTCTTCGGAAGACCCGCTGATTTAAATGCCAGCATTACGCTGAGTTGGGACCATTTCGAGACTACAATCTTCTTGTGCATATTTCTCTGATATTTTGTTGTTGTTTGTTACGAATAAATGTTCACTTTTTCTTTATTTTTCTTTATAAAAGACCACGAGTACCCCGTGTAGGATTAAGGTCGTCTTATAACATGTTATTTCAACAAGAAACCTTATAAGTGTCATAATGAATTAAACCCCATAAACATAGTTGACTTTGCTTTTCTTCGCCTAACGGATGTAAGGCGATACCTTGCCTAACTACCAACAAAACAAACAAAAATGTTTTTATATGTAACGAAATAAGGTTCTAAGCCATTTGTTGAAAAGTTAAGTTGCCTTATTAAAAACCGGATAAGTTAAGTCATGCAAAGAAATCGTATAAATGAGGAGACATGAGTAGTTAAAATTAATACCTCTCAATTTAATAGGCTTTTTTGATGCTTACGCAATAATTTCACTGACAGGTCAAATTACTAATGCTTTTTTATAAAGTGTCTACACATTAGTTACTCGTTGTACCTACTCGTATACGATTCCCTTGTCAAAATTTAGTATATAATAATAAATGCTAAAGATACCTAACTGTGTTAGTTTGTTACGCTTTCACGCTGCAACGGCTGGACGGATTTGGACGACATTTAGAATGGAGATAGCTTTTACCCTGCATGAACACATAGGCTACTATCATCCCGGAAAATTATAAATTTCCCGAGGGAATTACGATAACCATATTCGAGCGGGTGAAGTCACGGGTTTAGCTAGTTTACAATAAAATTGATAGATAAATCAATGATCTTTATTTGTACCTAGCCACCGGCTAGAGTCTGGCAAATGAAACATGAGAATGAAAAAATGGCAACACTGTAGTGTCGTCCCTTTCAAATCAATCTAAGAAAAAAGGGACGACACTACAGTGTTGCCATTTTTTCATTCTCATGTTTCATTTGCCAGACTCTAGTTATCTGTAACACCCGTGCATAAAACTTACATAAAAACCTTTCGTGAAAATTCATTGAACTGTACCGAAAGGACTCATGTCAAGAAGTCATGAACACTGATTTTAACGAAGATGGTATAATGGTAAAAGTGGATAAAATTACCACGTTTGGCCATTACACATACAAATTCATAAAAAAGGTTGCAGCATGCATTATTTAAATGCAGTCTTATAATACAGCGTAAATAGTTTAACAGAAAATAAGTAACAATAAGGTCTTGAGTGCCAGGGTAATTCCCAATGACTAAATCATACAAACTACATTCAAAAGTATTCTTAACCCAACGAACAACGATAAAGGCTAGCAAAGTGCCTGTACCTTTTTACAATAACATTCCTAAGGTTATTTTTTGCCCTGTTTTTGATCAAGCATCCGCTAGTCAGGCATCGGTAGATGCTTATTCGCACGCACATTTTGCATCCTACTCTTGCATAATGTTCGAGAAAGGGTACGAAGTAGAAGATCATTTCAGATTGATATAATAAGAACGTTTTGTAATTCAAATGCACGCATTCACATTAATTTAAAAAGAAACGGATAGTCCCTACTTTAGCATCAATGTTTGGGAAATATATCTACTATAAGTAAGTAGGTAATTATGTTAAGTCGAGATTATCCCTATTACCTTGTGAATTTGAAAAATATTGTAATATACCCGTTGTAATATAGTTCTGTGGTAAAGTTGACCGATATACTTTAATACCTCGGTGTTAGTTTCAAGTTTTATATTGTTATGGATGTTAGTGTACCCATTAGCGTATTTGTTACTATGGGCCTCTCATTTTTATTAAGTACTTAATGGAATGTCACCTTAAGGAACATCCTGTCGTTTTCTATCCTGAAAAATAAGACAACGACAGGTATCACGACATCACTGTTATATATACCTGCCTCATAACGTTCGTCTGTTACTGACTGGGTGATAATTATAGAGTGAGTATTTCATCTAGTATTTTTAACTCCTAGTATTGCATACGTAATACGTATACTCGAAAATGTAACTAAATACCAAAATCTGACAGTTCCCAATTGGGAGCTTCACATATTGGTTAAGTTTATTTTAACATTATTTCATAAAAGCATGAATGAAAACTCGTGTAACCAGTAATATTTTGGTAAGTTTTATTGATAAAAATACCTTCACTTAAACCAAAATGCAGTAAGCACAGCGAATGTGCCTGTTGAGGTTAGGATGTTGGTCTTTCATTAGATTTTCGAGTAAGTATAGATAATGTTTTCAATTAACATTAGTGCTACCTATTAGTGTGTTGAAACGAAGGCTCGGAATAGAAAATAATAGAAATTACTCAATCGACCATAGCTACTGTTAAGTAAATGATGATGTTGAATAGACATGTAAATATTTGCTATTGCGGTATTGTTTGCCTTGCCTTGTATTTATGCATCTACTTAATCACATTCTGAAGCCTTGTTCAAGTAGGTTACCTGTTACAGGGCCGTCCGTACGGTGTCCCTAGAAATAGATATGTCTCATACATTAGCAGTAATAAATTGCTTGGCAAGAAAGAATTTGGAAAACCAGTATGTAGGTATTACAATAAATAGGTATGCATAATAATCATGAAAACATTTCAAGTTAGTCACATAGGTTTTGTCGTCTACATAATGTAAGAAAACTTTATTTTAAACTCGGCCATTTTCTTATATTTTTGCAAACGCTGCGCTACCACAGATTAAATAAGAATTGCTACGCTGTGACTAATCTAACGATCCTTCGGATGTCGGTATCGTTCAGTTATGTCATGATTACGAGCATCACGACGATTGCAACATCGCTAAAATATCGGTAACTTCCCAAAAAAAAATATACTTACAACATGATTTAAAAAATCAGACACCAAGTATCCCTTGCACCTAAGTAGATACTTGACGTTACTCTAAAATACGCTTCGGTAGCGAACAGAACAGTTAATACATTCATTGTTGCACCTGCGGCCTTGAATGACCGGCGCAGGAGCAGGTATACGCCGCACGGAAGACCCGATGTTGTAACGAACTGAGATTTACAATCAGTACAATCACAGCTCTGTGGCACAGTATACACATAACAGTAGATCATCTTTATATAGATGATTAATTCCGTTACGTACCTAAAAGTGCCACTGAGCGACAATGGAGGGGATGAGTTTGCGCACAGCCAATAGCGCGCACGCATAATACCGGCAGACAGTTCCCCCGTCCCGTCCCCTTCATACCACCAATTTCGTCGTTAGAGGTACATCGCCAGCGGCCTTTTTACGACACGGGAACTATACGAAGGATGGTAGGCTTGTATGTGTGCGCCTTGTACGGATGCGTCACAAACAAATGCCGGATAGTTTTGGAGACTGGGCTGCACCGTTGCCAAAAGAACAAGTTTGGACAACCCTATGAGCTAGGGCGTTAGTATAGGTAACAAAAAGGGCACCACAGAGTCACTAGGTCTACATACAGACCTACAAAATATTTCGTGAAAAAAAAACAAATAAAAGAAAAAAAAAACTGATGGAAGTCCGTTTGGCAGCCACAGCTGCCGAAAGCAATTTACGTTTTGAAATTTTGCAGCGCTGGCTGCCAAAAGCACCTGAGTGGATAAGGCATAAAAAAAAAAGTTTTTCATAATAACTACAATATATTCAAAAATCTTGGAAATTAGACTTAATTTAGGGGATGAGAAACGTTAGCGTTCCGAAGCTGTATGGAACATTTTTTGACAGCTACGTGATTAAATGTCGCTTTTAACGGAGGCGGAGGCCCGTACGTCATTTTAAACAAACCATAGCGATTAAGGTGGAATGGATAGAGATAGCTAGACATTTCAGAGGCTCTCCCACACCATAAAAGACCAATGTGACCACAGCTTATTTATTTGTTCTATTTTCACAAATGACCACGGAAAATGCGGCGTGTAAACGCAGTATCGGTGCTATAACATCTTTGATGTGTGGCTTTTTATGCTGGTTACGCTTATCGTATCGAATCAATACTAGGTCATAGATAACGTTATCGCTATATACAAACCATGAAGCATTTAATGTGCAAAAACCTTTACATACTTTCCCTCAAACGACCAACAAAACGATTAAAACCAATTAGGCGCCATGCTTAAGAAATTTCTATGCAAAATGAACCCTATTTAGAGTTCTTGGTACTTAAAAAATTAAAGAAAGAATGTTTTTAAATCTACAAAGTTATTTTTACCGGTGGCCAAATATGGAACTAATTTGGTTTCATACTAATTTTGAACTTAAGTGCGATAGTGGCGACGCTAGGCCGGGTTCAAATAACTTTGTGGAGCTTGGTACCTGTTAGTCTTGGAATTTGGAGAACCGGTTGCGTCAGCTGGCGCGAGCTTGATAACGTAATCTTATCCTGAACTATTTAATTTATCCTTTTGTTTAGTTATATTTGTGATGTAATTGATAAAAGTGTTGCCATATTAAAGGTACAATTGCCAGGTCCAAAATTGTAGGCGATTGCTTCGTGAAAACATAAAGCCTCTTTGTTAAATTTTTTTTTATCAACTTACTTTATAACTGCTTATTGATATTTTACTTTTGAAAAGGCTTAACTACATTATTTATACGTAAAAATAGCAGAAGTATCTACTTAGTATCTACCTACTTAATAAAAAATATTGACGTTGACTGGGGAATTCCTCTCATTCCTCATATGTTCTAGATGATTCTGCCTACTAATATAATGTAGGCAGATCGTATAATATCGCTTCTGACAGTTATAATACTTATAATACAAGCACAAAGCAATCAATGTATTCTCGAGCGTTACTTTATCTCGAATGATATGAGAATAAGGGTTTGAAAACCGACTCTTTTCTATTGAATTGAAATAGATAATATCATGTCTTTTACAATAATAAAAGGTATCGTTATATGGCTAGAATGTAAAACAGTGCAAGAAACCTATTGGTAACTATTCTAGCTATTGCAGGTAATGTTTGTGGAATGCAATTGTTTTAATACAATAGAGGGTTTACATACATAAAATATTGTTGTTTTCACGAAACCAAAGATGTAGGTAGGTAAAAGGGGAAAGCATAGAGGCATTCCATCTTAGTACTTAGGGTTGCCAATGCAGTTGGATTCTTAGGATTAGGGTAGGCGCACCAAAAGATGAACGACACCCAAAAGCTGAACACTCGATCGAAATAATCACATAACTAAATCCTGACAAATATTACATAGTTCGGAATTTATTTTTCTTAAACAGCAACTCTTTGCTTACACCTCCATTAAAACTTAACATAGTATTATATTCTTTTTGGCCGTAATCGGTCGTCGTTGTGGAGCTTCCCGCCGAAAACGTCGATAGTATGGGAAAATAGCTAAGGACAGTGCTCTCCAAATTTAAGCTTTTAATTACGTATAAAATTCAATAATTGTCAGTCTTAGAAGGATTTGCTTGGTATGTATTCTTGATTAATCACTCTTTTATTGGAGTTATACGATATTTCTTTTTTCTTGTTAGTTAACGAGAAATATGCCGTTCAAGTAATGGTTTCAAAAATATATACCTAAGCCAATACTTGAACGGTGTTCAGCTACTAGGCAAGGCGTACTTTTTTTAGAGCTTCTTAATAAATCGTACCAAAATGACAGATGGAAAATTTAAAACTTAAAATGATCGTTAAATGCTCTTGTATCTTTAAACCAAAAGATGAACATAGCTTTTGATGTCTAATCCAATGATTTTGGAGTTTTAAATACTATGAAAACTATCACTGTTCAATAAAAAATGTGTGCCTAATACTTGAACGAATTAAATTTACTAGTTCATGTTTTGGATTCTATTCCAATATGTGAACACCTAATTGATTTTGTTTGTTCATTTCATAAATTCTGTGTCCTAAAATTGAACTAAGTAAATTCAGTCGTTCAACTTTTAGGCATAGTTTTATAATATGAACACTAGTAGTAGTATACTAGTAGTATTTATGGAAATGTTTACTAATATTATAAATGTTAAAGTAACACTTTTTGTCGGTTTATCTGTTTAAAAAGATAAGTAACTAAGTAGTTTTGCTAATGATTATTGATAAAAAATACTAATTCGTTGTTTTTATGACACAAATAACATAAAAAATAGGAACCTTATGTACGTAAGTAATATTAAATAAATGTAAACAATTAAAAAATAAAGAATATTTCGTTAACTCGCATTTTATTGCTAAAAATGAAAACAATTAAAATGACATAGGTATTTTATTATGTTAGTTCAACTTTTGGGCCCCAACCGTTCAGAATTAGGGCACGCTGTTCATCTTTTGGGCAAATCGGTACATTTTTGGTTTCAATGATTTTTAGAAAAATACGGAGATATAATAACAGGCTTTATAATAGTCATTTTCAATCTAGACCATATACTGTACCATATAAAAAAATTAAATAGGGTGAAATTTGTTACTTTCACTGAATATAACCTGTCTAAAGTTGGTGTAGTCGCTTAATCGTTCATCTTTTGGTGCTCTTACCCTACTTAGGTTCAGTCTTGAAAATGCAAATGTCAATGAGTCCCAATTATGTGTGATTTTACGAACCGTGACATAAAAATACCCTAAAATAAACATGAATTCATCACGCGGAAATAACGTATCTTTAAATTATGTATGTAAAATACCTATTACATGAGAATAAAGTTAACTTGTGCTCCTAAATATGGCTATGGCCTAGAGAATCGCTGCATTAGCATACAGCCATGGCTAACGTGGTATCAAAGTGGTAACAGTGTGCTTTTGTGACACAGCGTCACATTTACACGTGTTAACATTCTGATTTGGAACCTTTGTATAGCCTTATTAGTAAATTGATCTCGAAAGGTGATGCTCGTCTCAAAATACGTCAAAAATAGGCTTGAGTCGATCAACTGCGAATGTCTATGGGTCCCAGATTTCACTTACCATCAGGTGGCCTGTGAGCTCGTTTGCCTTCTCTATGCCATAAAAAAAAACGTTCTTCGTGAACGATCTTGGTCGGTCTTAGGTCCTTTAGGCCAGCAGCATTTGTTGAATGTATGAGCGGAACAGTGCGAACGAGTAAAGAGCACAAGGCACGGTGCTCGATGTGCACGAGACAAATAGTACCTATTTCAAAGCGTGTTCTGCTCATATCTCAAAACTTGCTCCGGAGTTAAAGGACCTAAGGGAACTAAAATACTGAACAAGTTCCTTTGACCGATTGACCGAGATCGGTCCTTTTAAAGACCGAGCGGGGGCAACTAGTTAAAAATTACACTTTCCTATGGCTTGACATTTTCGTTGACGTAGGTACTTATCATGTGACGGCATCTCGGTCAAGATGAGTTTATTAATACGGCCCTCAGGGTTAGTTAATGAAATGACGATCACAGATTTAGGATATGTAAAGACGATTAAGGCATTTCAGAGTGAGGATTTTTTACATACAAATGAAAAGAAAGCTTTTAAAACTGACTGCATTTTTTATAGGGTTCGATATACCTTGTTATTTCAATTTGAACAGTTTAGGTATCCTATGTCAAACGGGGTGGTGAAAGCATTCTAACGAAACCACACATCTAAATCGGCTCAGGGCGTTTACAAGTTATGGTGCAATAAATCGTACGTACATACATACATGAACCCTGAAAACAGTACACTCCTTTTTTTGGGCAGTCGTGTAAAAGAGAACGAGTTTATTGTCTCTAAAATGTCTTTGAGTAATTGTAAATATACACCAGAGCTGTGCGAGATCATAGCAGAGCGTTGTGCGAGGAAAAAATCCACCACTCGTCACTTTTCAATACTTTGGAGGTATATTTTCCAACAGGTTGGTATACGACCGCTAAAAAATATTCGTGTCTGTTATTTTAGACTACTCTGTAACATATATCAAAATAAAACAAATCGGAGCCGGACAGTTGGGTACCTTTCCTTGTTAGATGGATACTGAACCCTAGATTTAGTCATTGAGAGTTTAATCTTAACCTTATAACTTAACTTACACCAATTTCTTGTTGTAATTCAAACATGACGCGATAAAAGCGTCATGGTAATGAGATCCCAGGACAAAAGGGCTCCTATTTCACTCTGCTTCTTGCGTTATAGTACCTACATCTTATTCACGACCGCAAAGGCTGTATCGTAAAACATCAATAAGGTTCCGAAAACAAGATATACTCGAAAATCTAATTAAAAACCAAAATCCTAACCTCAACGGGCGCTCATTCGGTGTGATTACTGCATTTTGGTTTAAGTCAGGTATTTTTATCAATAAAACTTACCAAAATATTACTAATTATACGAGTTATCATTCATGTTTTTATGAAATAATGGTAAAATAACGAAAAAATCAAGATGGGAACTGTCGATTCCGGTGATTCGAGTCGATTTTCGAGTATAGGTTAAAACAAAATAGAATAGGTCCAGGAGCTCTATACTACACTCAGGAGCAAAAATACCGGGTCAGAGTGCGTTTTTCATACACACGAGACTATTTCGAAGCCTTGGTTCCTCGCCAGGGGTTGTTTTGAGTGAGTTTTAACGGTGGATACTGCGAGATTCAATAGAGGAGGTCAAAAGTTCTTAAGATACCTAACTGATCACACAACCAGTTAACACCACAGCGGGAGAGTTTGGGTCAGCACTTGGAACTCCTTACATTTTATTGCCATTTTAGATGTTTTTCTGAACATGCACAATTCCGGCGTTAACCGCAGATTCATTCAGTTGGGTATCCTAGGCACTCTGGAAGTCCTGTATCGATATTCGGCATTCAAGCATTCTCTGGCGAGGAACCAAGGCTTCGAAATCGCCTCTTTAGTATGAAAAACGCACTCTGACCCGTTAATTTTGCTCCTGAGTGTAGACGGTAAAAACCATATCGCACTGCTAGATCAAAACAGGAGTAACTCAAAATACAACTGTTTTATAAAATCAACTTTATTACAAATCCTATGAACTTGAAACAAAACTAGCAAGGATTTTGAGTTGATACTGTTTTGATCTAGCAGTGCGATCGTCTTTGACCTGTTCTGGTATTGTTTTTAACTCTGCAGCCATTACTGTCAAGTAAATAGGAGCTATTAAATGTTGACAATACAATAGCAGGTCAAATACGATATGGTTTGTACCGCCTAGAATCTCGGCAGTTATGTTATCAGTAGATACAATACGGAATACAACGCCAAATACCTTAGGCTTTGTAGTTACAGTGAAACAGCCACTAGGCCAGTAGAACAGTCAATGTATTCCCAGGTTCCCACAAGTCATACCCTGTGCCTATCCGAGCGAGACGACCGTTATAACCGTTTGAAACAGCTGGTGTAACTGTCCTTACATGTGTTATCTCAATGGCTTCTGTGTTGCTAATGCTTCGTTATTAATTGTTTTATACGTGCACGAAGTTTGAGATTAAGGATAATTATAAAAAAAACTAAATCGTGACCCTTAAAAACTTATGCACTCTTTGGTTTTACAGCGCCATCTCTTGTCGAGTAGCATTTAGAGTGAATTGCAAAAATACCTAGTTAACGGCTCATTTAAAAAAGGGTTGTTAAGCCCTTAATTTTTCCTTTGTATAACGAAGATTAGTCATATGAGAAAGTTAACGTTACCTCAATTTAACTCCTTAACTGTGCAAAATATTTTTGCAATTCACCGTTTCATCTTATAACTACTGGGTGCTGTTACGCAATAAAATGTCAACCCACCACGATAGTATTGAGGGTTGATACTTATATTGCTAAATAATTGTGGGATGATCGCGTAAATGTCAAACGAAACTAGATGAGATTTGCATGCAGCATATGTTTGAAATTTACAATATTAGTAAGGATTTAAGTATATCAGTACTAAGGTATAATCGAATTAACGAATCAAATGTACGAATGAACGAAATGAACGAATCGAATTTTGACATCATCGGCTCCAAAACTGCAACCCCTGCTTAGTACATGATTTGTTCGTCCATTAAATTTTAGAATTAGTTCGACTCCTGTCCTTACATATTTAAAACGGGTGTCCCTCGGAATCTCTAATAACGTTTGTCCTATTGTCCTATCGAATAGCTTGTCCGAATTAACATTTGCCATAAATTGGTTTTCAGCTGAGTTTTTAAGTTCTCCAAAATACCTGCGGGTAGTTAGGTTAGGTTAGCAGTAGAACTAAGGTTACCGACATAGCCCTAAGAATAGCTAAACTGAAGTGGCAGTGGGCGGGGCACATTGCTCGCAGGACTGATGTGATGGCCGATGGGGTCAGAAGGTTCTGGAGTGGCGTCCGCGGACCGGAAGACGAGCTGTAGGCAGGCCTCCAACAAGATGGTGTGACGACCTCGTCAGGATCGCGGGACCGCGGTGGATGCGAAAAGCACAAGACCGGTCTGAGTGGAAAGCCATGGGGGAGGCCTATGTCCAGCAGTGGACGTCTTTCGGCTGACATGATGATGATGATGAGGTTAGGTTAGGGTTATATTATAAACACTAAAATGGTTTAAAATTCAGCTGGATACCTATGTCTTTAGAATAAATGTAATTTCGGACGATGCATTTGGACAAATGTCGTTTAGGGATTAAAAAAATAAATAAAAATATATTTCTTTATTAAAATAACGAAACAACATTAACAGGGGAACCATTTCAAACACTATCCGAAACGTGATCTTTTTTTAAATAAGGTACTTCATAACTTACGTAACGTTATCGTGTACCGTTACACTGCGCGGATTTCCTGATCGAGTTTACAAACTGGACAGTGCTCTGTAAATGTGTTCGTTCAACTCGATAGGGCTATGGCGGTCGCTGTTTACGGTTTTCCGTTCTGTTTTCTTAGGAACTTAGTCGGTTACTAGTCTATGTATCTCGCTCGACAGCTATAAAGATATCTTCGCGCTAATTAGCCTAAGTTCAGTAGAGTCTGGCAAATGAAACATGAGAATGAAAAAATGGCAACACTGCAGTAGTGTCGTCCCTTTCAAATCAATCTAAGAAAAAAGGGACGACACTACAGTGTTGCCATTTTTTCATTCTCATGTTTCATTTGCCAGACTCTATCTCAGATAAACCTCCTTTAACAATATCAAATTATTACTAAGGACAGAGAATTATAATCGCTCTGAGGATCTAGCCAAGATGCAAACGCTATTGTACCAACGTATTTCTTTTCTATCACTCAAAATGTATGGGATGACATTCTCGTGCGTTGCGATAAACCACGTGGTCAACTGTCATCCTATAAGTTTCGAGTGATAGAGAAGAAAACCGTTAGTAAAGTTTTCATCTTGGCTACGCTGCCGTCGTAAGCCGATAGGCAGTATGTCAGATAAAACTCCCGTAGCAATATCAACCTTATTACTAGTCGAATAGATTTAAAACTGCTTTGGCTGTTGAATTTGGGATACTGCTTATTGGTTTAGGAGGGCAGTACGGCTCCTATATTTTTGAGATATGCTAGTTAAAGGCGTTGATGTGTTCAGATACTTTAGAGCAACTTAATTCTCTAATATTTTTAAGTGTAACTTTACATGCATAAAATGTGTTGTTTAACTAATATTTCGATTTATTACTTTTTAATGTCTGTTTTCGGATGTATGTAGGCTTTTTTTTCTGTTCTTTTGTAAATTTGCCTATCCTCTTGCATTGTCCTTGCTCATTCTACTCAAAGGTTAACTGGAAGAGATCCCATTTGGGATAAGTTCGCCTATGTACATATCTATAGTGATGTGTAATTGTTTATGTGCCATAAAGAGTTTACATACACCTACATACATGAACACCCGTATTACGCTCAGGAGCAAAAATAACGGGTCAGAGTGCGTTTTTCATACTAAAGAGGCTATTTCGAAGCCTTGGTTCCTCGCCAGGGAATGCTTTTAGTGAAATCTGATGATGAATACCCCGAGCATCGATACAGGACTTCCAGAGTGCCTAGGATACCCAACTGAATGAATCTGCGGTTAACGCCGGAATAGTGCAAGTTCAGAAAAACATCTAAAATGGCAATAAAATGTGAGGAAATCCAAGTGCTGACCCAAACTCTCCCGCTGTGGTGTTAACTGATTGTGCGATCAGTTAGGTATCTTAAGAACTTTTGACCTCCTCTATTGAACCTCGCAGTATCCACCATTAAACCTCACTCACCACCATCCCTGGCGAAGAACCAAGGCTTCGAAATAGTCTCGTTTGTATGAAAAACGCACTCTGACCCGGTATTTTTGCTCCTGAGTGTATATGTACAATAGCTATGTTGAGCGTACAAACCTTGTCGTCTGACGTTGATGGTAACAAGGCAATACGTTCCTTAACACTTTCGTTGACCCACCGTACATATGTGAAATATTACCAAATCACTTTACTTGCTTAAATTATTGACCATTCATGTCTGGAAATCTTTATTTTGCTACTCGCCGGTTGCTAATTTGTACAAGGTTTTCACTTTTACGAGTTGTTGCATGTGCTCTTTTTGCGCTACAAGTACCTAATAATTTACCATGGAATGACAATGGTGACGAAAATATTTTTATCTAGCAGTAAGAACACTTATTAAATTCATTTTTTTTAATTTTCAGGTCGAACAAGTACCTGCAAAAGTCTGCAATAACAAGGGTGTGTGCGGTCGGTGGTTTCTTCATATCAATACCAGTGTTTCTAACAGGTAAATAAAATAAAATGTAAGGTAGCCATTAACCACGTATGTTCAGTCGTTTCATTTGTTTTGACGTTGTACTTATACGTATACTTGTGTGTGTGTAGTGCACGTGCACATTGCCGTTGTGCGAGTTAAAACTAAAGCACCTATGACCTACGGCTTTCGTGAAATAAAACAACATTACTTATCACTTATTTACTGGACAGTAGGTACTAAGATCCTATGCTTACTATGTCGCCAACTAAGTGATTAAGTACCTACAATGTGGGTCTAATACAGATTGTAATATACGCCCTGACATATTTCATCTAAATCCATCCTAGAAACGAAAGATTAATAAACCACCAAATTTCTTACTGCCTGTGGGCCGAGATAATATATGCATTCTGTATTATTATCGAAGTTGTAGGACTGACGTAAGTTGCCGGACGGTAGGTCAATTCCATACATTTTGACAGTTTTCGAAAATCGTTTACGTTAGCGTTATGAATCTTGTCTAAGCGCCAGAATTTTTTCGCAACTCTATTTATTAATCTTACCTTTATCTATGTCTAAATATCCGTAGCGATTTTCTGTTACAAATTACCCCCTTGTTAAGGTAGGAATTCTTTGTCCCTTTCTGTCAAACGCAAATGTCATAATGACAGATAAGGAAAGAGCACGCTTTAGTTATTGCGCGTTTATGAATAAGAGGGTTAGCCAATACTTGGTGACGATGCAGATCTTCAGCTAATTCTAACGCTGCTATTTATTTAATTCCAGGTATCATCCTGTACACATTCATCCAGTTCCACTCGACCCCAGCCATCGTAACCTCAGTCTTCATCGGCGTCGGGATCATATTCTGCGGATGCGCAATGGTTCACAACGTGTTCGTATGGCAGAAAGAGAAGACGAATCTCGTGAAGGCGTTTCGCACGGATATGAATGCGACGGCAAATACCACCAATGGCGTGGTGATGAATGGCCATCTGAATAATACTGGGGTGGGGAATTTGAGTTATCATACGATGACGGCGCCATATTCGCATCCTATTACGTTATTGCAACAACAAGGAGGACCTTATATCATTAGGTAAGTTTTACTTATTTTAAATTGTCAAAACCTGTCGCGGATATATCCGCACCATAGGGTTACTAACGAGGGATTAATCCGTCAAGGTTAACATCTGAAAATATACCTTTGTAAGTGCCCATAAGCTTGATTTTCGTTGCTTTTCTGTTACCATTTAGGTACAAAAAGGTAAGCATGTTTGCGACTGTGACCTATATATTTTCTAGGGGCCTTATTTGAAAATCTAAGTTCAAAGTCACCTTTACCTATTTAGTCTCGAATGACGAGAAAAACGGATGGGATACTCGAGATTCCAAATGACCATAATACTGATTTAAAGTAGGTATTAAACCTATAAACACCACGGTCAACTGATGTTTACGTGATCCAGACGTCAGGAAATCAGAAATCAAAAATTATTTATTTGCATAGACACAGTATAGGGATGTTACAGTACATTATGTTTCATGTAAGAAAAGGTTAACATCGTAGATATATCACAATTATATAACTAAATACTACTAATCCTAAGCCTGCCGGGGCTCGAGATACGCTTTTACGCTGTAAAAACAACGCTGTAAAAGCCAGTTTGTTAGACTGCGTTTAAAGGCGTTTCCCTCTAGCAGCCTGAGTTCTTCCGGGAGGTAATTACAGGGACGTCATATGTCAAGAAATATACAGACTGTTTCACTATATTGTGTAACATTAAGTACAGTTGTTTTATCTCTATATGGGCATAGCAGTCGTCGCTCGCTAATCGATACCGTAGTGTTGGTGTCTATAATATACATGTGATAATTACGGTTTGCCAAACCCCATTTAGTGAGACAAAACAACTGTACTAAACACGTTCTATACTTATTGCAATGTTTCTTTTTCAGGCCACCGACCAGCACGCCGCCCGGGGAAGGCGCTGTGACCCCTGGAGTTCCCACAGCTACGATAGACCTGAGCCACGACACGCATGAGCTCAGTACGCTCGTCTGAGGCATGTTGTGCCGGCTCACACTTGATTACGACGTTCGAGTTATATCGATACGCTTAGATACATGTCGAGAACAACTAAAAGACATCGCGTTTTTGTCGGATGAAAGACTGTACATTCGTGAATTAAAAACACTTTTACCTTCGTATAGTCACGTCATAACAAGATACCTAGTAGAAAAAAAGGTTCATCTTGTCTTGGTTTAGTGGCATACTGCAACGATTAACCGTCTCGGTGTATCGCGCATCGAGTGGCAGTAACTAAGTGAACTAAACGCGGACTGTGCGCTGCGTACGCTAACCGTGGCTCTTACTGCTTGGCGACGATTTTACATGACGGCGGCAACGGCGATGACGAACGGTGAACGGCCACATACAAATTCACCCAGATGTATGAAGCACTCGTCGACCATGAGCCTATTTCTTTGTATTCATTTCAGTTGCCTGCCACCACCGCAACCGCTGTGGCGAAAATTCGTCGCCAGGCCTTCAGAGAACAAATAGTGAGCCATCTCGGACGAGTTCACATAGTTAAATTTTGATCGCAATACGTTACGACTACGTAGTACCTAACTTACACTTGAGGCTTTGTGTATATCCGAAGGCAGACTTAAACTGACGATTTTAGATTAAAAAGGCACGGTTCATGGTGTATAAATATGAACAAAGTTGTAAATAGAACAGTTTGGACTTAGCTTTACAATGATTTATTCAGCTTTCAAGGCCTACTACCGTCCAAAAGAAAATGAGTAGTCTTGGACTCATTCGATGTTGTCTAAATTAATATTGTATCCCTTTCTTTCTAGTCTTTTTTTCAGTAAAGATTCGTTCATAGGGACGATTTTTCAAAATTGCATTTTTTAGAACGAGTCAATTGTTTCTAAATTTGTCTGTATGCGGCCGTAAGACGACATAACGACGATTGGTCGACATATGGACGACATAAAAAATATTTTAATACAGCGGGAGAGCTCTTAAAAAATCTTTGGGTCCTTCTTTCTCAATAGCTCTCACGCGCTCTTTTACAAATCTTAACAAATTTACACGAACCCAAAGGACGAGAAAATTTTACATTTTGACTTTTAATTTTAAACGTGCGTTTATTGTTAGGCTATATGTACCTTGCAAGAAAACGGGCACTATGCATTTTTTCAAGTAGTTTAAAAACTGTAAGTAAAAAAGATTTTATACGAAAAGAGGAAGAGAAAATTATTACCGAGGAAAAGTAAAAAATATATTATTAAAAATGTTTTTTTTTACGTTCCATTAACATCTCATTCCATACACTTACTAAACTACTCGAAATAATAGTTATTATTTATTGCAAAGGTGTTTATATTTTTCCTGACATTTTGTTGTAGTGAACGAGCCTTCGTTTGTTGAGATGTATAATGTATGAAATCCTTCATGTCTATGGTACTTATATCCTTACTAGAAGTAAACGGAGGGCCACTAACATTGTAAAACTATATTTTGGCCAATAGTCAACGCGTTAATGTGATAACGAATGATATAGAAATACCCTTTCACTCCCATTTATGTATTCTATAACGCCACTATACTCCATTTATGTAGATACATAAATGTGAACAAAAAATAACACTTGATATAGTTTGCCAGCCAATAGAGGCAGAACACTGAAACGTGCAGCTAGACACAACCGTTTTGATTGGGTGATTAAAAGGCGCAACGTTGTTTTGTTCGTTTGCATTTAGTAAAGTACCTATATAAACGGAGTACAGGTTTTTCATAGCTATGTAAATTCCAATAGCCGTCACTCACATTCCAACACATTATAAACCGTGACGGATTAATCCGTCACCAGTGGTTCGGATATATCCGCTAATCCGTCAGTGGCGATAAAAACATCATTACCTCCACAACGAGCCTTTCAAACGAAAGCTTAATGATTATCGAAAATAAATGATACAGTAGCACCTTTCGTTTATTCCTAGTGAGGTTCCAATTGTAAATAATTATCACTATTATGAGTTGCCATGTTTCCGAGCTTCGTTTTAGTTGCGATGACTGAAGTCATGTTTCGTGTGTTAGATTTGAGATTATTAATAATATATTATACTTAGTATGTGTTTTGTTTCAATTACAGTTGTTTTACTTCACGAAATCGGGTTTGCCATGCTTGTAGTTGTCACACGTATAGACACTCACACTACCGCGTTAGCGACAGCTACGCACACAGAGACAACGTGCACGTGCTACACACACAAGCATAATCCACCCGCTTTCGTGATATAAAACCACTGCACCCAAATTATTCATTAGGAAGTTTCCCAAAACCAAAAAAAGAATGTATTCTTTACAAACATACATAAATACAAATCTTTCCTTTTTATAATGTATGTATAAACGTCGCGAAAGTTTTGTGCATTATTAAAACTAAATCTGGAAGTACGAATTATATTTATTATTATAGATTACATCTCTATTTTAGATTATAATTTATAAATAAATAATTAAACCCTATATCCGGGACGCGCCGTAGGTATGTTAACTTTATTATATCAATCAACCAAAGACAGATTTCACTGAGATATGTTTACTTTAAATATTTACGAGTATAAAAGTAATTGCTTCACATTACACGTTCCTTCGGCCTTGTTTCGCTCTGTAATTAAAAAAAAAAACACATTAAAACGCCACGTTTAGCCTACAGCAGGTCTTATGTTATGTCTATCTTAGCATTGTCGACAGAGCCCCGCATGGCAGGGCTCCTATTCCTGGGAAATTTGCCCTTCGGGCATTGAAGTTACCTAACGAAGGTCGTATTGCGATCTAGTCATAACTTGTTGCAGCCAGATCGAGATGTAGTCGCAAAGTGATCTATTTACTACCTAGTTCTAACGAGATGTGGACATAAAGCTTCTATACCGTTAAAGTGTACGCTGTACAGATACTTATAAGGCCGACCGTACCTCTTCATCCCCTGGTACAGCCCCGTGTAGTAGCCGCTCATGTACCAGCTAAGCAGCATGGATGACACGGCCTGCTCTTCGGAGTCGGCCATCGCCGGCATCGCCATGGGGGGAGGGGGTGGCATTGGCAGCTCCAGTTGGGCCAACTGTAGAAAGGGAATATACAATGTCTGTGGTACACGAGCGTATGACCAAAATTATTAAACTCTAGATTTTAAATAATCTTATCCTTTAACCTAGCAGCATCTCATTATTGTGTTCTGGTGTGGGGATAAGACAACAGGTGAGGTCCTGACCTATATGATAGTTTGAGTCCACGTATTATATTTAAAAAAAAAAAAGGTATTATGCACGATAAGGCGTAATGGTAGAGAAAGGCCCGCGGGTTTTATATTGGATTTACGGTCGATTTTTCTAGCATATTAGACACTATTTACGAGCAAGTGTGATGATGATGTGTGAAAGAAAACACTACAGCATAAATATTAAACTACCCAATAGCCTAGGTGGCCTGTGTGCTTGTTTGCCTTCCGTGTGCCAAAAAAAAGGTAGACGCATAGTTTTAGCATAATCTAGAGAAAACTTACATTATGCATCATGCTAAAGTTGGGCATCTGAAATGGCATATCATGCATTTCACTGAAATTAGGCTGTTGTTTCAGAGCTTTATTTTTCTTTGGGGATTTCTTTCTTTTCTGGAAAGTATTTTCTGAAACATAAATAAGATATATACAAACCACATTTCCTTCAATATTAAGCAGACATCAGCTTGAAAACATTTCATAATGTTCGGCAAATCAACAACTATTAATAAAAATACCTATACAATGCAAAATAAGACATTTATTTGCCTAAATGCTCTGAAAAATCGCACGGTTTTGACTAAATGGCGTAATTTTTCGATAATTCCCTAATAAAATAACTCTGGAATTGATTTTTAGCTTTGCCATTGACAGCTGTTTGGAAAAATAAGAGATGACACAAATCAAAAATTAGACGGTACTTGTAATTTATATAATAATAGTTACTCAATACTCAATCATTTATTGCAATAATAATGTTTTACATAGATCTTATTTGCTAGCTTAGAAGTGAGCACTAGAATAGCTGATTATGAACCCCGATGGGAGCCGCAAAGATGGGAGAGGACGACTTACTGTACTATTAATTTTCATTAACAAATTCATGAATAGTATAGTAAGATTTTGATATCAGAAGTACTTTAACTTTCTCTGTTAACACTACGAGTATGACATGTATAGATGAATTATCGAGAACATGGAATTGCATTTGTAGTGGTTGTACCGTTTGCAACAAAAGGAGAATAATTTTCTCTTAATTTAATAAAATGACATACCCTTAAGAAATTTAATAAGTAGTAGTCCTCTGTTTTTTGCTTTTAGTCGCTATCATGTTCTTCATCTGATCTGTCACAAGTATTAATAATAAGGTTGTCTGAAATTCGATCCATTTCCCCTTCCTGACATCGATATATTTTTTCATCACTTTCGACATGGCGACAAAAATCAGACGTAAAAATATATGCACAACGTAAATAATATTCACAAATTGACACTGACATTATTTTGGTATTTACTTTTTCAATATACAACAAACCTCTTTTTATGCTGATAGTACGAGAAAATAGAAAATTCAAATATAGAATGCCTGTAAACATACAATACTACTACATATGCAATTCCATGCTCTCGATAAATCATCTATAGCTGGATTCTTGTTTCAGCGTTTCAGGTATTTTGTTATACATTTTTCAACACACTTGCTCAAAACGACCTTTTTATTCCACCGATTTTTGGCTCATAAACCTAGATATTAAACACGCGTGCTTTTTCAGTATATTACGCACAAGTGCCTTTAGTTTATTAACCCAAACAATTTACATTTGTAGCCTAGTACCAAGTTGTAAGTACGAAGAAGAAGCGATATAATTTAGTCGGGTTATACCTTTTTTTTTCTTAGCAACAAACAGTTTTTATGCGGCAAATAACATTAAAATTTGACTAAATGAAGTCTTGTTTTTTTTCGCAAGTGTGTTGAAAAACGTCGTATGTAACACGTGTGCTTGTGACCATAATATACCTACGTGGCTTTCTTGTGGCGCACTCGCTTTCGCTCGTGCGCACACAATAGCGCCTTGTATGCAATGGTCAACTTAGCACACTTGTATCATAATGTACTATTAATAGACATTCATAACATAATTACATACATAATACAATAATAATATGTAATTAGAATGTATGTATTAACTCTTTTAGGTACTTTATGTAATTGTGTATTTATACAGTGTGTTACTTTTATTTATTTATTTATTTATTTATTTATTGCGTATAGATTAACTGGCATGATGATGGTGTGTTCTGCTTTAACTAATGATAATATGTTGGCTAAGTAATTATTTGCCGGTATAATTAAGTCGAAGTTAACTAACGTAACGCTGCAATTTAATTTCGTAGATTTTAACTGCCATCAACGTATTGGAGCTATGTGTAAGTATCGTAATCAGTATCGTTATAACTGGTCCAAGGCATACATTGGTACGGTCGGCCAAGAAAGTGGTCCAGTTTAGACAAAAGTTTCGGTAAGATCTAAAAATTGCTAAGGCTGACACTTGTCACTCTCATTAAATTGCTACAAGGGAAAATCGAACTTGTTGTATCATGACGTGCAAATGAACTTAAACCGTAGGGTGCTAGACCACATTTTAAGCCGACTGTACAGGGGCAAAACATAAGAGTTAATAATACTCCTTGAATTTGTCAGATTTCCCGGTAACGCTCGTTTACTGTTTTAACAATTTAGAAATCAAAACAAATCGAAAACAATACAAAAGATTACTCTAAAGATACTTCATGAATCCTAAAACAAAATAATTGTACATGCCGAAAAGCATCAAATGATCCGAGTCATAGTCAATATGTCAAAGGGCAGGAGCAGTGAAACGTAACTTTGCACGCTCACGCTTGACGGAAGAATTGAAAGGCTCCGTAACATTATTTTCCATTCGTAGCCAAAGCGATAGAAAAGGACCCCTCCGGACGATTCTCTCATTTTCTTAAACGTGATACTTCCGTAACTTGTCTCATTTTTAACTCGTTTCTTTCTTAGTTGGTCTCTGTTTGGAAAGGGGTCTAGAATGGCGGTTGAAAAATGAAAGTGGTTGTATTATGGCAAATGGGGTGTCATATGAAAGAACAATGTCTGCACATTTCAAACCTTTTTTTTTAAATTTTCTGTGGTGTACTTTTTGTTTTATAGCCACAAATGTACTAAAACACACTACACAAAAACACACTGGTAGACATCTTAGCCTGTTTTGCAGCACTGCATTGCCGTATAGCCCTACCTCTTGTTCCGAAAAATAAACGAAACTTGGGAGCCTTATTATCGAGACGAGTTAGGAAAGTGTCACCTTTGCAAAAGAGACCAACTAAGAAAGAGCTGAGTTCAAAATGAGACGAGCTAGGAAAGTGTCACCTTTGCAAAAGAGACCAACTAAGAAAGAACCGAGTTAAAAATGAGATGAGTTATGAAAGTGTCAACTTTGAAAAAGAGACCAACTAAGAAAGAGCCGAGTTCAAAATGAGACGAGCTAGGAAAGTGTCACCTTTGCAAAAGAGACCAACTAAGAAAGAACCGAGTTAAAAATGAGATGAGTTATGAAAGTGTCAACTTTGAAAAAGAGACCAACTAAGAAACAGCCGAGTTCAAAATGAGACGAGCTAGGAAAGTGTCACCTTTGCAAAAGAGACCAACTAAGAAAGAACCGAGTTAAAAATGAGATGAGTTATGAAAGTGTCAACTTTGAAAAAGAGACCAACTAAGAAAGAGCCGAGTTCAAAATGAGACGAGCTAGGAAAGTGTCACCTTTGCAAAAGAGACCAACTAAGAAAGAACCGAGTTAAAAATGAGACGAGCTAGGAAAGTGTCACCTTTGCAAAAGAGACCAACTAAGAAAGAGCTGAGTTCAAAATGAGACGAGCTAGGAAAGTGTCACCTTTGCAAAAGAGACCAACTAAGATAGAACCGAGTTAAAAATGAGATGAGTTATGAAAGTGTCAACTTTGAAAAAGAGACCAACTAAGAAAGAGCCGAGTTCAAAATGAGACGAGTTATGAAAGTGTCAAGTTTAAGAAAATGACAGTCGTCTGGAGGGGTCTGTCTTAGTTTGGTAACGTGATTTTACTAACTAACTTTAATGCATAGTGTACATTGCTTGCAATTTATTTTTAGTTAGAAATCAAGTGTGCACTATTTTTTCTTGTTTTAATTAAAATAAACATGTATTACATTAAGGAGGTGCCCATTGTTACTCTATATTAAGGAAAGCCCTCATGCCGGTAACACACTGTATGTAGTTTATGTGTGTAAGTATTTTTTATCGTAACAGAAGTGTTTCTTGTAGTTTAATTTGAGGTGCAAATGAATTAGTTTACACTGCCTGCCATGTATTTTAGTCTGGAAGAGATCGGTATTTAGCGGTACGACTGTATGTAGTAAACCTATACCTAGTCTAGCCATAAGTTCTGTTACTAAGGTTGAGTCAAATAAAACTAACTAATGTTTATTTTTTAATTTCAATTCGTATAAAAATTAAAAGCTCAATTAATGTACCTTGTTAAGAACAAATAATCATTCTATATATTCACCGCAATTTCTGATACGATCTTTTAGCAATCACAGCCGGGATCGATAAAAATACGCATGACTATTTGTAAATTTCACTTTTTAAAAACGCTTAAAAGTTAGTTTTTGTTAACCACGGAACTTTTTTTGTTTAATATTATAAAACTTCCTATCTCTGTGTATGTTTAGAGACCAACATTATATTTCTCAACAAGACTCAATTCCAGCTTATGAAGCAAGAGATTTGGTGTGTTTTTCGTATTACTGCAAATTGTCGTGAAATCGTAAAGTCATTTTAATGAGACATCAAGATTGACCGGTGTACAAGCGGATCTTTAGTTGCTTGAAATACATTTGTATCAGAATTTAAAGCTAAAAGTCTGTTCAATACCTATGTCACGCAAAGTTGAACTCTGTACAAGAACTCTCACAAAAGTTGTGGCCGTTATCAGTATCATCGTCGTGCGTAAATTAAACTATAATTTTCTAGTCCCGAATGGGAATACTTCAAGCTCGTACATCAAATAATTGCAATAGTTTTAGAATACCTTATTTTTATTTTTATTATTTATAAATCAAAGTTTTGATTAATATACAGGTTTACGTAAAACTCCTTTAATTTATTTTTTAAATTGTAATAAACTTTAGTAACAGAACTTATGGCCCGACTAGGTAGTTAAAACACTGTTCCGTGTTTTGTTTTTTAAGTGTTCAATAAAAAGTATTTGTATTGATTGTATTCTATTGTAATTATCAGTGGATAAAGGTAATTAAAATGTATTTATTAATTTAATCTAATTAAATAAGGAGTAATTACTAGTTGGATCATTGATAAGCTGCTAAGCAAATAAAAATAATAAAAACCTGTGCTTCCGGGACTGGGTGCCCGGGTACTTCCATCCAAACAATCATCATTATCCTCATTTCCAGGCAACTCTCCCTTTCCCAATGTAGCCTGTTCTATCTGCTGCTGGCGTTCAGTCTTGCCGAGACTGACTTGCAACTTTGAGATTGGTACTATTTCACAGTTATCATAACCTAGAAAGAGCGAGGAACATGAGCACTTTTGTATTAGATAGGGTTACCATTTAGGAATTTGAAAAGTCCTGATTAAAAGCCTGACATTTCTATAAAAGTCCGGACTTTTTAGTCACAAAATGGTAACATTACCATTGGTTGGTGGTATGGTAGGCATGGTAGCAGACGTTTGCATTGCGAGAGGGGTAGGATGCAGGGATATGTAGTTTTATTACACATTTTCCATCTAATAAAAAAAATCTGGACATATTAAAGAAAACACTGAACATTCTCCCTTCGTGACTGATTTCTACATCATTATTGGCGAAATTCCAAAAAATAAAGAATCTGGACGGATGGGAACCTTAGTATTAGGTTACGTCCAAGTACTACGGTAATGGAACCATTAATGAACACTTGATGCATGAACCAGTGATGGACACTTGATTCGTATGTTACATAAGATAAGGGTTATTGATTTATTTTGAAATAGTAAATTTATAACCTTATTTGAATTAAGAGTTAAGTCAGACTACCAGAACTGAGTGTGACAACCAGATAGAGATTGTAATTTTCTATTATGGGTAGGTACAGGGGCTCTATATTCTATGTGGTAAAAGCAAATGGCTTTTGGCATGTTATTGTATAATCAATGTTATGATAGCTCTTATTTACTTAACAATAATGGCAGATGAACGATATACAATACAATAATGTGTCAAAAAAAGTAATATAGTTTTACCACACAAAAAAATCTTAAGTAAAGACTTTGAATGCGCACAGAAGCCACTTTTAGGGCTCTTTGGTTGGGTGTAGGGCGTGTTGGATCAGGTGAATGCATCAACCCTTGCCTCCTACACTGCGTCCATTTTTAATTTATATTAAAGTGTAATGTGCAAACTTTCCCCCACTCGTTCACCTGATATTCAAGAAGATTGCTAGCATCTGAACCAAGTTAATTTCCATTGTAAATACACTGATAATAAAGGTATTATTCAAGTGCGAACCCACCAGTGTTTATAATTATCAAGATAATTACATTTCTTGCTTGATAAATATTGTGTGACTTATATTATTTATCTTAAAAGAACCTGTAACCGACATACGTGCATGAAATGGTTGATTAATGTCGAAGTAATTCAGTTAATCCTAACAAAACAAAACTACAAACAAGCAAATATTTTAACAAGGTTTGAATAAATGTTACATTTGCCAGTGGTATCATGATGAGCATCAATTGGAAATGCTTCCCGTCCCAGTGCATTTGCAGCTTAAGAGATAGCGAATTTGCCACAAAAGTACACTATTTCTACTCTTCAAATACTGTAGCAAAGTAGGGACTTGTAATTTGTGCTTACCTAAGAATCTAACAATGCATTCCTTTTCATTGATAATCCGAAGCACGCATGCCTCATACTCTTGTCCATCTTCTTCATATGGGGCTCTGCAGGCCATTCCTGCCTTCCATTCCTCCTTATTAGACGCCTTTGAAGAAGAGGCCTTAGGTAGTTTTTCTCGTTTAGTTTTTGGGCCTGAAACAAACAAAGTTCATAATTACTTAAGCTGCTAGAGAATCTATACATAACAATTTCCATTACTGATTGACTAACAGATATCGTAGAGCCTTAACGGCTGAACCAAGGGACTTCGAATTTGGAGAATCAATAACCCCTTTTTAGATAAAAGTTGGAATATAAATAGAAAACTAATCCTCTATTAACTATTGAAACGAAGTTGTGGGCATCACATATAAAACATAAAGGTCTGCCTGTTGGCCTTGCTCTAGCCTAGCAGGAAAAGAGGCAAAATATTTCATGTATATTATTTCATATTGTCAACTAAAAAGCAGCTGCTTTAGTAGGTTACAGTTCGATTGTATTGGAAATTCTGATGAGGACTATCAGGCCATTATATCCATTGTGTGTTTTATAACTCATTAGCAAGATTAAATAAGCAATTCGAAGTAGGTATCATACTAGACTTTTTGACGGTATGATACCTACTTCGAATTGTAAAAAAATTACTATTGAAAAGTCAAAGAAATTTATTGTTCATGTGATTTTAAGCTGTCACAGATGCAGTGCGACAGATCTTAGGTGCTTTGGGTACAACTGGTTTCTCACTCTCTCTCATACAACCTTATTAAGAGTGATTGAGAGAGAAGTTGAAACCCGCAACACTTTCTCACTCACAGACTATCATCCTAGATTGACTCAACTATTAGTGGATAATTGGACTTGACAAATGCATAGAGATAATCCAATGAGCTTCTGTTTAGTGCGCAAGAGATAATACTCAGACTTTGGTGATTGTCTTAATCTATGGCATACCATTGGCATTGGCATCTATATAATCTAGCCATTAATAACGAAAAAAAATACCCTCAGTATTCTCCACATTGGTGTTAGTACTGTTTGTTGACATGGCCACTCTTCTAGCGACCTCTGCGTTGGCTATTCTTAAGGCCTTATCGTACGCTTTGTTCAATTTACTGTCATCCCATGCATCCTCAGAAGCTTCGTTGCATTGTTCGGAGTCCAACTGGAAAAAACACACTAAACATTGAACCATAATCAAATGGAAGGACGATTAACGAAATAGATTTGTTTAACTCGTTTTAACTCACCATTGCCAGGCTACCTTTGTCAAACAACACTTTACTTGAAGACATGCTTGCAAGATTTTTTAATTTTAAACAGTTTTCTATTTACTTTTAATTTTTAAATACACTTTTTTTGTACTTTTCGACAAACTTGGCAAAATGCGGTTTTTTTTATTAACGGACTGTCAGAGTCCGATCACAGACGATTGATTTAGGGTTGCTAATAATTTACTGGCAACTTTAAATAGCCGGTGTATTAGTCGGTTCAAATCTACTAAATAAATACACTGAATATGTCGTTGTTTAATACATTTCAGGCTATACTTTCCCATTTTCTATAATCTTTGAATTAAGATGACGGTAAATAATCATATTTTATTAGAAAGACAAAACTTCTAAGTATACTTTGTGTATATGATTTGGCAACATTCATAATTTTTACTTCAACAACGAAAAATGGCCTCGACTTAGCGTCTTGTGTAAAAGTAGACATTCTTTTTGTGTTTATTACTTTAATCCTGTAACAACTTATACTGTTCGTTGAAGTTTACGTATAACCAATGTTATTCAAAAGCATGTATGCCTGTGTTTTGTGGCGGTCTCTCTTGTCATAGTTATGTAGTGTTTGTTGATTTCTTGGGAGAGTTCTAATATTTTATAACTCTATCATAGCGCGAACTACGAATCACTTGTAAATAATGTTTTTAACAGTTCTAATTGATTGAAATATTAGTGAAAGCGATGGAGGACGTGCGGGTGTGTCGAATATGCCTCGTAGTCGGTGTAAAAATGCACAATTTGCATTCGTATCCTTTGAATGGATACTTTGAAGCTCTAATTGGAATCAATGTAAGTAGCTTCATAATTTTAATGTTAAAAGTTTTGTTGGGTAGGTATACCTAACTGGTTTTAATTTAACACGTAAGTTATAGTTTAGTATTTGTACGTAGATGTACTTCCATACTTAATAAAAACTACTTATTTGCTGCGATTTGGTCCGCGTAGAACTGGTTTTTGCGCCATTCCCTCGGTAACTATAATTAAAAATGTTCTGAGAAAAAGTTCCTTCTGTTCTTCCAACACTATCAAACTACCTTCATTCCAAAAAACCCTTAATAAAACCCCCTAATATTAGTCCTTTAATCTTTACACCCTGCATTATGTTTTTTATAATATTTTATGCTACTAGGGCCGTTTTTAAAAATATTACATGTCACTATAAAAATCCTTATAATGCAAAAAAGGAAATTTATTTTTATTATATTTGGTATACTATGTTAATTGATATTATATTTAATTAAATATAAATGCTTATTTCTTTTCCATTTGATAACAAAAATTATTAGAATTATCCCCTCGTATGCGGGAGGTGAGAAAAATACCAATTAGTAGTCTCATCAGATTACGATATAGTCCGAAAAAATAAGCATACATTTTTAACAAAAAGATATCCAAATTTTCGGAGCACATCTGCTCCTAAGTATATGACAGGTTAAAATATCATTCAAAGGTTAAAATAGCAATTGGCGTATAGGACAGTTTTACAGTACAATTTAGTTTTCCTTTATGCCAATTATCACTTTTCGATTTTAGTTAAGTTTCGTTACGAAATGGAAAGTAAAGAAGGATTTTAATTGAGATTTTAACTGTTCTTAACTGTTGTAACTTTTTGTTGAAAACGGCCCACTATTAGTTATTAATTTATTTATTCTACTAATATTATAAAATGTAATGGTTTGTATGGTTTGTTTGATCTTTGGATGTGTACTTCACACACATTTAAATTAAAATTGGCACATAGATATAGGCCATCCTGACCACAATGTAATGTTTTGAAAATTTGAGAATTACCAAGTGAAAAGACAAGTGACTTATTTGCACACAGAGATCCTGGCGAAAGTATTATATATTTGAGCACCACAAATAGTTCAAGCATTTCTAACAAAAGAATACTAAATATTCTACACAACCTCATCCATATGATGCCATTAAACATTATCAATTTTGTTCCAGCCTCTAAGCGTGATGGAGTTACCTCCATATGGGTGTTACGAGTGTACAGCCCTGGTGGTCAAGTTGTACCAGTTCCGAGAGCGCTGTCTTATCGGACAATCTGAATTATGCTCTGTACTGCAGGCTACAGGAAAGGTCATACTCACGATGATATCTATTTTTATAGCCGCATGAATTGAACATTGAAACATGTTGTAGTTACTACTGTTTGGAGTTAAATTGGCAATATGATCCAATCGCCTTTTGGGAATAATAATTGTTGTACGTAGGTCTCTTCCACCTGTCCCTGTGTTTAACCCCTCTGTTGTTGGTGACAACCGCGTCATTGCCATTATAAGTTTATGTAGTTCATCCCCTTCTACTGCCTTTCTAAAATATATAGCGGACTCCCTACGTTTTTACATAATTGCAGTTGCATGTTTTTACAGATCACACCTGAAACCTTAAACAGAGTAGACCGTAAGCGTCTAAAATTAGCCTCTAACCTAGCAGTACAACAAAATAATATGGTATACCATATGAATAGTGAAAAAGATACCATTGAAATTAAATTAGAAGTACCAAAGGAACAACACGTTTCTGATGATCTTCTTATCGAATTTGACTGTGTTAAAGAGGAAGATTACGGTTTTGATGGTTTTGAGGACCATGGTGAGTTTCCATTGACTGCAGTTTCTAGTGATGATGATGATGAGCCTCTCTCTCTGCGTAAGAGCCAGAAAGAACTAAGGAAAATTGAGAAAAAAGAGAAGAAGGGAAAGAATAGAAAAGATGTTCCAGTTGTTGAAGTTAGTTTGGATTGTAATGCTGAATTACAGGCTATTGAGGTAAGATCGATTTATTGGTCCGTGATCCGTCGACCATACAATTTAAAATTATTAAGTAAAGTGGTAATAGGCATGGCATACATGATACTTAACATGGATTTGCATTTGTTATAATTTTGTGGTATGACATCAGAGGTAGGGGAGGGGGGGCATAGCGGGGTAGCGGGGCATAGCGGGTTAGCGGTACTTTTTGGCGAAGGACGAACGGCATGGCAATTTGAATAAGGCTCCGTGATTGGTGTTTAGTCAGCGCGTGACCTCCGCGAGCTTCGCAGGCAGCCGATTGACGCCGGTAAGAAATATTTAAAATATTTGCAAAACCTGTGTAATCCCTAAAAATATTGTTGATATTTGATTCACGTTCATTCTTTACCTTTATACTGTAGTCGTAAAGGATTTTTTTTGTGATTTGCGGCGGATCTGAAGGATTTTATATTTCAACAACTAAGTCTGCTTATAAACAAGGCAAGATGGCGGTCGTTAATGTTTCAATGTGACAGCACGTAGGGGCAAAGTGGGGTTAAAGTGATGGGGCATAGTGGGAATAAGCTTAATAGGTACCCCACTTTGCCCCCTAATTTTGCTTGATTTACCTTATGTGTTATTAATTGGTGCCTACCGTCGTTTGTTTCAGCTAAAACGGTTCGAACATATAAAAAGACGACGAATCAACACTCGTGGTCTTTAGAATCAATAAAAAGATGATAAAGCCAATCTCTGTGCAATGTATGCTAATGATTCATTGGGATTTAACGTTAAATTTAACTAATGATCTCCACAGTTACTGTTATAAGTGATATTCTTTGATAATAAAGATTTAATTCGTTTATAATAAAAAAAAAAAAAATAATAATAGTTGTTATAATTCACTACGCCACTAAACCCCTTCTCAAGCCCCACAT
The DNA here is from genome assembly GCA_923062465.1 of Acleris sparsana. NCBI lineage: Eukaryota > Metazoa > Arthropoda > Insecta > Lepidoptera > Tortricidae > Acleris > Acleris sparsana. The sequence goes on along the minus strand of OV281302.1, from coordinate 3,078,386 downwards.
TGCCCCTTTTCATATCCCACACTGCCCCATTTAGTACCCACAATGCCCCTTATGCTGCCCCACTTTACTTTACGGGGCATAGTGGGACAAAACCCACTTTTGATAAAATTGATCATGTACCTAAATTTAATTATATTCGAGCAAAAAATAACATGCAGTATTATACCTTAGATACCAATAGTTAATTTAAGTTGGATTGCGTGTAAGTTATACAGATGAATCCGAATCTAACTCACTCTGTTCCTTAGCTTCCCCGCTTTGCCCCCCCCCCCCCCCTACAGAGGGAAACTGAGCTGAGGTTTTTCCCTTGCCCTGCTAGATCTCTTCTCGTTTAGTCAAGAATACAATAAATACATAATCCAATTTATGTTAAAATTGGGTAGTTTAGTACTAAGGCTGAGACTTCTCCAGGGCAAAAAGGGATTCTTCTTCTTCAAATTCGTCTCCACTACTGGAGGCTAAGGAAGGATTTTTTATTTATTTAAATCAATTTCAAGGTGCCTGAAAGTCATCAATATTGTCAGTGATATTGGTACATGACAATATTATCGCGAATTTCAAAGTACGCATCAATATTTCTGTGATACGTATTACGATTTCGTGCTTGCATAGTTTTTTTTGGGGGTTAATTCAGTTTTTTGTGTAAAAAAAGTTGAATGGAAAGATCTATTTTCCAATCTAAGCTTGACCTTTTATATTTCTCCCCAGTCATTGACTGGTATACCAACCCTTGACGCCGAAGCGGAGATGACTGAGCCACCTAAAAGGAAACGCGGCCGGCCGCGACTCACGGAGGTGAAGGACGTCGAGATGAAACAGAAGAGTCGGCGCACGAAAAATACAGGCGGAGTCACCGCGGACGATATTGACCTGGAGGAGTATGTTACTATTGTACAATTGACTGTGAGTATCAATTACCACGTGTTTTTAATCCATGAAGTCGCGCCCCACTGTTAAGGTACTTGTCCCACCGCCGACGATGAGCGAGAAGTGATTAGACACAGCGATCAACTATTAATATATTCGTCTCTTTTCCTCATCATCATCTCCTTCCCTTATCTCAATCTCAATTCCATACATTCCTGTTGGCCGTCATCTCAGCGTTCACTCACTTCTTTCTCATATCACTCTTCACATAATCCACCCATTTTTTAAAGTCTTCTTCTTTCTCTATAATACAAGAGGGTCTCGTGTGACGCACCCGACTTGAACAGCTACTACCGCGGGAATATGGCGTTTCCACAATGAAGTGATTTCGCCAGTGTCAAGTATATATAAGTATAAATCAATATAGTAATTAAACACAATCCAATCTTCTCTAGGAAGAATGGTGGCAACGTTGTACGGTGATATGTAGGACAGAGGCCAAGATAGTTTTAACCTCTGTACCACTGCGAGTCCACTTGAAACGAGAAGTAAGATGCCAGGATACACGAAATAAGCCCAAGTCTTCTATCACTGTGCAACACAAAGGCATTAAAAGTACAAATCACTAACAAGAAAGAACTTTGAACACCTAAATACACAAAAACTAAAACTAAAACAAATTACACATCCGCCATCTTTTGACGTTGCAAATGGCCTCCAATTCAAATAATAAATTTGGGTGTCTTAAAAGTTACGAATGACTTGACATCTCTATAATTATTTATTTATAATGAGTAATGGGGTAACAAATTAACGTTCGTGACAGTACAGTTGCTACAATGACCCTGTTTTTTTTACAGACCGAAGAACAACTAGACGAGATAAACAAGCGGCAGCAATCCTCTAATTACTTGGACTCCCCATTCCAGTGCAATCTGTGTTTTAAGGGCTTTATTGATACGCATGCGTGGAAACATCACGTCGGGAAACATGACCCGGTAAGAGCCTGACGGGACGCTATTAATATGCCTACGCTGTCCGTTAGTCTGTCCGTCCTGACTTTAAAGAGCTTATCTTTTGAACTGTAATAGATAGCGCGTTATATTTTTTTTTCAAAATATGTGTTATTTTTGGGAATAATTAAAAAAATAACTAAGAAAGGGAATAATAAACGGGGCCCACGTTATTTTTGTACTTATTTTTATTTTTGTTGCATGGTAACAACGGTAAAATATACAAGCGTCAGATTTGGTATGATTACATGGTTTGTAAAACCCTGGAGAAAAATAACAAATACTAAAATATTGTCAAGTGTCAGTTGTGCTTGCTCTGATTCAATTTTTCGATTCGAAATCAAACTCAAATTGAAATATATTTTGCAAATTCGTGCGTAAACATAACGACCTCTACCAAAAATCGCGTAATTTAAGACACAAAGATAGGTTAGTTCTTTCTGCTCCATGTAAGCTGCAAATGAACAATATAGGTCCCCATGCAATGTCCATACGAATTTATAACACGGTTCCTAAAGATATCTCTAAGGAAGAAAAATATATAACATTTGTTAATAAATTAAAAACTTATCTTATTTGTAAATGCCCGTGCTCTGTGCAAGAGTTTATGGATTATTAAGAAAATAGAATTATAATAGATACAGAATAATTATTAAGAAAACGCAATATTAGATAGTAATTCTCAAACCATTTCTTTTATTTGTACTTAGTTTTTAAACAATTTGCGATGCCCTAGTAGGGTACATACATGTAAAAATTTTTTTGAGACCACCTTGTAATACCATGGTTATGCAAATAAATGAATATGAATATGAATACCTGTTCGGCGGTACTAAAACCTCGGTACGCGAGTCTGACCCGCACTTGACTGTTTTTTTAAACACAATATCTATCTGTATAATATAAAAGGCAAACCTGACTTACTGACTTAGATATCAACGCACAGCTGAAACTACTGTACCTAGAAGCCTGAAATTTGGTACAGGGGTTCCTTTCATGATGTATGTGAGTACTAAATTCACCCCTTAAGCGGTTAAAATAGGGGGAGTAGCGGGAAACTTAATCTACGCGTACGAAGTCGCGGACGTCCTCTAGTATATTATAAGAGTCAACAATATCAAAAAACACGGTCGGGTTTTTGAAAGCTTGCTTTTTATTAGAATAGAAAAACGTTTATTCGACAGACACATCAACACAAGGGTACATAATAGAAAATGATACAGTTACTAAAACTAGGTACTTCTTATCTACTAACATTACGCTTGTTCCCTTCTTAAATCCCGACGCAAGTTGATTAGATTGTTCCTTCTTTTGGGAATCAAAATGTATAATAAAATGCCGTCGCATGGCACTTGCGGCTAAGAACCCGCGTGTCATCGGTCCCACATTCTATGAGTGTCTACCCGCTAAACTTAAAAATGTAACATCCGACGAAGCATTCAAACAACAGCTGAGAAACCTTTTATTGGATAATCCATTATACTCTGTCGACGAATATATGCAACTTAAATTGTAAAATTATTATTGATATTTGACCTTTATTAGTTTTGTGTATTGACATCGGAAACTGACCATTTATTACTGGTTTATCATTGTTGTTTTTGATTATTTGAGAGTTATTATATTATTGTATTATTTTAATATTATTTTATCATTTTGTATTAATGTTTTTGTTGACGATATCAATGTAATTTCGTATTTTTTGACATGCAATGCAATCTATATTGTAAAATTACATTGATAAATAAATAAACTAAACTAAAGAAACTGTAAGGTACAAACAGATCCCTACCCCACAGAGCGCGGGTGACGTGGAGTGTCCCATCTGCAAATTCCGGTTCCGGTCCAAGCGCGCGTTCCAAAAACACGCCGCCAACCACGAGAAGAAATACGCCTGCAAGTCTTGCCCTTACATCTCCAAGACGACGTGAGTTCTCAGACCAATAGAAAACTTAGTTTTATCCATCTATAACTATATATGTATATCTTATACCGTTAAACGAGCAATTCTTGTTTATATATACCTATACAGTGTCATTTTTTAATAGGTGCACAAATTTTAATATTTGCTTCGCTATTGTTAATCAATAAAACATGCTGTGTTATTATTACTCTAGCTTAAAAAATATTAGAGATATTGCCGATTCAATGATTCCAATAACTTAACGATATTCACGGACCCTCTAATGCACGGGTGTGAGGAGTAGGGAGGGGCTTGTTGTCTGATAAGCTGTACATCATCATCATCATGTCAGCCGAAAGACGTCCACAGCAGCAGACGTCCAGCAGGACATAGGCCTCCGCCAAGGCTTTCCACTCAGACCGGTCTTGTGCTTTTCGCAATACAGTGTATCTTATACCTACAGCTTGACAACCCATGTCATCATTGAGTAAACTATCACTTTAGAAGACTATTCAGTTGTTCACTACAAGCAAATGCAAACACAGTTAATTGTACACTTGTAACCTTCATCTCCTGATAATAAGGTTCACTAGTAGTCAGTTAACAGTGTGGGCGATATGTACATAAGTTATGTTTGTGTTTATAATTTGTTTAAAATAAGAACCACACTCAGCAGCGAAGTTATTAAAATTTATTTAAAAAAATCATCATCATCATCATCATTATCAGCCGCAAGACGTCCACTGCTGGACAAAGGCCTTCCCCAAGGTTTTCCACAACGATCGGTCCTCTGCTGCTGTCATCCAGCGGTTTCCCGCGACCTTTATCAGATCGTCAGTCCACCTTGTGGAAGGTCTGCCAACACTTCGCCTCCCGGTTCGCGGTCGCCACTCTAGAACCTTTCCGCTCCAACGGCCATCAGTTCTACGAGCAATGTGCCCCGCCCACTGCCACTTAAGGTTTGCAATCCGGTGAGCTATATCGGTTTCTTTAGTTCGGTTTAGTTCGGTTTAAAAAAATACAAATACAAAACTAAACGTATTTTCACAAATGCTCAAAATGACCTCTGTTATTTTCTATACAAAGCCATGCACGTTTTAGCAAGTTGCTCTTTCGTCGTCTAAAACACGATTTTTGTTTTTAATACCATCGAATGCTGATATTATTCTCGTTTTAAGATCGTCGAGACTCTGGGCTTCTTCGACGTACACGCGAAGTTTTACTTCACCCCACAAGAAAAAGTCACACATTGTGAGGTCCGGGCTTCTGGCTGGCCATGGCACCTGAGGTGCTCCACGCCCTATCCGTTGCGTAGTGGGGTGGAGCACCGTCATGCTGGTAGTAAAAATCTCGTAGACAGGCTATCGGAACACCTTCCATTAACTCGCTCAATACACCTTGTAACATATCTAGGTAGGTTCCTCCGGTCAAACGGCCTTCGATAAAATAGGGTCCTAATATTTTATTCCCAATAATACCCGACCACACGTTGGCACCTTACTTGGTGGTGATTTTCTTTAACTTTATGTAGATTACTGTATGACCACCAGTGTTCGTTATGTACATTGTAAATCCCAACACGGGTGAACAGTGCTTCATCAGTCCATAAAATGTTGGAATCGGGATGACTCACTCAAAAACCCTCGACGAGCGGCTGGGTCCGGTTCATGAAGTTGTTGTATCGGTCGAAAATGATAAGGGTGAAGACCGGCAGAATGCAGCAACTTCCACACTGCGTACTGGCTCTCGGGTCATGTTCGAAAAATTCTAAGATTTCATCTTCAGCTTCTAACGCCAAATGAGGTCTACCACGTCCATCAGCGTGCCAGAATTGTTCGCATGTTTGGTACTGGTGGATTTACGTATCCTTGGCTATGAAGTCGAGGTAAAATTTCGTCTCGGTACATCCTCTGAGCCTCTCTTAAACTTAGTTTAGATAGTTTTAACCTCTGTACCACTGCGATTCCACTTGAAACGAGAAATAAGATGCCAGATTCACGAAATAAGTTTTAAGTCTTCTGTTACTGTGCAACAAAAAGGCATAAAAAGCACAAATCACTATCAGAAAAGAACTTTGAACACCTAAAAAGACAAAAATACAAAACTAAAACCAATTACACATCCGCCAGCTTTTAACGTTGCAAATGGCCCTTTAGAATACTTGGTACACTAGTGTTTACATGGCGTCAATTTTATCGGACCGTATTCAAGTCTCTAGGCTCTGGTTTAGTCTGTGCGTTACTTGTCACTCAGTGACGGAAAAGCTATTGACAGCACGATAGCTTTTAGAAGGTGCTTCGGGTTTGTACTTGTCTCTCACTCGCTCACATTCGTTCTTATTTAGAGAGAGAATTCACCTTCTGTGTGCTCATAGACCGTATGTATAGATATTTGAATTTGGCAGGACTCAAGCCAAGCAGCATCAAAGGTGGCATAAAGGTGTCACGTATAAATGCCAGTACTGCGACGAAGTCTCTACGTAAGTTTATGATAATGCATGTAACTACCTATCCTTTGGTTTTTATAAATCAGGGAATTTTAGTGCAGCATCAAAATATTTATCTTACTATCCTACTAATGTTATTAATTCGAAAGTTTGGATGTTTGACTCAATCACGCCAATACATAACGTACGTAACTAACAACGTAACGTACGTATCGTAAACTAAGCATGACATCAGTCTCCATTGACCCTGTCAGTTTAAAAGTAAATGTAAAAAGAACCAAGTGCCAGTCTCTTAAAATTGAGCACCAATCACTGGTTTAATAGAGCGTTGTTTTGTATTTGCAGGAAATGGACATCGTACCTCAGCCATGTTCGGATAAAACACCCTTCCGAATTCATTTGCGGCGTTTGTGGATACTCGTACGTCAGTAAACTGGGACTCGCTATGCATAAAACTATGATGCACAAGGACCTTGTGGTGAGTAGAAGGTCCATTGATACGCGTTTACACGTGCAGGAATTATATTTTCTTGGTGGTGACAGGTGTAACCCGGGGGAAATGCCTATGCATACCCGGCCCCACGGGGGCCAGGACGGGGGGGGGGGGATTCCGGACCGCTATAGCGCCAAAACATAGCCCCCAATAGCGGATGGCCGACTCCGCTGTGGGTACCCTGGAACACAACAGGTGCCTTCCAGCTCAGGAGCTTTTACTGCAGGTGATAGACCACCGTCCTATCACCCGCACACACTCACATATATACATACCTATATCACAGATCTAACCTAACCTAACCTACGTAACCCATGCTTAGGATCATCATCATCATGTCAGCCGAAAAACGTCCACTGCTGGACGTAGGCCTCCCCCAAGGCTTTCCACTCAGACCGGTCTTGTGCTTTTCGCATCCACCGCGCTCCCGTGATCCTGACGAGGTCGTCACTCCATCTTGTTGGAGGCCTACCTACAGCTCGTCTTCCGGTCCGCGGACGCCACTCCAGAACCTTCTGACCCCATCGGCCATCAGACCTGCGAGCAATGTGCCCCGCCCACTGCCACTTCAGTTTAGCTATTCTTCGGGCTATGTCGGTAACCTTAGTTCTACTGCGGATATCATCATTACTGATTCTATCACGCAGAGAAACCCCGAGCATAGCCCTCTCCATAGCCCTCTGAGTGACTTTGAGCTTCCTTATGAGGCCCATTGTTAGCGCCCACGTCTCAGATCCGTAAGTCATCACTGGCAACACACACTGGTCACTGGTTTCGAAGTCAAAAGTCTTTGACCAGTGCTTAGGATAACCTAAAAACAAATATTTTTTTACGTTTTTATTCAAGTTCTAAATTAATTTGATAGCTTGAATCTAGACAAAATGTAAGCGTAGTAATATTAATAGTGTCCGTTTCAGGAAAAGACTGAGGACGATGGTGATAAGGCGGCCGGTCCGTATTGTCAAGAGTGCGATGTGCAGTTCGTCTCCGTCGAGGCTTGGAAGAGGCACATGGTCACATCGGCCAAACACGCTCCTGCAAATGATTTCAAGTAACGCTCTTTTTCTCTTACGTGCACGGAAATGTTAACCTTATTATTGTTAAAAAAACCCGCAAAGTTCTGCGTTCCAGGCCAGGGCAAAAAAAAGTTATTAAGTATTTATCAATGGCAGCACCTCGAAAATGCATAAAATTTCATTACGTACCGTTTTTTTCTATACTCGTGTCATAAGTGCTCTATTATGCGTTGAACTCGTTGGCAATGATCAGCATTACCTGTGGTAGTAGGAGACAGCAATGACAGCTGCGCTGTTATTTTGAAATTACGTTATCGAATATTATAATGTAATAAGTTTCAAATTTGGAACATCTTTCCAAACCAACAAAATTTATATAGGCCCAATTTAAAAAAAAAATGCCCCTCGGCGACTTCAATAGCTACTACCGCGGGGATAGGGCGTTTCCACAATGAAGTGATATCGCAAGTGTCAAGTATATATAAGTATAAATCAATATAGCAATACAATACAATTAAATCTTCTCTAGGAAGATATGGGGCAACGTTGTACGGTGATATGTAGGACAGAGGCCAAGATAGTTTTAACCTCTGTACCACTGCGCGTCCACTTGAAATGAGAAGTAAGATGCCCGATACACGAAATAAGTCCAAGTCTTCTATCACTGTGCAATACAAAGGCATAAAAAGCACAAATCACTAACAGAAAAGAACTTTGAACACTTAAATACACAAAAATACAAAACTAAAACAAATTACACATTCGCCATCTTTTGACGTTGCATATGGCTCCCCCTACAGGTCCAATTGTAGTATCAATTGAAACGTCAATTCGCTATATTTTTCAGTACAATATTGTACGACATTTGATTTGAACGACTTGAGAATAGGGACTTTATTAGTTTGTATATGATTTAAATTTATACCCTTTTTATTAGTGATGTGTAGGTAAAGTAATGTATGCAACTGTAAATAATTAAGCCATAAAACACGAGTTTTTTTATGAAACGAGCCAAAGTCCAGTTTCATAATAAGATTACACGAGTAACTCACATCATGTATCAGTTACATAATAGTATGTAGTGTATGTATTGAACGAACCTTCTGTATGATATGAAATCATGTGTGGTAATTTTTCTCTTGAAATCGGCAACAGGAACACCCATTTTTGTACTTATATCAATCCAAGTATCATGTCTCAGTGACTTGTTGTGGTGTAACGGAGATTTTCTGCAACAAGCCATGAGTACCATAATAGTTGAATCAGTGGACGGCACTTGTCGTTGGGCGTGGTGTACTAGGCTCCCCTGAGCAGGCTTGGTGCGCAGGCACGGCTGCCGCGCGTGCGGCAGCGTGTTCGCGGGCGCGGAGGAGCTGCGGCTGCACCACCGCGCCGAGCACGCGCGCCGCCGCCCCAAGAACTACGGCAAGAAGCGCGCCGGCGCCTGGCCCGCCGCCTGCCCGCACGTCAGTCACACTATTGCTTACACACTCACGCCTGTCTCACACACGGGTAGGCAGAGACCACCTGACGATCCTGACAAATTCTTTCGCTTCTCCCACACGAATACATCGAGTCATGCATGCACGTCGGTTTCTGTACTTTTTCAACTATTACATAGTGTAAAATATTGGATAAAACTTTCTCTAAATTAATTTGCTATAATCAACCACATGCTATACGTTTAAATGCTATAACAGTTCGTTTCTATAATATTCACTCACTATTAGTATTAGATGTTCTAAAATTATTTGCTATACTTAAAAATTCTATAACATTAATTTACTCTAATAATTATTAGCCATAAACTTTAAATGACATAAGAAATACGAATCAGCGCAGCTCCCGCCTTAGCCTTCATGGTTTTTTTTATTAGCCCAGAAATTTATTTATAGGAAATATATATTACAAAACACAATTATATAGATTTTAAATGATATGCGTGACATAAGACATTTTTTAAATTATAGTAACTACACGTTATAGAATTTGGCTATTATAGCAAATGAACTTATATCATAAAATTTTATGACACTTGATTTTATAGGAAACCTCTGTCCATTCACTGTCCACCTGTAGTCATACTTATTGATCGTGCTCTTCCACTCACTATTACTAGCAATACATATTTCTTACTCGCTATTCTTACCTCGTTCAGTTGTCATACACTCATTGTCCGTACACTTTACATTTGTACTGTTTGTTACATATCTTAATATTTTATGTGCAGTGTCCTGAAGAAATTCCAAACGCGCGAGAGTATTGGACGCATTTTCGTCGCGTACATCCGGACAAGCCCTATCCTATACAGAAGAATTATATTTGTGACATCTGTGGCAAAAGCTTTAGGGTAAGTGATGGAAATTAGACTTGCGAGTAATTTTTTTAATTAAAATATATGATGATTCTTACCTCGAGATTTCGGCGCAGAAGTTTGTATAGTCCGCCAGATATGTGGCCCTGAAGTTTAACCCATAAGGTCCATACGATGTGTTTGTCAATTCGATACTAATGATGTTGCTGTCTTTGGGGTCCGGTCTGTTCATGCTAGCAAGGACCTGTTTTCCAGTATGTTATGTGTTTCCAGTCGATAAAAAAAAAAATCGTTCCTGACTTAGATATCTGGTCATGTTGTTCTCCTATGCATTATTTTTAATTTAATATTATTGACCTTACATTCTCTCTGAGCTATGTCGGTGACCTTGGTTCTCTGGCGTATTACCGTATTACGGATCATATCGCGCAAAGAAACTCCGAGCATAGCTCTTTCCATTGCACGCTTGACCCTGAGCTACCCTTTGGATAGACATAGCTCAGAGAGTTAGCATGCTGAAGTGGCAATGGGCAGGCCACATAGCTCGGAGAACTGATAACCGTTGGGGAAGAAAAGTTCCCGAGTGGCGGCCCCGCACCGGTGGACGGAGTGTTGGACGGCCTCCCACCCGGTGGTCTGACGACCTGGTTAGGATCGCGGGGAGCCGCTGGATGCAAGCGGCTCAAGACCGTGACTTGTGGCGCTCTTTGGGGGAGGCCTTTGTCCAGCAGTGGACGCCCCCGGGCTGATGATGATGATGATGATGATGACCTTACATTTGTAATGATTTTATTTGTCCTAGTTTCAATAATAATCCTTTATTACCTTATTACTTTGCTGTAATTTCTTTTAAGGCTTTTTTGTGATTAAAAAAAATCCGTTCTGCTAAAGTTTCTTGCAGCCCTGGTACATTCAATATTAATTTAGTAAGGTATTTAAAGCAAATATATGTAATATTTTAAAATTAATCTCCTCCCAGGGCAACGCATTCCTAATATACCACAAGCGCACCCACTTCGAAGAACGCGCGTACAAATGCGCGCAGTGTCCTAAGGCGTTCTTCAACCGCCACAATCTGCAGATGCACGAGAAAACGCACTCCGACGCGAGACCCTACCCTTGCACTCTGTGCTTCAAGGCTTTCAAGTGTAAAGGGGCTTTGGATAGACATTTTAGGGTAAGTAAAACATAGGTATCCTGCCTTTTGGGAGAAATATGTGTGGCAAAATGTATCATTTCCCAATTGTTTCATTTGCCAACCCGCTTTTTTTCGGTTTCCGTAAATATTTCAGGATTTATTTTATCGCCATCGTGTAGAACCCTATAGGTTAGGTTAGATTAGTTTTTACAAAAAACCTGAAATATTAATAGGTAGTTACAGAAAAAAGAGGATTGGCAAATGAAACGGTTGAGAAACGATACATTTTGCCAAACATATTTTTGCCAAATGATAGAGAACCAATAATTATTTGACTTTAATTTCATATTAGACGAAGGACGTCCACTGCTAGGCCTTCCCCGAGAATGTCCACATTATCCACGGCAGTAGCTTTTGCTGCGAATGTCAATTTTGAATTCCGAGTACCTACGCGAAGGCTTTAAAGACGCGAGATGTAAATAACTTTGGTCTCGTGTTGCACATTCGACCGTTAATATGTGACCCATTTCAAAAAACAAAACTCGAAGTCTTCAAATTTAATATCAAGTCATTATAGGATACTCAACCTTATTGTTCTAGAATTTCAGATTGACTTTAGACCTAAGGTGGGTCACAAATTTAAATCTTTCACTGAACTTAGAACATAATACCTAAAGTAAAAAAAAACATGGCAAAAAAAACCCAGCCAGTGACCTAGGTACCCATTTTTTTTATTTTATGTCGTTTGCGCGGGATTGGCAGGAGTGCGCTCTGGATAGAGACGAATGGCGAAAACGAGGGGAGGCCTTTGCCCAGCAGTGGGACACAAAAACAGGCTAGAAAAAAAAAAAACAAATGCTCATAAATCTAATTATAATAGTTAGTTGGTTGTCATTAATGGTTGACTTACTCTACCCATAGCCTTCAGATTTGTACTGATTTCACGATGTTGTTTTAATATTTCAGAGTCACACGGGAGTGAAACCTTACGAGTGCGAAGTCTGCGGTAAAGCGTTTGGACAGTCCAACAGTCGAAAACTGCACGTGAGGACAGTACACTTGAAACAACCAGCTCCCTACGTCAGTCGCGCTAGGAAACGACGCCCTTTAGAATAGCTGACCAAACTAGAACAAGTATATTAAACAGCAAGCTTAAAAAAACGACGGCTGTTTGTATAATGTCGTCCATATAATGTCAGTTATCATGTAATACACAAAACACTTGATTGTGGCACAGTTAATGACCAATAGTGTAACATAACTCACAAGGAAAGGTACCCAACTCTCCGACTCTGATTTCGTTTATTTCGATATACCTATGTCAGAGAGTAGTCTAAAATAACAGACACGTATACATTTTTTTTAGCTGCCCAAACTCAACCTGTTGGGAGGATTTTCTTACTGGTTTGATTATTATGTTTAAGAACATGAAAAAATAATGAGCACATGTTTGGTTTTTTGGCTAAAACTCATTAAAAAAGAAAAATACACCTTGAACTTATATGTATACTTCTCATAGAAGATATTCTTTGGTATTTTTCTGGTATCTTTCTTGTCAGTGGTTTTATTGAGCGATTTTCAATTATGTTAATTTTTGTATTAAAACTAATATGCAAAAGTTCTAAAGTGTGGTTACCCTACATTTAATACCTAACTGTCATACGTGTCAATCGTTGTTATCAATCTAATTTTAACATAGTGGTGGGATCAAGCGTTAATGCAGAAAAAATCCTAAATTAAAACTAAAAAAATAAATGGTGGCCCATAAACTTCAGACATTTTTGGTACAATTATGCATATAAATCAAATCAAATGACGGAAATTTGTAAAAAAAAAATACGTTTTGAAATTTGCAGATTGAACCCTTTCGTCACTTCAATTTCTCAACCCTTTTCAAGTATTTAGAAATATAATGTCATATTGTTTTTATTAAAAATATATGCGGGCAAGCAAGTTACTATGCCAAATTTCAATTTGCTAGCTTCTATAGTTTCTGAGAAAAACTGCTGTGACACAGACAGACAGACACCGAAGTCTCACCATAATCCTTTTTTGCCATTTTTGTACACTGTGAAAGCAAAACGTACAAACCTAGTTTTCCATAACAACTATATATTCAGAAATCGTGGAAATCGGACTTGATTTATGGAGGGAGAAACGGTATCGCCTGGAGCTTTATTTTTATGGATTTTCTTGGGCAGCTACGCGATTTAAGCGCCGCTTCACTGTTCTCTTAACCGCAAAACACGATAATGATCACGTTGTAAAAGGTCGTTACAACCACCTTGAAAGTTCGATAGATCATAAGACTCATAAACAATAAATGGCGTTTTAGAACGAACGACCGATCGATCTTTATCTTTACGTTACATTACATAGCTAAACTGAAGTGGCAGTGGGCGGGGCACATTGCTCGCAGGACTGATGCCCGATGGGGTCAGCGGGAGACGAGCTGTAGGTAGGCCTCCAACAAGATGGAGTGACGACCTCGTCAGGATCGCGGGAGCGCGGTGGATGCGAAAAGCACAAGACCGGTCTGAGTGGAAAGCCTTGGGGGAGGCCTATGTCCAGTAGTGGACGTCTTTCGGCTGACATGATGATGATGATGATGACATAGTGTAATAAAATGAAGTCGCTCCCGCTGTCTGTTCGCTTAGATGTTTTAAACTACTGAACCAATTTTAATGCAGTTTTCGTCAATAGACAGAGTGGTTCAATTCTGGCTTATGTACGGGTGTTACATAGACCGAAGCGAAGCGAGAGCGTCGCTAGACTATAATTGGTTGTCATTATGGCACTTATTTACTTTTTTTTAAAGGGTTACCAGGACGAAATCCCTTATAGGGATAATTTCGCCTTTGTTCTTGTGCTTGTTTGTTTGTTATATTGCTAGTGTTTCGTTTATTTTTATTCTTGTACAAATAAAAACTATACAAACACATACATATTTGGAAGTAAGCAGAGCCGGTTTAAGCCGGTCAGAGAAACCTCTATGTTTATGTAATAAGGAAGAAAAAGACATCGTTAAACTCGGCTTGGCGCGACTTGGATAGCAGAGTCGAGATCGAACGACGTCGTTTCCGCTTAACCTCTTAAATGCCACAGTCGGCTCTGGCTGTCAAATGAAAGTCATGCCACTGAAGCCGTCACAAGTTGAAGAATAAAAGAGACTTTGTTTCGTGTCAATTAGGTTGTAATTTGCACATAGAAAACATGTTTGGCGTGTGAGTGACAGATTTTATATTCGACGTAAGGCGTTAAAAAGGTATAGAAAATTCCGCGTCGATTGATGTGCGAAGACCCTATTGCCTCTCACAGACTACGCAGATACGGTAAGATTTTATCTCCGTATAAGGGTGCGGCTCCACTGAGGCGGAGATGAGAGGAGTGGAACAGAGCTGTGCTAATATTAAACAATAGAAGCGAAATTAGCGTGCGCAAGGCGCGCTCGACGTGACGTGGCACTCGCCTTCTATTTGTTAATATTGGCACAACTCCGCCTCAGTGGAGCCGCAGCCTAACACGGGAGGGCAGTTAAACTATCCCACTTTTAGAGCGAGATGGTTTAACTCCCCTCCCCTGTTATACGCAGATAAAATCTTACCTTATCTGCGTAGTCTGTGAGAGGCATAATGCTCGGCTTCCACTGCGAGCGGATCGGGCCGCGTACGGACTCGGTTTGGCTTACAACGGTGACTTCAAATGTTTCCTCCTCGAGCAAACCTCTTTAAAGTCACCATTGTAAACCAAACGGAGTCCTTACGTGGTCCGCTCCAATCGCAGTAGAAGGCAGGCATAAGTGTTAAAGAGAGACAATATTCCAAAGTGTCCATGAATTATGAATTTTTTGAAAGATATATTAAGACTGGACCAGACTAGGCTATATACTAGGGTTCCATACATTTTTGCCCATCATTCTTTCAATGATCCGAGTTTGAAGTTAAGCGACTCAAATAGTCTTATGTGCAATGGATAGTTGGGCTGAGATTCGAGTCAGTGCCTTATCACATTTGGAACAGTCCTAAAATTCAAGTAATGTGTAATAGCAAGACTTCATGGATTGTATATGATCGCTGAGCGATGTCTTTATATTATCTATAATGGTGAGCCAGTGTCCGATCCACTACCGCGAGGACACACTCCGTGCTGTTCCTGTCACATTAATAGTTTTATTTTATTTATTTCTATTTGTGTGTCTTATCTGAAGTGAATAAATGTCTTTTTTCTAAGGACTTTCGACTGTCACTTACGTGCTCAGTATTTATATGAAATTTTACTCAGTGTAACCAGTATTATAATAGATTTAAAAATGTAATAAAAACGATTTTATATATGTATTTCTCGTGTTTTAATATACCATTACTCGCATCCCTGAGTATATTTTCAAAGTTACACATTCGGCTGTCTGCAGTTTGTCTTTGAAAGTCAATAGATTTGGTTTTTGTGGACTAACATTTATTAGATATAAAAAACAAAAGCCACCTTCAAAAACGCAAAAATACATAATTACCTACATACATACCGTCACGCCTTCATCCCAGAGTGGGGTAGGCAGAGCTACAGAATTACCAACAACTCTAACAACTTGTTAATTCTATAACCACATTTTACACAAACATGCTAAGATGTTTACCAGTGTATATCGCCTGACAATACTACAAACCTTTAATCCCTTAGTCTCTTACGACTTCCACAGGAAGGCATGGAGTGGCACTATTCTAAGCAAGGAATCACACGGCTCCGGCAACAACACGGTACCGGCAACCACACGGCACGCCTAAAATAACTTCTTTTTAAATCTAACCAAGTGAAGTCTGCTTTTGGTCAATAATATTGTGAGTCGCCGACTTCAGTTGGACTGACCTTGGTTGGATTCTGAATACAAATCCTGGACTTGTTACTAAAAATACAGAATTTGCTATATGTAGGTATGCCTACAATATTTGAGTAGCTCCCTCAATGTTTCTAATAGCTATTGCCGCTCGGCCGCTCGGGTTCCATCGATGCGCGTCGTTCGATAGAGTAACAGAGGGATGCCGCAATATTTTAGATACGTATGGACATAGCTTCAGCTCGTTCTAAAATATTCCTGCGTCTCTTGTATTAGTGACTAATTCAGGAAGGTGTAATAAGCGCTTTAGTAAGTACAAACGCAACCAAACGCGGCGACAGCGTAGCCACGACGACACATTATAAAGGCCACGATCACAGATTATAAAGGCCACAACCACAGATTATAAAGGCCACGACCACAGATTATAAAGGCCACAACCACAGATTATAAAGGCCACGACCACAGATTATAAGGTATGTCTAAAGGCCACGACTAAACCGACTAGGCGTGTCTTGTTGAGTTTGCTTGTAGGTAGTTGTGTTTACGTACCGATGGTCGCGGCACTCACACATGCAATCATGCATTTATGATGCAGCATGTACTAACCTCTTTCCACAGCTCCGCTCATCGCAATGGAACAGGCAGCCTTACAGTGGAATAGGTACATCAAAAATGTTCAAAATTACCTCATCTGCCATCCCCGTAATACCAAACACTCTGTATATTCTTTGAAGTTCTTAAAGACAATTTATTCCGACAATAAAACGTTCTGTGTCTGACACAGACATATAATAAAGAAGAAATCACAAACGGTAGGCATTTCATATCGGCCGACCTCTTGGCATGTCAGTTGGAGAAACCATTTCGTTATTAAAAATTTCTAGCTGAAATGCTTTTAAGGAATTGGGGCCCGAGGGTCTTTAAATTATATCATATACTTTCCTGCCTCAAATATAAACTATTTTTAGCACACTGAAGAAAACAAGTTTCATTTGTATCATCGACGGATTTGTAAGTTGATATAAATACATTAAGTATCTAGTTAGTATGTTCTTCCATTTCGAAAATAAATCTATAGGATCGCAGTTAATTCCAAGGCAACTCCGAAATAAGGGCTTATAAAGCCCAGAATCCATTAGCAATAACTAAAACTCATGCTCTCGCGGATTAGGTATCGCGGGTTAAAGGGTTCGAATCCCGGAGTTATGCAATTTATAACGGACGGGTGCTATGGACCGTAGTTTTGTTAAGTTTTAGTTAAATATTGGTTGCTAATGATTAATTAAATCCCTACATAATCGATAAACACTATGCCAGTTATGATTTCTACAGAATTTGACTCTTTATCGAAAGTACGAAGTGTTAAAAAAAAAAAAGATGTTTATTCAGTAAATAGGCCACACGGGCACTTTTACACGTCAAAATCTACCAGCGCTTCGCAAGAGACCACCGCTGAGAAGAAACGCCGCAAGAAACTCAACAGTCAGTCGTTTTTTTTAAATACTACTTATGATATTATACAATTATAAAGCTTAACCTAGCGTTATATAAAACAATGAATTTAACATAAAATAAAAAAATAAAAACATTCAAGCGTAGAGTCTGTCTAATGAAAGCTGAACCTGGGAAAAAGCGGCAAATTCAAAAAATCTTGATATGGTATTACCGATCAATGAAGGAATAAACGATATTGATACTTTTATTATTTTATTTATTTTGGTGGGCACAAAGGAAGAGGAAACGCGTACTATATTTTCATATATATTATTACGAGCGCTATATTTTGATGAAAAGCACTTTAGGTAAAATACGATGACAGTGACTGGAGCACATTTGGTTTTTCGAAATATATTTGACATGAAAATATAGTGATCTGCACGTGTAGCACAAGTTGTATTTTCTCGCTTGTCGCTCTGTGCGTCTCTATCGTAACAGACTAGATAGTAAGGGAGATCCGAGCGACAAACAAGTCACGAGCAACTTGTGCTAGTCGTGCTGTTGATAGATTTCATTGATACGAGAGGTTTTCGTCTGTGTCGCACAGCATAATAAAACAATGATGATGAGGAATATTATATTCAACCTTTTTAATAAAGTAATTAGAGGTAACATTATTCTCATCACCCTTACACCTCTATCTAACGACAATTATATCTTGGAGAAGAAGCGCCGCAAGAAACTCCAGCAGATCATTTTTTCCAATCATAAAATACAATTATTCTTAAAAGTAACATTACAAGGTAGTAAAGTAATTAATAATAAATAATTAATAATTAGTTACAAATGTACGCTCAATAACATTGAGTAAATTAAAAATAGTGACTAGGAGAACAACATGACGAGGTCTCTACGTCAGGAACGATAACTAAAATAACTAACTGGAAAACAGGTTCTTGCAAGCGTGAACAGACAGGACCCCACTGACAACACCGGCCTTGTGAGGTCGCTTTTTTCCGGGAGTACTAAAGACACCGTTGTTTAATTTTCCCTCATTACTTATTCTTTTTAAAGATGAAACACTGATATCTGTAAGAAGAAAGAAAGTGTTAAATAAACAGAACACCATTTAGAAATACATTGTGTGGCTGCGCAGTACAGCCCCATTGTACAGTCCGACAGCCCTAAAAACATTTGGGTTTAGGTGAAATGAAATTGCATCGGTGAGGTTCTAATCGCAACGGTTTAAGAACAAGGAAGACTCATATAACCCGAACATCTTTTATATCTGGCCGATCAAAAATGACATTAAATAAATAGATAAGGTACTAAAGTGTACACATATTTATGAAATCGACTGTACAGTGTACATTTGGTTCATAAACAACAAAATGCTGTTTGCTCCGCACACAGAAAATACATATCAAATAATATGTTTATGATATCTTTTAACTAAACACCTCCTTATTGTTTTATTGAAACTATGAGTGTCAGTTACATTAATCATCTGTCTATTAAATTAATTTAATAAAATTGTGAATGCTAAGAGATTCAACATGATATTATTATAGGGACAGACAATAGGTACCTACACCTATTATATAGGGAAAGACAATGATAATTTTAGTAATTACCGGTCATTGAAGATACTTCTTCCAAATATTTCGTCTGAGTCTGGCAGGCTAACTCAGTTTCCTCAACCTCTTTCAGCTGCTTTACGTTTTCCAGCACACTTTTGTCAACGTGCACGTCCAGGTTTTCTGAAACGAATTTAATTTCGTTTAATTTCTTAATCTCATCGTATAATAGACAGAAAAAGGTAAATTAAACTTAGGATTGCACATAGAGAAATAAGAAGTATCAAAATGAACATGCCGTACTAACCTATAAATTTGGTCACCGTAACTAAACAATTAATTTTTTGCATCAATAATGCTTTTCTTTCTTCTTGTTTTTCTTTGTACTTCTGTATAATAGTATACAGAATCTCCCGGACACCGCCTCTTATCGTCGACGGCATGATTACTCCGTATTTTTATCAATTTAGATCTCGAATTGACAAGTTTTAACAACAACAAAGTCCAAACGTCATATTAAATAGTGTTGCCAGACTCGTCAGCCAAGAAAAATCCAGGTTCAGCTTTCATTAGACAGACTTCTAGCTTGAACAGGAAAATGTGTCAAAACTAAGAATTTTCATAGGGAGAAATGGTACCCTTTTTATAGCAAGGAAGGCACACGAATACACATGGCCCAATCGTGTCGCTGGTAGATCACGTGACTCTTCGTATCACGTCATCTACCAGTGACGCGATTGGTTTAAAAACGAAACTAATAGAAACTCTGGTGGTCAAAAGCGTGGCCGCGTAACCGCGTCATGCTTTAAATAGAATCTAAAGCAGTAGGTACTTTTATTATAAAATGTCATGATTTCAATCTCGCTGCATGATTCCTAAGGCATGAAATACACAGAAGCGGCGTGGCGCAGGTAAGGACGCGTTGAGGCATGGAAAAGTTGCGGGCGCGATACTAAATTAATGTTTAGAAGAGGAAAGCGAGCGAGAGGGAGGGCGAGGACGCGTCGAAGGCAAACCGTATCCGCGCCTACAGGAGGCGCGCCGCACCTTTTGTGTGTATTTCGCAACTTGTTGCTTTGTTACATTTTGCATGAAAAAGGTTTGGGGCGTGGCACATGACTGCGCCGCGTCTGCACCACGCCGCTTCTGTGTATTTCATGCCTAAGCAATTCAATGCATCCAAACCTTACGATTAAGGGTAAGCACTCTATGCTAGTAATTTCACAGGTTTTCCTCCATAGAAAAAATATGTCGATGTCTAGGTGTTTTAGCCACTTTGCTGCGGCAGGCGAAAATTTATGCAGATCCTCTATGGCATAGAAAAACCGTATTTTAAATATTTTTCGTCATATTTTCTATTTTTCTTCTTTTTAGGCTCACTAATGTAATGGCCTATATTAAGAAACCTGTATCTGTGGTTGTATGTTAATCCAGACGTTGAAGGCATCGATGATCTTTTTAGAAACTTTTCCATTTCTTCGCGAAATAATCTCCAAAATAACAATCGCACAGCTTAAAAGAGACTGGCTGCCTTTTAATATTTAAAAAGGGGTAGGTAGGTTGCGAAACAATAAGTACCTTCTGAATACTAGTACTTGTGACAAATATAGGTTGCGTTCCAAAACGCATGACTGATTGAATGATAGAAGGGTGCGTTCCAAATCTGTTAAATAAGAGTTGTTTTCTAAGGTTAATCGTACAAATTGGGTTTTGGGGGGTCGCGAAGAAATGTTGATGGTCATTAAGGGCCGTGACGCCAAAAAGTTTGAAAAACACTGCTCTATGCCACCGGGAAAACAGCGAAGCGGCAATCATTTAACACGTGGGATTACCATTACCATTTTACCGCTTGCAATTAAGAATAAACGTTCAACGGACGTTGTCGAACGTCGAGAATTTGCTTTAAAAAATACTACCTTTCGAACGCAGAGTTTCGAACGACAACTGAAAGTCGCGCCTCTGACGTCACCGTCGGCCACAGCCGACACAAGTTGAACATTAAAAGAGATTTGGTTTCGTTTAACTTAAGTTGTAATTTGCATAGCATTGCAAATATGTTTGGCGTGTGAGTGACACATTTTGTATCTGACGTAAGACGATCAAAGTGCTCACATTCAAACACAATTAAGAAATACCGAATCTAATTATGGAATTGGTAGTAGTACCTAGCTTACCTAAAGTAATATTTCCACCAAACGGCTCGCATCGCATCGGATCGGAAAGGATACGTACGGATGCCGCGGCAGCCGTACGGCTCTATTGAAATTATTATTGTCTACTTATACGCGTGTCGCGGAAGACGCCCGCGGTCGAGCTGTTGTGCGCAACTTGCTAATGTAGACTTAAAAACAGTACACATATGATTCAGTATCGTTTAAAGACTATAAAATTCTTTCCGATCCGATCCGATGCGGGCCGTTTGGTGGAAATATTACTTTAGTGTGATATTTGAATACCTACTCAACTTAATCTGTTCAATCTTAAACTCGCTTCGTAATTAGCGGATTAAAGGGCCGTATTAATAAACTCATCTTGACTGTGGGGCCCGTCACAAGATACGTCAAAGTAAACGCCAAACCATAGAACACTGACATTTTTGACGCATCTTGAGACGAGCATTAGAGTTAAGATCAGTTTATTAATACGGGCCTAAGAGTTTCGAGTTCCGATTACGTAAAGCTTTTACATTCAAAATTAACTAAGAGGATTTAACATTGTTTGTAGGATCTAGTTAACAATATTTAGTATTTTGCAGAATAGATGATCTCTTCTACGGGGTTAAACCATATACATTTTGACATATTATCGTATTTTTATTAACGCGGCCGCCATTACTGTCAAGTAAATAAGAGCTCTAACGTTGACCATACGATATCATGTCAAAAGCAATATGGTTATACAAAGTAGAATTCGGCTATGAAGTTGAAAAAGGCTACCGTATTATAATATCTTAGAAAAAAGTCTCAGGTTGATATAAACAGCCGACGTGATTGATCGTCAGCGTACGTCGATCCTATCCAATCAGTTTTCGAAAATCGCTAACGCTAGCGTTACGCGTCTTGTCGTGGCCCTAACAGCTAACTAGGTTTCGATTCGTGCCTAGTGTCATGAACTCATCAGTAAACAAATCTAACGAGTGCGGTGCCCACGACGCACGATCGTAGGTTTGTTCAACAAGCTCTGAGTTCGCGAGGGGTTAGGTATTTCAGGACTAGTTTAAAGCTGCAATCACACTGGGAACAGTGGCGGTGCGGTCCATTCTCGCCTCCTAGGTTATGTGAATGCGCCGCTTCCGTTCTCAGTGCGCATACGACTTCAATTTTGACACAAATAGGGGTAAAAGCTGAAAACTAATTCTACGCATATGAAGTCGCGGGAGTTCTCTAGTATAATATATAAAAAGAGAGATAGATATAGAAAAGAGTTTTTTTTTTTGGCATAGGGAAGGCAAACGAGCACATGGCCACCTGATGGTAAGTGGAAACTGTGACCCATAGACATTCGCATTCACAAGACTGCAAGCCTAAGACTGCAAATGCGTTGCCAACCTTGAGGACTAAGATGAAATACCTCAATGCTAGTCATTACACCGGCTGTCTTACTCAAACCGGAACACAACAATGCGAACACTGCTGTTTGGCGGTAGGTTAATGGATGGTGGTAGCGATCCGGACGAACCCTAATAAACGTGAAGTCATAATTAATTTTTATAGCCTTTTTAAGAAATACAGCCGCGGTTTATAATTTTCGTTTTCTTGCCCTTGGTCTCGAGCTAGGGCTTTTAGTTAATGTCGCTCGAAGGCAATTAAAATGGTCAGATTTCTATTCACGCCGTCAAACGGGTCGTAATGCCCACATTAAAAGCAGACCCGCACCCTTCATCGTCCGCCGTTACAGCCATACAAACTGTAATGTTGATGAATATTATCTATCTAGAATGGAGGCCATTATGCAAAGTATCTATAGAGATTGAATCAGATTTGGACATATACTCGTAGACAGGCTATATTGTTAGAATAAGATTGAATATAACGATGGAATGGGATTTAAGTTCGTTTATTGGAGCATCTATGTTTATTTTGTTGGTATAAAAACGATTTAAAGCGTTGGATGAATAGCACACACTCATGCCTGCCTAGTTTCGAGGAGGGTCAAAAACACAGGAAGTTGATAAAACATTCCCATACGAGAAAAAATGGAAAGCGTAGCAACGGAAAATATTATAATAATTAATAGTTGCTGGAAGAAAAACACGAAGCTAAGTAATACCATTGTACTGATTTTTACTGAAAAGCTTGGCCAGGATGGTTGTACTAAATCTTTGTAAAATTGTGAAGTGAAAAATAAAACACAGTCACGGTGCATCGCATTTTATTCAACCAAGTCACTTATACTAATGGTAGTTTTAACAATGTTTTAACCTATTCATAGTAGCGTTTAGCTTCTTATGCGCGAGGTACTTTGTTACTGTTATTGTTTTAAATAAATTTATCTCCATCCATATCATAACTTCCCTACATTTATAAGAAACGATACGTAATGTAATGGCCTATATTAAGAAACCTGTATCTGTGGTTGTATTTTAATGTTAACATTAAAGTATCGATTATCGATATGGTGGCATTTTAATTAAGATACAGGGCAACCACAGATACAGGTTTCTCAGGTATGATATGCTTGTAGATAAAAATATGTATGCAACTGTACATATGATTAGGCATTAAAACACTCGTGTGATCTTATTATGAAACGTGCCGAAACGCAAAACCACATTCGTGTATAATGCCTCTCATTATGCACCGGTCACATAAACTACTATTAGGGTGCATACCAGTTCGTGTCGCTTTAAAGTCGTCTCAGTAAATGTGTGTTATAATATAAGTAAACTGGGAACAAGTCGGTGTTATCTGAGATGGGAAAAGATGTACCTAAACAAAACCAATTTAGCATTGTGACTCAATAACACACAATAATGAATTCGTGCTAACTCTGTCGATCTTCTTTTCCAATCTCAATCGCAAGTCATCACGATCTCATATTATATATTACCAGTTTTATATTTTTACGAGTAACATCGCTTTATCCGCGGAACATTTAGGAAGCCATCTTGCCACATTTCATCAGTTAATGCTCACAGAAGCCGTTAAACGTAATGAGATCTTTACGAACCGGCAATGTAGCGTGCATAGACTGCACTTATGCTGCGGCTACATCTGCGGGATTCGACGAATATTTGTGTTGAAGGTAGTCTCTTTCTTTATTTTTATTTATTTATCAAACGGCGTGTGTGGACTTCAACGTCATTTTGAGAGCGAGCTAAACCACAGAGCTAGACATACTGTTGGTATTGCTCACTCTGACGTCAACCCAGGTCACTGGGCCTCTCCTTAAAAATAATCATAGTTCGAACGTTACGCTTGCTCCGTCTCTTAGATTTCTCTCGACTTTGGTACGATTGGCCAGTGAAAGGAACGGAGTATCCATCAGCAGTACTACGGTGATTTGGAATAGATCCCGGAGGTGCGTCGCCATGTTTGACAACTCTAATCTTGTTCGAGACGTAGTTTGAGACAAAGGGGCGTGAAGCTTGGTACGCCCTAAGCGTAATAGTTTTCCAATTGTCCTCGGCTTCATTTATGTTACGGTTTTCAAGGATGTATTATTCAGTGGTTGTGGTGGTGGTGGTACACCCAAGTTCGACCATCATGAGTTCG
Organism: Acleris sparsana; assembly: GCA_923062465.1. Classification (NCBI taxonomy): domain Eukaryota; kingdom Metazoa; phylum Arthropoda; class Insecta; order Lepidoptera; family Tortricidae; genus Acleris; species Acleris sparsana. The sequence goes on along the minus strand of OV281302.1, from coordinate 3,053,634 downwards.
TAACGCTCCCTTTACCTAACGGTGGGAAGAAGCTTAAATATTTATTTAAATTGATGTAAAAAAAACATATGGTTACCACATTGCAATAGAACACTGTCCCACAATAGTAGTTTATGGAACTGATGCCTAAATAAGCCTTGATAAGAGGCCTTAAAATCCGAGTGTGGTTTTATGAAACAAGCGTAAGCAAGTAAGTTGCATACACTACACATATATCATAAGTATTTTAAGATGGGTTCAGAACCCGACGACTTGACGACAAAAATGGCGGCAAAACAAACCTGTGCCGAGTCAGTGTCACGAATATAAAGGGTATTTTTTTAAATCATAGACAAACGAATAAAGTCCCTATTCTCATATCACTCGAGATCAAATCGTACGGTTTATATTTAAAAAAACATACTACATTGACGTGTCGTATCGATAACTGTTTTAATATACTAGAATAGAAACCCTCTTGAGTTTTGACAGCTGTTCCAAATCTGAACTCATAACCTTACGAAAATCTGTACTGTAATAACATTACAGAACAGATTTTACCTACTACCACAGACAAGAAAGTTGTCATAGTAAAATTGGTTGTAATAATGCTGGTCATTTCCAACGGTTTCTGAATGCATACTTAATAGAGGGCTTATGATATGTTCGTAGATAAAACTGTTTACTTACTACAGTTTGACTGCTGGATTATTGAGTCCTTACTACATAATTAAACTATTTCTTTTAAACTTTGCCTTATTGGCCTCTATCTTTAATTATATTAAACTAAGGACTCGTTCATTAATTGATGATAAATTTGGCTGAGTTAAAAACCATACCATAATAGGTCCAATACGATATGGCTTTTACCGTTACCATTATACAACTACTATGTGACTTAATATTTATTATGTACGCACAACAATTTGCTACTTGGTCAATTTTATTTGGCCATTTTCTGCATAGTGTGTTCCTAGCTTTATTATGCCATTTGCACGTTAGATTTTTGGAACAAAAAAAGCAGAACCCTTTAATTAACTGACCCAAATACAAAATGGATTCGTTCAAAGCGCAAATGAAGACCATTTTTAGCGGACTAAAGCACTCCATGTCCACAAATTTAGAAGTGGCATAATGGAAAAAAGGGTTGTGTTAATCCACGGGCAGGCGAATTTCCCGCCAATTATCCCAGGGTATTGGATTACCGCGTATCGTCCTTCCCTTTGGCTTCTAGTGGAGTCTAAAACACATACATATTGGTAGCTTCGGGCATCTGATTCAACCCTAATATTTAAATCGGTGAATTAATGTGTATTGAAATCTGTTCCAGGTTAAATTTAAAAGAGGTCGTTTTTTGCGCTTTCTGTTTGGCCTAAAAGGAGTTTAAAGGTTTAATGAACACGTTTTGGTATACGTGTATTTTAACGATAAAAGGATTACAGAATTGTACCGGGTTTTACCAGGTACGATATTATGTACCTACTTTTTAATGTGGCTATAAAACGCTTCCACCTGCTTTTTGCTCGACGTTAATTTCAAAATTTCTCTGCAGATTTATTTACATTAAGGTTTGACAAATTAATACGTTGGTTGCTTTTCTTTTTTTTTATTGCATAGAGAAAGGAAATGAGCACACGGGCCAACTGATGGTAAGTGGGAACTGTGACCATTCACATTGACAAAACTGCAATCCTAAGACTGCAAATGCGAGTACACCGGCTGTCTTATCCCCAAACCAGAACATAACAATGCGAACACTTCTGTTGGCGGTAGGTTAATGGATAAGATGGTGTGATCCGGATGGACCCTGCACAAGGTCCTACCACCCGCAAACTGCTGGTAGCAGGCCCGGACACTGGATAGAGGCACCCTCTATTTCCATCGTTTTTTAAGCATATTTTATTACACAGATCAGGGGCAGGCTGGTGCTCATTGACATGCCATAGTACTTAGCCTAAAATCAGTCAGATTATCCAAGATGATTAGACGTTATGTAGTCCTTAGTGTGGGTAACTGACGATGTTTCATTTGTTTCACGATGGGGCCTTAATTCATTTGACATTCTACACTCAGGTGCAAAAATACCGGGTCAGAGTGCGTTTTTCATAAAAACGAGACTATTTCGAAGCCTTGGTTCCTTGCCAGGGGTTGTTTCGAGTGAGGTTTAATGGTGGATACTCCGAGGTTCAATAGAGGAGATCAAAAGTTCTTAACATACCTAACTGATCGCACAATCAGTGAACACCACAGCCGGACAGTTTGGGTCAGCATTTGGATTTCCTTACATTTTATTGCCATTTTAGTAGATGTTTTTCTGAACATGCACAATTCCGGCGTTAACCGCAGATTCATTTAGTTAGGTATCCTAGGCACTCTGGAAGTCCTGTATCGATGCTCGCTGTATTCATCATCAGAATTCACTAAAAGCATTCCCTGGCGAGGAACCAAGGCTTCGACATAGCCTCGTTAGTATGAAAAACGCACTCTGACCCGTTATTTTTGCTCCTGAGTGTATATGCCTAATACATTATTAAACTCAGAACTTACAAATCGGATGCGTAAGAAATACGGGCGAGGTCTATTCGGTTCGCTTGATCGCTGTTTATCATGCAGCAGGGGAATAATGATATATTGGATACGCCGCACTGATCGTTTGTTACAAGTCGGCTGCCCTACGGAAAAAGAAAGTAACTGACATTTTTTTCAAAATCGATGTTTTTACATTTTTGACACTTATAGACAGTAACAGATGTTGCTACATTCTCGGAATCATCAAAAGAGCTTTAGTTTTAGAGATACAGTTTCGCTAAAGACAGTAACTGCAGGCACTGGTACAAAATATCTACCGAAAAACAAAGCAAAACACAATTACAAAGCATAAATACAGTAATTGCATGTCGATTACTTTGTTTTTCTGTTGTAAATTGATTCACTTCGTTTTCTGTTTGGTAAAAATGTTTATATTAGGACTGAAATTTAGCTAAAAAGAAATTAAGTAGCATTGCTTGATTTTTGTTTTGTAAAAAAGTATCAAATTTACCGATGTGTCTACGCAAAAACAAAGTAAACAAAATGATAAAGCAAAAACAAAGTAGTTTACTGGCAGTTACTTTCTTATTATATTTTTATTTCAATTAAATTGGTTTTTAACCAACATTTACTTTGTTTATAAATTGTTAAACTCCATTTTAATATTTTCAAAATATAATTTAATGGCACTTACTTTTTTTTTTGGCCGAGTAAACTAACAGTTGTTAGTCATACATTTTCATAAGTTAATTTTCGTGATGAAAGGATATATTACCGATTCTTAACTTTAGTCCTTTAACTTATGTACTATCGAACCAACGGAACCCTGACCCACCATAGAACCTTGTCACAGTGATTGACGTTAGGACTGTCATACGAAGCTATACGACAATCGTACGTCAATCATTGTGACAAGGTTCCATGGTGGGTCAGGGTTCCGTTGGTTCGATAGTACCCTTTTTAGGGTTCCGTAGCCAAATGGCAAAAAACGGAACCCTTATAGATTCGTCATGTCTGTCCGTCCGTCTGTCCGTCCGTATGTCACAGCCACTTTATTCCGTAACTATAAGAGCTATACTATGGAAACTTTGTAAGTAGATGTATTCGGTGAACCGCATTAAGATTTTCATACAAAAATAGAAAAAAAACAATAAATTTTTGGGGTTCCCCATACTTAGAACTGAAACTCAATTATTTTTTTTCATCAAACCCATACGTGTGGGGTATCTATGGATAGGTCTTCAAAAATGATATTGAGGTTTCTAATAGGTATATATTTTTTCTAAACTGAATAGTTTGCGCGAGAGACGCTTCCAAAGTGGAAAAATGTGTGTCCCCCCCCCCGTAGCTTCTAAAACAGGGTGGCACATTTAGATCAGTAAGTATGGGGAAGTCTGTAACTATAAGTGATACAAAGATCTGTTCTTAGGAACCATGTCATCGATTTTAGTGACAATAAAAACTGCATAAATAGATTAAAAAAAAACTTGTACTTTGTTCGGGAATCGAACCCGGTCGTATTGAAAAAGAAAATGCTATATAAAAAATGGGTGTCATTCGAAGACCCATTTTATTAAACTAAAGGATATGAAATTTAATGCATTTTATTCTTTTAGATATCATGTTTCGTACTTAGTAACATTTACTGCTTACGACCTACACAATCGATATCCAAAAATATACAAATAATATAAGTTTCATTTTTCAATATGACCTGGTTCGATTCTCGAACTGAGTACAAGGTTTTTTTTAAAATCCATGTATGCAGTTTTTCTTGTCACTAAAATCTATGACATGGTTCCTAAGAACAGATCTTTGTATCACTTATAGTTACAGACTTCCCCATACTTACTGATCTAAATGTGCCACCCTGTATACATAATTAAAACGAATTAAAGATGGAAACTTTTAAACTTCTTTTATTCAAATCTTCGTTTCAAAGTGGCTACGTTTTGTCATTGAGCTAAACAGGATCATGTGTCATGACATGTATGCCAGAGGTTACGTATAGTATTTGAGGAGTTTCAAAAAAATAGCACACCTTTTACAAATTCTTCAGATTTGTGAAAAAATGTGCACGGGGGTTGGGATCTTGGGATCATCATTCTAAGTAAGAAAAATAGATTGATGATCGTAACTCACGTGCAGATTTGAAAAAAGCGGCCAAGCGCGAGTCGGACTCGCGCACGTAGGGTTCCGTACCACTATACATCTAAATAAATGTTTTTCTTTATTCTTTATTATATTGGAGTTGATTGAATGAAAGGTAAAATGCGGTTTACGATTTATAACGTATTAAAAAAAAACTAATTATTAGATCTCGTTCAAACCAATTTTCGGTCGAAGTTTGCATAGTAATGTAAATCATATATTATTTTTACATTTATCATTCCCTTATTTTAGAAGTTACGGGGGGGGGGGGGGGGACACATTTTTCCACTTTGGAAGCGTCTCTCGCGCAAACTATTCAGTTTAGAAAATATATATATTAGAAACCTCAATATAATTTTTGAAGACCTATCCATAGATACCCCACACGTATGGGTTTGATGAAAAAATAATAATTGAGTTTCAGTTCTAAGTATGGGGAACCCCAAAAATTTACTGTTTTTTTTCTATTTTTGTATGAAAATCTTAATGCGGTTCACCGAATACATCTATTTACAAAGTTTCCATAGTATAGCTCTTATAGTTACGGAATAAAGTGGCTGTGACATACGGACGGACAGACATGACGAATCTATAAGGGTTCCGTTTTTTGCCATTTGGCTACGGAACCCTAAAAATTGTAAAAGGTGTGCTATTTTTATGAAACACCCCATTAAAATTTTATTAAAAATTAAAAGTATGTGATAATTACAAGTAAAAACTGTGCATATGTAATAAAAAAGTTACAATTTACGCCTATCATTTTTTATTGTAAATTGGTACCTACAGTACATAATATCCTATTAGTAAGCCACCCGATCCCTCATGTTGACAATCTTAAAATTCTATAAAGTAAACGCCATTACTGTGTTTAGTAAAGAATTTTAATTTTGAAATGGCCTCCTAACACTTCTAAAAACAAGGTAAGTACTATTACTTCATTATTTAAATTTCAACTTGTGTAAGGGATATGCTTATACGCAACTTAAAAAGAAAGTAAATGTACTTTACTGTGTTTTTGATATGACACATTTATTTTTAACAAAATAATTTACTACCGAAAAACAATTTTTGTTAATTTAAAAGATAATTAAAAACAATTTGTCATAAAATTATTACACAGTAGGTAGAGCAAATTATTTTACACATTATTAAATGTTAAAGCTGATGAAACAATGAAAAATACGTTTTAAATAAAGAATGTTTCGTTTTTTCGCTCTCCTGTAAAATTTACTCGACTGTAATTACTTTCTTTTACCGTAGAGCAGCCGAAGTTATGTCTCTTATTGGAAAACTTTGTAGGTATCCTGTGTATTCTAGGTGGTAAAATCCAAATCGTGTATGAGCTGTTATGGTATTTTTTTTGACTCGGCCGCCATTACTGTCAAGTAAATAAGAGCTATCAAAACGTTGACAACACGATAACAGATAAAAAACGATATTGTTTTTTGCTTGTCGGATATTTAGAGGCCCTGGCGTCGATCTCTCTGTTTCGTCGTCTAGAATATTTAAGACAGCCTAGCCTTAGGCTTTTACTATAATAATAATAATAATAATAATAATAATAATAAGCCTTTTTATTTCCTTATCAGTTAAGTACAATTTCCTTATTACTAAGATGCGTATTAGTGTTTACCTTACTTTAGTTTTGTTAGTAGTAGTATTTTAAAAAAAGTAAAAATTAATATGTATAATATTTATCCGATAGGAACCCCTTCTAGGGTGTAGGCCTCCTCCAATTCGTTCCAGATTTCTCTTTCTTCCGCCTTGTACATCCACTGTTTTCCTGCTATTGCCACTATGTCGTCGCTCCAGCGCTTTTGTGGTCGTCCACGGTTTCTCTTACCGCCAGGTCCCGTCCATAGAGTTACCTCTCTAGTCCACCTCTTATCTTTGTAACGCGCTAAGTGTCCGGCCCATTTCCATTTTAATTTAAGGACATAGTTAAGGGCGTCAATTAATTTGGTTTTGTGCCTAATATGCTCACTTCTCACTTTGTCGATTTTTCTTAACTTAAGCATGCTCCTTTCCATAGCGCGTTGGGTGGTAGTGATTTTAGTTTTAGCTTTTTTCGTGTGGCGCCAAGTTTGGCATCCGTAAGTAAGTGCTGGCAGAATATTTGTATCCATCACAATTTTTTTAAGACTTAGAGAGTAATCTCCTTTAAAAATTTCTTTCAACGACCAATATTTCTTCCAACTTATGTTTATACGTCGGTCTATTTCCTCTTCTGTGTTATTGTCGCTGAAAGCAATTTCTCTTCCCAAATAAATATAGCGCTCTACATATTCAAGTGGTGTTTGGCCAAGGGTAATAGGTTGTCGTTTACTATTCGTCATAATCTTGGTTTTTTCCTCATTCATCTTTAATCCTACTTTCTCGCTCTCTTCACTTAGTGAGTTTATCATTCTCTCTAGGGTTTTACTCGTGGAGGCGAAAAGAACGATATCATCAGCGAATCTGAGATGGTTTAGGTATTTGCCACGTATTTTGATTCCCTCTTGTTGCCATTTTAGTTTTGAGAATATATTTTCTAGTACGGCAATAAATAATTTAGGTGAGATCGGGTCTCCTTGCCTCACGCCTCTGCCTATAGGAATCGGTTCCCCTCTTGTTTCTAGTCTAACCGTACTTTTACAGTTATTATATAAGTCTCTTAGTACATTAGTATAATTCCGGTTGATTTGAGACTGATAGAGTGCTGCCCATATAGAGTTATGAGAGATGGTGTCGAATGCCTTAGCGTAGTCGATGAATGCTATATATAGGGGTTGATTGAATTCCTTATGCTTTTCTATAATTTGTTGCATAACATGCATATGGTCTGTGGTTGAAAAGCCGGAACGAAATCCTGCTTGCTCTATCGGTTGGGCGTTATCAATTTTTGGGTTCATTCGACTTTGTAATATTGATGTAAACAGTTTGTAGATACTAGACAAGAGGCTGATTGGACGGTAGTTCGCGATATCTTGTGGATTTCCTTTTTTATATAATAAAATTATTTCTGAGCTTTTCCATTGTTCTGGTGCGTGGCCTGAATTTAATACCAGGTTGTATAACTTCGTCAGTATAGGAGCGAGTTGAGCTTTTCCTAGTTTCAGTGCTTCATTCGGGATACCGTCAGGACCAGGGCTCTTGTCTAGTTTTAGTTTCTTGATGTGCGTTAATAGCTCTGTAGTCTCAATAGGATTAATATTATCATCACCTTCAAGGACCGGTAGATCTATAGCTGGGCGACCATTATCTGTTTTTTCGTATAAGTGCTTGTAAAATTGTGTAGCGCAGTTTATAATATCTTGTCTTGTTTTTGTTTTTATGGATTGTGATTTTAAGCTTTGTATCCATGTTTGATTACTATCTAACTCTTTAAAAGCTCGTTTTGTACTTCTATAGCATTTTAAGTTTTTTGTAAGGACATTTTGCCGGTAGTTGTGATAGTCTTTCCTTAATGATTTACTGGTTACTTTAAATAGTTTGCTGAGCTCTTGTTTCTCTTCTTTCGTCTTGTTTTTTTGTTTAATTAAGGCGGACCGTCTTTCCATGAAGCTTTGTGTGATTTTACTTATAATCCTATTTTCTGTGATACCTGTTTTTTGTGTGGGGTGAATTTCTAGGCTTTTCTTGATCGCCATCTCTATATTATTGTAGAAAGATTGCACATGTGTGTCTTCTGTTTGTGTGTAGAGTACTTGTAGATTATTCTCTAATTCCTGTTGGTATAAATCAATTTCTTTTTCAGTTTTCAGCTTGCTTGGCTGGGGTCTGTAGTTTGTTCTGCTCTTCTTCGAAACATTTTTAGTTGTATAGGTAGCTCTTACAAGTCGGTGGTCAGATGGGAAATCCACGTTGTTTAGGATTTCAACATCTGTTATGGTTTTTCGTTTGTTCGTTAAGATGAAATCAATTTCGTTTTTTGTTTTATGGTCAGGGGAGATCCATGTCCATTTTCGACTGGGTTTCTTTTTGAAATACGTATTCATAATACTTAATTTATGTTCGTATGCAAACTGAACTAGTGTTTCTCCTCTGTCATTTCGGTTTCCGTAACCATATTTTCCCATTATGAGGTCTTCATTTTTTCTCGGTAGTCCGATTTTGGCATTGAAGTCTCCTATTACGAGCACTTTGTCTCCGGCCATCAAATAAGCTTGATCTAGTGTTTCGTAGAACTCACAGATATCTTCGTTTGTTGCATTTTCAGTGGGTGCATATATTTGTATTATAGAAATTATATTATTATTGTACTTTATCTGTAGTAGTGCGACTCTTTCTGAAAAACCTTCAAAATTGTGAATATTCTTTTTGAATTTTTTCTTTACTAGGAAACCAACACCATGTGATCCTTGGGTTTCTCCTTTATAGCAAAAAATGTAGTTATCCATTTCTTCTATCTTACAGCCTGTTCTTCTTACCTCTGCTAAGCCTAGAATATCAATTTCTACCTTCTGGAGTGCATGCGTAAGCTCGATCATTCTTTCTCTTGATGATAAAGATCTCACGTTGTATGTTCCTATTTTTAATTGCTGTTTACTAGATTTGTTGTTGATTGGAGGGTTGTGGTCTAATTCCCCACGGGGACCGGCCGGATTGGGGAATGTTCTAATATATGGTTTACATTTATCTTTTGTTGTATTATCTTTGATTGTTCTTGATTTTGTTGAAGTAATATTGTTGTTGAGTATGATTGTAGTAGTTGTATTCCGGTTGCCAGGTGTTAATAGTTTTTTGATAGTATTTCGCTATGAGTTGTTTTTGCGTTTGATGTTTTTTCAAATGGGTTAATTTTGTATTGTTTGGTAGGCTGATTAGCTGGCTGATGGGTTCCGCTTGTGCTGCTCGGTGGTGTCGAGGGGGGTGATGAGGGCACTCTTTTCCTTTTTGTATCGATTTTTTCTTTAATTATGAGTTTATCATATTTTATGACCGCATATTTTCCAGATTCTCTAGCTTCAATAAGTTTGGGAATAAGGGCCTTACGTTCATCAAGCACTTGTTTTGGGAAGTCTTCTGACACCTTTACATTTCCTGGTAACTTGCTCCTGTTCCTGAGAAGTTCCATTCTCCGCCATCCCAATGTCACTGTTATTTTGATTGGTCTGGTTTTCTTTTCTGTCTTCTTCCCAATTCTTTCCGCCCTGCTGATTTCCCATTTGTCCCACTCACTAGACTTAATATTTTTGTTCATACTGTTTAATGTTTCTAAGACCATTTCCATCAGCTCCGCATTGTTTTTCTCATTTTCTTCTAAGCCACTAATAATCACATTGTTTTTTCTAGAATCTGATTCTAAGTTTTTGATTTTGGCTTTCAGTTTTCCATTCTCTATGTTTAGTTTTTCAGTTTCTTGTATAATAGGTATCAATTTCTCTTCTATTTTAGCTGTAATAGTGTTTTGTATTGTTTCGTTAATACTATCTGTTTGTCTTTGTAGCTCCTCCTTGAGTTTGGTCCAAAGTAAATTCATTTGTTCTTCCATTTTTCCTCAAAACCTATTTTTATTTTGCACCACTGGTAACACTCAGTTGTCGTGTCACTTTGTTGACGTTTCGTTCAAATGACAGCTGTCACTTGTTAAACTTGACTAGTTGACCGCACTTCCGGCAGTTGTAACGATTTGAGGTTAACTTTGTCTATCTATAGTTATGTTTATGCCGTTATCACTTTTTATTTCACTGATTAATCCGAGGATCGAATCACTTTGAGTTGTTTCCACAATTGTGTCGGTGCTCCGTTGTTTGGTCGGTGAAATGGTACCAATTTGCGCACCCTTAGATCTTTTTTCATCAAGTTTGCTTCGAAATACACGGATGTGAACAAAAACACTTCTACTTGCTTTGACAGCTGCGACCGGAAGCCGAAGGCTTTTACTATACTTCATTTAATTTAGAATGAGAAACCACAATAACATTATATTGCGTCTGGTCAACTATTTATTACCTAGCAAACAGTACAGTACAGTGCGGGTGGTAGGACCTTGTGCAGGGTCCGTCCGGATCGCTGCCACCATCTTATCCATTAACCTACCGCCAAACAGCAGTGTTCGCATTGTTGTGTTCCCGTTTGGGGATAAGACAGCCGGTGTAATGACTAGCATAGAGGCATTCCATCTTAGTCCTCAGGGTTGGCAACGCATTTGCAGTCTTATGCTAATGTCTATGGGTCACAATTTCCTCTTACCATCAGGTGGCCTGTGTGCTCGGTTGCCTTCTCTATGCCATAAAAAAAAAAAAAATACAATAGTCTGGGAGCCGCAAAATAAAATTGTTTTGATGTCACTTTATTTGCGTGTCGTCAATTGTTACTCTAGTACAAATTGTAAAGAGGTTACAGTTCACGAGCCGCAATATAATGTTGTTGCGGTTTCTCCTTCTAAATTAAATCAAGTATAGACTTTTTTCAACTTCACGTTTTTCGTTTGTTTGAGGTCGAATTTTGTTCAAATATTGTAAGTTTATCTTGTGCTAATACTTAAGTAAAGCCGGTGACAGTGGAATATTTACGGCGTTAAAAAAAGAGCCGTTGATGGAATAGGAAGGCGACAACAGGATCCCTGTTATACCTACTTACGGTTTATATTGTACAACATAGAGTGGACACACGGATTAAAATAAAAGACCTATAACTATAGATACTGGGTTAGTAACTTAATGGGTGACAAAGCGATCCCACCTACTTTTCGTAAACCCACCAAGTTATAACGTTAGTTTGGCTTTGATAAGCACATGACGACTATGCCAAAAACTACACTCGGAAACAAAAACTATTCGCAAACATAATATAATATAATATTTTATCTCAATAATTCTAAACTTCCTATAAAACATATGTCCATGTGTAGAGCCCTAGTGGATTGTAGGTACACAAACATACATACATATATTTTTTTAAATATTGGTTACTTTTTTTTCTTTCCTCTTGAATTATTTCTTTATAATATTAATGTTCCTTACCTACTAAATGTAGCTTAATTAAGTAATAATATTGTTATAAATTCATTTTTTTTAAACCACCTATTGTTTACTGACATATATATGTCAATTATTGTACACCATAATTATGGTAGATTGTAGTGGTGCACACACAAATGTATTTAACACCTGTATAATGTTATTATACTTGATACCTACAGTAATGCAATAAAAATATTTTAGATTTTAGATTTTAGATTTTGATTTAAATACCTTCACGCCTGTCTCCCAATGGGATAGGTAGAGACTATGGAACACCAGGTGCACCGATCTAAACGTACCTACAAGTTAACAACGTATATGGATACCATAGGACTTACTTAAAATGGCTAAGAAACCTGGATATGTGCATATGATGTGACATGACATAAACAATCTGTGTAATAGCCATACGAATAAATAAATAAACTGCCAATATCGCTAACGCGGCCGAATAATGTACTTATTAATAAAGTTAATGATGTGCCTTGTACAACTTGTACGACTATTGTGTTTGTCCTTCTCCGAGTTTTTGTTTTCCTTTTCTTGCCGTCCGTTGTCACTTTGAAAACTGTTTGTTTGTTATTTTACACAATAGTGTAATTGTTCCAAATGTAAAACGAATAAAACATTTATTTATTTTATTTCTTGAATTGAAAGTCTAGCATTTTTGTTATTGTTACGTAACCTATATGCTTGCTTTGTTTACATTTCCATAGACTATATATTTTTTTCTGTTTTCTTGGTGTTGCCAACTTTACCAGGCTATAAATTTTATGGTCGTTCCAGACGTTCGAGATAATCTCGAACAAATGATTTTGTTTTTCTTTTAACGTGGTTTTGTGTTAAGTGTGTCACTTTCCGTCTCTTCACCAAGCGGTCCCAACGGAAGACCAGTGCTGGCTTTACGGCTAGCGTATGCTGAGTTGGGACCGTTTCGCAACAATTTCTGTCTTGATCTTTTTGTATCTATGTGATGTTTTTGTTTTGTTATGAATAAATGTCTCTTTATCTTTATCTTTATCTTTATCTTTATCTTTAATACTGTACCGCAGCTCCTAAAACACATAAGAATTTCCTAATAAGCTCCCACATTACCGAATAAATATAAAAGTCGTTGATATCACTGCGAAATAAGAACAAAGAAAAACAAAGGTAGGGAGACATTGGTGATATACGGCTGTTCCTTCCGAGCTTCTTAGCAAATCTAATTTTACATGTTTGAGATAAATGGGCTATATGGAATTGCGTGGAAATTCGCTTTTTAAGTCAAATCGGTGAGAGATACGCGTTTTTTGTTGGGAAAGTTTGTTGACGTAAATGGGATGAGCTTTATCAAAAGGGTCGAACAAAATTTTGTGTGTTTTTTTATTTTATTCGATGAAGTATTATGTTTTTATACATGCTTCTTAGGGTTGTGTACCAAAGGGTAAAACGGACCCTATTACTAAGACTAGTAAGACTCCACTGTCCGTCTGTCTGACCGTACTGTCCTTCTCCCATACAACAAATGTGATTTACCTACTTGCCGTTATTTGCTTGATATTAATAACGGCAACAGGTAGACAGTTGAAATATTCACAGAATATTTAGTTGTATATTCACTTTAAAAAGGAATAATTAAATTAAAATAAAATAAATATTGAAGGGGGCTCTCATACAACAAACGTGGTGTTTTTGCCGTTTTTTGCTAATAGATGATGGTACCTACGGAACCCTACTTGCGCGAGTCCGACTCGCACTTGGCCGGTTTTTATTTATGTACTGTTCCTGTAGAGGCTAAACGAATGGCCTAATTTCGAAAAACAAGCGTCGCGAGTGCGTCTTGTGTACATTAATTTTGGAAATGAAATGCCTTAATGGCAGATTAAAGAGTATCCCTCTCATTCATAAACGCGTACTTAATAACTAAACTGCTTGAAGTATGCTGTTGCAAATATTAGCATAGCTTTTTAGCGAAAAAGAAAGTACAAAAGATACATGATCACCCATTTTCAGGTTGGGCTCTCTTTCTACCCTTGTAACATTGGGGAGTTAGGGGACCATTGGGCAGTCGGGAGGTTCGGGCACTACCATATAACTTGTAAGGCAGTGCCTGAACCTCCGGACTGCCCTATGGTCCCCCACTCCCTACATGTTATGTACCATAATTAGAATATAAGGGCCGTATTAATAAACTCATCTTGACTGAGGCCCGTCACGAGTTACGTCAAAGTAAACGTCAAACCATAGAACACTGTCATTTTTGACGCATCTCGAGACGAGCATTAGAGTTGAGATCAGTTTATTAATACGGGCCCAAAACTATATCAAACCATAAAGTTAAGTTTTTAAGGCTTGTTTTCATTAAATTTGTTTGCCAAGCTTGTACCTTACCTTAGCTATCATATCACAATTACTTTGTCGAAGTTTCCCCTCACTGGCTTGATAAATTCACCAATAAAATACTTCCTCGGTTCAGCGCACGATGACAAGTTGTGGATTCTGGTTAGAAGCGCTTTAGGGTGTACGACACGATCAATATGGTGCCATTTTGAGTGGTTTATGGGTACCTTGGGGCCGAAATATGTTTGGCAAAATGTATCATTTCACAACCATTTCATTTGCTAACCCACTTTTCTTCTGTAACTGTAAATATTTCAGGGTTTATTTCAGTGCCATCGTGTAGAACCCTATAGGTTAGGTTAGGTTAGTTTTTATAAAAATCCTAAAATTAAGCCTGATTGTGCAAAATGTGGTTACAGAATTATCAACAAGTTTTTAGGGTTGTTGGAAATTCTGTAGCTCTGCCTACCCCACTCTGGGAATGAAGGCGTGAGTTTATATATGTATGTAAACAGCTTAAAAAAAGTTATTCCTAATATTGTTACTAACGTGCACACATTTAACAGTGTAATAATAATCACATTAAAGTACCTACTTGTAACGGTGCAAAATGGGTGACATTAGTTATGTGCTAATAATAATAAAACCTACCATATAATGTCCCTCTCTTTTTTCGGAGCTGATATCTCATTAATGACGTAACTGATTTTCACGAAATCTATTAAAGAACCATCATAATGAAACTAACTATATTTCAACAAAAACTCCGTCTAAATTGGTTTATTTAAAAGAGGCATCTACCATTATTGTAACACCTAGTTTTTAGTTACTGAATAAATAATTATTATTATCTTTACCAATTATTATTATTATTATTGTATGTCTTTACCAATCACGGGTCTATGGGAGTCCCGGACCTTTGGAAGGCGTACATGGAGCCGAAGCCAACACGCAGAGGCCCTTTAGACAAGTTTAATTTAGTAAAGTTATGGGACACCAACCGGCGATTGTCCCTGAGTTCAAACTAAAGAAGTATGCTCCCACGGACAACCACCGGTCAGTGTAAAGACTATTTAAGAAGGATGGGAATACTAATAATAGGTTCTATGAATGAATTGATATGGATTGGTGAACTAGGCTATTGATGAAAATACGGCGCGTGCCTGGCCAATGCTAATTACTTTGGTTTAATACGAGTCATAGACAAAGACACAAATACAAAGACGTGGGCATACACAGATTCACACGCTAAACTTTTAACATCTACCTGCATTATTTGCGTCCGAGGTTAAAAAGCCTTTAATGTAAGTCCTTCGGTACGTCACGAGTGTCACGACTCCTTACACTCTCTTTAACTATATCGTGACGTATAAAAGCGCCAACGTTCACTTAACGTGTAGTTCTAGTGCCATCAATGTATTTACTAAGTGGCGGTTGGTGTCTAGAAAAATGGGAGCCGAGGACAACGCCCTAGCTAGAGGTCAACGACCCATGGAACATGCTTCTTAAGTTACTAACTATATTGTATGGGTGCAGAGATGTAGTAAAATGGGGTAACAGTGTAAACTATACAGCATAGACTAGAACTTCAAGAGTATAAAGATGGCAGAAGTTATAACAAAAAAAAAAAGAAGTTCGGTATGTTGAAATGTGTCTCATGAGTCATGTATTGGTGCTCTCTTTGATGTTATGTTTCGTTTCTATGTAAAAAGTTTATTTTTGTGTAATAATAGACTGAATACTAATAATATAAATGTTCGATGGTTCACTTCACTTGTTACCCTGTATGTCTGTTTGTTACCATTTCATGGCTAAACCACTGAACCAAAGTCGATAAACATTGGTATGAAGATAGCTTAAGTCCCGGAAAAACTGTAATTTCCCGAGAAAATATTAAAACGAGTTTAATTTTACATTTATTTTACTGTTTAATGTTTCCAGATATACTTAACAGTTGGCCTGAAGACTTGTGCAAAAAATTATAAAACCCCCTTATACACATAATGTTGACCCCTTCTTACAGATAATAAATCTAAATAAATCTTAAACGGCTAGACCGATTTTCATGAAACCTAACCGCAAAAAACCGTTGCAAAAAACCTGCTTCCAATTATAAAAACGGCATCCAAATCGGTTCACCTGTTTAAAAGTTACGATGCCACAGATGGACACACACACACTTTTTGCGTTGGGGATCAAAAACCAAGAAAATAATGTAAAGTGTAAATTAATTATAAAATCAATGCTCGTTAAGCTACAAAAATCTAAAAGCTAGTCTTAATTTCACCCAAACCAAAACTAAGTGACTATAGTGACGTAACACATAAACCGAAGCTGGTTTTTGCGGTGTGTGAACTTTTAATTGTAATTTTAACTTTTATTTAAAGAATTAAATTAAAACAATCCTGATAGAATCGCGGGCAGCAGCAAGTTTCCTATAAAAGAAAAGACATTTAGCCACCTGAAACTTTTTATCTTAACAAATCGAAGTCACGACTTAGAAAGTACGCTATTGAGAAATATGAAAGTTTCCAGGTTTTATTTTACTTCCCAGTTTGTGGGAAGTTTCCTCAGGGGATGTGACCTTGATAAGCCAATGTTATGATTTCGGCGATGTCAGTTGGATTTGGGGGTGAATTTATTTAGATCTATTTTATGGTATGAAGAAGGCAAACAAGCTCACAGGACCTGATGGTGGTGGGGGTGTCCCACGGAATCTCTAGAAACGTTTGTCTGAATTATTATTTGTCGTAAACTGGTTTTGAGTCAGGTAACATTTTTAAGTTTCCTGCTTTACCTAATACAACAGATGCACATTTTTTTTTTCTTTACCTAATACAACAGGTGAACAATCTGGCAAATCTCCCAATTGGCTCCACGAGACTTGAGCTCTCAAGTCAAGCCTACCCATGGCGGTGGTCGTGGCAAATATTTTATTGTATGATATCTCTTTTAATAAGATAAGTCTATACTTATTGTTGTAAGTCAAGCGTCTTGGTCACACGTCATTGCCTTCACGTTTTGCTCGAAGTCGCTAAACATGTCAGACAAAATGCGATTTTGTTTAACATAGCTGTCGACATGTCGCTGTAAGCGGTACTCACTAGCGCACCGTAACTGTTACTGTGGCACGTAAAATCATGATGTGTACGCGGCTCGCGAGCCTGTTCTCCACTAGAAGCTCGTTAATGTAACTGCCGTTGTAACAGTTACAGCTCGCTAGTGAGTACACGGCTCTAGTTAGGTACATTTGTTCCCTTTACATTATAGCAGGCGTACTCGCATGAGTCAACCAGCGCTGTTCCCTTTATTCTTTTATTTCAATAACCACTTTGATCGACCTGGCCTTTACACAGAGAATAACCCGTTCCAACTAAGCCTGTACATACATATAGATACCGCAACCCATCGATTGAAGCTCCGCGGCAGGTGATTTATTAACCAGGCACTCTGTCCAGCGCGCCTGTTCAGCGTTGAATTTGAAATAGGAACAGCCTCGTTCAAGACGCATTTTGATGGGTCGTTAGAGTGGCTGTAGTACATTGCTTCGTTGAAATAGTGTCTGATTTAATCATGGTAAAACTTACTTTACAATGTATTATTAACTTTAGATATGTATTTTGTAGATTCATTTATATGCGGGGTCGAATCAATTTACCTAATATAAGAGTATAATATACTTAATCGTGTTTAAAAAAAATTGGGCGCAATAAGAACGCCCGCCCGCACATCGATATTAAAAGATGCGTAAGAGCTAGTCAGGTATTTTATCACAATATTGCATATTACATTGTGCAGGTAACTGTAGCATAATTAAAACACCACTAAAAAGAATTATTAATTAGATTTTTATCTTGCTCTAAAACTACGTGATCCCAGCTGTGCAGTTCGAGGCTGGAATAATAATGTATTTAATCCTATCTGTGGTTTTTTATCGAGCACCGCTTAGCTGCCTTAGCTTTGTACATTATTATACCTATTATGTTATTGTTGTTAATTTTCAACGGACGGAAGAATTGTTAACGACTCTAAGGGCCACTTGCACCAAAAATTTGAACACAAACTCGAGTTAGTAAACGTCAGATTCATACGAAAACTGCCATTTTAACTCGAGGTGCTTAACCCAGTGTTGATTTTTTGATGCAAGTGGCTTAGTAAAACATATTTGTAAGAGTTCGCTCGCTCAACCGTTCAACAAGAAGTTTTTAAGAGAGTAACACCAACATCACAGTATAAACAGTAGTTCGTCTTCAAACAAAGTAATATCGCTAGCTTGCATGTGTGCGTGCCTCGACCGTACGCGCCGCGCGTCACCACATGCAAACTCAGGACGGACCAAGCTGATTCAGTATGGGCCGCGCTGTCGCCGCGTTTGATTCCGTGCGTAAAGTAACCAGGGGTGTGATTCTGTCAACAACGGCGGTCAGACGGACGAGGAATTGAATGTCGCAGCGGCGAGTTTAAATAGTCCCTAGTAGTTTAAAGCGTGCATTCTCAATTAGGCTGCCGTTCGTTGGCTCACTCGTCAGTGCGTTCACGTCTCACATCTCGGTCACATAGCACATGTTGTCCGCGACTTGTTTCTCGCTCGGATTTCCTTTTATATCTAGTCTGTAATGCACTGAGCGACAAGCGAGAAAATACAACAGAACCCTAGCGCCCAAGCGGCGATAGATAACAGAAACTCCAAAAAAAATGGAGACGAAATACTTTTCTATTTATACTTTGCCTAAATACTTTCTTGTTTAGGGGACACCGTTGATGCAGGAAAACATATCGAAACTTTTATGTGGTCATCTTGCACCATCTTGTGTCATATACACATAAGTAGTTGATTCTATTTTTTCTTTTATCTTTTCTCTCTCTATCTCTCCCGTAAGATTTTTGGCATGTTTTCCTACTGAACTACACAGTTATTTGATATTATATTTAATTTAATATTTGTAGCTTTACATAATGCTAGACTAAGTAGTTACCATTGTAATATGAAATATGAAATATGTTTAAAAAATGACTGACTGCTGAGTTTCTTGCGGCGTTTCTTCTCAGCAGTGGTCTCCTCTTGGGAAGCGCTGGTAGATTCTTGACGTGTAAAAGTGCCCGAACGACCTACTTACTGAATAAATTTCTTTTATATTTTTATCTTTTACTCCTACTCGATAATTTGTCAATTAGTTCCAGGTTTCTAGACAATAACTTAGTTATTAACATTTCGTGAGTCATAAAGTAAAAATGACAGCGCCCTTTATTAAATTTCAAATCGCTTCTCATTGCTGCCTGTTTCACAGTCTGCCGTAAAAATGGCGAAGAATAAAACGTTTACGAGTTCAGAGGCTGTTATTGAGATGGTATGATAACAGACTGGGTTTTGCAAGAGAAGTCAGAATTAACCGAGGCCTTGCACGTATCTACAGATGGTACTGAATAAGCCTTTCCCTTCGATTTTTGTCGGATAAGTTCTTACTTCACTTGCTTTCTCAGTCGGCTTATTAAGGAATAGTTTAGTATAGTTGTAACCATTTCTAACGGTAGGATCATAAGTATCTCGGAGATTCTTAAATAAATCGCTTTCCTCAAATATTGTATTTTTTGGAAATAGAAAGATTTACAGAATTATATTTAAATAAAAAATAAATTAGGTAAATATGATGAAACAGCGAGACACGGGACCCGTGTCTGTGCTTATCGAAATTTTCTGGAGACTTAATTATAGATCGGAATACCAATAGATCATTAACAATTTTGAATTTGGAAAGAATTTAAACGAAATGTAGAAGTGGCCAAGAACGCAAAAAGGAGGTTGTAAAAAGCCTCGTTACATAGTAGTACAAGTGATATAGTAGGTTGCAGTAGATACGAATTTTGTACCTTGTCGCTTTACAGTCACGTAAGCAATATCTAAGAAAATTTTCAAATGTGTAAATATGAGAAAGAACAAAAGTGATAAAGTGAAAAGCTACTTTTGACACAGAGACGGTATAAAGTCTAGCAAAAATTCAACACAAATACAGGGTGAAATTTAAGTCGTGAATCGTAATCATGTTTTCCGGTAGTGCTGCTGATGACTAACACGAGGCACTAGTAGGTATCACAATTAACGAGCTCCTTAACTAATTTTCTTTAAAAAGAGACCACCTGTGGTCACCCTACTCAACCACCACCACTCTACCAGTCTGAGCGAATAAAGACACCATTTCAAACCTTTGTATGCTGGTATAAGGATAAGGAGGAGGCATTTTTCGCTTATTTATTCAAATAAATCGCTTTAATTTTCTTTGAGAAATGTTTACAATGTTGACGTTATTGACGATTAATGCCAAAACACTATCCAGCCAGTGAATTGCAGAGTTTGAATATGTTCTCTTCAAGAATCTCTGTCCAAGAATTTTAAATAAATTAGGATAAAAATAAAACTTTGAGCAAAAAAAAGAATGATTTATTTGAGTTACCAAATGGTGTAAGTGATTATTAGTCGAGTAAGGATTTAGGAAAAAAAAACACGGGTCACGACTTAGATTTCACCCTGTATAGCTGTTCTTGAACTAGAACGATTAGAACTTTATCGGTTAGTAGAGTAGAGAAATAAAGTTAAATAAACATATATATATATAAAATACATTAAACAAAATATTATTGCTCAACACACAAATATTTGCTTATCACGGGGATCAATCCCGAGAACGTTAGTTAGACAAGTACTAACTAGGCAAACCATGTCGTCAATAAATACTTTTTTTAATTAAATAACTAATTTGTAAAAAAGCGCTCAAAATAAAAATACGGCTTCGCACAAAGCACGTGATGAAGTTTCAAAGCCTTAATTAAACGAAGTCGGTAGCAAGGATACTGCTTCAATATATTTCATTTATTATTTTAATTTACGATATAATACGAGTACATGCATCAAATAGAGAATTCCAAGGATTAAAAAAAATACACTTTTCATTCATTTAATTAAACTATTTTGTCATTGTCAGACGTGACGCTTTTAGATTAAAATTGACTCGAATTATAACTTGCTTCTTTTTACTTTAAACAGGATTATAATTTAATTTAACACTAAACTAATTTAATTAACTCAGTTAATTTAAATATCCAATATTAACACTGCTGCAGTGCAATTGTGAATCCCAAAGAGCTTTCAAATCAGCCTAATTAATTCAAGATTAAATAAATTCAGATGCGACAAAGTTTTGAAAAATAATATAGGAATGTGTTCGTCTGTCGATGTTAACTATTTGTCCTATCCTGTTTATTCTAACTATCTAATTTTGAATGCAAAGTAGGCTCTGAAGATTGCAAAATAAAGACTGTAATCGCAGCCCGCTTTTCGTTGCATGTCCTACTATCACTATTTTTTGGTGCCACATAAAAACTTGGCTGAAATGCCTGCCTCAAGACACGTCAGAAATTTTAGTTTTCTCTTACGTGGTGTTTACTTTGATTTATCTTGAGATGGGCATTTTATCCAGTGAATGCGGCTTTAAATGGAGTATAGATGCAGTAGGTATATGCTTTCTCAATACGAGCTTATTCGTCAAATTGTTTGTGGCCTCGCTGATGTTTGTGGGCGACAGGGATTGCTTAACATCAGGAGGCCCGTCTGCTCGTTTGCAATTTACGGCTATAAAAAAAAAAACGGTGTAAATCTGTACTGAACAATCGAACCTGTACAAAAGGATGTTACTCACAACGGATACCTAATTTACTTATTGATTTGTTTCTTTTTTGGCCTCAATGTCTTAGTTGACAAAGTTGACAGTCATAATTTTTATATCGTTTGATTTGATTTAAAAGAATCCTTAAAAATAACATTTCAGATCACCTAGAGTTTATAAGTGTGTTTTAGTGCTATTATTATACAACTTTAACAGAGAGTAATTGTCTCTATATATCTTAGAATAACAAGATTCGCTGCAACCCGTAAGACATTTTATTTTATGAATGCCGTAACTTGCGAAAAATGACAAAACATAATTATATCAGAAAATATAGACCCATATTTACGCATAGCAATAAATGGATTAATGTAACGCATCTGCACAAATAATCTCTGCCGGATAAACCCGCATTCCCGAATGAATTAACAGAAGTTTACACTATGTCGGATATTTCAGTGCAATCAGATAATCAGCTTAAAGCTGTGGTTGGACTCTAAAATAACAAGCATTCCACTATTAGAGGGAAATCAAATTAAGTAACATTCAGTTAGGCAATTCTCGGTCGAGATCGAGAAGAATTCCTACTTGAGATGGCGCAGAAGTGACGCTGTCACTCCATGTAGATTCACGATAGAGATTCATGTCGAACGACCCGAGAATTGACATCCAAACACCTCAAAAAAGGGGTTCTCGGTTCGTCGCGTTTTTTTGCATTTTCCCCGATTACCTACTCAAAAAACGCCGGAACAATATTAAAAAAAAATTTTTTTGTTTGATAGTGTATGCTTTCTTGTTGGTCACATTGTCAAAACGTCAGGATCTGATGATGGGATCTTAGAGAAATCGAGGGAACTTCTCAAATATTTTAGGCACCCCTGTAGCGAATGGGTATTTTTCATGGTAACTCGTGCATTTGCTTTTGGAAAGCACTATTTGGTGAAGTGGAACTGATGATGAAGACCACAGATGGCCACCGGAACTCCTTAACCTGTTCCAAAGGTGGTGATAAAATATCGATCGATTTAAATATAACACTATAACTTGCTTGCAGCCAACATGAAATTTTTTTTATGAAGAAATATTAACACTGCTATTAATACCGAAAAGTCGTTTTTTTGTGTTTCCTGAAATCTAAGGAACATATAATAGTATGTTTAACGTTGCTCAGTACATTCAAGGACTAATCGTTGAGCCAATATGGAAGCCGTATATCGAATAACGCTAATCTTTAATTTTAGCGTCGTTTCTTTCATGTGGCTTGACGCTGTCATTATGACAGGGTTTCATAGTGGCTCAACAATTAAAGTCCTTGAATGTACCTACCCGTTGTCTAGTGTTTGGGACTGGCCAATTTGTGTGAGAGTTTCTCCTGATAAATATCAGGGGAAACATTTATTTTTACGTGGATTTGATACAATGTAAACATGTACACGCTTCACGCTTGTGAGCATTTTTATTTGCAAAATTCACTCGCAATTTCCGCACGCCCAATTCATAAACACCTATTCCCAAACGCAATAAGTGTTTTAAACAAAAACAAAACCTGGCTGGCGAGAACAAAGCGGAAGCCCGTAAAATTTGATTCAAATTAAAAAATAAAAGGCTAACAAATGCATATGAGCGGAACGTGACCGGATTGCCAACGCAAGTGTCGCGCGGCTTTAGGCACTGAATTCGAATTTCGAACACTATTATTTCATATTGGAATTCTGTAAGCGACCAGCATTTGTGAACGGTTTTTGTTTGTTAAAGAATATCACTTTTTTGGCCGATTTTAGGAAATAAAGTACATAGCGATGTAGATATTTAACAATTTTTTGTACAACTTTCATCCTTCCTAACCGAATTATCATCAGAATATCGGTAAATTAAGATATAGAGAAGAGAATATTTTCATAGATTGTAGTGTCGAAATGATACCATAACATAAAAAGGTGGTACTACAGGTAGGTAGACAAGTTAGTAAGCCTAACTTTTTTTATACGTAAATAGGCATAATCTAATATCAATTGATGATGAAGTCCCAAACCCAGCTTAAACTGTTGACAACTTAGCTTGATCGTCATGCCTGCCGTGTTGATGATTCTCCTATTTCACAAACATGACAAGACGATAATAGTCAAAGTGTCAGGAATGTTAACATGGCGTCGTCGTCTGGCCACGACTTTGAGCGGCATCATGTATAGAAATCGCTTCAATAAATTCCTGGTCTTGGCAAATGTGTGATGAGCGCGATTATTTATTCTCTTCTATGTTTTGTATGTTTTTATGTATGTAGGAAATTAATTGGCAAATATATATGTGTGATGAGCGCGAGTATTTGTTCTCTACTATGTTTTGTATGTTTTTATGTATGTAGGAAATTAATAAAGACTTTTTATTTGAACAATGAGTTTAATTTTAAAATATAAAGCACAGTTTTTTTTTGGATAGCTGAGAATAGAAGAATCTTGGAGTCGCAGCTCCAGGGTTTATAGACACCGTCTTATTCATAAACACACAATAGCTAAAGTGTGCTTCAAGTATTGGCCTTGCCTTTCATTAAGAGATTTGAATTTGACTGAACGTGATGAAGCATACTTTAAGTAAAAATGTTTTATTGTAGGATTTTGAATAAAGGGTTTGGTTTAATAATTGCAAAATTATCTTGATGTGTGATTGGGGAAATCATCTTATTCACATAGAAACACTATTGTAAAACTAATTAAAGATAATATATTGGATCTGATACATTGTTGCGCCGGTAAGTTACATATTCATTAGTCTTTCAAGAAAAGTAGATTATATGGATGTCGCTACATCTGTAAATTAAGAATAAATTAGTGGTAATGTAGCCTTCCAATAAAATTGATCAAGCGGAAGTAGATACATCCCTCCTCCCACTTTAGGAAGTCTTAAGTAAAATGAGAATATTATGAACATTTTGACTTAAAAGCAGGGTTAGTTCGTATTTTAAAATAAATCTTTATACCATTTTAAGCTTGACACTTTTTGAGGAATTTACATCGTTCAAATATATATTTTGTTTCACTTTAACTCTTCACTGACATTCGCAATGTATATCGTTATTAAAGTGGCTTTCCATCCGTATCCCTTGTATAATTGCCGTCTAATGGCATGTTCTGTTTGATGATCTCTCTGCTCTTCCTTTTACAAAGGATCTATAACAGTGGTGTGCTTACAATTCTTATGAGGTAGTATGATTGACATGATGAGTTATTTGCTCTGTAAGGAGGATCGCGTTTTTTTTAAATATTACTTACATCATCATGTCAGCCGAAAGACGTCCACTGCTGGACATAGGCCTCCCCCAGGGCTTTCCACTCAGACCGGTCTTGTGCTTTTCACATCCACCGCGGTCCCGCGATCCTGACGAGGTCGTCACTCCATCTTGTTGGAGGCCTACCTACAGCTCGTCTTCCGGTCCGCGAACGCCACTCCAGAACCTTCTGACCCCATCGGCCATCGGTCCTGCGAGCAATGTGCCCCGCCCACTTCCACTTCAGTTTAGCTATTCTTCGGGCTATTTCGGTAACCTTAGTTCTACTGCGGATTTCTTACATACATAAAATAAACTCGATCTAAATAAATGTAACCTTTTGTTAATAGTACCTCCATCGATTATGTCCGATATGTTTATTGTACAATACAAAACGGGTTCAAATACATCTCCCATTCGTTAAAGGATCCATTCAACCTCCATAAAAAAACAACCGTTCTTACAAAACTTCCATTGCAATATCAGTCTTATTCCCGAAGGTAGAAAGTTGTATTTGATTAAGCTATGTCTTGTACATGGGCTCATTTGTTTGACTGGGGTAGCATTATGGACTGGGCACTGTGACCCTCGTCAATGGCGGCCGTGGCCTGTGAAATCAGGCCTTTATGCCTCTTGCTAATGTGGGGAAGTGACAGCTCTCCTATTACGCGAGTGGAGCTACAACGGCAACTTCTAACGTGATGTCAAACGTTAAACGTTTAAAATTGCTAGAGACGAATATGTCGATGACTTTATCAAGAATCCATGTTCAAAATAAATACATGTTTATTCAGTAAATTGGCCGCACGGTTATTTTTACACGCCGAACATCTACCAGCACTTCAAAGTCCGCTTGACCACTGAAAAAACACCACAAGATACTCAACAGACATTCATTTAAATATTGCTTAAAACCATGCAAAATATCATGCAAAGTTTAACACGAACACGTGTCAAAATACAGAATACAAAGAGCAAATAAATAAAAACATAAAAATCTTGCTATCCATACTAAAATCACAAATGTGAACGTAACTTTGTCTGTTTGTTACACTGCTGAACTGATTTCGATAAAATTCGGTAGAGATCTTAATCGGTAGAGAGGAGCGTGAAATGAC
This sequence comes from Acleris sparsana, assembly GCA_923062465.1. Taxonomy (NCBI): domain Eukaryota; kingdom Metazoa; phylum Arthropoda; class Insecta; order Lepidoptera; family Tortricidae; genus Acleris; species Acleris sparsana. Next base: position 3,027,668 of record OV281302.1, on the reverse strand, counting down.
TTCTTAGCGGACGGAGTCGCGGGCAACAGCTAGCTGATGTAAATAAAGAAATAACCTAAGTTCTTATTAACAAGTCTTAAAAAATCCTAACAGCATGTTTTTTACTTTTGATGTTGTCGTCTGTATTTTCTCCTTTTCAAGTAATGGCCGATAGCTAAGCTTACTTTGGATTAAAATTTGACACATTTTGTATGGGCAAATGTCAAATTTTAACCTAAAGTAAGCCTTATCTGTCCGTGTAGTTTGAATATATTCTTAGATTCTTAGTTTTGACACATTTTCCTGCTCATTCTGCGCTTGAATATTTTTTATTTTTTTGTTTTATGTTAAATTCATTGTTTTATATAATGCTAGGTTAAGCTTTATAATTGTATAATATCATAAGTAGTATTTAAAAAAAACGACTGACTGTTGAGTTTCTTGCGGCGTTTCTTCTCAGCAGTGGTCTCTTGCGAAGCGCTGGTAGATTTTTGACGTGTAAAAGTGCCCGTGCGGCCTACTTACTGAATAAACATCTTTTATCTTTTTTTATCTTTTATAGGTTTCGGCCGTTAAACTACCCAGTGACCCTAAAAATAAATCTTCAATTGAACGGTCTACTCAGGCTTTGCCTGTACGAAAATCTAGACAAAGTTCCACAAATATGTATGTATTATTCATTTTATGTTATCTACAGAGATATCTGCCTCATTCGTCTGCCTCATAAGGATCAGAATAAGGCTGCAATATGCCTATAATACATATCGCATATAAAGCAATATCCAAATGTACCTACACATTCTGGCTCTGTTTGATATAAAAAATGTTAGCAAAAAATTGTATTAATAACAGTTGAATTTCTGTACGGATATTGTTATAAAATTGACCGTAGTTTGCTCTTTTATCAGCAAAAAGACATTTCCATACTTTTATTCTTATATTCTATCGTATATCCTTCTAATGGACGGTGCAACACCGCGGGATTCCGAGAAGAAAATCTTGATATTGACATGATTATACTCGTATTTCCGCCATCTTGTTAGATAAATAATTCAATTGAGTATTGAATCTCTCTCCGGCGGAGCACAGTTCATGCGTAATACCTAGAACCATTCAAATAGACTAGGTAACAGTCCATTTCCAAAGGTCCATGCCTTCTCGTACCTAATAACTATAGAATGAACTTCCCTATCCGGTGTTTTCTCAGCAATATGGCATGTCGTCCTTTAAATGCGGCTTAAAAAAGAGTATTCCCCAGAAGGCAACAACTTACCTTACTTTTAAGTGGTGGTAGGACCTGGTGCATGGTCCGTCCGGTTCGCTACCACCATCTTATCCAATAACCCACCGCCAAACAGCAGTATTCGCATTGCTGTGTTCCGGTATGGGGATAAGACAACCGGTGAAATTACTAGCATAGAGGCATTCCATCCTAGTCCTCAGGGTTGGCAACGCATTTGAAGTCTTAGGCCCGTATGAATAAACTGATCTCAACTCTAATGCTCGTCTGGAGATACGTCAAAAACGACAGTGTTCTATGGTTTGGCGTTTACTTTGACGCATCATGTGACGGGCCTCACAGTCAAGATGAGTTTATTAATACGGCCCTTAGGATTGCATCTTGCGTCTATGGGTCCAGCGGCTCCCCGCGATCCTAACCAGGTCGTCAGACCACCGGGTGGGAGGTCGTCCAACACTCCGTCCACCGGTGCGGGGCCGCCACTCGAGAACTTTTCTTCCCCAACGGTTATCAGTTCTCCGAGCTATGTGGCCTGCCCATTGCCACTTCAGCATGCTAACTCTCTGAGCTATGTCGGTGACCTTGGTTCTCTGGCATATTACCGTATTACGGATCATATCGCAAGATGCAAGCGGCTCAAGACTGTGACTTGTGGCGCTCTTTGGGGGAGGCCTTTGTCCAGCAGTGGACGCCCCCGGGCTGATGATGATGATGATGATGTCTATGGGTCTCAGATCCCACTTACTATCAGGTGGCCTGAATGCTAGCGTGCCTTCTCATTGGTATAAAAAAAAACTTTGCTGTGCTCCTGGCATTCCTGATGCTTATGGGCAACGGTGACTGCTTACCATCAGGTAACCCGTCTACTAGTTGGCCTTTTAGAGCTATAAAAATATACGTTTTAATGTTAAATAAACGCATAAATTGCATTATATACCAGTGGCGAAGCGTCACGTAAATAAATAGACAAGCCGGAGCAAAAAAAGGTGTATGGCGTGTGTCGGTTTTACGTTTTGTTTGTATACCTACTCTATGCATAGGAATTTTTGGTAAAGCCGTAAATAATCGGCTTGTACGAACGCCTCGCGACTGTTATATACTATCCGACTACCTGGCTTGCCTGTCACTTTCGGAATTTATATTGTTTGCGTTTATATAAACGCATGGTTTTTCAACCATTGTAATTGTAAAGTAATGTGTTAACAGTTCTTCGGTTCATTAAGCTCGCATGTCGTGATTTAAAGTTATTACTCTCTCTAGACGGTGATTACGTATCTTTTACAACTGTGGTTTTTCATATTATTACAAAAATCAGCAACACTGACTCTCGTCTATTCTATCGTCGGTGCCCATCACTGTTTCTATATGTTCCCACATCTCGACTGTGTGTCGCAACTGTGTCGTTTATCGTTGAAACAGCTGTTCCCATTCGACTATCTGTATTATTTGCCATCAAGGTTTTATCGTAACGTTATATTTTCCCTGACGAATGTCGCTTTAGGCCTTTTCTATTTCCTTAATGCGACCTTATTCATGCAACAGCTTTTTTATCCCGAGAAAGATAGGTCCCAACGAATTAACGATAGCTAAGTTAAATTTTGACATATTAAGTGCCCATGCAGCGTACTACATATATGTATAACATTTAATTTTACATTTTAGAGGTTGCAGGGCCTTGTGCCGGGTCCGTCTGAATCGCTACCACCATCTTATCCTTTAACCTACATACATAAGACAGCCTGTAAAATTACTAGCACAAAGGCATTCCATCTTAGTTCACAGGGTGATAATTAACAATGGCAACTTGGAATTATTGATTGACTGATTGATTGTAATCTTGAGAATGCAAAGGAAATCATCCATTTTGGTCCAAAAGTGAAAGTGCCGGCCAAAAAAAAATGGTTTATTCTGATACAATTTACCCGCCTTAGCATTTCTTAACTATGGCATCAAAAAAAGTTTGAAACCACCGTATCTTACCAAAATATGTTCAAATGTAAAGTATAGTATAATTCATTGGTTTTTGTTAGTTCAATTCACCGAAATATTTAATTTTCTAACTAGAATAAAACTATGGATATTGGTACTACAGCTTTGGTGCCATAAAAGCAAATAAGTAGCTTCTTTTTTTTGGCCGGCACTTTTTTGTTTGGACCTTAAATGTATGAAACCCGGATGATGTCCTTTCTATGGATCTCAGATCCTACATACCATCAGGTGGCCTGTGTTCTCCTTTTAAATCTAATACAGTAAAGCATATTTATTTTTACTACAAAAACGGTTTCTTACTCCAGAGAAGCGTCACCAGTAAGCCATCATATCATTATCGTCCAATGCCGCTAGCTACTCAAGTTTCTATATCAGAGCGCCCTGCCCAGATGCGCTACGCTATTACGCGTTTCTATTAGTTTCGTTTTTAACCAATCGCGACCCTGATACATCACGTGACTTTTCGTATTACGTCATCTACTAGTGACGCGATTCGTTTAAAAACGAAACGAATAGAAACGCTTGTAAGCGTAGTGCTTGGCAGGGCCCTCTGTCGTTTAGCCTTGTCCAACCACCGACGATGAGCGAGACGAGTAGAGTCACCAATTAACTATTAATATAATGAGAGTGCTCGTCAGCTGTGAACATTCAGCGATCAAATATTAATAAACGAGTATATTTTATTGACTCGGGATCTATATCTTTTGTTCGTTTCTTGAACGAGAAAATAGTCGACAGTTAATCGGTTTCTCGCCGGCGGTGGGACAAGTGCCACAAGCACACGTTTCTCTCGAGACAGAGTTATCCCGCACGGCTTTATATAAGGCTCCGCTTTAGAACGGGATTAACGTCAAAATAAAGTTCTTTGTTTTCATGTGTAAGATAAGTCGGGATATATTCAGTACTAGGGGACGCCCGCGACTTCGTACGCGTAGAATTAGTTTCCCGGATTTTCCCCCTATTTTTTAGGGATGGGGGACGATTTTCGGAAACTCCTTTTTTAGTGCACCCCTAGATCTTATAAGGAACCTACGTGCCAAATTTGGAATCTATAGACTCAACGGATTATGCTGTGCATCGATATGTCAGTTAGTTTCTTCTTTTATATGTTTAGAATTGAATACGTGATACAGAGTAATGAATATGAAATGAAAATGAAATGAAAATATTTATTTCGGACAATGAGTATCCATAATTACATCACATAATGTTAGTAACAACATAGACTTATAAACAAGAATTAGTAAAATTTAAAAAGTTCGTTAGGGTTTACATGGATGGACATCCAATGTTTGAGGATAGGACTGTCCATCCTTTCAGCGACCATCTTCAGGAGAGTGTTGGTGCTGCCCCGCACGCGCATCCACAGGGACGCCACGCGCTTGCGCAGTACGGCCTGGAAGCCGTCAGTGCTGCTCGCAGCGAACATCCCCGAGGCGCTGCAGCGCCAGGGCAGCCCCAGCAGCCCCCTGAAGGCGTTGTTGTATTGGACTCGCAGAGCACTATAGGCCTTTTTGGTGTATAATATACTAACAACTTTTATTTTAGAGCTTCAATAAAAGCTGATTCATGTCATCATCATCATCATGTCAGCCGAAAGACGTCCACTGCTGGACATAGGCCTCCCCCAAGGCTTTCCACTCAGACCGGTCTTGTGCTTTTCGCATCCACCGCGGTCCCGCGATCCTGACGAGGTCGTCACTCCATCTTGTTGGAGGCCTACCTACAGCTCGTCTTCCGGTCCGCGGACGCCACTCCAGAACCTTCTGACCCCATCGGCCATCAGTCCTGCGAGCAATGTGCCCCGCCCACTGCCACTTCAGTTTAGCTATTCTCAGGGCTATGTCGGGCTATGATTCATGTACCAAACAGTAAAAAAAAGTTTTTTTTACTATCTATTAATATAACCAAGATTTGTTCATATATCTTTCTAGCAAAACAGAATTTAACATGGAGTTAGACAACTAAAAAAAAACCTACTTCTGCTTGAGTTTCTAGCGGTGCTTCTTCTCCGCAATGATGGTCTTGTCCGCAGCGCTACTTGATTCACTCTATATTACCGACGTGTAAACGTGTGGCCATGTGGCCATTCTTAAGACTGCAATCCCAAGACTGTATATGCGTGTATCAGCCCAATGGAACCCTGACCCACTATAGAACTGTGTCACAGTGACGTTATGATTCAAGTCTTAATAAGTGTCAAACAAATTGTAAAATGTCACTATGACACCGTTGTGTTCTGTGTCAGGGTAATTTTACAGGTTGTCTTATCCCCACACTGAAACACAACAATGCGAAGAGTACTGTTTGGTGGTAGGCTAAAGGACAAGATGGTTGATGTGTACGGATCCTGCATACGTTGCTACAGGTGTAGTGCATAATTGCTTTCCTTCGTATTTTCACGGAAACGTACGAACGTGTCATGCTACTTCACTCAAACTCAGCACTCTTTGTACTGTGACCGACTGAAATAGCAAGATGCGTACGTTTCCGTGAAAATACGAAGGAAAACAATTATGCACTACACTTGTACCACCACTAACTTATTTTGTAATGACTGTATAGGTTTCTTCCATGGTGAAAGGATTATTTAATTTATGGTTTTTATGGTAAAGAGAAGGCACACAAGCACTCAGGCCATCTGAAGGTAAGTGGGATCTGATACCCGTAGACATTTGAATTCACAAGACTACAATCTTTCAATTTACGAGGACTAAGGGCCGTATTAATAAACTCATCTTGACTGTGAGGGCCGTCACAAGATACGTCAAAGTAAACGCCAAACCATAGAACGCTGTCATTTTTGACGCATCTCGAGACGAGCGTTAGAGTTGAGATCGAGAGGGCCATTTGCAACGTCACAAGATGGCAGATGTGTAATTTGTTTTAGTTTTGTAATTTTGTGTATTTAGGTGTTCAAAGTTCTTTTCTGATAGTGATTTGTGCTTTTTATGCCTTTGTGTTTCACAGTAATAGAAGACTTGGACTTATTTCGTGCATTTGGCATCATACTTCTCGTTTCGCGGACTCGCAGTGGTGCAGAGGTTAAAACTATCTTGACCTCTGTCCTACATATCACCGTACAACGTTGCCCGCAATCTTCCTAGAGAAGATTGGATTGTGTTTTATTGCTATATTGATTTATACTTATATATACTTGGCACTGGCGAAATCACTTCATTATAGAAACGCCATATTCCCGCGGTAGTAGTAGCTGTTCAGGTCGCCGCAGGGTAAAAAAAGAGAGTTTAGATCAGTTTATTAATACGGGCATAAGAGTGAATGCCTTTGAAAGAAAAGAAAGCCAAAAAGAAAAACATTTATTCACAACAATAACATGTAATATGAAAAATAAGGAAAATAAACGACAGATAGTGTAATTAATTGCTGCGGAACTTCGCACGTGCTGGCTGGTCTATGGTAGTAATAATGAGTCAAAAACGGTTCAAACTCCTTACTTTTCATGTGTAAAGATTAAAAATTAGAAAAATCTTAGTTACAATATTTACAGGAGCATTTTATAATCGAGTAAGTACTTCAAGTTACGGAGTCTCGTGACACGTTTTAATGAAAGTCAAACATTACGAGGATACTCGTACTTCCAATTACCAAGTATTTACTCGTCTAAGTGCCATACCTGTTACAGGGAGTAAATTTAATCTAAATTTAAATTTCCAGTTTACTTATGCGTGGGCTTTTATTTGCCAATATTAATGAGTTTCCGGAAAGTGTTATAAGTGGGAAATTGTTTGAGATGGCAGAAGTAGGCTTGTGTCAACCGCCAAAAGTAAGATTTAAGGATGTTTTGTTTTTAAGAATATCGATTAAAGCTAACTTATCTACATTTGTTATTACAAAAACCTCACGCCGCTCAATTACACTTTTCGAGTACAATATATTCAACGGTCCCCGAATTCTGAAAATTGTTAATTGTTAGGTAATTATACGTAAATATTTTTCGGACCTATCAAGGATAAAATATTATGAAAAATTTTATTTTTAAACTTTGTCGGCGTTATTTATATGTACTTATAACTATGGCAAATTACAGCTTTGTTGTACCTATATTAAGAGTCTTTGAGCTAGGGTCTAGCTGCTAGACCAAAGACAGACGGACAGACGGACGGGGCGAAACTATAAGGGTTCCCAGTTTGACTTCGGACATATATTTAATGTAGGTATATTTTACCTCCCAAACAAAATTATCACAAAGCACATTAAAATGAGTTTCTGTCAAAAAAACATTTTTGGGACAAGCTTTTTTGACTACTGTACAATTTTTTTTGCAAAATCATTATCTGCTTATAAAGATCATACTATTGAGTCCTAACACGGTGGTCTACGTTAACAATAGCGGAGATCCTATCGCTACCTTCCAACTCCATCATCAGATCACCTCTTAGATAGATACCATAATATTTCATTGTCATCGGGTTTACATATGTGGTCCAAATTTCAGCCCTTTCCGTTAACAGGAAGTGGGTCAAATTTAACAAGCAAGATTTGACCCGTACATACATACATACATACATTGCCAGTTAAATAAAAGCTTATAAGAACATGTAGTTGAAAGTAATTGGCTTGTAGGCGTGTCTTAACATTCGGGTACAACAAACCACTCACCATCTCATTCTTGTCCTGTTTCATCATCATCATCATGTCAGCCGAAAGACGTCCACTGCTGGACATAGGCCTCCCCCAAGGCTTACCACTCAGACCGGTCTTGTGCTTTTCGCATCCACCGCGCTCCCAGGTCGTCACTCCATCTTGTTGGAGGCCTACCTACAGCTCGTCTTCCGGTCCGCAGACGCCACTCCAGAACCTTCTGACCCCATCGGCCATCAGTCCTGCGAGCAATGTGCCCCGCCCACTGCCACTTCAGTTTAGCTATTCTTAGGGCTATGTCGGTAACCTTAGTTCTACTTGTCCTGTTCATATGCATACAAAAGTGCAAAAGTGAGGACTTTATATTGTCTCGATAAATATACAATATCAAATTACAGTACACTACTACGCTCAGACAAGCCTGAGTTACCCGAGTAAGACAAGGACCTCTCTTCGTCACTCCAATGGAAATGGATTAAGTTTAATGATGCCCTCTTTTCTTTTCATTCCGCTTTAATTTGCGTTCATTGTTTTTTTTCATAGCTCCTTGTATTTTAATGGCAAAGGAACTAAAGAAACAACGGCCTGGGATTCTAATCTAATATTTTATTCCTTTTTTACTTTTCGGGAAGAAATGTACGTTAAAGGTTATTAGAGGCATATACTATAACAATGCCTAGTACATACAAGTACATAAGGCGCTTTCCTAACAAAATAACGTGAAGTTTGTTCCTATTCAGTTAGTCACTCTAACAAACAAATCAATTTGAATGAATGAATGAATGATTGAATGGATGAATGTATTGATGAAATAATGAGACGTTTATTCGGCTATAGTACAAGATTACAAATACTAATTAAAATAATAATTAAAAAAAACAATAATGTACTTAAACTATAAATTATTTCTAGAACAAAAAACAAAAATAAATGCGCTATATAAAGCTGAAAAAGCCAAGCAGCTCAGCTTGTTGCTGGACAGAGCCTCACTTATGTTCAGCTGGAGCCTGAGGTGGAGGTAGAATACATAATTATAATAACAAACACAAACATTTAAACTACAAAAAGAAAACAGCCAAAAACAACAAGTAAAACTAAATAAAAAATAAAATCTAGAAAATGACAACTACTGGAATAACAGCGTGTGCAGTTTGCTCTCAAGTAATTTAAACATATTAAAAGTAATGGCAATGTTGCCCTAATTACAAGTTAACCTATAAAACACCTCGCAATCGAATGCAGGAGCGCGGTGGATGCGAAAAGCACAAGACTGGTCTGAGTGGAGAGCCTTGGGGGAGGCCTATGTCCAGCAGTGGACGTCTTCCGGCTGACATGATGATGTTAAGCACAGATGTGTCACGCCGTCGCTCACTGCACCGTTCACGAAACGCGTCGTTGACGTTGTAGGAGCTGCTGGCGTTCAAAGAGTCTAATGTGAACAAGAAAATATCTCGATAAATCACGCATACAGTCAACAGCAGAAGATTCTGGAGTGGCGTCAGCGGACCGGAAGATGAACTGTACGTAGGCCAATAAGATGGAGTGACGACCTCGTAAGGATTGCAGGAGCGCGGTGGATGCGAAAAGCACAAGACCGGTCTGAGTGGAGAGCCTTGGGGGAGTCATATGTCCAGCAGTGGACGTCTTTCAGCTGACATGATGAGGTTAAACACAGATGTGTCACTCCCACGCCGTCGCTCACTGCACCGTTGACGAAACGCGACGTTGAAGCTTGACTTTAGGCGCTGCTGGCGTTCAAACGGTCTAATGTGAACAACAAAATATCTCAATAAATCACGCGTACAGCATAAATAAGTGATCATTTATGTACCTTGTCACTTTGACGTCGTGGTTAAATGTCATACACAATTGTGAAACGATTGAAAGCGACAAGGTAAATTAATGATCAGTTATTTATGCTGTTGACTGCACTAACTATCTTTTATTCCGCATTTTCCCTTCATTTTTGACGGTGGCAGCAGGTCCCGGGTTCAAACCCGGTAAGGGCAAATATGTGCGTGTTAAACGCAAGTATGTTCCTGACTCTTGGATGTATTCTATGCAACATCCGAGACTCAGGAACAAGTTTTAGCGCTCATCACACAAATATCTGCCCATTCAGGGATTTGAACCCAGGACCGCTAGCTTGGAAGGCAGGATTACTAACAACTAAGCTAACGAGTCGTCCAACTTTTTAACTTAAATACTATCTTTAGATTAACATGTCTTGTCATGTCAAACTTTTATACGTCTAAAAGTGCTCTCTATCTCCAAGTTAATTGCCCTGACGAACTACAATTACAGAACTCAGTTAAAATAAACGTAATGACACGGTAACAAAGAAAATTAACCGTAATTGAAGTCAGTACTCGTGTAACTTAATGCTAAAGTACAGTCAGTTGCTAATTCAATGGATATAAGGTTTCAAGTTGTTTGAACTATTTCTATTTAAAATTGACTTGGTGTACGGAAGTATTTTGTGCTCAAAACTTGAGTGAGTTTTATTATTAATTACTAAAGAATATAAAATTAGTGGTGATCCCTTCATTCATAGTTCATATCTGTTAAACAGCCCAACCGATTAAAAAAAACCTACCTAGGAACTACCGCTATAAAACCTGCTTTCAAATAAAAAAAAACGCATCCAAATCGGTCTTTCCTTTTAAAAGCTACGGAGCCACAGACAGACACACACACACACAACCCTTCCATTTGCGTCAGGAGGTAACAAAATCAAAGTAATGTATCGCTGAAGACCCTATGTAATTACATTAGACAAAGTGATTTCAAAAATCAGTTGACTGCCACAAGATTCATAATTCGATACATGCTCATTAGACGTTAGCATACCAAGCCCAAGCGGTCTGCGACTGTCGATCGGATCTCTCTTACTAACTTGTCTGTAACGACAGAGACGTTCTTAGCGATAAAATATAACTAGTGCTAGCCGTACCGCTCGTATCATGGTCAACTTTAAGGCTCAATTTCATTGGTAGATAGCCCGCATGCTTTTCGTAATACAATGCATCGCTGCAACAGATCCCGGCTCGATACTGTCAAAACAACTCGTCAATGGATTGCTACCAGCATGCGGTACAAATCCTAATGAAGCTGCGCCTTTATCGCGGTGTATAAAGCATCCGTCACTCTCGCACTTAGGTCTGGTCAGAAAGTGACAGAAGTTTTATCCACGTCCCTAATCGATGAACAGAACCATAATAGGCCTTTGCGTAGCTGTAGGACATTTATGGAGAAAAAATATAAATTAATAGTTATTTTCACATATATCATATTTTCTATTGATATAGTCAAGAGCAATAAGTCACTTTGTATTGAGTTACCATAGAAAATGACCAGCTTTCATTGCTCTATAGTGTAGTTTTTTTCTTTTTTTTATGGCATAGAGAAGGCAAACGAGCACACAGGCCACCTAATGGTAAGTGAAAACTGTGACCCATAGACATTCGCATTCACAAGACTGCAAGCCTAAGACTGCAAATGCGTTGCCAACCCTGAGGACTAAGATGGAATTCCTCTATGCTAGTCATTGCGTCACTGCTGTTTGGCGGTAGGTTAATGGATAAGATGGTGGTAGTAAAAAAAAGTTTAAACTTGCGCATTTTTTGTTATGTGTATTCATTAATTAACCTCCAGGTCTTTTTAATAACTCTATTGTTAAGACCAAAGCACTTCTATATCTCATTCGAATGTGACCGTTGTTAATTAAATAAAAAAATAAAAAACACACCTATTAAAATTTGTACTGTATTTTTCTAAGTTTTCTAAAGCTAATTATAAGTGGATGGTTAACATACTTCCGTTACGTTCTTTTTATGAAATGAATACTTACAAAGTTGGAATCCTCGAGAGCGATTAAAACTTAAAGAAATCATAAAAGAAAGTTGATTCGAGTGTACTTTTATCGCGCTCGTTTAAAACTTCTCTCGTCTTAACTAGATACCTAATATGACGTCGCATAGAGCAGACGCTAGATGGAGTTGCAGACTTACAATTTCACTTAAATTACAATTTGACAGCATAAAATTTATGCATGACTTTTTTAAATTTTCTGTTTAAAATGGAAAAAAGTTTACTTTCATGACAAAAGTCCGGTGGTGTCACTCTGTATATATTATATATATATTACTTTGTGTAGGTAGTAATTTGACATATTTTTACAAAGTTAGTTGATAGGTTAGTTAGATATACAGTATTTTGTTTTTTTAACCGTTTTCGAGAGAGCTATTAATTAACTAATATGTAGCTAGGCAGTTGAAAACCACGTTTATTAAATGCTCCATACAAAACGACATTCATCTTTGACGTTCTTCCTCTTGCATCGTTGTCCCTTCCACTATGCTCAGACTTTACTAATGCTTTGGTTATGTACACCTTGTATCAGGTGTGAAAGTACAAGCGGCGAATTTAAGTAGTCCCGCCAGAGCGAACAAAACACGTTTTAGCGCGTGTGTTCTCAATTAGGCAGCATTATACGTCCGTCACTGCGATCGTCAGAGGCACATCACGGTACAGGTAATTAAAAAAACTCTCAAGTAAGACTCTCTACTCGTTAGTTAATTTACCAATGTTGTCCTTACAGTAAGCGTAGCGAGAAGTTTAATTTCCTCTGAGCCAATTTGAACTAGTCTCGAACGGCGCTCGGTGAGTTTTCGAGTGTTTGAAATTAGGAAAAGCTTTCGATCGATCGAGCTAGTGAAACTAGACCCTTGTGAGATGAGGGGAGAAGTGCCTGTCGGACGAGTGAACGTATAAGGCTGCCAAATTGATGCACGCGCTGAAATGTGTTTTGTACGCTCTGACGGGACTACTTAAGCTCGGCATTTACGACAGCTCCAACAAGCCGAATAGAGCTACTTGAACTATTACATATATGATTGTCGAAACTCAACGTTAACACGCCACGCCACCAAAGCCAAATGGCATCGTGGTGAATGCGTTCTCTGGCTGCCATTTTCTAATCTGTATGGCGCGCCCGTACATGTATGCACTTGATCTGGCGCCAAGACAAACAGTGCGTCCGTGAACTCGACCAACGCCGTTTTAAAGAGAATAACACCCTTGTAGCCAAAGCGGCTTAACCGATTTTGAAGAGTGAGGTATCATTAGATTCGTCTTTTAACCTGTAGGAACGACATAGGGGTCATAGGGTATACATTATAATACACTCAGGATCAAAAAAAACGGATCACAGTGCATTTTTCATACTAAAGAGGCTATTTCAAAGCCTTGGTTCCTCGCCAGGGAATGCTTTTAGTGAAATCTGATGATGAATACTCCGAGCATCGATACAAGACTTCCAGAGTGCCTAGGATACCCAACTGAATGAATAGGCGGTAAACGCCAGAATTGTGCACGTTAAAAAAAGCATCTAAAATGGCAATAAAATGTAAGGAAATCCAAGTGCTAACCCAAACTCTCCCGTTGTGGTGTTAACTGATTGTGCGATCAGTTAGGTATCTTAAGAACTTTTGACCTCCTCTATTGAACCTCGGAGTATCCAATATTAAACCTCACTCAAAACAACCCCTGGCGAGGAACCAAGGCTTCGAAATAGTCTCATTTGTATGAAAAACGCACTCTGACCTGGTATTTTTGGTCCTGAGTGAATGTCAATATGACGTCAGCGAATTTTTTTTACATCCTTTTAAGATTTTTTTACAGTAACTTATTTTGACAGGATTGAGTTATTCAAACACAATCTAACCTAGTTTCTTAGTCTTTGCTAACCGCGGCAGATAAAGGAGAGCAATTAAAGGAATGGCCCGAGGCTGCACCGCACCGGTTCAATTAAGGTGGGGCCGATTGGGGATCAAAGGAGTTGGTTTAAAAAAGGGGGGAGGAAAAAGACAAGTTACGATTTGTCTTTAAGCTTGCTTAGGATGTTTTTAATGATGCTTGGGGCTCGAAAAGTATTCTGCTTTGAATAATTCTTTGAAATACTAAGATTTGTATTTGGGGTTTGTAAAGATTTTGGTTCTAAATACGTTACGCGCGAGTGAGCTGGCCAGTTTTTCATTTAAATCTGTTTATGTGTGGGTAGACGCAATACTAAATAAATAGGTAGACAGTAGAGTTTTTTGCAGATTGTGCAGACTTTTCTACTTCCGCAAGAAAGAAAAACAAAATGGCGAATGTTTACTTCGCCATTCGTATCAAAAGAGTCCTAATTGTGTGATGGTTGCATCAAATTTCCTAGGATTTCACCTAGTAGTCATAGCTTAGCAAAATGAAACAGCATTTTATACAGATAGCAAGCCGCTTTGCCCAGCGATACTCAAAACCTTCTAAGTAGACTTAAACTCGAAATAAAGGGGTCTTTATCGGTCACGGAACCCTTTAGTTCGTCCGGACATCGTAGTAACGAACTCTATTACTGAACCGTATGGGCTAGGCTGCAACTCTTGTACTGTAATATATAGTTGAAATTTTCACAGAGTATGTAGATATTTGCATTGACGCAATAATAATATTAAAAAAATACGCCGTTTTTTCCATTACATAGATACCATTATTGTGTGACAGTTGCATCACATTTGCTCGTACTTAAACTGAGGCCCTCCGTCGTCTAACATTTCCTATAAAAACCTAACATGAGCATGTTGGAACATGCTCAGTGTAGGTTTCCGAAGCCTACAAACAAATTAGACCTCGCGACAAACTTAACTATGCCGTTGGAAAACTGTTATCACCATACATCGACATATGTCGCGGTCAGTCTACCAACATGGCAAATAAGTTTTTAGTAGGTATAAACATTTAAACCGTTTGTAACTCAAGAACCAATGAAGTCTACTTCGTCGTGATAGTTTTCCTATTAAATTCATTATATGTGCTTTCATTTAAGATATTTGTCAGATATTTAGTGCTTGCTGTTTTGGCTGTAGGGGGGGGGGGGGGGGACACTTGACTCTACAAAAATTAGCGCTTTAGAGCTTAATATTCCATAAACGGCTCCCTTAATCGAAAAATTGTTTGCACTACCCCGCAATATTTTTGAAAAACCATACCAACGACACGGGTAGACGAGAAAAAAATACATCCCCACGTTACGTGCTTTCAAGATTTTATTTTACCACTTTGTTGGCGTAACTTATATGTATATTCATGTCAAATTGCAGCTTTCTAGTACTAAGGGTCTCTGAGCTTAGGCTGCGGACAGACGGAAAGATAGACATGGTGAAGCTATAAGGGTTCCTAGTTCGACTGCACCCTAAAAAGTGCAAATCACTACGGGCAGTCACATACAACCCCAGGTATTATCGTAAATGGACTATTTGACTAATTTTATAAACCCTTTATAAATGATTCTTTATTACATAAAAAGCACACTATACATAGATATTTCCTTGAGATTAGACTGTATTATCAATTATCAATAAAAATCCATGTTAAGTATACTTAAAATTTTCAAAACCGCGCTTAAAACGCTGTTTCTGTGACGGTGCTGAGGGCCCTGAATTAGACGCACTACGCTACCTAGCGTTTCTATTCGTTTCGTTTTTAATCAATCGCGTCACTGGTAGATCACGTGACTTTTCGTATCTCGTCTAACAGTGACGCGATGGGCTTAAAAACGAAACGAATAGAAACGCTAGTTAGCGTAGTGCATCTATTAAGGGCCCTCAGGCCACATGACAAGTGTGACGTCACACGCAAGTAAACAATAAACAATAATTTCAAAGTCAAAAAAAAGTCAAAGTTCTTTATTCTATAATTTAGGCATAATATAATGCATCTATGAATGTCAAAAAGCATTACCACCGGTTCGAAAAATAAAACCTTTGCCCCGAGAAGAACCGGCGTAAGAAACTCGGCAAGGTATATTTTTTTCAAGAAAAAGGTTTACATCATTACATAATAATTATAAATAGTTTACAATATCACAGTATTTTTGCACAGTACCCCCGGTGCACCTTTTTTAAGCGTAGGTAAATTTATGCGTAGATTACTCATGCAGGACGGACGACTCACTGCCAAACATCCCTATCCATGATATAATCGTTTACTTTATAATATGCTCGGGAAATTAGTTTTTGTTTTACGACAGATTTAAATTTAGAGTCAGTAAGTTCAGTAATTTGAAGAGATAAACCCTTATGATCTGTGGCTACTTCGTGTGACGTCACCAGCGAGTAACCACAGCTGCAAACCAATCACATAGCGTTTCAGCCACAGATACAATTTAAAAAAATACGAGTTTTTTCGTGTACTTTCCAAAAGAATGTACATATGTTTAAAATAAAGTGAAATATGTTGTTTTACGCTATTATCTGAAAGGATGACCACAATTTGTAATGTTGTCAAATAGCCTTTTGTGTGACAGTTGCATTAAAAAAACCTCCTATGACTCCTTAGACTAATTTACCAGTACCATTTCGTGTAAAAAGTAATAAGACAGTATCTATTTCACGGAAAATGATGCCAACAGCTCTGGCCAGTCACGCTACCGCCCCAGGGATTCATCGTAAATTAGATTGGCCCGATCCATCGTGGATAGGGGAACACAAGTAATTGCTAATTATGAGGCTGTAATCAAGATTTTGTATTAGGTCTGGCTAATGGCAGAAAAATAAGCCCGTTTTTGGATACTGCCAAGACTCGGGCAAATATACTGGACCGCAAAACTAAGTGTCACACATATGACACGTTCTTTAAAAGTGTGGTACTTAGTTTTGCGGACCAGTGTATATATTTTTAAATTGCGTAAGTACGTAGAAATGACAAAAGTTAATTTTTCTTTTCCACAATAGTTATCATTGTGAGGCAGTTGTGTGTCTGGAACCGTAGCTCTTAAAAAAATGAACAGTATTAAATGCCGTTTAAAAAAAAAAAAGAACATTCTATAGGGGTGGATCATAGCTACGAGTACGTATTATGAAAATCGAGTCGTGTAGTGTATGTGTGAAAGAGAAGTAGCATCTGTCATCTCCTACGCTCACGACACATGGGAGTGAAGCGCGGAGAGTCTGTGCAACTGTTGATGATAGAGACGCTGTAGTTCTGTATGTGATCATGCGGGAGCAAGGAGCCGATATTTCTTAGTGCTAATAACTGAGAGTAAAGTCTTAAAAGAGAATACTACAGGTCGTTTAGGAGATATCAACTCTGAAAGGGGGGGGCACCAGGTTTTTATGTATCTAATAGTTATAGTTGAACCTGTTAGGTATTTTGTTACACTTTAACCGCCAAACAGCAATGTTCGCATTGTTGTGTTCCGGTTTGGGGATAAGACAGCCAGTGTAATTACTAGCATAGAGGAATTCCATCTTAGTCCTCAGGGTTGGCAACGCATTTGCAGTCTTAGGCTTGCAGTCTTGTGAATGCGAATGTCTATGGGTCACAGTTTCCACTCACCATCAGGTGGCCTGAGTGCTCGTTTGCCTTCCATATGGCATAAAAAAATAAATAAATAAGGATAACGTAAACTGTCGGACGATCGCGTCGCGGCGATCGAATTTAGCGCTTGGTTTTAGAAAATGGTTTATTACTTTAGCGAAACATCTTGTCTTGAGCGCATTTTACTTCGAGTTTTTAACTAGGTAACGGTATTATACGTTACTTTTCCAACTTTACTTGCCGTAAATCAAATTTTAGCACGGCTATTTGCTGTTTCGAAAGAGCCATTGAAATGGTAACGTACGTAAATGCAGGTCGAGAACTCGTAAACTCGTTGTTAGTTGTAAAGAGGTGTTAAACAGGTCGTTAAAGAGTAACGTTATCCTGCCTGTGGTTATTTAACACGCTCACTGCCATGAAGGGTAAATAGGATTGACCATAGATTTGCAATATAGAAAATGAGTAAAAAAACTGATGGTCTGTTATTGGTTAATTGTTTCGAAAATAATTAAAATATGATTTAAATTACATGTGTTTAATTACGATGACGAAGAATTTGACAACGTAGTTAGCGTAGTTGGTGGGTCCTACGAAGCTAGGGGTCCGAGGTTCGATTCCCGATCAGGGCAAACATTTTGTGTGATGAACGCTAGTAGACATTTTCTTCTTCTTGCGGGTTTTCTGTGTACTTATATTTAATTCTTAAGTATTTATTTACCTTTGTATGTTTGACTTATATATCTTTAATGATCTCAAATGGGTTCATATTTTTACAATTACTTTAATTCGAAAACCATTTCGACGAATAGGGTTTGAAAGACGTTCTGCACTAACCTTAGTTTAAAAAAATAATAAATATAAAACATGTTTATTCAGTAAGTGCCACACGGGCACTTTTACACGTCAAAATTCTACCAGCGCAACGCCAAACAAGTCAGTCGTTTTTTTAAATACTATTTATGATATTATACTATAATAAAAAATTAACGTAGCATTATATAAAACAATAAATGTAACATAAAATGAAAAATAAATATACTTATTCAAGAGTAGATTGAGCAGGAAAATGTGTCAATACTCAGAATTTTCATAGGGAAAATAATAAGTAGAAGTAAAAAAAAAAAAAAATAGAAATTAAACTTACCTATGACAGTACAAGACAACCACCTACAAAGTTCCGTTACATTCTCCTACAGAAACCGTGTCCCCTAGACAATATACAATGTTGAGTGTTATGTTTAACTTTCGTTTTCGGCTTGAAGCCCTACTATGTGTATCTTACGGGTTAGGCGAAAACCGCCTGAAATAGTATGTTTTAATGCACTATTGCGATCACTTTTTATCATTATTATCATTTAATTATTGTTATTTACTAGAAAATGCCATTCCACATCATAAATATTCATGTCATCCATAAAATGTCTGCTAAATAAATGAACATTTTCAAACAAAACTTTTGGATCAAATACAAAATTAACAAATCTATCTCTTAAAAAACCAATTCTTTCTAATTAGAATGTAAAAACCGTAACTTATTTTTTTTGGTCTGCCAATTACTTAATGTATTATACTTATGTAATTTATACACTCCGAAGAACGAATAACATTTTATTTCAGTCTCGCTTGGAATAAAAATGTGCTAAACGTTCTGTTCAATAGAATTCGCCGAGAGTGCAAAAAATGGAACGACAAAAAGGAAATATCGACGAGGACGTTACACGTCCGGAGCTAGCCCGGCATCTAGTCATTTTTATACGGGAAGTTAAAATTAGTGTTGGACGTTATGTCTGTTACACACTCGTAAATTGTCATTTTTTTAGGATTCCACACCGAAAGGGTGATGAGGGACCCTGTACTAAGCTTCCACTGTGCCACCTTCCGTCCGTCTACGTTTTTTTTTTTTATGGCATAGGGAAGGCTGACGAGCACACAGGCCACCTGATGGTAAGTGGAAACTGTGATCCATAGACATTCGCATTCACAAGACTGCAAGCCTAAGACTGCAAATGCGCTGCCAACCCTGAGGACTAAGATGGAATGCCTCTATGCTAGTCATTACACCGGCTGTCTTACCCCCAAACCGGAACACAACAATGCTAACACTGCTGTTTGGCGGTAGGTTAATGGATAAGATGGTGGTAGCAATCCGGACGGACCCCGCACAAGGTCCTACCACCCGCACGTTAGCGTTAAGCGTCTTTTCTACTCACCCCCTGGCCCCTGGGCCCTGACTATTTTATATACCGTAACAAACACCATTTTCTATGAAATTAAATGTTCATTCACAAAAATATATAGTAAGCAATAAGGATATTACAATCTAACAGATAAAAATGCTTGGCCTAAACTTAACTAAACACCTAAATAACTGAATAGTAAAATAGGCATAATTTTTTTTGTAAATATTGTATATTGTTTAAAGGACACGGTTTCTGTAGGAGAATGTATCGAAACTTTGTATGTGGTGGTTGTCTTGCACTGTCATAGGTAAGTATATTTTAAATATATATATTTATTACATTTTCCTGCTCAAGTTACGCTTGAATATATTTTATTTTTTATTTTATGTTAGATTCATTGTTTTATATAATGCTATGCTAGTTTAAACTTTAAAATTGTATAATATCATAAGTAGTATTTAAAAAAACGACTGACTGTTGAGTTTCTTGCGGCGTTTCTCCTCAGCAGTGGTCTCTTGCGAAGCGCTGGTAGATTTTTGATATGTAAAGGTGCCCGTGCGGCCTACTTACTGAATAAACATCTTTTATCTTATCTTATCTTGGGTTTTGTAGGAAATCTTATAGTTTCACCCGAAATAGAATATATGTATCGATATATGCTAATCTAAAGTAAAAACTACAGTTTTTACTTTGATTCAAATATCTCTCCTAACCACGTAACCACACTAAGATTCATCCAACAACTGAGACGAATCTAACGATACCTCATATTTATGTTAAATCATCAAGCTGTTTGGGCTGACATACAAAACGTATCCTTCCTTCTGACGTAGTCATGAAAAAGAAAGTACGTCTAAACTCCCCAGCACTATCAAACAGGTAGTCTTATTTGGTCGTTTACACCGCTGGATGGTCGCATGGTTTAATCTAGAACGGTTCTAGGTTCCGAAGCGAGAAGAGAAACGAAACGAAACTGCAGCGAAACTTCGAATATTGCTTATCTTATGGGGACTTAACGTTTGGTGTTTGTATTGTTTTTTTACCAAGCCTCCGCTGTCAGCGGGTTGTAATGTCATGAGCCGTAGAACAAATAGTTGACTATTCAGTGTGTATTTAACGCGTTGACTGGTAGAGAATGTTTGTAGCATTAAGTTGGCCTTTTGTACACTAGAAAATATTATTCCCTATATACTTAATACCAAAAACGTGGGCCCCATTCAAGAATAGTACGGAACTCTTCTTTTACGAATCAGACTAACACTTGGGCGATGTTAACTTAATTTTACACTTGAAATTACTTTTTTGAAAGCAATAGAACTATGCTTAACTTATCAATTTTAAAACATTATTCAAAAAGTACCTTTTTTAAATATTATTAACATGAAAATACACCAATTAATAAAGCATTGTCCACGACACGCCAAACACAAGCGTCCAAAAATGTCATCATTTATTTTTCCTTTGATAATCCGCTTTATTTACGGAATGTGTCTTTGTAGTGATTTTAAAATATTATTTACCTTTCTTTTACCGTGTTTTATTTAGTCGACGTTCGTGTGAAATGTCACGTGCAGGGGTTTTATTCTGCTCGGTAAAACTATGTCGTTGTTGACGTGTAAAGGAGCATCCCACTGAGAGCATTCGCATGTAATGAGCCTTCGGTGTCAAATATGATTGATGTGTACAGTTCGATTATTTCCACTTTGACACTCGAATCAACTCGGTTTATCGTAAAGGTTAGTGTTTGTACATAGAGTATATAAACTCCTAGAAAATACTCACATAAAAATATGCAAACCTATTTAGTATAATTAATAATAAAACATCAACTCAAGCATAGAAACTTTACATACATACATACAAACATAGTGCCTGCCTAAAGGCCTAAAGGCATTAACTCCGCAGAGCTACAGAATTACAATCAACTCTAACAACTTGTTGTTAATTCTACAGGGTGGGGCCTGTAACTAAAGCAAAAAATTAAAACGGTGATTCTACTCCTCAAACTAGACAACTTTTGTTTAGCAACTTTTTAAAATCATAAAGTTTTTAGATTGTTCATTTTTCAAACAAAGTAAATAGTATTTTCAATGTACTTAAAACTCCGTCTAATTGACATCGCCTGTCAGTCTAGTCACTCTACAGACATGACCAATTTCATAGTACATTGCGTATTCGAATTAACTTTATAATGTAATAAAATTCAAACCGCAAGTTTTTTTTCAAAGTCGTCAAACAAACGTTGCGTAGTTTGAGGAGAGAATGTACATTTTAATTTTTTGCTTTAGTTACAGGCCCCACCGTGTATAACCACATTTTGCACATACAGGCCTAGTTGTTTACCAGTATATTAGTGACAGGTTGCAAGCCCATCGCCTAACAATACTACAAAGCCTTTAATCCCTTTAAACTTTACTAATATTTTAAATATTCAAAAAGCCTATGATCATCTTTATACCATTATGTGCCTGGTTAATGATTAAATCAAGCCACATCTGTGTTATTCATAGGTCTACTGTGAACAAAATGACATAGTGGCAGGTGATCTCCATTACTGTTTTAGACTGTAAAGTGCATACTATGATATTATGATTATGCAGCAATGTGTCTCGTATCATTTGCACCACCAGAAATGTCGAGAAATGCCGTGTGTCAAAGTCCACTTAATCGTACTGTAAGCTTTGTAGCGCTCGGCTTAACGTCTACACCACTCGAATATTCTACGCCGATGCTCTCAGTGGAGACGCTCCTTTATCGTATTGTTTTAAGCTTGCCGCTGCTATTATCAGGTCATTAAGAGTCATCATAACGTTGACAATTCGATAACATAACAAAAGCAATACTTTACCGAAAAAATATTTTGATCCTTTGCAAGACAGTAGGAAATAAATAATACATAAATAATATTTATAATAATAAATTCGCTCCATTAACATCCGTGGATTGCGAAAGGAGCTTTTCATCATATAGTACATTGTTGCCTAGGCGCGGAAAGTAAGGGTTTTCCTGACGAGGTGGTTATGGTTAAAATACGAGTCAGGAAATTCTCGTTTCCGCCGAGGCATACATAATGCTTTTCTCAAACATGTGAGGAAATAATACAAATACATTAAACATACAACACATAACATTACATTATTGTTTACATTTAATGTATTTGTATTATTTACAAATACATTAAATGTATTTGTGGGGAAGGGGAAGGGGTAAGAGGAAATAATACAAATACATTAAATGTATTTGTATTATTTCCTCACATGTTTAAAAAGCAAGTAATTTAATTATGCAGAATGAACGAATGTTACCGACTGTCAATTGTTTTTAAATACTAACCATAGAAATTGGAATGCAATTTCAAAAAGAAACACACGCACTGTGCTAAAAAAGCGAGCAGTTACCTTGGCTGTTTGGAATTTTTGTCTTGGTCCTTTTTATTTTGTATGCAAATTGACAGCATTTCCAAGAAAAATATAGACATGGACTGAAAGTGTTTTCATATGGTTTTTTTACTCCTAGGAGTAAAATGAGGCTCTTTCTGTCCTTGTCTTTCAATCGGAAAACCGTTTTTTCCGAGCATGTTTGAGAAAAGTTTATTTTAGTTGTGAAAAGTAATAAATTAACCACGGAAAGTTTATACAAATCATTTGCTTTAATAAATATACACAATCACAAGTCTTTGTGTTAATTATTTATTACTGTCTTGCGAAGCATCAAGATTATATGGTAAGTCATCAATTAATGTAAGTTTATTTGTTTAATTAAAATCTTTGGAGTCATATGCCTATTTATCCGTTCTCTGGTTATCGTAGGTACAGTTTTTAACTTGGCCGGCATTACTGTCATATAAATAAGAACCATCATAACGTTGACAATACGATAAAATGACAGAAGGAATATAGTTTTACCCCTTTAAAACCCCCCTCATTATAAAATAACGACTTTGAACTCATTTTAATCTCGTGTCCTACCCAACTCTAGAAATGTCTATTAAACCCACCGTGACGAAACCACTTACGGTTCTAATTTCCTCTGCGCGTTCACTTTATTCAGGATTGCGGCCTAATTTACATTATTTTACATTGAGAGGAAAAAAAATACAGATATTTGAGACGTTTTGGAGAGATGTTATTAGTCTGTGCGCGAAAAAAAAAACACTAATATGATAACTAATGATCCACGATTTTTCGACGAAATTGTAACATGATTAATATATAAATGACTATTTAAATTTCACGGACAATTATTTATTTTATTTCTTGAATTTAAATTCTAACATTTTTGTTATTGTTACGTAACCTTGCTTGCTTTTTGTTTACATTTCCATAGACTTTAGTTTTTTTTTTCTGTTGCCTTGGTGTTGCTCAACTTTACCAGGCTATAAATTTTATGGTCGTTCGAGACGTTGTTCGAGATAATCTCAAACAAATTATTGTTTTAACGTTGTTTCGTATTAAGTGTGACACTTTCCGTCTCTTCACCGAGCGGTTCCAACGGAAGACCAGTGCTGGCTTTACGGCTAGCGAATGCTGAGTTGGGACCGTTTCGCAACTGTTTCCCTGTGTCTTGATCTTTTTGTATGTAATGTGTTTTTGTTTTGTTGCGAATAAAATGTCTCTTTATCTTTATCTTTATATATTAAAAATGTATGCAGTTTTATTATCGAGGTTTTAACATGTCTTAAACGATTAAATATCAATTAACAACTATGTACCTCTCTCCTATATTGCTGTAGAAGGGAAGGGAATGGATCGATTGACAAATAAACCTACAGAAAAAATATGTTAATTACTATAAATAATTAAATTTAGTGAGATTTTAACAACACAGACTTATTAATATTAGTCTCTAAGTTTGACGTTAAAGTGACATAAAATGCTACCGTTTACCGATCATTAAAAAATACTTAATTTTCCTAACTCGCTCAACGTAGGTAGCTCTTCTACTGGTGTGTCCTACTCACACCACTCCGTTTGCCTTCATTGCCATATTAAAATGCAAAACTAAGTATCGCGATAATTGTGAGTATAAAAATTATGCTTCTTTTTGCGAAACTCGCATAATCATGAAGTAAAATTATGACACCGAAGGTCACGAAAAACTGCCTTGCTCAGAGACAGACCTAGGAATGCAGGGGGCAAAATTTTATGACAGGTAGGGAGTTCATATATCGATAAACTCAATTATCGAGACTTTTTCCATAATAATATCATGTATACAAATACAACCCGGCAATAACCTTTGACTGGTAATTATTTATCATGATAAACCAACTTAATTAGGTAGTTACTTAATGAGAGAAACTTTCTCATAAGTAATTTTGTCGGGTGCGCTTCGGAAAGAATAATAAACGTTTAGCGTAAAAACAAATTGTATAATTTTATCAGGCATATGAACAATTAACAAAATACTATTTATCATAACGATAATTTTCTTGTTATTATGCAATTTAAGTTCTTTTCTTCTTACTAGATTAGGTTAGGTTAGAACTATGACCACATTAAGGTATCAAATACTTTAGAAGTGTCTTGTGTGTATTTTTAACGTATGAACATTATGATTTAAGAAATTATGCAATTCGTTTTTATAATAATAATTGCGTATCGTTGGTTTATTATTTATTAAAGAGATCAAAATGCAATGTGTGCAATGAAAATTAGTACATTCGTGTTTTGTAATTCATTACACACCCGGTCGGGTTGAACTGTAGTGCTATCTCATAAGGGTAAACGCGGGTAACTTGTCTAGGTAAGGCTACGTCCTAAGTGGGCGATTCGAAGGTTCGTGACACGCGATTTCATTGCGAAGCGGTGCGACGCGGCGGCCTTGTACTACGTGCGCGCGAATCGCCTCGACGCCGCGTAGCTTCGCGCGAAAAATATCAAACCATTTGATCGCGTTCGCTTCGTTTCGCAGTGCGCCGCCCCGACGCGCGCTTGTATTGGTCACGTAAAACACTTCAATAGCTGTCGACTGTTTGTTTCTTTCGCGCCGCGTCGCACCGCATCGCATTTGCGTGGAATCCGCTCACCTAGGACGCCGCCTTATACTCCACTACGATTAATATACACTCCCAGGGTAGCATGGAACATCCTATACGGGTCGTGTCACGTTTCCTAATAACACGAGATAATCCTTAGTTAACGGTACGGAAGCCATTTTGCCATATACCTGCGTTCCTTTGCAAGCCTCGGCTCTAATTGCTTGCTAATGTTACACACATAATCGGCCGGCGGTAATCGGGCGTGATGGCAGTCATGTGTGGCCACCTTTAGTATCATCTGTCGGATTTTGGACAGATTGATGTGACGATTGAGGTTAATTAACGGTTCATAGAATTAATATTAAGAAACAGGTGGTTTATTGAAATACAAATAGCTCCATTGCAAAAAAATACAAATTGTCTACGTAAAAATTTAATTTAAAGGTCACAGCTTGTTAGAACCACCCGGCACCCGACCAGCACCGCGTTGCCTTGAGGCGGTTAGTATTCTTTATATGGATTTGTATGGAGACCCATACAAATCCATATAAAGATATATTACGATTTAAATGTAATAAAAATAGAATTTATTGTTGTTTTTTAGGGTTTAAACGTACTATAATCAAGCCAAATTAGACGCTTTTATGTTTTACGGTTTTAATGGACCGTCTTTATTTATTACGTTTCTTTTTTTAACAAATTAACTTCACAAAAATCTTGTGTTCGATGTTATTAAGTGTTTAAATACAAGCTCTAACTACACTAGCAATAGAGTCAAGACCAGATATTTTTGAGTAGTTTATTTGTTAATTAAGTTATTTCAGCGGATTTCCTTGGTGGATTGTTTGTGTATAATTAACGGTAATCCTCATAAACGGTAATAAAGTTACCAGAAACCTTTTTTTTTTTTATACAAGCGTTGTACCTGAGAGCTTTTTCAATTCAAAACAAAACGTATTCGGTTGGATTACAATGCGCGTTAAATTGAAATCGAATTGAATCATCGCGGGTACGTCGCTCCGTATTCCTTAACGTCACGTCGTGCTCGAACGAACGTCGTACAGTGTCGACGATGTCATTAGCGATGCCGAGTCATTTGTAACTTAGAAAACTGAACGTTAATGCTGTAGAATGTCAGATTTACTTTGGACCTAAGGTGGGTCTGTAGAACTGGCAAGATACGATGTTTCTGGGCGTTTTTTTTTTTTTTTTTTTTATGACATAGAGAAGGCAAACGAGCACACAGGCCACCTGATGGTAAGCGGAAACTGTGACCCATAGACATTCGCATTCACAAGACTACTAGACTTAGACTGCAAATGCGTTGCCAACCCTGAGGACTAAGATGGAATGCCTCTATGCTAGTCATTACACCGGCTGTCTTATCCCCAAACCGGAACACAACAGTGCGAACACTGCTGTTTGGCGGTAGGTTAATGGATAAGATGGTGGTAGCGATCCGGACGGACTCTGCACAGAGTCCTACCACCCGCAAAAAAAGTAGTCATAGTTAAGGACTTATTATAAGTCTGTGGTGATTTTAGTAGGTATTTAAACACTCTAGTCGCCTGTATATCAGGAACCAATCAAAGTCTACTGAGTCGTAATAGTTTTTCTTTAAAATTCGTTATGTATTCGAGTTCGGATATTTGACTCTAACAAAAACTTAATATTTCACAAACGGGTCCCTTAATCGAAAAAGTATCTGACAAACCCGCAATGTTTTTGAAAGACCTATCCAACGACACCCCACACCATTTTATCATCGGGGTGGCCAAAGAAAATAAATAAAACCCACGTTCCCAAAAAACGATAAAAAAAATCAAAAAAATGTCTTTGTCGGCGTGATTAATTTTTATTAAATATGTATGTTTATGCCAACTTACAGATTTCTAGAACTAGGAGTCTCTAAGGTAGAGGTGAGGGTAGGTTTTGAAGCTGGTTATAAAGAACTAGCTTTTGCCCGCGACTTCGTCCGCGTGGCGTGTTATAAAAGAGAGATCTTTGTGTGTGTGGGAGAAAGGTTAAAAAATGCTTAGTATTATTATTTTTAAATGAGGTTATAGTATAAGTAGCTCAGTTGAATAATTAATTGTTATTAATTTTTAGATTATTAGTTTATGATAATTTGGTTTGATATAAATTTAGGAATATACGATCAGTGGAGGCTAACCCTAAAGTACCTATAGGCTTTCGCCTGGAATTCAGAGGTGAGAATGTGGATGTCAGTCGGTATGAAAGTAAAAGTTAGACCACATGAAAACTAAAAACCGGCCAAGTGCGAGTCGGACTCGCGCGCGAAGAGTTCCGTACAAAATTAACAATAAAAATCTCGTTTGTTGTATGGGGACCCCCCTATTTTTTATTTAATTCTTATTTTTAGTATTGGTTGTTATAGCGACCATAGATATACATATTCTGTGAAAATTTCAACTGACAGACAGACAACGAAGTCTCAGTAATAGGGTCCCGTTTTCACCCTTTGGATACGGAACCCTAAAAAGAGTAGCATAGAAGAGTGGTTCGGTTGGTGGGTGGCTGGTGCAACCGGGATAAGGGAAATGTATTTAGGAAACATATTATTTATAAAATTTCCTTATAAACGTTTCTGGTCTTTCTGGAGGGTGGTGCGAGAATGACCAGACTGGATGGCGAACTTACGCGGGAGCACGCCACATATAACTGACCATGGGAGAAGCAGGGCTGTCTTAAATCAACTCCTGCTAGCGCGAGTGTTTGACCCTGCGACTTATTAATGGTCATGGCGAAACATACCTTCAATGGAAATTGTAGTCTCCGAAATTCGAAAGGAAGATCATTTGGGATTAACGGTATTCGCGGTATAAATACCGTTTCTCCCTTTGCAGACCCAGTTAAAATAATACCTTCGACAATATTACGATGCAAGACCCTCGTGCCGTCTCGTGCCGTTGCATAATTTAGGTGGTTTCAAATTCCTGAGCAAAATTACTGGTGCACCGACTCGTAATCTAAGACTGTGGTATGGAAGACCAGATGGATTACCTAATAGTGTTCAAAAACTCAACCGGATAGTGAACAGCGTCTTCTGTATGTATAACTGTATCTACTGATTTATAAATCATTTCTTCACCTGCAAATGAATTTAGCAAAACGTCATTTATTCCGCGCCTCGCCACCGCTGTCGCCCTCCCACAACCTCCCGCGGTTTAGATTTTTACATACAAAAGTTTTTTCCCAATAACTCCCGTTCCCGTGGGAATTTTGCAATATCGCGTTGCAAGTAAGCTTTACGTTCATTAGGGTACCTGCATGCCAAATTTCAATTATCTATCTTACGCGGTTTAGATTTTTACATACAAAAGTTTTTTCCCAATAACTCCCGTTCCCGTGGGAATTTTGCAATATCGCGTTGCAAGTAAGCTTTACGTTCATTAGGGTACCTGCATGCCAAATTTCAATTATCTATCTTACGCGGTTTAGATTTTTCATACAAAAGGATTTTCCTTCTAATTCCCGTTCCCGTGGGAATTTCGGGAATTCCTTTCTTAGTGCACCTCTACGGTACCTAAGCTACGTCCCTTCCAAATTTCAAGTGCCTACGTTTAGCCGTTTAGGCTGTGCGTTGATATGTCAGTCAGTCAGTCAGTCAGTTTCTCCTTTTATATATTTAGATTAAGATGGTGTCACACATTTTAGTACATTTTCATTTTAACTCGTAAGGCAGCTGAAACTTGACATTAAACCGGCAAGATACAAAAGTGATTACCTACGACGTGAAATACGTGGCAACGCTAAGCTGCCCAATTTGGCTACGTTCAGTAATACCACCACAGATAATAAAATAAAACGCCGTAAGTGTGAACACATTCCGAAATGGAAACCAAACCGCACGCCACCGCCACCCGCACACAATTAAGTGAAGAGAGCGGGATAAAACATAAGGGCGTATTTAAATACGGTTTTTTTTAACGTATTTGCAAATTGAATTGTTCGGTTTGTTTTGGGGAATTGCGCTGTGGCTGTAATATAGGCACGTCTCGTGTTACAGGATAATTGGCGGTGGGTGAATATTCAGGCGTTTTATAACACAGCTCGAATTACCGATCAACAACGTTTCGTGTAAAGTATCAACTTACCTACTATTATTACGAACCTAACCTAACTTAATCTATAAAATAGATGTTTATTAAATTCTGCAATGTCAGATTCAAAGAGTACTGTACGCTTTATAATTGTATAATATCATAAGTAGTATTTAAAAAAAAACGACTGACTGTTGAGTTTCTTGCGGCGTTTCTTCTCAGCAGTGGTCTCTTGCGCAGCGCTGGTAGATTTTTGACGTGTAAAAGTGCCCGTGCGGCCTACTTACTGAATAAACATCTTTTATCTTTTTTTTTTTTACGGAACAGTCGGTGCGCGAGTCCGACTCGCACTTGACTGGTTTTCGCTTTAGTCTTACTAGTCCCACTATAATCTATTTCATCATGGATAAACGTAATGCGATACGCAAGGTGTTTAGGAAACGTGTCCGAACTTTGTATTTAAAAGCATATAATGCAATAGAAGTTTATTTATATATAATGAAGTTAATTGTGATCTAATATTTATGTACCTTTTTTTATTTATAAACATTTAATCGATTAATATAACTTTAAGGGCAGTTAATGTTTCCTGAGCATTCAAAGTTACCAGCATCGACTGACGTAGTTAAGTGATATAGGTACTAATTACCTACTTCAAATATGATTGTTAATATAAAATAATTTGCCAGCACAATAAATGCAGTATAAAGAACTTAACATAACTGTATCACTTCCGTCATAGTCTGAGTATCTTCCACACTGCGAGCATCTCTCCAGCATTACAATTCCTTCATCCAGTAGACACACGTACTCGTATAAAGAGGGTAGTGCGTCGCGGTACAGTGGAACTAGAATTCTGGTTGGCAGGTTAATTTGTTCAAAGATTTCAAACTTGATCGTTGCCATCTATAAAATAAAATTAAAGTAACTAAACTTCCTGCATCTTTACTAGTACTAACTGAAAGGGTATAAAGCATGACTAAATATACTTACGTTTTCCGTTAGGGACAGCAGATGCTCATTTTCGATATAGTTTTGTATGCATTGTTCTAGTCGGGCTTCTATTGCATTATATGCTTTTAAATACAAAGTTCGGACACGTTTCCTAAACACCTTGCGTATCGCATTACGTTTATCCATAACGCATAAGATAGGTGAAAAACGATTATGGTTTCCCGCCATTTTTTACTTTTAATTTGTAAGCGGTAAATGCGACAAATGTACAATACAACCATCGCGTTAGGTAAATTAATAAAATAAATGTTTAAAAAAACAAAAAACCGCCTTCAAAAATGCAAAAAATAACTTCTTATAAAATGATAGGTACCTATAGGTAGGTCAGTCCAACTGTATTCGGCTTTTGGTTTAAAATATTGTGGGACGCCGACTTCAGTTCGACTGACCTACCTATAGGTACTGTAGTGCAAGAAGGTTTTTGTAACCTTGTTGCACTGTACTTTTTGTATAAACGTCGCTGTTAGTTTTAATATTTTGAATTCGATTTTAGTAATTCGATTGAACAGCGACTGTTTATCTCGTTTGTTTTCTAGAGAGTCGCTCCCTGAACGTGGTACAAGACACACGTGTCCTTAGACTGGTCACTGCTAGACCAATACAGTTAATTTTTAAAGTTAAATAAATAAGCTCTACCAAAACTATAAATAATCATTTTATTTATAGTAAAGCTGCACCTACCTTTATAGTACCTATCATTTTATAAGAAGTTATTTTTTGCATTTTTGAAGGCGGTTTTTTGTTTTTTTAAACATTTATTTTATTTAATACTTTTTAGTGATCCTATTTATGCTGTTATGTAGTTCCACTTTTCAATAAATGAGAAACTATAGAAAATTTCGAGCTCGCCGCAAGCAACGCCACTGGAAAGTTACAGTCATATTTCAACAAGTAAATATTCTTCGTTGTAGTCGCTCAACTATCTTAATCGACATATCTTATCGTTATCGCCACCCTTGAAATAGGTACCGTTGAGGAGTTCCGGTGGCCATCTGTGGTCTTCATCATCAGGTCCACTTCACCAAATGATACTTTCTGAATGCAAATGCTAGACTTGTTACTAAAAATACTAAAATCGCTTTATGTTTGCCTACAATATTTGAGGAGTTCTCTCAATTCCTCACTGATCCCCTCATCAGATTCCGATTTGGTGGCAATGGGACTACATCGGAAGTATACCCTATCAAATCAAAAAAGAATTTTCAAAATCGGACCACAATTGACGGAGTAATCGGTGAACATACACAAAAAAAAAAAAAAATACATACAGTGGAACGTATAACCTCCTCCTTTTTTTGAAGTCGGTTAAAAAAGGCACGGTGATGTTCAAACGCGTATGTACACTCCAAATTCAAATTCAAATTCAATTTGAATTCGAATGAATTAGCTCATATTAAAATTGAAATTAAAATTGTCGATGTTTTATTGAAGTCGTTTTTAAACCGTTTTGTATTTAGAAACAAATTATTAGAAATATTGTATTTGCGTAGTGAAGTTGATATTTAAATAGTAAAGAGAAAAAAGTTTTATACTGACTGCTTTTACCACATTCTGAATTAATCATGAATGATTTTTTTTTACGTATATTCATTAGTGAGATATTTTTACCCTGTTGCCCCAAATGGATTTTTTTGCAAAAAATATATGTTAAGCAATATTAGATTCCGCATAAAATAAGTAAAATTAGAGGTTGTCCCTATCTCGTAAGTATTAAAAAAAAAACTTGAAAAAAATAAATGCAATTTTAAACACTTCATAAATGAGTTTGAACGTTGTTTTTTTTTTTTGACAGTAGTTTATTATTAGATACATAATATATCCAAATTACAAAGAAATCGAATCATTAGTTTCGCTACAAAAAAATAAAAACGTATTTTTTTCTTTCTTCTTTTTCTTCAAAACCAAGAGCATTTTAGGGTAAAAACTTCGTAAAATTATATCTTGTAATAAGGTTAATAAACACACGTAAGAAACCTACATTTTGAGCCAGGGGCAAATTTACATGGTAGATCGGCTAGACCCTTTAATATGTTAAGTAATACATGGTGAATACGTAGCCCGAACAATTTCAGCCCATTATTATAATTAATTGAAAATATCAAAATATCATTATTTTAAAAATTGCAATTGCTTGTTTATTAGACAAATTACATACCAATCGAAAGTGTGAAGCCTATAGAATATGCAAACGTTAGGTTGACTATTTTTTTCCCGTCAAACTATTGGGTAATAAACAGGTAAGTCGGTACTAATAATTTGCACCAAACTAACCTAGTATGTAATTTGTCTATTAAACAAGCATTTGCAATTTTTTTTAAAGTTTTTTTTTAATGATATAAGTACTGGACTGAAATTTTTCGGCCTACCTATTCGCCACATATTATTTAGCGTAGTATGTTTGATATAAAATACTTTTCATCTAATAAACAGTCCGGTGCAAATCGTCTTCTATCTCCTATTCGCATCTAAGACCATGAACGGCGTCGCCAGGTGTGTAGGTACCAGTCTAGTTTTTATGTAAAGTTAAAGAAACAAGTGTAATACGTGTTTGTATAATCTGTCACCAGAATCATCTAAAATGAAACAGAGTGTAATTATTTATATTATAAGTTTGTGTGTTGGTTTGCTAGTCCTTCACGCTGCAACGGCTGGACGGACTTGGATGAAATTTGAAATGCGGATAAATGCAATGATTTGGATGTTCGTTACTCAATCACGCTAGAATGGCTGAACGCATCTGGATGACACATATCGTCGGTAACACAGCTTAACCGAGCAACAGGGTGGACAACTTTATGTTATTCTTTCCCGTAAGCCAGGAGACAACAGTGACGGAGTTTCTTAAAAAAAACGTTATTACATATACTCTTATGAAACTCAGGAGAAAGGCCATGATTATTTTTTTCTTCTTTGCCTTCAACAGCAACTACTACCGCGGGGATATGGCGTTTCCACAGTGAAATGATTTCGCCAGTGTCAAGTATATAAGTATAAATTAATATAGCAATAAAATACAATTCAATCTTTTCAAGGAAGAATGGGGGCAACGTTGTACGGTGATAATGTAGGACAGAGGTCAAGATAGTTACTTCTGTACTACTGTCAATCCACTTGAAACGAGAAGTAAGATGCCTTATACACGAAATAACTCCAAGTCTTCTGTTACTGTGCAACACAAAGGCATAAAAAGCACAAAACACTAAATAAAATACAAAACTAAAACAAATTACGCATTCGCCATCTTTTAACGTTGCAAACGGCCAAATAATGGGTTTGTAATTGCCAGTAAAAAGTGAATTTATATCCATTAAAATCATAGTTTTAAAGAGTGACATATGAGACATCACCATGGCAACGAGCTATAACAAAGAATGATGGGCAACTATGTATGGAGCACAGATTATTAAGATGTATGGAGCCCAGCCCAATCACCAATAGAATTATAACTTATGTAGGCTTATTGATTTCACTATTTGCTGTAATTGTTGTAAATAGTAAAACCGGTCAAGCGTGAGTTGGATATACGGGAAATAGCATTGCAACGCATGCGGGGCACAGCCACTGTAGTAATAGACGTTGTGTGTGTGTGGATATTTGAAGGCTCATTTAGAAATTGAAGCTTATGTAACCTACATTCCCGGTATACATGAGATTTGTATTGGTTATATGGGCCAATTTGCCCATTATCTTTTAATAAGTTCAAAATACATCTTATTTACTAACCCCCTTACTAATAAACGTTGAGTAACTGTGGTATAGCTATACCATGTTTTGTCCTTATCTGTCAAATTCAAATGTCACAATGACAGATAAGGGCAAAACATTGTATAGCTATAGTCAGTAAATGTCTGTCTACGGGTGTCTTTCCCCATCGCTGGAAAGTGTCCCATGTAACTCCCATTCATAAGTCTGGTTCTAAAGGACAGACGTTAAATTATAGACCCATTTCGGTCCAATCATGTATCCCAAAAATATTCGAGGGACTCATACATGACATCGTCTATCCGTCCGTTGAAGGAAACCTTGCTCCTGAGCAGCACGGATTTATGAAAAATAAGTCCACTGTTACTAATCTGTTGCTTTACACTAATTATTTGTTTGAGTCTATGGATGCGAGGGAGCAAGTAGACGTAATTTTTACTGATTTCCGGAAGGCATTCGATAAGGTGGACCACCTGCTTCTACTTAAGAAATTAGCGTTCAATGGTATTCGTGGAAACCTCCTTCGTTGGTTTATTTCTTACTTAACTAACAGAACCCAAATAATTGTAGTCAATGGTCATAAGTCTACGGAAACCGAGGTCACATCCGGTGTAATTCAGGGCTCAATATTGGGTCCACTGCTGTACATTATTTTTATTAATGATATCAAGCATTGTTTTCCGAACTGTAATTTTGTGATGTATGCGGATGATCTCAAAATTTATAAAACTATAAAAACTGTTGATGATTGCAATATGTTTCAACGAGATTTGGATTTGTTTTATAACTACTGTCAACTCAACAAACTGCAACTTGCTGTAGACAAATGTATGCAACTAACATTTACCAAGAACCGAATAAATATTGTCAAATATGATTATAGCATTGGTAACGGCACTATGAACAAGGTCAACAGCTGTCGTGATCTAGGAGTTGTATTTGATGAAAAGTTGCATTTCAATGATCATATTGATAACATTATCTCCAAAGCTATGCGAATGTTGGGATTTGTAATACGATCAGCAAAGCCTTTTAAAACTGCTAAGTCATATTTACTGCTCTATAAGGCTCTTGTAAGACCAATCCTTGAGTATGCTTCGGTGATTTGGAACCCTAAGTATAGTAAATATACCAAGGCCATTGAAATGGTACAAAAAAGGTTCCTGAGGTCTTTGCATCGGAGATTAACGGGTAAAAAAGTATCATACATCGATCTCCTCAAAAAGTACCATTTGCCCTCTCTTGAAGATCGACGTAAAATGACCGATGCAACCACCCTATTTGATATCTGTAGAGGCAACTATAAAAGCTCCGAACTTCTTGGCCAACTCCGCTTTAGAGTCCCTACACGCAGTGCGCGCTCCCTGCAGTCCCGGGCCTCGTTCGCCGTGCCACTCTCCTCCACCCACGCCGGGGTTCGCGCACCCTTGCACCGTATTTGCGATGCATATAATAAGTCCTGGATTTCGGTCGACATATTTAATGTCACCAAACAGCAATTTAAAAAGGAAATACTGGATTTGGCTACTAATAATGTTTAATAATATGTTTACAATCAACAATGGACGATATCAACTCACTAGACTGTGTTTCTAGTCTAGTAGGTACTTATTTTTCACTTTGTTATTCTTGTTATTTAGATAAATTAGTTAAGTGTAGTATAATGAATTTCTTTGTATGTTTCAGTGAGAGCTGTTAAGGGAATAAGTGAATGTTTATAATATGAATCAGAAACCTTATTTCCTGCTCACTTATTTCTGTTTGCTTTCCAAATAAATAAGATAAATAAGATAAGATAAGAGAAGCATTATAACCGTCATTATGCTCCTCCTGCGGCAGTCGGGTGACAATACATTTCGCATGGCGTTTAATCTTTGTTCTTACGATTGGCAATGCAGTCTTAGGATTCCAATCTTGAGATATTCTCTGAGAATCTATATAAAGAAAGTAAATGTCTATGGAACTCAAATCCCACTTACCATTTTTTTTTTATGGCATAGAGAAGGCAACCGAGCACACAGGCCACCTGATGGTAAGTGGAAACTGTGACCCATAGACATTAGCATAAGACTGCAAATGCGTTGCCAACCCTGAGGACTAAGATGGAATGCCTCTATGCTAGTCATTACACCGGCTGTCTTATCCCCAAACCGGAACACAGCGAACACTGCTGTTTAGCGGTAGGTTAATGGATAAGATGGTGGTAGCGATGCGGACGGACCCTGCACAGGGTCCTACCACCCGCAAAATCCACCGCACCGTCAGTTGGCACACCGGTATATTTTCTCTCTCTTTTGAGGATTTCAAATATATTTTGTAGTTATTGTTGATTTTATTCATGAAAGAAGACAAAACTTGATCATTCCCCCGGTATTCTCCGAAACTACTGCGCCTAGAAATTTTGAAAAAAATAAATAAATATAGTTCATTGCTTGTAGATAACAGGAAAACCTACAAGAATTCTTTAAAAAAATAAGTATGTACGGTCAGTCACCCACCTCAGTTCCAAAGTCAATCTGACATTCTACAGCAATAAGGTTGAGTTTCCTATCAATTACAAATGACTTGGCATCTCTAATGACAATGATATCATCTAGCAAATTTTCTTTGAAATGGGTAGCAAATTAAGATCAGTGACCGTACTTGCCACAGATTTTTTTTCTGACTATCTTGCTTCTTGCTCTGTATTGTTGCTCTAACTTCCCCTCTCTTCCTACCTCCTTGTTATACCTTCCTGCGTCCGTAATATTCCTACTCATTCTTAGCAAAAGCCGGCAACACACTTTTTATTTCATGAGCGGTGAGTTAGTGTTTTCCCCATTTCATCCCTTCTTAAGCCCGGATTGCACGAGGTTAGTTTATAATCCAACATAGCGTGGCAAAAACATGACACGACACGTTACGTTGACGACACGTTAACTAGGCTAACGTCTACCCTGCCTATGGAGCTAGTGGTGCCGAGTTCAAAGTCTAAGTGCAATGTGCATGAGTCCCAGAGGGGGTCCGTTCATTTGACCGAAATACGTTTGGTCGAACGTATCGTTTCGCAACTTTTTCATTTGGCAACCCACTTTTATTTCTGTAACTGTAAATATTTCAGGATTTATTTCTGTACCTTCGCGAAGACCCTATAGGTTAGGTTAGGTCAGTTTTTATAAAAATCCTGAAATTTTAGTTACAGAAATAAACGTGGGTTGCCAAATGAAACGGTTGCGAAACGATACATTCGACCAAACGTTGTTCGGTGAAACATTAGTGAACCGTCTCAGAGTCTTGTATAAATTCCTAGAATGTCTTCTCTACGTATATTAATAAGTTTACCATTGTTTAGTACCCATAGCAATGGCCTAGAGCTTGGTTTGGGACTAGGTCAATTTTGCGACATTGTCCCTGAATATTTCAAACACAGTACAGAAAAAAAATGGCGTTTAAATATTTTTTGCGGCGAAGGAGAAAACACTTAAACAAACATAAAGTTAGTAATGTAGTATCTAGGATATTTACAATATTTTTATCTTGATAAACATAGCCTTAAAGCAAAATGTGTAGTCACTCAATTTTATGCTTACATACATACATACATACCGTCACGCCTTCATCCCAGAGTGGGGTAGGCAGAGCTACAGAATTACCAACATTACAACTCTTAACAACTTGTTTTTAATTCTATACCCACATTTTGCACAAACAGGCCAAGATGTTTACCTGTGTATATTAGTGACAGGTTGCAAGCCCATCGCCTTGCATTTTATGCTTAATATTTGTATTTTTTTTTTACCTCGATTTGTTCTTGTGTGTACACGACGCCACAGATAAAATAATACGACGCTTTTAAACGAGAACACATTGATGTTTCTAGTCGCTGTTTAAATAAATAAATAAATAAATAAATATTTTTACCTTGATAAACATAGCCTTAAAGCAAAATGTGTATTCAAACACTCAATTTTATGTTTAATATTTGTGAAAAACATTACCTTTACTAGTTCTTGTGTGTACACGACGCTTTTAAACGAGAACACACTGTGATGTTTCTCGCCGGACAGCTGTTTCACACAATACTACTTTTATGTTGGTTGTCCGGCAACAAGAGCATGTCATGCTCGCTCAAATCCTCTCGCTCTTTCCTTACGGCGGTGTCGTTGATCGGGTCGCCACTTTCCCGAACACATGGTTGAGGAAGGCGATGGCTGAGATACGCGTCATACTCTTGAACGGGTGCTGTTTGTGGGGTCCGGTCTGTTCACGCTTGCAAGGACTTGTGGTTCAATTAATTATTCTAGTTATGGCTTTTGACGTAGAGACCTCGTCGTGTTGTTCTCATTGTCATTAATTTCATTTTTAGTTTAAGGTTTTTTGACCTTACATCAGATCTGTAATAAAAAAATAATCTAGTATTTTTAATTTATTATTCATATGTTTATTACCTTAATATTACTTAATGTAACTTACTTTCAAGTATTATTGTATTTATGTTTGATAAAATGACCTTCTGCTGGAGTTTCTTGCGGCGCTTCTTCTCCGCAATGATGGTCTTGTCCAAAGCGCTAGTAGATTCACTCTATATTACCGACATGTAAAAGAGCCCTCATGTGGCCAATTTACTGAATAAATATTGTGATTTTTGAATTTTGAATTTGACCAACTTAAATTATCGAACATTACTGTCTAGATGACAAACAGCAGGCACGAGAAGAAACTGACAGGACTGGATAGGGCCAGGCCAAATGGGACTATAAATATGAGGGGGTGCAATAAGAAACCCGATAGCTTTCTGTTAAAAAACCGTTCAATATTGTACATCGTAAATTAAATGGCACATTCATAATACCTACTTTTCTTCTTCTTCTTTGCCCCGCTGCGACTTCAACAGCTACTACCGCGGGCATATGGCGTTTCCACAATGAAGTGATTTCGCCAGTGTCAAGTATATATATATTTATTTATTAAAAACAAACAACATAGTACAATAATATATCATGCCCTGCAAAACTGTTGGAACAGTTTGACTGCAGGATTGTACGGTGATATGTAGGATAGAGGTCAAGATAGTTTTAACCTCTGCACCACTGCAAGTCCACTTGAAACGAGAAGTAAGATGCTTGATACACGAAATAAGTCCAAGTCTTCTTTTACTGTGCAACACAAAAGGATAAAAAGTACAAATCACTATCAGAAAAGAACTTTGAACACCTAAATACACAAAAATACAAAACTAAAACAAATTACACATCCGCCATCTTGTAACGTTGCAAATGGCCTCCCATATACCTACTCGTACCTACCTATTTCTGTTGGCGACGAAAGAGGGATAGTACTTATAAGTGTATCTGTATATCTGTCTATGGTTTGGTAGCACATTACGAATATATTAGCGTAGAGGAAATGTGAACACTGCTTGATGGTAGGTAAAATCACCACTGCATAAGCTTGTGAAAATGTAAAAAAATATGTTTATATAGGTACCAACTTAAATTATCGAACATTAATATTGATTACTTTATAATCAATATTAATCAAGTAAGCTTTCACTCTGTCTAGATGAAACTTTCGAGCTTACTAGGATTTACTATTCTGGCTGAAAACTAGGCTCGTGTAATCTTGGCATTACATAAAAAATACCTTCTCAGTGTTCACCCATCAATCTCGGAAGGTTTCCACGGCATTAGGGCCGAACTGCCTCGTAATAATTGTCATTTGCTAAAAGCTTGTGGCGGCGATATATCGACTGCGGACCTTTTTATCGCTGCCAATACCTTTCATTCGCCACTTGACCGCGTTTTTAGGTGTTTCTCCTACTTTCACAATTCACTTTGATATTTTTATCAATTTTGTCTACAAAATTTCATGGATCATGATGTCAAATTATATTTTTTAGTTCTAGAGTGGCACTAGTGCGAGAAAATTTCTGTGACATTTAGACAGACCCCTAAAAATAAAGGGAAATAGGTTGTCAGGACATAAGCATGTCATGAGGAGAAATATAAGTCTTGTGGCGAGAACAGTCTTTTGTATTTTGTCCGCTGTCAAGCCATTTTTTCAACTTTCACTATATAATATATAGTTATATGGAGGGCTATATACTTAGTGGTATGTTGTGTCTAAGAAGAGATGGATGAAACGTGTTAAGAGCAATATGAACCATAAGGGAGTGAATATAAGAACTACAAATGACTCACAAAAAATACAAAACTACTCGTAAGGTAATTATACGCCACAGACTAATGTCATTCCAACGTATTTTTATCAATTCAATATCCCGACCCTTTTACAAGCGAATAAAGCGAATTGAGTTTAAATGGAGGCATTTTAATCCAAATGAATATCAGCACCGGCTTGAAGAATGCTTCGGGAATGTTGAATTGAATAAGACTGTACGGTCGGCGCAAAAAATCCAAGCATGCTTGCATCATATCATAGAATAATCTAGCATGATTGAAAAATGGTAGTTGGAAAACTATTATTTGCGATGTAACGGCAAAGTTATACTTAGTTCTTACTACTTTTAGTTTTTATTTAATAACCGCGTCCGAATCAGTTTACAAACTTCAGAAGATACGCCACAGACATATAGGAAAAATGATTTTTTTTATATTATATATAGAAAATCTAAAGGTGACATTTAAACAGGGTGGTAAACTGGACATATTGAAAGGGATGAATTTTTTTTCATATTTTTTTACAGACTTTTTATACAGATTCTTGAACTTGCCATCCAAAAATGTTATTTTGTTTACATAAAAACATGATTTTATCAAAATTTTGCCATTTTTGTTTTGCTTATTATTATTTCTTGTTTAATTTTAGATAAAAAAAAGTTAAAATAAACTATAAGAAATTTACAAAATTTTGAAAAAACCGTGTTATTATGAAAACAAAACGATATTTTTGCAGTATTTTTTCACAAAAAGAACAATAAAAAAAATGGTCTGATATTGTTATCAATTATTATAAACCTTACTAATTTGAGTACAGTGCATTTAGTTTTATCTTTTTTGGGCAGTTAAGTCAAAAGTTACACCGTCACAATTAAGTGTACTACCCAAACTTTATTGAAAAGTTAAAGAATGTGTAAAAAAACCAGAGGCAAAAAAAAAAGGTTTTACTGATAAATTAACCTAACATTTCATCCCTATCAATATGTACACTTTATCGAGTACCACCCTGTATATTATTAAACACACGATAGTGCTTTGCCACCTTAACGTAATGTTTGAACTAATGCACTGTCAAAACCGTTAATGATGATGATGATGATGATGATAATAATGATCATCAATGGCAGCTTTAAGTTTAAAAAAAATGAAAATGTAATAACGGCTTTGGAACCCTACACTGAGCATAGACCGATATGCTCTTGCCCAGTTTTTGTTAAAACACACAATCCGCCGAAATTATTTAGCCCAAACGGCAGCTAACACTTTTTCATTCCTTATTTGACGACTGTACGTATGTATAAATTAAATTGAGAGTATTATTAGATCGATACGTAATTGAACAGATGTCATGGAAGTAAGTCGCGAAGGGGAGATTTAGGAGGGTTCAATCATTTTGATAATTCCATTTCACTGTTTATAGGAGATCTTTGGAGAGCTCTGTAAATCTGTCGAAATTTATTGTACATACAAGTTCAGTCCAATAAAATGATCTAAATCTCTAAATAAGTAGTTAATCTTATTTTAAAAGTCAAATTTAAACTCCTTCCAATAATTTGAACATGCGTCTTAAATCGATAATAATACTATGACATCTCCATTATTTATATTATCGTGTATTTGGCCAAATTAAAATGTGGTTCTTCTTCTAAGTGTAGGCATCCTGCATTGCTCGCCACCCAACTTGGTCCAGTGCTCTTTTCATCCAGCACCTCCCTGCCATCTTGACTAGATCGTCGGTCCACCTCATTCCCAGACTGGCAACGCTTCTTCGCCCGGTTCTGAGTTTCCACTCAACCACAGCCTTTCCCCATCTTCCATCATCTCTGCGGCATGTGTCCAGCCCACTTCTACTTCCTTAAAGTGATAACTTTGGCTGTATCGGTGAGCCTTGTTCCCGGACCTCCATATTTCGTCGTACGTCGTTAAAATTTTGTGGTTAATACGTAATAATTAATTTGTACTGTAGATATTCCTATTCCAATGAAAATACAAACATGGTACCTCAAACAGAAATGATGATTGAGACGAAATAATCAAATTTCCATGAAAGCTTGTGAAAGTTCATAAATTCAAACACATTCGAGAGGAAACTTTTGATGAGCATATGTTACTTTGGAAATTAATTATAGATAGGAAATTAAGTCATTAATTAAAGCGTTCACCGTGTTCCGCAATATACACGTGCATAACAAATGTTTGTATCTTCAAATGTCAATGAAATACTTGGAACTTGATAATATTAGCTTGTGCCTACTTCGTACGTGACGTGCCACACGGGCGTTTGTCACCACTGCAGCGTTGTTCGATATATAAATAAGAACGACATGCCACATGATGCGGTAAATACGTGCGTCACTCTATGTTAAAAGTTAAACGCACCGGCAACGCTCGTTTGGCATCGCTGTTAAGGGCAACATACCAGTAGACTAGGGCACTGGTCCCACCGCGAGCGAGTAAGCGATGAACTATCGGCGATTTTCTCGCCCAAGAAACGAACAAAAGATAATCGCTTCCGTGTAAATAAAAGAGAGAGATATCCTACTACTATTATAAAGGCGAAAGTTTGTAAGTATGGATGTATGGATGTATGGATGTTTGTTACTCTTTCACGTAAAAACTACTGAATGGATTTGAATGAAACTTTACCACAATATAGCTTATACATCAGAATAACATATAGGCTATAGCTTATACATCAGAATAACACATAGGCTACAATTTTTGAGGTTTCTAATGTGAAGTCGTAAAAAAACACATTTTTTGCGCTTACATTGCAAACGCTGACTGAATCCTACAAGATCCTACAAGATAGATCAAAACAATGTACTACAGTATTGTACAACTTAAAAAGGTCTCCAAAAAAGTCCGTGATGGTATATGTTTATCTCTTAGGAATAACCCACAATAACCATTTTTTATCCTTTACTTTGTACGAGAAATAATGGCTTTTTACGAAGCGATTTTAAGCAATACAGTATTAATCCTCATTCAATTAAGTATCTTAAATACATTGTGCATTTAATAAAGATCAATATGGCTTTTTACAGCATGTAAATTAAATAAATATTTTCGAAGATATCACAGATTTAAAATGCAGAGTCATAGCAATTTCGGCGATAAATACCGTTTCGGTGATAAATACCGGCAGCGGTGCCAGGCGAACGGGGCGTGGGGGGAGCGGGGTAGGTGCGGTGGGGAAGAAGTGGCTCATCGCTGAGTGCGCGACCCGAACGCGGGTAGACGCGTGAGGGCAGACGTCGTTGACGGTTGTGTCCGTTTTGCGAATTTTCAAGGTACTAGCGATTTGATAAAAACGTATGGTCGCCTACTTTAAGTAATATAGGCCTAAGGTTAGTTA
The DNA here is from genome assembly GCA_923062465.1 of Acleris sparsana. Classification (NCBI taxonomy): domain Eukaryota; kingdom Metazoa; phylum Arthropoda; class Insecta; order Lepidoptera; family Tortricidae; genus Acleris; species Acleris sparsana. The sequence goes on along the minus strand of OV281302.1, from coordinate 2,984,042 downwards.
TTGCCAGGTTTCTTTTTGGTTAGGAGTTACACGTACAAAAAGATACTTCATTTTTACGAATTACTTCATTGATAATTCAATTACTATATAGATAGGTTAATTAAATAGGCAAGGATTGCATTAAAGTACAATCATAACAATAACTACCGTACTGTATTTTTTGGAAGTATAGAAACAACACGTACTTAAGAATTATGCCGCGAAAGCGTAAGTCTAATCTTTCCCAAAGCTCTAATAAAGCTCGAACTATGAAAGTAGCTAGACTTAACGAGACGTTTCCACAAGCCGAACTGCGAAGGCTTAAACAAGCAGAGCGTGAAGCAGCTCAAAGAGCTGCTGAGACACCAGAGCAGTCCCAAGATAGACGTCGACAGCATGCTGAGTATCTAGCATCTCAACGGGCTGCAGAGACACCCGAACAGTCTCAAGCTCGACGTCAACAGAACGCTGAATATCTGGCATCTCAACGGGCTTCTGAGACACCCGAACAGTCCCAGGATCGACGTCGACAGCATGCTGAGTATCTAGCATCTCAACGGGCTGCGGAGACACCCGAACAGTCTCAAGCTCGACGTCAACGTGCATGTTAGTAACTTCGAATGTTACTGTTTGCGAATGCTGCTGAATGTAGTACAGGGCCCCACTAGCTTCTTGGATCTAAAAACAGTTGACGGCCAAGAACTTGAAACTTTTCGACAAGCGTGTGAGAAGTTGGGGTTGTTGGAAGATGACAACCACTGGGATGCCACAATGGAAGAGGCAGTGCTGTGTCGCTCTCCTTCGCAAATAAGAGAACTATTTGCAATATTGATATGCACTTGCGGCTTATCCAATCCTCTTCAACTATGGGATAAGTATAAATCTGCATTATCGGAGGATATCTTGCATAGATTTGAAAGGATGGATCAAGTCAACAATGATCTATGTTTCAATGAAGCACTAAGACATATAGAGGACAAAATAATAACGATTTCCGGTAAGAAATTGTCCGACTTCGGTATGCCTACACCAGAGCGTCGAGGAGAGTTGTCGACCGATTTGATCAAAGAGCTAAGCTACGATATTGCTTTATTAGACGCTCAGGTCAGCGAAACTGAACCACGCCTGCTACCCGAACAAAAAAACATTTATAACAAAATATTACAACGTGTTGAGCTTGACAAAGGCGGCCTTTTCTTTCTTGACGCCCCGGGCGGTACAGGTAAAACATTTTTGCTTAATTTGCTTCTAGCAAAAATTCGTAAGGACCGTAAAGTTGCATTAGCGGTGGCTTCCTCTGGGATCGCTGCAACATTGCTGAGCGGTGGACGAACGGCACATTCGGTTTTTAAATTACCTCTTAATCTGGCGAGCGAAGAAACCCCAACGTGCAACATCAGTAAGAGCAGTGCCCGTGGCGCCCTCTTGCAACAATGTATGCTGATCGTGTGGGACGAGTGCACTATGTCACACAAACGCGCCATTGAGGCGCTTGATCGCTGTCTACAAGATATTCACAGCAATCGAAAGTTGATGGGTGGTGTGGTAGTGTTATTGGCAGGGGATTTTAGACAGACTTTACCTGTTATCGAGAGAGGCACTGCAGCAGATGAAATTAACGCATGTCTAAAAGCCTCATCTCTGTGGTCTAAAGTTGAAAAGCTTTATCTTACCACTAACATGCGAGTCCAGTTATTCAGCGATGTCGAATCAGGAGCATATGCTCAAAAACTGCTAGAAATTGGTGAAGGCCACCTAAACACCGACCAAGAAGGTATGGTTCTTTTCACACAGCAATTTTGTCATGCTGTGGAGACAGAAAACGAACTTATTGAACAAGTTTTTCCGAATCTGCAACAAAATATTCTTGACGAAAATTGGTTGTGTGAAAGGACCATATTGGCACCAAAAAATGAGACTGTTGCGAAAATAAATAAAAAAATCTTGGCCGAAATAAACAGCGAAACATCAGTGTATAATTCCATTGACACAGTTATGTCATCCGATGACACTACAAGTTATCCCGTAGAGTTCCTAAACTCTTTAGAGTTGTCCGGGGTGCCATCACACAAGTTGGAATTAAAGGTTGGTGTACCCGTTTTGTTAATGCGTAACCTGGATGCGCCAAGATTATGCAACGGTACTCGGTTGCGAGTTACCGAATTAGGAAGGCATATAGTGAAGGCTACAATTTTAACTGGAGAAGCCAAGGGAGACAATGTTCTTATACCGCGCATCCCAATCATACCCAACAACTTGCCATTCAATTTTAAACGCCTGCAGTTCCCATTAAAAGTCGCATTTTCAATGACGATCAACAAATCGCAGGGTCAAACCTTGAAGGTAGCAGGCCTACATTTGGGCACGCCATGTTTTTCTCACGGTCAGCTCTATGTGGCTTGCTCACGTGTTTCCAAAGCGAAGAATCTGCATGTTTATGCTGAAGGAAAAAGATCGTTAAATGTAGTTTATAGGAGCATACTGCAGTAGCTACCTATAGACCTATGATTAGGGCTCTGCAGTGCTTAGTTACCGTATTTCTTACTTATTACTAGACTAGACGGGACGAACCTGAAGTCCACGCGAACGAAGTCGCGGGCAAAAGCTAGTACATTTATAGTTCATCGCTGAGCTACCATATCATAGCAGCTCAGCGATGAAATATAAATAAATAAATATCAGAGGACAGTGTCACACCAATTGACCTATTCCCAAACTAAGCTCTAGGCTTGTACTATGGGTACTAGACAACGATATAAATACTTATATAGAGAAATATATACTTAAATACATAGAAAACATTCATGACCCGGGAACAAATATTCGCGCTCATCACACCCAGGACCGCTAGCTTCGTAGGCAGGGTCACTACCAACTAGGCCATCGCGTCGTCAAAAATATAAATAAATAAAAAAAATATATACATAAATATAAATGTATATCTCTCTCTTTTATTTACACGGGAGCGATTATATTTTGTTCGTTTCTTGGGCGAGATAATCGCCGATAGTTCATCGCTTACTCGCTCGCGGTGGGACCAGAGCCTAACAGTCTCTCGGCCAGTAACTATTGGCCCTGTCAGTTGTTCACAGATTTTGTACTGTCAGGCGGCCTGGCAGACTATATGACTGTAGATAAACTGTTAGTGTGTGGGAGTCTTTAGCGGGCAATCAAAATCATTGGCAGGGGGCCTGTTTTCTTGAGCCTTTAGACAACCTATAGATATTCAGGAGCCCTAACATGGCTGCGTTTATCGCGTGACAAAGTTTGGATAAGGCATCCGTCACCTTCTGACACGTAAATAAGTACGACAGTGACGGATGCTTTATCCACTTTGACACGCGATATAGACGCAACCATACTAGGCCTACTGGTAGTGAATTTCAAGTATTGAAAACACATGACATGTACGTTGCATATGGGGTCATGATTTATTTATAACTTTAAATAATTTGCAAAAGTTCAAAAAAACGCAGTGAAACAAGTTATCCGTTGCGAAGGTTCAAAGCCACAAACAGGTAATAACTAAATTACTTTGTCGTCATTGCAGTTGTCTTCATTCAGTCCCCATAGCAAAATTAATCACTGACATTTATAATCCAATTACGTGATGGGAAAATTACATTTATTAAATGGAATATACACGAAGATGACCGCAGATTGGATTAAATGTTATTTCACGGTCGAAAACTCTGTAAACGGTCAGTGGTATCGCAGTAGATACTTTAAACAGTAATTAAGTTACTGAAACTTGCAGTGAAACTAGAGTATTTAATAGTACTCAGCTGTGTTTCGGGTTCACACTATCTTTAGCGTAATAAATACACTGGGCCAATATTCGCCTTTGACCTGGTATGATAATTGTTTTCAACTCAGCTGCCGTTACTGTCAAGTAGATACATACATACATACATAAAATCACGCCTGTTTCCCAGAGGGGTAGGCAGAGACGACTTCTTTCCACCTGCTACGATCCTGACAAATGTCTTTCGCTTCTTCCACATTCATACATCGAGTCATGCACGCACGTCGGTTTCGGGTACTTAATATTCGGCCCTTTTCCAGTATTTCTCCGATTTGATTCGAAAAAGTACGCCTAGGGCGGCCTCTTCCGACGCTTCCACTCACTTTCGCTCTGTATATCTCTTTCGTCAATCTTCTTTCATCCATTCTTTCTAAATGACCGAACCATCGAAGCATGCCCTTTTCAATCTTAGTCACTACATCTTCTTTTAGTCCTCATTTCTCTCTGACCTTTTCATTCCTTACTCTATCAATCAGTTTCACACCACAGATACTACGCAAGCGCATTTCAATTGCATTTATACGACTTTCTTGCTTGTCCTGCCACACCCAACATTCACTACCATACATCAGAGTATCAAGTAGATAAGAGCTATCAAAACGTTGACAATACGATAATAGGTTAAAAAGAGTGTGGCAGCGATGCACGGCTGAATACTATTAATACTGTATAGTTTTACCGTATTTACTTTAACGGTACCTAAATATATTTTTGTATAGTTAAAGCCCGCAGAAAATAGCCATAATGAAAATATATTTGGTCATAATGCTACAAATATGACCTATTCTTTTTTAAACACTGCAAAAACAAAACAAGGGAAAGTAATTGCAATACGGGTAACAGGCGATCTTTCAGCTAAGAAGCTAGCTAGCTGCTTAAGAAAATAAGGCATGTCAAAGTAAATTACGAAGGACACTTAACTACTATCCCTTTTAGTTATAGCGTGCAATAAATATAGTTTAGTGTGCTTAGAATATGATTTGTCCTTATTGTGACCTTTGGTTTTGACAGAAAGTGTCAAAGAATAGTTTAAATTGGTTGTAGTCTCTTTCACATAACTCTTGTGTTTCTGTCTATTTTGTTGTTTTTTATTTTCCCTTTTGTAAAATAAAGTATTTTACATAAATACATAAATACATGGTTCATTGAAAAATAATTATGATTGTGCTTTTATAAATAACGGTATATCTTTAAATAAATATTGTGTGATACTGTTTTCTACAACTACTGTGGCGGCCAGACGACGCGGCGGCACGGCGTAAAGTTTTTGCATTACGAGCGCTACACTGACGCCGGAACACGCGGTTTCCAATAAACTCTGTACAATGGCGGACAATTAAATAGAAACGCGAATTAAAATATTAAACTATGCAATCATTATGGTAAATATGTTACACCTGAGAGCCACAAAGAGTTATTAATTACAAAATTATATCAGGTATAACCCATCAGATCAGGTTTAACAAATCAAAGTACACAATGCTCAAAAAATATTGTCGAACGGTCTCACGCACAGTCAGTTAATGAAACGACGTAGTATGAGTAGTAAGCACAGGCAATGTTATAAAGTCTACCAGCGCTGTTCGTAATAGAGACCACAGTTAAGAAGAAACTTAATTTGTATAGGTACTTGGCAGAAGTCAATCTGTAAATAGCAAAGTGGTGTTAAAATGTGAAAGTTTGTAAGCAAGACAGTTGAAAGGATTCGTATAGAATTCATAAACTGACCATTAATGTAAGTAATTGTTGTACTAAAAATATTCCCGAAAAGAAGCGACAGTAAACCGAGTTTTATGCAAAAGGGATCGGAGACAAATATTATATTTTTAAAAGCATTCTAAAATACAGCAGCAAGTAAATGTATTGAACAAAACAGCAAAAAATCAAAGGACTTATTCTAATAAGAGTATCATGTCAAATTGTTAACATAACGTTTTTACGTTAATGTTTCATCTATGTATTTGCATTTTTCTCTTAATTGACTGACTGGAATTCTACTAAGTCCGTAAACTTTTAATTGGGTCGCAGCTGCTGATTCGTTTTTTTTACGCAACAGGCGAGTTCGTTCAGTCTCTCTTGTAATCTAGACTCCAAATTTCTCGATTTGTGGATTGCTATGACGTCGGGATTTACAGAAATGTTTCTGTGCAATGGTTATTCGATTTTTACCCTCGTTGTACTTAAAATAAAGACCAAATTTCGTTCTCACAGAACTTGTTTATCTCAACGAAAACTATTAGATGTCTTTTTACATAGGCCGCTATCTCCATGCCAAAGATCATAAAGAATTCAGTCGTTAATGTTAATTAATTAACTTTAATTTAAACATAACGTTGTAGTAAAAACAATTAACTATGCGTAGTATCAGTAGTATGTATAAAAATTAAGAAATTAGATTTGATTCTTGTCGATTTACAATTTGCAGTGGCTTGAAGTGTATTCATAGATTAAGACACAGATGTGTTGCAAAACTGGTCGATGGCGTCCAAACTGAACTGGAGTTTCCACGATTATGAATACATGGGGATACCATCGTTCCTAAAATTATTTGAACTAAGCTTAAGCTTTAGGAAAAAGAGTATAAATAAAATGAGGGCGCCACTGTCTACGTAACTGTCACATTTTTGACGTAAAATGCTTAAACATGCTTATATGCTTATTTCAGTGTTGTAGGACCTTGTGCAGGGTCCGTCCGGATCACTACCACCATTTTATCCATTAATATACCGCCAAGCAGCAGTGTTCGCATTGCTGTGTTCCAGTGTGGGGATAAGACTACCAGTGAAATTACTACCATAGAGGCATTCCATCTTAGTCCTCAGGGTTGGCAACGCATTTGAATTCTTAGTATTGCAGTTTTGAGATTGTAGTCTTGAGATTTCAAATGTCTATGGGTATCAGATCCCACTTACCATAAGGTGGCTTCGCGGGCCTTCTCATTGCCATAAAAAAAAACATGGCAACAATTTAGCTACTTACAAGGCTGACTGTACGTGACTCATTTAGTTTTTATTTGCTCGCAGTAGTTGCAAATAGAGCTCTCTGCTTCCATGGCAAGAGCAAAAGATGGACGTTCCCTATAAACTTCAGACCTTTGGAATACCAAAACTTGTTATTTCTCAATGGACTAACTACAGTAACTACTAACCAAGAAGTTCCAAGCGAAGGAAGTCACGTGCTAGCTTAGCAAATATTGCGTTTACAAAACCAATAACAATACAAATCAAAGTAATTGTGTTCATTTAGTTGAAAGCTGCTGTTCCAATGCTATGAGACATAAGACTCAATATCGGGCTTTCAAAACCCACAAAGGATAGGACCTCGGAACCATAATGACATAACTTCAAACTCCAGGCTTATCATGTAACTTTATGCATCAAGATGTAATAATGTTTGGCTTGTTTTTGTTTTAGAGTTATGATGTAAAGTAAATTTTAATTTTTCATGTCGATAATATAGAGTGAATCTACTAGCGCTTGCTTCTTGGGACGAAACCATCATTGCGGAGAAGAAGCGCCGCAAGAATCTCCAGCAGAAGGTAATTTTTTCCCATAATAAAATACAATAATACTTAGAAGTGACATTACAAGGTAAGAAAGTAATAAATAATTATTTTATACCACAATAAGATCATTACAAATGTAAGCTCAATATCATTAAATTAAAAATAGTTCCCTACGTCAGGAACGATAACCGAAATAACTAACTGAAAAACAGGTACTTGCAAGCGTGAACAGACCGGACTCCACAGACAGCACCCGTTCACGAGTATGATGCGTATCTCAGCCATCGCCTCCCCCAACCATGTGTTCGGGAAGGTGGCGACCCGTTTATCTAAGGTAGCTGAGGGTAATATGGTCAGTCGCTGTAGTCATCGGTTAATATGGTCACTTCGCTATTTATCTCGAATAGTACTACACATATCCTATAGATGTACTGTAGATATACTGTAATTTAACGCGCGTAGCAGTCTACTGTAAGTTTTATCGGCACTGGCTGCGACACAGTTTTGACTGATCAAAAACTAAAGAATTCCCGCTAAAACTTATATCCTACGTAGGTACTGAATAACTATGGGGGGTGAATGGGCAGATAGTTAATTATATTTGAAAGTCGTGATATGCACATAATTTGGTATACAGCAAAGTTATTGTGTCACTTGTCGAAAAGTAAACAAGTGTAAACCTGCTAATATGAGCATCAAAAGGCCATATTTTCGTTATGGAAATAGTAAGCGAGTTTTTCGATGTTTTTGCTAGGAATACCTAACTAATAGTATTAAATATTATAAAAGACTTCTCCAGCGCACCACTCCACTCTAGAACCGTACCAAAGAAGAAAACAACAAAGGTTCCAGCTCCCAAAAAGTCACAATCATGGTAGGTACTGCTTCGTCTGTAAATACGGGTATCCCTCTTTAGGAAATTAAAAAGCCCTGACGAAAAGCCTGAAATTTCGATAAAAGTCCGGAGTCACATGACGACATTACTCACTTAGATATGTACCTATATATGAGAAGTTAAAGATAATAAAGATTAAAGACTCATCCAAATTACTCATCCACCATCTAATTAAAAAAACGGACAAATTAAAGTGCCGGACAAAGTCCGAACATGTTCGGGCTAATCCGGACGGATGGCAACCCTATCTGTAAAGCGGATATAGTAGCAGACATAAGGCTCAATATGTTTGTTAGTGAAGAAGGTATTATAAGTCGTCTGGAGATAAAACTGGAAACTGGAGTCTACTGTACTCCGTTCACGTATATACCCTTTTTTATTACGAGTTCGTCGACTTGACATACTTTTTAAAGGTTTCGGAATTTAGCTTGCTCCTCCTGGGCCCATATTGCCATATTATGGAACCATAATTATTGCCTTTGATGTGTTTTTGTATTGTCAGTTAAAATCAATAATCCTATTACAATTAAATCGTAAAGCTAAAGACAATTACTACTAGGTACAGTACGATTATTTTCACTTTGACACTCGGGACATAGTCATAGTCATATCATTTATTGCATTTATGTGTTACAATGGTGTTACAATTATTAAAATAGTCCAAAATAAACCCTGTAAGGGCACAGCAATTTACATGTTTATTAATTTAAATTCATGCAACGTGTAAAAATATTTTAATCTATTAGAAAATCCTATATTTTTTTATTTTTTTTATCTTCTTCCATTAGTCTAATGGTCGGTGGTATTCTATTATATATTTTTACCGCCATGTGATGAGGCCCTGAACTGACCATTTTCAAGTTAGTAAATGTGGTTAAAAGCTTTTTCCCTATTCTTTCTACTAAATTTACAAATTTCAAATATATAAATAGATGTCAATGTTAAAATTTTCAACCGAACAAAATGTGGTTTGCAACTTTCTGTTTCTTTTATATTTACTAATATTCTTATATATTTTTTTTGCATCTCGGCTTTAATCGTAAAGGTTCGTGTTTTATAGAATCCTAGAATTTACTCACATAAAATATTCAAACCTATTTAGTATAATTAATAACAAAACTTCAACCTAATGTAAGTATGGAAACTTAATTAATCTGAATAATCTATAATCAACTTTTTATAACATAGGTACTAGCTTCTGCCCGCGAATTCGTCCGAGTAGATTTCGATTATCGTTACTCACGTTATTCGATTATATTATAGTAAGACAGTAGGATGTGATGAGTTAACTTTCAAAATCAAAGGAATTAGCTTTGAATGCAATTATCTGTAATTTACATTTACCAATTTAATATTCGTGTTTTGAGCAATGCGACGTAATAATTAAATCAAGCCAAATCTGTGGCTGATATTGTGGCAGGCGATCTACATTACTGTTTTAGACCGTCAAGTGTACACTATGATATGTTGAATATGCAGCAATGAGTCTCGTGTCACTTGAACTTCCCATCTCTCCCGATGAATGTCGAGAATTTCCGAGTGTCAAAGTCGGATTAATCGAAGTAAAATTTCCCCCTGAAATTAGTGTAGCTTTTATTTAATTTTCGTCTCTTTAAAGGTAATTTGAAACCAAGAAACAGCAAATACTTTCAACTTACTTTGATGTCTTCAGGTTTCGAAGTCATTAGAGATGCGTAACTAATTCACAATTTAGCTAAGTAAGTACTTAGCCACTTAGTGTAGGTATTTAGATACTTAGAAAGTTTATTAGTTAGTTGATTTATCAATGACGGCTCTCTTTAATGAAGAGGAAGTATTATAAGCTCGTATACTATCACAATTCCTAGGCAGCGGAAGGAACAGGAGTAAATTATTCCTAATAGCTCCTTCCCTTTGTAGGGTTCCGTAACAGTGGAAAGCCCAACGGAACTCTACTTTTTTTTGTTTAGGTATTTAAATACATTGCAAATTAACAAAAGTTTGCCGCGGAACAGTTTTGGGGAAGCATGTGTACTCTTATATTAAAAGTTGGTACAGTGTAGTCAATAAAATACTAGGCTAGATCTAAGACGGTACTTTCTTCGTCCGTTCTTATTTTTGCATTCTTCCTCTGAGAAAAGACTGTTAAAAATCCTTGGTATCATAATTTCTCGTTCTCTGTCCATAATAATTACAAGCTCCGGTTTCTACAAACTTGTTTCTTTTATGTTTAAGGTTAGGACGGACGGACGAACAGCGAAGGAGGATTAATAGCGTTCGTTTTAGCGTTAGGGCTTATGGGGTACGAAATCCTAAAAACCAACCTCATCTCGACAAAATTTAATCGTATAAATGCAGGATGACAGTTATTATACCAACATTAACCTTTACTGGTTTTTTTTTTTTTTTTTTTTATGACAGAGAAGGCAAACGAGCACACAGGCCACCTGATGGTAAGCGGAAACTGTGACCCATAGACATTCGCATTCACAAGACTACAAGACTAAGACTGCAAATGCGTTGCCAACCCTGAGGACTAAGATGGAATGCCTCTATGCTAGTCAATACACCAGCTGTCTTATCCCCAAACCGGAACACAACAGTGCGAACACTGCTGTTTGGCGGTAGGTTAATGGATAAGATGGTGGTAGCGATCCGGACGGACTCTGCACAGAGTCCTACCACCCGCAAAAAAACACAAAATCCACATAGAGCCCTCAAAACTTGACAACTTTTAATTAATGGTGTCCCAAGGGATGGAGTGAAACCTTTGACTGATCAGAAAGTTCGGAGCGAAACGTAAGTTGTGCGCCGTAAGTCAATTTATTGAGCTTTGTTGCTTTAATCGTTTTAACTGAAGATGCGGTGGAAGATTCAATTATTCAAATTTAAACTTTAACCGTAATTCTATCTCAATTCGATTATACCCGCGTTTGATCGCGCGTTTTAACTTATGAAAGCAAATTAATTGATATTCAAAGTTCAAAATTGACCTGAATTTTGATATTTAAAGCAATTGAGTTTCAAATGGGTGAGGCAGAGCTAGCGCTGTGGAAGTTTGTTGAAACGTTTATTTTATTAATATAATTGTATAGACTTTTTTTTAATAGGGTACATAATAATCAAACAGTCTCTTTATGTTGTATAAAAAATGCAGGAAGTTTGTGGTATTCACGTTACGATAAAAAGTAAAGAAGTTATTGTTAAAATGTTAAGTGTTTTTAAAAAGTTATTTGGATTTGAACAAAGTCGGTTCGACCTTTCATTCCTGTTTTAGGAATGAGAGGTCTAAATATTGATTCAAAATGTTAGTAAAATTGGAAAATACACTTAAAATTGATTATTACCTACGTTTTGGGATACGATTAAATTGACAATCTGTTTTTATTTAATACTGATATTTCGGCAATAAACGGGTTAGACTCGCATAGAAGAAATTGAAACGGTTGAGAAAGACATACCAACCAAGGCCGTTTAGTTATAAACACTGTATAGGTACGTCTGTTGACGACCCTACATTTATATTTTTGGCTCGGTTTAGCCAAGAAACGGTAGTCAAACATCTCTTATTACCAGAGGCCGGAATTATCGTAGCACTTTTGAGCTGTCATGGGGACTTCTCGTCTATGGACTTCCAATATACAACGTGTCCCAAAACTCAACGATAAGCCGGCACCAGAGGATGGAGCTGCTTATGAGTAGTCGAGAAAAAATAAGGAAAAGATATATTTTTTTCCTTATTTTTTCTCGACTAATCATAAGCAGCTCCATCCTCTGGTGCCGGCTTATCGTTGAGTTTTGGGACACGTGGTACATATTTAGCTACTACAGCAGAAAAAAGATTTTGGTGATTTTTTTTTATGGCATAGAGAAGGCAAACGAACACACAGGCCATCTGATGGTAAGTGGAAACTGTGATCCATAGACATTTACATTCACAAGACTGCAAGCCTAAGGCTGCAAATGCAAATGCGTTGCCAACCCTGAGGAATAAGACGGAATGCCTCTATGCTAGTCATTACACCGGCTGTCTTATCCCCAAACCGAAACACAACAATGCAAACAGGTAGGTTAATGGACAACATGGTGGTACCGATCCGGACGGACCCTACACAAGGTCCTACCACCCGCAAATCCAACTTAAGCTCCAAGTTTCGGGGCAACTTTCTAGAAACTATTCCAAAAACTGCGCCAATTAACCACGTATATTTAGGATGAAGCCAAGGCTTATTAGTTTACTATTACGTGGAACAGAAAATCTTTTATTCTTACAGAGGCATCACGTAAAACTATCACGCTATCCCGAACCCTACCAGAACTTATTAACTGCAAATATAATAAGGTCTTGCTTGTTTGTTGGTACGAATATTTCGTAGGACCCTTTTGTCCAGTAATGGACAGTTTTCCGGTGATGTATCACACCTGATGATGGATGATCACAAATTATACTGTACATCATAGGCTTGTGACATTTTTGCCGGAATTCGGTAATCAGATACAAATATCACGTCATTTTGTTGGAAAAATCACTTAAAAATTCAGCAAAACGAACAATATGTTGAGATTTGTTTCAAACAAATAATCTTATTATTTATAGAACGCTGTTTAATCAATTAAATCGGTTGTTTGTTCCATTCGGCGTCGAGACCCTTGGTCCGTGGGGTCCTAGCCCTCAAAGCCTCTTCAAAGAAATTTTGAAGAGGCTCATTGACGTCACGGGAGACCGAAGAGATAAGTTTGCCTATCCAACGAGGAAATGCTGCCAGCATCTTCGGGACAATGCCGCAGGGCCCTTTTTTTAGATATAGCTTTTTAATTTTACTATAGAATAAGATTTAAAAATGTTTTAGTTTTTTAATTATCATCCCATGTAATTTATTAAACGGTTTGTTATATTATTGAATAAAATAATTGAAGTTTGACGCCGAGTATTATTTTTAAACTGAAACTAAATTTTCTTTTCCTCCAGACTTGACTGGTCTACCACCCTACGGTTGCAGTTCATTTGCACGTCAAGACACAACAAGTTCGATTTTCCCTTGCAAATATATTATGACAGTGTGCAGTTTCAACCTTAAGATAATTAAATCTCACAGAAACCTTTGTCAAAACTGGTAGACCACTTTCTTGGCCAACGGTATCTATATAAAGCTCCATTATTACTTTACTTTCACTAAATTCATATTTATACTTCAGCATTCAGTATACAACAAACCAAAGCATAAAATAGTAGTCCAGAAATAATATAAATTATACATTTCGGACACCGCGGGTATCTTAATTATCATTATTACGTTCTCAGATTAACATGACAAAAGAAAGTTCCCCTTTGTCGGCCTAATCTCTTATGCTGAGGTGGCTAAATTTATACACTTTACTTTGTAAGGTTATTTCGTAATTGAAAAAAAACTTTGCGTGAAATATGCTAGTGACCTTTTTAAATTAGGTTGTTGCGTTGCTTCTGCTTTGGAGTTTGTAAACATTTTTTTTTGCAAAACCCTTTGGAGAATCTATACTTTGAAAATAGTAGAACTCTTTTAACCGACTTCTAAGAAGAAGGAGGTTCTCAATTCGTCGGTGTTTTTTTTTATGGCCTTTTTTTAAAACTACTGGAGCGATTTGAATTTTTTTTTCGTTGTTTGAATGGGTACACTTTCTAGTTAGTCCCATTGTCAACATGTTAGGATCTGATGATGGGATCTTGAAGAAATCAAGTGAGCTCCTCAAATATTATAGGCACACCTATAGCGATAAAGGTATTTTTCACTGTTTCTCGTGTATTTGCTTTTGAAAAGTACTATATGGTGAAGTGGAACCGATGATGAAGACCACAAATGGCCACCGGACCTCCTTAACGGTACCTATTTGAAGGGTGGCGATAAGATATCTCAATTAAGGAAGTTCAGCGACTATGACGAAGCACATCTAATTGTTTAAACACGACTATGACTTTCCGCCGGCGATAAAAGAGTAAAATAAAATAAAAGTTTGAAAAAAAAACCCGTATTTTTCAATATTTTTTATGACTAGTAGAGGGCCTTGCATTCTCAGACTGTATGTAAGTGTTTTGCCAACCCTATAAGTGTAGACCAATAAGGAATGTCTCCATATAGTTGTGGAGGTCCTAGTAACTTAACTGGGTACTTAATGGTATCTTAAACAATTCAGGGTGATCAGAAGTTGGGCTACAGTAGCCCAACTTCTGATCACCCTGAATTGTTTAAGATAGATAGTAACTATCTACGAATACTACCTCTACTTGTTATACACTCGCGGACTAATAAAACGGGTCAGAGTGCGTTTTTCATACAAAAGAGGTTATTTCGAAGCCTTGGTTCCTCGCCAGGGAATGCTTTTAGTGAAATGTGATGATGATGATGAATACCTCGAGCATCGATACAGGCCTTCCAGAGTGCCTAGGATACCCAACTGAATGAATCTGCGGTTAACGCCGGAATAGTGCATATTCAGAAAAACATCTAAAATGACAATAAAATGTAAGGAAATCCAAGTGCTGACCCAAACTCTCCCGCTGTGATGTTAACTGATTGTGCGATCAGTTAGGTATCTTAAGAACTTTTGACCTCCTCTATTGAACTTCGCAGTATCCACCATTAAAACTCACTCAGAACAACCCCTGGCGATTAACCAAGGCTTCGAAATAGCCTCGTTTGTATGAAAAACGCACTCTGACCTGTATTATTTGTCCGCGAGTGTATATATAGATAGTGAACCTGCCTACGAAGCTAGCGATAGCGGTTCGATCCCCGGTAAGGAGTCCGGGCAATTATTTGCGTAATGAGCGCGTGTATTTGGTCCTGAGTCTGGGGTGTTCTCTATTTAATTAAGTATATATTCCTCTATATTAGCTGCATTGAGCTTAGTTTATGACCCGAAGGGCTATTGAAAATCCAACGCATGTCTGCACACAAAATAAAAACAATTGTTACACTTTGAAGCGGATTGACATTGCGAGTGCGTTAGGCAATACCGACGCAGGTATTTGCATGAGATTGCCCCTTATATTTTTATTTATTAAGTGGAGTGTAAGTTAATAAAATCAATAGTAAATTCCGGTTATTTCTCAATCGGCCATGTTTATTGCATGCACTTATTATAGAGAATACAAACTAAATTTCGGCGTTTAATTACATCGTGTAAGTAATGTTCCTCGTCCAGGACCCACTCAATAGTACTCGTAGTGAGGAATGAATTTAATCAACCGTCTGAATCCTCTCCAACTTGGACACAGTCGTGCTAAAATTCCAGTGGTTTTAGTTGAGACATAAATGTTAGATGTGTCATTTTTTAAGCATATTATTTTAGTGTATGGGTCCTTTATACTTTGCTATGAAACACACGGAAATGCATATGTATATGTATGCATGTGAGAAAAATAAAATGTTCAACGGAGACCTGAGACCTTAATACTTAAGTAGGTTTAGTGGTGGTAGGAACTTGTGCAGGGTCCATCCGGATCGCTACCACCATCTTATCCATTAACCCACCGCCAAGCAGCAATGTTCGCATTGTTGTGTTCTGGTTTGGGGATAAGACAGCCGGTGTAATGACTAGCATAGAGGCATTCCATCTTAGTCCTCAGGGTTGGCAACGCATTTGCACTCTTAGGCTTGCAGTCTTGTGAATGCGAATGTCTATGGGTCACAGTTTCCACTTACCATCAGGTGGCCTGAGTGTTCTCGTGCCTTTCTCATTGGCATAAAAAAAAACGTGCGCGCAAAGAAATAAAATAAAGCCCATGTTACTCAGGTACAATATAGCATATTACTGGTAAAAGAATTTTCAAAATAGGTCATTAGTTTCTGAGTTTATTGGTAACAACGACTTTTTTTTTTGTGTTATGTTTTTGGTAAGTAATTAATGCGTTTGGATATTTTGTATATTTATAATACCTATTAGATTTCGGAAATGAAGGTAAGGATTTATGCATATATTTACTTGGACAAAGTATCCTTATAAAACCACTGACTACAATGTATATGTTGCTGAGAATTATTCTGCGAATATTATACGAGTCCAGGGGGTCTGCTACGATTATGCAGCTCAGTCATACAAGAGGGAGAGAGACTGTTAGATAATCTAGATAGGTTTGTCCTTGTCAAATTAAAATGCAATTGGAAATGGCCGGGAATACATGTTGGAAACGGAAATAATTAAATTTGCCGGTTATATTTAAAAACTTCTGTTTTAATTAATTAATTTAAGAAATTCACATTTTGTAAGTTATGTGTTTGCTCTTGTGTAGTTTTTGTATTGTATTTTATGAATGAACTTTATACTATCTACTCAGCATTTTATTGGCAACTAGAAGAAGAATTTAGTAAAAGAAATCGGTTCAGTAGTTCTTCTAAATATACCTCTGTTTAGAGGTACATCAATAATATATGGATTATCCAACATTGGACACGAAAGTATCTGACACGCTCTTATAGCTCCAGTAATAAAGACGTGTCAGATATTTTTGTGTGTGTGTGTGTGTGTGTGTGTGTGTGTGTGTATTGTTAAAGATTTTCAAGTCACAACATATGTCAAGTAAACGTTGAATGAATATTTTGCTAAAGTATATATTTTTCATTAAAATGTCTTAGTTAATCTTAGCTATTTATTCTACCAAATGGTTCACAAGCAAGAAAACTTTCTAATGTATTCAAATAACAGAGTATTATTTAACCAAATCCGCTACCTGGTAATAATAAATGGTCGAGAGCAACGCTGTTTCAAATATATTTAAATATAACCTGTGCAATTATATCCTTTGTGATAATTACAATAATTCTAGACTTAATCATCGGTTCGTGTCCGGTCGTGCGTACAATAGCTTTGATTTATTGGATCTGTAATTTCATGTTATACTTCACAATGGAAAAGCTTCTGATTCTCCGTTATCATAACGACTGATATGGTTCATGGAATGGACGCAAACAAGCTTTCTAATACTGGTAAAATAAGACTAAATATGACAGTTAGCCGGTTCTACCCCCATTGGGTAAAGGCAGAGGGGAAATTTGACTATCACTATTCCAAAAAATATAAAAATTGAGATATCTCGTTTTCCATGCGACTTTTATTAATCATGAATTATTATTTTCAACACTAAACGCTAAGCTATCCAGCCCTGTAAGGTAGTCTACCATATATCTGACACGGTATATGTGATGAGAGCTGGTATTTGTTTCTAAGTCTTGGCTGTTTTCTATGTATGTATACACCGTGTTTTTTTTGATTTACGATAACTTCGGCATATTACTAGGTATATCCATAGAAACTAATTGGTAGATTAGATTTTTAAATATTGCAAAAAAAACATTTTTTTCAGTTTAGAACAAAATAATGAAATCTTTTATCTTTGGTCATTCTAAAAGGGCCTTTAGAGTTAACTAATAATCAGTGTCAAATACGTCTATGTTGGCGTGACATACACACACAAGTAAAGATAACACTTGACAGGTACAAGATTGTCACTTTAGATTGACGCGTATACAAACCTAACAATTGAATAAATACTGAATAAATTTCTTTTTTTTTTTTTTTTTTATTGGGAACTCTTTACTCATAAGTATTAAAAGAAAATTGTTGGTATCAATTAGGAGCCTTTTACACTAGTTTAACGTGATTAACTGATTAAATTTAAAAATTAAATATCTTTAAAACCGTTAGACTTATCATTTGTCTGTCTTAGAGAAATTTACTTTGTTTGACCTAAAGAACGTTCCCTTAAAGTTATCGTAAATCAAAAAAAACACGGTGTATAAGTATTTAGATGGTAGGACCTTGTGCAGGGTCCGTCCGGATCGCTACCACCATCTTATCCATTAACCTACCGATAAACAGCAGTGTTCACATTGTTGTGTTCCGGTTTGGGGATAAGACGGCACGTGTAATGACTACCATAGAGGCATTCCATCTTATTCTTCTCTATCATTTGCAGTCTTAGGCTTGTAGTCTTGTGAATGCGAATGTCTATGGGTCACAGTTTCCACTTACCATCAGGTGGCCTGTGTGCTCGTTTGCCGTCCCTATGCCATAAAAAAAAAACTTTATTTGTACCCATAGTACAGGTCTAGAGCTTAGTTTGGGACTAGGTCTGGGGACTATTTTTTTTTTATTAATAATATCTCCATCCTCTTTTTATTTGCGTCACAGTTCACGTTTTAAATTCGTCGAATGCTAACAATAGCTTCTATTAAATAAAACACGGATTAAATACGGATATCGAGCAGCAGTCGACTGCGTTACTCAGTAAACACGCAATGTAACGGGATGTAATCCTCTCCGCACGATTTGTGAAGGATTACTCAAATACACATATTTGTTTTTGTCATCATTTTGCAAAGTATTCGGGGATCTTTTTTTAAACGTACTTTAGGGAATATAACGTAGTAAATTTGCTTTCAGATTACGAGGCGAAGAAAGGAGTTTTATTTAAAATATCTTGCTTTTTTTAAACGATAGGAAGTTGTAAAAATATCACATAATTCTTGGACTAAAATCCAAATGATATACTTAAATAGTTATGTAGCCTAATTTTACATCTAATCAAAGTAATTAACAAACGTGATTTTCCTTACAAATAATAAGGATATTATGTGATTCAGTTCTAATAAAAACAAAAACAAAAAAAAAACTATACTAACTTTACTTACTTAACTAAAGTTTATACCGAAATGGTTGCAACCCAGGTACTTTCATTCTACTCGGTTAAACCATAATGCATGTAACTAACATATTACCGTGATGTTTTTAAGTCGGCCGCCATCAATGTCAAGTACATAAGAGCTATCATAACGTTGACAATGCAATAACAGGTCAAAAGCAAAAGCCGCAAAAC
The DNA here is from genome assembly GCA_923062465.1 of Acleris sparsana. Taxonomy (NCBI): domain Eukaryota; kingdom Metazoa; phylum Arthropoda; class Insecta; order Lepidoptera; family Tortricidae; genus Acleris; species Acleris sparsana. The sequence continues at coordinate 2,965,030 of OV281302.1, read as the reverse complement.
ATCAACAATATTAACAACATACAGTCCAGTTTTAACACCTTATTTATAAACACGCAATAGCTAAACTGGGCTTCAAACATGTTTTTTCCTTCTGTCATTATCACGAGAGCCAATTAAATTACGTATATTAAAAACAGAATTCATTTTGAGACTAATGTAAGGTAAATCAAGATCATTAGTGGATTCCGGCTCCATCTTCGCATTCGAATGCTCTGATGTGGCTTCTTGTTCCCCTTACTTGGATGGAAACAGCTCTTATGACTGAAATTTGCACCTTTACTTTAAGCCAATAGATTATTTGTGAATATGGACTCTGTGATTTTTAATTTAATGATAAGGCGGTTTCTTAAAAAAAAGTAGTAATAATACACTCAGGAGCAAAAATAACGGGTCAGGGTGCGTTTTTCATACAAACGAGACCATACAGACGATACATATTTCGAAGCCTTGGTTCCTCGCCAGGAAATGCTTTTAGTGAAATTTGATAATGAATATCCCGAGCATCGATACAGGACTTCCAGAGTGCCTAGGGTACCCAACTGAATAAATCTGCGGTTAACGCCGGAATTGTGCATGTTCAGAAAAACATCTAAAATGGCAATAAAATCTACGGAAATTCAAGTGCTGACCCAAACTGTCTCGCTGTGGTGTTAACTGATCGTGCGATCAGTTAGGTATCTTAAGAACTTTTGACCTCCTCTATTGAACCTTGGAGTATCCACCATTAAACTTCGCTCAAAACAACCCCTGGCCAGGAAGCAACCCTTCGAAATAGTCTCGTTTGTATGAAAAACGCATTCTGACCCGGTATTTTTGCTCCCGAGTGTAGTAATAGTTTATTAATACATTATATATTTCTTGCTAAAACAATTTTAAAAATACGTATACTAGCGTTACAAATCAGTCATTCTTAAGCTTGCTTAGCTGGCATCAGGAACTAAGCAGGTTAGTCAGGTAATCCGATTTGGGAAACAAATCGCGGATTTGCTGTAACGCCAGATCTCAGCTTAGCGGCTTGAAACTGGGGCATTATCTTTTACGAGCGCGGAAATGAGGGCATTACGTGAGGAATGAGAATTTACTATTTGACTGATTCACTAATGTCCTGTTGTTTAACTTTAACTGCTATTACGTCTTTATACAATTTAAATTTTGAATAAAACTAGAAGGCGGGATCATCAAGACTCATTTAAAAACGAATGTATATTTTCTTTGAAAAGAAATGTCTGATAAAAACTTATTATTTTTAGGTTATCTTAAGCATGGGTTACATAATAGGTTAGGTTAGACGTGGGACCACAAAAAATAAAGGGTTTTTGGCCACTCTACATTTTAACATACATATGAATAATTATGAAAATTTACTTGCAAAAATATATTTATATTTTATCTTTTTAATAATCTTTAGTCTTCACTATTTTTTAATATTATATTTAATTTTACAGTATATTTGATACTCATTTCAACCTAAAGTGGCCAAAAAAGGGAACGGTGGCCGCAAACGGTACTCCAACCCTACCTCCTACACGTATGTTTGTCGATAAAATGAATATTCGGCGGAGTAAAATCTATGAAATGCTTGTCGGTGATTTAAATATTAACCCTAGACCACCCTGACTCTCCATCATCACACCAGCTCGATGGTACTATATTATTGTATTGACATCAGAACTAAAGGTTTATGCATTTCAGCTTCATCGAAAATCGGGAACTGGATCAAATTAACCTTGCAAGATTTGACCCGTACATACGTCATACATACATACGTACATACACTGCAATTTAAATAAAAGTACCACTTACCATCAGGTGGCCTGAGGTTTGGCCTTAAATTTGCCATAAAGAAAACTTTCCACATGCATCATGCCATGGCAAATATACAACCATAAACACATCAATATTCAATGCCCCTCCTTAATTAAAGACCATCAGGAATCGATTAATGTACAAGATAAGTGAATCTCCATCAAAGTTCCGGCAGATAAAGCGCGCAACAATTGGTAAACTTTCACTAACAAGATTTGTTGGTAAGTTTGTATGTACAAGTTAAGCGAGTTACTCCCGGATTTCGCTAGTTCCGCTTACTAATTAACGCGAAACGTTTCGTTACGGAGCGCAGACAACCTCAACAAAAAACGAAAACATTTTTGGGCTATTCCTAATATATCATGATTATTTATATAATCTATTTTTTTTCTCAACATCATGTCAGCCGAAAGACGACCACTGCTGGACATAGGTCCCCCAATGCTTTCCACTCAGACCGGGCTTGTGCTTTGCGGTCCCGCGATCCTGACGAGGTCGTCACTCCATCTTGTTGGAGGCCTACCTACAGCTCGTCTTCCGGTCCGCAGACGCCACTCCAGAACCTTCTGACCCCATCGGCCATCAGTCCTGCGAGCAATGTGCCCCGCCCACTGCCACTTCAGTTTAGCTATTCTTCGGGCTATGTCGGTAACCTTAGTTCTAGTGCGGATATCATAATTTCTGATTCTATCACGCAGAGAAACCCCGAGCATAGCCCTCTGAGTGACTTTGAGCTTCTTTATAAGGCCCATTGTTAGCGCCCACGTCTCAGATCCGTAAGTCATCACTGGCAACACACACTGGTCAAAGACTTTTGACTTCAAACACTGCGGTAACTTGTTTTCTAGATAAGCAAAATATTACTAATTACGTCAAAATGGAGTAAAAAATTAAATTACGTGAGCTCAGATAGCCGTAGAAGCCACTTTTCCAACAAACTTGACCATACGTGCAATAAAATCTAGTAAACAAACAAATTAAGCAACTCTACAATTCAACTGTTGTTTGCAAAGCACTTGATTTACCAACTTATTTCGATCTGTCCCAATTAGTCTGAAACCAATAATCCAAAACTATCCAAGCTGAACTATCCGTAGTTCCTAGCTGAATTTTCATCGTTGAAGCTAAACCGATCTTAGTTCGAAGTTAGCAGTCATTATGGTTGGGACTCCTCAACTTTCACGGATAAAATTGGAATCTATCCTTTTATAACTACGGTGAAGTTTTCTTATAAGTTTGTCGGATTCTTTGCATTTAAACTACTGATAAAATTCAAAACGCCCGTTAGGTTATATTATCTGTTACTTAACCTAAATGCTTGGAAAGTTTTCTTACATTATAAAGTTAATTTTCATATACTCATGCTGCTTCATTGCCCGCGGCGTACAACCACTGAGTCAGATAATTAGCATCAACAAGAAGAAACTTACACATAAATGCATGTAACTGGAAGTATACTGAAGCTAAAGTTACTCGGGCTACAAATGGGTATTATGTTCTAATATGTATGTTTATGTGCGCTTAAAATAAATTTAAATAGTCCAATAGGTACTATTATTCCCATTTCCGTCGCCAATCCTGTCATGTAATACTTTACATTGATTATTTCGCGAAAAGATGTTATGATGAAGACGATTTGTCTCTGGTCGTCGGATCGACTTGAAATTTTGAGTGAAAAATGCTATTGCAATTGACTTCATGCTTAAAGAAGTTTGTTTCAAAACCATACTAACTATATTGTTAGTTATTTATAGAGAAAATGAATTAACACATTTCTGCTAATAGCTAAAGAGCTTAATGGTCACGCCACATGGTCTTTTCTATCATGGTCACAGATAATAAAACAACTACATTCCGACCACGAGTCCCATACTAATAATTCTTTCTTTTTTCGGCAAATAATAATTTAAAAAAGAAAATAAAGCCTGATTTTTTCACACTTACTTACTGCTATCCTTAAATTTTGCTTTGATATTAATATGTACATGGTAACTCATTAGTAAGATATGAGACTTAATGAGACGTTCTTAGTAAATGATAAATGTCGTCAAAATTTCACAAAGTTAAGCTTAAAGTAAACATGATCAATCTTCTGTCTAGATTATCCGTGTGTCAGCTATCCGTCTTTGCCAGTATTATGCCTAGGAAACCTAAAATATTCCGTGAAGGTATAAAATTTAGGTTTCATTTTGTTTCAAACTTATATGGGAGATTTTAAACTTACAGAAATACAATAATAATGTTTCTGTTTTATCTTGTTTTGTTTTTCGTGTGTGTGGTACGTATCGCATTTAAGAGAATTGAAATATTGAAGTAAAAAAAATAAAGCGCGGGAGAGTTACGATATATCGTATGGGAGACTATGTTAATTTGTAATACTAAGTGCTGTGAACATTGACCAGTATTTTTGCTAATCAATGACCACTGAAGACAGCTGGACCATAGCCAATGTATTGTGTAAAATTACCTTCAAGAATTCCAAAGTTAATTCCTGTTAATTTAAACCAAACTTTCAAATTACATTCGTAAATTAGCAAATTACACTTAAATTATCAAAACTATCTTACACGGCACATCTCCCGGATAACCTTAATATCCTTTAGACCGGAATTTCTTTATGTCCAAATTATCCCAAATCCGCTACCGACGTTCGAGGTGACACGTCATCCATCTTTCTTTGTCGCCTCGCAGGTGACAGCGCCATTCAGCGTGTGAATAGCGCGTTATCGAGGTATAATGTCTTTAAAATTCCAAGATGGCTGACGATCTTGTTTAGAATTTAGAATTAAGAGGTATGTTTGGGGTGTAAGGTGTTGAATTTGTTAGAAGGAACCTCTTTAGGTCCACGTCAAAACTCGATGGTTCAAAAACGAATCGAAAGTATATTGACATATGTCGTATAGGCCGTTGGACCTTACGAAGTAGAAACAGAGATACGGCATATTTCAGAGGTTACGTTACATTTGTAATGATGTAATCTCATAAAGTTAATTTCTATTAATGATGCCACAACTAGAATAATTTGTCGTTAATTTGCTCATTCAATTACGGATACTTCTTTATATCATGGAAAAGAGACACAACTAAACGAATCGGGTTATGTAATCAATATTTGGCAAGATAGAACAAGAGCGTCACTTGAAATATTTAATCAAAGAAATGTAGGACCACGGACCATGTCAGTCCAACATGAGTGATATATGTTATAGTGTTTAATGCGTTACCTCATTGCGTCAGAGGTCTACAGTGGTACATCAAAATTATGAAATAAACTTGAATTCGACTTGGTTCTTGCTTTAATTTATTAAGTAAACATATAAACTAGACTAAAGTAGAAAACTCTTATTTACCTTAATATAATACCCATTTTACGACTAAATATGCTACTGCTGCAAAAAAACTGGCCAACTGTGAGTTGAACTCACGTGACGAGGTTTCCGTACGGTCACGGACGTTAATTTGCTACCCATTTCAAAGAAAATTTGTTTGAAGATGTCACTGTCATTAGAGATGCCAAGTCATTTGTATTTGATAGGAAACTCAACCTTATTGCTGTAGAATGTCAGATCGACTTTGGAACTAAGGTGGGTGACCCATTTAATTCCTTGAACGTACATACGTATTGTTTTTTTAATAAAATCAAATATATTTATTTTACAATAATAACTAAAATATATTTGAAATCCTCATAACGAGTCCTTTTATTTAATTTATGACACAGTAAGGTTTGCAAAACTTTTTTTAAATTTCCTAATTTGCCCCCAAATATGACCCTTAGGTATTTGAAAAAAAATACTTTGCCGCTCTGTGTTTGGGTCATCAATTTACATATGTGTACCAAATTTCAACTCCATCATCGGTCCAGTAGTTTCTGAGAAAATTGACTGTGACAGACGGATGGACAGACAGACGCACGAGTGATTCTATAAGAGTTCCGGTTTTCAATTATTTGTCCGGAACCGTAAAAATAACGTATATCTATTTATCATGAGTGAGCAGCTTTGTCCGCTGTAAAGCCGTATTATGTTGATATTATCCATAAACAAATAAATGCCCATCACATATGAAATAACAAAGTAATATTCAGGATTATTTTGTTAACATTCCGAATTATCCGATATATCAGTTCCCACAAACGTAATTCCACCAATCGTGTTTGAATGAATGCGGTTTCGCAACAAGATCGCAAATTGGTATTTTCATACGAACCTACTTAGTTGTTACATCGAATTAAATTAATCACATGTTCGTTTTAAAATGCGGTTTATTGATTGATTGAGCAGCAGTATTTATGGACTCGGGTAATTTAATCCACGATTTTTTTTATTAATTGGCAATAAATTGTAAACTAGAAGATTTAGAACGGTTATTAGTGTTACTATACTATAGACATGAAAAAAAATGTTGCTTCTTAAAAATATATATTGTAGGACGCCTGCGATTACGCGTGTAATATATCTTAAATATAAAATGTGTTTAAAATTGATTTTGATTATTTGATATTTATTATGGTAACTTGTCATTAAAAGTAATGATTTGGTTTGTGATGGCTGTGCGCTAGTGGCGCCATCTAGTATCGGTAGACTATGACAACGGTATTATTATAAAACATTAGCTAATTAAATCTACGTATTATTGTGCTTTGCGCGATATGATCCGTAATACGGTAATACGCCAGAGAACTAAGGTCACCGACATAGCTCAGAGAGTTAGCATGCTGAAGTGGCAATGGGCAGGCCACATAACTCGGAGAACTGATAACCGTTGGGGAAGAAAAGTTCTCGAGTGGCGGCCCCGCACCGGTGGACGGAGTGTTGGACGGCCTCCCTCCCGGTGGTCTGACGACCTGGTTAGGATCGCGGGGAGCCGCTGCATGCAAGAGCCTCAAGACCGTGACTTGTGGCGCTCTTTGGGGGAGGCCTTTGTCCAGCAGTGGACGCCCCCGGGCTGATGATGATGATGATGATGACGTATTATTGTAAGCGTAAAATATATGTAAGAGTATTAATAAATATATTGTTGATAATTTACGATTAATGTCGGAAATCACTTAGTGTGAACAATTTGTTTCTTGTTAAGAGTAATTAATAATTAAAGTTCGTCTTAAAGTGCGGTTTATTGATTGATTAAGCAGCAGTATTTATCGACTCGGGTAATTTAATTGACGAAATTTTTTATTCATTGGCAACGTACATTCCACTATGGCCTCTATTCAACGCGGTAAATACAGTTTCTGATCTGTTATCGTAAACGTGTAAACGTTTTGATAGCTCTTATTTAGTTGACATTAATGGCGGCTGAGCTAAAAAAAATACCAAAACAATTCAAAGACGATTTGGATTTTACCGCGTAGAATAAAGGTTCTGATGGTAAGTGGGGTCTGAGGCCTATCCATATAGGGTCAAGAAAACTACTTAAATAGTGGAAGTAGCAAGTTCTAGGCAAAGGAGACTTACTTTTATTTTTGAAAAAAAGTAATCATGCATTTATGGATTTTTGAAAAATCTACTGCGTTAACCGGAAATCGAGCGTAGGATGAAGTATTCATTATCGATAATAACCTCGTCATAAATGTTAATTATAGATAAATTATTAAGGAAATAATAGCTTAACCAAAATCTGTTATTAACTGAAATGACTTGTCAACGAACAAATCGTATTAATCGCAAACACAAACTATACATCGGTAACCTCAATTTTAACTAATTGCGCAAATATACAAAAGAGATTACTGCAGTTAACATAAATTGGGAGTTAAAACGAATTCGATATAATTAATTGAATGTTTTAGATAGTGGCAATACATGTCGGTTAGTATTTTGGACAGTCATTGTTATTCGACATACTTCTTTAAATCTTTCTTTTTCTAGTGTACTTCATTACACTCTTAGAAATGTTTCATAATAAACGCTTATTTTACTGTTGCAATGAGCTAACCTACGAATTAAACTGTCTGCATGTTCACAACTTTGCTGCAACGATGATCTGCATTGTTTGTTCCAAACTGCAAAATTCTCCTATATTAGGCATTACTAAGTAAAAATTCAATCACAAAACAACGTTCCAAGGTGTGCGCATTGAAACAATAACTTTAAAACAATTTAAATGGCGTTTTTCCAACGTGTGTTTCACACTTTTCGCCTCGTACATTGAAACTGTGGAACGAACTCCCCTTTGGCGGTATTTCCAACCAGTTACGACATGTGTGCGTTCCAGAAAACAGTTTTCATTTCCCTAATTGGCCGGCAACGCACCGACCACTCTTGAGTTGCTGGTGTTTAGAGGCCGTGGTGATTACTTCCCATCAGGTAACCCGCATGCTCGTTTGCCTCCCTCTCTGATAAATTAATACTTAAAAGGTCACATCATCATCATCATCATGTCAGCCAAAAGACGTCCACTGCTGGACATAGGGCTCCCCCAAGGCTTTCCACCCAGACCGGTCTTGTGCATTTCGCATCCACCGCGGTCCCGCAATCCTGACGAGGTCGTCACTCCATATTGTTGGAGGCCTACCTACAGCTCGTGTTCCGGTTCGCGGACGCCACTCCAGAACCTTCTGACTCCATCGGCCATCGGTCCTGCGAGCAAAGGTCACATAACATTATTTATTCCATGCATACATTCGAATCCACAAAAAACACCAAGGTTTTATCGTCCAAAGTATATGAGTGCCGTTGCCAAGATATTTTGCCCTACTCGGCCCTAAAAAGGATAACAAATGAAAAGGCTCGCGATGCGAGAATTATAGCTGGCCGTTATTCGAGACATCTCCTTTTTTCATCCGACCCTTGATATTTTCCCGACAAAGGGCCACATAGACCGCACGACACGTGTTGTATCGATATTATGTTGGGGTAAATTGTAAACTAGAGGATTTAGAACGGTTATTAAAACATAAAGATAAAAGAAATTTATTCAGTAAGTAGGCCGCTCGGGCACTTTTACACGTCAAGATACTACCAGCGCTTCCCAAGAGGAGACCACTGCTGAGAAGAAACGCCGCAAGAAACTCAGCAGTCAGTCATTTTTTAAACTTAATTCATATTTCATATTACAATGGTATGTACAACTTAATCTAGCATTATATAAAGCTACAAGTATTAAATTAAATATAATATCAAATAACAGTACCTAGTTCAGCAGGAAAACATGCCAAAAATCTTACGGGAGAGAAAGATAGAGAAGAATAAAATAAAATAACTGCCTACAACTACCTACTTATATATGTGTATATGAGATGGTGCAAGATGACCACATAAAAGTTTCGATATGTTTTCCTGCATCAACGGTGTCCCCCAGACAAGAAAAAGCAGGATAAAGCCTTTGCATTTGAACAAATTACTATTGACTAAGTTTCGGGTGTAGGCCATGCATTTTTGTCTGTTAGATAGTCCTCGACCCTATAATACGCTTTAGACATTAACGACCTTTTCAAATATTTTTTAAGTGCTGGAAAGGGTAACTTTAAAACTACTTCAGGTAATTTATTATAGAAATGAATGCATTGACCAACAAATGATTTATATACTTTACGGACACGGAATTTTCGAATAGCTATTTTATTTTTATTTCTAGTATTTAAATTATGTATATCTGAGTTTTTGGTGAAAGAATCTAAATTCTTAATAACATAAATAATATTCTCGTAAATAAATTGAGACGCTACAGTTAAGATATTAATTTCTTTAAAAAGTTCTCTTAAGGAGTCACGGGAATTTAAATTATAAATAGAACGAATGGCCCTTTTTTGTAACACAAATATAGTTTGTATGTCAGCTGCCTTACCCCAAACCAGAATACCATAAGACATAACACTATGAAAATAACTATAATAAACTAAGCGAGCTGTCTCAACATTAGTTAGTTGTCTAATTTTCCTAACGGCGTAAGCTGCCGAACTTAGTTTACCTGCCAGTGCAGCTATGTGGGGACTCCATTGCAAATTTTTATCTATTGTTATGCCTAGGAAAACCGCCCTATCTACCATTAGCAAACACTCGTTATTTAGAAAAATACTAGAATCTACCGGGTTAACATTAGGCAAAGCGAACCTAACACATTTAGTTTTCTTATAGTTTAGGTTTCTTCTTTCTATTAGTGTTACTATACCATAGACACGAAACAAAAAGGTGGCTTCTCAAAAATACATATTGTAGGACGCCTGCGATTACGCGAATAATATATTATCTTAAATATAAAATGTGTTTAAAATTGATTTTGATTATTTGATATTTATTATGGTAACTTGTCATTAAAAGTAATGATTTGGTTTGTGATGGCTGTGCGCTAGTGGCGCCATCTAGTATCGGTAGACCTATGACAACGGTATTCTTTTAAAACATTAATTAAGTCTACGTATTATTGTAAACGTAAAAATTAAATATATGTAAGAGTATTCATAAATATAATATTGTTGATAATTTACGATTAATGTCGGAAATCACTTAGTGTGAACAATTTGTTTCTTGTTAAGAGTAATTAATATGATTTATGCAGTATGGCTGACTGGTTATTCGGTTTTCTGATCGGCTAGACTTAGGATGATTTATTGGAGTATTATGAGGTAATATTTTAGTATAAAAAGGGGCACCCAGGTCAGAACGGGCTTCGTTCCGTAGTCAGCCACGCTGAGAGGTCCACAAATCGTAAGTTAAGTACCTATATGATTTGGTAATTTATTCATGCTGTGTTACACTCGGGAGCAAGAATACCGGGCCAGAGTTCGTTTTTCATACAAACGAGACTATTTCGAAGGCTTGGTTCCTTTACAGGGGTTGTTTCGAGTGAGGTTTAATGGTGGATACTCCGAGGTTCAATAGAGAAGATCAAAAGTTCACACAATCAGTTTACACCAAAGCCATACAGTTTGGGTCAGCATTAGGATATCCTTACATTTTATTGCCATTTTAGATGTTTTTCTGAATATGCACAGTTGGGTATCCTAGGCACTCTGGAAGCTCTGTATCGATGCTCGCGGTATTCATCATCAGAATTCACTAAAAGCATTCCCTGGGGAGGAACAAAGGCTTCGAAATAGCCTCTTTAGTATGAAAAACCTTTGCTGTATGTTTTCTTTGTTTAATATAATATACTGTGCTCTCGTGTAATTGTACCATTTGTTGCTATTTTGCTTTATGACTTACAAAAATACATTCCTAAGGACATACTTTTTGTTTATTTTATTTCCTCAGACTTACAATATAATAAATAGTACATAAGCTTTTGCCTTTATATATTTAACTTTACATTTCCGTCGTTTTATTTATGGAGATTATAACGCGTGGAATGTATTTTTTCCGTATTCCGCTACTATCCCTATTTCTTCCTAAACTCTACCCACCACGCCCTCATGTGGCCAATTTACTGAATAAATATTTAGAATTTTGAATTCAAGGAGTACTCCCTCCATATTTCTAGTCCCTAGATCTAGCAATTTAGGCTATGCTTTGTCTGTCATTCAGTCACTCAGTTACATTACTGTTTAACATATTTAAAAAGAAAGATAAGACCCTTACGACAAGACGTTATAGGCTGTCCAGAAAAAAAAACCGCTATGCCTCTCATACTTTCTAATCTGTTTCGTCAAAAAGTTCATATAATTTCCGCAACATGGGGAGTTTATCTTCTAAATTCGTTGACAGTAAAAAAAAATGTGTAGTGAAGCTAACGGTTGCGGCTTTGATCCCCAGTATAAGCAAATATTTGTGTGATGCGCGCAAGTATTAGCTCGGAGTCTTGGATGTTTTCTACGTATTTAAGTATATATTTCAATATATAACTATGTTTATCGTTGTCTAGTATATACCTACCCATAGTACAAGCCTAGAGCTTAGTTTGGGACTAGGTCAATTACTGTGTCACAGTCCTGCTGGTGTTTTTTAAACCAATAGCAGATAATTTACTTGAAGTTAGGCTCATGCGTTGCAATTACTGGGGTTCAATCTCTGTATCATACGTAGCTTTATCTACTAGACCACCAACACTTAATAACGTAAAAAGATAAAAAAGATAAAAGATAAAAGAAATTTATTCAGTAAGTAGGCCGCACGGGCACTTTTACACGTCAAGATACTACCAGCGCTTCCCAAGAGGAGACCACTGCTGAGAAGAAACGCCGCAAGAAACTCAGCAGTCAGTCATTTTTTAAACTTATTACATATTTCATATTACAATGGTATGTACAACTTAAATTATATAAAGCTACAAGTATTAAATTAAATGAAATATCAAATAAAAGTAGTTCAGCAGGAAAACATGCCAAAAATCTTACGGGAGAGAAAGATAGAAAAGAATAAAATAAAATAACTACAACTACCTACTTATATATGTGTATATAAGATGGTGCAAGATGACCACATAAAAGTTTCGATATGTTTTCCTGCATCAACGGTGTCCCCCAGACAAGAAAAAGCAGGATAAAGCCTTTGCATTTGAACAAATTACTATTGACTAAGTTTCGGGTGTAGGCCATGCATTTTTGTCTGTTAGATAGTCCTCAACCCTATAATACGCTTTAGACATTAACGACCTTTTCAAATATTTTTTAAGTGCTGGAAAGGGTAACTTTGAAACTACTTCAGGTAATTTATTATAGAAATGAATGCATTGACCAACAAATGATTTATATACTTAAAAAATGATTCACATTTGCTGTAAAACGCTCTAAATATAAAAAAAACCTCGAGTATCCTACGTTTGTTTGTGCAAGCTACACCGTTGATTCGAGCGTGACTCTTATGCAAACTTCGCGCCAACACCGCGGCCGCGTTGTTGGGCTTAAAACATAAGCGGTAATCGTATTATTTTAAGAACTGACTATTATTTATTCAAAATAACGAAAATGAGATCACTAGAAGTGAAATTAAAATTAAAATCGGCCAAGAAATACGAATGATACAAGCATTTCAAACTGCTAATTAGAACCCGCGATTAGGTAAAGAGGCCCGATACACGTCATGTAACACGTCGGCCAAATAAAATCCATGTTAAATTCTATTTTGCTAGAAAGAGAAAGGAACAAATCTTTGTTGGCAATATTGGTTATTTTTATTGCTATTCAAAAACGATTTTTCGCAACAGTTTGTTACTCTTTGATCTCTTTATAGCAAAACTGAATTTAATAAGGAGTTAAGGAGTTTATATGGCCGACGTGTTTCATGACGTCACACAGCGTATCGGAACTCTCTGTCTAAATATAAAAGTTTAAATAATAAACAATGCGAACTTATTTTAACATCAATATATTCCTTGGGTATTACAAGGGTGCATCAAAAAAGATTTGTTTTTAAAAACGATCCCCAACTGAAACTCTACGCGTCTCTCGCGGATATCCTCTAGTAGATTTAAAAAGGTTTGACGTTTGTTCAAAAACAATATCGCTTTTCACTCGTAACTTCTAGTTGTTAGCACCCACAAAATAAAGCATAGCGGGAGCATACAGGAGAACAAATCTTTGAACCAAACTTACTGCTGTTTACTTGTTCAGCTAAGATCGTGGCAACAAATGAGAGAAATAAGCAAAGACCCGGCTTCTATTTAAGTACATAGATGAGGTAAGAATCTTGCCCTACGGAGCAAAATGCACAAAACGCAAAATGTACACTACACGCAAAAAGTAACCAATGGCAAAATGCACAATACGAAAAATGTACACAACTCATAATGTGCAACTATTGTTCAACACGCAAAATGTACAAAAAAGTGTGTATTAGTCTTCAGCAATAGCTGGTAACTATCAAATGAGTTCACTAATTATATAAAACTAGCTTTCCACCCGCGACTCAGTCTGCTCTTTATTTTTTTTTAAAGAGCAGACTCAGTCACTGGTTTGAATTTTGCTCTGAAGGGGAATCTTGCTACAGTATTCGAATTTTCTTTGTGCCAAAATTCATGCCTCACCCCATAACAATCAGTTTTAAATTAACTATTTCAACACGATAAAATAACAGGCTGACATTTGAGTGGATATTCGAGCCTAAAATTCCAAATAACCAAAATACACAATTTCGATAATTGGTTCAACCATTCAACCAAACCACACACTTCCGTCAGCTTTAGTTCAGTCATTTCCAATAGAATTCGTGCGAATTCTCTTTGGTTCTTCTGCAAATCTATTTATAACAAATAACTGAGTTTTATTTTAGTGTGAGGTCCAATTTTGCTTGTCTTTGCGCCGTACAAGTCGGGAGTTCAGTCTGGTTTGGTATAACTTTGTTTTCATATTGTTCACAATTTGTTCTTTGTTTCTTGGTCTTTTCAAAGTTAGCAGTCATGGAGCGGTGTCTGTTGGGAGCGCTAGAATTATTTCAGTTCCGAACATCCTTCGCGGCTTACGAATTTTAGTGTTAGTTTTTATTTATGCTGAATTTTTTCTTTTCACGTGACTAAGAACGCGTAGAAGTTTCTGATCACAGCAGGTCTTTCTGAAAATGTAAATGTACTTAGTTCAGTTCAGCTTTTGTTAGCTTTTATTTTATTATTCTTGTCAGTTGGTCTAGTAACCTTGCAAGTCACATTAAACTTAGCGTTTTTTGTTGTTCTTAATTATTATAATTCTGTAATTAATGAGGACTACTGGGCCTCTTTTTTCTTCAAACACGGACGGACGGACGAGACTTTGTAATACACTCAGGAGTGTTGTTTTGAGTGAGTTTTATTGGTGGATACTGCGAGGTTCAATAGAGGAGGTCAAAAGTTCTTAAGATACCTAACTGATCGCACAACCAGTTAACACCACAGCGGGAGAGTTTGGGTCAGCACTTGGATTTCCTTACATTTTATTGCTATTTTAGATGTTTTTCTGAACATGAACAATTCCAGCGTTAACCGCTGATTCATTCAGTTGGGTATCCTAGGCACTCTGGAAGTCCTGTATCGATAGTCGGGGTATTCATCATCAGATTTCACTGAAAGCATTCTCTGGCGAGGAACCAAGGCTTCGAAATAGCTTCTTTAGTATGAAAAACGCACTCTGACCCGTTATTTTTGCTCCTGAGCGTATATTAGTTTCTTGTTTGGTACCCTTCAAGTAAGTAGTAAATGTAACTGCAGACTCCGTTTGCATCTTCAAACGTAAAGCCAATATGTGGCGAACCTGTAAACGTCACAGTAAGGCGCACACCGAATCACCGCGCGTTACGAACAACAGTAAACCCGCATTTGTATAAACTTTTTACAAGACAGCTGTCACGATTTACGCCGGGTCGTAAAGCCTGCAGCCTCGGGTCATAGTGGGAACAGGCGAGCAGTACGTCAACGCGTTCGAGAAGAACAGTTTTATTTTGCTCTTTGGTCAGAACCGAAACAATGTCGTTTCTGATCGAGCAAAATCGGAATCAAAATACTCTATTTGAAATTTATGGCGTTTCTGAAGATCTTGTTGAAAAATTAACCAGAAGGGCTATTGTCTAACGCACTCGCAATCGCAATCGACTTCAAAGCGGAACAATTGTTTTCATTTTGTATGCAGACAAGCCTTCGATTTTCAAAATGAAAACTATTGCGATTGCGAGTGCGTTGCGCAATAGCCCCTCAGGATTCGGTGCCTTGCAAGGTCCTACCACTAATAAACAGGAAGAATTTCTAGACAGTAGTACTATATCCTATAACTATTACAACAGTAGTTGCCAGTAACTTTGTCTGCATTAAAATGTTTTGCATTTTATTGCTCTTTTTTAAAACCATGAAGTTTGGATAAAAAAACAATTGCAACGTTACCCTTCGTTTGAATTAGCGCATGCTTTTGGAACAGCTGACGTTCATCTCTTAGCTGTGGTATAAATGATTCAAAATTGTTTACATGCACCGTTTAAACTGCAGGCACGCAGTAGTCACAGATTAACCGCGATATATAAGAGTAATGAGGCTATTTTAATACATAGCTATTTACATATAAACTTAATTACTGTGGCTAGCTCAACCTTTGGTACTGCACCTGCTACCATGGCAACTCTAATAATTTATCCCATCTTGCTTTTTAACTCATCATCATCATCATCATTTCAGCCATAGGTCGTCCACTGCTGAACATAGGCCTCTCCCAAAGA
Organism: Acleris sparsana; assembly: GCA_923062465.1. NCBI lineage: Eukaryota > Metazoa > Arthropoda > Insecta > Lepidoptera > Tortricidae > Acleris > Acleris sparsana. Next base: position 2,949,176 of record OV281302.1, on the reverse strand, counting down.
TTTCCACCTCACCCGGTTGGAAGCGGCCTGCATCCAGCGGGTCCCCGCAGACTTGACCAAATCGTCCGTCCATCTCGCGGGGGGTCGCCCTACGCTGCGCTTGCCGGTACGTGGTCTCCACTCGAGAACTCTACTGCCCCAGCGGCCATCAGTCCTTCGAGCAATGTGGCCTGCCCATTGCCACTTCAGCCTGCTAACCCGATTGGCTATGTCGGTTACTTTAGTTCGTCTACGTATCTCCTCGTTCCTGATTCGATCCCGCAGCGAGACACCAAGCATAGCTCTTTCCATGGCACGCTGAGTGACTCTGAGCCTATTCAAGAGACCAACGGTTAGAGACCACGTCTCGGCACCGTAGGTCATCACTGGTAACACACACTGTTCGAAGACTTTAGTCTTCAGACACTGAGGTATTTTGGATGAGAAGACGCTGCGTAACTTCCCGAACGCTGCCCAGCCGAGTTGGATTCGTCGAGTAACCTCCTTCTCGCTTTTTAACTATCCGATGTTAAATGATAACGATATGATGTTAATTCTACTCGGTAAAACTATATCGCCTTTGACATGTTATCGTTTTGTCTACGTTATGATAGCTTTTATATTTACTTGGAAATATACGCAATATGGCTTTACCCAATAAAATAGTGGCGGATTAAGGTTTACTGTATGTTTGATACACTGTGCCGAGGTTTTGACAAAATATGTTCAGCCCAGTTTTACGGCGTTTTGTCTTTACGTCGCTATCACATTCTGCGATTTATTTCACGGCTCGTTCATGTTTCAATGTAAAAATGCAAGGTTAGGCTTTTGTTATGTCACGGTTAGACAGTAAAAGGTGTGGAGAGTCAGCCGTTTGTTTATGTCTGCCGATTTATTTTCTTAGCACAAAATTGAGCTGTAAAATTTAATGCTTGTAATCTGTGTTAGAAACTAAAGGGTCCATTTAAATTTGAAAGCTTGCTTGGCAAAAATAGGTGGAAAAACTTTGGAGAGTTTTCGGTGTGAAAATGGCAACATGATCCAATTTGTTTCTATGAATGGCAGCTAAGTAACAACAGCATTTTGTTGTTACTTAGTCGCTAAGCTAGGCTACGTTATTAGTAATCACATATTGATGACACGTTAGCCTTGTTGTAGTGACCCTGGCTGCGAAGCTAGTGGTCCTGGTTTCAAGTCCCAGTAAGGGCAGATATTTGTGTGATATTAAATTTTGTATATCTAATTTAGCTGTTGCAGCATGAAGGAATAACAACGAAACAAAAAAAACATTTTTTCTGTAGGTGGTTTCCCCTCACCTATCTCCGCGGAATCAGCTTTGGCCGAGTGTTTTACACCACACTATTCGCATTTAGCTGATCGGTCATCTTAGCGGTTGTAAACCTAAGTTCAGCAGTCTCATCCTCGGTACGGCCGCAGAGACTCCCGATCGCATGCGATTTGTAATCGCAGCAGCTGTCAACATACGGTCGGCTCTCGCATGCCTCGTACTGCTGTCGAGACCGAGCCCTCTATGTAAAAGTAAGCGTCTCTTCACACCTATCGGAGCCAAACGGCTGTCGCCAGCTCTAATCGGCTCTCATCGTAGCTACTCGGCCGTGGTCGGAACTGTCCAGCCCTCGCCGGCGCCGATCGGCGGTACTCGGCGATGTAAGAATGCGAACGCGTGCGGTCAGCTGCTAACAGGATCGTACAGATGTGAACAGAACGAAGAATTTCCGGTCGATAGACGTCGTTTCGCGTCGGCCGAGCCGATTGACAGACAAAGTTTTTGGATCAGCTAACGCCGATTCCGGATCGATATGTGTGGGGACTCCCTAAGTGTCTATTTTGTGTTACTGGTTTATCTGGCTTTCACTCCGTAATATTGTCACGTGATGGAGATAAGAGCTAAGAGGTGTGGTAAGCGATGTGGAATAGAGCATCTTGTCTTGGCATTATCTACTTAAATACAAAAACACTACATTCACTACACACACACATACATACATGCACTTTAAACTGTGTAAATTTGCAAGGAACATTCTGGAGTCCTAGAGAAAAAGGGTGTAAGTCTAGTACACTCCGTTCATGTATATAACTTTTATTACTACGACCCCAGAATTGACCTGTGCTTTTTTAATGTAAGTAGACGACCAAATTTTAAATATGAAAAAATTAAGAAAGGATCCCAAAAAATTCATAAACATAAAGTACGGCCAATGAGAAAAGATAAAAAATATAAACAAAATTACTAGTACTGAGTTATATTGCGATAGCGGGCGATTATTATATCTATCCTTATTTCTCGTACGCCAATAATATCTTCAGTTGGTCGATGACGGCGGTCGTTGCGTGATTCGTGGTACAGGACAGCTGTCAGTACAGAAGTTGTCAACATAAGGGCCGCCATTTTGTGAAGTTCATTTCGAAGTGACACGATTTCAAATAAAAAAGTTTTAATTTTTTACTCGATGCAGCTTTTATATATAATTATAAATTTGTCAGAAATAAAATTGAATGTCCACAGCTGTTGGAACTTCTGTCCTTTCGTGCACTTTGTCATTTATCCCGTCACCCCTACACCCTATCACGCCTCTTTGTCCTCCGCTCAGACGAACTGGGACGAAATTCACCTATAGCAAGCCTGTGCAAGGTGCACATATACTCCGACTCGGTAAATACATTTCATAAATGCGTTCGGAACTGCTTTTCCAAAAGAATTTAATATACTGTAGCCTTTTTATTGTACTGTTTGGACCTGAATTGGTGTTTATTGCTATGTAACGCATGCAGTGTTTACCTATTTTACGAGCTTTCCAATATAATTTAAGTTGTGGTTGAATTATTATACTACTTTTTGTTTATGTTTACTGTTATAACTCAACGCATGCAGTGTTTACATGTACAGATGTAGTGCATAATTGTTTTTCTTCGTATTTTGTCGGAAATGTTCGTATTTGTCATGTTACTTAAGTCAACCTCAGTACTTTTTGTACTGTGACCGACTGAAATAGTAAGACACGTTCGTACGTTTCCGTGAAAATACGAAGGAAAACCATTATGCACTACATCTGTAAGTGATTGTTACATTTAGTTAAAGACTTACCTTATAATATTGTTGATGTAATAATGTAAACAATTGTTGGTAAACCAAATAAATAAACTCCTGAAAGCTTGTTTACATTCTTTATCTTTTCTCGTTAGCTATACTTTATTTGTATCAAGTATGTACCTACAAACTCTTCATTGCAAAACATACATGAATAAAAAAAAAAATATACAGAGAACTTCTTCCTAAATGGGATGTCTTCCAGCTAAACGATAAAGACGTACCGAGATTTGGAGATGTATTTTGTTCTGGAGACATTAAGTTTTTAGCTTGTTACCATAAAACCACCTTTCATTCAGTAAGAACTTTATACGAGCGGAGTAAAATTAAGAGAATTCTTTCTAAAAATAATCGCCCAAAAACCTTACAACTATGAAACCATTAAACTCTTTCCAAAGACAAGGATAAATGGATAGAAGAGAAAAAACTACCCGCAGAAAAATACTTTTTAATTCCAAGTTTATTTTGCAGCGCCTCGCAAACTCGAAAGCAAATTTGCATAAAACGTCATAAAAGACAACCACGCTATAAATTAATGTATTCATAGCGTAGTGGAGTATCGCTAAACTTCCGTATCTCGCTGAAGGCAGCTTACAGCACTTTATTGCCAGAGTTTAAAACTAACTCACTCGGCGGCTTGGGAGTTTTTTTTATTAGTGTTATCTAATAGTTTCAGTATGAAAAGGCAAGTTATAATAAACATGGGGTTTACGACAGCTATTTTACAGCTGTAATCATATCGCCTTTGACATGTTATCGTATTGTTTTGGTCGCTGATGGTAAGTGGAAACTGTGACTCATAGAAATTCGCATTCACAAGACTGCAATCCTGAGGCCCGTATTAATGAACTGATCTCAACTCTAATGCTCGTCTCGAGATGCGTCAAAAATGACAGTGTTCTATGGTTTGGCGTTTACTTTGACGTATCTTGTGACGGGCCTCACAGTCAAGATGAAGTTATTAATACGGCCCTAATACTGCAAATGCGTTGCCAACCCTGAGGACTAAGATGGAATTCCTCTATGCTAGTCATTACACCGGCTGTCTTATCCGGACGGACCCTGCACAAGATCTTACCACCCGCATCTAGTAAAATGAGCTACCGTTAACAATACGAAAACATGTCAAAAGCATTATTGTTTCACCATGTAGAATAAAGGGCCAGTACACACTTCTTAGTTCTAGTTAAATCATTTTTGAAAAAATCGTACCAGTCTCTTGAGGATACTTAAACCGTAGTCGTATATAGATTCTTCTGATGGTAATACTAAATTACTTAATTATATAGCTATTTTCGCCCTACTGCTTGGCAAAAACCTCCCTCAGGACCCCCCAAATTCCCACATTTTTTACACGTCGGTATTATGAAGTGAATCTACTACCGCTTTAGAAAAGACCATTACCAAGACCACGCAACGACGTTTTTGTGACAGTTTCTATTGTCAACATTCGACGATAAAACTATTTATATGTTAATTTAAGACCGCCGATATCCTCAATCCATTAATCAGCGTGGTTTTTATTCCAGCCTTATTTTACGATGGCGCATAAACTCCCTTCATTGGTGATAAATCATTTAACGTGAACTGTGAACAGGATCTCTTTATTTTATAGAGATTCGGGTTTTGGTTCACTGATGCTTGGAGATACAAATAGTGCGATGCATTGTTTTTAAGTATGAAAAAGGGTTCTCTAAAAGCTACAACCCATAGTTTGCAATCCTAAGAATGCAAATGCGCTGTCTGACGACTAGGATGGAATGCCTCGATGCTAGTAATTTCACCGGCTGTCTTATCCCCACACCGGAACTCAAGAAAGTACCTATAAACATTGCTGCTTGGCGGTACGATAAAGGTAAGGACGGAGGTATCATTTCGGATGTACCTAGGTACTACCATTATTCAATATGTATGTATGTATGTCCCTACATACATAGTTATGGAGGTTTGCTAGTTGCTTTTTACTAAATAAATAACGCTAGTAGAAAACAAAACTGGAGAAAGTGACTAAGCCCGTGTCGATAAGGGCGTTAATAACAGTTCAGTTTCACATTATATAGAATTAAATTGTGCTGGTTTATCACATCACGAAAGTTGTTGAACCATTTCGTTGTTAATAATTTAAGTGCCTCAATTCATCAGCCTATAAAAAGCCTACTGCGGCCTCTATTCACATTCAGATTTTTTTAAACTCTCTGCTGTAATGTTACAGAGAACAAAAATCTTTTAGGCCACTGACCAAATTAATAACTGACACGCTATTAAAAAAAAAAACACGAAGATTTCATCCCAAATAAATTTCTGACGAAATCATAAGGTTCCCAATTTCGCAATCTGGCTAAGGAATCATATAACTCTTACGAATAAGTAGACTTTATAACTAGCCAGCACGAATGTACATAGATCGAGTATTCTTCAAGGCTGCGGTTCGGTGGGGAGATAGCAGTAACTTCTGGTCCAGTGATTTGCTCTGATGACAGATAGGCGTATGCCACAGTTATCATTAAACAGTACGCATGTTAGGCCAATGCATACAATCAATAGGGGGAGGACACCAATGATGAACACTTAGCTGACAAGCACTAGTAATGGAGAATTCGCCGTTATTCAAACATCATACGGTCCTATATTGATTGTTGCAAAACAAATGAATAACGCTTATTCCATCACCCTGCAATAGTCGAAGCAAAGTTTGGCCTTCGACTACAAACACTATTTTGAACAGCTTGCTAGCAAGCAGGGTGACGATCACGATAGATGGAGCTCCAATCACAGGTGATGCCTGCTGTCAATGTCTTGGATTTTCCTAAATTTGGCCTCTACGTCATTGCACAAGGACTAGAAGTGGTACTGCGTATATTGTAAATCAGATAGCGAATATACCACATAGTGGTAAATATTATTGTAAAATACTTTAAAGGTCCCAACTACACGGGTAAAATCCATACAAAGTGACCCGTTTTCATTACTCCTGACTATAGGTTCGTTCTTTTGTGCAGTCGGGTTTATGTTTTTAAACTTTTGTTTTTATTGTGACTAGACATGGCTCTGAAATCCAGGACGTGTAATTTCAAGATTGATTAATACGTTACCAACAAGATATTTCTCCTCAATACAAATATACATAATTCGAACATTTCTCAAGGTTAGTGCCGATAGTGGGCAGGGGAGATGGCGCAGTAACTTCTAGTTCAGTGATCTGTTCAGATGACAAATAGGCGTAATGCCACGGTCAGCAAAGCACAGTAAGCACATTTAATATGGCACGGAGAAGGGAAATGAACACACTGACTACCGTACCTACTGCAAGTAAATTACTATGTTTTATGTTAGAGGTTTTTTCTTTAATATTTTATTTCGGTTTTTTATATCAAAGAGATCAACATGTCCGCACTTAGCGAAATGTCTAGTAAGAGAGAATTTTATAGGTAACTTAAGGTAAATAACTTTGTTTTTTAGCTCACAATATACCATAATATGTAATTAAAGAATTATCACTATTACTTGGAAATAAAATTACGATGTAATAACAAATGACTTCTAGCAGTGTGCTAGTAGTCTCTATCCTAATTCCGTATGTTTTTGTACTCAAAATGTATCCTAAAACGTTATTCTGATCTTATTTAGGTGCTTGACTGATAAGTTTTACTTGGCTATCGGATACTGCTTGACGTTGACTGTGTCACAGTTAAAGCAGTAGGAGGAAATCGTTGGACCATCCCAGCATATCTTAATTGACTTACGAGGTCATGTTTCCGGTGGTCTTGGCTTGAAAGCTGTGTAACGTCTTAAGATAGAAATACTCTAGAGCTGAAATAATTTGTGGCTTTTAAAATTCGTCAGTGTAATTATGTTAAAAGGAAGCTTTAGAAACCTAATTGCATGCTTTGATTATCAGCGATGAGATAAGAAACCTTGTGAATTTTGAAGGCAGTGAAAATTAAAAAAACAGCGCTAATTAGCAGAGCCATATTCTTCATCTGTGGATAGACAAAATGGCGTCCGAAGCTAAGATCCTCATTGAACCTATGCTGAGCCAGAAGTGGGTGGTGGAAGCGTTTTTTGTTGGATACATTTGTATTTATTTTACTTTCTCAATTGGCTTATTGATGGCTACTGAAGCTTATTGAGAAAGTAAGATAAATACGAACGTATCCGATAAAAAACTTTGGAAAAATATATAATTATAATATTTCAACATATCTTTGGCTTTACATATAAGTATAGCCTAGCAGTTATCGGGCAAAAGCCAAATTTGATGATTAACTATTCTCAAAACTAACTGGGTTATTATACCAATTTTAACCCTTACCTCTACAATCTCCTCCAGCCAAATCACCTTTCTCACTTTAGATAAAGCCTTAAACTGCTTTTGTCCCACTTCCCCTCACACAATAAACAAGTACATATTTTTATGCGTAAAGCGAACTTTAAAGGTCTTGACTTGAATACGGTCTGAAATATCGGGTATGGGTTAACCTCTGAATTATTCAAAACGTGTTCTTTGACAACGATGCCACAAGGCACAGGCGTACAGCGGAATGTTCTAAAACTACTTATCATCATCAATGGTAACCTATAATTTTATCGAATTTCACGTCAATATAATTATCATCATACATACATATCGTCACGCCTTCATCCCAGAGTGAGGCAGGCAGAGCTACAGAATCACCAACAACTCTAACAACTTGTTGGTAATTTGTTTACCAGTGTACCTATATTTGTGACAGGTTGCAAGCCCATCGCCTAACAATACTATAAGCCTTTAATCCCTTAGTCGTCTCTTACGACTTCCACAGGAAGGTATGGAGTGGCACTATTCTAAGTCGGCAACCACACGGAGCAATCATCATTTCAACGAATTTTATTTCATCGAACGTTAAAAAAAAAAAGTCATGCGGTATGAAATGCCTTTCAATGAAATGAAAATTCTGCGTTATGATTGGTTGGTTGAAAGGTTTTTCGATGAATTAATAAATATCCAAAATTATCATTACCATTTCAGCCGAAACACGTCCACTTTTCGACAAGGGCCTCACCTAAGGTTTGCCACAGGGATCGGTTCTGCGCCGCCGCATTCAATGATTTCCCGCATACATAACCGCTGTCTACCTCTATCTCTGTGTACCATTTTTTATGGCTTAATTGAGATGTTAAATCGTAAAAATGGAACTAAATTTACTTTTGCACAAATAATTAAAGTAAAAATAAGAATGTATTACACAAAACATTTCGCTACATTGTGTAACGATGTACCATTGTAATTGCAATGAACAAAGACAAAAGCCACGGGTTATTATAATTACTGTAATTATTAAATTATGTGTATTTATTTAACAGCCTTTAGTGTCCCACAGCTGGGCAACGGCCTCCGTCCTTCCTTTCAAGTAGCCCTATTTTAGACAGCCTTCCGCCAGTCTTCATTTAAGGCATCAAGCTCATCTCGTCAACGTCACCTTGGTCTATTGCATGGTTCCCATTTGATACACAGTTTAGCTCACGATTTTTCCGGCATGCGATTTCAACACAGCATAGTTGTCCGAATCACGCTATCCCTTAAGACTTAAGCCACTGCGATTTGATGGCTCGTCAAACCGACCCTTTTTATGCGGCGACCTAAGAGCCTAAGTCTTTGGTCTCGCTGAGCATTATTTCCTCATTTGATCGCAGATGTGTATTCAAAGCTTTAGGTCCTTGACGATAAGGGTATTTATCATAGACGGTGAAGTGGAAGGACGATCTCAATTGATTTGTATTTGACTTTTATTATATTATGCATAAGCCTTGTTGTTATTCGATTTTTCTTAGTATGATTAATTCTGTTATTTTAGGTATTTAATGAAACTTTGGTCATTACGACATTTTGCCCGTTTTAAGTCATTTTGTGAAATAATATTGATATGAAATATAATAATATGTTGGTAGTATTTAATTAATTTAATGAAAACTACATCAAAACTTAAAAACGAAATAAGACAATCGACTAGGATAAATATGTAGATAAAATGTAAAATCCAAGCGATTTTATAAATTCTACAAAACATAGGATTGACAAAAACTGATGACAGATCACGCGACAGCTTATGTCAACTTTATACCTTTAATATCCATAAAAAAACTAAAAAGTTAGCAGCATTTGGATCTTAACTAAGCTCTGTTATCCTTTTCCGTTTTTAAATATGCTAAATCTATGCTGATTCATCTGTTAAGATCGTTTTACTGGGAAAATTTTAATCTAGAAAGTTTTTCTGTCATAAAATGAAGATTAAAGATAAATGCTCGCAATCACAATCGGCTTCAAAGCGGAACAATTGTTTTTATTTTGTATACAGAAAGCCTTCGATTTTCAAAATGAAAACGATGCGAGTGAGTTAGGCAATACCCCTCTGGTTTTCTAAAAGTCTGTAATTATTTTCACTTAAAAACCATTCCACGAAAGCTTCAGGATTCCTTTGTTTTTTACCTTCGCTAGGTTCAGTCATAAATTAACAGAGGCTCAGGAATGTGGCGTTGACTTAAAACATTCGCAGTTTTTTGTAGCATCGTCCATTAAGGGGGGGCTAGTGGAGACAATACAGAAGGCGGAAAAGACATGGGGGAAATTGAGGAAACAATGGAACTGGGACTTTTAGTTATACTTACCACTAAATTGGAGGTATGACTGCCAAAAGTTTTTACAGAAGTAAAGCAAGTTGCAAAACACACAACATAATATTTGTCAGCCTCTAAAATGTGCTATTTCCATTGTGTGTAAAGTTTGTCTTCGAAGTTACTAAGAATTTGGCGATGTGAGAAGTATTTATTTACTTAATTGTTCAAAAAAGATACAAAAACAGCATACATAATCAAACATTAAAAATGTGTATTATGTTTTTTCTTACTGCTTTTTTGCAAGCCTAAAACATTCATATAAAAAGACTATTTTTTTAAAGTGACATGACAAGAAACTAAATATTATAACCCAGAAAAGAAGGCTGCAAAAATATACTGAACTATAATATCCGGATATAAACCGGATGATATTGAAAAATGTACCTGTATATTTTAATGTGACTACAGTTTTAACCTCCTATTCATAGTGTGCTTGTAATATAATTTGTCTTTATCTGCCATAGTGACTTTTTGAATATGACAGAAGGAGGCACTAAAATAGGTGTAGTCTCTTGGCTCAACTAGACCGATTACTAATTTAGCTTAGCCTGAGTAGCCATCATTTGATGAGAAGTCATTGCCTATAACACTAAGCTTAAAAAATTACATAAATAAAGACATTTTTTTATGGCCTAGTGAATGCAAATGAGCACACAGGCCACCTGATGGTAAGTGGAAACTGTGACCCATAGACATTCGCATTCACAAGACTGCAAGCCTAAGAATGCAAACCTAACCTAACCTAACCTAACCCAACCCTGAGGACTAAGATGGAATGCCTCAATGCTAGTCATTACACCGGCTGTCTTATCCCCAAACCGGAACACAACAATGCGAATACTGCTGTCTGTCGGTAGGTTAATGGATATGATGGTGGTAGCGATCCTGACGGACTCTGCACAAGGTCCTACCACCCGCAAAGTTTTCATTGATGTACATAATTTGCTGACTAACTGTCGTATTTAAGTCTTACTTTAACTGTATTATTTGTAGTGTTTAAAACTCTTGCCCACGTCTCAGATCCGTAAGTCATCACCGGCAACACACACTGGTCAAAGACTTTTGACTTCAAACACTGCGGTAACAATGGGCCTCATAAGGAAGCTCAAAGTCACTCAGAGGGCTATGGAGAGGGCTATGCTCGGGGTTTCTCTGAGTGATAGAATCAGAAATGATGATATCCGCAGTAGAACTAAGGTTACCGACATAGCCCTAAGAATAGCTAAACTGAAGTGGCAGTGGGTGGGGCACATTGCTCGCAGGACTGATGGCCGATGGGGTCAGAAGGTTCTGGAGTGGCGTCCGCGGACCGGAAGACGAGCTGTAGGTAGGCCTCCAACAAGATGGAGTGACGACCTCGTCAGGATCGCGGGACCGCGGTGGATGCGAAAAGCACAAGACCGGTCTGAATTGAAAGCCTTGGGGGAGGCCTATGTCCAGCAGTGGACGTCTTTCGGCTGGCATGATGATGATGATGATGAAAACTCTTGCGATTACAAATGAACATGTCCTGTCTTACGATTACGAGGCATATGTGCTACTTTGCCTTCTCCGTGTCATAAAAATACACCACATTTAACTAATTTTTTACTCCCGAGTTGGTGTTTTGTTACCAGCCCTACTGCTAATCTTTTCCTCTGTGGAAGTATAATTTATGCAGTCCATTAGCAACTGCGGAGTCGCCACATTGTCTCACGCATTGTCGCTGCAATCCTAATGGGATTCTTCGAGGTAGGCTCTGGCTCAGACAATGCTCTGAGAAATAGGGTCAGCTTTAGAGGTTCTGTGAAAATAATGGCTAATTGATGGCTGGGGTCAGACAGAGCTTTGAATTGAATCTACTTTACGAACACGAGGTTAGTCTTATAGGCTAGTGTCCTAAAAAAATCGAATTAGTCCATCATTTAGTACATGTTAAAAGTTACAATTTATTTATTTAATACAACTATAAATACGGACTTTACATTAAAATTTAAAAGTTAAAGTTAAAACTAAACTTATTTAAAATAAAATAAAATAAAACTAAGCTACTCAAATATTAAAAATTAAACATAAACACCACTATAAAAAGAAAATAGTACATTATCAAAATATTTTTTTGGCAATTAATCAAAACATGACGAATATAAAGTTAAAGCACGTTGTGACGTCACGAGTCCCCACTCCCGGAGTTTGTTGCGCGTTATATTTGTCAATTTCGAAATGAAAGGAATTTAAAAATATATTATTTGGCACATAAAAAAATACAGTTTCAAAAAAAAAGCGAAATGTCTTAACCTATTTTTTTTTTACGGCCTAAATGTTCTCCGCTCAGCTTTATGCCCCTGAATGTTGTTGACACATTCACAGGTGCTGGTTTTCAGTGAGACCAGGGAGAGTAGATATGGCGATCGAAGGCGTTAAAATTAAAAAAAGAAACATTACTAAATACCTAAAATAATATCGCCAACATTTTGAGATCATTTTAGAAATCAAATTAAGTATACAAAATTACATACAATACAAATAAAGAGTCATCTTATATATCTGTGTGTGTGTGTATGTGCCTACGTTTGAGTGTGTGTGCGTGGGTGTGTGCATGTGCGTATGTGTACAACTGCTCATGATCCAGATATTTGAGAAGCTAATAAATAATTCTTGAAGTGCTGTTTAAAGGTAGCTACTGATTTTAAATTTCAAATAGGTGGTGGTTTACTATTCCAGCATTTTGTGGCAGCAAAGCGAAAGCTGCCACGAAAAGCAGTCTTACGGTGTTATGTGTATAATAAGATTAATAAGCTTGTGGCATGACGGATCTCGCGCTGTGAGATTTTAAGCTTGTTATACAAGTAACGAGGTTCTTTGCTTTTCATTAAAACAAAAAGTAGCGAAGCCAGGTGTAAGTTATGTCTAGAAGCCATATACATTAATTAATTTATATTTTAAAGTGGACTGACATGCAATCGACGAGGGATGGAAAAGCACAAGCGCGCACAGGCATTTTGTATACGCTGTATTACTTTTTTTGTCCTCACTAACAAACAGCCAATAACTATCTACGTAACTCAACTTCGAGATCATCAGCGAATAGCAAAGTCTCTCGACGCATTTCGACGGCTAGGTACTCGCGAATACGGTACAAAACCTTTAACCTATAGAAACAACTTCGCATCGTTTCCAGGACATGGCTTTCGAAATGCTACCCTCCGTCAAATACTAAGCCAAGTTTCGCGCTTCTGAGACACGTTCTGATTGGTCACCTTTTATTGCGATTTTTTGGTTTAGGGCTTAGTTTTTTCGATCCCCACAACATAAACTTAGATTCTGACGACGCGCTGGTCTAGTTGGTAGTGACCCTGCCCATGAAGCTAGCGGTCCTGGGTTCCGATCCCGATAAGGGCAGATATTTGTGTGATGAGCGCGAATATTTGTTCCTGGGTCATGGATGTTTTCTTTATGTATTTAAGTATATATTTCTTATATAAGTATTTGTATCGTTGTCTAGTGCCCATAGTACAAGCCTAGAGCTTAGTTTGGGACTAGGTCAATTAGTGTGACATTGTCCCCCTGTCGTCGTCCCCCCCCCCCCCCCCCCCCCTGAGTACCAAAATGATTTTGTTGACACCAATCGGCTATACGGTCCAAATTAGCGTTGAGTGCATGGGTAGCTGAATTACATTAATTAGGTCGGTTTTGATTGATTTGATAAAGCAAAAAATAAGTGTTCAATATTTTTTGATAATTTAAATGATGGACTAATTAATTATTATTTTTCCCAAGACACACCCCTCTTTGAAAATAGTGGTTAAGAATTAAATTTAGGTAAGTGCAAATGTTTGAGTGACATTTAGATCTCTTTTTTTTATATAAATGGATTATTTATTGGACAAACGACTTATAAAAATAAGTTTTAGGCGACGTTTAGAATAGCAATAGAAATTGCAGAAGTTAACTGCTGTCTTGCTCTGACTTTAGAGTTAGAAAAAGATGACAAAATTGTGCTTCTTGCTCTAGAACTAAAGTTAAAGTAAAATAGCAACAATTTCTAATCTAATTTCGCCCTTAGACTTCAAAATAAAATAAAACATTACGGGCCTGTTTCACAATAGACGAGTAAAGTTATCTGCCATTTCAACTTGGCTCTCTCCTTGCATCCCTTCAAGTGTAAGAAAGAGAAAAGGCTAAATTTATCTGTCAAATACATTCAATTGTGGAACAGGCGGTAAATCTTAAAAGATTGCGGCATTGCATTGTACCAAAGAGTTATATTATTTATTTTATATCTTGAGTTTTATATTATGTTTTTTCAAACCCTTACGTGTGGGTAGGGGTCACAAAACCGGTTTTTCGGGTTTAAAAATTTCATGTGATTATTAAGGATAACAATGGCTATATAATAAAGTCTACATTAAAAGATATTTTTTTTTGAAATCCAAAATACTCGAAAAAACCGGTTTTTACATAGCTTGAAAACCGGTTTTGTGACCCCTACGTGTGGGGTATCTATGGATAGGTCTTCAAAAATGATATTGAGGTCTCTAATAAATTTTTTTTCTAAACTGAATAGTTTGCGCGAGAGACGCTTCCAAAGTGGAAAAACGTGTGTCCCCCCCCCCCGTAACTTCTAAAATAAGGGAATGATAAATGTAAAAATAATATATGATGTACATTACCAAGCAAACTTCCACTGAAAATTGGTTTGAACGAGATCTAATAATTAGTTTTTTTTAATACGTTATAAATCGTAAACCGCATTTTACCTTTCATTCAATCAACTCCAATATAATAAAGAATAAAGAAAAACATTTATTTAGATGTATAGTGGTACGGAACCCTACGTGCGCGAGTCCGACTCGCACTTGGCCGGTTTTTCATATTGGTACAATGTCAAACCGCAAGAATAAAGTAACTTCAAAAGTTAAGCCCTATTTAGGTATATAGTACTAAAATTAATAAACACTGTAAAAACGAAGCACGGTATAGTACAATTTATTAATGGATATATAATAATAGCGACAAAATAGCGACCTCCAGAAAATTATGAACAGTGAAATAGCTAGTACCAAAATACATGAAAGGCTGTGTGAACTACAAAGTAAATTACATAAACATTGTCATGATGGTGTTTTTGTTGTTGTAAGTACCTATTAACTTTAACTTTAATTCCCGAAAGGGAGGCGATTGTTTTAAATGCACATTAAATCCTTTAGTTCAAGAATTCTTCTCCCCTTTCTATCAAATTCAAAAGTCAGATAAGAACAAAGCATGACTTAACAAATTCACCCCCAACCATTGCTACAAGTGCTACGCTGTAGCCCGTAGCACCATTTTGCCGCTATGTAGCAATAATCTGCTACGCACAGTGTACCCGATATCGAGTCGTTGGCTGAATAAAAGAGTTCGTATGAAAACTTGTAGTAGCAAAGGTGCCATTGCCAAGGACGTTCAAGGGGTGTGAAAAGCTGTATGTCATGGTGCCATTTTCCACAAAGTTGTTTCTCGACGTCTATACATTGTCCAATACCCATACATTGTAACATATAAGTTTATATTTTAATGCTTTGACCTTGAAGCGCGCGCGCGTATTTGGCAACCGCGAATAAAATAAACATTGTTACAAATACCTAAGCAACAACATTACATTCTTGACAAGTCGCCCAAGTTTTCAATAACCATAAAAAAGCTGGAGCAGCATTTGGTATTCCAAATGGAAAATACATATTATTATAACCGTAAAACGTTGCTTTACGAGGGCGTAAACCGGCGATATGTTCAGCTCTTCTGGAAATGGAAAGATATTCGCGAGGATTTATTTACCAATATTGACGCTTGACCAAGCGCTTTATGAAGTAAGAGAGCTATAACACTCAACGTTGCACTCGGTTCTGTCTGCTTTTTTTTAAAGTGCACTCAAAAAATGTGAGCTTACCAAGAGAGATTGACTCTTATAAGGAAAGGTACCCACCTATCCAGCTCCAATTTGGATTATTTTGATATATGTTAGAGAGGTGTCTAAAATAACAGACACTTTTTTTTTTAGCTGCCCAATCTTAACCTGTTTGGAGAAATTGACCTCCAAAGTACTGAAAAGTGACTAGAAACCCTATAACTGGTTTGATTATATGTTTAAGAACATGAAAAAGTGATGATTACATGTTTTGTTATAGCGGCTCAAACTCATGTTTAAAAACTACAGACATTATATAAATTATATAATTATATATTATATAATGTTTGTGTTAAAAACAACACCTAAGAAAGTGTATCTTCAATGAGGTATATTTAACTTCGTAGGGTGTATTTATATCTATTCGCCTGTGAGTTCACCTTCGTTCGTTTCCCTTCTTTGTTCCATAAGAAGTCTCTATTTTTGAGCACAATATTAGCTGAGATATTATTACTGTACCGTTCTAATAGATCTTATGGTCTAAAATCCGAATAGAAGACGGTTTGCCCCGGGCTGTTTTTCGATATATATATTTTATATCAAACATAATACGCTGAATAATATGTGGCAAATAGGTAGGCTGAAAAATTTCAGTCCAATACTTAAACCATATAAAAAATCTTTTTTTTATATTGCAAATGCTTGTTTAATGGACAAATTTTCATACTAATCGAAAGAATGAAGACTATAAAATATGTAAACCTATTTATATCTACCCAATAGTTAGACGGGCAAAAAAAAGTCAACGTATCGTTTGCATATTCTATCGGTTTCACACTTTCAATTGCAATTTTTTTAAACACAGTCAAAATTTTTTTATTATTTATATACTGGACTGAAATTTTCAGCCTATTTATTTGCCATATTGTTATATTAGTGAGCATATTAAATTTGATATAAAATTATTTTTATCGAATAAACTTCCCGGTGCAAATCGTCTCCTCTTCGGATATCCTACTAATACTAAAAGCCAAGTCTACAAGCAATATCTTGTTAATTAACCATACTCAAATTATCGTTACAGAAATCTGGCAAAAGCGGTATAATACAGCTGGCGCATTGCCAGCGGTTAATGTAATTGTTAGTATATTGGTCCAATGCTGTCATGTTTTCAGAGTTTTTTGTTGGTATTCTCTAAGAAAACATAGTCGTCCACTTTATTCGTTATTTTGCCTGACCATTGCAAGGTGATCTCTGAGCTAAAAGGGACGTTACCACGTTCGGGATCTACAAACTTGGCTAAACTGCGAAGAAATATGACCAGGACGAAAAAACGCATGAACACGCACTTTTTAAAAACATTGACGGATAGTCTGCATTGTCTATCATAATTAATGTTAGTCATAATGTGTTTTAGGTAATTTAATTACTATCGCAAGTCATAACGTATTTTTTTAATACTGTTACTTTTTCAGGACTTATATAGGGTGGCCCATTTAGATCGGTCAGTATAGGCAAATCTGTAACTATAAAACTTACAAAGATCTGTTCTTAGAAACTATGTGATCGAGTTTAGTGACAATAAAAACTGCATCCCACCTGATCGAGGAGTTCAGCGGCACTTATGTCGGATGCCCGTGCTCAGAAGTATGGTTTCAAGTATACTTAACTCCGAAAAAAGAGCGCCGGCCCCCCAGTTTTTCCCAATGGTGCTCCACTGCGGAGAGTGACGCATTTTAAATACCTCGGGCATATTCACTGAAGATCTCGAAGATGACTTAGACATTGAACGGGAGCGCAGGGCGCTGTCTGTGAGAGGGATGCTGACTCGTAGATTTACTAGGTGTACCTAGAGCTAAAGTCAAAGTCACGCTTTTTAAAGCTTATTGCCAACCTTTTTATACTAGCTGTCTATACCCAAAAGTCATACAGTACTCCGCGGGTACTGTATAGTAATGTATTAAGGTCTATGTTCAGGCTCCCACCTAGATGCAGCGCTTCTGCGATGTTTGCCGATGCGCACGTGGAGCGTTTTTTTTGCACTAATGCGTAAAAATGTTGCTTCCTCTGTTCGGAGAGTTAGGGGCAGTCCTAACAGCCTTTTGCAGGTCCTGGCGGGGAGGCTGGACACCGCTCTGTTTGAGAGGTTCACCCACCTACTCGTGGTGAGTACTCGGTGACGCGACCAGACAATTCTATTTTAATTTTATCATTATTTTTAAACAGTTAATTAAGTGTAAATTATTAACAGCTTACCTATATTGGACTACTGATTTATTAATTATTGTATAAAATTAAGTTTGGGAATCGAACCCCGTCGTATTGTAAAATAAAACTTATACTTCTATTTTGATATCGATTGTGTAGTCATAGGGGTAAATGTTACTATGAAACATGAAAATATCTAAAATTAATAAAATATGCAATGTATGTTCTCATATCCTTTGATTTAATTAAGTAGATGTTGTAACAGAAATAATGTAAGTTTTATTTTTCTATACAATAGAGTACATACTCTTTTTTTAAAATCTGTGTAAGCAGTTTTTTTTTATCATTAAAATCGATGACATGCTTCCTAAGAACAGGTCCTCTATTCCAGGCAGTAAAAACCATAATAATATAATGTTAGAACTGATGTTGTATTTTTTTTTAACTCTGCCGCCATTACTGTCGAATACATATGAGCTATCAAAACATTAACAACATGATAACAGGTCAAAGGCGATATGGTGTATACAACCTAGAATCACGGCCCGATGCCTCTTCGTCGACGTCGCCGGCGGCGAGTTATTTGAGTTAAAACGCATGCAAATATTCTGTGTAACATGATAGTGTCTGGGTTATCTAAGATGTTTTAGAGATGGAATTTTTATTTTCTTCGAGTATTGCTACTGCTAAAATAAATAGTGTAATAATATTTTTATTCACTCGTTTATGTTTGGTAATATTTTAGAAATGCAATTTCATTGCCTCAGCGGATCCCTTATCTCATTTTTCCATCGGGAATTAAACAACTTTGTTAGATAATGATCCTACGTAACGCAAGACATTAACAGTAAAAGAGTTACTCACGTATGTGATACACGAACAGCGTAAGGATAAACTATACGCAAAGGCAGTAAAGCGCCCTACGCGTGCAGAACAACGCGTTTAGGGTGCTGATGGAGCTGCCTCGATTCTGCAGCGCGTCAGGTATATTTGCCGATGCAAGAGTGGACTGCTTTTGCCACCATGCGAAAATGCTGCACATCCCTGGTGCGCAGGGTGCGGGCCAGCTCCAATAGCATCTTGGCGACGTTCGTCCAGAGGTTCCATTGTCAGTATGTGAATCATTGTTGTCTGATTCACGTACTGGCATATCGACGTAAGTAGGTTAGCTTAGTGCTCAGTAAAATATTACTAACACTTTATAATAATATTATGAAATAAAATGTTTGATATTTATTTTGATATTAGGAGGTACAGCCGGCAAAATATGTGATACATAAGGTTGAACTTCGTTTGCACTTTACAAACAATAAGGTCGATAAGGAGTTTCTATTTTGAAGGGTCATTTACCAACATTTTAATTTAAGTGAACTTGTGTCAAAATCGAAGGACCTACTTATTTGGTCGACTATTTTTAAGGCAAAAAGAAGGCAAACGAACACACACCTGATGATAAGTGGCGTCGGAAATTTGCGTTCTCATGACTACAATCTTAAGACCACAACTCGTCTCGAGATGCGTCAAAAATGATAGTGTTCTATGGTTTGACGTTTACTTTGACGTATCTTGTGACGGGCCTCACGGTCAAGGTGAGTTTATTAATACCGCCCTAATACTGTGAATTCGTTGCCAACCCTGAGGATCAAGATTAATTAGATTAATTTTGTACAACGTTGCGAACACTGCTGCTTGGAGTAGGTTAAAGGATAGGTTGGTAGTAACGCTTCGAAAAACCCTGAACTTGAAGGTTCTATCAGCGCCAGACCTAATGCTGCGTAATAAACTAATATCAATGACTGAGATTAATGTAGTTTTTAATGCCATGAATGGCTAAGAGTGATTAGTCATAGTTAGTTTCGCTTTCTGTTTGACCGACTCTTAGTATTAGGGTAGTCGCTCACTGCAAAATCGACTCAGAGCGTTACGGCATCGTGATTATTGTGTAGAGACGTTCCAATTTATTAAACTAAAAGAAATGGCGGCGGCATAGTATCGACCGTCAGCCGCGAGCCACCACAAGCCAACTTAACAGTTATAATGTGTTTGTACGATCTGACGGGACTACTTGAACCCGCCGGTTTATATAAGCTGCGCCGCGTTCACTCGTACACTCTTTCTACCGTCCGAACGCCGCTTTTAAGAGAATAACACCCCAGGACGCACCAAGCCGGTCAAATATAGGGCCGCCTCGTTCTCGTCGCGTTTGGTTGCGTACATATTAAGTAGATAGCGTCACGACGCGCATCGATGCAAAATGCCTTATATGGACATCCGTAGCACCCGAGTCTTAAACAGAACTCAGGAAGGTAGGGTAGGAACCCTATCTTCCTAACTCCTACAGGGCTGGAGATGACCTAGTTTCTGTGTCTGTGTCGTCTTCCGTGTTACCTCTGAGCAGCACCAACGTAAGAACAGGCTTGGTTACTGTTCCGAAACAATTACCACAGTATCTGCTATCTCTTTTCCTTTCTCATGCTATTCTTCATCTAAGTATGTAATTTTTGTGAAAAAATGTTTTTCAATATTTCTCTCTTGTCTATAATATCCTTTTGCCCGCGCCTCGACGACACGCCGCCGCCTCGTCGATACGCCGCCGCCTCGACGACATGCCGCCGCCTCGACTCATGAGTGAGCAACTACCCTTAAGACTTTCATTATAGTTCGTATAACTGCCCTAACTTGATGCTGCAGCCAAAAAGTTTTCAGCACTTAATGCGCGTGGGCGCCAATCGATTGCTTTCTGGCATTCATTTAGTTTTAGCTAAGATTACGCAGCGGAAATGTGATGTTAAGACAAGATTAATTTCGTTAGTAATGCTCTTATGCTTAGCTTTATTGTAAAGGAGCCAGAATAATTCAGGGTTTTTCGATGTTGATAATAATAAAGGTCAACTGTCATACAACTCACATATACATATAATTAAGATTCCTTTTTAGGGCTTGTTAGATAACTTTCACGAAATTATTATTTCTGTGAAGCGATATTACTTTTCGCATTTTCTCCCATTCTTAATTTTACCCAATTTTATTTTTCTCCGGTCAATTTTATTACCATCGCTTTTGTTCTCGTGCGACTTTTTTCCGAGTCGCATTTGTTAATGATCGATTTCTATCCCAGTCTCACTTTTTCTTTAGGTTATGTCAGTTTTGCAGCAGGCCCGGAGGGGCAAATAATCCAAAAATAGGAGCTCCGCGACAGCGCAGCTCCGTCGACTCTGTTAACGCTGATTCATGGAATGGGAAAAACACGACAGTGAAAATATGATGCTAGGATAAAACTCGCAAGGAGAAAAACACAAATGTGAAAATAAACTGTAAATATGACAAAAAAGGAACCCTTATAGTTTCCTCATGTCCTTTCGTACGTCCGTATATCACAGGTATTTTTTACTCAAAACTACAAGAGGTACATTGATGTTTTATTTTACAGTTAATGAAGAAATTTTTCTTTACTATGTTTTGCACGTGGCTCCGTCTGCGTTGAAGATTTTTATCGCTGTTTCCTCAGCAGCCTGTCTTTTTTCAGGGTCCAAGTTATCTCCATATTTATTTTATTTAAGTCAGTTTAGTTTCGCATTTGTACTAGGTAATATAAGTATGGAATACCTACTTGTATATAGTGTGGATGGATGGATATGGTTAAGAATTCTATGAACGAAAAACCTTCGGGAAATTATATTGGTACAACAACCATGTCCTTGTTTACGAAAACATCAAAAGATCTTTCTACCCTATCATTGTAGTTCGAGCGTAAAAATGACGGCAATTACATTGGTAAAACAACCATTATGTCCTTCGTTTACGAAAACATAAAGATATGTCTACTTGATCGTAGTTCGAGCGATATAATGAATAACTTTCCGTTGTTAGTTCACAAGCTAAAACGGTTTCAGTTATAAAAGGCGGACTTATTAACGGTCAGCGAATTCTTTTAGAAGCTTCCTGTAGTGTCCGCGCGAAGTTTTGCGAAAGCTTCCGCTGGTCTAACTCAGTTTCCGTATCCGGGTCGGGAGCTTTCGGTGCGGTGGACGAAATACTTGGTGAAAGCTTAAATGCAGCTATTGTTTCGTTTCTAATGAACACGCCAGAAAAGATAGTTTAAATTGTTTTTTAGGGTTCCGTTCCTAATAGGTGCCAACGGGACCCTATTACTTAGGCACCGTTGTCCGTCTGTCTGATAGTCCGAGGGCTATTTCTCATGAACCGTAAAAATAAAAATGTGTATTCATATTGTCGCTTTAAAAACGAGTAATAAAAATACAGTATAATTAAAAATTAAAGGATCAGAAATATAATAAGCGAAAGCGAAATATAAGCGTTTTTGCGCGACCTTAATACGTACCTATGCATGGTACGGAACCCTTCGTGTGCAAATCCGACTCGCACTCAGCCGGTTTTTGTATTTAACATCGCATTTTAATGCACGTTTCATCAATTGATAGAGCGATTCATGAGAAAGGTTATTGTGTACAAATTCTGGTCTGTGTACCGGTGTTACAGAAAACGTACTTAAACCGAACCGAAGGCGAGGGCGGGTCGCTATTGAAACTATACAGAATCATTTTTGAGGCTTACGCAAATATGGGGAGTGCTTCAAAGAACTGTTTACAATACTACCTGCGGCTAGGTTTCTTTACCACACCACTGAATAACGGCTGTCCTATCATACCCACCATCCCGATGGATGGCAGTTTACCAATATACGTTTGAAACAAAACTATTTGCCTCGCACGACACTGTTATGGAATCAGCTTTGCTCAGGAGACTTTGAGGCCTTCAAAAACGGCTCTTTTTTCAAAGGCTGGCAGTGCACTGGCGATTCTTTTGACAGATTGACAAATGACAAAAGCTTTAATCGACATCACAACTAATAATTAAATAGGTAACATACGAAACAAAGTGTCATATGAGACACAATAAGTGCTGTGATGCCGGAAAAGGAGCTGGAGTCAGCATTTTGCTGTAGAGCGTAGGAACACGCTGAAGCGCTGGTTTTCAGCCAGACCTAGATGGCTATTAAATAAACAAAAAAGTTGTTGACACGGAATAGGCGTGATAAGTGTTTGGTGCTGCGGTTAATGATCACTTCACAACAGGTGACCCAATATAGCTCTAAAAACTAGACTTGAAGTTGCAGGCTGCAGCGCTGCTCAGTAAGTAGCTTCTTATAAAGCAATGCGAACTATATCAGCGCTTGCAGCGTGATTCATTTGGTAGTTACAGCGCTTTAATGCGCGGAACACCGATAACTGGGTCGAAACGGTTGTAAGAGCGGTCACAGACTTTAAATTACGTGTATAATGGTACTTTAGATTGTGTTTAATGTGTGTGTATAATACCACACATATATTGCGGACGATAGTTATCTCAAAAAACCAAATGGGTCTTAAATAAGATACCTAAGACGTAGAAAGAGGTCAACCTAGCTACGTTTTCATTTTATTTTAAGCCGAAGATTCGGCCAAAAACACTAGTAAACATCTTGGCCTGATTGCGCAAATTGGTTGCAGAATTATATTATAAGTAAACTAGCCAACCGCGCTCGCTCCGCTTCGGTTTATGTCGGTTTTCTGTAACACCAGAATTTATTATACATTAAAACCTTTCTATTCAATCACTCTACCTATTGATAAAAAACACTTTAAAATCCGTTGCTCAGTTTAGAAGATCTAAGCTAACAGACGGCGGAAGCGACTTTGTATGTAAAGTCTTTGACCAGTGTGTGTTGCCGGTGATGACTGATGACTTACGGATCTGAGACGTGGGCGCTAACAATGGGCCTCATAAGAAAGCTCAAAGTCACTCAGAGGGCTATGGAGAGGGCTATGCTCGGGGTTTCTCTGCGTGATAGAACCAGAAATGATGATATCCGCAGTAGAACTAAGGTTACCGACATAGCCCGAAGAATAGTTAAACTGAAGTGGCAGTGGGCGGGGCACATTGCTCGCAGGACTGATGGCCGATGGGGTCAGAAGGTTCTGGAGTGGCGTCCGCGGACCGGAAGACGAGCTGTAGGTAGGCCTCCAACAAGATGGAGTGACGACCTCGTTAGGATCGCGGGACCGCGGTGGATGCGAAAAGCACAAGACCGGTCTGAGTGGAAAGCCTTGGGGGAGGCATATGTCCAGCAGTGGACGTCTTTCGGCTGATATGATGATGATGATGATGATGTAAAGATTTCTAGAGTTGTTGGTAATTCTGTAGCTCTCCCTATGTATGTATGTTGATTCGGCCACGTTGCATCGGCCATAGTCACGGATAGACTAAACTTTAAATATCATGAGTGAAAAACAACTTGTGCACGAAAGCTTTAAATAAGTAAATGAAATATATGTTAAAATTAATCCTAATCATCTTTAGCAGTGTCTCGTGACTGTTAGTTATCTATATAATTATAACTGAGTTACACCCTACAGGTGTCAAATAGCTTATTTTCTACTGTACTATGCCCTAGCCATACTAAAACATAAACGACAACTCGTGTATCTTGAAAAATAAATCACAACTCTGTCACGCACACCTACACGTTGAGATACAGTAGATGTGTATTACTAACGAGAGAGAAAGCGCACGCCGACTATAAATATATCTCAACATAACTTGAATTAAATGGTGCGCGGCACTCGGTTGAATCCAACTGAATTTACCTTCTAGGTACCTTCGTAACGCCTATCTCAGGTAACTAATAGTTTCAGTACAATCATTGCTAAGTTGAAATGCCCAACTGATTCATCTCAAGTTGCAGCCTTGTTGCAGTAGGGCACCTGATAGTAAGTGGAAACTGTGACCCATAGACATTCGCATTCACAAGACTGCAAGCCTAAGACTGCAAATGCGTTGCCAACCCTGAGAACTAAGATGGAATGCCTCTATGCTAGTCATTACACCGGCTGTGTTATCCCCAAATCGGAACACAACAATGCGAACACTGCTGTTTGGCGGTAGGTTAATGGATAAGATGGTCGTGGTGATGGTGGTTATTTAAGCTCTATCGATAAAAATTGTGAAAAATCTTTAAGATCGTTTTTCTCGATTCGCCACTTTTTGAGATGCAGTAGTTTTGCCTGACACTGCACTGATGTAATGTTAACATGTACAATGTAAATACTCCCTAAAACGCTTTAATCCAACATTTTCTTACAAATTTCGCGGAAAAGCCACCATTTCTCGGCTAAACGCTGCGGCACTTCCGGTTGCTCAACTTAACGGCTACTGCACGCTGTAAAGATCTGCTCAGAATTTCTAGATACACAGAAAACCGACATTTATAACGCTCCTCGGCAATTGTCGTGTGTCTTCGGAAATGCGATCAAATTTCCGACGTAAAGGGCAACGGACTAAAATAAAATAAAAAAATAAAAGTGTGATAAATTTTGTGAAGAAAGTTACATCTCGAAATTGAATAGGTCTTGCCTTGTTATTATGTTACTTTCAGAACCGTAAATGTTACATTTTGTGACGTCGTCGTCGGCGGTATCGTCGTTTGCTAATTTTAGGTTTTAGGTTAACTTTTTAGAATCGTAAATGTAAGAGTTTTGATGATCTACAGTTTCAATTTACAAAAACAAGGCATTACTAAAAATAACTGACCAATAAATACTAGCAGTTGCAGATGCCTTCGCCTAGTTGGTAGTTACCCTGCCTATAAAGCTAGCGCTCCTGGGTTCAAATTCCGGTAAGGGTAGATATTTGTGTGATGAGCGCGAATATTTGTTACTGAGTCATCTATGTTTTCTATGTAACTGTTTAAGTATTTACGAGTATATTGGTTTTTTTTTTCTTTGCCCCGCTGCGACTTGGACAGCTAAGCGGGAATATGGCGTTTCCACAATTAGGTAAGTGATTTCGCCAGTGTCAAGTATATATAAGTATAAATAAATATAGCAATAAAACACAATCCAATCTTCTCTAGGAAGATTGGGGGCAACGTTGTACGGTGATATGTAGGACAGAGGCCAAGATAGTTTTAACCTCTGTACCACTGCGAGTCCACTTGAAACGAGAAGTAGGATGCCATGTACACGAAATAAGTCCAAGTCTTCTATCACTGTGCAACACAAAGGCATTAAAAGTACAAATCGCTAATAGAAAAGAACTTTGAACACCTAAATACACAAAAATAAAAAATATAACAAATTACTCACCCGCCATCTTTTGACGTTGCCCCGAGTATATCGTTGTCTAGTTTTGGTGTGACATTTTAGACATACCTTAATAATCTGTGGTGACATCTGTCCCGTGTTATTTATCTGTACTTGATACGCGTCATACTCGTGAACTGGTGCTATCTGTGGGGTCCGGTCTATTCACGCTATCAAGGATCTGTTTTCCAATTTATTATTTTAATTATCGTTCCTGACGTAGAGAACTCGTTATGTTGTTCTCCTGGTCATTATTTTTAATTTATTTTTTTAGACCTTACATTTGTAACGAATTTATTTGTGTTTGTTTTATAAATAATTAACTTACTTTACTTACCCGAAACTTAGTCAGTAATAATTTGTTCAAATTCAAAAATACTTTATCTTGTCAAGGGGACACCGTTGATGTAGGAAAACATATCGTAACTTTAATTTGGTCGTCTTGCATCGTCTTATATCGTCTTTTTATCTTTTAAGTAATTATTGTTTGACAAAATGGCCTTCTGCTAAAGTTTTTTGTGTCGCTTCTTCTCCGCAATGATGGTCTTGTTCGAAACGCTAGTAGATTCTCTTCATATTACCGACTGAAAAAGACCACTCATGTAACCATTTTGAATTTTAGACCAATTCATACGGATCCGTTCAACCGTTCTTGAGTAACAAACATCCAAACCTTTAACATTTAAATTAGTAATAAAATTACTTAAAGGAGCGTCCTCACTAAGCGCATTCGCGTGGTAATGCGCATTAGGCGCGAACATCAAGTGCTGTGTAACCTTTGTAATGCTCGGCTTACGTCCACACCACTCGAATATTCACGCGACTGCTCTCAGTGGGGACGCTCCTTTAGAGTCTAACCACCGCGCTCTGCGTCAGTTAATGACGTTTAACTTCGAGTTCGTTTGAGTCGTGCCTTAGTGCCGTTTTTGTGTGTAAAAAGAACGAGTTAATTATGTCTGAGAGCTACGGTAGTTTAATATCACGTGATATATTTTCAGTTATGCTTTAGACGAATGTTTTTAGGCCCAATTAATATAGCTGTATGTTCTGAATCGTTATAGATAGCGGGTTGTTTTTATTTTCATAATATGTATTATCTAAGTGTAAAGTAAAATAATACAAATTATGTAATTTGTGGAGAGGGCTATGCTCGGGGTTTCTCTGCGTGATAGAATCAGAAATGATGATATCCGCAGCAGAACTAAGGTTACTGACATAGCCCTAAGAATAGCTAAACTGAAGTGGCAGTGGGCGGGGCACATTGCTCGCAGGACTGATGGCCGATGGGGTCAGAAGGTTCTGGAGTGGCGTCCGTGGACCGGAAGACGAGCTGTAGGTAGGCCGTAGGCCTCCAACAAGATGGAGTGACGACCTCGTCAGGATCGCGGGACCGCGGTGGATGCGGAAAGCACAAGACCGGTCTGAATGGAAAGCCTTGGGGGAGGCCTATGTCCAGCAGTGGACGTCTTTCGGTTGACATGATGAAAATAATACAAAATACGATTTTTTATAATTTCTGTTGAAAAAAATTAACAGTAAAGAATTGCTCAAGTGTGAGTTGTACTCGAGGTGATTCGATAATACCTACTGTGCGGCGGATGGCACTTGAGTTCTATTTGGCTTCTCTAGAGTACTTGAGAATCGCAAAGGAACGTAAGTAAGCAGTGTTTTTACTCATGTAATAAGAAAATACTGCTTGGCTCTCACTTTGTGGCATAACGACATAAAATACAATGAATCTCGGACGGTTCCACAATACATTCAGCGCTTTGTAGCCAGTTGACTCTCAGTTTGTTCGAGTTATGTCTGGCGACTGGGAAAACGTGGAAGAATAAATATGTAGTTTTATTTGCGAACTTTTGTTTTACTTGCCATGTTAAGATTAAAAACTTTTAAGATGACGATCGTTAAGAGCGTTAAGTATATGTAGATATACATAGTAGTATGCGTTGTTTTCTCCATTCACAAGTTTTTTGAAAAGGTGTGTTGAATAAACATACATTCGCATTTTATAGTATTTTATGGGTTGTCATTGAATTAAGTCGGATATTTAAATGAAATATTGTAATTTAAGACCAAGTACTTTTTTTTTAAATATGCACACTTTCAAGACTGCTTCTGTATTATACAGCATTGATGTTTCGTAAATCAATTTTACTTCTAATAGAAACAGTTTTTCCCGATTCAAAAACATAAAACCTATTTGGTAAAAACCTTCATTGAATAAATCGAGTCCAATAAATTGAACCTCTTGACCTAATGAAATTGAAGGAAACCAGTTAAGCAATTGGTTTCATGTTATTGCTTTGCCCCGTTTTAGTGCTCGTTTGGAAACTACTTTAAGAATGCAGGCTTATGCTGGCAACACAAAATATATTTTTGTAATTTTACAAATGCAGTATTTTAAAATAATAAATAATGCAAACTTTAAAAATTAAAATAAATCTTTACTCTGGTCTCAAATAAAAACAAGTGTGATTTTGAGAAATGTTATAGTTTTAGTTACTATTTTAATCCCTAATCGATCACTTGATACAAAGTATAAGGTAATATAAGGTTATAAAAGTGTTTGGTATACGCAAAATCGGTCTTTAATATTATAATACTGCCGTCCTAAGCCAATAGGCAGTATGTCAGATAAAACT
Organism: Acleris sparsana; assembly: GCA_923062465.1. NCBI lineage: Eukaryota > Metazoa > Arthropoda > Insecta > Lepidoptera > Tortricidae > Acleris > Acleris sparsana. The sequence goes on along the minus strand of OV281302.1, from coordinate 2,920,574 downwards.
CCCGTAGCAATATCAACCTTATTACTAACCGAATAGAATTAAAACTGCTTTGGCTGTTGAATTTGGGATACTGCTTATTGGCTTAAGAGGGCAGTATAGGTCACTTATCACTTATTACTAGCGTCCCGCCCTCGTTTTGCTTCGATTTATAACACTGAGTTGACATAAAAACCTGAAAAAATATCTAACTGATGGTGAAAACCGCATCAAAATCCGTTGCCTGGTTTAGGAGTTAGCGGATATAAAGCCAGAAGGACATACAGCCGTGGAAAGCGACTTTGTTTTATACTATGATATTATAATAATAAAGAAGATGCGTATCTTATAGCGAAGAGTCTTGGACAACACCTAAAGAGACTATGTTTAGCTAGATGGCTGGATGAAGGGCCAGATACAGAAGACAGTATGCTCAACGCGGCAGGTATTGTTAGGAGGTTCGTTTCTCTACAGCCATAACCAACGGTAGCTTGAGCCCTGCCCCGCGACCGGCGGCATCCGTAGGTATTAGTGTTATTTTATTATTAAAGTAGAACATTGATTTTAAAAAAAAACACAGAAAATTTTATACATGATGTATGGAAGTTTGTTAATCTTTCACGCTGCAACGGCCGGACGGATTTGGATGAAATTTGAAAAGAAGCTTAATTTCATCCCGGTATATTTAAAATTTTCCGAAAAAATAACGATATTTGAAATCTACGCGGACGAACTCGCCGGCAGAAGCTGGTAACAAAATAAAGAAGAAATATTATATAACTTAACAGTAAATGTTCCTAATCAATACAGAAAGATGAAATAAAATATTCATTGCCAGATCCAAGGGAATGACGCAAATATTTGTCTAAAAGTATACATTATTCATCCGACCGGTCCCCTGTTTGCTTCTCAATCAACAATGAACATTAAAATTTTACTTTATACGCTGGAAAGATGAAAGGAAAATATAAATTGAAAGGGAGTGAGAGGAACTCAAGCAAAGCTAGATTGGCCGCCATTTGCATGGTCATGGAAATAAAATAATGAATCATTTATATAAGAGCACTGTAATTATCGTTTACTTTATCCAGTATTTACTTAGCCGTCGGGCCTTATCGTATGTTACACAGAATCGAAAGTGAAAATCAAGAAATGACAAGTGCGAGTTAGATTCGCACACAAAGGGTTCCGCACCATGCTTATGGATATAGCGGCAACAAAAATACAAACTCTGTGACAAAAACCGTCAATACAGTTCATGAGATACTTCCCGCTGACGGATTGACGGACGGACAGCGGACGCTTAGTAATAGGGTCCCGTTTGTAACCTTTGGGTTCGTCTACCGGTTTACCACGTGACTAGATCTGATGCTTACATAAATTCCATACATTTTTAAACGTAGGTAACTCATTTTTAAACGTAGGGTCTTATAGGTACGACTTAATATTCAGCTAGCCTGCGTCCTCGTTTATCTATTCCACGGTTTAAAATTATATAGTTCCTGAGCATCAAGAACGGTGTACAGATTTATTGTACACACCATTAATCTACTATTTTGTTTTATTCAATCAGAAATCCTGACAAATTGTACATTTGTCAGAACAAAACACTACCCGAACAACTTCAAACAAAAAGAAACCGATATTTACAAATAGTGTATCCGATTCCGTAGCGGTCATAGCCATAAATTTTGAACGCAACGCTGTACTAAAATCTCGTAACTAGAGTTATGTTGAAAGTAGCCATATTTCCCGAACTAAACGACCGACGAAATAATTCAAAACTCGTATTTATTACTGTTCCCGTCGTGTTCTGTACTGACAACGGTACACTTTGAGTCGTTTAATGGATTTGATTAGGATGAAAGGAATTGCAAATATTAAAAAAATAAACGTAGATACAACACGACACAATTAATAAGGCGCGCGTCGAAGCGCTTACACCGTTGACCAAGAGTCTATTGTTGCTTAATTCGTGCGCCATATTAGTTGTGTCCTGCTGTACTTGAGGCAAATAAGGGAAGCCAGTCTCGGTGATTAATTAATAATGTAATAAAATAGCCACAGATTAAATAAAGTATTACTGTGTACAGGCTGGGCAACATGACGATGGCGACGCGCTGGGCTAGTTGATACTGACCCTGCCTACGAAGCTAGCGGTTCTGGGTTAAAATCCCTGTTCCTGAGTTTTGTTTTCTATGTATTTAAGTATAATATATTGCTCTCAAGTGTTTATATCGTTGTCTATTACCCATAGTAAAAGCCTAAAGCTTAGTTTGGAACTAGTTTTATTGGTATGACATTGTCACCTGATATTTAAAAAAAAAATGTTTTGCATGAATGTATAATATGCAGATTTTTAGTGCCATTCCTTGCCGCTTGGGCGCTGTACATAATTGTGAATCTGGATACAGATATCCGTTAATATTCTTAGTTTTTTTCTGTTGTGGAGGAGTTCGATCTTGGGATTGTATTTTTTTTCTTTAGATTGCGATCTTGAGATAGCGAATGTCTATGGGCTTTACAGTCAACTTGCCATGGTGGTCTGTGTGCTCGATTGATTTCTCAATACTATTAATAAAAGTAGGTACAGTCGAGTTCATAAATATATGTGTACACTTTAGTATCTTGTCTATTTAATGTCATGTCAGCCACTGTCAGCGATTAAAGTGACAAGATACTAAAGTGTACACATTTTTATGAAAACGATTGTACCTAAAGAAACACTTTTGTTTTACTGTATCTTGGACGTTTTTATATCTCAAAGTAGGTTACTTCAGCATGTAATACTATCCTTTTCTTGGGTATATATCCTAATTGTCAATGAAAATGCTCGCATTCCTGTTAATCAAGAAGCCGAATTTGCTTGGCTTGTAAAAGAGCTCTTCGGGGCTTAATTTCGCCAATAGCTCCGAGCCCTTTCTGCTATATTGGCCGTGTTTGCCACACCTCCGGAGCTTGTAGTGGCTGGACCTTATTGGGCCTTCCGCAGGGATATTCTGGAAGGACTAGCGTACAATATCTTCATATATCGTATAAAATAGATAAAAAACTTTGATCTAATGGTATCTCCTTCTTTGAGAGCTATATCTTCAACGGCTCAACTGTTTTTCATCAAAGCTAGCTAAAAACCATCGCAAAAAAACCTTTCAAATTAAAATACTGCATCCAAATCGGTACATGCGTTTAAGAGCTACGGGGCCACAGACAGACACAAACCACCACCACCACCTTACTCCTTTTTGAGTCTGGGGATAAAATTGACCTAAATAGTTTTTCCTCTTTCAGAATAAGCCCACTAAGACTCATCTCACATATTTTTCTTCATTTTGTCACGTCAGCCCCTGTAGGGTGCTTACTAGGTAAGATTAAATGTCTCGTGTGGAATGGTAAATTTCAGTTAAGTAAGACGAAGTGAAAAATCTTTCCTGCCGTTATAGTTTTTAATACTAGCTATAATTTTAATACTTAGTATAGAAAAGTATCAATTAAATAGTTGCATCGTCATCATCATCAGCCTATATTAGTCCACTGCTGGACATAGCACGCCAACGAGCACGATTCGTGGGCACTCTCATCCAGCTCTTGCCAGCCACCTTGCAATATCGTCGCTCCACCTAGTCTGAGGGCGTCCTACTACGTTTGCCAATTCGCGGTCTTCACTCAAAAATACGATAACTCCAGCTATTATCGGTTCTGCGGCCCAAATGCCACTTCAAGCTGCAAATTCGATGGGTCGACAACCTTAGTTCTCTGTCAGATCACCTCATTCCGGATCTGATCCTTCAGAGAAACTCCCAATAGCCCTCTCCATAGCTCGCTGAGCGACTTTAAATTTGTGAACCAGCCCTATCGTAAGTGTCCACGTTTCAGCTCCGTATGTCATGAGAGGTAGGACGCACTGATTGAAGACTTTCCTCTTCAGGCTCTGTGGAATAGTAGTAGAAAAATAGATGCAACAGAGATAAATTGTAGGTACATACATTTAAAACTGACTTTATGAGTTAACGATAAGTGTTGTTTTCAACTTGGCCGCCATTACCTTCAATTAAATAAGAGGTATCAAAACGTTAACAATACAGAAACACGTTAAAAACACTTGTGCGGGGTCCGTCCGGATCGCTACCACCATCTTATCCATTAACCTACCGCCAAACAGCAGCGTTCGCATTGTTGTGTTCCGGTTTGGGGATAAGACAGGTGTAATGACTAGCATAGAGGCATTCCATCTTAGTCCTCAGGGTTGGCAGCGCATTTGCAGTCTTAGGCTTGCAGTCTTGTGAATGCGAATGTCTACGGGTCACAGTTTCCACTTACCATCAGGTGGCCTGTGTGCTCGTCAGCCTTCCCTATGCCATAAAAACAAAAAGTTTTACCGTGTAGAATCTCTTGACAAATATATACTTAAATACAAGAGTGATGGATGCTTTATCCACCTTTTATCACGCGATAAAGGCATACTAGGCCCGCTGTTCCAAAACTTTTCTTATTGTTCGGGTAGAGTAATACAAGTGCAGGAATAGACAAAAATTCTACGTCATTAAAATCTACAGCAATAAACATAGATACAGTGACAGACTACAACAAGCAATTAACGCTGTCACACGTTGATACGACAGCTTTTAGTCAAACGTCAGGCTTTAGTGTGTAATTAACTAAAGTAAACAGAGAGTCTCAAACACAATGCGTAATCAAAAGGGGTAAATGCATGCTTAAGTATGTACCTAGTTGCGGGATCTGCAGCTTGTTTGAGGATTTAAGGACTATTCTGTGATTCAGATTAACGAAATATTATAACTGAATTTTATTGAGAAGTTGGTTTACACTAACCTACTTAAAATGACGGAAATTTAAATTGTTACCTTTATAAAGAAAAAAATGTATGCCTCAAGTACAATGCGACTAAAAGTGAGTTGCTGGTTTTCAAAGCTGGCAGGAAAACATATGACTGTTTGACCAGTTGTCATCAGCGGTTCGTACTTAAAAGAGTCTCAATTGATTGGGGCACTGGATCACGGAGACGGTTAGCGATGACCTCGACATAGAGATGTAGCGCAGAGCACTTTCGGCCTGTTGTAGTTGTAATATGCTACCTCGGCGTTTCGCGCGATGGGGTAATGGTGTTCAGATCATACTGTTTAAGTCTTTCTGCCAATCCTTCTACGCGTGTGCGTAATGGATTGGGTTTAATACGCCGTCAGTGCTCTAAGAGTGCAGTATAACAACGCCTACAGTGTGCTTATGGGAATGCTGAGCTATTGCAGCGCGTCCGGCATGTTCGCGGAGGCGCGCGTGCCGGGATTTCACGCCATCATACGTGCCAGAACGGACCCTGAACGCGCTTGTTAAACGGGCAGACTTTAAAATAATGAGACACTGGTCGGAGGCGCATGCGCTGGTGTGTGCCCCCGTCCAGCGTTGTTAGTTGTTGTTTCTACTAACACTAGTTTTTTACGATTATTATAACTAACTAAATATGGACCCAGAGTCCGAAATAAATGATTTTATTATATATTATTAATAACTATTGTACAATTGTACAATACGTTACGACCTGAGATAAATATGACGTTATGACCAGGGATCGGAAATACGGTATGATATTTACCTAAACTTGGCAAAATCCCGGAAAACGTTAAGCGAATATGGTTCGTTTCTTAAAAATATTATTTTAATAATGTAATTACTTTACATGTAGGATAAAATTAAATGATCCGTCAATTTGCCCCTCAAACTTCATTACGTTAGGTAAGGTTAGGTTAGGTTAGAAAATAACTTTAAATAGTTAATGTCAATCCTTATATACGGATTTATGTTGGCATAATTTATTTATTCAAACATACCGGGAATTTTATTATTAAATTAAAATTGAGTCCGCTTCATACAACTGAACTACAACGCCGCCGCCAAAAATTGGGTAAATATCGTACCGAATTTCCGATCCCTGCCTGTACACATTATGAAAAAAATATGGCAGACGAGACGATATAGGCCTAGTTTGTCTACTTTGTCCCGACTCGCCAGCTTGCCAGTGACCACGTAACCGACCGACTGTAAGCCACTTGACTCGTGTAATCCACCCATTCATTACAATTACTCAGTGTTGTAGCTTAACCATGTAATCCCTCAAATTAAACAGTGGTTTAACATGTTAAAGGTTGAATTATATGAACAGTAGATTATTCGAGATTATACATCAACCCCGAAATCGAAATAACGATGACCCTTTTTTCACAGCCGATATATCTTTAATCGGCCAACTTTTTTTTTTAAAATAGCTCCGTGACCGGATCGATCCATGTGTTTGGGAGCTACGATGCTATAGACGAACACACAGATACACAGTTATATAGATATTTAGATACACACGTTGAACTTATAACACTCTTTATGTCGGATATTTTTTACTTTCTGTAATAAGAGGGCGTCATAAAATAATAATGTTTTTTTTTATAGCATAGAGTTGGCAAACGATCACTAAGTGGAAACTGTGACCATAAACATTCGCATTCACAAGACTGCAAGCTTAACACTGCAAATGCGTTGCCAACCCTGAGGACTAAGTTAGAATGCCTCCATTCTAGTCATTAAACCGGCTGTCTTATCCCCAAACCGTAACACAACAATGCAAACACTGCTGTTTGGCGGTAAGTTAATGGATAAGATGGTGGTAGCGATCCGGACGGACACTGCACAAGGTCCTGCCACCCGCAAAAGCACCCACCTGTAAAAGAGACAAAGCTATAGGGGTCATATAAAATAGCTCTGTCTTTTTCTTTCCTGCTGAACTACATATGTTATTTGATATTAGATTTAATTTAATATTTGTAGCTTTATATAATGCTAGACTAAGTAGTACCATTGTAATATGAAATATGAAATATGTTTAAAAAACGAATGACTGCTGAGTTTCTTGTTGCGTTTCTTCTCAGCAGTGGTGTCCTTTTGCGAAGCGCTGGTAGATTCTTGACGTGTAAAAGTGCCAGAGCGGCCTACTTACTGAATAAATTTATTTTATCTTTTTTATCTTTTATTCTCTGAATGGAACTTAAAACGTTTTAAAAGCTCGTAACACGGTGTTTGGGGTCTTAAAAAACTAAACAGAACTCTGACCACATGTTGTTTAAAAACACGAACAGTTTACAAAATGAGTTTCAACAAAACAGCGCTTTCGTTCCGCTAGTTTTGGCGCTAGTTGTGTTTTTGAAAGCCTGTTCACTCGGAACTTTGTGAAACTTTTTGTAGTACTAATGGTTTTGGTTTAATGTATCTATTTTAGAGAGGAACTGTTGGCTAAAATATTACTATAAAATATAGCTTAGCTTTTTTTATGTAGGTCAGTGTAGGTCAAATCTCTCAAGTCAATTTTGAACCAGTTTCCGTTAATGGAACTGTAATTTGGACCACTTGATGACAATGCAATATTATGGTATCTTAGAGCTGATCTGATGATGGAGTCTGATGGTGGCGCCAATCTCCGCTATACTTAACGTGTTGGGACTCATTAGTTTGATCTTGATAAGCAGAGCCTTGTCCCAAAAAATAATTACAGACGCTTATTATTGCCTATGTAAACTACTGATTTACTTTAAGAAAAAGTAAACGGAGAGGATGAATAGGCTATATAAAAAGATTATTAAAGAAAAAACCGTGCATGAGCATGTCGGACCATGCTCAGTGTAGGGTTCCGAAGCTGTTACTACAGACAAATTAGACCTCGCGACAAACTTAACTTTGTGTCGCGGTCAGTTTACCAACACCGCAAATAATTTTTCGGTAGATATAGCCATTTAAACCGTTTGTAACTCAAGAACCAATGAAGTCTACTTACAAGGAAAGGTACCCAACTGTCCGGTTCCGATTTTGTTGATTTTGATATAGTCACTTTTCAGTACTTTGGAGGTCAATTTCTCCCAATAGGTTGAGTTTGGGCCGTTAAAAAAAAAGTGTCTATTATTTTAAACTACTCTCTAACATATATCAAAATCAACAAAATCGGAGCAGGACGGTTGGATACCTTTCCTTGTCAGTCGTGTTAATTTTCCTATTAAATTAGTTACATGTGCTTTTATTTAGGGGGAGACGACATTTGACTTTTACAAAAATTTGCGCTTTAATGCCTAATATTTCATAATAATTAAGAGCTTAAAATCAACCTAAAGTGGTTTGCTGTTAAGTCGGAAAGCAATATCAGGTCTCTGCCAAGCTCTATAAAAGATGAAAAGGGTGTTACGGATATCCAATGTCATTAATAATATCACCCCTTACGTGAAGTTCTTAATTATATTTTTAACGAACCATAAAGTGATTTTCTTCTTTAATAATGAAAGGCTTTATTAGTTTATTATTTTACTTGAAAAGGCGAGTGCTTTTAACATATTTATCCCAAAGGATTTGATAAAGGATTACTTAGGATCGTAATAATAAATAATTATCGGCGACCGGTAGCAAATTTTTCGTTTTTTTTTAGTCGGATGAAGTTTCGGTGGAAGTTTGAGTGAAAGATGTATTTGATTATATTTAAATTTCTTGCAAAATATTTAATTTGGTTGCAGGATCGTCGATGAAGTATCGCATCGAATCGCTACCACTAGGGTAGAGGTACCGGTTGTTGTCATCTTAAAACTGCATTTGGCCACTCATAATTTTAAGTAATATCTCTAATATTCAACTAAATAATTAGAAGAAATAAAAACTTATGAAACCTATTAGGTACTTAAAACTAGAGTTATTAAAAATATTTGTGCACATAATTACAAAAAGAATACCCCTCTAATAAATCTGTACGCGGCATTGTACACATGATGCTGGCTGCGTTAAACCTATCCTTTGGGAGAGGTAAGCGCCAGCTTTGGGATCCCCGGAGGCGTCGATAAGCTTGGCGGATAGGGTCTTTATAAAAAGTTTCATGTCAGCAGACCAAGGTCCCAGAGTCTCTACTGCAAGCGCCGCAAATTCGTAATTATTAATTAATGACGAATATTTGCGACGCTTGGGGGTCTATATTAATATTAATATTTAGTCTTTACTATTTATGAATGTAATTTTTAATTTTACAGTATTTTGACAGTGGCCACAAACGGTGCTTCTACCCCATCCTAACCATTTAACCTACCGCAAAGCAGTAATATTGGCATTGGTGAAAAACTACATAATTCCGAAGAGTTCGCGGTTGTCAAAGTATGTATATGCGATCTTAGGATTGCAGTCTTGAGATTGCAGTCTTGAGAATGCAAATTCTATGGGTCACGGGTCCTACAACTAACATTTTCAACGGGTTACCTTTGTTTCGTCAAAATATTTTTGGTCAAATATATCAGTTCCCAAATTTTCATTGGCCAAACCGCTTTGTTTTCTATAACCGTAAATATTTCAGGATTTTATAAACAACCCTAAACCATAGGATTCTACACGATGGTTTCAAAATAAGTTCTGAAAAAAATATATAACATTGGTTGGCAAATGAAAAATTTGGGAAATTATACATTTGACCAAAAATGTTTTGACAAAACGGCAGGCTCCCTTTTCAACATACAACCAATACTTTTTCGGTCGGAGGGAGGTTAAAAACGTATGGATTTTAATATTAAATTGACCCATTTTAATTCTTAGCTTTAATAAATCTGTAAGCCTTCATTATTAAATATCTCATAACGAAAAGGGTTTACAAGACTAAAGTAAATGCGGGCGTACTGTTATAAAAGAAAGTTTAACGTATTCTGAAAGTGTTTAACGTTTTTACACTGCTCACGGCTCTAATTAAGTAATTTATCAAGCTAACGCCAACCTGACTTAACGAGATAGCTTAATTTGAGAAAAAAGGCGCATTGATTAATCTTGACCAATTCTTCAACGCTGTTTTTAAAAGATTTAAATCATAATTAAGCTTTTTAACGACAATAGTCAACGAACTAGTAAAGGTAGTCATTTCATGGCCTGTATTTCGGTAGCCTTTATCGCGGTGGATAAAACATCCGTCACTCTCTCACTTACCACGGGTCAGAAATCAGAAGTGACAGATGTTTTACCTACATCGACAAACACGACCAAATATGCCCGCTGCATGCCTTGAATGGTTGCGTTTGTCGCGTGACAAAATGCTAGTAAAGCACCCGTCCCTCTCGTACTTATACGGGTCAGAAAGTAACGGATGTTTCATCCAAACTTTGTCACTCGATAAACGCAGCCATGTTTGTGCTCCTGTGCGCCTAGTATGGCTGCGTCTATATCGCGTGTCAAATGTGGATAAAGCATCCGTCCCTGTCGTACTTATTTACCTGCCAAAAGGTGACGGATGCCTTACCTAATCCTTTGTCACGCGATATACGCAGCCATTTTAGGGCCCCTGGTCAGAAAGTGACATAAGTTTTATCTATGTTTATACACATCGTTCAACATAACCATTGTCAGTAAAGCTATTTCATCTCCTTTCTCAGTTAGTTTATTTATTAGTTTTCATCTCACTAGCTTGGAAACGCTTTTTTGTTTGTTTGATATCTATTAAGAAAACCGCGCTTTATCCACATGTGAAGAAAGAGTTTTGACATTTGAAGGCAGCTTAAGTGATTTTGACAGCTAACAAAACGTAAAACGTTAACAGTGCTGAATTTTTAACATGACAATTAATGAATTGCATCGATAAAAAACACTAAATACAGTCTTTCAACTTTATTTTAAATCATAAATATCAGCATTCAACATTAACCTTCATTCTTCTCCTTCTCTGATGTTCTGACAGTCCAAAGTAAGTCGATGCTCGAACAAAACGCATCCGAAATTTTTCCTCGCTGTAATGACGTGAAAAGTTTTGTGTTGTACACGGGTGAAAAGTTATTTTACTTCTCGTGTGTTATAGAAGCTAGCAATAGTAGATTGATAACCAATTCGTTCGAGCGGTAATAGTTCGAGGGGAAATGCGTAATTTCACCCGAGTTAGACACTCTACTTTTCATTTCGACTGTAAGGAAACTAAAATACTACACGCACAATTTATGAGAAATGAGAAATGTTCGGCGGTCAACCACCAGTGTTGTATATACGCTCTTTGGTCGTGACCAACTCGATTAAACTTTTCTAATGTTGGCAGTACGTTTATTTTTCTAGATGGCCATGCCGGAACGTGGAAATAAAGTGTCATGCTATGCTATCATGGCATTATGGAGGGCAGCAGAATAGAGGAATAATTTTAAATGTTGACTTTCCTGTAATTACGAAAAAAATTGTAATAAATACGTCGTTTAAATATAGCCGTTTATATGTATGAACAGTTTTTATTTTAAAAATATGACTTAGCTCAATTATCTTAGACTCCGTGGCCAATCGAAATTATTAAAAAATATACTCCGCCCTAGAGGTGAAAACGCAACTTTTCACCCGGCTATCCACCCATTCAAATTAAACTTTCAGAACAGGAGAGATGAAAAGTATAAATTGCAGGACATTTTCAATCGTTTTGAAGCTAATGAGAACTTTTTTGGAAACTTTTGACAGCATCAAACATGTTCCCTTTCCATGCAGCAATGGCAAATGTAGTCAAGATCATGGAAAACGGGTTACTTTGTATTGAAGTACCATAGAAAGTGACTCGTTTTCATTGCTCCTGAGTGTATTTGTGTGACGAGGGCGAGTATTTGTGTCTGAGTCTTGGAGGTTTCTATATATTTAAGTATCTATTTCTTCAAAATATAATTAAGTTTGTCACTGTCTAGTACAATAATAATTCTAGGGCTTAGTTTGGGACTAGGTCATTTGTGTAACATTATTCCCTGTTATTTGTATTTACATTTTATACAAAAAAAATGGGTCAAGCTTTTGTTGCCGACTGTACTTCTTTTGCAAAATATTTATGTGTTTATGAAGACAAACTATTGAGTCCTAACACGGTAGGCCTGCGTTAAGAATAGCGGAGATCCTGTCGCCACCTTCCGACTCCATCATCAGATCAGCTCTTAGATAGCATAATATTGGGCCATCGGGTTTACATACGTGGTCCAATTTACAGCCCATTCCGTTGACGGGAAGTGGGTCAAATTTAATTTGCAAGATTAGACGCGATTTGAGCTTGTAAAAAAATAATAGGTAACCAAGAATTCATCACACGATACTTTCACAATTTGAGAAGTTTCTCATCGTACATTGCTAATTGAAGCAGACTAAGAAAGTAACGAACGTCGTTTGATAATTAACTACATCTGTACTAAATATTTATTAAAGGGCTTATAAAAATGTAATTGCACGGCTTTAAATAACTCTATAAAATTAAGCGCAAACTCGTAAAATGTAAACTCTTGTACAAAAGCTCCTTTTGTATGAACATTAAAACCCGATTATAAATTTTAATTTCATCGGACCCTCAAATAACACGGTAAAAATTTGATTAATTAAATTTGACAAGGGATCTTTAGAAATTGGATCTCATAAACAAAAGGTTCGCCATCAAAGGGCGCGAGAAAACTCAATTAATTAGGTTGTCCATTTTGAGTATTGATCATAGATTAACTTTTGATCTGCTTCGAAATAATTTACAACCATTTTTTCGATTCAATAATATTTTGTGTTTGATAAATAAGTCATCGTCTTTATTATGAGGGGCTATCTTACACAAACTGACCTACTTAGTCCCAAGCAAGTTCTAGCCTTATACAGTTTTATCTTACGAAAGCAAGTTGTCTATACACAGTTGTAATGCGAATAGACACGCACACTACGGCAACGCTTAGCTACGACACACACACAAGTATGTCCCACCCGTTCTCGTGAGATAAAACCACTGTACTAACTATTATTTTATATCAGGAGACAATGTCACACCAATGTCATACTCAGGAGCAAAAAAACGGATCAGAGTGAGTTTTTCATACTAAAGAGGCTATTTCGAAGCCTTGATCCCTCGCCAGGGAATGCTTTTAGTGAATTCTGATGATGAATACCCCGAGCATCGATACAGGACTTCCAGAGTGCTTAGGATACCCAAATGAATGAATCTGCGATTAACGCCGGAATTGTGCATGTTCAGAAAAACGTCTAAAATGGCAATAAAATGTCAGGAAATCCAAATGCTGACCCAAACTCTCCCGCTGTGGTGTTAACAGATTGTGCGATCAGTGAACCTCGGAGTATCCACCATTAATGCTGACTCGAAACAACCCCTGGCGAGGAACCAAGGCTTCGAAATAGTCTCGTTTGTATGAAAAACGCACTCTGACCCGGTATTTTTGCTCCTGAGTGTAGTCCCAAACTAAGCTCTAGGCTTGTACTATGAGAGGTACAGATGGAGTGCATAATTTATTTCCATCGTATTTTCACGGAAACGAACGAAGATCTCTTGCTATTTCAGTCGGTCACAGTAGAAAAAGTACTGAGGTTGACTGAAGCAGCATGACAAATACGAACATTACCGAGAAAATACGATGGGAAACAATTATGCACTACATCTGTACTAGACAATGATAATAAATATATTTTTTAAATACATTCAAGAAATCCTTGACTCAGGAACAAATATTCACGCCCATCACACAAATATCTGCCGTTACCAGGATTTGAACCTAGGACCGCTAGCTTCGTAGTCAGCGTCACTACTAACTAGACCAACGCGTCGTCAAACAAATTACAAGCAAACAAAGTCGCGAATATCCTATAGCTATAAAATAAAACCCCTCGAAAAGGTTCTTAAGTCCTGTAAACCATAATCTATTGGTCGGATAAGCCCTAGAGTGTCTCAACATTTCATAGTATTAAGGGGCAATAAAATCCTTTTGAGGACCATTTCGGAGCCCTACGGAGGCCCGGGGCTTCGGGGCCCGTTAGCAGTTCGATTTGGAGGCAGATGGCTTTTATGAGCTGCCCATAGGGTTAGGTACATCTAAACTAACAGCGAAGTCACTTGGACATATTTAGGAACAAACGAGTTATTTATATTGGTAACTGGTGCATAATGGAGCTTCTTAAGATATGAGTGACGAGGTGAAAGCGCGAGCTTGCGAGCAATAACAATGTTATAATAATTATTATACAACTGTTAATGATTAGCGGTATATAGTACGCGACTAGAAAAATAAAATTTTATAACTGTTCTGCCGTAATACCAAAGAAAGCAGCTAACTAACCGCACAGTAAAAGTTCAAGCATTTTAAATTTAATGTGGTTATTAATAAAGTATAAAAATGTTGGACTGATAATTGCAGTTAGCCGCTTTCTATTAAATTTACTCACTATTCACTATTAAATCCCGGTAGGGGCAGATATTTGTGTGATGAGCGCGAATATTTGTTCCTGAGTCATGGATGTTTTCTATGTATTTAAGTATACATTTCTCTATATAAGTATTTATATCGTTGTCTAGTACCCATAGTACAAGCCTAGAGCTTAGTTTGGGACCAGATCAATTGGTGTAACACTGTCCCCTGATATTTTATTTATTTTATTTATTTAAATTTAACAAAATGAACGAAATTAAAGTTTTGTCTAAACTTCGTCCGCGTAGAAAACTAATATCGTTATCCCTTGGAAACTATCGAGTTCTCCGAGTAACAAATATCGTAGGGCTCAAGTTATCTTGGTACCTTGTTTAGCTGCAATGGCGTGGCCTCTATTCAACACGGTAAAAACAATATCGTTTTTGATCTGTTATCGTATTCTTGATAGTAATGGCGGACGACTTAAGAACAATACAGTAACAGGACAAATACGATTTGAATTATACCGCCTAGAATAGAGGCGCAGGTGAAGTTACTGATTTACGTATTAACAAAATATTAGAAAAGATTGTGGGCATGTTATTTAAGAATAAGAAGAATAAGAATAAGAAGTATTTATTGTCACCCAAAAAACCAGTAAAATACTAAATAACAAAATTTTATACATAAAAAAAAGGTGTGACAAAAGGCACAGACTCAGCATGTGCTGCGAGCGCGGGCGAGTGCTCGAGTCTTCGCAGCGCTGGTTTTCAGTCTGCCCCTATTTCGCACTCAGTCTAGCTTAACACAAATTTAGCAGGTAGATCAGATAGACAACATAACAACAAACATTTTTTTTTTTTTTTTTAACATTTTGCTTTGGATTTTGGTGGCAAGCAATTACCTAATAATGCACAAAATAAGCAATTACAAAATAAGAAAGTGTTAAACACAAATTTACCTTGTCGCGTGACGAAAGGAGCGAACTCAGCGAGTGGCTATGAACGCGAGGTAGCCGCGTCTGCCATTTAATGGCGTATTATTACACTACGAAGAATTTAGGTAGCTTGGCCAGTTAAAAAGGCGTTTCCTCCCTTTCTCTCATTACGCCATCTCGATTTAGAGAAAGGGCCCCTGAATAACGCGTAGTGTAATATATCCATTAGCAGCCGTTTTATGTTTAGGTTAAATTTTGGTATCTTTCACTTTTATTATACCTGTTTTAATCGACGTACAATTATTACGTGAAATAAGAATCAATTTCAAGTGAAGTTTCTTCTCCTGCGTTAACTACGTACGTTTTGTTTTGAGTGGATTGTTTGTAAGTATATTCGTATGGAAAGTTTGGGGTCCGGTCGTTAGCGTTGCGGGTCAGCGTGAATACGAATCATAGGATTTGCTTAGACGTTTAGTTTTCGAATAACATTAGTCAAACTTATTTTATGGTTGCGTCATGTGTTGGTACAGTTTGATTTAAATGCATTTAGTATTGATGTAATTACCAGGCATTCTACCTTGGCTATTCCTCAGGGTTGGCAACGCATTTGCGGTCTTAGGGTTTCAGTCTTAAGATTGTACTCTTGAGAATGAAAATGGCTATGGGTGACTGCTCGCACTTATCAGGTGGCCAGTGTGCGCGTTCGTATCTCGCGTGCAATAAAAAAAAACTATGTTTTGTTATGGTCATGAAGTTTAGTGGCAGAATTATTTGATTACCTCATTCGTTGTTTCTGTGAAAATGCTGACGACTTTGTTTCATTTAAGTAATTTCTGTTAATTTATTCGATTCTTTATTTTTATTTTTATAGTCTATTTAATACAACTTTATACAACCTCTCTCACATAGAAAGAACGTGTTAAATGTCTGGTGTATAAGAGTATTGTGTTAAATCACTTAAATAAATCATTTTTCTCAGTACTCTAATCTCAAGACTGCGATCCTAAGGGTCGTATTAATAAACTCATCTTGATTGTGAGGCCCGTCACAAACGTCAAAGTAAACGCCAAACCGTAGAACACTGTCATTTTTGACGCATCTCGAGACGAGCATTAGAGTTGAGATCAGTTTGTGAGATGTGTTGCCAACCCTGAGGGACTAAGATGGAATGCCTTAAGCTAGTATTATTTCAACTAATAAATCATAAAACCCAACTCAATTTCTAAATGTAATTGGGTCACAGTTTGAACACTGATCGGAAACAGTTGGTTGTTTCCACACAAATTAAGGCCCTGTGTCAACGGCGGAGACCAAAAGTCAACATGAAGTCGAGTGATTGATAGCTTTATATTAGCTTTTGGGGCGATATCGCTTTTAATTGCTTTGGTTGATGAATGGTAATTATTAAATGCTTCGATGTTCAAAGGTTTATAAGGTCGGGTATAAATGTGTTTAAGGTGGTCCTTTAATACATTTACTGCTAGCGATCGTTTCGCTTCGCTTTATGTAAGTTTTCTGTAACAACCGTACATAAACTAGAGTTATTTATATAATAAAAATGTATCGCTAAATGTGTTGCTAAGCGTAAAACTGGAGAACGGCTGAACCGATTTGGCTGATTTCTTTTTTGTTGTATTCGTTCGGACAAGGTTTGTATGAAAGACAAAAAAAGCGGCCAAATGCGAGTTGGACTCGCACACGTAGGGTTCCGTACCACTAATACATCTAAATAAATGTTTTTCTTTATTCTTTATTATATTGGAGTTGATTGAATGAAAGGTAAAATGCGGTTTACGATTTATAACGTATTAAAAAAAAACTAATTATTACATCTCATTCAAACCAATTTTCGGTGGAAGTTTGCATGGTAATGTACATCATATATTATTTTTACATTTATCATTCCCTTATTTTAGACGTTACGGGGGGGGGGACACATATTTTTCCACTTTGGAAGCGTCTCTCGCGCAAACTATTCAGTTTAGATTTTTTTTTTATTAAAAACCTCAATATCATTTTTGAAGACCTATCCATAGATACCCCAACAGTATGGGTTTGATGAAAAAAAAAATTGAGTTTCAGTTCTAAGTATGGGGAACCCCAAAAATTTATTGTTTTTTTTTCTATTTATGTATGAAAATCTTAATGCGGTTCACTGAATACATCTACTTACAAAGTTTCCATAGTATAGCTCTTATAGTTACGGAATAAAGTGGCTGTGACATACGGACGGACAGACGGACGGACAGACATGACGAATCTATAAGGGTTCCGTTTTTTGCCATTTGGCTACGGAACCCTAAAAAACCACCGGAATGTCGGAAATTTGCAGCGGCACGAAGCCGCTGGCGGCCGCTAGTTATACATGAAAACCTTCCGTGAAAAATTGTTTAACCGATGGTAAAACATACAGACAGACAGACGTGGTGCGGGACTTAATTTAATAAGTTGTGATCAGATGTGGTGATCACGATGTATTTTGATTACTAGATACAAGATTACTTTAGTTGTTATGTTTATTTTATTTTTATTATATTAAATTAGGTTAATGGCATTTATAATTATTTTGTTAGGGTTAAAAAAACAATCGCCACATTTATTTTATCAAGAAAAACAGTCATTGCTTTTATAAGGGTTTCGTAAAAATGAAAAAATATTTGGATGTAAACCAATTTTGATTTTGTATGACAAACGTAAAATATCAAGTATCATATTGAGCACAGTAATTCAGACAGAAAGCATCCGAACTTTTGTTCCAACTAGCTGATTAAACTGACGTTTCACCTGGCCAATTTTGTCCTGGCAACGTTATTAAAAAAATTGAAATCCTCGTTTTCGAATTACTTATGACAAATATTAATAATAAAAATATATTCAAATCACAAACGAACACGGTTTTATTTTTGTTAGGATTTGATTCACTTATGAAAACGTTTTGTGCTAGAGCGTTAATATCTTAAGAGGTAAAGAATTATTCATGGGCGATATGCAAAGCCACTGTGTCGATGTTTACACTAGAGTCAGCTGGAAACGGCAAAGGTGTAACTTCCTGAAATATTTGCTCGCACGGATGGCCAACGGGGCTAATGAGCTCCTAAAAGACGCAGGATAATTATTTAAGTTATTTGTTATTTTAAATAGTTATACACTTTTTGTATCACAGAATGGATGAATCAAATGCTGCTGTCTTACCCTGAGGCCCTGGATAAGATATCTTCTGCGTTAGTTATCGCTATGCAAAATTTATAGAATTGACGTAAGCTGTCAGATGGTCGCTTCGAGCGCCTAACGTCAATTCCATACATGTTTCGATAAACGTTTACGTTAACGTTAAAGCAATTTGTCGAGCGTCACAGGTTATCTACTACACTTGGTATTGAAACCTAATTGCTTTTGACATAATATCGTATTGTCAACGTTATAATAAACTTTACTTAGTTGACAGTAATGGCCAGTCAAAATGGCCACTGCACAGTTGCTTCAATAAACTATCAGCATGGAAACCTGACCCATAATAGAAGAGTGTCACATTGACATTATTAAATAAATTGTTTGACACTTCTTACGAATTGAATCCTAACGTCATTGTGATTTAGGTGAAAATCTTGAGTTAATGACAAGTAAATGGATTTACGTCAAATTTTAAATATAGAATGTCGAAAAGATGGCGGATATGTATTTGGTTTTAGTTTTATATTTTTGTGTATTTACGTGTTCAAAGTTCTTTTCTGTTAGTGATTTATCCTTTTTACGCCTTTGTGTTGCACAGTGATAGAAGACTTGGACTTATTTCGTGTATCTGGCATCTTACTTCTCGTTCCAAGTGGACTCGCAGTGGTACAGAGGTTAAAACTATCTTGACCTTTGCCCTACATATCACCTTACAACGTTGCTCCCAGTCTTTTGTAGAAGATTGGATTGTATTTTATTGCTATATTGATTTATACTTATACTTGACACTGGCGAAATCACTTCATTGTGGAAATGCCATAGCGGCAGGGCAAACAAAAAAGTTGTATATGGGTTACAACTTCATGCAAAAGATCACTCACAAGTTTTTCACCTATGCAGTTCTATAGTGAGTCAGGAATCCATTGGGCTGACAGTAAGTAAAACTCGAAATCTCATGGATTAAAGTAAAACATTAACTACCCACTTTTTTTTGCGTTCCTGGTTTTTTTCTTGAGCCACATCCAGCTCTTAATATGCTAGAGGATTCGTTATACATTCATGAGAGCTCTTTGACACTTCAATCTCCTTTGTTTTTTACCAATCACTGGTAATTCTCGGATCCGCAAATATTCTTCGCCTTCCGCAGTGCTGATTGTAAGGTATGCTCGAGGCCATACATTTTTGATTGATCTGAATATCGAACGTGAGGTATTTTGCCTTTATATATTTTGAATACAGTGCAGGTAGAAGTTATCATAACATAAAGTGAAGCATACATATGCATGACATGAAATTTGCTGTGTTGGTGGCGAAAATCCCAAAAGGTTTTTTACAAAACCTTGTAGGTAGAAGACTATATATATATTATAATTACATATGAGTTGGTTGTTTTCTCTATGTATGGTAAGTATTAATTTCTCTATACATATAAGTATTTATATCAAATCAAATCAAATCACAATCGTTTCATTGGTGCAAAACACAAACCATTCATAGTAAAATAAAATAATAAAATGTGACAGTTAAGAAAATGATATAGAACAAAAACTTAAAAATATTTTTAATGCAACAAATTGGGTGGCACTCAGCATAGTGTCAGACATAAATGCCGTGACGCTGATGTCCAGGGCAACCATGAGGAGGAGGAGAAAGCGCTGCTGGTCGTTTCATATGTACAAATGAGAGCGTAGGTATAGGTAAAGTAATTAACAAATAAATAAATACAATAATAGGATAAATAGGACAAACATACACAGACAGGTGCTTTAATTGATAAAATAAAACAATGTGAAAGCGACAATACAATTCCGACACATATATCATATATCATTTTCTAGTAGCTATATAGTACCTACCTACCTAGTCGGTCCTTAAGTTCTGTCACAAAGGTTTAGTCAAATAAAACTAACTTCAGTTTATTTTTTAATTTCAAAACATATAAAAATTAAAAGTTTAATTAATGTATATTTTTAAGAACTAGTCCAAATAGTTTCCGCAATTTCCGCTACGATCTTCTAACATTCACGGCCGGCACCGATTAAAATACGCACGAGTTTTCTGAATTTATCACTTTTTAAAAACGCTTTAAAGATTCGTTTTGTTAACTACGAAACTTTTTTGTTTAATATTGTGAAACCTCTTATCTGTGGGTATGTTTAAAGATCAGCATTATTTTCTTAACCATACTCAAAAACCAGCTTAAGAAGCTCGAAGCTTGGTCTGTTTTCGTATTGCTGCAAATTGATGTGAAATCGTAGGGTCGATTTAATGAGTCATGAAAATTGACCGGTGTATAAGCGGATCTTTAGTTGCTTGGAAATATATTTGTATCAGAACTAAAGCTAAAAGTCTGATCAATATGTCACGCAAATTTCGACTCAATACGAGAACTCTTACAAAAGTTGTAGCCATTATCAGTATCGTGGTCGTGCGTGTTTTGACCCATGATTTCCTGCCCCGAATGTAATGCTTAAAGCTCGTTCATCAAATGATTGCAAAAGTAAAGAACACTAATTACGCTTCTTTTTACTATATATAAAATAAGGTTTCGATTGATGTACTACAGGTTTATGAAACTCTTTAATTTATTTTTTAAATTGTATTAAATCTCAGTGACAGAACTTTGGAACCGACTAGGTACAAGCCTAGAGCTTAGTTTTGGACTAGCTTAATTGTTGTGAGATTGTCCCGTGATATTAATTTATTTTATTTTATTTTATTTATTTTATGTATATACAGCATGTCCTAGAACTTGTAATATTACGGCATAGGAAAGCGCCTTCTTTACGGGTTCAGATTATAGTTTTAACTTTTCTAATTTTGAAGTAATTTAGGAGTTATTAAACTTTTATTGATACTGGCAGGGAATGCTTACTTAGTTTGCGGCACATCTTTGCATCTTTTATTGTGATTTTCTTGTTATTCAATCCTTAAAAACGAAGCAATGTATTCAATTTCACTATAATTCCAATATATTATTAACCAATTTAAAATATATCCGTACTTTTTAGGCCTCTGAAACTTTTCTCCTTTTTCATTCAATACCTACTTTGATTCTTCGCGCTTCGAACTGAAACAAAAATTACTCTCAACTAAGGTTAATCTAAACTTTGAAACTACTTAATATGGACAGCTTCCGAGCGACCTAATTTCGTCTAAATTTCGTCCCCATCTCAAATACTCAAATTATTAATACTAAATAAATAAATACTAAATAAATAAATACTAAATAATAAATATAATATATTTATTTGAAATATGATTCTCGAAAACAGTTCCAACGATTTTATAAAATTCGGAATATAAAAGTTTACGGGGGCGAAAATCAATCCGTCAAATTGTCATCCTCGGGAAACTTCGTTCACAACCCGAGCGACGCGAAGACCTCTGTCTTCCAGGTGTAAGCGTGGAGCTTATTTTTGGGAGTGGGTCAATTTATGCGATTGTCACTCAATACTTATTTAAGTACTTATTAACTATAGAGTGTGTGTGTGTCACTACTACGCAGGTACCATTTTTTAGATGTCTACTGATGTGTTTCATATAATTAATTAATACAAGATTTAAACGTAATTCCGTCACGTTCGCTCCAGTAGATTATTAGTTTTCATCCCCTTCCAATTAGCATTCGTATTTTAAATGAAAAGCGAAATCTTTTTTACATTTCATTCCATAACTCATCTCATCTCCTTTTATGAAGAATTGTAAAGGCTGCATCGTATTACTAAGATCGTTCCAGATTCAAGCAACATGATTTTCTTGGTAAATTATTAAATAGCCTGCGAGCTATTTGCAATGAATGGGAGCTTATTCTAGAATGCACCAATTGGAGCAGAGAGATCATTTATTCGGAGGGAATTGGCTTTTACAAGCCCATTCATGTGGTGTCACGTGATTTTGATTTGAAAGGACTTTACATTTTTATACCCATCTATCTTGGTTATTCTTTTTGTTCACAGTTTTTGTTTATAAGGGTATTTTTTTAAATAAACTATGTTTTTAGAAGGTAGGGTTCATTTATGTTTAAGAAACAGCCCTAATTGGGTTATAACGCATTCAATACCAGAAACAAGTTAAAGCGTTATCCTCAATTTTGCCCAAAGCCAAAAATGCGTCTGTTTTATTATGCGTGTTGTGAAAACGGGTAAAAAGGACGGTAGCAAATACATTTATTGTTGATTTTATCAGGACTTAAATAAGGCATCCTTCCCAAAGTTTGTTTCATAGCAGCATTTGATTTTATACTTTGCAAACCGAAACAAAAGAACAGCGTATCAAAACATATTTTGGACACATGTAGTGCATAATTTTTCCATTGTATTTTCTCGGAAATTTTCGTATTTATCATGCTCCGAGGTTGACTGAACAATCTTTCGTATAGTAAGTATCTTGTACTGTGACCAACTGAAATAGCAAGACACGTTCGTACGTTTCTGTGAAAATACGATGGAAAACTATTATGCATTACATCTGTACAGTGCTAACATTTTCCTAATATAGCCATCGGTAATCTTTGTTTTTTATGACACACGGATGACAAATATACTCTCGGTTGCAAGCGTGGTACCGTGGTTTGCGGGTGGTAGGACCTTGTGCAGGGTCAGTCCGGATCGCTACCACCATCTTATCAATTAACCTACCGCCAAACAGCAGTGTTCGCGTTGTTGTGTTCCGGTTTGGGGATAAGACAGCCGGTTTAATGACTAGCATAGAGGCATTCCATCTTAATCCTCAGGGTTGGCAACGCATTTGCAGTCTTGTGAATGCGAATGTCTATGGGTCACAGTTTCCACTTACCTACCATCAGGTGGCCTGTGTGCTCGTTTGCCTTCTCTATGCCATAAAAAAAGTGTGATAGCAATAGCCAACTAGAAACTGAGTATAGTTTATAGCGTTTAAAGGTAAACGAGCGCATGCGCCATGAGTCAAAATTACTGTACTCGCTAGCGAGTCGAATGCTCTGTCTTTCACTTTATAGTTATAGAGTGCGAGAGACGGAGCATTCGAGTCGACATAGTTTCCAAAAGTAAGTGTCAACTGACCCCCGTACTAGTTTACACTGCATCACGGTGGGCCAGAATAATAAAATACGTTAATTAACTTTAGAGTTATTATTATTAAGGTTTTAATGATATTAGTAACGAACGCTACGCTGGTAGATTCACTCTATATTACCGACGCGTAAAAGAGCCCTCATGTGGCCTATTTACTTAATAAATATTTTGAATTTTGAATTACTTTGCTACCTTGCGGTAAAAGTGCAAAGGTGCGGTAAACATATGTACACATGAGCACATTGCCATATTAATAAGGTCTGTCTACATATTTCCAAGACTGTAGTGTATACATTTTGGTGCCCTTCACTGTACACATTTGCGTCACTTGATTAGAATTAACTATTTTATCTAATTTGTAATTACAAAACCACGTAAAATTCTAGGACACCCAGTATAGCGTAGAATAGATTTTTTTAATTCATTATATAATGTTACATGTCTTTACATTTTAACAATGCATTATTACGCCTTTTACTGTAAAAGCACTTGGTTTTATTACTTGTCGCCGAAAAGAGTGCTCCAGAAAGATTTCATATCCCTAACCGAATACCGAAGCACGCCCTATCCTGTCCACTTGACGTATGCGACAATTTCTCAGACTACGCGCTATATTCAGGCTGTGGGCGCAGTGTAAATAAACATACAGAAGCACAATGTATTTATTAAGCAGCGGTATTGAAATTTTGTGATAGAGGCAAGACAAATAAAGGGAAAAGCAAACACTGGGTAGTATGGAGAAACAAACTTTATGTGATTACTTTAAAAAAAAACAGAAAAAAACGGGCAAATAGGTTTAAAAACTTCGCTGATTTGTAATAATTCTAATTATGAAATTATTGATTTTTGGTGACATGATCAATATCTTGTTGGAGGCCTACCTACAGCTCATCTTTCGGTCCGCGGACGCCACTCCAGAACCTTCTGACCCCATCGGCCATCAGATGGAGTGACGACCTCGTCAGGATCGCGGGACCGCGGTGGATGCGAAAAGCAGGGGGAGGCCTATGTCCAGCAGTGGACGTCTTTCGGCTGACATGGATGAATGATCAATATCTCCGAAACTAGTAAAAATCGCTGAACATATCATAGGGGTTAAATCGATAGGTGTTTAGCTGCTTTGTCAGCCCTTGGCGGTCTGACGTCGGTTTCTGGGACACCCTGAATATAACTTTAAATTATAGATAGTTCTTATTTTACCTACGTGTAGAAGTCCAACAGGGCAGTAAAAACCATAATCGCGTAGCCAAAAACGGCTTTGGAAGTCGCTGGCAAAAGATTAGTATGGATGTGTAAATTAAAAAATCATCCCATACTGTTATTATTTTTACTGCGATATGCGGCATAGAGGAACGTCACAGTGAAATATTACTCTTTATTGTGTCTTGTATTGATATTTGTGATACAAGCGTTTGCTGTTACGGTGATTACTAAATATATTGGGTATATTTCATAATTGATTAGGCTAATTTGTACTACTAGATATATCCAGCTTTGAACCTTATTACAATGTTATAAGCTAACTAAGTGAATAATATCTCTTTGCCGTCTGTAAATAGCAGCTCTTATAATAATTATAATGTTAGGAAACCTTTTTCCATGGATGTTGCCATAGTTCTAACCTAACCTAACCTTTACGGGCTTATCATGGTCAATCTCATAGCTGTGAATAAATTTACATAAAACATATTACGTCACTTTCTAACGTTTTGCGGGTGGTAGGACCTTGTGCAGGGTCCGTTTGGATTGCTACCATCATCTTATCAATTAACCTACCACCAAACAGCAGTGTTCGCATTGTTGTGTCCCGGTTTGGGGATAAGACAGCCGGTGAAATGACTAGCATAGAGGCATTCCATCTTAGTCCTCAGGGTTGGCAACGCATTTGCAGTCATAGGCTTGCAGTCTTGTGAATGCGAATGTCTATGGGGCACAGTTTCCACTTACCATCAGGTGGCCTGTGTGCTCGGTTGCCTTCTTTATGCATAAAAAAAATTGTGTGAGAGGGACGGATGCTTTATCTAAATTTATCCACAACGATTAACGCGACCACAAAATAGATGAAAACTAGGTAAGTAATTATGATACATAAGCCTAACCGTAGAACCATTTTTTCTGGGAAAATAAGTGGTTATGTACTATTCCAGACTTTAATCTAACTCTGCTAAAGTTCACCCAGATCCGTAAAGCGTGATTGAGTAATGAACATTTGCATTTATAATAGTAGCAAGATCTCAAGACTTTTGTATTGTTTTATCTTAAACCAAATCTTTCCTTACAATAAAGTGTTAACGTACAAAAAAGTACAGGACTTTTTTAACTACTTACTCTTACTTAGGTTTATTAAAGTGGCCTTTGTGGTTGTTTATTTTATTCGGATCTAGTGGGGATGACAATAAATACTGAACTAGGTCACGATCTTGTGCGAGATCTTTTTGTTTTAGCAGTTACTTAAAGTGGCTTGGAGTTGACTAACATTTAGGTTTGTACGTGGTCGTGGCGGGTAAGGCAAAAAAATGGCTTTAGGGTTTGCCAATAAGAGACCCTTATAGTTTCGCTGTATCCGTCTGTCCGTGTCTATGAGGTTTAACTCTTTATATTTTGAATCCATAATTTCTTTTGTAAAACATTTGCTATTGTATCTTGGTTGTATGTAGAGCCTATTTAAGGATTTCGTCAAAGTCTTTGGTTTTTTGTCACAAATTAGTGATACGAGTAATAAATATTTTAATTGGATTATTTACATGAATTTCATACACCACATTTTTTTGTAAGTATTCTCCTCGATCCTTCATAACAACAACAACTATTACGGAGAAAGAACTTTGAAAAAGCGCCTGCCATATATTCTCAACAGTTTACCTGGGGACATCCGTCTTGAGCAAAATAAAAGTATATTTAAGAAAAAGCTAAATAAACATCTATTAGATACACTGCCTTAGAATTATATATTTGGTATGTCGAACTAAACATTGTATAACATTAAGATTATAGTACTGTTCTTGTTCTTTTCAAGTCTTCCTGCAGTCAAACTGTCCTAAAACAGTTTTGCAGGGCTTTTGATTTATTTTTAAGTTTTGTTGTTGGTTTAATAAATAAATAAATAATAATAATAATAGGTCGTAACTTGTCTTTTATCATTATTATCAATTGACATAATTTTGTCATGTCATCTCAGTTCAATTAGGAGTTGTTGAATTGATGATAATTTATGAAAGATATGATCATGATAATAATTTAATATAGTTTTCCTTTCACTAGTGTAGAACAAGATTACTGTTACTAGCATGTCAACTTATTCGTAACCAGAAACCGGAATTATAAGTAACGTATAAGTGGACAGCTTAGAAAGTTTTCTATGAGCTATATCGGATCCACAGTTGCATGTTCGAATTCATTACGGTATTGGAAAAGTTAAATAAAGGAGTTAATGCGACAAAGTTTCGCCGTTCGTGGAATTTATGAAACAGTATATAATATCTGACTCTTGGATGTTAAGTATTTACTAATGTGTGTATTTTGCTAAAATTAGTAATGTTTATTGTCTAGTACTCATAGTACTTAGAGCTTAGTTTGGGACTAGGTCAATTTGTTTGAGATTGTCTCCTGATAATTATCTTAAAGTATTTTTAAAGGCAAGTTCGGTTTTAGTTAGATTTTTGTGCGTGGCGACGCTGCCGGTATTTTTAAATATTTTTATTACCAACGGAGTATTACTATTAACATATGATCACAATGAAGAAGCAACATGGGCAACAATGAAGACTAGAGCTGAGGTCCTGCTAATTGCTAAATACTTTTATAATGTTGTGAAAATGACTTAATTATCGCCCACAACTTGATTTGCTTAGACGTCAACACAGCAAAGTTTTACTATAGTTTGCCACGATAAAAAAACTCACGAAAGTCAGGAAAGTTTTATCCCCGCAAATCAAACATTTATACAAACGCAAATAAATATAAACATTTCTACTTTGATATTGAACAGAATGTCAATTCAAAAATATATTCAGAACCACAGTAGGGTTGCCAGACAACCCGGTTTTCTTTGTTTTGTCAAGAAAACAGCGATAGCAAAAATAATAATTGAAGAGATACATTTAATAAATACATTAATTGAGCAAATATAAATAAAAAAAAACACGTCTTAACAAGATCAGTGCCTTTTACCGCAACTAGGTATATAACTTAGACAACATGTCAGGAAATTAACTGAGAAGTCAGTAATTTCATCAGATAATCATGTTTTTGGTTCTAGTAACCCTAACAAAAGGGTGTTCTCAATCTGGGATCAAGAATTTCCTTGGTATCCGAGTCAAAAGGCGGAATACCTTATTCGTGGCTCAAAGGTAGATATTTGAGCCCGCTAAGCTATTGCCCGCCCACCTAACATTCCAGGTTATGTAAACTTCCATTGGCAAATAGGAAATATTTTAGAGGCATATGATCTGCTATTGTTTACTATTAAGATATTTTAATTAATATTCCATAGTTCAGATGACACAAAGAGTATAATTTTAACGTTACTTTTTTTTATGGCGTAGAGAAGGCAAACGCGCACACGTGCCACCTGATGGTAAGTGGAAACTGTGACCCATAGACATTTGCATTCACAAGACTGCAAGCCTAAGACTGCAAATGCGTTGCCAACCCTGAGGACTAAGATGGAATGCCTCTATGCTAGTTCATACTAAATTTCATTAAATTTTATACAAACCTCTAAGATATGACATAACTTCGACTTCAGTCCCCCAGACATATTTTAAGAACTACTCTATTTTTTCAAAGATTCGTTCCGCACTTGGCAGGCATTCCACAAATCGCGCCAACTCAGCAAATATGGGTCGAATCGGTAACGTCGAACTCACTCAAAATGCCTACTCAATTACGTTCTGACTGCGCAAATTTAGTCGCAACCATTTAAGCAATAAGGCATATAATGGCACGCGCAAAGTTCCCGTTTAATGGGAAAAGTTAAAACAATTTACGAGTTGTGAAGTGTGCTAATGGTCATGACGTTTTAATTTCCCGCGTTGCTTGATTCAAATTTGGAATTTACCAGCCAGTGACTGCGGTGCCCTGGATGGAAGCTATTTAAGCATAGGTAGTACGCCTGATTTTGCCATTTCATTCCACGCAACCTAACAAGCTTAAACTTGAAAACGAACGGATTACTATTCCAAACTTAAACCACCACGGTAGGTATCTAATTTGAAACAAACCCGTTTTTAATATTTCCGCTAACATTTTTCATCCTGTGAAGTCCTAACTTAAACAGAAGACAGCTTTATCTTCCTTTAAAACGCCATTAAGACCGTATTTCATGTTTGCCAGGGTTTTCTAGATTAAGTAAAGCAGGCTTTGCACGGTTCGGCCGGGTTAACCGAGGATCACTTTGGATAAACTACCTACAGGCCATACATAAATATAGTAACGTTAATATTGTGCTTTTGGGTTCTAGATGAGATATGTAATTGTTCAAGCGTTCATGTTCATTGCTATGTATGTGAACTAAGTTAAGAGAGATTAAATCACATACATTTTATCTTCATTCTTGCTTTAAAATATACTATGTTCAGTTCATTTGCTAATCCTTACTAATGCCATAGGTGAGATTGTGTTTGTTTGTTCGGTCGGTTTATGTGCGGTTTTGGAGATGGACAAAGGGTACTTTTTAACTAGAAAAAGTGGACAGTTTCAAGCGGTTTCTTGTTATTAAATTAAGCACATACATTAACTTACGATAAATGTCATAATTTCATTTAATTTTGTATGGTGAGGTATCTACCATATTTTTATGTGGCGCTATACATTTACTAGCCAGTGTACTACATTGATAGTAAATAACAATGCAACTTCTCTAATGGTAGCTATCCACTCAATGTAACAACATTTTGCTGGATAGAATCTCAAATTGCGTTTATAAAATTGCAATAAGGACCGATGCTAATGACATCAGCTAATATATTTAAAAAAAAACACTCCACTTATTCCGAATAATTAAAAAAAAAATATTTAAGCTGTACATGTACACACAAATGATTCGGAAATCTCGTCAATTGAGTCGTGTCTTAAACTCTGGGGTACGAAGGGGCTTGCGTCCATCACAGTAAACACATCGCCGCACTGTTTGCGGTGTATCATCCGACCGCGTCCGAGCGTGTGAAACCGCTTAACAAGCGGGTACAGTGGTTGTAAACGATATCTTATACACACAGGCTGGATGAAAATTAGACGTTTTTATTCTGTATTTAAATAAATGGATGTGATAATAAAAACCCTTGTAAAGCTAAAATAACTGACGCGTACATAAGTATGTATGTATGTATGTATGTAAACTCTTTATTGCACATAAACAATTACAAAACATTTATAAGTCTTTTAGTATTTTTATAAGTCTCTGTTTCTGGAGTAAAAATATTTTTTATATTTATCTGTTCATACCTTTTTTTTAAAAACGAAACGTGTGATCTTTATTATTATATTTTAAATGCGAAAGTATATGTGTTTGTATCTTACTCCTTTACCCTGCTTCGGCTGGACGGACTTGGATGAAATCTAGATTAGCACAATGACATATACTCAGACTATTTTTCATCCCGGAAAATTTCAAGGTTCGCGAAGGAATAATCGAAATTTCGTCGAGGAAACGACGAGACAGAAATCCGACGGATCGGGAACAAATCAATCAAACATTCATGCGTTTTGAGTTAAAAATATTCCAAAATTGAATGATCACAAAACCTTCATGATCATTATTTTTAATGGAATTTTGACAGGCAGTTTTATTTTCTCTGTGCTCTTTTCAATGTCCGAATTGCCCTTTTTAAAACCTGTAACACAAAGGTTTTTACAGACATATATCCAACAATGAAACAATACCTTTTAGAAAGTTCGATGCGTTGCTTTATTCGGTGGGCGTAACTGTGTTTGATGTGAGTTATGAAACCAATTTTGTTTGAAGGCATTCAATATTTGTTCCAATAAACTTTATCATAATATTAAATATTGAATTCGACTACGAAAAAACAATAGTTATATTTGTTAACCTACGCTTTTGTTTATAAATAAAAAAATGGTATTCAATCCCAGCTTTCATGACATGAAAACAGATTGTACCACTTTTTGCATATTTTCAATAAAATATTTGATGTTTTTTTACGTTCAGCAAATATATTTTCAGAACCTCCAGAAGGTTCTGGAGTGGCGTCCGCGGACCAGAAGACGAGCTAGGCCTCCAACAAGATGGAGTGACGACCTCGTCAGGATTGTGGGACCGCGGTGGATGCGAAAAGCACAAGACCGGTCTGAGTGGAAAGCCTTGGGGGAGGCCTATGTCCAGCAGTGCACGTCTTTCGGCTGACATGATGATGATGATGATGAAATATATTTCAAGTGCTATTGTAGACCCCATGGCAGTGAGGGCACATAAGTGATTTAATACCCCATCAGTCATGTTCGCGTTACAAAGGGTTTTATTAAAATAATTACGATGACTCAAGAAAAAACTCCATACATTAATTTTACTGCACGTAAAATCGCCCAACAACTTAAATTGACGCAACACGGTTGCGATAATGCCTTTGGGACACCCTTTACATACCTTTTAAATCCTGTAGCTCTAGCTCTACTTAAAAGCTGATATTAAATCCTTTGAGTAAATATTAGAAGCTTGAGCGTATATCTTTGGGTATATCGCTTTAGTATCGTTTGATGGCGGCAAACGCCGAGATCGCGACACTGCTTCAATTTCCGCAGCTAGCGGGTAAAGAATGCTCCGTATTTCATATTATCCATATGAGGTCTAACAAAGTAAACAAAACGTTTTGGTGCCATATTTTTTTATCCTGTAACAACAAACTAAAGTGATAATACCTCATCGTACTAGCTAATAAGTCACTTTAAGAGCCTTTTAATTGCTATAGTGACCAAAATAAAACAATCAAATAAATATCTTCAGTATCTAAACCAGCCAACACTCATATTTACACCTAAGTTAAGTAGTGTACTAATTAAAAACCTTGATAGCACAATACCCTTTGAATTGAAAATAGACCACCCTATATGCCAGTGACCGGGAGGTGAACACTCTGTGTAATAAAGCCCTTTATCGCGGAGCAAGCGTTAAGAGCGAGAGCGCCTTAATTTCCGTAGCAAGTTCTTGCGGCTGCAAGAGGTGAGGCATGGAGGATGGAATACAGCGGAAATAGTACATATTTATACAAATATCAAGAGTAGTAGAGACTATACTTATCTCCCTGTTGCTATCAGAACAGATTGTCTGGGTACCGTTCTCAATTTCAAAATAGTTATTTATGTGACTGGAGCATAATGAGAGGCATTAATAGACGAGTGTGGTTTTATGAAACGTGCCGAACGGCGAGCTTCATAATCAGATCACACGAGTGTTTTAATGCCTAATTATACAAAACTTTATCTATGTTGTAGAAAACTTATGGATATCATAAGTTTTCTACAACATGTACAATATGGCCTACATTTTCATAACTTTATTTTCTGTTCTTCGGAACTATTTGAAAGTTCGAAACAAATGACTAACATTTAATTTAGGCATAATATAATGCACCTATGAATGTCAAAAAGCATTACCTACCAGCATTATTCGATAATCACAACCAAATATGACTCCTTATTTTTAAAAGATGTTCGAAATTTGAATGTGTTTAACGTTTTGGCTAGGTATCTATACTGTAATTTATACATTACGATGCAACCACAGATACAGGTTTACTAATATAGGTCATTTGCTTATCATTTCTGAACATATTATAAGGAAGTTATGCCATGGAAGTAGATAAAGTATTATAGTTTAGCAAAGTCGCTATACAAATTGATCATTTTATTGGGAGCCTGCCGTTTCGTCAAAATATATTTGGTCAAATGTATCATTTCCCAAATTTTTCATTTGCCAAACCAATGTTATACAGTGTTTT
Source organism: Acleris sparsana (assembly GCA_923062465.1). NCBI lineage: Eukaryota > Metazoa > Arthropoda > Insecta > Lepidoptera > Tortricidae > Acleris > Acleris sparsana. The sequence goes on along the minus strand of OV281302.1, from coordinate 2,888,305 downwards.
CAGAATTTATTTCAGTACCATCGTGTAGAACCCTATGGGTTAGGTTAGGTTAGTTTTTATAAAATCCTGAAATAGTTACGGTTACAGAAAACAAAGTAGTTTGGCAAATGAAAATTTGGGAAATGATACATTTTGACCAAAAATATTTTGACGAAACATAGGTAACCCTATTTTATTATGTATTTCGTTAAACTTTGTACTGATCATTTGCGGTTCGAGTTTACAATAGAAACATACCAAGTTTTGAAAGTTTAGCTCTCAAGTGGATTCCGACATTTTATAGAATTCCTACTATTTATGTACTTCCATCCCTCCACAATTTTCTGTACTGCATGTTTTCTACTCTCGTATAGCATGCGTACCTTGCACGCCACAAGGAAATCTTGGCTTACTACTTCTTCCCAACTCCGTTGTACAGCAGAGGAATTAAGTTAAATGAATTCATTTTACATAGGAATGCCGAGTACAGTCGTGGAATTAAAGTCAATTTTAATCTGACTGTGCTAAATGGTAGGATTCCTTTGAGAAATTTCGCCTCAGAGTTTCAGACTTAGAATTAGCTACAGACTTTAAAACATTTCGTTGGACAGTAAGTCCGAGCGAATGGTTTAATATGATTCAATGAATGTGGCGAAGTTAAAGCAAGGGTTTTCGTTTACGAACTACCTAGTTTATTAAGTTTAGGACGGAAATAAATGCAAATAATATCCCTACATTTACATTTACATACTCTAATCGAGTTCAAGTGGGTTTCATTTTATTGGGGTGCCAGGACACCCTGTGTCTGTTTTAATTCCATGATTTATTTTTGGTTTGCTCTTTATTATTATCAAAATTATTCAAGAGTTTATTTTTTTTATTATAATATCTAAAGAGTATAACAAATGTTCAAATTGGAATCAAGCCAATACAGAAAAGACTATAATCGACAGTGACATGTTTATCAAACACACGATAAATTGATACCCTATCCGACAGAAATAGCCACTGAAGGACTATTCTGCCCACCAACTTATTTGGCACGTACAGCTGGAAAAAAGTTCAAATACTTCTCCGATGTCTTGTGCATTTTTGGCAAGAAATTTTAATAGTTCCTTTTGTTAAGTGTCATATCCTGGGACCTCGAAATAAGTGTGTTTTAAACATTTTTATTCGAAATAGAAGAAATGACACTAAATTTTATAGGTAAGTATTAAACACGGATGTTTGAGCGTCTATAGCATACAGCATGGTATAGTTTGTTTTTGCAGCATTCAGTGGGTCACCAAAACGGTACTGGCTGAAAATCAGCGGTGTAGGTATCAGGCACGTCAGGATAATGCTGAGCCAGTGTCCGATTCGCTACCGCGAGGACACACTTTCCGTGCTGTTCCTGTCACATGTTTTATTTCTTTTATTTGTGAATCTGTGTGTCTTCCGTGAAGTGAACTAATGTTCTTCTTCTGTTTCCAAACAAAGTCAATCTTCTCATACTATTTCATTAATTGCGGAAATGATCTCGTAATCTATACTAATATTAGCAGGGGAAGATCAAGAGTCATTCAGGTTGAAAACAAATTTTTGAAGATGACCACTTGATAGACCGACTTTTCGCCACCTTAAACCCGAAACTGCAAAGATATCTAAATTCTAGAGCTGTTTTTGAGAATGGATAACAAAACATAGGTAGGTAGTTAAGGTGCGACCCGAACGCTGCTTAAAATACGGCAACGGTATCGTATCTGTACCATTTTTATCGCATGCCCTCCACACGGCTGCTTAACGGTGCTTATGTGACGGTGCGTCAAAAACGGCGCCATGTTGTTAATATGACCCCGTCTTTTGTTTACGCAACGACACCGTATTTCACTGCGATTCTGTACTTACCGTCGCCGTATTTTAAGCAGCGTTCGGGTCGCATCGATAATTGGTATACAAATATTGCTATAGCGAAATAGGCAGTAACAAAGATTTATAAACCTCCAGTAGTAATATAAACCTTTAACCTTATTAGTAACAAAATAGAATTGAATCTGTTTTGATGATTGAATTACGATATAATTTTAAGACGGCAGAATAGCATATAATATTATAAATGCGAAATTCTGTTTGTTTATTTGTTACGCTTTCGTAGGTAAACCGCTGAACCAATGAAATTTGAGGACGGTACCTAGAGTAGTTAGGTAGTTTTCTTGGACAATAGGACAGTTGCCCGAGGGAATAGTCATAAATCACTTCATAAATACGCGGACGAAACTCGGGCACTAGCTCATTTTAATAAAATAGGTGATATACGCTAAACCTATCCCTCTAAAGTCACTTGAACTTAATTAAAATAGAGGTAGAGAAAAAAAAAGCCGTCTGAACGCCACCATTTCTTTGAATCATAAAGATATATACTTCTCTCATTCTAACATATACGTAGATGCGTTCCTCTACTCGTACTCTCAGCCCAATGGAACCCTGACCCCACCATAGGACGGTGTCGCAGTCATATTAATAAACAATTCGTTTGACACTTCTTACGAATTGAATCATAAAGTCACTGTTACACAGTTCTGTCGTGGTCGGGTTCCATTGGGCTGATATTATAATGTTGGCCCATGGGAAAAAATTAAACATCATTTTTATCTTATTTTTATTCACGTTTCTTTTTTTAACAAAAACCCAATTTCTTGCACAATTTACAATAATACTTAGTTGCTAAGAGTTGTTGGTAATTCTGTAGCTCTCCCTACCCCACTGTGGGATGAAGGCGTGACGATATGTACGTATGTATGTACTTAGTATACGTAGTGCTCTGGCAACTACTCGGCAAACTGCAAAACAAGCAACTCTCAAATTGGCATTACTTCAAAAGTTGTTTCGAAACTTAACAGAATCGCTGAATGGAGTTAAGGCCACATCTAAATAGTCCGGTCGGAGAGCTAACTTGAAACACGTTTTATGGATTTTATAATCGGTCAACGTTGGAGAGGGTCCAAGCGGGGCCGTGACAGGTGATTGGTCGATGGTAGGAGAAGAAGCGGAGTACGCGTTGTTGATTGGTCAAAAGTCATGGTATACTTTTAAACACTTAGGCCTTTAAGGGTATCATTTTCAAAGTTCAGGACTAAGGGGGTGCTAACGAGACCCTATTTTTAAGCCTCCGCTGTCTGTCTATCCATCCGTCCATCTTTCAGTTTTGAAATTTATGCAGAAAGTGTAATTCTAATGCCACTATAATTTAACTTAAATAATAAATAAATATCAGGGGACGATCTCCCACAAATTGATTTAGCCCCAAACTAAGCTGTAAGCTTTTACTAAGGGTACTTAATAATATAAAGAGAAATAAATACTTAAATATATAGAAAACGTCCAAGAATCATTAACAAATACTCGAGCTCATCACACAAGTATGTGCCAATACCGGGAATCGAAACTGGGACCTCTAGCTTCGTAGGCAGGATCACTACCAATTATCTTTAATCTCTATCTTTACGCTAAAATGCCATCTCATACCAGAGGGCAGGCATTACTTATTTAATAAACAGCTGCTTGAAACAGAGTTGTGGTGCTTGAAGTTAACCAAGTCCGAAAGTTTTTGAACCGTATAGTTCATGTTCTTCCAGGTTTTCTGCTTAAATCAACAACTCGGTTGAGTTTCGCTTCCACATGCAAGTGAATATGACTAAGCATGTAACACTAATAGAGAAGCCAACGCAACCTGCCAAAGCTATGTCACAATAAAATCCCTGCCACGTTTTGCGGGTGGTAGGACCTTGTGCGGGGTCCGTCCGGATCGCTACCACCATCTTATCCATTAACCTACCGCCAAACAGCAGTGTTCGCATTGTTGTGTTCCGGTTTGGGGATAAGACAGCCGGTGTAATGACTAGCATAGAGGCATTCCATCTTAGTCCTCAGGGTTTGCAGCGCATTTGCAGTCTTAGGCTTACAGTCTTGTGAATGCGAATGTCTATGGGTCACAGTTTCCACTTACCATCAGCTGGCCTGTGTGCTCGTCAGCCTTTCCTATACCATACAAAAAAAAAACCAGTTGTCAGCTAAGAAAGCTACATATTTTGTGACTTGCACTGCACACAGGTCCACCGTTGTCTCTTGCCAACAGGCCGGGAATGTCGACTGTTTTATTCCTCCCGTGTTTGGATGGTATTTGAATGTAACTCTTACGCCAACTAACCTTTCCGGTGCCCGATCTTGACCTGGACATGGTCCAGAAACAGGGACGAGTTGGCGAAAAAAATGTAAGTAATGTATTTTTTATGAAACCTTGCTATTTCCTTTGTAGAATTTTTTGATCTTTTTTGCTTGTTGTTGTAATTTCACTTGTTTGGTTTAAACAAGGTTTTGTTACTTTAACTCGGTTGTTAACCTTGCCCGGTTAGAATAGTGCCGCTCCATGTCTTCCCGTGGGTGTCGTAAGAGGCGACTAAGGGAATAAAGGCTTGTAGCATTGTTAGGTGTGATACGGGTCCCTAAAATCAGCGACAAAACTATGAGAGCTTAATCTTAAAGCTTATGAGCTTTTCTATCAGCCATCTTAGTTTTGTTGTTGGTTTTAGGGATTACCTGAGTATTGCGTTTTAGCTGTTAATTAAATACACTATGTCCAAGTTCCTAAGCTTTTGTCCCACCAAGATCTCCTTAAAGTATGAATAATCCGCGGGCATTTCCAAAATGAGGTTACATTTGAGGCAATGGAAATTACGAGAAAATATTTCACTGGTTTGGGCATAAAATTAAGGAATGAGGGATTTCATGTCCCTAGGGAGCGATTGTTCCGTATTTGCCAAGCTTTATTTGTTTTACTGTTTACTTTACGACCGGCTCGCTCGCTCGGGATGAAATTAATTAGTGAAAATCATAATTGGGGAATTGGATAAGTGGAAAAAATAAAGGGATCCTTTCTTTGGCACAATTAACATTTTGAAAATTTGTTTGGGAATATTTATCAAAATTTAGGAATCTTTGATAGCGTTGTATTGGGATCATAGTCGCCAGCTGAAAAAAAACGATATTTTTTTATTTTATTGACAAGATAGAGCAGCAGTTGTAAATGATACTAATAAATCAAATCACTTTAACATAACTCCGTATAGGCAGTTCAAGCCTTTCCAAGAGGTTTACATTAATATATTTCAAGAGCCATTGCTAATCTAATAACTCTTCTCTTTAAAATGGCGGTCGCTCGGACGAACGATTGAATATTGCAGCAGCGAGTTTAAGTAAGTAGTCCCGTCGGAGTGAACAAAACACATTTTAGCAGCATCGTGTCTGTCCAAACGTACCACGCCACTGCTGCGACATTCACTCGTTCGTCCGACCTACCGCCGTTTTGGAGAGAATCACAACCCTGTAATCATTTTGCTGGCAAAAAACTCTCTAATCACCATACGTAAGACGTAAGATGTAATGGTATCAATACGGACTATTTATTTTTACACATATACACATAAATAACACATAATAATCTAGGGAAGGAAACAAAGCTGGTGATTGTGTGCATTATCCTGAAACCCCATAATATATACAAACCCAAAAATCTCACTTTGCCGCTTTCACTAATATTTCAATACATTATTTTAGTTGTATGAATACATTTTTTCTTTATTCATGCTATTTTATAATAGCAATACAATTTTATTTTTATTTCAGCTTCCATTAAATGTAATGGTACATTCTTACCCTAGTAGACATCTCAATATCAAGTGTTATCAAAACATCGAGGCCTATAAAATTAAAGAGGTCACAATGCATTTACGAGGGCATGGAAATGTAGATTTACTATCGTGATTGTGCCGAGATAGATGCCAAATGTGGACGACGCGCTTTATGCCTCCTAAGCCTACTAGGTAGGTCAAAGAGGTAAACAGCGAGTACGTTCAGGAGGTTTATCGCTTTGGTTACATTTATTGATAACTAGCTGTTGTCTGTGACTATCCGCGTCCATTCGCTTTTGAGTTCGTTCATTACAAACAAATATAGAATAAACCATCAAAGAATCATAACAGCGATAAGCGACGAGATAGAAATTACATAGGAATTCATCAATGTTTTTATGCGACAAGGTTCTATAGTGGTTCTACAGTTAAAGTCCGCGTGACCGTACCTATTTTAACTATACTTTTACGGATTATACCGGTAGTACATTTTATTTGATTTATTTAACGTAAACTTTACCCGGGTTGGTAATGCATTTAGAATCTTAAGATTGCTGTTCTGAGATTGTATTTTTAAAAATTCAAATATATCCGGATAGCTTTTGTGCTCGTGCGCCTTATTTTGCCTTAAAAAACACCTTTACCTACTACTCAATGACGCTACGAAGGTTAACGTCAATTTCTTAGTTTTTAGAACTGAACTCAGGCACGGTTCACCTTAGATGGTTCCAAATTTTCTTGCTAACAATGCCTTAACGTACTTAAGGCCCAGCCACACTGGCTGCGTGCGCGCAGTCGTGACGTGCGCGTGCCCTTTCCACTGCGTTGTATAGTATTAATTCTCATACGCGCATCCGGTGTGGCTGGGCCTCTATACGATAGAAAAAAGAATTTGTGCTCGAAGTACAGTTTTCCACCGTTATTATGACGTTGCACGTGGTTCCATTTAATATCTGTTCTCAAATTTCCAGGAAGGAATATAACGTCAAACGAAATTTGATTAACGTCGTAATAAATTAAGAGCGAAACACAAGATAAAATCAGAAAATTATATTCACAGGCATTTATATTTTCCTAAATTAGTGATATTATGTTTATAATGAAGATTTTGAGTCTTGTCTAGGAACAGACCGAGAAATACAGTTGACAGTTCCTGAAATTCGTGAAGAATTGGATCTGAGGTTGACCTTAGGTTAAATTTACGTGCAAGCGGGCCTGACAGTTGCACTGTTAATGAAGATTAAGTTGATCCTTATAGTAACGATATTTCATACACGATTTTGAAAAAGGAACAAGTTTATTTGTCTCTGAAATGTCTCTAAGATCCGTATTAATAAACTCATCTTGACCGTGAGGCCCGTCACAAAATACGTCAAAGTAAACGTCAAACCATAGAACACTGTCATTTTTGGCGCATCTCGAGACGAGCTTTAGAGTTGAGATCAGTTTATTAATACGGGCCTAAGTGTCGCGGCCTAAAATAAGAAAGTAAGAATATTCATTGTTACAGAGTAGTGTTGAGTTTCTTGCGGCGTTTCTTCTCAGCAGTGGTCTCTTGCGAAGCGCTGGTAGATTTTGACGTGTAAAAGTGCCCGTGCGGCCTAATTACTGAATAAACATCTTTTATCTTTTTTTTTTTTTTTTAGAGTGTTTGAGTTGCCATACTTTAATTGTAAAACGTATACTCGCGCACACGCACGCACGGACAACGTGCACGTGCATCTACCGCCAAGCTGTAGTGTTCGCGTTTTGGTGTTGTGGTCTGGGGATAAGATCCATGACATAAAAAAACCGGTTACGGTCGAATCCGACTCGCGTACGAAGGGTTCCGTAGCATTAGGTTGTTTTTTTTTTCGGGTAGGCTTAAAAACAAGACATAGAAATTTTGCTCACATATTTAATTTATATTTTAAAATACATACAATAGTAAATCAGTACAAATTTTTGGATAAATGGATTAATCTAACTTTAATTGCCGCCTACAGTTGTTATCTTAGCTTTCTGAACAACTATTACTTACTTATTGCAAGTATCAAATCTCCACCTACTTCACTTGAATTCACACTATGGACACTTTATCACAACTCAAGCGAAACATGGATGACATGAGGGAGCTTTTTGCTGCAAGGATGGCTACATTTGAGAGTGGCCAGTCTGCCACCGGTACTCAACACACCTCGGTCGACAGTGATTACCAGGTATTTAAGGCCTTTATATGGAAAACTGTTAACTGTCTACAGACACAAATGGACCTGGTGGCCAAATCCCTTGATGACCTAGAAATGAGGTCACGATCCAAGGTTCTGCTCCTGCATGGGGTGCCGGAGGCAGAAAATGAAAGCACTGTAGATGCTGCCGTTGCCATCTGCTCTCAAAACCTGCTGATTCAGGGCATGTCTGCGGAGGCTGTTCACGTGTGCCATCGTCTTGGCAAACTACGGGATCCTTCCAAACCAAGGCCCATATTAATCAGATTTACATCCCTGGTGCTGCGGAAGGCAGTCTGGTTAGCCAAAACCAAACTGAAAGGCTCTGGCATGACGCTGTCCGAGTTCCTGACTGGCAGTCGGCACGCAGTTTTCGTTGAGGCACGGAAGATCTTTGGGGTCAGGGGCAGTTGGACGAACGACGGCAGGATTGTCGTGCTATGCCGAGATGGTTCTCGTCGCCGAGTCAGTACTATGTCGGAGCTCCGTGCCCTGCCTTCTCCAGCCGTCGTATCAAGCGGCGAAACCCTGGGATCGTCTGGTCTCATGCAGAATGCCGCTAGCAAGCAGCCGTTGACGGTGCGTGCGAAGCTACCAAAGCGCGCAGCGGCCTCTACGAAGCCGAAATAGACTTTATGTCGTGATTTTATATTTAATTTACTTCAAAATTGCATCTTTCCGCAGCATTGAATTCATTATTATTTAATTATTTCTTTGTGCCGCCGTTGTCTGTTGCTTCTTTTGTTATAACGGTGTTCTATAAATAGATTTTTATATTCGTCACTTGCGGCGGTATTAATTAGTTTAGTTTAGTAGTTATCACACTAATCACTTTTGAAGTTTGTTTGACATGACACTGACGGAAGTGACATTTGTCGTTTGTGTTGCGTTCCGTTTCGCTGTACAAGTGAGTGTATGTTCGGTACTTTTAATGTAAGTATTTGATGTGTTTTAGTTTTTTTTTTTTTTCATATTATTTAATTTCCCTCCGGATATATGTTATTTCGTTTGTTTTTATATTTGTGTTACATTTGTTTAAATAATTAGTAATCTGCATTTGAACAGCTGCTGGCGAGCGATTGAGCTCCAATCGCGTCCGGTTTTATTTAGGGTACTACGTTAGTATTCGTTTTTTTAGGTTATTAGTATAGTATTTACTTTTATTTATATATACAATATTTATATATTATATTTTACCTTCATGTCGGATGTATTGAATGCGAGTCATGACAGTGTTTTCTTTTCCTTATCGTCGTCTAGTTTATACGATTCTTTGAGTGACCAGTCAGATATGCCAGATCTTTGCGATCGGTTAAACACCACTTTTTGCACATCACAAAAGAATTTCAATGTTGTTCACATTAACGCTCAGAGTGTACCAGCTCACTTCCCCGACCTACTTTTTTCTTTCTCTTGCAAAAACATTCATGCCATCTTGATTTCCGAAACTTGGCTGAAGCCATCTCTTCCTTCTGCACTCTACCCTCTTCCTGGCTATCAGTTAATTCGCAACGACAGGACTGGACCCAATGATAGTGGACACGGTACTGTTCGGGGTGGCGGTGTTGCAATCTACTTAAAGAGTGATCTTGCCTGCGAAATTGTTGCTCATTCGCCTTCTCTTTATTCTAAATCCCCTGAGTATCTGTTCCTTAGTGTCTCATTACATCACTCTAAAGTCCTTCTCGGAGTATATTACAGTCCCTCCTCGAACATAAACTACTTTGATGCTCTTGAGATGACTTTGGGAGATCTTGTTCCGCAGTTCGATCACACCATCCTAATGGGTGACCTTAATACATGTCTCGTTAAAAACGACTTTCGGTCCTCTAAACTTCAATCTCTCACAAATTCCTTGAATATGAGTATTCTTCCTCTCAGCCCTACGCACTTCCCTCATAATGGCCCCCCCTCTCTTTTAGATCTTATCATTACTTCTTCTCCTAACCTTGTTTCTCTTCACGGTCAGTTTAAAGCTGCTGCCTTCTCAAATCACGATTTAATCTTTGCTTCCTTTAGAATTCGACCCCCAAAACGCAGGCATAAATTTATTCATTGCCGTAATCTTGGTAATGTGGATCGAGAGGCTCTGCTCTCTGATGTCCAAGATGTCGACTGGCAGTCCATTGATGCTCTCGACAGTGTTGACCTGAAACTTGAAGCCTTTACCGTCAAATTGCTTGCGATTTTCGACCGTCACGCACCTTTAAAGCCTTTGCGGGTTAAGCATTACCCCGCGCCGTGGCTTACTTCCGATATTAAGTCTCTAATGGCTAAGAGGAACCGGGCCCGTTTGAAGCTGCGACATAAACCGTCGGATGAAAATCACCAAAACTATGTTCTCTTGCGTAACCGCTGCAGTCGTAGGTGTAGAGATGCTAGGCGCCGCTACATTCACGAACGTATAGAGAGTTGTCCCTATCCTAAATTATGGAAGTTTCTTAAGTCTTTAGGGGTGGGCAAACCTCAACAAAACTCTTCTAATGTTAAACTTGACCTCAATTCCCTCAACAATCACTTTAGCACTTCTCCGGTTGTCTTGGACCCGTCTCTAAAAAAACAGACTTTATCTCTTCTCGCCAACACTCCTCACCCCGACTTTCCCCCTTTCGACCTAGGCTTCATTTCGACGGAAGAAACTTTAAATATTTTAAAAAATATTAAGACGAAAGCCGTTGGTGAAGACGGTGTGGGTTTGGACATGCTTATGCTCGTGGCGGAACCTATTGCTCCCATCCTATCCAAAATTATTAACTTTTCTTTGTCTTCGGGCTGTTTTCCTTCTTCGTGGAAATCTGCTCACGTCATTCCTCTTCCTAAGACCTCAAATCCCTCTTCCTTTTCCGATTATCGACCAATTTCAATTCTTCCAGTCCTATCAAAAATTATAGAACATTTTATAAATAGAAAACTGTCTCGCTTTCTTAACTTTCACAAAATTTTCAATTTGTTCCAATCTGGGTTCCGCCCCGGGCATAGCACTGTCACTGCCTTGGTCAAGGTCACCGACGACATTCGTCTTAATATAGAACAAAGAAAACTCACTGTTCTGGTCTTATTGGACTTTAGCAGTGCTTTTAACACCGTCGACTTTGAAATCCTCCTCGGCATCCTCAAAACATTAAATCTCTCTACTACAGCTCTCTCGTGGTTCCAATCATATCTCCTTGGGAGGCGCCAGCTTGTCAAGGTAGATGATGCTGTCTCTTCTTGGAGGGATTTGTCCGCTGGTGTCCCCCAGGGAGCTGTGCTATCCCCGCTTCTGTTCTCCATATTTATTAATGGCATCACTGCTTCTCTTCAATCTTGCTATCACCTTTATGCAGACGATTTGCAGATTTACGCCTCGGCTGGTATTGATGATTTTCCCTCCTTAATAAGCCTAATAAACTCTGACCTAGCTAGTATTCGAGATTGGGCAGCTAACTACGGGCTAAAAATCAATGCGAGGAAATCGCAAGCAATTGTTGTCGGTAGTCGGCATTTTATTGCAAAGTTGTCTGACCTTGTGTGTCCGGTTTTGGTATTCGACGGTACTATTATTCCTTTTTCTTCCACTGTCAAAAATTTGGGTCTCACAATGGATCAGACCCTTTCCTGGTCGGCTCAGGTTTCTGAAGTTAGTCGAAAGCTCTTTAGATCTCTCCACTCCCTTAGGCGCCTGCAGAATTTCCTGCCCCTTCGCACCAAGATTACTCTTGCACAATCTCTTCTACTCCCTTTATTCGACTATGGTGACATCGCATATATTGACGCAACTGAAGAGCTGCTCAATAAGCTGGAACGGCTTCAGAACGTGTGCATTCGGTACATATTTGGCTTGCGGAAATTTGACCATGTGTCTGATTTCCGTACTCAGCTTAAATGGTTGCCCATTAGATCGCGTAGGAATGTTCATGTCCTGTCGTTGCTATTTAATATCCTTTTCAATCCTCAATCCCCTCCTTACCTTGTCGAACGGTTCTCTTTCTTGGCTACCGGGTCCCAGAACCGCTTACGCTCGAGTGCCAACCTACTCCTGGCTTTTCCTGCTAGCAAATCCAAATCTTACTCTAAATCCTTCTCGGTACATTCTGTTCGTTTATGGAATAGCCTTCCAACTGATATCAGGCAATCACAATCTGTTGCTTCACTTAGATCTAGGCTGAAGAGGTACTGGCTTGACTCTTGTTCCTGATCTAAGACTGTATGTCCTTTCTTCCTTTCATACTTATATATATTATTTATATATGTATATTTATTTATATATATATATATACACATACAATGTATATATTTATTTATTTATCCTATTTAATATATATATTTATTATACCTACATATTTATTTGCTATTATTATTTTAATCTTCTGTATCTTTAATACGTTGTACGTTTAGCCATCCGTTGTTTTTATTCTTCTCTCAATCGCTCAAAGGTTAACTGGAAGAGATCCCTTATAGGGATAAGTTCGCCTTTGTACATACCTTTTTTGTTTCTGTTTATTTTTGTTTTGTTATTTTCTGTTTGTACAATAAAGAGTTTACATACATACATACATACATACATTACCTACGCAACATTAGCAATAATGGCAGAAAATCACGTTTGTAATTTTATTTTCGCGGGGAGCCGCTGGATGCAAGCAGCTCAAGACCGTGACTTGTGGCGCTCTTTGGGGGAGGCCTTTGTCCAGCAGTGGACGCCCCCGGGCTGATGATGATGATGATAAATTTTATTTTAATTTAATGATTTGTTTTAAAAGTACGGGAACAATTTAATATTCTGTGAATATTTCAAGCCTCTACCTGTTACAGCTATTAATTAATATCGAGAAAAAAACGGCAGCAAAAAAACCACATATGTTGTGTCGGAGCCCACCTTAAATATGTATTTTGTTCATCATCATCATCATGTCAGCCGAAAGACGTCCACTGTTGAACATAGGCCTCCCCCAAGGCTCTCCACTCAGACCGGTCTTGTGCTTTTGGCATCGACCGCGCTCCCGCGATTCTTACAAGGTCGTCGCTCCATCTAGTTGGAGGCCTACCTACAGCTCGTCTCCCTTTTAGTTTTTATATATTTGACTTCAGAAATACATCATCTGTGAAAATTTTAAATGTGTAACTATCAAGGTTCATGAGGCATATCCTAGTGGGTACCGAACCCTAAAAACTAATATACGCACAAGTTAAATAACTTTTCTTACAAAATGCCTATGAAGCAGTAATATTTTTAATCGGAAATCTCCGTCGTTTTCTCGTAAATGAACTATTCAATTGTAAGCTGTCTTCAACCTAGATAAAGTCCTATTTTACATGTTATGAGGCTAAGTGCGACCGTTAATATTTTACGTAGGACCATAAATTTTACTATTGTTCCCACTAGGTGATCATGCGCTTTAGGCAACAGTGGGGAATACTGAAATATGACGCTGGAAGATATTTTTATTACGGTTGAATATTGCGCTCCTGCGGAGGTGGCATGGTTATGTCACTCGGTTTAAGTTATACACTCAAGAGCAAAAATAACGGGTCAGAGTGCGTTTTTCATACTAAAGAGGCTATTTCGAAGCCTTGGTTCCTTGCCAGGGAATGCTTTTAGTGAATTCTGATGATGAATACCGCGAGCATCAATATAGTACTTCCAGAGTGCCTAGGATACCCAACTAAAGGAATCTGCGGTTAACGCCGTAATTGTGCATGTTCAGAAAAACATCTATAATGGCAATAAAATGTAAGGAAATCCAAATGCTGATCCAAACTGCCCGGCTGTGGTGTTAACTGATTGAGCGATCAGTTAGGTATCTTAAGAACTTTTCATCTCCTCTATTGAACCTCGGAGTATCCACCATTAAACCTCACTCGAAACAACCCCTGGCAAGGAACCAAGGCTTCGAAATAGTCTCGTTTGTATGAAAAACGCACTCTGACCCGGTATTTTTGCTCCTGAGTGTATTTCGTTTTGCCAAAAAATAACTTACAGTTATTAAAAAAATTAGTGTCCGATCAGGACGTATTCAACACGGTAAAGACAATATTGTTTTTGGTCTGTTATCGTATTGTCGACGTTTTGATAGCTCTTATTTCCTTGACAGTAATGGCGGATGACGTCAAAACAATACCGTAACAGGTCAAAGACGATATGTTTTGTACCATTGGGAACAGAGGTCCAGAAGCGTAATATTTCTGGATGTTTTTATTCGGTGGTATGTTGTTAGTTGGGCATTTCTATTTAAGGTTGTACCATTTGGTTTAGGTAGATGCCATTATTTTTTATCATATTTTAGCTATTTTATATTTTATATTGATAGTAAATATACTGTAGTTTAATAAAATACAAGTTGTTTCCTTATTTTATTAATCTAAACCTGTTAAATATGTTTAATTATGTTCAAGGTAGTGTTCGTTACAAATTACTTTTGGTGTAGAAAATTAAAGACAACTGTAATTGAACTAAGTTTACTTTATAAAATACAGTACAGAAATAAAAAAACAAATTAAACAAACATATACCCAATAACTTATAAGGTTTTTTAACAAAAAATATATTTTAACCTGTTAGTTACGACATGTGACTAAACGGTAACTTATTTTTAGTTTTATTGTCCCTTTTTTGGATTCTCGTTGGTAATGACGAAAACAAAACATAAAAGAAATAAAATATGTATTTTTCCTTATCAAACATGACAATTAACCCTTAAAATTATTTAAAAGAAAAACAAAAACATATCAAAAATTTAGGGGACAGTAACTAAGTAGACACCCACGTAACTCAACGGACAAAGTAAAGGTGAGATCACAATAAATACACAATGTAGGTAGGCACAGTCACCCAATAAAAATGTTAAGCATACTTAGAACTTTATCATCGTGAATGTCACTGTCCTTGTCATGCGTGCAATTTGATTTTCTGTTTGAAGTTCCTATGACAACATAGTAAAATGCTTAACATTTTCGTTAGGGTACTGAACATTGTTTTTGAATAAGTAAATAAAAAAAGATCAGTAACCTAGATAATTTATTTTTGCTGTAAGTCTATTGTATTATAATTACCCTCTTAAAAGGAGTGTATTTGATAAATTATGGCCTTATATCTACAAAAATCTATGTATATTATCATATGATAAAGAGTAAACATCTACGTATTTGTATATTTGAAGGGTAAACTAAAAAAGTACTAAATCGATTCTTAAAGTTCTTTCATCGGTACGGTCGCTCGGTAGGGACTTAGCGTATATTTTATCTCGGAATTCTATAAGGTATTACTTTCCAAGGGAATGGCGATAAATAAATGGGATCCACACGAACGAAATCACCGGCAACCATCTAGTAACTCATATAACGAAAGGCTTAAAATTAAAAAACTTCCGAGATATTTCAATAATTATCAGAAATCAGCATTATAGTACTAATTTTTTCACATTAATTAATTATGAAAATCATTAACGGAATAACAAATCCTTTTCATTAAACAATCATATAACTCACACAGACAAACCCAAAGGTTTAAACTAGTTACGAGCACTATGTATACGGCCTAATGTGTCCACTTAGTTACATTTACTGGTCCACCTACACGTTACAATATGAAATGTCACGCACAGGACGTAACGAATTCACATCATAAAATATAAAAACAGTTATAATAAATTAACACTAAAAGTTAACTCTTATCTGTAAAAATAATAAGAAACTACATAAATCTTGGCTTGATTAGGTATTTTTTCTATCTTCATTACTTTTTATTTAGGTAACAAATAATGATAACTAAACTGGACCAAAAGACGTGGTAAAACTCACCTGAACACCACACAGCACGCCGCGGGGGTCACACTGATTCCTTCAACGGCTTTCGGGCAGATTAGAAACTTTGTCTATGGTAGTAAGGTTGCTAGGTAGCAAGTAAAATTACGATTTTGGAAGTATTTTTCGTATATTACTTAAAAATAGCGTAACTAAGGTGGACGTGTCCACCTAAGGTATTTAAAGGGGACAACGTTTAAAATTTAAATTTGAATGAAAATAAAAGTAATTAAATATATGTATTACGAGAATCACATTGCCTTAAGTCAAAACTAGCCCAGAAATGTATCACTTGGTTGACCGTGGTATAAAAAATCTGTGCTATTGTAGTTTGAACATTCATAATATGTAAGGGGACAGTATTGGGGCTCACTGTAGGTATATTTTTAAATGGATTTTTTGATATATCTGATTAGATTTACTCTTTAGTAAAAAAAATAACTAGGAAGTTGAAAACGTAAACTTTGAAACAAAGTAACATTCATTGGTATTCCTAGTCCACACCAAAAAATAATAATTAAACATGTCAGGGGACATCGAAAAAATGGCGGGTACAACTTTAGATAGAAATGCCCAGTTGGCAAATGAACCAAATACGAATCACACTTCTTAATATAGTTATAAAATGAAGTCGCTTCCGATGTGTGTTCACTTAGATATTTCAAAATACTTAACGGATTTTAATGCAGCTGGTTTTATGTTTATGTTCTGGATTTTTTACAGAAAACTCACACTAACCCAAGCGAAGTGAGGGCGGGTCACTTGTATAATAAATGCGGAAGTTTTTGTGTATGTGTGAGTTATTACGTCTGTTTATTATTCACGATAAAACGGCTGATCAGATTTGGATAAATTTAGGCATGGAGATAGTACGTTTAAAAAAAAGTCAATAGGTTATGCATATTACTATCATAGGAATTACTCATTGTACGTGGAAAAAGTCACGGTCACAAGCTAGTTTATTATACCCGTAAGTAGACTTATAACAAACTAACCTATTGAGTGCATCATATTAAACTTCTATTAACACAGATTTTTCCACTGTTATAATTATTTTTAAATCACAAAGTCATAGTACAAAGCCACCGCAGACCGCCACTTTGCGAACTTTGAGCACTTTGTTTGAGAACTTTGCACACTCTGCCAAGTTTCTTTGCGCGCGTTGACGTACGTGGGACCGTGAACGTATTGTACAACTTAAATTGCTAATCCATCATGGAACCTTATCGCGGAAATCCAACGTTTAATGTTGACGTCATTTATTTCTCGTGACTTGATCCTGTTATTATGACCCCGTGATTATCCTTACATGCCTACAGTGTTCATCCTTACTTGTCTATTATAGTGAATAATTTTCTAACCTCCAAATGAAACTTTTTTGGGTTAATTAAGTAAAATTAACTGAATATAGCCCTATGATCAGCAGTGGACGTCTTTCGGCTGACATGATGATGATGATAATGATGAAATAATAAAATAATACTAATCTTGAATGAGAAATAAAATAATACTAATCTGAAGTCAAGTTTTTTTTTTTTATGGCATAGGGAAGGCATACATACGAGCACACAGGCCACCTGATGGTAAGTGGAAACTGTGACCCACAGACATTCGCATTCACAAGACTGCAGGCCTAAGACTGCAAATGCGTTGCCAACCCTGAGGACTAAGATGGAATGCCTCAATGCTAGTAATTACACCGGCTGTCTTATCCCCAAACCGGAACATAACAATGCGAACACTGCTGTTTGGCGGTAGGTTAATGGATAAGATGGTGGTAGCGATCTGGACGGACCCTGCACAAGGTCGTACCACCACTACTAGCTATAGAATAATCTTATTAATATATCAGTAGTAGTTAATTAGGCGATCCTTTTCATACATATTTTAAGCAATCTAAAATAGCCCTTACATGTTTACTGTGGACACATTTTCCTGCTCAAGCTACGCTTGAATGTATTTTTTATTTTTTTATTTTTTGTTAAATTCATTGTTTTATATAATGCTAGGTTAAGCTTTATAATTGTATAATATAATAAGTAGTATTCAATAAAACGACTGACTGTTGAGTTTCTTGCGGCGTTTCTTCTCAGCAGTGGTCTCTTGCGAAGCGCTGGTAGATTTTGACGTGTAAAAGTGCCCGTGCGGCCTACTTACTGAATAAACATCTTTTATCTTTTTTTATCTTTTTTACTTCCTAAATTTTGATTATTCCACTGCTAAAGGTTGTTATTTAAGTTTAAATTGATAACATCAGCGAGCTCCGTCAATTTATCACAGACGTTATTGTGTGCTGGTATTAAATTGTTAATTAATTAATATTATACGCCAAGTGACAGGCTCGGCGGTACATTATTGCTTCGGGGGAGTAATATTGAGCTCGTTACAATGGATCGTCGATATAGGATACAGGTTTGGGAAGTAAAGAGATTCAACTTTTGCGATCTAATTGGTAAGTTAAAAAAGGTAAAGGTTGGCTTGTAACATTTCAGTGTAATGTTACCTACGGTTTATGTACATTACGTCGAAATGTTACAAGTCATAAATGTAACCTTAGTAAATATATTTTTATTTTATTAGGAATCATTATAGCTTGATCTATTTACTTGACGGAGGTCGAGGAGCTAACCTCAAAAATGTTTGGTTTACAAGTGAAAATACTCATTTGCGGAGTAATGGTAGTCGCGCGTGATATACATGGACGTATGTATTTCTGTAATAAATCCATGGAAATGTCTATTAATAACTTGACTTTGGCAAGAATTACGATGAATAAATAGGAAGTAAGTGTGTCTTTAATGTTGTCTAGTATCCATGTACATGTTTACTATATTGTCCTACGATATTATTTACTTTATTCAATATTGTTATTGTGATGATAGGAGAAGAAGCCATTGATCAAAATTAGAATAAAAACTTCATTTATTAACATTAGTACTTTCGCTAAACACAGAACTACTCTGTCAATTCTAAACATTTCATTAATATAAACCTGCAAATGTATTCAGTATTCAATGTGACGCAGAAAAGAGCTCCATTCTACCCCCATCAGAGTCGATTACCGGTAATTGACGACTGCCCGACGTTTAGAGTGCTCCGGAGGCGGGGCATAATTGTAATCAAACCTTGTCTTTGATTGAAAGGTTATTTCTCTGACTGACGACTTGATAGCCTAGTAGTGACTCTGTTTCCGATGTTAACGGTCCCAGTTTTGATTCCTAATATGGGCAATATTTAAAAAAAAAAAAAAACTTTGTATAATTACACGATAAACATAAAACGGGTTGGGAGCTCTTCTTTTAAGTTATATAAACCTGTGATAGAAGAGTCCCCTCTTAACTGTGGTTTGTTGGTTATTTAAAGATAAATAAATACTTAATCGTAAAGCAACATTAGATTTTTCACTAAAAATAATAATATAACAATAATTTATTTTTATAAGACAATCAATATTCTCAACATATAGCAATTGAGGATCTGCCAGTGTGTGTGAGTGTGTATGTGAGTGGGTGTGTGTGTGTGTGTGCGTGTGTTTGTGTTTGTAGTGCGTATTTGGGTGTGCTAGTGTGTTTGATCGGTTTGGCGTGAGCTTACTTTAAAAGGCGATTGTGCATAACAGTGCGTATTGTTGTTTTAATCAATTTCTGTTATAATACTAATTTACTAAAAGGTCTTCTGTTTGTTGATAGGTTTTAGTTTTTAGCCAGCTGCATCAATATTTGTATGATATTTACGTTGTTATTGCGACAGAGTTCTTCAGTGGTACGTGGTAAATGACATTGATTATTCTCGCAAATGGGTACCTACAAATTGTTTGTTAGTTTTTCATTTGTTCAGTTCAGTCAAAGGCGACCCGAATAAACAAACTTGGCAACTCCCAGCAACTCGCCGGGTGAACCGTTTACTTAAGTAGACCTTAGCCGCCATTTGTAACACTGGCGGCCTATTTGTTCACGTAAAGGTTAGGATTGCTGTAAATCTTAATTACAAAACTATTTATTTATGCCATAAAAAGGCTAAACATTTGCAATCTCAAGACTTCAATCCTGAGGCTGCCAATGTTTCCAACCGTAGTGTTAAGAATATAACCGTAGTGTATAACTAGTAAAGAAGCATACTTCTTTACTAGTTATTTCACTTGTTTTCTTCACACCGAAACAACCATGCAAACTATGCGTAGGTCAAATAATCAAGATGGTGGTAGAGATTCACAAGGTTCTAGCAATACTAAAATAAATAAGTTATTGTCAAAAAAAAACGTATACTTTTTGCCGACTGTTTTTTTAACTCTCGCCCAGAAAAGGAATGTATATCTGTGTGTCTGTGTATCTATGTATCTTTGCATGTGTGTATTTGTTTATGTTTGTGTATTCTTGGTCCTATTTACCTACAAGACCAGTAGTCACTTTGACTACTTTATAAATAAATTTTCATGATTATTTAATTCTACAAAGCCGCAGTGCTTGATATAAGTTGGCAGGAAAGTTAGTTATTGTCTGTGGTTTTTGGAAAAATAATAAACATTGAAAATCTGCTCCTCTTAAGATGGTCAATTTGTGCAAACTCTAATGAATATTATCCATTCACCTTGAAACTAGACATTTTCATTTTTTACAATAGAAAGAGAGGCGTACGGAAAGTCTGCGACAAAAAAATATAATGTGATACACCTGACCAGTTGTCAAACACGTATAATGGCTGGTCTACCGAGTTTAATCTTAGTGGGTCTACGTTAGATATAGTAGAGATCCTGAGGCAAAGATCAGGCTCCATTAGTTGGTAGGTCAGGTAGGGCTGGTAGTCTACAGAATTCAAATTTCAAAGGATCTACGATCCCAGTTACCATCAGGAGGCATCAGGGTGCACGTTTGCTTTCTCAATGCAAAAAAGGTATCAGATAAGGAAATAATTTAAATAACAAGTTCTACAAATAAAAGTCTTGAGTTTTTTATGCCTATAATTCGAATTAAGTATGATTTCCACCAAACGGCTCGCATCGCATCGGATCGGAAAGGATACGTACGGATGCCGCGGCAGCCGTACGGCTCTATTGAAATTATTATTGTCTATTTATGACGGAGCCGAACGCACGTCGCAGCATACTTACGGCGACGTACGCGTGTCGCGGAAGACGCCCGCGGTCGAGCTGTTGTGCGCAACTTGCTAATGTAGACTTAAAAACAGTACACATATGATTCAGTGTCGTTTAAAGACTATAAAATTCTTTCCGATCCGATCCGATGCGGGCCGTTTGGTGGAAATATTACTTTACAGTTCGTAAATTAGTTAAAATATCATCTGTATTACATATTCCCTTGGATCCAGTTCAGGAACGCTGTGACTCGAGTGAAGACTGATGGGTAGCTGGCCTGGCAGAGGTCCCCTAGTCCAAAGGAGACTACACCAATCTGAAAATACATATAAAGTTAAAGACTAAAATAAAACAACGGTAACTTTAGTCAGTTGCGTCACGTAGTCCTACTGTCCTCATACGCCAATAGGCGATATCTCAAACTCAGTAAACGAAGCAGATTGAACCCTCGCCCGTTGGTAATATAATCGCATTTGCTACAGGAGTTTTAGCAGTAAGTGTAGTCAAGTTTCTCAATTGTGTCCTCAACTATTTACACGTTTGAGTGAAACTAAATATAAGTGTGTAAAATAACAAATAATCAAGTGATACGTTCAACAAATTTAATTGTTGAGCACCTATAGTACCCTGTCGCAGAAAAACAATCGTTAATTTAACGTCATTTATTTCTTTAGACCTTGATGCTATCATCATGACAAGGTTCTATAGGTGCTCAACCTTTAAAGTGGTTGACTATACAAACATTACAAACCAAAGTCCTTTGATTATTCCACACAGCAGCCAGCGGACCACCGGAATCTCCTTCACACGTCCCGACTCCGTTCAGCCCACTGGTGCAAAGATGGCTGCCATGGATGGTGACGTCATAGCTTTGTTGGCAGACGGTGTTGCTTATGACTTGGAGATTCACGTGGAAGAGGGAGGTCGTATTTGGGAAGTTGTTTTGAACTGAAACAATAATAAACAAGTCAAAAAACAAGCTGAAAAAGAAAATGATTTAAACAGCTGTATCTTAAAAATAAATAGCGTACCGAGACCAAATTCTTCCTATTCCGTTGCAAGTATATACCACTTAAAAAACACATCTAGAGTGTTTTACAATGATCCGGAGAGCTTTTAAACTGAATCTGAAATTGTCGTTACCACAAACAACATTAAAAGGAACACCCCTCCATTCGTCATTCAGTGCAAGGCAACACCCGTTTTATTATACGACTTTGATGTGCTATATAGGTTACTAATCTGCCATTTTGATTCATAAAATCAGTAACCAGCTTGAATTACTTGTATTCTGCTAAACTGGATTCTAATTTGTTTTATTTGCGTTATTGTAACTATATGTTAATTTATGAAGAGTTCAATTTCAAAGACTTCAAGACACTTGTTTTATGGTAAAAGTCGGCAGACGAGACAGTGGGTGGACAGTGGGGTGGGCCTAATATGGCTGCGTTTATAGCGTGACAATATGTGGATAAAACATCCGTCATTCAAATTTTTGACACGTATGTAGGGTTCCGGATTGTTTTCTTCTCAACTTTTCAGGATTGTTACAAAACAAACCTAACCCAATATAATGTGCTCTATACCATTTGACATTAGAAAAAAATCGGTTACAGATAAAAAATCATTAGGTATTATGATTTTTCAGGGAATATATATATTATATTTTTATTTTATATATATATATATATTTTTTTTTATTATTATTGATATTTGACCTTTATTAGTTTTGTGTATTGACATCGGAAACTGACCATTTATTACTTGTTTATCATTATATTATTGTATTATTTTAATATTATTTTATCAATCTGTATTAATGTTTTGTTGACGATATCAATGTAATTTCGTATTTTTTGACATGCAATGCAATATATATTGTAACATTACATTGATAAATAAAGAAACTAAACTAAACTAATATGCTTATTAATTTAAGGCGTTCTGATACGGAACTGTATGTAGATACGAGAGTGACAGATGCTCTATCCACATTTTGTCACGTGATAAACGCAACCATACTCGGCCCCGGTCGATCACCACCAGGAGTGGAATCGCTGGTGCGAAGCAGACCTTTCAGTATCGTGGTCTCTAAAAAGTCCCTATGTCTCTAAGAAGTTTTGGTCCAGACAAAAACCACAATAAACTGGTTCCTGTAAACTGTTGCATAAGCTAAAAAAAATCCATCGAAGAAATGGGAGAGGAAAATCAGTCAACCAATCCAGCTGCATGCCTTGTACCCATATGTAAGCTGACCAATATTCCAGGTCTTGCCATGCTGGTGTCGTAAAACGCGGAGCAACGCAAAAGATGCACCATAGACAGTGGCGAAACGCCGCAGCTGTGGTTTTCGGCTGTGATCCAATTTTACCATCTTCTCAACTATTGACCTCAGCGCACAGTCTGTTGATCGATTCCCCATATAGACACGGTAAAATATGCAGGGACAAGACGTCCGGCCGCTAATATCTGAATAGGTCAACTCGATTAAAGACGGTTTCAAATTGTTAACTGACCATTTAGAAGAGTTTTAGCTTCAAAGTAAGAAACTTAACTTACTAAGCCAGCTTAGGGCTATAATTTCGGATGTAAATGAGTAGGAAATAGCCGTCACTAGTTAATATAAGCATGGGTAATTGCATCATTGAGTTGGTAACTCAGCAGCATTAAACTTATTTTTTATTAATATTTACGCAACTTACTTTCAAAGCTAAATGAACCGTTGAACTGACTTTAGTAACGTTTGGTATGGAGATAACTTTGAGCCCGGAAAAGGGTACAATTGGTAGTACTTTATATGCCGAATAATTTAACGGTGCATACATACAATCACGCCTCTTTCCCGTAGAAGTGTAGGCAAAGACTTCCTTCTACTTAGTACAGTCAGCTGCAGAGAAAAGTAACCCCCCCTGCATACAAGTTGCCTTGCAAAGGGGATTACATTTCTCTGCAACTGACCGTACAAACTTCCCTCGCTTACTCGACACTCATAAGTCTCGCAAAATTCAAAATCACAGTCAATATTTTCTCTAATGCAGCTAATGTTTAACCACAGATACCACAGCTTTTGTACGGCCGGTACTAGTCAGCGATACGTTCATGGCAAATTGTGGGTTCCTAGTGAAAAAGGGTGTACGTCTCCTAAACATCAAGTGATAAAGGGTTTAAGTCTGGTATACTTCGTTTATGTATATACCATTGTTATTGTGAGTTAAGTAGACTTGTGCCCTTTTTCACTAAGTCCCCAGAAATCATCCTTAAGAGAACTTTTTAAAGAAATTAATATCTTTGAAAATTCCGTGTCCGTAAATTATATAAAACATTTTTTGGTCAATGCATTCATTTCTATAATAAATTACCTGAAGTAGCTTTAAAGTTACCCTTTCCAGCACTTAAAAAATATTTGAAAAGGTCGTTAATGTCTAAAGCGTATAGGGTCGAGGACTATCTAACAGACAAAAATGCATGGCCTACACCCGAAACTTAGTCAATAATAATTTGTTCAAATGCAAAAGCTTTATCCTGCTTTTTCTTGTCTGGGACACCGTTGATGCAGGAAAACATATCGAAACTTTTATGTGGTCATCTTGCACCATCTCATATACACATATATAAGTAGTTGATTCTATTTTATTTTATTTTACTCTTTTCTATCTTTCTCTCCAGTAAGATTTTTGGCATGTTTTCCTGCTGAACTACTGTTATTTGATATTATATTTTTCCTACTCCTGTATTTTTATCTGTCATTTATATAGTCCGCAGAACATTCCGTAGAAAAGTCTATCTAGTCTATTCCCCTTAACAGCACTTGTGCTTTTTTGAGCCAAAACGATATGCCTAGCTGCCAAAGCTTACACCTAGGTTAATTTGACCAATCAAAATACTTCACCAAATTAAACCACCAATCACAATACACATTGACTGTTAATCGGAACGTTAGGTTCTTTTTGGTATGTAAACTGTTTTACTAATTTAACTCTTTAAAAAAAACATTTTATTTGGTATCAACAAACCAGAACGCAGCTATATTAAAATCGACCAATCAGGTAAAAGAATTCATTTCTCAAATCATTAGGTGTTTTTTAGTCTCTATTTCACAAGTTAAATCGATTGTGCAACTTTTTTTTAAATATGAAACCTGGCAAGTGCACATCAATTTAAAAACAAAGTTAACCATAAACACATATTTTGTTGTTTTCGAATGTTTCTCGCTCGTTTGTTGTTCTGTGGTTCGTTCGTTCGTATACTAACCTAGGTATATCAATAAAATTTTGTTAATTTAATTTTGCATTTTATTTGAAACCTAGTCGTAGAAAAAGTATTGTATGCAACGGTGTATAAACAAGTCAAAAAATACTCGTGGCGTCTTGCTTTACGATGTTCGCCTGCGGCTCACATCGTAACCACACCACTCGTCTTTTTTGACCTCTCTTATAAAACTGTTGCATAAACTACTATAATTGAATACTTGTAGCTTTATATAATGCTAGACTAAGTTGTATAATACAACATAATGGAGTACATTTGTGTCGACATTAACAATGTTATTGCAATATAATTTAAATTGTCATCAGGAGTTTTTAAGGTGTTCTGGAAAAAATCATGCTTAGAGGTTTGTTTAAAAAGCGTACATTTTTTTAAAGCTATTTACTGAGAATTTATACTAATGAACGCCGTAGGTACAATACTGATAATGTTTTTTTTCTTAGTATTAGATAATGTATATATATAATAAAAATAACAACATCAAGTAAGCTTGAAATCTTTTAAAGCTATTCTTTTATCTTTTATTTTTAAATACCTATCCAAAGATACCCCATTTGTCATAATTCGTCGAATTTTTTTATTTTTTATTTTACTATATGACGTCTAGCTGCCGCCATATTGAATTTTAATAACTGCCATATCTTTAGTGACACTCACAAGATTAAGACAAATCGATTGCCATAAGATTCATCAAAATCGGTCCATGCGTTTAGTTTCTGGAGCGCCACAAAGGAACCAACATACCCTCCTTCTTCGGCACTCGGGTAAAAATGAACCCCTATTTCTTTTGGTCACGTTATAACTTGAGCACGGCTTACAGATTTCATTCATCTTTTGTTTTATTGTGAAAATAGCGCAGAAAAATACTCCACTGGGAAAATCGGAAACATGCAGCAGGCGAAGCCGCTTAATTAATAAAGTATGCTTTTGAGAACGCCTTTTCAAAAGTTGCTGTTGTCAATTTCGTATAAATTGCGGGTGGTAGGACCTTGTGCAGGGTCCGTCCGGATTGCTACCACCATCTTATCCATTAACCTACCGCCAAACAACAGTGTTCGCATTGTTAAGTTCTGGTTTGGGGATAAGACAGCCGGTGTAATGACTGGCATAGAGGCATTCCATCTTAGTCCTCAGGGTTGGCAACGCATTTGCAGCCTTAGGCCTGCAGTCTTGTGAATGCGAATGTCTATGGGTCACAGTTTCCACTTACTGTTTTCGAAAATCATTTACGTTAGCATTACGCATCTTATCTAGATATACAGCGTGTAAATCTCATACGGGCATATATTTTAATCAGACGTAGTTAACGACCATACAAATCATGTGAGAAAGTTATTTTGTTACTAACTTTTATTATTAAAGCGTAGTTAATTTTTTAAAGTTTGTCTCAGGAGCAATGTATCGCGTGCAACTTCCTTGCACAAAACTGTTTGTTTTCCTTATTTTTAGTAGTCAATAAGGGCCCAATGACCACGAATTTATTATTAAATGATGCTACGTGCATAAAGCACAACTGATTAAGAATATCCTTCCTAAATTGAAAAATTTGGTAGATTTTGTCGTTATTTATTAATTATTGTCTGATGGGAGAGACACTCACAGTTTAAAGTTCCTATGATACACGAAGTGAATCTTCACGAATCACTGCATACAAAAATCGTCATGCATTCCAAGCAGGTGGTGGTGGCAGCATATCATTTGCGATATCATTAGCACTTAACATTGTTTACATTGAAAACTGCATTGAAATACTCTTGACGTTACGCATCTGACACTTTCATACTGAGTCATGAAGATAACATAATTATCAAAGACCATAAAGGTAATAGGTATAGGTAGTATTACAATTACGTTGTCATAGTCCCGTTGTTTTTTTCTTTTATTCGACCTACAAGAATAAAAGCTGCGATAAACGCAACAAAATAATAAGTAAATGAACGAACTCATTGGTTGCATTTTTTACGTGACATAATTTGTCGTGACGCCGCTGTCACAAAGCAATAAGATTGTTTTCGAAAATGCCGCGACCGTCGAATTTTAGTGCTAATGAACTAGCCGACATGATATTGGCATATGGTGAAGCTGGACAAAGTGGGAGACAAGCATTAGAAATCTACAGAGAGCAATTTCCTAACCGTCGAAATCCACGAAACCCACGAGTCATCATCAATGCTCTACAGCGTATTCGCGATGGTTTGACCCTGACTGGGAGATCAGAAAATAGTTCCCGTCTGCCGGCACAAACAGAAGAAACTATTTTACAACATTTTTCCTCAAACCCGGAGAGCAGCACCAGAGAAGCGGGACGAAGGTTTAATCTAAACCATATGACGGTTCACAACGTCTTGAAAAAGGACAGGCAACGGCCGTATAAGTTCTTAAAGGCTCACGCTTTATTACCACGGGACTTGTTGCCACGCGTAGCGTTTTGTGAGTGGATACGTCACCAACAACACAGTGATGAGGAATTCCTGTCCAAAATAATATGGACCGACGAAAGCACGTTTACGAGAAATGGTATTTGGAATCAAAGGAACAGTCACTACTGGTCGCAGGTAAATCCACATCTCCTAAAGGAATCAGGCCACCAGTATCGATGGTCATTAAATGTTTGGGCAGCAATACACGGAGACCGCATCATCGGACCTATTTTTATCGATGGTAATCTTAATGGAGACAAATTCATCGAGCTCATAAATGGCCCTTTAGCAGAGTATGTTAACTCTCTACCAGCTGAAGAACGTGTACAGACTTGGTTGCAGCTGGATGGGGCTCCCGCACATTCGTCAACTCGCGTGCGGACTGCATTAACCTCAATGTTTGGCAATCAATGGATTGGGAGGTTCGGCCCCCGGCGATGGCCCCCTAGAAGCCCTGATTTAACGCCGTTGGATTTTTTCCTATGGGGGGCTGTGAAAAACGAGGTTTACTCGCAGCCTCGAACATCAGTAGAGCAGCTGAGGGAGAAAATAACAGAAGTTTTTGAAAAACTTCGAGAAACGAATTTACGAAGTGTGAGAGCGTCCATCAATCGTCGTTGCGTCGCCTGTATCCAAGTGCAAGGACGACATGTGGAAAATAAGTATCTCAGGCGAGTTAACCGCCACGATTAAATAATTAAATTTAAAACGGATAAATTAATGATCTTTATTTTGACTTTTATTTACGTAACTAGTAAACAAATGACGTACCGTAATTCATGACATGACGTTTACGTAGGTGCGTTAATTGTAATGTGTGACGCATACATTGCTTGCTGAATTAATTAGTAAGAAAAAATAAAATACAACTAATGTTTCTGTTACACAAGTTTTTACGTTAATTGGGGTGTATACTAACTGTTGTTAAAATATATGCCCGTATGAAATTTACACGCTGTATGTATAAGAAAGGATAAAAGAGAACATTTCGGCATGGTCTCTTTTTATTTAAATACACTCAGGAGCAAAAAAAAACGGGTCAGAGTACGTTTTTCATACTAAGGAGGCTATTTGGAAGCCTTGGTTCCTCGCCACGGAATGCTTTTAGTGAAATCTGATGATGAATACCCCGAGCATTGATACAGGACTTCCAGAGTGCCTAGGATACCCTACTGAATGAATCTGCGGTTAACGCCGGAATTGTGCATGTTCAGAAAAACATCTAAAATGGCAATAAAATGTAAGGAAATCCAAGTGCTGACCCAAACTCTCCCGCTGTGGTGTTAACTGATTGTGCGAGCAGTAAGGTATCTTAAGAACTTTTGACCTACTCTATTGATACTCGGAGTATCCACCATTAAACCTCACTCAAAACAACTCCTGGCGAGGAACCAAGGCTTCGAAATAGTCTCGTTTGTATGAAAAACGCAACTCCTATTTATTTATGCGACATATAAAAACAACTACGTACCGTCGCTCGTTTTTCCAAAGCCGGATGCGACGGCAGTGAACCCAACGAAGTCGTTGTTGACTTCCGCCATGGTCGGCAACGGGATCGCCTGGATGCTATCTGGAACCAGAATAATTGTTAGAATGACAATCAGGAATGAGCGGAGATGTCGGGGACATCGTTAGTATGCTGTTGATAGTATTTTTTTAATTTTGTTTATTAGCTTAGGAGCGGTTGGCCTTGGCTTCACTTCGGTTTAAATGAATTTGGGATTTTAAGACGAAAACTTCAGAAGAAGGAAGGATCACATGAGTTATACCGGTTGAGTAGCTTTTGACTTTACTACAAACACAATTTTACGTCGTTATAGTACCTATTTATCATAAGTAAATCGTAAATTACCAGACTAGCTGCGACCATAACAAGCGATTTGTTTCAAATCATGTATAAAGTGTTGTTTAGTATTTTGAAACGACTTCAAAAATCGAGTGGATGAGTTTCTTAATTCGACCGTTTTTTTTATGCGTGTTCCCGAATAACTTTGTCGTTTATAAACCGATTTTGATGATTCTTTTTTTGTTAGAAAATTGATATCCCAAGAGTTATACCATGATAAGAAAACTAGGACCTGATGAGGGAATTAGTGAGGAATTGAGGAAATCTTCAAATATTTTAGGCAAAAATTCAGTTATTAGTATTTTCAGTGACAAGTCTAGTATTTGCATTCAGAAAGTATCATTTGCTGAAGCGGAACTGATGATGAAGACCACAGATGGCCGATGGGAAAATGTTATGTAAATCAAAAGCACTAAGGAGTATTGATATCAACTTCGAAGCACATCACCCCCGAAATAAATTTTACCACCTTTTCACCCCCTTAGGGGATGAATTTCATTAAAATACGAACCACGTCTTCCGTCAATGCTGTTAAAGAATTTTTATGCGAAATTTGAAGTAGATTGGACCAAGAAATCACGTTGTCCCATACAAACTTTGCCCCCCTTTTCCACCTCCTTAGGGGTAGAATTTCGGGAAATCCTTTCTTATCGGATCCCTACGTCATTTAAAGAACACACCCTCTAAGTTTCAGATCTCTAAGATCAGCGGTTTAGGCTGTGCGTTGATCCGTCAGGCAGTCATTCAGGACAAAGCATTTTATATGTATATGGATGTATATTTGTTTATAAGGTATTTGTCATTATGGGCCTCATTGCTCGAAATAAACATAAAACTTATTCTTATTCTTATTCATTAGTTTAGGTTAGGTTACGTTACACCCAATGGAAAAACTTACGTGGTGTAAAATTCCCTTTGATGAAATGAAAATTCTGCGTAATGATACGTTAGTTGGTTGGTTTATGGGTAAGTGGCAGTGGGAGGGGCACATTGCTCATAGAACCGATGGTCATTAGAGCGGGAAGGCTCTAGAGTTGCGACCGCGAACCGGGAGACGAAGTGTCGGCAGGCCTTCCACAATGTGGACCGACGATCTGATAAAGGTCGCGGGAAACCGCTGGATGACAGCAGCAGAGGACCGATCGTTGTGGAAATCTTTGGGGAAGGCCTTTGTCCAGAAGTCTTGCGGCTGATGATGATGATGATAATGATAGTCATACGTTGGTTGAAAGGTGTTTCAATAAAATAAAAGGAGCTCTCTGACCGCTCCTGCTCGTGTAGCAAACTTAAAAATTGTATTGCTACCAACTCGAGCTAAGTTTTAATTGATCTCCTTTCTCTGCACTTGCACCAATGCAATAACGAAAATATTAATTAAAAACGCCTGAAACTTTTTGGAACCGGTTCCAACTTCAACATAGTTCATAACTGAATGATCACGGTCCAGTTGCGAATGTTTTGCTTATTCTAAAACGTATGCCCGGTTTAACAAGTTGGTAAAATATTGTGATAGTATTGTTAATTTATGATCAGAGCAGTTGTGTTTGTGGTGGCTCTGTTTTTGTAAGAGCTTGGGAAATGTTTGTTCAGGCATTATGATGGTGATACGTTATGAGTCAAATAGGAGTCATTTGTTTAGATGGATGTGATTCTTTTAGATAGAAAGAAGATATTTGAGGTATTTTAGATTCGTAAAAAAAATTGTCTCCTACATGCTAATCATAACATAAAATCGAACTGATAAGAAAAACTGCAAGACTAAGAATCAATAATCAAGGAGATTATAATTTTATCTACGCCAATATAATACGTCGGTTGCATGCTGGTACTGCTGTTACTTGATGACGTAAAACAATTTTCTACCCAAGATAGCCTTAAGTTAGCAAGACAACTGAAATACTAACCAAATTTTTCTAGCTATACTTATCCCAGGCATCGAATTGACTAAGATTGAGAAAAACCAAGGTCAAAATCAAGGTTATAAAAATAAAGGTCAAGAATTCCAAGGTCAAATTATGCCAGTTCGACAGGGAAAACAACCACAATTTACACGGCCTGTTCATCCGTAGGA
Source organism: Acleris sparsana (assembly GCA_923062465.1). Lineage (NCBI taxonomy): Eukaryota > Metazoa > Arthropoda > Insecta > Lepidoptera > Tortricidae > Acleris > Acleris sparsana. Next base: position 2,856,976 of record OV281302.1, on the reverse strand, counting down.
CTAGAAATAATTATAATTAACTTACAACTCACAAAACAGAAATGTTCCCCAAAAGGGAAATACAAAACATAGCAAAGTACTAAGTAAGCACTTTACTAACAATCTTCTCAATTATAAATGGCTTTGTGTAATACCATTTGCTCATTTATTCTGAGACCTTGGAGAAATGTTTGAATAAATTTTAGTAACTAAACTACTGGAAAAAGGTTTGCTGAAGCCAAATTGGAAAGTTTTGTAAGGGTTAAGGTAACAAAGACGAAATATTATTGGTATTATTGTTTTGGGCAAATAATACGTCCAATTTAACATTACTCGAAAACTGAAGATGACAAGAATGGATAGGAGAAAACCAATGAAGTAAAAATTGGCGCATGACTTATAATAATGAAAAGAAAGGCAAACAAAAAATATTATCTAAGAGGAAAATTAGTTCCAGTACGTGAATCATTTTATTGAATACAACCTGGCGAGGAGTATGTCAGATCATGCTCAGGATCTGAAGCCGTTATTACAAACACGAAAAAACAAAATTTAAACAAGTATGAACTAGTTCTCTATTTAAAGTTATTTCTTAGATGATTTTAGTAGGCAAAAACATAACACAATTAATTCGTCTGTATCTCAGGAATCAATTATGTCTACACAATTGTAATAATTTTTTTTATTCGTGAGTACTTTAATTCAAAGTATTTTTCAATTTTATTACTTGTAGTTTTAGCTAAATAGTTGGGCTGAATATTATAACTTTGTCGGCGTAATTTAAATTTATAACTATGCCAAATTGCAGCTTTGTAGTACCAAGGGTCCCTGACAGCGGCTGAGTTCAATCACGGACAGACGGACAGATGGATATGGCGAAACTATAAATCAAGATTATTTTTATAAATTACAACGAAGCTGTAATGTGGGTACATTGCCAGGAACCTTCAGACGATTTCACAAATATTTTCCTCATAAAAATTGCAACAATGGAATCGCTTCAAATACTCAGCGTTTGAGAGGAATAAATACAAGCGGAATTAATAAATCATATTGGAATGCTGGAATGAAAATCACAACGTAAAGAGACGCTATTCCTTAAAAAAAATACGGCCACTTGATTTAAGTCAGACTCGAAAAAGAAGCGTTCTGTACCAAGGTGAAAACACGCTTCTCGGACGGGGTTTTTTTAAATTATTATATTTCTTCTTATACCGGATAACACACGTAAGTCTACGGCACGGATGAATCACGTGTCGTGTTCACGCGTGTGTTTGACCTTGGTCATACGCCGAACTCTTGATACGTAACCCTGTATAATTCCCACGCGCAGACAGGTCATGATGATGGTGAAAATAAGTCGAACCTTTGATTAAAAGAATAACGCCATTTCAATGAAACATCTAAACAGATTGACGGTTACGACGTGACGTAAGAAAAAATAATTGCTAAGATTGTAATAGATTTAAAATGTCATAAATACAATTTCTGATTCTTTCAAATTAAATTCAAATGCTAAAGCAGTATGATGTTGTTTTGAATGGAAACATATTTGTAGATGCCTAGTTTCTGCACACTATTGGTTTAATAGATGTATACAGGATGCCTTTTCCAGGGTGAACATTTTTACGGAAAAAAATGCTACAATTCTTTTGTCTTTCGTTTTTAGACTGCTTTCTAATTTAATTAATTCCAGTTTGCTCTTCAGTATTATAATAATAATTCAGTAAGAGATTCGTGGAATATTCTGTCTAACTTCAAGTCCATTAATGAATTAGGTAGACATGATATTCCTTAGTACTGTAATGCAATACATTTGCTTGTTAGATTTAATTGATTGTGGGTTTCTGAAAGCGGCAAGAAGGTAACAATTATGATTTACTTTGTAATTGGTATTTTCAGACTTCAACCCTTCATTAATATTATAAAGCACTATTTTAATGCTTGTTTAAAGATAAATTTAGAAAATTTCACTCGGCATTCCAACGAACTTTACAAGAAAACTGCGTGTTTGACAAACATTCAGGTTTCAACTTTCCACGGTTTTTTTTGCAAAAGTTGTACGAGTTCTTGCTTGATAATCTTGCTTATTCGACCGATAAGGAAATGACGTTTGAAAAAATATATATTTAAAAAACAAAAATAACTTCAAAATGATAGGTAGGTTAGTCCAACAGAAGTCGGCTTTTGGTTAAAAATATTGTGAGTTGCCGACTCCAGATGGACTAACCTATTACCTATCACTTTAATAGAAGTTATTTTATGAGCTTTTGAAGGCCGTTTTGGTTTTAAAAAAAAATATTTAATTACTTTTTAGTGACCATAATAACCTTATGTAGTCCCACTTTTTAGCAACGCCGCGGGAAAATCAGTCATTTTAAACATTTAAATGTTCTTCCTTGTAGTCGCTAAACTATCTTAATAAAGATATCTTATCACCACGCCTGATATTCGCATCGTTGAGGAGTTCCGATGGCCACCTGTAATCTTCATCACCAGTTCCGTTTCAGCAAATGATACTTTCTGAATGCAAATGCTAGAATTGTCACTAAAAATACTAAAATCGCTGAATGTTTGCCTACAATATTTGAGGAGTTCACTCAATTCCTCACTAATTTCCTCATCAGATCATGGTTTCCTTATCATGGTACCACCCTTAGGATATTTACTTTCCAACAAAAAAACAATTATCAAAATCGGTTGATAAACGACGAAGTTATCCGCGAACACAGATATATATAAATAAATAAATAAATAAATAAATAAATATATATATATATATATATATATACGGTCGAATTGAGAAACTTTTTGGAGTCGTTAAAAAATAATATCTTTCAAGACAGTGATTTAGCTGACCATTGCCATGCCATAAAATAAAATAAAAAAATCATACGATTCGGTAAATGAAATGAAATCACTCACCAACAACACAAAATAAATAACACACTTACTATCATAATTCACACTGGCAATCTTCACCATAGCAATATCAAACATGATTTCACTGGGATTCCATGAGGAGTGAGCAGTCACATCAGAAGTATCCTTTCTGGTTCCTCCAGAAAATAGGGTGAGGGAGCCAAGGACGACGGTGAAGGTGCGGCCTTGGTTCTGGCCGTCCCACCAGCAGTGGGCAGCTGTTAGGACCCTAGTGTTGGAGATCAGGGATCCTCCACAAACTGATGTCCATCCCGAGGTAAGCATTACTATGATGCCAGCCTGAAAAAAACAGTTATATTAAAAGAAGTGCTGTCACAATCTGTAAACCAAAAAATCCACTATATCATCCATGAATGGGTATGGATTGGAAGAAGAAAGTTTTCCCAGGGAGTTTAAGTACAACAACTAACTTCATCCCAATGGACTTCGGTCTCCAGACACAACACCAATAAACCCGCCAGGGACACGTCAGGCATAGACAGCTAATTATAAATACATACACTCAGGAGCAAAAATAGCAGGTCAGGGTGCGTTTTTCATACTAAAGAGGCTATTTCGAAGCCTTGGTTCCTCGCCAGGGAATGCTTTTAGTGAAATCTGCTGATGAATACCCTGAGCATCGATACAGGACTTCCAGAGTGCCTAGGATTTGACTAGATTTGCTTAGGAGCGCCGGAATTGTGCATGTTCAGAAAAACATTTAAAATGGCAATAAAATGTAAGGAAATCCAAGTGCTGACCCAAACTCTCCCGCTCTGGTGTTAACTGATTGTGCGATCAGTTAGGTATCTTAAGAACTTTTGACCTCCTCTATTGAACCTCGCAATACCCACCATTAAAACTCACTCAAAACAACCCCTGGCAAGGAACCAAGGCTTCGAAATAGTCTCGTTTATATTAAAAACGCACTCTGACCCGATATTTCTGCTCCTCAGTGTATTAGGTGGCCATGTTACATAAATTAACCATGTCTCAAACTAAGCTCTAGGCGTATACTATGGGTATAAAAAAACGATAGACAAATATTCGTTTTTATCACACAAATATTGGGTATCAATTTCTAGACTATTTCATCCATGAAGGTGGTGTGGATTGAGAGAAGGAAGTTTCCCCAGGGAGTTTAAGTATATACAACTAACTTCATCCCAATGGACTTCGGTCCCCAGGTATATCACCCGCCTTGAGAGAAATCTCTCTATCGTCCTCTCTTCTATACTATACGAGTATAAACTTTTCTATGACTGACTGACTGATTGACTGACATCGCACAATATCCTAAATCGCTAAATCAAGAGCCCTGGTTTATACTAAGAAATAGAAAAGAAAAAAAAAAGTTAAGAAATACAAAATCGCGGAGATTCTCTAGTTACTATAAAAACCTCGACCAAAAATTTAATATACAAAATGGGACCAACTTTAATCTATATTTCGTAATATTTCCCCGAGACGTTTTAAAGAATAGAAAAGTCTACTCTCTCCCTGGAAGTTTGTTGGTGAACTTAGTTCGGAGTGCATTCGAAACTTTGCGCGCAATTTCAGTTGTGCTGGTTTTAGTTTATAAATTTGTATTGGGGCACGAATTTAGTTTAACTATGCCATAAAAGTATATTCCAGTTTTAATTTATCTATATAATTCTATTAAAATCGATTGCTGTGCTTTACGTCTGGCAAAACTCGAGAATGGCTCGAAGAAATAAATAACAAAATTGGTTATGGACACGCCAGACATAAACAACTAATTATTTAAAAAAAGTATAGGTGGCCATGGTACATAAATTAACCTTGTCTCAAACCAAACTTTAGGCGTATACTATGGGTATAAAATAACCATAAACATGTATAGAAAATATCCAACATGAACAAATACTCGTTTACATCACACAAATTAATATTGGTTATCAAATTCGGGAATATCACAAAACAATCGACTCACTGCCAACTACATTGAATTCAGATTGCAGATTATTAATTAATACCTAATTGAAATCTTGGTCAGGTCAGATATGCGAACTGAAATGAATGAAAATGTATGTTTCTTGTTTCGGCTTACCTGATACGGATACGCAAACTGCGCCGCTTGCGAACCCCCCACGATCCTCCCTACCACACTTTCCCCCCACAACAACTCCTGGGCCCGAGGCACTCCCACTCTTTCATGGTACCCAAACGCCGTGAGCTGACCAGACACACAAAACAACAAACAAAGAAAACAAAAGAAAACGCGCATTCTCGAAAACAAATGAACGTCTGAAATCTGAAGCGGCACTGTTTAAATATAGAAACTATTAATATATAAAGATAATAATGTTCAAATATCGTTAAATATAAATTTGAAACTTTAAACAGTGGAAATAAAGCTTCCTTTCTAAAATACGGAAAATGCGTTCAAGACTTTCTTAAATAAAATATATGGAAATTATCTTTATCTAATCAGTTAATTGATTGATTGTTGGGTATCATCATAATTTGATGCTATCTCGACGAGTTATTTCAATTAATTGACAATGGCTTGTCTTCAAAAGTAATTGAAAACCATTAACGTAATTTTGCGGCCTTTCTTATGCCCGTTATCTGCCTTATAGGATCGAGCACACCGAATTCTAAAATAAGATGACACAGCGTTAACGCAGTGACGCGTCTGTTACGTCACGTTTTTACGCGCCTTTATGTATGTACACCCTTTATTGCACATAAACAAAGACAGGACACATTTGCATCGATATACTTAATGAACATAGGCTATCCCGTATAGGATATATTGCGCAATCCCTATTTAAAAAACATAACATATTGACGTTACCTTGCTTATATATTTGAACAGCCTGTATGTATGTCAGAGAAAATATTAAATCGTACATAACCAACGTATCGACCCGTGACGGTTCTGCCCCAGCCCGAAGACGGCCCCTGCTGGTCGCCCCGCGGCGCCGGCTTGCCAAGTCTCGGCGATCGCTTAGCATCATTGGGCCTACTATTTACAACTCAGTACCGACCGAAATTAAAGACTCCAAAACTGATAGTATTTTTAAAAATAAGCTTAAATTGCTTTTGACTGACCGGGCATGTTACAGCATTGATGAGTTTACTCATAAGGATCATTGACCCAGCAAACTATACATGTAGTGGTGCACATATGACATACATAACTACCTTATTACTTGACTTATTGTGAGTCAATATAATGTTTAATATTTTAAATTTTAATTAATTGACAACACCTATTTAAATATTTAAATTGATGTACGATCCAACATCGTACATTCTGCATCATCATCAACTTACGCCGACTTGCGTTTATGTAGGTCAATGCACGACAGTTCACCAATATCAGCCATTGAGTGTACTCGCTATCATTAACTTATTTTAATACGAATAAAGTTATCTTCAGAGCATCAGAACTATCATTTATAAGTTTGTACGTACCGTACATCTTTATGGTCCTTCGAGCCGGATCTCGCGTGTGATCTTTCGGGATAATTTCATCGAAAATTCGACGTGCGAGGTGCTGAGCTAGCAATATCAAGCAGAGCTATCAGTGCGACGTGGAAGTTTTAGTGACTTGGCGTGGCTACCTTCATCAGTATATCAGAAAACTCATTAACTAGCAGCATCAGTTATCAGAACAGGATTGAGCAGCAATTTTCAAGTAAGATAATTGTAGCTTTGTGTTTGTGTGGGACCTTAGTGTGGTAGCGATTCGGTTCCCCGGCCTCCCACAAGCGGGTCTCACCGGTGGAATTGAGAAGGCGCACATAACTAAAGAGGCTACATAACCACAGAGCTAAATCAGCGATCAAGAAAAGTCTACATACAAATTCAATAATGGAAGACTTACTTTCAAAGCAGTATAATCTCATGCAAAATATTGAGAAAATATTCATCAACTTCAAAAAGGATGGGCTCGAACGGAAGACCTATTCTAACATAAACCAGAGAATGAACATGCTATCGACGTACTGGAACGAGTTTAATAGCATTCACCTGCAATTGGTCGACTATCAAAACGTAAACTACGTGTACTTTCAGCAAGATTATTACGAAGCAACCAAAAGTTTTTGTAAAGCATTATCATCTTATTTGCAACGATATTTACTTTATGCGGAAGCTCCATCCTCCCATGAAAAACCATTGCCACCTCCGTTGGAATTGACGACAATGTTGCAAGGATTTCCTAAATCAGAAGAAAAAGGAAAGCCATCCACTGCGTTATCTACCCCGAAACCTGACACCGATTCGGTGCTAGGTTCCTGGGCGCCTGGGTCTATTGCGACGACCTCGCGGCAGCGGAGCACCGCAAGCCCTGCGGATCAGGCCCCAAACGCCGCAACGCAGGCCGATGGAATTAGCGCGACGGAAAGTAGCGCCAAACACACGGGTACTTCGAGCAAGTTAGAAGAAAAACTTCGTAAACAAAAGAGCAATTTTAAAGCGTTTTCTCGTACTATTACAAACATCGACTTCGGTTCACTATCAGAAAAGTGGGAGTATGAAGACGTTTTGAAACTTATAGATTCGCGTTGGAATGCGATCGACTGTCTGCATTGGGACATCGATAGCGAACTCTATGAAGAAGATCCAGAGTATGAACGTATATTCACTAGGTATGAGAAAGAGTATAATGATATCAAGAAGGCGCTTAATGAGAAAATGTGGGCAGCATCATACAAAACTAAGACTACACCAACTATGGACATACCAGTATTCAATGGTGATTATCATAAATGGGTATCATTCAAAGATTTGTTCAGCGAAACAATCCATACCAATCGCTCCATATCAAACGCACAGAAGATGCAGTTTTTAAAGAGCAAGGTCAAAGGTGAAGCAGAAAAACTAATTCAGCATCTGAACATCAGCTCAGAGAACTATCAAGTGTGTTGGGATATTCTAAATCACAGGTATAACAACACTAAACTGATCTTTAGCTCACATATCAACATACTTATGACCTTACCAGTAATGCAACAGCAAACAGCAGCACTTATCAAGAAAATCCATGACAGCACCAAAGAGTGTTTAAATGCTGTCAAAAACCTGGGAGTCCTATTCTCAAATGGAGGCAATATGAGATAGCATTGACAGCCGACATTGAAAAAATGTTTCGGCAGATTTGGGTGCACCCAGAAGATCAGAAACTCCAAAGGATCGTTTGGAGAGACAACATGAATCAGTTTATTCGAGAATATAACTTAGCAACAGTTACTTATGGCACTAAGGCAGCACCGTTTCTCGCGATGATGACCTTGAAGCAGCTGGCGAAGGACGATGGTCACAACTACACGTCCGCTGCCAAGAAAGCATTAGAAGAAGACTTCTACATGGATGATCTTCTCAGTGGGAGCCACAGCATAGGAGCAGCGAAGCAACTTCAGTCCGACTTAATTAACCTACTCAAATCAGGTGGGTTCAACCTTCGCAAGTGGGCATCTAATAAACCTGAATTACTGCAAGGTGTTGAAACCACATTAAATCAGCAAGCGTTTGACTTCAAGTATCCTGAATCAACGAAGGCGCTTGGATTGCGGTGGAACCCCGTGGACGACTTGTTTTCATTTCAAGTCAAACTCAGCCCATCATCAAAATTATTAACTAAGAGGACATTATTATCAGAAATATCAAAGATATTCGATCCGCTTGGTTGGCTAGCCCCAGTGACCACTAAGCTGAAATTATTGTTCCAAAAAGTATGGCTCAAAGATATACAATGGGATAGCAACTTACCAGATGAGTTTATCAGTGAATGGCAGAATATTCGAGCCGAGTTGGAAAACATCAATTACATCAGAATAAAACGGTGGCTTGGAACTCAAGAAAGGGGTAAAATTGAACTCCACGGCTACTGCGACGCCTCTACAAAGGCATACGCCTGTGTGATTTATTGCAAGGTCAACAAAACAAGCCCTGGCGGTAAACAACAATCATCAGTAACCATTGAAGCAGCAAAAGCAAGACTTGTACCTCTGAAAAAGGACATCACGTTACCCCGCTTAGAGCTAATGGCCTGTCATCTTCTTTCAAAACTCATGGAAAAGGTTATCAAGAGCCTACCAAATCAATCAATCAAAATACTCACCTGGACCGACTCTACAGCAGCATTGGGTTGGCTTCAAGGTGACCCTGGGCGATGGAAACCCTTTGTAGCAAATCGAGTTGAGCAAGTAAAATCAATCATACCTTCAGATTGTTGGCGTTACGTACGGTCTAACGAAAATCCAGCTGATTGCGCAAGTCGTGGAATCACGGCAAATCAGCTTAAAGATCATCCATTATGGTGGACAGGTCCTACGTGGTTAAAAAACTACACATCAGAAGAAGAGAAAGGTCATCTAGTATACACAACTGATCAAGAGCTTAAGAAAAGCATTCATATAAATGTCACGACTATTAGTAATGATGACGTCATAAGCGGCATTGTAAACAAACACAGCAAATTCACTCGTGCAACCCGAGTGCTAGCAAGAGTACTTAGAGTGGTGTCACATAATCGACCTAAACAAACATTTTTAACATGCAATGAATTATTAGACGCACGGCAAAGGATAATACGCTATTATCAAGAAAAGGAATTTGCTCAGGAAATACATAAAATCAAGAATCAGAAAAAGATCGATACTAAGAGCAAAATTCTTAGTTTAACACCATTCATAGATCAAAACGGATTGTTAAGAGTCGGTGGTCGTATCAAGAACGCTCAAATCAATGAAACAATGAAGCATCCCCTTATCATTCCCCATGAGGGTCATCTTACGAATCTGCTCATAGATCAAGCTCATAGTGACACTTTCCACGGAGGAGCGAGAATGACTCTGTCCCGACTTCGGCAGCTTTATTGGGTAATAGGCGGGAACAGAGCGGTCAAAAAACGACTTCGCAAGTGTGTTACCTGCAGACGACACGATCCTATAAAACAAACACAATTAATGGGGGACTTACCAGCAGCTCGTACTAACCCAACCCGTCCTTTCTACCACACCGGCGTAGACTTCACTGGGTACGTCGAGATCAAAGCTAACAAGGGCAGGGGAATCAAGACCAACAAAGCCTACGTTGCCGTTTTTATCTGCATGGTAACGAAGGCGGTCCATCTGGAGCTTGTCTCAGATTTATCATCATCAGCATTTCTAGCAGCATTAAGACGGATGGCGGCTCGTCGAGGGGCACCCCGGCATGTCTATTGTGATAACGGCACCAACTTCGTCGGAGCCAGTCGAATAATAAAGGAAGAGATCATCAACCTACAAGAGACATTAGACGACGAGTTCTACGCCCAATCAGCTGAAATGAACATTGAATTTCATTTCAATGCACCATCGTGGCCGAACGCCGGTGGACTATGGGAAGCAGCTGTGAAGAGTCTAAAGCATCATTTACGTAGAGTCCTCGGAGAACAAAAACTAACCTTCGAGGAATTTACAACGCTACTCGCACAGTTAGAAGCCGGCCTAAACTCCAGACCACTTGGCGCTATATCAGAAGACCCGGAAGATATAAACTTCTTGACACCTTCACACTTTCTAGCAAGCGGTCCTACGCTCACAATTATGGAAACAGAAAGGGACGCTAGAACACGATGGCAGCTAACTCAAAAAATATTTCACGATGTCTGGAAACGATGGCAAACGGAATATTTATGCCAATTATCAGAACGTAGTAAATGGCTACAACAGCAGCAAAATCAGAAAGTAGGAGACATCGTCATCATACACGATGCCAACTTGCCGGCCGGAAGATGGCCGTTAGGCAGGGTTATCGAACTGCACCCTGGAAAAGACGGACATGTGCGAGTCGTCAGTGTGAAGACGAAGAACGGCATAGTACAAAGGCCAATCGTGAAACTGTCACCATTACCTGTGCTCGAAGATATTAAACAAGATACTCAACAAAGTCAAGGGAACCCTAATCAGAATTTACAACGAAAAAGAAACGTAATCACGAGCTGCAAATCACTGTTAATTACATTAATTACAATGATGCTCATATTACCAACACAAGGCGCTTATAACATAGCGCAACTAAGCAATAATCAGAGCATTTATTTTGATAAGATCTCGGACATGCATCTTATCCGGGATGAATGGAAGCTGGTAGTTTACTACGACATGAACCCTTACTGGGCAGGTTTTGAAGTACTCACAAGGTGTATAAACAATTTTGGACATCATTGCAACGCAATGGACAAGCCCATGCTATGCGAAATAATCATGTTACAAATACGTCACAGTTACAAGGAACTCGACCTTTATAATCACATGTTGCTCGGTCAGCAGATTGACCACGCGCTCCCACGTGCGCGCCGTGGCCTTATCAACGGGGTCGGCAACCTTGCACATACACTCTTTGGTGTACTAGACGACCAGTTTGCAGATCAATATCAAAAAGATATCGAGTTAATTCGATCTAATCAGAAGCATTTGGCAGTGTTGTGGCAAAATCAGACATCAATAGTGGAAGCACAGAATAACCTTCTACAACGAGTTGAAAATACCATGGAGCAACAGCACAAATACATCAATAGCCATATCAAGGAAATAGAAAGAATGACGAATCAACTAAAGACTGATTTGCAAAGCACAGCTAATGGCAATACCTTTGCATTATCAGCGATTATTGCCAACACACTATTGGACAATTTACGAAAAATTCAAGACTACTTACTCGATACAATGGTCGATTTACACTATGGAACATTTAACATCCATCTTATCAGCCCAGAGCAGTTAAAGGACGAACTGAACGTCATTTCCGGTCAACTAGCAAATGATCTGTCATTACCAATCGACAACATAGTAACAGACTTGCCCAAACTCTATCACATGCTCAAGGTTAAGGCGAGGATGACAAGGCAATACTTTATTATAGAAATCAGAATACCATTAGTAGCCAGAGATCTCTACGAGATATATCGACTTATCCCTACTCGCCACAGCGTAAACAACAGCATGGTCAATATAATACCCGTATCAGATTACGTAGCTATGAACATCCAGAAAGATTTATATTTCACCATGACACAAGCAGACCTACTTCGTTGTGACCGATACTACGACGTTACTCAGCTGTGCCCACTGCAGACGCCAGTGTACCACATGACATCAGACCAAAACATATGCGTCACGAATGACGAAACAAAGCAGTGCGCCATCAACACGGAATCCTGCAAAACCACGTGGTTCGAGCTAAATAGAGTGAATTCACACCTATATGCATGTTGTAAACAATGCACAGTTCGCATCATATGCAGGAGTCAGGTTACATCAGTACAGCTCACTGGAAACGGTATTATTACTTTAAGCGGGGATTGCACAATCAAGACCACAGATTTTACTATATTCTCCCGTAGCAAGCAAAGCAATGCAATGAACGTAAAAGCAGATGTATTAAAAATCGAAATACCTCCAATAAACCACATAATAGACTTGCCCATATCTATTATCAACGAGACGAGCATTACTGAACAAATAAAGTACGACAACCATACGTACCTTCATCTACAATTAAACAAGATAGGAAGACAAATTCAGGAAATAAAGAAGGATGGCGCAAAGGTCATCCTAAGTGACAGACCATCATCTCACGATGTCACGCAATATGGATTGATCAGCGCAGTAACAGGCATCATATTTTGTATGGGCTTAGCAATGGCATGGCGGCGACTACGCGCATGTCAAATGCGACCCTTCAACAGTACGAGCGCGCCGGAGATGCACAGCACGGTGCCTCCCGCGCCTCCCGCGCCCCGCGCGCTGGCCCGACTCGCGGCGGCAATCCCAGCGCGAGCGCAGCAGACAACAGGACGGATGCAGCCTCACGCACTGAGGGAGCACTCCCAATCTTCCAGACAGGTCCCCGTCACAACGAACATTAATCTATCCGACGAGAGTGACGTCGAACTCACAAGTCCGCGCTATGCGACTTTGGTTAATAAGGCGACCTCGCCAACATTTGAAAAACACTTTAGTGTATAGTAAAATCAAACTATGTAAGAATGAATTTAATTAATATCCTTAAGATGACCTGTACAATATGTAAGATTATTAACGTTTTATTTGCTTTAAGTTGACATGTACAATATTTAAGAATCATTCACCGAATTCCAAAAATCATCGTTAGCAGTCCTATCAGCCCCTACATATTCCTTTCCCTCTCCTGGAACATGTACGATCCAACATCGTACATTCTGCATCATCATCAACTTACGCCGACTTGCGTTTATGTAGGTCAATGCACGACAGTTCACCAATATCAGCCATTGAGTGTACTCGCTATCATTAACTTATTTTAATACGAATAAAGTTATCTTCAGAGCATCAGAACTATCATTTATAAGTTTGTACGTACCGTACAATTGACTTGTAAAATGTTATCGTATTTTACCAATAAATTCTGTATTCTGTATTCTATTCCAGTCAACGAAAAAAACTGCTGCTTAAAATGTATACAAAAGTAAGTAAATAGACTAATATAAAACAGCAATTAAAACCTACAACAGAGCTATGGATCAACACTCAGACTCATCTTGACAACTTCTTTAACCTTAACTTCTAGAACCGACAAATCTAGGCCCTAGGCAAAATACATTCGGCGTTCGTTACTGTTATCAAAAATTGATAGGATATAGTAACGTAAGCTGTCAGACAGACGCGCGTTGGACAGTTTTCGAAAATCGTTTCCGTTAGAGTTCAGCAACTTGTCTAGCCACATTAGACTGTTTCAAGCACGGCACGATCACGTGCAACTAACGCCATCTATTATCAGACCAATGGAACCCTGACCCACTATATTATTATTATTATTTATTTATTTATTATAACAAACACAAATTTTAGATATTATACATTGTTCCACAAAACTGTTTACACAGTTTGACTGCGGAATCTTCGGTCCAGCTTGATGACAACAGATTACACAAAAGCGGTACATAATTAGATATACTTATACTAATATTTTTATATATTTATATATATATATATATATTTAGATGAGCATCGTATTCACAATTAATCCAGGAGATGCCTATGTAACTTAGCTTTAAATCTACGTTTGTTGGTTTCCAGAACAATATCAGCTGGTAATCTGTTCAGGAGATAAGGTAGACGTTTTTGAAGTGTCCTGTCTCCATAGTAGTTGGACACTCTAGGCACTGCAAACTTACCAGCCGATATTGCTCTCGTATTATGACAATGATTGACCAGACGCGTGTGCTCCTGACTGCCATGGCTATTGACTGCTGTGTCACAGTGACGTTATGATTTAATTCGTAAGAAGTGTCGTACAACTTGTTTTATAATGACACTGTGGTACCGTTTTTTGGTAGGTGAGGGGTTCAATGGGCTGAGAGCACGGGTAATTAATTATTTATGGCAAGCCCAGCTCAATGTAGGAAGCTTTAGCACATTTGAAGCGTCTAACTGCACATATCTAACTCATACTCGTTGAAAAAATTACGAAATGTGTGAGTATTTAGTAGCTTACCTTGTAAATTGTCTTTGAATCTTGTATGGCTTACAGTGGTACAGGGGGGGTACAGAGGATAAAGAAAAGGGAACATGGTATATTTTATACTGAAACTAAAGGAAAAGCTTATAAGGTTGCAAAGTTATACATTTCAGGAAGTGTTCTATAAGTTTACTATCATTGAGTTAAGAGTCCTGAGATGGTTTTCTATAGAATTAGGTGAATAGAGTCGATTACGAGTCTATTGGTTGGAATGGAACGCAATCGAATCGCTTCCTGCCTTTGTGGCGTTAATCCAATATTCACTTTGATGTATTAATAGCTTCTTGAAGCTGCTTGGGACACAGGCACAGTATAAACAGTAGTTCATCTTTAAAAAGGTATATATATATATACAGTGTGTTACCGGCACGAGGGCTTTCCTTGATATAGAGTAACAATGGGAAACTTCTTATTGTACCTACGTGATAATTTTAATTAAAACAAGAATAAATAGTACACACTCGTTTTCAAACAAAAAATAAATTGCAAGCAATGTACACTGAGCATTAAAGTTAATTACTAGTCTCGCGTGACCAAACTAAGACTAGTATACTCGTAGCAGCCCCATTTGACGCGGACCAAAATCGAGGATTCTGTCTTTTTCTCTCGCTTTGGTTACGAATGTAGAAAGAGTGCGACGGAGTCCTTCAATTCTTTGGTCAATCGATGTCAAGCGTGAGCGTGCGTTACGTTTCACTGTACCTGCGCTTTGACATATGTATGGCTCGGACGATTTGATATCTTTCAGCATTTAAAATTATTATGATTTGGGGTTTATGAAGTATCTTTAGTTTGTTTTACATTTGTTTTGATTTCTAAAGTGTTAAAACAGTGAGTGAACGTTACCGCCAAAACTGATAAATTCAAGGAGTATTAATAACTGTCTATGTTTTGCCCCTGTACCAATGCATGCCTTGTACCAAGTAATAACGATACTGATTACGATACTTACACACAGCTCCAATACGTTGCTGGTAGTTAAAATCTATGAAGTTGAATTGCAGCGTTACGTTACTTAACTACGACTTAATTATACCTACAAATAATTACTTATACAACATACTATCGTTATTTAAAGCAGAAGCCCTCATGCCAGTAACACACTGTATATATAAGGCGCCGCGACCAAGCCGGTTGCGTCAGAGCCACCAGTCGCTGCGTTTGGTTACGTGCATGAAATATCGACCGATTGGCATAAATACAACCCTAACG
Organism: Acleris sparsana; assembly: GCA_923062465.1. Classification (NCBI taxonomy): domain Eukaryota; kingdom Metazoa; phylum Arthropoda; class Insecta; order Lepidoptera; family Tortricidae; genus Acleris; species Acleris sparsana. The sequence goes on along the minus strand of OV281302.1, from coordinate 2,841,346 downwards.
GCGCCCGAGCGGCAATAGGTAACAGAAACTCATAAAGAGCCTGAGACGAATTACATTCAGAAGCAATGAAAATGCGTCACTTTCTATGCTAGTTGAATACAAAGTGACCCGTTTTTATTGCTGTTGACTATAGTTTTCTATTTATACTATGGCACAGGGCATCGTGTGGTTAGTGCGCTCTGACGCCTACAGGATTACGCAATCTCAAGATACCAACCAATGATAAGGATTACGGTTCACTTGCGATTAGCTTACGGTTACTTGGTGTTTAAAGGTGGATTAAGGTGTCTTTTACAGTCGTAACTTATGGTGCTTTAGAAGCGTCTTTAGCAACGCTAAAGGCAATGCTTTTGGTACGTTTTCGGTAGGTTTTAAAAGAAGCTCTGCCACGTACAGTCGACAAGTTCATCCCATGTAATTTATTAAATAAAAGTAATGTGTAATAGATAAAATATAATTCTACTAGGATTGCATTTAAATCATATTAATCAATTTTAATTCAGTTGTTTTAAGTTTGTTACGATTTGAATCATTACGTTACTTTGAAATAGTTCCATAGTGGTCAATGATTCAAATTGGTTGACTGTAGTCAGCAGTAAAAGTATGTGGCCAGACGAACAGTTCATAGTTATCTCAACACGCTCTTATGCTCTTAACAATAGAAACATATATAGATCATTTTGAGCCCTTTGCCGCTGGCCGCAGATCAAGTTTTGATAATTATACTGCATTAACATTGAAAGGTAAAAGACTCATATATTAAAACACCGTATAATGTTATATGGAGGGTAACTGTGACTATTATGGCTAAGCAATTTAGTTTAGTGAGAACGAGACAGAGCAGTGTAACTGATATAGCTCGGTGCCTTACACTCATTCTAAGCTTGAATTGCAGCAATGTCAAGGTAACCCCCCTGTTCTCTACATGTAACAAAAATGTACTCGTAGCATAATATTTTTTATGTTTAAATATCATTGAAACCCATCCAAAAAACATCATTTTAACCTCGACCAAACATCAGCAAAATATTCCCCAAACCCTATAAAATTCCAAGTAAAATATAATGAAAATCGTGATGCTTAAGAATTTGCTTTGCCAATTTTCTTATCTAAACAACCTTCGAAGCTTGGAGGTAGGTTTGGGCAGATCCGTTATACCCGATGACAAAAGCCTATCTCAAGAGGACGGAAGGGTCCAGGTTCTGTCCTGTGGGTCTCTCCCGGCTCTTTCAAGCGAAAATGGCACATAATGGCTGCGGAAAAATGTAAAAATTGGCGACAGATAACCTTTTAGCGGTGCTTTTAAGGAGAAAGTGGCGTTTGATTTCTATGCACGATTTGAAAATGGAAGGTGAGGTTTAGCTAAAAATATTTTTCACCTCCTGTTCGGAATGTAAGGCTTTATATATTTCAATAGCGGGAGAAAAATGGCATCCACAGGGCAAAAAGTGATTTGGAACAAAAAAATGTCAAGCATTGTATTTTTTTTTAGAAAAGATCATCTAAGGGAAAAGTTTGTCTTTGCATGCATTTACTATTTCTTAGAAACGTATTTAGTTTTAGTTTTACTTACAAGGAAAGGTACCCAACTGTCTGGCTCCGATTTTTTTGATTTTGGTATATGTTAGAGAGTAGTTTAAAATAACAGACACGTATTTTTTTAAGCGTCCCAAACTCAACCTGTTGGGAGAAGTTGACCTCCTTGAAAAAAAGAATGCAATTTTCTATGGTTATTACGGTATTGGCTAAAACGAATATTAAAAAAAAAATACCAAAGAAAGTGTATCTTCGATTATCTTTGAGGGGTTTTTTTTAAATTAAATATTAGTTTTAGCCGATATAACAAAACACGTGCTCTTTATTTTTTCATCTTCTTAAACATTAATAATCAAACATGCTGAGCTGGCACTCCGTTTCGGCTATCTCATTTTAATTTTAATTAGTTATAAATAAGTTACTTTTGTTTTTGTTTTGTCAAATGCATGTGTTTTTTTGTTTTATTTAATAGCCGAATAAATGAATCTATCTATCTATCTATCTATCTAAACCACTATGAAACTTGCAATATTTTTTTAAAATATCTCGATATAAGTTACAGGGTTTAGTCATTTTTCATTACTTTGGAGGTCAAATTTTTCCCAACAGGTTGAGTTTGGGCCGCAAAAAAATAATACATGTCTGTTATTTTAAACTACTCTCTAACATTATATCAAAATCAACAAAATCGGAGCCGGACAGTTGGGTAACTTACCTTGTCAGTACAATCAAGTTTATTATTTAAGTATCTTTTCTTTTATAACGTTTTCTGATCCGGTGGTAATGCTTTTAGACATTCATAGGTGCATTATATTATCTCTCACTTGTCTTATGGCACCTACCTGAAACTTCATAGAACTTGATACCTTTTACAGTTCCCATAAAATTTATATTGCATTGTCTTCTATTTTTAATAAAGGCTCTCAGTGAACTTTTACGATGTTCTGTTCGAGACAATTTATAAGACTATATACAACTCAAGTAGGTTTCTTTGACAGCTCTTTATTTAGTTCTTAATTTAGGAAGTTAGAAATAGATACAATGCTAAGACGGAATGTCTCTAGTAATTTTATCAGTTGTCTTATTTACAGTCGAGTTGATATGTGAACATTTTAGTACCTTATCTATTTAATGTCATGTTTAAACTGCCGTATTTATGAACTCGACTGTACCTAACCGGAACAGAACAATGCGAGTACTTCTGCTAGGCGGTAACCTTAACTAAAACCTTATATAAAATGATAACACACGTTTTTTTTGTTTAATTCGTTTTATAAATACGAGCGAGCATTTAATGAAATAGTAGCAGTTAGCACGCAGGCAAATTAATTAGAAACTTTGTTCAATGCACAATCCATAAGTTCGACACCATTCATATTACATTAATGTTACAGACACACTCAATTAAGTAAATATACCGTAAAATCATTTGCTTATTCAGTCTAATATAATTAACAGCTGCCTCATTTTAAGAAAAAAATGAAACTGTGTGACAAATGCAATGTCACATTGATGACGAGTAAAAAAGAAGTTTACGCTCGCCGAGCAAAGACTTGTCAACATACAGTGATCAACTCTGCAACATAAGTTGCGAGCAACAAATGTTTACCATTAAATAAGGCTTAACACTCTGATTTGGCTAAATGCAATGTAAAGCTTAAAAACTTCCAGTCTCCAAGCACTAAGTCGCAAAGCTTCCATAAGCTTAAAAAAAAACCACTTGTAGAGTCATGCACAAAGGGCAAATCCGCATACAAATTAGCCCAGACGGTATTTCTGATGTCGCGTCCGCACGACCCTTGCCTCCCCTTCAAACTTTTGGTAGAATTACACGAATTTTATTCAGTCTATGAATACTTATTACGCGTTTGCGGTATGCTTGAATGAGATTAAACTTTTTTAAGGTCTGTTGGGAGTAATATTGAGCCAAAACACTAAAAAAAAGGATTACAGTGAATTTTTGAATGTCTTGTTTTTTGTAACCATAAATAAAAAATATGGCAAAAATAAAAAATGTCGGGTACCCAAACCCTTTTTGATTTTGAAGCAGCAAAAAAATAAAAAATAAATTATCTTTTAAGTAATTATTGTTTGAAAAAATGACCTTCTGCTGAAGTTTTTTGTGGCGCTTCTCCGCAATGATGGTCTTGTCCGGAACGCTAGTAGATTCTTTCCATATTACCGACTTGAAAAATACCACTCATGTGGCCATTTTGAATTTTTGACCAATTCATACGGATCCGTTCAACCGTTCTTGAGTAACAAATAACCTAAATTTCACATTTAAATTAGTAGTAAAATTACTTAAAGGAGCGTAATGAGCATTAGGCGCGAACATCGAGTGCTGTGTAACCTGTGTTACGATCTTGTACATTCCTTTAATCCCTTTCCTCTTATGACACCCACGAGAAGACATGGAGTGGCACTATTCCAACCCTGCAACCACACCGGTTTATGAATACTAGATAAAAACCATCTAAACAAGCATATTTAAAAAAAAAGAATCAATTCAGTCCATCCGTATAACAACACGTTAAACTTTTATAAACAGTTGTTTTCGCCATGGATAAAAATACACTCAGGAGCAAAAAAAAGAAGCTATTTCGAAGCCTTGGTTCGTCACCAGGGAATGCTTTTAGTGAATTCTGATGATGAATACCGCGAGCATCGATACAGGACTTCCAGAGTGCCTAGGATACCCAACTGCATGAATCTGCGGTTAACGCCGGCATTGTGCATGTTCAGAAAAACATCTAAAATGGCAATAAAATGTAAGGAAATCCAAATGTTGACCCAAACTGTCCCGCTGTGGTGTTAACTGATTGTGCGATCAGTTAGGTATCTTAAAAACTATTGACCTCCTCTATTGAACCTCGGAGTATCCACCATTAAACCTCACTCGAAACAACCCCTGGTAAGGAACCAAGAAGGCTTCGAAATAGTCTCGTTGGTATGAAAAACACACTCTGACCCGGTATTTTTGCTCCTGAGTGTACATACATTCTGTAAATCTTTTCGTCTCTGCTGTCATCACGTTTGATGCAGCGCGACTTGTCCAGACGTGCTATTCGAGAATATCTGTGAACTCCTGCCCTGTGTACGTGCGTGGCAAAAGCGAGTTCACTCATAAGCCACCGGGAAGCTCTCCATTTTTCATACCGCGGCTTACACCCAGCTCTAAGCTTTTAAAGCTTAATTATTGACAGTGGAACCGCTTAAGAATATTATAAAAAATTAAATACGTTTTGGTGATCGAATTGAACAACAAAGGTACAAACACCTACCGCCAAATAGCTGAGTGCGCATTGTTGTGTTCCGGTTTGGGGATAAGACAGCCGGTGTAATAACTAGCATAGAGGCATTCCATCTTAGTCCTCAGGGTTGGCAGCGCATTTGCAGTCTTAGGCTTGCAGTCTTGTGAATGCGGGTCACAGTTTCCACTTACCATCAGATGGCCTGTGTGCTCGTTTGCCTTCTCTATGCCATAAAAAAAAAAATGGAATAAGTGTATAAACATTAATATAAGCTTGCAAAATTTTCATTAATCAGGTGTCTCATTCTACTAAGCCATATTTAATTATGAAAAATGTATCGTTGGGGTGCGCCAAAGTTGAACTAAATTTTTAATGTCGATTATCGGAAATCCGAAAATGTTGTTCCTAATAATTTACATCCTAATAATCACTACTCATAACTACTTTGTTCCTAACGCTCTGAATTCCTAATCATTCAACTTCATAATGTCCGTTGCAATAAACATCGATCATACTACTATTTGTTTTCCTATATTTTCTCAACATAACCATCTTTTATACTATTGTTCATTGTTATATTTGTTTTATGTAGAATGGTTTTTATTCCTAAAATTGCACATTATTATAAGTACATTAAACTTATTTATAATTGTAAAAATGTTATTTCGGTGTGGTTTTGTATGGAGCCAGACTTTAAATTTTCATAAATGCGATGTCTTATTGACACTATTTTTTTATAATTCTACCACATAGAATACGTTAAAATAAGCACATTTGACTTGAAAAACTTTTCTCTACAGTTAATAGTGACTGAGATCCTAAGGGACCGTCATTACGTAGGCAGTAGGGAATAGGGACTTAGTGGCAAAACCGACTCGGATCGCGGATAGGTTAGAAGACGAAAGCGGGAGCTTCGCTCCCGCTTTCGTCTTCGAGGTTATTTTTTTTTATAAAAGAGCAGATACATTACAATACATTCGGAGTAAATTTTTTTAGGTGAGCCAATATAGACCCAAAAAAAATATGATTAAGAATGTTATTTAAAAAAAAAATAGGAGTTTACAAAAAGTTACATCAGTGACATTAGCACTTAAAATTTTAAGAGATATGAGTTTTATGAGCTACGTTAATAGTAAAATAAATTGTAGGAACGAAATTTTTAGGAAAACATTTTTTAGGAGCAGTGATCATTAGGAGTACAAATCGTTAGGAAAATCAATTTCGGGTGATAAACTTTAGCGAAGCCAATATGGACCCGTATCGTTGCAAAACATTAAAAGAACATTAAAAAAGCTTGACAGCGACATAACACTGCTGCTTCGTGGTAAGTTAAAAGATAAGATGGCGGTAGCGATCCGGGCGGACCTTGCATCTGGTCCTACCATACCACCACTAAATCTTAAACTCAACATATTTCTGGAAAGAGCAAAATATTTCCTCGATGTTTTTTTTTTATTGTCTCATTTAAACCAAGAGCTTAGTTTAGGACTACTTGCATTAGTGTGTGATTCTCCCCTGTTTTTTTTCGTAGTGCGAAACCTTTAAAATCAGGATTTTTAAAAGTAGCCAAGTGGGTTTAAGCTGTGTCTACACGTTTCCAGACAAAAGAGTTAGTGTGGACAGTGCTCTTAGCCTTTTATTCATTTTGCTTGCACTATGCAACACATAAAAATTACAAATGCAACTCTACTTGCATAACACCAAGGTTCAAATTCAAACAAACATTAGCGCAAGCCATTGCTTAAAATGCCCGTAAAGTTATGCTTTTCATTTACAAATGTCAGAAATCATTTGCGACTTTTCATGGAATATTTTTTAAATGCAAATGATTCCCTTTGATGCAGAAATTGAGGAAGAAAATACTGAATAAGGACTGTGACATTTTGAAATAAATTATTTAAAGTCACTCCCTGGTAAATTTTGATATAGAGCTCAAAATAAGGAAAATGCAATAGGTTAACGAATCTACAGTTCGAGACAAATATTTTGCCTACCATATAAAACATAAAAGTATATTTAAGTATAATTTATTTCAGTACTAAATTAGAAATATAAATGATTATATTTCAATCACGCATTCACGATTAAAAATGAATTAATTCTGAAATAACACTCGTGTAAAACCAACCACATTGAGAATACAGGGTGATTACGAAATCAATTTTCAATCGTGAATATTAATACGCATCACTTGTTCACACTTTGCCGCACACATGATTATCTTTCTACTCGTTACAAGTACAGTTCCGAAGCAACTAGAAGTTTCACTTGTATTATACTTAGCCTTTGGAACATTCGGTTAAGGGCCGCTCAGACTGAACCCGCTTCCGCCGGCGACAGTCAACGCTCCCGTTACCGCGCCACTGGATAAAGTGGTTGGCCATAGAGAGCGCGATTAAAGTGGATTTAGGAAGTTTGGTAATTTCTTGAGAAAACTTTAAGGTGTCTTGTGACGCTACGCTGCAGCGTTTTCCATGCTTTTTAACGAAAATTACCTACGAATAGAGATTCAGCTGAGCGGGTTGCTCGTATTGAACGTGTTAAGGGCTTGTAAATGATCACTTTTTCATGGCAATGGCTGCGGTTTCGGGACCTGAATAATTAGTCTGTAGACAGGCAAATATATGTTTTCTAATAATAGGTTTCATATATATACGAGTATATATATAATTTTTTTTTGGTGAGTGTATGTTTTGTTTCTTTTTCTAGTTTTTTGTATTCACGTTTAATTGCGTTCACGTTTTGTAATGTTTTTGTTTTATGTACAATTAAGTAATAAGTGTATATATTCATAAGCAATTGTCACTCAGGTGTGTATCATATTTATATTATAACCATTTGTACCTATAGTCACTTACCTTATTTATTACTTACTTAGCTAAATAGAGACTCCTGCCTGCAGACAAACTGTAAAAACAGTTTTGCGGGAATATTGTTATATATTTACTTTTGTACCGTGTTCCGTGTAATATAATAATAAAAATAAAAAAAAAGTTTTTTGGATTGTATAGTAATACCTAAACACATGACCGGTCTGAGTGGAAAGCCTGATGATGATGATGATGTTGGTGACCTAAACAACGATTATATTAATATGATTAAGGTCATTTGACGCATTATTTACTAATTTTCCAGATACCCAATTTTAAAAAATTTACTGCAATGACAGGTGGTTCTCAACAAATTAGAATAAAAGGAAGTGATAAGAATTAAATAACTCCAGTTCTATGTTCTATCAATCTACTTAATTCAGAATGCACGCCATAAATAAAAGTGTTTTGTACGCTGTGAGGGGACAACTTAAACTTGTCGGTTGATATTAGCTGCGATAAGTTGAAAAGTGATATACGCTTAAAATAATAACAGTTTTCATGGCCGTACTCTTGTTTGATGTTATGCATCACGATCGGGACAGCGTTGATAACTTGGTGATACACCAGCCAGGGCATATTCAAATCATAATGCAATATATATGTAGCTTGTTTACATGTTATATAATAGGCATGATAATTTACAATGTTTAATATACAATGTGTAACATTTAAATCAGTCGGTATGGGAAAGTCTGAAACTATTTATAACACACGAAGATCTGTTCTTAGGAACCATGTCATCGATTTTAGTAACAACGAAAACTGCATTCATACAAATTTTTAAACTTGTACTCAGCTCGGGAATCGACGTTTTCTATTAAGATATCGATTGTGTACGTCTTAAGCAGTAAATGTTAATATGATATGCTTAAGACCTACACAATCAATATCTTATTAGATATAGTGTTGGCAAAACGAACCTAATGCAGTTTCAGGCACCACAATGCAAAACTAATGATGCCATAATCACGTTTCATGGTCAGACAATTAAAAACGTAAAAATCACCAGCTTTCTAGGCGTGATCATTGACTGCTATGGTAACTGGAACGTGCATGTAGACTATTTAGTGCATAAACTTAATAGGTTTGTGTTCGCCCTTCGTAAACTAATGCTAATAACATCACAGGAATCTGCACTGTTGGCAAACCACGGATACATTGCGTCAAACTTACGTTATGGTATCATACTCTGGGGAAACTCTTCGGGCGCACAAAAGGTGTTTGTCATTCAAAAAAAATGCGTCCTTGCTATTTGTGGCGCAATGTGAATCGTGCTGGCCGCTATTTAAAAGTTTAAAAGTACTAACCTTGTGTTCCCTCTATGTCTATGAAGTGTGTCTCTATGTGAAAAAAAAACTTGAACCTGTACACGCTGGTAAAACCAAATCCCAGGAAAATACCACAAAATAGTGAGCTTCAATTACGCCTTCCCGCATGTAAGACTGCACACTACAAGAAGAGCTTTATGTACATGTCAGCTAGAATTTTTAATAATCTGCCTAATAATATTAACCGGACTGATTTTCCCGAATTTAAAACAAAACTGTATAAGTGGTGCTTGGGGAAAACTTTCTACAATCTTAGTGAGCACTTTAAATAACAATTATGTTTGATATTAACATAATTTTTGACAATCTTAATTTTTATTACTAGCTTGGGTACTTTCGCAATAATAATTTTAAATAACGTTAAAAGATGAATCAAATATTACTACTATCCTTAAGTATAATTGAGATATGTTGTGATAAGGTGGAGGTCGAAATGGAGTAATTAAGTAAAACCAGACATACTCGTTACTAGCCGAAGCTGTGTATTCGGAAGATCAATATAAAAAGCACACTTATAAACTAGTACACAGTATTTATATCTAATTATTGCTTACTTGTTATTTCATACAATTACGTGCGTCACATGTCGCAGGGCGTAACGTTAAGTTACGGTTATTGTGTTAATTCGGTGTATAGTACACCTCCCCCGAAAAGTTACTCCTCACCCCCACAAAGTAAGAGAAAAAAAAAATGTGACATACGTAGTTGTATTTTACATTTTTTTTTTTTTTTTTAACACATAGCTACATTTAATTTAAGTATATTTAAATCTATTTATTTTCAACATACAATTTAGTATTATTTTTATGAGTTATGTATGTTTTATTATTTTTTAATATTTTAACATTAGGTGATACATCTTCTATTACTTTATAAGGTCCATTATAGATAGGGTCTAATTTATTTCCTATTTGATTTTTTACAAGTACTAAATCTCCTGGTTTATACATTATAGAGCTAATTTTCTTATCATATGCTAATTTTCTAGTGGCTTTGCTAATCAATAAATTTTCCTTTGCTTCTAACTGCGTTCTCTGTAATCTAAACTTAAGTTCTTTAGGGTAACTTTCGTAGTTATAGAGAGGGTCGACAGAAGAAATTAAATTGCTGGGTAACCGGCATAATTTGCCAAAAACTAACTCGTATGGCGTATATTGCGTCTCTGTATGCACGGTGGTGTTATATGCGAAACACCAATAGCTCAACCAACTACTCCAGTCGGTGCTGTTATTGCTGCATTGAATCCTTAGGTATGCTCCTAGGTTCTTGTGCGAATTTTCCAGCGCGCCTATTGTTTGATGATGGTACGCTGTTGATTGCAACTTATTAACACATAATAAACTACAGACTTCAGAAAATACGCCTGACATAAATTCGGTACCTTGATCCGTTATTACGACACTCGGTATGCCGTACCTTAAAATATAATTATTTACAAATACTCTACTTACAGTTTCAGTGTCCTTTCTTTCTAAAGGATAAGCCTCAACGAATTTGGTCAGTTCACACTGAATTGTTAACACGTACTTATAATTAAGGTTATCTAAATCTATGGGCCCGACTATATCTAAAGAGATTCTTTCAAAGGATGTATCTGGTGTCGTAGTTATCACCATTGGTTCCTTAATATATTTATTGGTATGTTTGTTGTGTTGACAATGTGCACATTTTTTAACATATTCGTAAACGTCATGGCTCATTTTCGGCCAGAAGTAGTGTTGTTTGATATTATTAAGCATTCTGTTTACCCCCGCGTGGCCACTCGTGGGTAAAAGATGAAAATCATTTAAGATAACTCTAATCTCGTCTTTGTCGTATATTTTTGTAACACTTTTTGTCACTAGGATCCTAGGAAAATCACATTTATAATTTGATAGAAATGCATTTACTTCTGTTTCATTTTGCTTATTTTTTATTATAACAACTTCATCTATATTTAGCTTCTTACAAAATATTTCTAACTCCCTCGCTAACACGCCTACGGTAGATAACGATCGGGTAGTCAGATAAATACATGATTTGCTTGGTACGTACATAAAACTTCGTTTACTGCTCATGATTCCAGTGTTAAATGCGCTCATGTTACGCTTATAATCCGAGTTAAATGTTAACTCAATACAGTCTTTTGGAGGTTTACTAATTTCCACAATTCTAGGTTGATCAAGCCTGTTAGTTGTGGGAACATTAGCTGTAGTATTGTTGTCATAACCTTGTTGATTATTTAATTTCCTAGCCTGTGCTCTTGTCGTGACTGTTACAACGTGTGTGCTAATTTGCTTTAAATCATCACTATTCATCGGTAAACGACTCAATGCGTCTGCAGCTGCATTGTTTCGTCCCGGAATGTATTCAATATCGAAATTAAATTCTTCTAGATATAATCTAAATTTTGTTAATCTGCTCGATGGATCAGTCATTCCGAAGAGATAAATTAATGGTTTATGATCGGTTAAGATCTTAAACTTTTTCCCATACAGATAAGGTCTAAAATGTCTTGTAGCCCACACGATTGCCAAAAGTTCTAACTCGATAATGGGGTATCGTGTTTCTGCGGGTTTTAAATTACGACTAGCGTATGCTATGACTTTTCCATTGCTGTTTGAAAGAACAGCACCTAGGCCTATTTTTGACGCATCAGTATGTAAAACGAAAATATTGTTATCAGAAAAATCTGGGTAGTCTAACACATGTGGACTTAAAAGTACATTTTTTAATTTTGAAAATGATGCTTCACACTCTGGGGTCCAATTGAAAATTGCATTTTTCTTTGATAATTGGTTCAATGGATAAGCTATGTTTGCGAAATTAGGAATAAATCGCCTGTAATAGTTGGCAAACGCCACAAATCTTTTGACTTCGTCTGTATTTGTCGGTTTAGGGTATTTTTTTAACACCTCTACTTTTGCGGGGTCAGGTTCTACTCCTTGTGAAGTAATTCTATGTCCTAAGTACATTATTTCTTTGCGCAAAAATTCACACTTTAAGGGATTGAGTTTAAGATTAGTTTTTCTTAATCTATCTAAGATTCTAACGAGGTTCTGATTATGTGTCGTCATCGAATTACCTATTACAATACAGTCATCTAAATATATGAAACATTGTTTATAATTTAATCCTGACATAGCTATAGTCATTAGTCTAGAGAATACACTAGGACTAGTGCGAAGTCCCATTGGACACCTCTTCATTTGATACATCTTGTCAGTTGTGAATGCGGTGTACTTACGGGATTCTTTATCTAAAGCAAGTTGATAATAACCTTGCGATAGGTCAAGCTTTGAAAAATAGATACTACCAGCTAGAGAATCTAATATTTCGGTGATATTAGGCAACGGGAACTTGTCGTCTTGAATTTTATTGTTCAGTTGCCTATAGTCCACAACTAATCTCCATTTCTTTTCTCCTAATTTATCACATTTTTTGGGGACTAACAAAACTGGGCTAGAAAATTCCGAAGTAGTTTCTTCAATAATGTCATTATCGATCATGTCTTGAATCTGACGCTGCAGTTCCTTACGTAAAGCATGTGGAATCCTGTACGGTTTCACGTAAACAGGACTCACATTTTCTTTTAACTTAATTGTGTGTTCTAATAAGTTCGTAGTACTGAGTTTGTCACCGGGTAGATGAAAAACATCCGCATATTTAGCACAAATTTGTTCTATGCTTAGTTGTTCCTCTTTATTTAAATAAGTTTCTAAATTTAATAGAGTTAGTAAAGTTTTCACTCTATTAACGCTAATTTTACCCGAGTCAAAATTACAAATATCAAAATTACCTAAACTGTACATGTGTAGTTTTGATAAATCTAACTTTACCACTTTATCCGTTGTATTTAGTATTCGTACAGGGATTTGCCCTTTTTCTGGTTTTGAAATTAGACCAGCAACGAAAACACCTGTCTGCATTTCTTCCGCTAATACAACACAGTCCTCGTATGACTGCGCGGGAATGCGCGTAATCATTTCGCACCGCGGAGGGACACTATGTATATAATTGTTCGAATTACCTTCTATAGGTATTACAATGCTTTGTTCTCGGTCCTCCAGAGTCATGGTATTATCCTTGTAACTAATAATCGTGTTATAACGCTTAAAAAAATCTTGGCCTAAAATTCCATCGGCATAACATGACAAATGTTTAAACACATAAAACTTTTCTTGGCAAATAAAATTCTCAAAATTTAAAGTTAGATAAATAAATCCCTCGGACACTAAATCTCCACATATCCCTTTAATCGTAATTTTATCTCCTTGTATTTGCCTAAGGAGGTTATGACTACTTCGCAAACATTCGTACTTAATGACGCATAAGCTTGCGCCGCTGTCAACTAATAGACTTATTCTATCCATATTATCTACTCTACAGCTAACTGTGCTAAAGTTATTATAACTAAATATTCCATTATTCCTATTAGTCACGAAAAAACTGCGTATTACATTTTTCGTTATTATTTATCGGAGGTGTCATGTCATCGCGTAAGTGTTGGGCACGAGGTGGTGCGGGGCGCGGAGCCTCTCGCGTTCGACGACCGCCGCGTGCTGATCGCGCGAAATTACGCTGACTTTGTCCACGGCTTACCGGAATGTGTTGCGAAACACCTATATTCCGATTGTTATTATAATAATATGTTGGTTTGTATGTTTGTCTGCCTCTATTTAAATTACTTCTAGAATTCGAATAGCTACGATAATAGTTTCTATAACTGTTACAAGGTTGATTACGTCCATAATGTTGAACTTGATCATCCCTTGGTGATGAACTCTGTTCATCAAGGGCTGTCCTAATGGCTTCGGGCAATGACACAAATTGTCTAGAAGAAATTATGGTGCTCAGTTTTGAATCTGAAAGCCCGTCAGCAAAACGCTTAATAGCTGACTTCTCATTCATAGGTCGCAATATGTCGTACCTACTGTCATCACCGTCGGCTTGGGAGATCGTTAAATTAACAAAAAGGTCCTCTATCTCTGCCCCAAATGCTTCAACAGATCTCCGTCCTTGTCTCGCTCTGTACAACTGAGCCTGAATGGATTCAGCTGATTTTTTGGGCAGTAAAAATTTTCGCATGTCGGCGATTAGAGTGTCTACGCTAGTATATGACATCTTTAGTCTAAGTTTAGCGCTAGAAGAAAGCCTAGTTTTTAAAACAAAATCTATCAGAATCCCCTGAGATTCGTCATTGACAGTGGAGCTGTACATTAAAATACCATCTATTAACTGTTTGGTGACCTCTTCTCGTTCCGTCATGATCGGCAACAAGGCGATGGCCGTTTTAATGTCAAAAGTAGGTTTAGCCATTTTGTTTTCTGTCTGAGATGCCGTATCTACTAATGCTAGCAATATCTTAATCCTACTGTAAATTTCACTAATTTCCTCTACTAAATCATTAACTAAGTCTATATCCGAAGAACTTAATTGTATTTTTTGTTCTTTTAATCGAGACACAATATCCGCTGCTTGATTATATAATACGTTCGATTCCTCTAACTTTTTTAGACCAATTTCCTTCTGTCGCCTCTCTGGACCCAATTTTACGATATATTCCCTTAAATGTTTTATTTTATTACGTATAGACTGCAATTCAGTTAACATAATACGTATATTAAAAGGGATTAAACTACAAAAAAAATAATAATCAAGTATCTAATTTCATTACAACATAATTTATATAAAACTTACATTAGAAGCGAGCAACTAACCCGTAAGTAGGTTGATGCTGACGCTGCGCGACGTTGCACGGTCATCGGACGGGCGCGCGACGCTGCCTGGCACGTGGCGCTGGACGATGCTGTATACGGCAACAGGACTGCTGCTGCTCTCGATGATGGGCCGGGCTAACCCTGGACTCCCCGGAACATGGGCCGGGATAACCCTGGACTCCTCTTGACATGGGCCGGGATAACCCTGGACTCCTCTTGATTTGCGTGCCGGGAAACCCTGGACAACGCTCTTCTTTCTTCTTATTTTCTTTTCGTATTCCTGGTTCTTCTTTATCGTAATTCTTCTTTATCGTAATTCTTCTTTATTGTAATTCTTCTATATTTTCTTCATAATTTTTTTTCGTAGGTAATCTTCTTGGATGAGCATCGGATTCTTTTCTTTAAAATTCTTTATTAAATTTATTCATCTTCAATTTTTTTTTCTGTCTTCTCCTGGTGTTCTTCTTTAGTTAAATTTAGAATTCCATTAATATGATATCTTCATTAATTTCTTCTCGTCGCTGCTTCGCCGGAATCTTCATTTTCCTCGGTCCTCTGGTATGGGTCGCCATGAGATATGTTGTGATAAGGTGGAGGTCGAAATGGAGTAATTAAGTAAAACCAGACATACTCGTTACTAGCCGAAGCTGTGTATTCGGAAGATCAATATAAAAAGCACACTTATAAACTAGTACACAGTATTTATATCTAATTATTGCTTACTTGTTATTTCATACAATTACGTGCGTCACATGTCGCAGGGCGTAACGTTAAGTTACGGTTATTGTGTTAATTCGGTGTATAGTACAATAATTATATGCCGATACTGGCGGACTGTGGTGAGACTTTGTAACATGACATCATTTTGTAATACCCACTTTCTGACAATAAATTATCTTGTATCTTGTATTTTGTTAGTTTTATTTTTGATAGCGAAACCTTGTATTTTTTTGCTATTGTTATATAAACAGTTCTACCTAATAACCGTCTTTTATGAATTTCAAGTTGTATAAAATCTAGCAAAGACGCTAAAAAAACCAAAACCTAAAACTCCACTTCAAATCTAATGTAACCATCACAGCTCCTGAATGCCTTCAATTGATCAATTCAGAAGGTTAACCCGCCTTTAAGACTTTACGTAAACAGAAAAGTTGGGCGGGAAAATAAATGCGAGACCATTAATCTTTGCACCCTAAGAGATTGCTTCGAATTGACTGTTAAACAACAATGAACATGCTAACGGGGTTTTTGTGGATAATAAAAAAACGATCCACCTGTATAAACGACTTGTTGTTGGTACATAAAGGTGAAATAGGTTAACGACTTATGAATTTGTTTAAAAAAAATGGTTATCATATCTTATAATAGTGGATAAAGATGGATATAACATCTGTCCCTTTCTGACCAGTATGTAAGTGCGAGAATGACGGAGGCTTTATCGACAACGATAAAGGCGACTATATCACGGGCCTTATTCGTGTATACAACTACTGATATTAAGATTTGCTTTTAAAGATTGCATTAATGCGTTGAAAAGTTCCTCTCTTGTAGACCTTCAAATCTTGGAGTTAACTCCGTTGACACATAGTCATTAGTAATAGCGCACAATCAAGGACCCCAATGTTAAGAGAATACAGTCAGTCAAATAATGTGACATATACCTAGGCAAGAGTTAAGGCGGATCTTACCCATACCGCCTGCCTACGTATATACGGACGGACTGATGACTTACGGATCTGAGACGTGGGCGTAGGCCTCATAAGGAAGCTCAAAGTCACTCAGAGGGCTATGGAGAGGGCTATGCTCGGGGTTTCTGATAGAATCAGGAATGATGATATCCGCAGTAGAACTAAGGTTACCGACAAAGCCCGAAGAATACCTAAACTGAAGTGGCAGTGGGCGGGGCACATTGCTCGCAGGACTGATGGCCGATGGGGTCGGAAGGTTCTGGAGTGGCGTCCGCGGACCGGAAAACGAGCTGTAGGTAGGCCTCCAACAAGATGGAGTGACGACCTCGTCAGGATCGCGGGACCGCGGTGGATGCAAAAAGCACAAGACCGGTCTGAGTGGAAAGCCTTGGGGGAAGCCTATGTCCAGCAGTGGACGTCTTTCGGCTGACATGATACTGATGATGATGATGAGACCTTCAAAATCATTGAAATGTAGTTTTAATTCCGTGACTCTAAAATTACAATCATTATGTTATAATCGTTTCTATAGAGGCAGAATTCCACTGCGATGCACACTACGTACGCATGCTACACACATGAGCCACGTAGATAAATTGTTCTAGCCGTCAGCCATTTCCAACGTGTACTACTTTAGAAGTATCTACATGAAAGAGGATGGGCTAATTGACCTATATGACATAAGGACAAACGATTTGTCACTAGATAGCTTCTTCTTAGTTCTATTTTTTTTACTACGGCAGGTAGTCCCAAATCTTTGTGTGAAAGAAGTTATCGCTGCATAAAAGTAGTTTGAGTTCAAACGTTGCTAGGTATGTAGGTTTTTTCGATACTAAGTTCCTGTGTCGCAGGTCATGAAGGTTTTGTAATTGTCAATGATTATTTAAGTTTTCATGCGATTTCTTGTGACATAGACCCAAAAGATAAAAGCCTGGAAAATAATTTTTGATCACCCCAATTCTGTAGAGATTTTTTTCAAGAACTTCATTTTCCTGCTTCTGACAAGCTGTCAGTATCAAAACCAAGTCAGTGCGCAGTTTGACATAACAATAGATTTATGAAGGTTATTACAAAGAGTGATTCCTTTCATTTTCACTTTATTGAATATTATAAAACGGGTGCGGGTATAAAGGTTAAATAACAGCAGAACTTTTTTTACTCGACAGTTATAATTGTAATGCCACACTTACATTCGAAAACGAATAAAAAGCTAAAGCATCGAAAATAATCTGTGGGTTGTTAAAGTGTACCGAAGGAAAAAATATTTTTTAACTGTACCTACTAATAAAAATGTGTGTGGCAATCTGTTCTAATAAGACATATCTTTAGGAAAATGAAAAATAAATAAATACCGGATTAATATTCAAACAAGCTGGATCTGAAGTTTTTTTTATTTTCCGTAATATGGAAAATTACGTTAGTTTATATTTAATGATTAAATTATGTAAAGTAAAAACACGTAAAATCAAATTTTAAAAAGACATTCGGGTTTTCATCTCTCTCCTTCGCTCTTGTGCGTACGAGACTTTAATTTAATTTATTCTTTCACAAACCCAAACGTATTTAAACATATTTATATATTTCATCATTATCATCATCATTATCAGCCGCAAGACGTCCACTGCTGGACAAAGGCCTTCCCCAAGGTTTTCCACAACGATCGGTCCTCTGCTGTTGTCATCCAGCGGTTTCCCGCGACCTTTATCAGATCGTCAGTCCACCTTGTGGAAGGTCTGCCAACACTTCGTCTCCCGATTCGCGGCAAAACCATAATGGAATAAATACTTGCAACAAATAAAATAACATATAAATTCGAGCCAATGGCCTACTGGATTATTTTAACTGTGAAATACTGAACTGGTTTATTTATTAAGCATTCAAAATGAACGGAGATTGGCTATTGACATTAAATGTCGTCGCTTTTGACCGTCACTCATTTTAAAATTTCCTATAAAACGTAGTGATTATTATTCTCTTTGTTATAAAAGGTATGCCAACATTCATAATTTTGTATTTAATACACAGCAGGAGTGAGGCAATTATATATTTTCATGCCAATTTTTAAACTGTCATTTAAGTATGTTTTTGAATACATAGATAAACTACATTACTTTGCATGTAAGAAATCAATCCTGACGCATTGCACAACCATGAAGTTTCTAAATGTTTCTGATAATGTTAACCTCAGTGAAACTGTGCTGTATTACTATTACTTCCTAGGCAATTAATAAGTTCAGCAATGTTTGACTGCTGGCCTACTGTCAAAATTATGAATATTTAGGAACTTGTGCAATGTGTCAGAATTAACTTCTTATCTGCGTAGTACTATAGGTAGGTACGAGTATACATAATTATGAGCCGGTAACCTATCGATGTTTTAAAAATACTTTTGTCCGCTATTTCGTTGGTTCGAATTCTCATAAGTCCGAAAAATAATAATAATTAGAATCACCCAGGAAACTTTTAAACGGTTTGAGGGAAAAAGGATTTTCGGACAAATGAAAGTTTTTCGAACTAAGATAGGTAACCATGTGAGCCTAAAAGGGTTTGGGTGATGGTGTTATCATTTTGTATTAGTCATACATTTTTTACGTGAGTAGCTATTCGTAAAAGTGATATAGTATGTTATATTCAAAATTAACAAATTTGTAACATAATATGAAATATCGGGTGTTAGGACCTTGTGCAGGGTCCGTCCGGATCGCTACCACCATCTTATCCATTAACCTACCGCCAAACAGCAGTGTGCGCATTGTTGTGTTCCGGTTTGGGGATAACGAGCCGGTGTAATGACTAGCATAGAGGCATTCCATCTTAGTCCTCAGGGTTGGCAACGTATTTGCAGTCTTAGTCTTCTGAATGCGAATGTCTATGGTTCACAGTTTCAACTTACCATCAGGTGGCCTATGTTTGCTTTCTCTATGCCATAAAAAAAGACTCTCAAATGCATAGGAGGCAATGTTTTAATATAGTGACACATGGGCGTTTTTATTCGTACCTATCAAAAATCTAAAACTTTCAAAATATTATCTCGGCTCCGGTATTAACTACTAAACACATTTAATTCAATATTTGTACGTGAATTTAGACGTGAATTTATTTATGTGACAAGCCCAGAATTTTAACCCAGTTTACTCAGTAGGTACAAAACCTCTCCTATCACCAAACTATTAGAAGCCCAAGATGCATTCGGTGTTCGTTATCGTTATCCAAAATGTATGTGATTGACGTAAGCTTTTAGACGGTCGCGTCAAGCGCCTGCGTCAATTCCATACATTTTGTCAGTTTTCGGAAATCACCAACTTGTCTAGCCTCACTGGCCGATTATAAATCAGCATTTAATAACCTATTTCAAACGCGTTCAAAAGATTCGCACCAGGTAAAAGTATGGACTAACTCAGTAATAAGATATTCCTATTGCATCCCGTGGCAAGCGAACGAAACGCAGGCTGCATACGAATCGCTGCGTTTTGTTACTTCTCAAGATATCATGCGGTTTGGAACGCGAGTGGCATAACCGAGATTTGTCTATCATTCATTCGCTCACGACAACTGAACGTTGCCCTCCACAAATAAAGTACTGTACGGACCGGACTTATAATTATAGTCAGGTATAATTTTTTTTAGTTCTTTTTTGAAAGCATACATTATACAAATTGCAATTCAAAAACATTTATTTCGACCAACTGCGATCATAGTTAATTTTGGTTAGTTTCAATATCTTTGCCAAAAGTTAGCATATATACAGAAAATGTATAAAGGTTAAAATTTTGTGATTGTGAAAATCATTTTTGGCTCGGAATGATGTGTATGCTGTGTGAGTTTCCATGCCCACGATTGCTCGTAGATAATATATACATTGCATGTCTTCATTTTTACAGACTTCGTTATTAAAAGGAGTTTGACAAAGACGCGTAAATTTAAAAAAACCTAAAAGTTGGAACTTTTCCGGAAAAATTGTACTATTTATTAACTGAAGACGTCCGATCAAAATATTCTTTACATAAAAGTGCTCAAAAGGTAAACGGCTAAAAGGTCTTTAATGTACAGTCGAGTTCATAAATATGTATACACTTTAGTACCTTGTCACTTTAATCGTTGTAACAATTCATATGTGGCAGTTTAAACATGACATTAAATAGACAAAGTACTGTAATGTATACATATTTATGAACTCGACTGTACCTACCGGACTGTACCTGACGGATGTACTTAATAATAGACTAGCCAAGTTTTCTCGTTCTCACTTTAGTTATTATGAAACCGTAGGAAAGGGATAACGCTACTGGTTTTTCAAACTTTAATCTTTGGAATTAGAGCCCTGATAAGTCACGTAAAACTTCTTCCTTAAAGTAGTTATCCTGCCCTGCTGATCAAAATAGCGACATCTCAAAAAACCCCTGTAGCATTCACAACCGTATTACTAGCGGAAGAAGACGGAATCTGCTTTGGCTATTAAATTATAGATACCGCTTTTTGTCTTAGGAGAGTAGGATTCCAAACGTTACGTACAGTTACTGAGGTTTTTTTTTCGTTTAATGTTAAAGTTTTGTACTAAGTCACGAACGTGGTCTTAGTTAGAAAGATTTAACACGATTGGAAAAAAAGAAGTAACAGTTTACAATTAAACTTTTTCCTGGTGGTCCTGTTTGTAACGTTCTATAGTAAATCAGGAACAGTCACGTAATAAAAGTTTGTAAAGTCGAAGAAGTAGCTACACATTTTAATACCTTCTAACAAACAAGAGATAAACGCCCTTATTCCTAAACTTACAATAAACTAATTTATTAAGTATTGTTTGTTACTTTCTGTCAAATTTAACTGTCACAATTACAGGTAAGGACAGAGCACAATTTAAACATTCTTTATCTCTCTGCCCACTTCAGATCGTTTCATACCATGACCGTAGCAGGAACGTGTCAGACAAAAAAAATATCTTTGTATTGAAAAGTAGAGGAAAATTCTTTTGGATACGTTTCGATAGCGATAACGATCTCTAAATGCATCTTGTCTAGCACCCCTGGACTGTTAATTACTTCATTTTAGCAATCCATCAGTCTTCAGTCTCAGTACAATCTTTCACTTCACCCCCATTATTTTAGCTGAATCATGACCAAGAAAATTGCCCCAAACTGCCTTAGTCAGGTCGAAATCTTAATCTGAACTTTGTTTGTCGTTCAAATTTATGGCAAAACTTTACTTTCTATTAACGAGATATTTTGGAAGTCGTTTAACAATTACTAGTGTAGCTGTTGCCCGTGACTCTGCTCGGAAATATTTTGCTTAATGTGTCTGCGAAAATGTTGATAAATTTTAGCTTGCACGCTGGTCTAGCGATTCGAAATACTTGCTTACGCAATTTTTTTTTTTTAATTTTTAAGCCTAACTTTTTGGATTCAGATGTCATCAAAGTGGATTTTTGAGGAACAATATTTTAGGATTACGTCTTTCTGCATAGTTGGCGACAACTTCGCGGTGCCCCTGGTCATTGCCGATGTCAGTGGTGACGGTGATTGCTTATAATCGGGCTCGATTGTCTATTATAAGTAAAAAAAAAAAAAAAACTAGCCTATATTTACTGAAAAAATATTCCAAATTTCAAGGTTAAAACCAGTAGATGTGGAAAAATATTGCCTATTACATTGTAATGTGGTACTCGTTAACAAAATTAACCAATTTATTGCTTTTGGGCGAATTCCAGCGATTTCCAATATCAATCACAATTTTGTATACTACTCGTATTTTTACTTATTGCTATTTTATTACATTGATATCAAAAGGGCTTTCATATTGCAAAAAAAAATCGTACGTGCAATAATGAACACGTTCACAGACAGCTGTAGACCATTGTTTAACAAACTTAAAATATTACCACAGCCATGTATGTACAAAAAATTATGTCAGTATGTGAAAGTGAAGCCTTTTTTTTTTAAAGCGCAAGAGTGCGCAAAACAAATACCTCTTGTATCTACCCCCTTGTCACAGTGCAATTTATAGCAAAAACGCGTACAATATGTGCATAGTATTGGTCAACTTTTTTCCAGAATAAATTAAATTTTTGAACATTGCTTTTATTGTGTGAAAGAATTTCAAGCGTCGGAAAATATGCACCATCGATAAATACATATATAGATATAATTCTTACTAAAGAATTTGTGCTCTCCTAACATATTTGCATGTCAATTGTTTTCCGGGCCAATGCTTGACACTAAACTACCATAACACCTTATGCATTATTCACCATAATTATTCATAAGTATTCTGGTTTTTTTTTATTTCATTTGTTTTTACATACTTGCCTAAGAAAAGAAGTATTTTCCAATCTTTCAAAATCTAACATTGTACAAAAAATTAAACGTTTTTATTAATTCCTAGTCACAGATGCTACTCGTAATAAACTTTATAGACGACAAATTAATTCATATAGAATTTATTGCAGAAAAAATGAAACGTTTCAGGCTAAGCAGATTTATTTCTCACTTATTATGCAACTCACGTCTAGGCGTTTGTTTTAAAATATTGCCTCAGCTTTTTCTCTGAACTTTTAAACTTATTTATAACCCTCAAATAGGACTCCCTTGAGCAGGGGCAATAACTTTTTCAATAATCTTTATTTATGGGTTTAATTAACATTCACAAGATACCGGTGGATTATTAAGACGGTTTATAGCGAATTTTGAACCTTGTGCCATTTTTTATTCCATATATAATAGGGAATATCCATGATTTTTTTACAAATATACAATAAAAGCTGATTTAGGTAACAAGCAGTTAGGAATATTATTTTTTGAATAACTATAAAAATAACCTACGAAAAAAAAACTCAACTGAGATTTGTTACTATCTATCTCTCTCTCTCTCTCTTTATTTAAGAGCCATGCTCTTGTCAGTGGAGTAATCGCCAATCGCTCGGGTCCTCCGCCAACAATATGGGCAACGTGTAACATGACGTCTACTTAATTAATGTATGATTAATAAGGGGGTAATGTTAAGGGGCAAATAAAAAAAAAGTGCTTAAAGACGACGTATAAAATTTATTAAAATTATGCAATGCGACGATAATTATTTATCTTAATCATTTGCAATAGAGAGGCCTTTATAGAAGAATTATTTTTAACTCTTCCCCATAAATAACGCTTCTTATAAAAATAACACGCAAGTCGTAGCACCACGTTATAAATAAAATTAAGTCGCCTTAAGGAAGATTCAAGACCGTCTCAACCCGTTGCTTAATTAAGCTGAGTTCTGTACAGTTTTATTTTAAGCCCGCGAAATGACTTAAATTAAACTGCCATTTTAAATAAAGTGAAAGTTTTAAACCACTGGACTTTAAATAGTTTTAATTATTCATCAAGATTATTTGCCTACTTTGACTAATGAGCCAAGAATAAAGATACACTGAGAAGAAAAGTTACATAAATATTTATTTGCTTACATTATTCTTTGATAGTTTTTTACACAAGCATTCCAAGCGTTCGTACATTTTTGAATATTGATTGATGCAAAACAAATGAATAACCCTTATCTTCTATAAAATAAGAATTAATTGTACATCATTGGTCTTGTTAAAAACATTACGATGACATGTCAAAAGCAATAAGTTTTTGCCGAGTAGGATCCTCCTTCTCTATTAGCTCTTTTATTACGGTCATGTCAGCAAATACAGTCTATACCGTTTAGCAAACAGGGTGTTCCAATACAACAAATACGCAAAGTAATCGGGTAAACAGTTGAGCACGTGTTTGCGACCAACGGCGCCTAATGATGTCCCGTAGTTGGCAATATAACGACGTTATACTCGTGAACGGAATGTTTTAGCGGAGTTAAATTTGTAGCTTCGAAAGAACTGTTTTGGTGTGTTGCTGATATAACTGATTTTAGAGAATGACAAATTCCAATAACCAATGAAAATTGAAATCCATGTTGGATATTTGAAAAAAACTGTCCAATGACTAAAAAAAATATTAAAAAATAATAAAAATAATTTTAACTAGTGTTTATTGTGAAGCCTAACCCTCTATTTATGAACAGAGCTATTTAAGTACAATAGTACTATAAAACTATTTTTTCAAAATAGGTACGAGTATTCTTTGTCACTAAATGTAATATCGAAAAGCATACTAAAGGTATTGTGCGTTATATCTTAAAATAGGGGGTGTTTTTTTTACCATAATGTGCACAAAGTATTGTACAATAAAATTAATAACTGCTGTTAAAAAAATAATTAAACCATTTAAAACGTTTTATTTTTATTTCGTTTAAACTTAGTTTAAATTATACTAAGGTGGGGACTTCCTATTAAGTATGCAATACCTCTGTTTTTTATTTTACTTTATTTATTTGTTACTGCTTGTTTACTTGTTGTTGGTAAATAAAGATTCTTTTCTTTTTGTGTTTTTTTATTAGTCTAAATTTTTTATTTTTTTATTTTATTATTGTCAATAAATGGTTTGTATAAAAAAAATATTCTTATGGCGCCAGGCACGGACAGCTAGTAAATTATAAAATTTAATTTAATATGTTTTTCCATGCCAATATAGACAATATCACTGGATATCTCCAGCACCGTCACATCCCTACTGCCTAATGGGATGGAGCGATTACAACTAGATTGCAATTTACCTCGATTGTTACTCAAACAGCGTCGCGCACAGATAACATAGATATGCAGACATTCTATCCGAGAGGAAGATGTTTTTTAAGGACATAGGTACAGTCAAGGACTGATTGTTGAGTCACTAAAGTTAATCATTAATTTTAGTGTAATTTATTTCATGTGGCTTATCGCTGTCATTATGACAGGCTTCCATAGTGGCTCAACAATTAAAGTCCTTGACTGTACGTAAGTGATTTTGCATCATGATTCCTATTTTAAATGAACGCTCGTTTGTATCATATCGGTTTCACAGTGTAATTTACCGCTGTTCTCTAGTGAACTTTGTAATTTTAAGGATTATAAAGTATAGTTTAACCTGGTAAGGCCTAGTGTGCAATAGGATGTGCATAATCAAGGTAATTTTATATAAATTGTGTTGAAATGGAAATAAGGTTCATATAAAATGAAAATGGCACTAATTGAACTTTATTGCCTTTAATTAAAATATAAATAAATACCAAACAGTCTCACATAAATTGAACTGGTCCCAAAATAAACTCCAGCGAGCCTATTATAGTCGTTTTTATTTATATGGATAGACGTGGATAAAACATCTGTCACTTTCTGACTCTTATGTAAGTGCGAGAGTGACGGATGCTTGATCCATCGCGATAAATGCAAACATGATACGGGCCCAGGCTTCTACTAAGGGTGCTAGACATCGATAAACAAACTAATATAGAGAACTACATACTTAAATATATTTTTTTATCCAAAACTCAGAAACAAATCACTATTATGTCCTTGTCCAGGGTACAAGCTCGTTCCTTGGTACCAAATTACATCAATATTGATTCACTGGATCAACAACGTCTTTTTCGATTAAATATTTAAAACTGCGCGTATACAAAATAAATATGTTTTATTTGACTTTATTACGCACTTACGGAATGATCAATCTAAAATAGATGACATTAAACACGCTTAGCGATGATATACTTTGTTAATAATCTTTTGTGCCGTGTGGTTGTCGGCTTAGAATTGTGCCACTCCATGCCTTCCTGTGAAAGTCGTAAGAGGCGACTAAGGAATAAAACGCTTGTAGTATTGTTAGGCGATGGGCTTGCACCCTGTCACTAATATACACTGGTAAACATCTTAGCATGCTTGTGCAAAGAGTTGTTGGTAATTCTGAAGCTCTGCCTACCCACTGGGATGAAGGCGTGACTGTATGTATGTAATCTTTTCAACAAACATTTAATGCATGATCTTGATTCTAGGTATGTCATAACCTGTCACTTGTTACTTAACTCAAATACAAACTGTCTTTAAAGTTATCGCTATCGAAAATGTAAAGGAGCGTAAGCTTATTCGAAAATTGTTTACGACAACGTTCAGCATCTTATCTAGGGCCTTAGACTAAAGTGTTCATAATCGATACTGATATAAGAATCTAACGCTGTATTATTTTATCTCTAACACCGCTTTATCTTCTATCTCTAAAACACAGCTCAGCATCCCGCGGGTGATATAGCCCGGGGACACCATAAATTCCTATTGACATCGTCCTGTTGAACGCGATAACAAGTTTCCAATAGGCAATTTGAGTTGCGATCATTAATGCTAGAAGAGCCGTTAAAATATGACTAATTTGTCAAAGCTTTGATGACTTTAAAAAAAATCCACTGATTGTGGAAAATGATTTATTTTATTAAGATTTCAAAAGTAAAGCTGGAAGTTACCGATTCTTAATCGGAAATGGTTCCCAATCCAATGGTATTGCCTTTGGCATGTTATCGTTTTACGTTATATTTACTTCACAGTAAATATAATGTAATCGAACACAAAAAATCCTTTGTTTATAAAACTGACACGGAAATTCGTAATTTTAAAATTGTGACAATACTTCGCATGTGACTTTTTTTTAACTTTATAACGCTCGATTTCTAAAAACTCATCGATCAGATAAGGCGATTCAATAATTTGGAATCTGAAATCAAACAACATTATTTGAGGGTTGAAAACCAACAAAATCGTAGTAACTAGGTATTATTTGCAAACTAAGTGTTTAAGAACTGTTTAAGGAGAAATATGCACAATATCTGTAGCTAAAATTTTATTGTTTTCATATTATGCTGTCCCCTTCCTTCTCAGACAGGTGTTTTATTGTAAAACACCGTATTCCCATGTTATTCTTAAACAAAATGCTGACAAACCCCAGCGAATACGTGACCGTCTGATCTAAGATGCTCCGTGACAGGAATGTGAATAGATGCACTCAACTGGATGCAATAAGGAATTTGACGTTTCTAACTTGCACTTACATTGACGATAGAAGTGCAGACATGTTTGAAGATGGCGTTGAAGGTCACCGACATACTTGAAAATGGCGGGTTTTGAATACTTTTTGTAATATTACAAATGCAAAAGTGAATATATACGTTTCATTTTCACATATAAACAGTAGTTCTTCTTCTAACAAAAGTTATATCGCATTGCTTGCATGTATGCCTGCCTCGACCGTACGCGCCGCGAGGTACCACAAGCAAATTCAACAGGACGGACCAAGCCGGTTTAGTCGGGGCTGGTTGCGTACGTATTAAGGGTCATGCGACGCTCATCGACGCAACAGTTATAGGGCTGGAGACGAACTAATTAACTATTATACTTTGACCGTTTGATCTGAATTCGCTACAGAGACCCTTGATAAACCGTTGAATTTAAACAAGAATGGAGTAGACTGGAAGACAAGGGCTTTACACTGTTTGTGTATTAGGACCGTAGCCAAGATGTTATTAACGTTTTTATTTTCTATCACTCAAAATGTACGGGATGACAGTTGACCTCGTGGTTTATCGCTACGCACGAGAATGTCATCCCGTAAATTTTTAGTGATAGAAAAATGATAATATGTAGGGCCTCAGGAGGGAACCTATCAGATCGCCTAAAATTAATAAGCCTAATGTATCATAATACTTAATTGGTTTTTTTTCTGATCCGTTTAATTATCAGGATTGTTACAAAATAAACCTAACCTAACCTAATGATATCTAAACAATGGTCTTTTAAAAAAACCTTTTGACACGAGGACTAGTCAAGATGCGTTACGCGAAGTTTCTATTCGTCTCGTTTTTAAATCAATCGCGTCACTGGTAGTTGACGTGATACGAAGAGTCACGTGATCTACCAGTGACTAGATTGGTTTAAAAACGAAACGAATAGAAACGCTAGTTAGCGTAGTGCAAGGTGATACGACGCCATCTTGTAGCCAAATGTCATAGTCACGTGGGCAGTTCCGCCTCGTTGGTCTAGTGAAAAACGTAAGGTGCCGCTTTATACCGGGGAAACGTACAGTTTTCAAGGGAATTGCGATAAAAAACTGTGTCGATAAGTTAGTCAATTAGTATTAAGTAGGATATTTTTTTTTTTTTTTTGTGGCATAGGGAAGGCTGACGAGCACACAGGCCACCTGATGGTAAGTGGAAACTGTGACCCATAGACATTCGCATTCACAAGACTGCAAGCCTAAGACTGTAAATGCGCTGCCAACCCTGGCAATACCCAATTGTTTGTTTTAAAAACGATTTGGATGTATTAATATAAATTCTATAATTGGGTACATTTTAATTGATTCGTTATTTTGTTACATGTACAGTAAATTAATTGTCGTTATTTTTTACATTAAAATGTTCCTTATTAAAAATAGCGAAACCTATTAAAAGTATTGTCTTATCCAGTATGCTTATTTCTATAAGTAAATCGATTGGATTGAAAGATCTTGTGCTAATGCCCTTATAGACAATCGACTTTGGGAGGTTACATCAAATTATTAGTAACTAAGCAATGTTAACTTTAAACAAATGAAAATATAAAATCGACAATGTGTATTAAATGTTCATAAGGGTGATACAATTTAACTTATTAGCGAGCAAAAATGCAACCTAAAAACATCAACATTTATCACCATCTTAAATTTTTTGAAAAATAAATGTTAAAACATTTTAAAGCCCCTTCAGTTTCTATTCAACATGGTTTAACTTTTTAAGTCTTTTTAAGACTGTATAAAACAGGGAATGAAAGATAGGATTTTGCTGAAATTCTGCTGCAGTATTTCATTTTAAGCGGTTTCGCAACTGACTAGCTGGGAATTGCGGTGTCAATAGTGTTATGATTTAATTTATGTTTTACAAACTTAACCGTTTTCAAGATATTTAACTTTTAAGATAACTTTTAAAATATTCTTAAATACCATTTTTTTCCATATTGCTTATTTTTTTTAGAATCCTTCATTTGTTTTTTTTCACAACACTTATGTAGTAGATAAGTGTCTTCAACATTCTAGGTACCTAAATTACATGCTAACCGAGTCGTATTAGATGAATGATTGCGAAAGAAGGAAAGAAATTTCCACAAAATATTTTTTTCTTATAGGAATATTTCAAAAAAAGTCTATCGTAGTAATACTGAAGATAATCTAAAAAACATCTACATTTCTTCAGCTATCTTACGAGGTATGGCAATCTTGGCTATTATTAAAAATAAATAGAAATATCTTAGTTGAAAGTCTGCCAGGTAGTAGTAAAAAATAGTCTTCTTAATCTACATTGAGCATGAACCTGCAGAAATCCAACCTCTTTACAGGATCTTGTTTGTTATTGACATAGTGTCTGGCAGCCAAAAGCCAATGACACTGAAAACAAAAACTATTTTGTTGTTTTTTTGTTTAATTAGTCTGCTTACGCGATTCCTCCGTAGTACGAGTAGATGCGATATTCAGTGATTTCTCCTTATTACTCGACTTGGCTTGTATTTCTGGACTCTTCTTCGTTTCGATTGGTGACTGTGCTTGTTAACTGGACTCTGATTTGTGCTTTTGATGTTCAACTGTTGAAGATGGCGACGTTTACGAACGAAGAATATGCTGATATTCTTCTTTGTTACGGATACTGCAATTGTGTATCCATACGAGCTCGTGATGAATATGTAGCACGCTATCCAGGTCGCCGAGTGCCGGATGTTAGTGTGTTTGATGGTGTTTACCGACGTCTTAGAGAGACTGGCTCTATTTCAAGGCGACGAAGTGACCTGGGTAGACCACGTGTGAATGACGACGATGAAGAGCACGATAATGAAATAATTCAACGGTTTAGGCTGGATCCAACCACTTCGACAGATATTATTTTTTGATTTGCATAGAGGCATTTCATCTTAGTCTTGTGAATGCGAATGTCTATGGGTCACAGTTTCCACTTACCATCGGGAGGCCTGTGTGCTAGTTTGCATTCTCTATGCCATAAAAAAAAAACGTTATCCTTAATCGTAAATAAACTTCCATTTTGGAAGATGCAAAGAGGAGGAGCAGTTTGAAAGTGGTAGGGATGGAGTAACCAAATTTGAGTCGTTGGGAGAGGATTTGAATCGATAGTGTAACTCTGGGATACTTGTGAAAAACATTACAAGTCGACTTAACTCGTAATAAAAAGGGTAATATATACATGAACGGAGTATAGACTTAAACCCTTTTGTACTTGATTTTCAGAAGCCTTATACCCTGTTTCAATAGGACCTCAGAATTTAGGGTGGTTTTTTTAACGTGACAATTGTCCTAGACAGATAGTATTCTAGTCATGTAATTTTTTATGTTATTTTTTCTTCTATTTCATTACTATTCCACTTCGTATTAAACCCTCTTGATTTCGCTAGCTTTAATACGTTATGGCGTATCGCGCTTGTTATTAAGAGCTACCATATCGTAGCAAAATTTACGATATCTTTTAGTCAACATCTAACATATAGACCCGCTATTTATTAACTAGCAATATCGTCGAAAATTTCAACTGAACAGACTCCGTCGTAGCTCCTAAATTGGGATCCTGTTCCATTATAATTACGTGTTTGTGTTTATTTAACATACTGTATATCTGAAACTTGTGTTTATTTGCGGATTAAATTGAGAGAAGATTATTTTGTTTACGCTGACGAAACGGTATGAGGTTTAGTAAGATCCAAAAGCCAATCGTGTCACTGGTAGTTGACGTGATACGAAGAATTCACTAAGGAATTCATGAAACAAAGGAATCTCGCGTGATTTGCATGTGTGCGTGGCTAGACCGTATTTGGCGCGAGCCACTACAAGCAAAATTAACAAGACGAACCAAGCCGGTTAAGTCAGGATCGCGATGCACCGCGTTTATTTGCGTGAGCATTAAGTATCGAACGACGCACATCAACAATTCTTAGCATCCGAGCGGCTATACGTAACAGAAACTTGTGAATGGATATGAACTACTTTTCTATTTATGAATTGGCAAGCGCTAATATTTTTGTTTAGGATGCCTTCCGGTGAGATGGGGTGATGATTTGGGAAACGCTGCTGGTAGATGTTGGATGTGACAGGCCAAAGACAGGGTTAGATGAGAGGGCAGGCTTACGTTCAGCAATGGCCGATGATGATGATGATTTTATGCTGACGAAATAAGTGATTTTGCTCGATGCGACCTTCTGACAGCTTACGTCAGTTATATAAATTTTGGATAATGATAATGAACACCGAATGCATCTTGCCTAGGGCTTCTAATAGTTTAGTGATAGGAGACGTTTGTACTGAGTAAACTGGGTTAAAATTCAGGGCTAATCAGGGGCCAAGTCCTTATAAATTCACGTACTAATATTGAATTCAATGTGTTTAGTAATACCGGAGCCGAGATATTATTTTGTAAGCTTTAGATTTTTGGTTGGTATGAATAAAAACGCCCATGTGTTAATATTTTAAAAACTTGCCTCCTACGCATTTGAGAGAATTTCATATCTTGTTACTTTGTCAATTTTTAATAGATTTATCATATATCACTTTTACGGAGGAAGCGAAAGTTGTATGTTTAAACCGATGCACCTGACTAATCTCTAATGTTTCCACTTAACTTGTCACTGTCATAATATTATTGCAAGGGAGAATCGAACTTGTTGTATCATGACGTGCAAATGAACTTCAACCGTAGGGTGGTAGGCCACATATGGTCGACTGAACCATGTTCATAATTGTACAGCGGCGTGATATTTTATGTACATTTGTTTCGTAGGTCACTGGCCTTCTCTGCAAAAAAAGCTGTGTCGTATTTACCCAGCTATTAACAGCGTGTCTCGCATTTTCCCCGCTAAGACTGAGTATCAAAGCATTGTTAGGAATGCCTACGTTGTAAACTTACACTGCAGCCTTAGCTGAATACCTGTGGTCTAATTACTTTTAAAAAATATCGTGGTTGTTTAACTACTATTGACGGATGGATGCCAGTATTTATCACAGAATTTTAGGTTTCCAAATTCCGTAATGTCAGTTTGTGATATACAGGGCGACTGCGGGGTCGTGTAGCAACAAAGTAAACTATAATATTCAATACACCATTAGGAACATTGCTAGATTTAAAAGCGTTAAGACAAATTGCTTTGTTTTTTATACAGATAAAAAATGTATGATTATTTTTTTGAGTATCATGGCCATCCTACATACTCAATTTCTTACTAGTCTTATCGGTTGATTTTCAAATATGTAGGTTATAACTATGAAAATTTTAGGTGACCATAATTTTACTATAAACTAGGGAAACATTATTTTAATAAATCGCTTCACGTTAATTGATAGAAAAACCAGTATGCTAAGTAATTGAATCTCAATCATTTAATGTATACCGTTCAATGAACTAAACTACACGATTAGTAAATACCACGTTATTACGTCAGTACGCAACGCGACAGCATGAAGGAGGACATGTTATCTGAGAATGTGGTCATTAAAAGAAGCCAATATGTAGACCACATTCCTTTCTTTTTAAACGAAATGCTAAAATAATATGCCACAACTGACGCCTGACACGCCTGAACTTTACGAAACAACGTTACAATACTGACGTAATATGGTGTTACTCACCAGTATTTGTCACATTGATGGACAATGTTGGAGTTATGTTAGTTATTTTAGGCCACTCAAATAAAACTTGGCGGCTGTGTTTATAAACAGGGTAAACAGCAGTTTTTTTTTTAAATGTGAGCCGTGCATCCAATCAAAGCGTTTGCATATTTATTGAAAGTACCAGGAGAGCAGAGGTAATTAGGGGTGCGTAGCGAAACTTAGATCGCAGGCGATGTTACTCGATGCGGCGCAGCGGCGGCGCACCCGACACAGCGCGGATGACTGAGCACTGTAGGTTACTTTTACGAATAATGTTTATGCACTCAACGTTGTAATTTTTGTTTTATTTTTTTAATGAATTATGTTTGAGGAAACCACTATGCATTCTTTGGCGTGAAAACGGGTTGCCAGCCTCGTAACTATGCGTCTATACGAACTCGGCCGGCATTTCCCTACTTCCCGGCCTCTGTAGGAATGTACTATTACTTCAGCTTTGTGTTTAGTCAAGAGGTATTCGTTTGTAGGCTTAGTAAATGTCGCGTTGTCTGCGGTTTTCACGAGACTAGGTACTATAAAATGATTAATGTCATTAAGCGTAGGTAATGTGAATCAAGGTTGTCCAGAGTCTAAATAAGGCATTTAACTTAGAAACTTACATCATGTTATTGGTAATTTGAATAATATCAAATGAATTATGAATAATTCTGTAATTTATTCAACAATCAGGGGTTGTTTGACACGTTTTCATTACCTGGATTCTTAACATTAAATATTCATAACAATATAGACCGTGTTTTCAAACCAAAAACTAGGTTAATGTCTTCAACATATTCAATAATCGTAATAACTAAATGAAAAGCAAGCTTTAAAATCCCACTGCATTTTTTGATATTGTAATTAAACCCGTTTATTAATGCTACTAGAGTTTGGCCAACGAAAGCTGAGACTGGAAAATAGCGGCAAATTTAAAAAATCGGCGTGTTGCAACACCGCGTGTAGTCCAAAAAAAACATAATAATACTTAAAATTGTAGAATATATTTTTTTAGAAAGGGATACATTATGGATGATGGATCTTCATCATAATCTAGTTACTAGTTATTAGGGGTGTCGCCAGTGATTAAATTAAATTACCAATGAGTTACTAACCTAAAAAGTCCATAGTCGTACGTAAATATTCCTTTTTCTGGGCGAATTCAACATTTTTCTCTTCTTGTTTTTCATTAAACTTGCCTATTATAGTATGAAGTAACTTCCGCACAGTACTTTTAACCGTAGTATTCATGATGGACGCTAGAATTAATGCAAATATAACACAAACAAATATGAGTGGGTGACGAGCGATCTGTGTTTGACAACGCTTTGACAGTTGCTTTATTGTTGCCATATCAAAAGTTTTGAAAATATCTCAGTGTCTACTTTCATTAGCCAGACTCTATATTCTTATATATTTTAGATCATTAAAATTTAGTTTTTTTTTTTTGACGTTAAATAATTGGCATTTGCCATTGTTGTTATTTCAATTTTAACACTTTAGGTATCCTATGTCCCCCGGGATGGTGTAAGGATTCTATCGATACCACACACATTTAAATCAGCTCAGGCGCTTAGAAGTTATGGTGGTGTAAAGAATCATTACATACATACATACATGAACCTACGGTAATACGGTAATACGCCAGAGAACCAAGGTCACCGACATAGCTCAGAGAGTTAGCATGCTGAAGTGGCAATGGGCAGGCTACAAAGCTCGGAGAACTGATAACCGTTGGGGAAGAAAAGTTCCCGAGTGGCGGTCCCGCACCGGTGGACGGAGTGTTGGACGGCCTCCCACCCGGTGGTCTGACGACCTGGTTAGGATCGCGGGGAGCCGCTGGATGCAAGCGGCTCAAGACCGTGACTTGTGGCGCTCTTTGGGGGAGGCCTTTGTCCAGCAGTGGACGCCCCCGGGCTGATGATGATGATGATGATGATACATGAACCTTTAAAAACATTACACTCCTTTCTTTGGGCAGTCGTGTAAAAATCGGACTGGATTACGAGGTTGAGGAACGTTATGGGATCGAGCTGAATATGTATGGAAAAAATTTGACAGCTACGCGATTTAAATCGCATCGCAATCGCATAAATTATGTTTAAAACCGGTCGCAGTGCACGCCAACACTAAGATTAACTCCTTGCTTGCGCCCAGCTGTATTTGACCCGAGTATTCTGAGAAATATTCAACGACTCTTTTGTTATTTTTGCATTTCTTGTTGTTAAAGGCATTTGACGTTTCTGTTTTCATTGTATCTTAATAGTGATCTAATAACAGACGTTAGCGAAAAATTGTTCATGGGAAGACTATTTTTTTTAATTCACAAATGTGTGTGAATGTTCATTTGATTTACTTTATTTGTAATTACTTTATTACTGTTTTGAATGTTCTGTGTAACTACATTAAAATAACTATATTAAATTACCAACCGCATGAAGCTAGGTTTTAGTCCACTTAATGGGCATTTATATGTCTGTTCGACGAATATTATACTTTACTTAAGTATCGTTAAGTGCTAGTCAGACTTGTACACCGACGGTTCCGTATTTAAAATAAAAGCTATGGTTGGAAAACGCAAACGAAAAATAGGCACTTACTCATTTGAAGTAGCGTAAGTTTTTTCATATTTTTTCCAGAACTGTAAAATTTTAAACAATAACTTCGGAGATGAGAGGGGAAAACAGTAATTCTTTGTTTTTTGGCTATAAATCAAAAAGGACGCCACAAAAAATTCAACCAAAAATAATTTTCAAATTGGGAGATTGAGCCGTTTTAAATGACTTTCATTTTTCAACTCCCGCTCTAGGCCCGTTATAAAATATTAAGACAAATAATTTCATAGTGTTTTTACCAAAATCCGTTGCGAGTAAGCAAATTATACAACCGTGACAAATTTCAAGTCGATAGCTTCTATAACTTTCTGAGAAAAAATGCTGTGACAACACATACAAACAGATACCGAAGCCTTCCCATAAGGGTTCCTTTTTTACTATTTTGGTACGGAACCCTAAAAATCAGCATGAAAATTGTTTACTTTATTTAAATTTCTACAAATAAATGCATTCCGTAAAAGTGTAAAATAAATTATGACCCTTTTGCGATACCTTTTCCGTTCCATTACATTTTCAAGCTGAACGTAACATTTCAACTCTTTCGCCTTTATGTGAGAGTTATGGAGAAATTGTGTAACATTTTTATCAAACCCATTTCTCTGGTCCGAATTGCAGTAGGAAGCAAATAAACATTATTTAACGTGTATCATATAGATCGTATCTGTGACGAAAAATGTGGCCTTTCCTTGGTTTGGACCTTGTAGAGATGTTTTATTTCTAGAGTTACGTAACATGTTTGCTTTATTTAAAAATTGAACGTTTCTTTTACAAGTAGATTAATGTGACGTCATCAACGAAGAAGTCATTACATTAGTAAATGTTGAAAGTATTTTTGGGGCGCAGTGTTCACTTATTATAGACCTGCTTATTTTCCTTCAAAAAAGTCGTATTGTAACTTTTGGCATTAATTAAATTGTCAAGAATCATTTTCCTTATTATATTGGCAGTTTTTTTTTAAATTTAATGTATGTGGAGATCGTTCTATAGTTAGTACCGGGTAAAAATCGATGTCCGGAGCATGTGGTTTGTTGGGGTTGCTACAATCGTCTTATTCGTTAACTTTCCTACCCAGCCATCGGTTTTCGCGCCGTCGTATTTCAATGTTGCGGTATGATAGCCGGATAAATTACTAAAGCTAGTTTCATTTGACTTAATTTTAAGAGCTGGCAGCCATTTCACCAGAGCTTCTATACTGGACCGCAAAACTACGTATCACACTTTACATGTTCTTTAAAAGTATAATAATTACAATTAGTTTTGCGGTCCAGTGTAGTAAACACGGTAAAAACCATTTTGTTTTTGACCTGTTATGGTATTGTCAACCTTTTTTTATATACTTGGCAGTAATTTATGGCAGCCGCGTTAAAAGCAATACCATAACACGTCAAATACAATTTGAACTTTACCGCCTACGGTACGCGTTTACCGTATTGTTATCGTTACGATAGATAGTAATGGCGGCCGGTTTCATTCTCGGAAACATTCAAGCACATTGAAAATGTTCTTCGCATAAATTAAGAATATTTATAGAAGTAACGAAATTTTTCTCATGATTTAACATTCTAAAATTGAAAATAAATCATGTCGGTACAATACTAAGTTAGAATAGAAAGGATTATAAATAATTTAATTAACGCTTATAGCAACACATTTAAAACCAATGACAAGTAAAACCACACATAGTTAACGTATAGGCTACCCCTTACCAGCAGCGTCACGTTAAATGGCGTCACGCTGGCTGTGTGAACCAACGTTACCATCTCGATCACCGTCGTCTATTCTCATTGTTTAGTGATCATGATCACTCCCACTAAGATCGCCAACGCGTGCCTCAGCATATTGAGCACCTAATATAATCAGTTTCCTTTGA
Source organism: Acleris sparsana (assembly GCA_923062465.1). Taxonomy (NCBI): domain Eukaryota; kingdom Metazoa; phylum Arthropoda; class Insecta; order Lepidoptera; family Tortricidae; genus Acleris; species Acleris sparsana. The sequence continues at coordinate 2,803,948 of OV281302.1, read as the reverse complement.
CAAACACCGTAAATTTTATGAATAACTATGAGCCTTATTACTGATCGAAGCAATTATTTTTTCATAATGTGACAGTCAAATGTTTTTAAAGATAAAAAGATAAAATAAATTTATTCAGTAAGTAGGCCGCACTGGCACTTTTACACGTCAAGAATCTACCAGCGCTTCCCAAGAGGAGACCACTGCTGAGGAGAAACGCCGCAAGAAACTCAGCAGTCAGTCATTTTTTAAACATATTTCATATTACAATGGTACTAAATTCAATATAATATCAAATAACATGCGTAGTTCAGCAGAAAAACATGCCAAAAATATTACGGGAGAGATATCGAGAGAAAAGAAAAAAAGAAAAAATAGAATCAACTACACTCAGGAGCAAAAATACCGGGTCAGAGTGCGTTTTTCATACTAAAGAGGCTATTTCGAAGCTTTGGTTCCTCGCCAGGGAATGTTTTTAGTGAAATCTGATGATGAATACCCCAAGCATCGTTACGGGACTTCCAGAGTGCCTAGGATACCTATCTGAATGAAGCTGCGGTTAACGCCGGAATAGTGCCTGTTCAAAAAAACATCTAATATGGCAATAAAATGTAAGGAAATCCAAGTGCTGACCCATACTCTCCCGCTGTGGTGTAAACTGATTGTGCGATCAGTTAGGTATCTTATGAACTTTTAACCTCCTCTATTGAACCTTGGACTATCTACCATTAAACCTCACTCAAAACAACTCCTGGTGAGGAACCAAGGCTTCGAAATAGTCTCGTTTGTATGAAAAACGCACTCTGACCCAGTATTTTTGCTCCTGAGTGTACTTATATGTGTATATAACATGGTGCAAGATAACCACATAAAAGTGTCGATATGTTTTCCTGCATCAACAGTGTCCCCTAGACAAGACAAAGCAGGATTTTATTTAGCTAAAAGCGTAACTACTTTATGCCGTGATTATTTGCGTGTTCATCAGTAATTTTAAGGATCAGAAGGGGTTGTTATGACGTAGCTATGCAGTTCATTTTACGTTGAGCGTAAAGGACAGAGCTATAGCAGTTATATATTTCTGTCCCTTTCTCTCAGCGTAAACAACAACTGCATTGCGACGTCATGATAACCCCCCAGAGGTAAACAAAATTAATGTTTTAAGTAGGCCTGCTTACTGACTGCAGCATGGGTACTTTTATTCGTCAATAATGAACCAGCGCAGCGTCGCCCAAGACGAGACCAATGAAGAAGAAACGCCGCAAGAAACTGTAGTCAGTTGTTTTTGTAACAAGTTACAAAACCCTGTTCAGACTTACTTGTCTTATGTGGTATTTGAACGACTTTCTAACCTCAAAATGTTGTTTTTTCTAAAACAGCTGATTTATCAAAAATAAAGTAAACTGAGAAAATATTTTGGACATCTTGGCCAATGTATTGTCCGCGAGTGCTTTATTTTATTTATAGTCTTACAAAAAAGACAGTGACAATGATAAAACACATAATGAGCAAGTCATTGAAAGATAAAATGAACTATCGATCTTTTACCCATTAAAAACACCTTATTACTAATAAAAGAAGTGTTCTAGTTAGTGAATCCATTATCAAACTTCCCGCGCACCCACCAAAGTCGACGGCGTCCTATTCTCAAAGCAGCAAGACAAACGATAATGTCGCCTTGACAAATGGCTGTAACATAACGCCGTCGAAAAAAGTCGAGCGAAAAAAATGGATGCCCCACGACCGGACGATTTTGGTAGATTATAGAGATATAGAACGTAATGGATACTTAGTTGAGATTGTTGGCCATAACGCGGGACAAGAAAAAACAAATTTATTCGCCGATAATAAACACAGAGGTGCTTTTTTTAGCAGACCTTGAAGTTCAAGAAGTTGAGAGATTGTGTACATTCATAAGATGTCCGCATAATATGGTTAAAACTTGATTCCAGTTGCTTTTCTATGATAGAGAATGCACTCACAGGCCACTTTATGGTAAGTGTAATCTGTGACCGAGAGTGAGAGACTGAGAGCCGTATTAATAAACTCATCTTGACTGTGAGGCCCGTCACAAGATACGTCAAAGTAAACGCCAAACCATAGAACGCTGTCATTTTTGACGCATCTCGAGACGAGCGTTAGAGTTAAGATCAGTTTATTAATACGGGCCTGAGAGATTTATTCTCAAGACTACAATCTGAAGACTGATTTTAGATTGCTGCTGCAATTAGATAGTTGTGAAATGAACATAACAATATTTTGGAACAAAATAATCAAGAAAAAAAGTAAATAAAATTATTACGCTTTATTATAACGTGGCGTGGTATCAAAAAAGCTTTTTATATGCTTACACCCCCACATGTCTTGAAGAACAAGAACAAGCAATTTATCTACTTACAGTACAAAAACAGCAAAGCACGCAGCGTAGCCTTCTCCAGTGTGATATGTAGCACACAGTGTTCGCAGTGAGGTACACTAAAGTGTGCGCTTAGCACGCCATTGTTAATACTTACTATTGTGTTATGTAGCACATCATGGTTGTAGCGTAGCACATCGTAGTTGATACGTAGCACCTTGCGATTTCGCTACGGAGAAGAAATATAAAGCAAACATGCCAAGTGTGCCTCTATTCTTGGCGGTAAAATCCATGGCAATACGATAAGCGATATTGTTCGTATTTGACCTGTTATGGTATTGTTTTTAAGTCGGCCGCCATTACTGTCAAGAAAATAAGAGCTACCAAAACATTGACATTATGATAGCAGATCAAAAACGATATTGATTTTACCATTTTGAATAGAGGCCCTGGTTATTAGCAATATTTTTTCTCCATTAGAATAGACGCCCTGCACAAAATCTGACAAAATAACAATTGAATGTCAAAGCTGTCTAACCTAACCTAACCTATGATGAGCGCGAATAGTTTATTAGTTTTCTTTGATGTTTAATTTTGTAACTAGAGAGAAGTGTTGCATAATATGTGTGTGTGTGTGTGTGTGGCTGCGCCCACCTCGATTCGTTTTTATGTCAGCTTATGTCAGGGTGCAAATAGCAAGCAGTGGTTTCATTCGCTCCCGTTCTATATTTACCACAAAGTATTTTTATCAGCAGAGTAGTACCCATAGCACAAGCCTAGAGTTTAGTTAGGTTAAAAAAAAAGATAAAAAAATGTTTATTCTGTAAGTACGGCACGGCCAATTCTACACGTCAAAAATCTACCAGCGCTTCGCAAGAGACCACTGCTGAGAAGAAACGCCGAAAGAAACTCAACAGTCAGTCGTTTTTTTAAATACTACTTATGATATTATACAATTATAAAGTTTAACCTAGCATTATATGAAACAATTAATCTAACATAAAATAAAAAAACAAATATTTTCAAGCGTAGCTTGAGCAGGGAAATGTGTTATTTTATGTGAGATTTTCCCTATTGTAACGTATACGAAATGCAACTTGCTAAGGCTTTATGGCGGTAGCAAGACACAGTGATGTTATGTATTACGCGTATTCTTACTACAATCACCACAATATCCTTTAATCTACCGCCAAGCAATGTTTTTCATATTTTTGTGTTCCTGTAATAGGAATAAGACTATACGTGAAATATTGCTAGTATAGGGACATTCCGGATTAATCATTAAGAGTTTCCAACGAATTTCCAGTCATAATATTGAATTCTTTAGATTGTAAATCTTTAGTCTCAAATCCAAATTATTCCTGTGTGCGTATTTGTCTTCTGCAAACCGTAAACTGACCAAAAGGGAGTCGGACTGGCGCACGAAGGGTTCCGTACCATTATTTATACAACATAAGCAAAAAAACGGCTAATATCACGTATGTTGTATGGGAGCCACTATTCAATTTTTTTTTTTCTGTTTTTTGAAAATTTCAACTGTCTAACTACCACGGTTCGTGAGATACAGATGACAGACAGACGGACGGACGGACAGACGGACAGCGGAGTCTTAGTAAAAGGGTCCCGGTTTTACCCATTGGGAACCCTAAAAACCGACCAAAAGCGAGACGGACTCTCGCATGAAGGGTTCTGTACCATTATCTATACAATATAAGACACTTTAACCTTCGAGCAAAAAACGGCAAAATATCACGTTTGTTGTATGGGAGCCCCACTTAAATATGTAATTTATTTGTTTTTATAGCTTTTTTTAGTATTTTTTGTTACAGCTGCTGCAGAAATACATCATCTATGAATATTTCAACTATCAAGCTATCGCGGTTCATGAGATACAGCCTGGTGACAGACAGACGAACAGAACAATAGGGCGACGTAACCCTAAAAAAAACCTATCTTTGACTTTAACATACACGAATCCAAATGTAAGGCTATAGTAATGCAGCTACAGCTATAACTGACACTAGTTAACAACCACTGTTATAGTTTGTAATGAACTCCGCGCGGTCTATAAACTGAACGTGCGAATCAACGTAATAATAATTTTAGAAACCATATGCACCTTAACCATGTTATTGCTAAAGCAACCTTAAAATGCATCGGTAAAGGTACATTTTTGGAATTAGAGTGCAAGCGACATACGAGTTTGGTTAAGTACTTCGAATCACCAGCTCATTCCCACTCCACACTTGGCTATTTCTCATTTTGCGTAATGTGTAATATTTCGAGTGCTGCTCTTGGGTCCTTCATCCAATGATAGTATGCCACGCTATTACTATAATATATTTTTAGCGTGAACTGATTTTACTCTACACCAAGAACGATTCGTAAAAGAAAAAAACTCGTTGTTTAAAATATCTTTTGGTACATTTGGTACTGATTAAGAATATTTGACAACATGTAATCTGTGGTACGCTTCCCATAATTATTCCTAAAATTATGTGATAAGTAAATAAGTCAGCCATTTGCCTTAAACTATTAGTTTAATGTTATATTTTTAGCGTAAATTGATTTTACTTTTTTTTTAAATATCTTTTGTTAACTGATTAAGAACATTTGGCAACATGTAATCTGTGGTACACTTCCCATAATTATTCCCAAAACTAGGTAATCAATAAGGGGGTAAGTTAGCCATTTGCTCAGGTCTTGTTCTGTTTTTCAAATACTTTAATCTCCTGAGCCCCTCGCTAACGATCTGTATATTTATTTAATCACACACTTTTAAGACCTAGGTAAATAATTGATCGTAGCAATTTGTAAATTTGCGTTAAATTTTGGCTGGTACTATGGTTTTTAACAATGATAATATTGATAATTGCAGACTATACAGTGTGTGGCCCAAAACCGGGGATAATATTAAAAACAGGGGCTCTATAGATCACCGGTAATTACATTATAATGGTCTTACCTAATTAAAATCAAAACTTAACTTTCAGTTTTTTTCTAACAAACTTAATCGCAAATTCAATGTAATGCAAACACCGCTAAATCTACCGCGTGTTGTCAATGGCACCCTGTACTCAGACATACCGCGTACCAAGTGACCAAGCGATGATATCGCAACGGGAAAATACATTACCTACGATTTTTAACTTTGTAGGCTGTTTTCTCCAAAATTATAGACTTTGTAATATTAAATTCTTATGATAGTTAATTGAAATGTTCTAAAAAATCCCCATTTACTTTTTTCGCCCCGGTTTTGGGCCACACACTGTATACTTTATATATATAAGTTTTATATGTACGATCCTATACTATATACGTTCCTATACTATAGCCAATTACTGAAACTGCAAGAGCTAAATACATCAGTCTTAGGGTGTTATATGGTACTTTGAACAGGTCTAAAAACATAGCTTTTGAAAGGACTACCTTCTTTATAATCAACTTGCGTTCTAGCAAAACTGGATAATATAATTTTTAATAGTACAAAACAAATTTTAGAATAAATGACATGAAACGTTCTTAGTCACCTCAAAATAATGTATGTAGAGAAAGCGAATATGTTCAATACTCTTGAATGTGTCCATAAACATTCTCAGTAAATTCTTGAGATGATTTCCAAACTCTGCAATGGTGAAAAATGAAAATTGAGTAATTTTCTCTTCATCACCAACGTAAAAAGCATAGCTTTTAACAGTGGACTGTCAACTTTATACTCAACTTGTGTTCTAGCAAAATTAAATAATGCCGCCGGCTCTATTCCCACGTAATACGAGTCTCTGGAAAGGTTTAACTCGTGGAATTGCTTTTTTCACCGCAAAGGCTTTTGTGAATTTTATTAGAAGGTTCATGTCGCTATTAGGATTGTTTCAGTCTGTGTTTATCTTGTACTTTGTTTTGTTAACTAAATTTAACCAACGTGGTGTTTTTTACAAGCATTTATTTAACTAGCAATATATGTATGTACAGTCGAGAACTTAAATGTGGGCCTAAGGTCCAAAGTCAATCTATCATTCTACAACTAAAAGGTCGAGTTTCCTAAGGTTATAAATTACTTTTCAACACACTTGCTCAAAACGACCTTTTTATTCCACCGATTTTTGGCTCATAAACCTAGATATTAAACACGCGTGCTTTTTCAGTATATTACGCACAAGTGCCTTTAGTTTATTAACCCAAACAATTTACATTTGTAGCCTAGTACCAAGTTGTAAGTACGAAGAAGAAGCGATATAATTTAGTCGGGTTATACCTTTTTTTTTAGCAACAAACAGTTTTTATGCGGCAAATAACATTAAAAGTTGACTAAATGAAGAGTCTTGTTTTTTTTTCGCAAGTGTGTTGAAAAACGTCGTATGTAACACGTGTGCCTGTTACCATAATATACGCGGCTTTCTTGTGGCGCACTCGCTTTCGCTCGTGCGCACACAATAGCGCCTTGTATACAATGGTCAACTTAGCACACTTGTATCATAATGTACTATTACAACACTATTGACATTGACGACTTCAAGCATATTTTTATAGAAACGGGTCACAAATTAACGGTCGTGATATAGTATGGGTCAAATTTGAGCCACTGCCCGTTAACGGATTGGGCTGACATTTGGACCAAATAATTATGTAAACCCGATGAAAAAGGAATATTATGGTATCTAAGAGCTGATCTGATGATGGAGTCGGAAGGTGGAGACAAGATCTCCGCTATTCTTAACGCAGACCCACTGTGTTAGGATTCAATAGTTTTTCTTGATAAGCAGATAAAGATGTAAAAAAAGTAGAGTCGGCAACAAAAGCTTGATCCAAAAATGAATTTTTTGACATAAACTTATTTTGTGGTAGGCCCTTTGTGCAAGGTCGGATTGCTACCACTATCTTAACCATTACCCTACTACCAAACAGCAGTGTTAGCATTGTTGCGTTCCGGTGACATACCTACGACGTCAAAAAATTAACTCATGCGGAGTAATAACCCTTTCACTTAAAAAAAATATTGTTTAATTATACGTTCGTTGTAAGGTGCTTCAATATAGTAATAGATACCCGGTTTTTTATATATGGTCGAGTTCATAAATATATGTACACTTTAGTATATTGTCTATTTGATATCATGTTTAAACTGCCGTATATAAATTGTCCAGAAAGCCAGATAGGGAAGGACGTATGGCTACGTACTTGAGCAGTCTTGGAAATATGAGTGGTCCGAGGCATCTGCCGTACACCGCACACCTTCCTAGGCTCGACACAGAAGCCCTATAGACCCGAAAAATATTGGTGCCGTCTCAACAGAATTCGCAGGCACAGCAGGTGCCAATATATGAACCATAAGTGGGGATGGAGTGAGATCCCGTTATGTGACTGTGGTCTTGAGGATCAGACAAGCACATTGTGGAGCGCTGCCCTCAAAGACGTTACCAAGGTGACCCGAGTGACCTCTACCAGGAACTGACTACTGGAGGTTATTGACTGGCTGCGAAACCTGGATATCGAATTATAAGATTTACTTGACCTTACTCCGCCATATGATTAAATACAATATAAATTGTCACAGCGATTAAAGTGAGAAGGTACTAAAAAAATTAGAAATTGACATTACATTAGACAGATGGTAGCGCTAGTAAAGCGATTGTTTGCTTTGTTACGAAAGTTCTTATTTACTTGACAATAAAAGCGACCGTAATATAAACGAGCAATATACGCATAATCAATTTTATTATTAGAATCTAACATTCTTATTCATAAACAGGAAATAGCTAAAGTGAGCTTGCAATAGGCTCTGTCATTATACAAGGAATAAGAGGGAAAATAATACGTTAACTAAAATTGGTTTATTGTGCGTTTATGAATTAAGAGGTAAGCATTAGACAATGTCAAATAGAAGCCTTGGTTAAATAATGCTACGAGAATATTTGTAATTCTGAAAACGTCGAACTTAAACCGAAGTGCCTTTAGAAACCTATTAAACTTAATGTTATCGTGTTACAGAAAGCTTTTAATGTTTTACTGAAAGACTTATCTAATCTGTACTGCCGTAACTTGCTTTTCAGAAATGTATCTTAACCAAGCTGAAATAAGGATGGTTTCTTGGTTTAGAAAAGCAAAGTTCATCGTTCGCATATCTATAAAAGCAGCTGTGTTTGAAATTCAAATGTGGTCCGATGCAGTTTTCTGTAATTGCATGGAAAATAACTCTTCTTGGATTTAGATTGGTTGAAAAGATTGGAATGATTCCGAATATGTTTTGTTTACTAAAAATATATCTTCAAATAAGGAACTCAAGTAACATGATGGATTGTATATTTTAAAGATACATACATAACAATAATAAATGTAACATTGTGCCCTCTACGTGCCTCCGTTCACTGCGAAGATCTGCTACATAAGCCATCTTCGGGTGCACCAGCGCCCGACCAACTAGGAGTGGAAGTAGTCGCCACGGCATGGCATTTGCGTGCTGTAGGACCTTGTGCAGGGTCCGTCCGGATCGCTACCACCATCTTATCCATCACGCTACCGCCAAACAGCAGTGTTCGCATTATTATGTTCCGGTTTGGGGATAAGACAGCCGGTGTAATGACTAGCATTGAGGCATTCCATCTTAGTCCTCAGGGTTGGCAACGCATTGGCAATCTTAGGCTTGCAGTCTTGTGAATGCAAATGTCTATGGGTCACAGTTTCCACTTACCATCAGGTGGCCTGTGGGCTCGATTCCCTATGCAATAATTAAAAAAAAACCGGCCAAGTGCGAGTCGGACTCGCGCACGTAGGGTTCCGTACCACTATACATCTAAATAAATGTTTTTCTTTATTCTTTATTATATTGGAGTTGATTGAATGAAAGGTAAAATGCGGTTTAGGATTTAAACGTATTAAAAAAAACTAATTATTAGATCTCGTTCAATCCAATTTTCGGTGGAAGTTTGCATGGTAATGTACATCATATATTATTTTTACATTTATCATTCCCTTATTTTAGAAGTTACGGGGGGGGGACACACATTTTTCCACTTTGGAAGCGTCTCTCGCGCAAACTATTCAGTTTAGAAAAAATATATATTAGAAACCTCAATATCATTTTTGAAGACCTATCCATAGATACCCCACACAAATGGGTTTGATGAAAAAAATAATTGCGTTTCAGTTCTAAGTATGGGGAGCCCCAAAAATTTATTGTTTTTTTCTATTTTTGTATGAAAATCTTAATGCGGTTCACCGAATACATCTACTCACCAAGTTTCCATAGTATAGCTCTTATAGTTACGGAATAAAGTGGCTGTGACATACGGACGGACAGACGGACGGACAGACATAACGAATCTATAAGGGTTCCGTTTTTTGCCATTTGGCTACGGAACCCTAAAAAAGGTCGGATAGATCATCATCATGATGACCACCAAATGTAACATTGACAAAATGGTAACATTTTTTGCTGGGTTGAACAAAGCCCTGAATTTTACCGTCATTTATAATTTTAGTTAATTTTATCCTAACACTGTTGTACACCAAAGGTGGGAGGAAAATAAATTACTTTAATTTTTCTCGGCTCTTCATAATTCTCTGCCGTAACCGAATTTTATAAAATTAATTAAAACAATGCTGTTTTAGGTAAAATTGCTATTTCATTTTTGGGGACTCAAGTGTTTGCCATAAAGATGTTCATCAAGTTTTGAAGGAAGACTATCTCTGGTAAGAGTTGTTTGTAATGTTTGTAATAAAAAAAAAAAAGAAAATTTAGCACGGAATACGCTTGCAAAAGTAGGTAAGTACCTAATCGAAGATTAATTAAAAACTGTTCTTCTTAGGAATTGTTAGTGTATTTAGGAAAAAAAACAACCATACCTATATTAATATTTAAACATGAATGTCACTTAATGAAGCTGCCGTGGGGCGGCTCCTCGACGATGAGCAGGATGAGCAGAAGTACTGACCGTGATGGTTCCAATGTGGTGCGATTTCGTTAGATTCGACCGGCGCGGTACGGGCGGCGCGACAACGCGCGCTTCCGACAGCGTTGAGCAATTCTTCTTTCACGTCACTTAAGTCACTGCTGGTGCACTGAAACTTGTGTCCGAGAACGTCTAGGTACCTAGGATAATCAGTATAATCACTTTAACACTTGATATGGGCGGAGAGCAATGGCGCGCACGCGGGTCGCTCATTCAACCTGGTCGATTCGTTTCTTCGTAAGGTTACCACTTCTATCCGCGGCGTGGCGCTAGCGTCGCCGTCAATGAGCAGAAACGTCGCGTTTTACGCGGGAACACTTAAGCTAAATTCAAATTCAAATTCAAAATCATTTATTTCGGACTTAGTCCATAACGTGTTAGTAACAGTATTAAGTACTTAAATCTAGTTTTAGTAATATATTAACGTAGGTTTTCTATTAAATAAAGTTTTTACATAAGGGGGCATGTAGCTGCACCCAGTGCTTTAGCCACGGTGAGTCCCACCGGTCGGCCAGCGTGCACAGGATGGTATTCGAGCTGGCGCGCCACCGCCTCAACAGCGAGCTACATCGCTTCCTGATGATCGCATGGAAACCGTCAATCCGCCCCTCCGCAAACATACCCGATGCGCTGCAGTGTCGCGGCAGCCCGAACACCACCCTGTACGCGTTGTTGTACTGTACTCGCAGAGCGCTGTATGCCCGTTGCGTGTAGTTGATCCATAGGCTGCACGTGTAGAAGGACTGGCAATATGCTTTAAAGAGCGTAGCCTTCACCTGTTCGGTACATCGTGCAAACCTACGAGCCAGCATGTTACAACGCACAGCCAGCGCTCTGCGTTCCCTCTCCATGTCCATATTGTCACACATGTCGTCGGTGACCCAGTGACCCAAATATTTAAAATGCTTCACTTGTGCTAAGGGAGTACCACAAAGAATCACAGGTGGAACTCTGTAGGTTTTATTACCTGCTTTAAATAGCATAATCTCGCTTTTATTAGCATTATATTTGAGCCCGTGTGCCTCCGCATACGACTCACATTTGTGCAACAAACCAATTAAACCACCCACTGAGGGGCTCAGCAGCACCATGTCGTCCGCGTAGCTGATGTTATTAACGCGCACTCCATCTATGGAACATCCTACACTGGCACTGCTGAGCTCCTCCAGCAGTCGGTTCATGTACAGGTTAAAGAGGCGGGGCGAACTTAACCCCCCCTGCCTCACCCCGCACTCCAACCTATACACCTCCGAATACGCTCCAGCCCACTTGACAACATTTTCTTGGTTACCGTACCAGTACTTTAGTAACGAAGTAACTTCATACGGCAAATCAGTCTCAGATTGTAACTTATGCCACAGCATGTCATAAGATACTAGGTCGAATGCCTTTGACAGGTCCAAGTAACAGGCATAGACAGGCGTTTTTCTGGCCGTGTAGTACTGGACAGTCTGCTTTAGACATAAGATGGCAGACTCAGTGGATAAGCCAGGTCTAAAGCCGAACTGAGCGTCGTGCAGACGGATATGCTTTGCCAGCTGTTTATCGAGCAAACTGTCCAGAACCTTGGCAATGACATTAGCCAACGAGATCGGCCTGTAGTTGGACATATCAGAAACGTTACCAGTTTTGTTCTTTACTATTGGGACAACCACTGTGCGCATAAGTTCATCCGGTAGGTAGCAATGACTCAAACAAAGGTTAAAAAACAAAGCAAGAACTCTCGGCAAGTGTACGCCCGCGTGCTTCAGATGCTCTATGCTAAGGCTATCCTTGCCAGGAGACTTCCCTCGCACCATCTTTTTAATTATTGAAGCTATCTGTTTAGCAGAGAATCTCACAATATTATTCTTATTATGCGTCACAGCATCGCATAGAGGAGACGAGGGCGCAAGTGGTGATTCCACCTTAAAGTGGCGCTGAAACGCATTGGCTATATCACTCGACTCATGCAACCCAGCTACGCTCACAGGCAAGGCCGATTTTGGGTTTAATTTATTCGTCGACTTCCAGAATTTACCAAATTTCTTACTTGAATGTAGCTGCGCAATAATATCCATTCGGATTTGATCTTGATTATTTTGACAGAATTTTAATTTAGTTTTGAATACTCTTTTAGACTCGTACATTTTAAAGTAAACGTCTCCCGAAACCGGTTTAAAATAGTTGACATTACGATGACGACGTATTGGCCTAGTTTGTACAGACCATGCCAGCTAGCGGTCCCGGGTTCGATTCCTGTTTTGAGCAAATATAATTTTGATGAGCGTGAGTATTTGTTTCTGAGTCTTGGATGTTTTCTATATATTTAAGTTTTTATTCGTCTAGTGCCAATATTTCTTTTATAAAAAAAAATGAAACATTTATTTAAAAATTTAAAATATCGTTATGTTTACTATTTTTAAGATTATAATTAACCAAGAAGGGCTTACCCTACTCCACAGCTTACTCAAAATAATTATTCCTTGATACAAGCCTAGAGCTTAATTTGGAAATAGAAAAAATTGATTTGATGATCCTGATATTGATTTATAACCAGTGACTTGCCCTCGCTTCGCTTCGGTTTATGTGACTACCTAAAATAGAATTTATAATACATAAAACCTTAGTCTAAACAAGGCTAACCTAACCTAACCTACGTAATGAATGTTAAAGCTATCCTGAAAACATCATAGTTTCAACAGAATATAGCATTTGATGAAATAAAATTCGATAAAATGATACAATCGATAAAATAAAATTCTATATAATTATGGGATGGCGTTTATCGCCTATTAAAACCACAACAATAAATTTTGTCTAAGTGTGACGTAGTTGTCACGGCTTAATATCCAAGGAGTTTAATTTTATTATTTTTGAAAGTGTTGTTTTTTGACATTAACTGACTTGACGAATTTGACGTACGTCGTAAAATAACAAGCGAGCGTCGCGGATAGGGCTGTCAATTACTCCGACGGATTTAATAATGATTGGACTGGGAACGCGTGGATAAACAATTTTGTAGGGTTGTGAAAACGATTTTAATTCCACGTTTGTACATTTCAATGTTTGTTTTGAACCAATGTAATGCTTTTTTTACCTTTCCTGATTTATTTTCTAAGACTTTATTTTTCAAGATTAATTAAGTTTGAGTTTTTTAGGCCTTAACCACTAAAAAGGCATTTTTAAAGTCTGATAGGTACTAAATTTAACCACTTACGACTCATACTTTTTGCATTTTTGTTGTAGGTAAAATCTAATGAGACTAAAATTCAGCTCTTTTTTAATTTTGCCCTATCAAAGGTTATAATTCTCATAATAGTATACTTTAATATAAACGTTTTTGCAGAACAAAAAAAGCTGCTTAAGTATTAATAAATTTCAATTATCGCCATAACAATAAGATTGTAACTCAAAATTGTGAAACTATTCTGTTGTAAAAGCATTATTTTATTTACTGGTCGAACCGAGTTACCACCTTTTGTGTGTGAAACAATTGCTTTTGTTGAAAGCAATGCTTTTGTGTCTATTGTGTCCGATCGCACGACGTTCGTTTAGAACAAAAAATCTTGTTAAGGAATCCATTTTATCGCAATTTGATCCAAGCTAATTGAAGGCCACACGGAGAAAATGTCGTAAGTCATTCAATTCAAATTATAAGATAATGCAAATTTAATGTTATTGGCCACATACTATTACTATGTACTATAATTAAGTACTTTTACATTTTTGACAAATAATGTTTTATAAAGAGACTTTGGTATTTATTTTTTATTATTATTCTCGTATCGCCTTCAGTTGGTAAAAAAATAAATTATCAGTCATTTATGATCCACGTTTATTTAGTTAGTTGCGTTACAAAGTCTAGGTATATTTTAGTTGGTAAATATCAAATTTGTAACATACTTTATTGTTACCCAGACAATAAAGTTTGTCTTTGATCTGTAACGAAGTGATCTTACACCGCTCTCCAAAAATTCCTTGAAAACATCTATCACAAACATCGTTTTTTTGATGCCGCTTGGTTTCCAAATATTAATATATAATGTTTATTAAAAAAACCAAAGTTGCAGTGTCGCTGCTTTCTGTGAATTTAAATATGTGGTTACGAGTTCGATACCACATTATTGTCTCTTTATTTTTATTGTATCTATAAAATACTAGTTTATGTTATTAAAGCGACAACCCTATCTATTTTTAATTTGTTTACTTTTGATATCACGTCTTCACTTGTCGTCTTGTTGATTTTAAATAGAATAGAACGCTCTTACAAATCATTTTTAGATTTTAACACGATAACGAAATCATATAGTAATGGGCAGACCTAGGTATCCAGGGGGCAACATTTTATGACGCATAGGGAGTTCTTATGTCGATAAACTCAATTATCGATGCTTGTAATGTTCTGTATACTAGTGATCACTCCAAGTTTTGTTAGTCTCTAATATTGCGGGTAAGAACCCGCGTGTCATCGGTCCCACGTACTACGAGCGTCTACCCGCCAAACTTAAAAATTTACAATCCGACGAAGCATTTAAACATCAGCTGAGAAACCTTTTATTGAATAATCCGTTATACTCCGTGGATGAATATATGAAAATGTAAATTTAAATTTATTATTTTGTTGACATTTAAAACTCATTGTACATATTTTGACATCGGACGAATGACCATTATTAGATGTTTAACTTGTATTGTTTTAATTTATGAATTATTATTGTATTCTATTCTGTGCAAAAATACTGTGATATTGTAAACTATTTATAATTATTATGTAATGATGTAAACCTTTTTCCTGAAAAAAATATACCTTGCCGAGTTTCTTACGCCGGTTCTTCTCGGGGCAAATGTTTTATTTTTCGAACCGGTGGTAATGCTTTTTGACATTCATAGGTGCATTATTATTATGCCTAAATTGAAGAATAAAGAACTTTGACTTTGACTTTGACTTTGACTTTTTGATTATTAATATTTATGTTTTGACGATCTCAATGTAATTTCGTTTTTTTTGACATGCAATGCAACTTATATTGTAATATTTGACAAATAAAATAAACTTAACTAAACGAAACTATTGTTAAAATAAACGATCAGAATTTGTCCCTAATAAATAACGTAAACGGCACGTTGTATTGACGGAAGAAGTTTAAACGCAGGTGATTTTTTTGATTTTTAAAAATCCGTGTTATAATGTACCAGTTAATAAGTTGCCATTTGAAAATGAATGGTTATGGTTGGTTTTATTGGTGTAAATTAAGTTTCAGTGTTAAATATAGATTTTAGACTTTGATTCATTTATATTTCCATAGAAAGTGGCCTTCAATCCGGCCCTCAATGGCGCGTGATTGTTGATTTTCGTTTCCTATTGAATATTATGCACGTGTCAAGTTTACGCACACCGGTATCGTTTGAATGGGAGGGTTCCCTAAGATTTTTCAGTATGTTTTTGAAATACGGAATTCCAGAAAAACGTCGTTTGATTTAGTTTTTGTGGGAATATTACGGGACACTAGTGGTGTAGGTACTTTAATATTGTGTATTTTTTGGCAGCCCAGTATTTTCAGAATTTTCGTGGGTCACTACCACCATCTTATCAATTAACCTGCCAAATAGCAGTGTTCGCATTGTTGTGTTCCGGTTTGGGGATAAGATCCTAAGGGTTGGGAATGCATTTGCAGTCTTGGGCTTGCAGTCTTGTGAATGCGAATGTCTATGGGTCACAGTTTCCACTTACCATCAGTGGCCTGTATTCTCGATTGCCTTCTATTTGCCATAAAAATAACATATATTTTGCTTATATTAGTTGCCCTTATTTACATTATTATTGAGAGTTATAATTTTATAGCACAAATAATTTCATGGGTTTGATTTAAAAAAAACTCTGCAAAAGTATCAATAAAACATATTATGACTAAAAATAATAAAGGTCTACTTTTTTGTTTTATTTTTTGAAATTATTTGTAAATTGATCGAAAAACTTAGGTAATCTTGACGTTTAAGCGTTCTACCGGCAACACAAATAAATCTATGTGAACCTATTTTTTTATACAAGTAACTCTTTAATTACTAATCCTTATAACTGACGATAGAATTAATTAAAAACTTTTATCTATCCAAATATCTTAAACCCTCCACGATGAACGAGAACCGCACATTATGACCAGCAAAAAAAAACTGTTTAGTTAGATGAAATTTATAATCAGTAAAAATGTTATTTTTGCTAAATAATAATATCGATTTCGATAATATTGTGCCAAATTTTGAACATCTCTGAAATACAAAGAAATTGGATTTGAGCTCTATTCTAATATAACATTCACATATTATTATGCTTACGATATGTGGGTACTGAACATAATTAGGCATTAAAATACTTGTATGATATTATTACGAAACGAGGCGAATGGGCTCGTTTCATAAACCCACACTCGTGTTGTAATTCAATTCAATTCAATTCATTTATTTAATTCAAGATAACATTTGATCTCATAATTGTTAGTATAGTCTTAGAAATAATGTTAGTACTTAAAAACTAAATTGGATTTTACACATAATATTATTCGATTCAATATAGGACAACACACGTCATCAGCGATCATATTCAGGGTGCTGTTCGGGCTGTTCCTCGTCCTGCCCACCAGAGACGCTGCCTTCTTGCGTAGAATGCCCTTCATTATGTACAGTCATATAAACTACTATAATACTCAATGTCCAACTTCTTAATCATTTAAAACATTAGGAAGTAGCGGTATTTCGGGTGGTAGGACCTTGTGCGGGGTCCGTCCGGATCGCTACCACCATCTTATCTATTAACCTACCGCCAAACAGCAGTGTTCGCATTGTTGTGTTCCGGTTTGGGGATAAGACAGCCGGTGTAATGACTAGCATAGAGGCATTCCATCTTAGTCCTCAGGGTTGGCAGCGCATTTGCAGTCTTAGGCTTGCAGTCTTGTGAATGCGAATGTCTATGGGTCACAGTTTCCACTTACCATCAGGTGGCCTGTGTGCTCGTCAGCCTTCCCTATGCCATAAAAAAAAAGTAGTTCAAATAAATTAATATTATATAGTTTTTCTTTAATAATATCCCACAGATCTCTAAATATGCCTGAGCTCGAGCGCAAAAGAAACACGCAATCCAACGAGGCATTGAATCGGCTGGCTAAGGCGGGGTTAGCAAAAATCATAGCCATTTGCAAATCCAGGAGGGTTCACGGAGGATTCAGGTTGAAAAAGGCATCGGTAAAGAAAGGTAGTACAACCTTGTGCAGGTTTCGTCTTAATCAACGAAATGTTGTGTTGTGTGGAGTGTAAAATTGCTAGCATAGAGGCATTCCGTCTTAGTCCTCAGGGTTGGCAACGACATAGGACTTTAAGGATTGCCGTCTTGAGATTGTAGTCTTGATAATTTAATTTGTCATGAGATTCAGATTTCACTTACCAGGACTATGTTGTCTTCTTCTTGCCATAAAAAATACCTTGCCACAAGTAATTTGACCCCTTCAATAAAGCAATTTTGCAGAAGTAACTTCAGCAACACATTTTTCGAGTACAATATTTCCTAAACGGTCTTCCAAATATTTAAGTAATATTTCCAAAATGAGAATTATTAAGAGCTATCTAATGATACTTCATTTGATGTTATAAAGCAAAAAATGAAACTTTGCTTTACTTGTCAGACGTACCCGAATTACATTACTAACAATAACTGCCATAGTACAGTTTTGTAGCCTTTACGAAAACCGCGGATAGACTGAGAGACGTGTTCCTTGTTGACTACGGAACCCTAAATAAAACATTTACCACCTCATTGTCTTCACAGCAACTCTAAATTTAGACCAACCGAACACCAAAGTTCAGAGCACGTGTTAAACTCATAAGAACTGCGAAGATATTGACCCAAATTAACGGGATCACCTTTAGTGAAGACAAGCACCTATCTGATGAAGTCCAGAGAGACATGGCGGAAACGTGTGCGGGGTGTTTAAGTTGTCGGGGCACGGAAACACGCGGGAGAAACTCTGTTAAGATACTTATTCGGAGTTTTCAAAACGTGGTAAGACTAAAGCGAGATATGGAGTCGTCATTGGTATTAAAAATCACGTCATACTCATACTCAATCATCTATATAATTTCACCGTTTACCTTTAACGAAAAAACTAGGTAACAATTCTTTCTATTTGTATAAAATTTAGACCCAATACAAAAGTTCTGAGCACGTGTTAAACTCATAGGAACTCCGAAGATATTGACCCAAATTAACGGGACCTTTAGTGAAGACAATCACCTGATGAAGTTCAGAGAGACATGGCGGAAACGTGTGCGGGGTAAAGTGGTTAGGGCCAGGAAACACGCGGGGAGAAACACTATTGCGATACTTATCAACAGGGTTCGGAGTTTTGATAGGAAGTTAAGACTATAGCGAGATATGGAGTCAACATTCATTAAAACTTGCGTCATACTCATACTCAATTATTTATTGCATTCTACAATTATTATTTCATATATAACTCATTTGAATAAAACGGCATTTTTAAAGTGTTTTTATTATATTACCGGATAAATAAAACATTTAAATAAAGTATTTTTTTAAATAAAAGAAATACGATTTGTGTAACAAAGTGTGACAGCGACAGATCTTTTTTCTTTATTATGACAATGAGAACGTACACGAGCACTAAGGCGTCGGCGAGGCTTAACATGGTAAGTGGGATCTGAGACCCATAGACATCTGAAATTTCAAGACTGCAATCCTCAAACCTCAAATGCGTTGCCAACCATGAGGACTAAGATAGGAATGCCTCTATGCTAGTCTTTTCACCGGTAGTCTTATCCCCACACCGGAACGGCGATGGGTTAATGGATAAGATAGTGGTAGCGATCCGGACGGACCCTGCACAAGGTCCTACCACCACTAGATCGCCTATTACTAAAAATATTTCGGCTTTAAGTGATTGCACACTAACGGCTATGCCACACGAGCATTGCCGGTGCATTGCGTTATTGCAACGCTCTGTGATTTTGACAGACTTTTTAGAGCGACGCACTTACTTCAGCGTATCGTATGGCATGCACGTGTGGAACCTCTCTAAGTATTATGTGAATGGACCTAAAGTACATCGCTTTTTTCGTGGCCACCCACATACGGCTCTGTCTTGAACTAATTGCCGCGAACACCGCGATCCTTGATAATGGAAGGGCAAAAATTGGGAACCCTCTCATATCCAGAACAGATGATAAGTAAAATGTTCCCGTTTCTCATTTACCCCTTACATAATAAATATTAGTAAGTAAAGGACGTAAACGACGTACGGCTTCGAGGCGTCGGTGAGCTTTATTAAGGAATACTACATGGTGTTTAGTAAAAAATACTTTTAGCATGTTTATCTTGCAAACTTCAAGTATTTTTGTAAGTATTTAATATGTTAACAGCTATCCCATTTTATGGATATGATCTGTGCACTTGTAACCCATAAACCCCAGCAACTTGGAGGTGCCGCCGGAATTTCTGATGTTTATGGGCGACGGTGACCGCGTACCATCAGGTGGTCCGTCTGTTCGTTGCCTAATTGGGATTGTTCATATTTTTATAATTACTCTAATTCGAAAACCATTTCGAGGAACAGGGTTTTAAAGCCGTTCTGCATTAGTAAGTTTTTGAAGTTTTTTCGTTTTCCGCGTGACGCCCTACTAGGTGTGTCTTACGGGTTAGGCGAAGACCGCTTGAAATAGTATGTTTCAATACACTATTAGAATCACTTTTTATTGTTAGGTATCATTTAACTAGTAGGCCTATGTCCAGCAGTGGACGTCTTTCGGCTGACATGATGATGATTATGATCATTTTAACTGCAGTAATTTATT
The DNA here is from genome assembly GCA_923062465.1 of Acleris sparsana. NCBI lineage: Eukaryota > Metazoa > Arthropoda > Insecta > Lepidoptera > Tortricidae > Acleris > Acleris sparsana. The sequence continues at coordinate 2,783,830 of OV281302.1, read as the reverse complement.
AGAAAATACCATCGCAAAATTAAAATAATGATGTCATCCATAAAATGTCTGCTAGATAAATAAAGAAATTTAAACAAAACTATTGCGTCAAACACAAAATTAATGAAATTGGCCTCTTAAAATATAATGTAAAAAATGTGAGTTATTTTTTTGATCTATCCCAATTATGTTTATAAAGAAAATTCGTCAGTGCAGTGTCATATTCACCGGTGGAGCACGCATAACCTGTTATGTAATTTTTATCTTGTACTCGTACATGGCCAGGATCTGGTCGCCTATCGCGGTAGATAAGGCATCCGTCACTCTCGCACTAACATAGTGGTCAGAAAGTGACAGTTGCTTTACCCGCGTTTATCCGCATCGATTAACACAACTATAATAGACCTACATATGAATGTCCCGGTTCAGACGCGGTTATATTGAATACTAAGCTATTACTTTTGACACTTGATTTAAATTTCTTTTCGTGGTTCTTTATAAAACCTATATTCAGTGGTAGCCTTTACTCCGAACTGACTAACTCTCATAAGCCTTTGTGACTTTGGTAGTCTTTCATTATTTTAAAGCTTATTTTTAACTTATTATAATCTAAATCTGTCAGGCCATTTAAAAGTTATCTTTTTCTACTGGGGCTTAACTTAATTGCTTTTTACATGTTATCGTCGCGTTAACGTTATGATAGCTTTTATATAATAATGGCGTCCTGGTTAACAAACAATACAAGAAACGAATTGATGCGAAGTAGTAGGGCTTATAATTAGTACAGTGGATACTAAGAGCAATAAGGTCCTTACTGCTCTGAAAACAGAGTCCGCAATAATGTTCGGTATTTTTGATCTACCGTAAAACGGGTTTATTTGGGAATCACGAGGCTATTTGGTACTAAGTAATCATAAGCTTTTAGGTTATTTATTTGTTGTGATGGCTATGATAGAACTGTAAAACTTGTGCTCTAAAAACTTATAATTACTTGGTTCTAAATAGCCACGTGGTTCCCAAAAAGCCCCGTTTTATAGGTATTTAAATAATAGTTATTATTCTCTACTGGAGATGTACACTTGAATCGCCCTCTTCGTGGCCCTCCACATACTGGCTCTGTCTCGAACTAATTGCCACGAACATCGCGCTCCCGGTAATGGAAGTGCAAAAATCCAGGACACGGGCGTTGGCGAGAAAGAGCAAACACATATAAAATGGCCTTTTCAGTTTATATTTTATTTACAACGTTCAACGTTTGTGTATAGGTAAAGATATTTCACATGTACTAATGCATTTTTAAACACATAAAGTCCATTCAATCTCACATTTAGATACTCAAAATGCTTTCTGGGTCATACACACTCGAAAAATCAAAAGTTCTCATTCCGAAAATAAAAGCATTCCAAAATACTAAACTTCTCTTTTTACCAGGATATCAAAAAACCAGATTCGAAATATTCGATGAAGGTGATTCCTAATTTGAATGTTTGGTTTTGGAATTACGATGTGAAGAATTTGATTATTATTTTGAAATATTGTTATTTCGTAAATTAGTGTAGTCAAAGGCTTGTGTGCATACAAGTATAAGTTATGTTTTTATTAAATAATTAAAGTAAACCGGACGCCGTTTATGCGGATAAGAGTTTATTCAGAAAATTAGGCCTTAAAAACGTTAATTTTGGGTATGTCCACTGGAAAGACGGTAACCTAAATCTGTGTATCACATGCATTGTTTTTTGTATGCTATAATTTTTATTTCAGCAAAAAAGAACCAAGTTAACCAAGGTGTGTTTGCTGTTGAATGGATTTTGCAAGATACAGGTACCAGTGAAATATACTGACTTGGTTGACTCCATACTACTTGATTGGTTACTCCATGTTTGATATGAATCATACTAAAGTAAATAGAATATTGAGTCTGAGATGGAGTACCTACTTAAGTACTACCTCGTACGCTATTGCTAAAAATGTATTTACTCTTGCTTCAAAAGTAGTAATATTCCCTCTGAAACTATCACTTCTATTTACAAACTATTCATATTTCTGTGGCTCTAGTGAAAAGGGATACAAGTCTTCCGAGGTTTAAGTGGCGAACGGTATAAGGTATAAGTCAAGTTTATCGTGTACAATCATCCAATAAAAATGTTTAGCATACTTAGAAGCTTGTCATTTTATATGTCATTGTCATTGTCATTGTACTAACAAAGTATGGAACCAGAGTCCGAAATAAATGATTTTTAATTATTATTTTTTAATTTAATTGTGTCATTTGATGTTCTGTTTAAAGTTTACTATGAAAACGCAATAAAGTGCTTATCATTTTCGTTGGGTGGTTGTACATACATTATTTTACCCCTATTTATAAAGAGCTAGGTTAACTTATTTGTACGTTTTCATGTTTGGTAATAGTAACAAGCTAATTAATTATTACTTACATATATTACTATAGTTTTACATTTTATTTTGCAATGACTCTAATTTCATGTTTTTCTAGTTAATATTTTGCGATTCTCGGACAGTCATACTTTACACAAAAAAAAGGATTAAATAAAAGTACCTACTGTGAATTATAAGACATTTTTACATCACATGCGTATAAAATACAATATTCTAAAATCGAAACAAAACAATATATCGATTGACTTTCCAATAATTTATTTCTGACCATAGGCTAACAAACACTCCATTATTAGATGAATATAATGTGACTGGTATATACACTGAAAATATCGACTAAACAAAAAGCATTTAAACAAAAACAGCGCTCAAAAACGCTTGATTCAGATCCTTCATTACACATGGCTTGTTAGTACTCCAGCTTGCGGTATACGATACGAGCATCGCTATGTCATACCTGGAGTATGTACATGAAAGGCCCAAAGAGCAAACCCTGTGGAACGCCGTAATAAAGCTGCCACGACCGCAATATTGCATACTTTGAAATGTCAACGGTTCGACTTTCGCACGGGAAAATTTCTGTTGAACTTTGAGCAGATACGAGCAGGGTTAAAGCTTTAGCTGAAATTTTTCTATTTATATTGCTCGGTGTATACGTAAAGCTAAATATCAGTTTTACGCACGATTTTATTATTTCATTCATAAAATATTAGTGGTGATTGGAGCTTGTGCAGAATCCGTCCGGATCGCTACCCCGTTTATGATTCTGAAATTACGAGTCTGTTATAACTTTGCAATCTGTTTTCCTGCGTTAAGACCTAACAGACCTAACCTCAACCTTAACCTTTCAACCCACTGTGCAGTTTGAAGGACGAGGGCAGTTTTACGATTATCTTTTGTTTGATATTATCAAGAAGATCTCAGTGAATATTACAGACAGCCAATTCATAGTGTCTGAACTAAAGCAGTTTTCGTAGTGATCTGTACCTGTGTAGGTGTAAGACCACCGGTGAAATTACTGGCAGAAAGACATTCCATCTTAGTCTCCAGGGTTGACAAAGCAGTTGCATTCTTAACCTTAGGGTAAGTATTGTATGTATGTATGTAAACTCTTTATTGTACAAAAATATAAATATTACAATATTGTTACTAAACTAATGCACAAAGGCGAACTTATCCCCAAATGGGATCTCTTCCAGCTAACCCTGAAGTAGATGAGTAAGGACAATGCATAGGGTTGGACACATACAAGTTTTGCACAAGAGTAGCAAAAGGAGATGATGATACTATAAATAAATAAATATAAAACAAATAAACTAATATATAAACTTACATATATAATACACATAAATAAACTAATATATAAACTTATATATATATTCATATACATATATAAATAATAACCATAATTCTCAAAGGAGCTTAGCTTCGTGACTCATCTAACCACAACGTTTTTAAATTTCTCTTAAGAGAGACCACTGAAGGGGATTGTCTTAAGGACAACGGAAGTTCATTCCACAGTTGGACAGCATGGACTGTGAAAGATTTGGCATAGAAGAGTGTATTCTTGAGAATGCAAATTTCTATGGGTTACAGATCGCTATTTAAGGTAAAGGCATCTATTCTACTGGGTAAAACCCATATCGCCTTTGATGTGTTATCGTATTGTCAACGTTTTGATAGCTCTTATTTACTTGACAGTAATGGCCGCCGCAGATTAGCTTAACTGAAGTGGCAGTGGGCGGGGCACATTGCTCGCAGGACTGATAGCCGATGGGGTCAGAAGGTTCTGGAGTGGCGTCCGCGGACCGGAAGACGAGCTGTAGGTAGGCCTCCAACAAGATGGAGTGACGACCTCGTCAGGATCGCGGGACCGCGGTGGATGCGAAAAGCACAAGGCCGGTCTGAGTGGAAAGCCTTGGGGGAGGCCTATGTCCAGCAGTGGACGTCTTTCGGCTGACATGATGAATGGCCGCCGCATTAAAAACAATACGATAACACTTCAAATGCAATATCGTATGTGTGGTTTGTGGTATGTAGAAACTCAACCCTGATGGCCTGTGTGCTCGTGTCCTTTCCCGTTCCATAAACAAAAACAATACCCAGTTTGTTGCGTAGTCGATTAAAAATAACTTGACTCAGCTTATAGGCAAAATTTGTGAACTCCTCTTACTAGATATTTCCTCCAAATATACGTACAATATGAATAAAAACATCACAAAAAATACTACGAGTAGTTTCTGTTTCGCAAAAACTCAAGTTCGGTAATAAATCACGATGTGCGTACAATATTAAATTTCGAGGCAAAATCTGTAGGGTTTAGCATTACAAAAAGATTGGGGTCGGCCATGTGTAACACGGACGACTTTTTTATTATATTTTAAGCAATTTAATATGATCACAGCTCATATTAAATGGCTTGTCGCGTGTGGAACGGGTGACATATTTGTGACGGTTTATTAGTTATTTACTTTTTTCTTAATTAACTTTTATGTTGTGTTGAGGCTTTACCTTTATGTTGAGTTATTTAAAGACAATTACCATCGACCTATAAGATAGATCAGTCGATAAAATATCACACGTGAGGACAAATTGTTTGGTTAAAGAGTGTGTTACCTCGACTCGTGGTAACATAGGCACATAGTATGGCTGCGTCGTCTATATCGCGTGTCAAATGTGGATAAAGCATCTGTCACTCTCGTACATATACACGTGTCAGAAGGTGACGGATGCCTTATCCAAACTTTGTCACGCGATAAACGCAGCCTTGTTAGAGCCCCAGGAGTTAGTTCGAAGCGTTAATGTCAAGTCTAAAATTTGATTTATTGCTGGAGATATAGGAGTTCTGGATCATGAATCATGATATGTTACAACGAGAAAAAGCAAAAAGAATGACTTTTTTTGGAAAATAAATTAATGATTACTTAATTTTTGGCAAGATATTAATATTGGGTAAGTCCGGAGCTTTAGACTTGTACTACGGTTGCTGAATAATATTAACCTATTCATCATCATCATCATGTCAGCCGAAAGACGTCCACTGCTGGACATAGGCCTCCCCCAAGGCTTTCTACTCAGACCGGTCTTGTACTTTTCGCATCCACCGCGGTCCCGACATAGCCCGAAGAATAGCTAAATTGAAGTGGCAGTGGGCGGGGCACATTGCTCGCAGGACTGATGGCTGATGAGGTCAGAAGGTTCTGGAGTGGCGTCCGCGGACCGGAAGACGAGCTGTAGGTAGGCCTCCAACAAGATGGAGTGACGACCTCGTCAGGATTAACCTAATAATAGACCGAAATAAAAACTTCAATAATATTATTAGGTTCATCAAAAACTTTTCAAGACTCTCCGAAAACGTTACTATCTAAATTAATTGGCGCGCATTAATCTGGTTCATCTTTTGGTAATTTCAATTAAAGAAAATCAGATTTAAACAAACCTCAACTAGTCAATATAACGATAATTATGTTAATTCTAATGAACTTACTTACTCTGCAAAGTCTAGATATTAATGAACTTGTGTTTAAAGTAGTTTTTAGTCTATATAAATTGTTTTTTTAATTATTAATGTTGAATGATAGTAAATGTAAAAATATACATTGCATTGAACTTTTTAATATACTTATAGTTAAGCCATCTGTATAGACCGTACTAGTTTACTAGGTTTGGACACAACTAAATGCAAGAGGTAATTTAGATAAGTTTTTCACAATTATACTGCGAAGGTTGAAGACCTTCACGTCACCTCTATTTTAAAATAGGAACGAAGGAAAACAACATATTAAATGTCATGGACTTGCACGACATAATCTCTCAAGCTTTTGAGGTGAAAATATATAAATAAACAAATGTAATATCATATGTAATATCATAAATAAATGTATAAACGTGTTTCAGAGTTGAATTTAATAACACCCCGCCACCCCTGTTACATTGCCTATTATTTGCTGGACAAGAATTCGAATCACTGTGAACCCCCACAAAATGTTCCAAAATTAACACTTGTCTGCCAACAAAGCTACTTGCTTCACAAACGACAAAATTCCCGCAGAGAAAAAATCACGGCACATTGTCACTACTCAAAAGAACCCACGAAATATAAACAGGAAAATATGATATCAAAAAGCTAACCCTCCCCCGCTGACATTGAATTTTGTGAAGACCGTATTGTGTGGGGTATAATGGACCCAATCTGTTGGCCCGGCGCGGCCGTTGCGGGTTGAATACAGATGGGCTGGCTAGCTTAGAGTTAGGTACAAGATGTGACCTTAATACCTGTGACCCAGTTATGTTGGAGATAGAAAAAGTTAAAAGTTTCTGTTGTTTTCTTAGCGTTAATTTAGACTTACGTCGTATATGTACCTTACTTTGCGAAGTCAAGTCATGTATTGTATGGTTACGGACTTTTAATTCTTGATCGACCATAGAACGTTGATATGGTTTGCCGACGCGCTGGCCTAGATGGTAGTGACCCTGCCTACGAAGCTAGCGGTCCTGGGTTCAAATCCCGGTAAGAGCAGATATTTGTGTGATGAGCGCGAATATTTGTTCCTGAGTTACGGATGTTCTCTATGTATTTAAGTTTATATTTCTCTTTATAAGTATTTATATCGTTGTCTAGTACACAGCACAAGCCTAGAGCTTAGTTTGGGACTAGGTCAATTGGTGTGACATTGTCCCATGATATTTATTATTATTATTTATAATAATGGTCAAGTTACGAAATGGAAATTACATAGGAATTTAACGTAGGTTTTATGTGTAGTGGTTCATGAATTAAAATCTATAACCGTACTATGAATGTATGAAAACACTTGTCTTTATTGTATGTACTAAACTGATTACATTTGCAGTTTTAAGTAATCTTTAGACTCCATATGACTACCTATTAATCACAGACCCCACTTATCATAAGGTGTGTGCCCTTATGAGTTAATATTTTATAAATGTGCTACGTGATAAAAAATCGGATGCCTGTGTTGCGACACTGGATTCTCAATAAGCAGACATTTGTTTACTTTTTACGCCTAACCTTTTTTTTTCTAGAAACTTCCGGATACAAAAATAAAGTACATCAAAATAACACTCTATTACTGTTCAAAAAAACATATTACCTATAGATAAGTACAGGCTGATATTATTTTTTCCAAAAAATCTTGTGGCCTGGGGCTATCAGAAATTTCGCATTTTTGTTTATTTGAGGGACGAAGCGCTCCAATACAAAAAAACTTTGAGTGTTTTTTGGGGAAAATATTTTAATATCTATGTTTTTATTTAAATATTTAACTACAGTTATCCCTTTTTCAGAGATTGGAGCCTTGGCTAATAAAAACTGATTACTCTAACTCTTATAGTTTTCGCGTTCCCCCAACTAAACCATTTGGATTGATCACCCTGTATCGCTGATGCTATATTTCTTCGAGTTCTCAAACTACATCGACGAAGAAGACACGTAAACTATTGCGTATCCCAAACCTCGTATCAAATCAATCACGCAAGCCAAACTTGCTCCTCCTCCCTCGAGACAGCGTTCGAATTCGAATGAAACAATTTAATATTCTCTGGTTCCCTTGAGCTTAGGAATGTAAGGAAAATAGCGGAGGTGTTATTTGTCTATATGCAAATTTGTGTTTGAAATGTTGTTTTATTGTTAACTGATTGCATCAGGAGTTTCACTAGCAAATATTTATTCAGAAATTGACAATATTAAGTGATTATAATTCGAAATAGAGAAAACCATTGCCAACATTTGCCATAAGGCATTAAGTCCACCATTTTTTTTTTGTGCAGTAAAGTTTAAATAAATGAGTTGCAAGTGTCTATATTGGCTATCTGTGGCACCATTTTGCTGGGTATAACGGTAATATTACTTAAAAGTAATGGCCGCTGAGTTAAAAATAATATTAACATTTCAAGTGCAATATGGTTTTACCAAGTAGAATAGAGCTCGTTAGTTAAAGTAGTTTTGAACAAGCAACTTCGCCCTTTCCGAACCCCATGGAGCGGTCAACGAAATTTATATTACGAATGTCGCCGGAGGAGTTTCAATCTCTGTCATTTCAAAATTCGAATCTGGCCAGTGTCCAGCCCACAGTTCGCTTCGAACAGTTCCAGTTTCAAATAGTTTCCAAATTCCGAAACTGTTCCAAGTTCGAAACTTGCGTCCCGTTATAAGTAAATGCTTCTTAGTAATATGGTAATACTTAAGTTGTTGCGTTTGGAGAGAAAGTTTTGAAAGGATTGCCGAGTATTTTGAATACTGGCAATTATTATTGAATTGTTGAATGGGTGAATTGTAGGAATAAAATAATGACTCGTGAATAGGAAATAGTGTTATGGCAACTTTTGTTACGTTGAATACTCACTCGATTACTTAGCTAGTGGTAGCATTACTAAACTGTACAGGGCCTAGTGACGAAATGGTTTATTGGGCGATGTAAGATCCTATGTACTTATTTTGAAGCAGTGCCATACATAGTGCCATAAATAGAAGGACGATTATTCAGACCAATCCACTGCATAAACGGAAATGTCACACATCACGTACTAAACAAAATTACCATCAATCAATGGGATTGACATACTCATTTCTGTTGAAGATGCGGCCCTGAGTTCGATTTCCGGTATGGGCAAATATTTGTCTAACGAGCCCTACTATTTGGTTCATGAATATTGTTTTTTATTTTACTTAAGTATTTCAATTTAGCTTTATTTATAGATGTCTATTTATTTACACATAACATAAGTCGAGAGCTTAGATTGTCTCCTGTATTTTTTTATACGAAAATCAACACACTAAACTTTTTGGAAGACTTTATGTTATTGGAAAATAATTTAGTTATCATACGATTCTATAAAGCGGGAAATTATTTAAAATAGTTTACGATGTTTCCACTGTTGTGAAGGGGGAGTCAGCAGTGAACGAACTTTTCCCCTAAAAGAGCCCGAAGTAACTGAAATCAAATTAAAATTTCAATAAAGAAAATGCATTCTCAGATTAAGAACAAATCACATTCTCTGATGCGGCGCGGCGCCTGGCTGTCGAGACAAATAAATTTTAAATTTCGAACGATCCACTACAAACTTAAACGTGCAGTGCCCGAATGTGGAACTAAACTTGCACTATACAATTTTCCGGTCTAACGTCTTTCGACAGCGACGCGGTTAGCTGCAAATCTAAATTTGTACAACCGTACCTGTGTCTTGCTGGCTGGATAGCATCCAGAATTCCTATCGAAAGTTCGAGATTGTTCGAGATTATTCCAGAATGTTCTGTAACGAACCAATTTAAAATTCGAATGAATGAACCTGGACCGTTATGCCGCGGAGACGGTTATGACTTGTTCTTGTTTGTGCGAGTTCAGAATTGAGATATTCTGTGAAACTTCTCCGATTAGTTAAGATCGCTTCCTGGTGCTGATTTTTTATTTTCGAAAAACGCAGCACTGCTGTGTCAAGGCACACTTCAATACCTATGCAGTTTTTCCTATATGTATTTGTATTTATGCCAAAAATATAAAAAAAAGCCAAAAATGTAACGCTGGTGGCGTTTTACGGATAACTAAAAAGCTTCCGCTGTTCATCCCTTTTTTTTTAAGCAACGCTCTCGTTTATTTACTTTCTGTTTTTTGTACTCTTAAGGTTTTTTTTCCATAAAGTAAATAACAAACCTGTGTGTCTCTGTGGTCTCTTTTAATTGGTGTTTTTAGAAGCCGCAATCCCTTCAAAATCCTCATACATCTCTATAATAGATCGTCTCCGTCATCAACAAAGGCCATAACTTTGAATGTAAAAATTAAATCACACATACCTACATTGTAAATCCTTCTTATTTAGGGGATTCAATTTTAATATTTAAGTAACTGCTATAAGAGTAATAGTTTTTGACAAAATTGACTAAAGATAAACCTAATTATTCAATTCTTACTTTGGATATTTCCCTGTAAATTTATTTATTTTGCCAGGAAGACTGACCATGACAGTTCATTTAAATAGATATCTGATATTATCTCTTTTCCATCTTTTGGTTTAAGCTATTGATTATTATTTATCTTACAGATGGGCCCTTTTGGCTACACTTCGACTCTTTAGGATATTTTGTGCGATTAACCTCTTACATACTCAGCGGTTCGAATGTGCAGGTTTCCTCAAAATGTTTTTCGTTCACCATAAGAGCCTCATTGGTACTCATGTTAGGCAAACACTCAACGAATGCTTAAAAAATGAATAATGTTTCTACTGTACTCGAAACACGGTCCATTTTTTCCAATGCGTATTTTGCCAGTCAGTAATTTTTAAAAATTCAATGGTAAAATGCCCACCGCGGGAAATTTAATTCCGTTTCACGCTATAAAATAAAAAATGAACATCGCAACAGGAATAATAAAATCCGCCCTTAATAATAGATACGCATTTTGATCGAAAACAAAAGAAATTACGATGAATCCACGCATTAGCCAACAAAAGGTTAAAACAGCGAAATAAATACGCAAACTTCCTTAAGGAAAAATGTATTTTCTTAGCGTTGGTTTCTTTTGTTATTCGAATCGAAACGAGAACATCGAGCTCGATTTAATTGATGCCAGGACCGTTTGAGAGATGTCGCTTTCACAAATATTTTTTATTTAGGTTTTTTGCACATACCTAGTGACACCACTTTGCTTCAGCACCCTTTTTTTGTACTACCATGGGACTAATCCCATGGTAGTACAGAAAGGGTGCTGAATGTAGCTCAATTTGCGGTATAATCATCATTATCTTTACCAACATCACCATCACCACTATCATTATAATCATCATCACCATCATCATAATCATCATCATAATCATCATCACCATCATCATAATCATCATCACCATCATCATAATCATCATCACCATCATCATCGGTTGCGTATTATTTTATCGAACCATCTTTTAACGATCGTACTCATAAGTCTTACCGAACCAAACTTACGTAAGTAATATTTATGTTATCCTGTTTCAGAAGAAAATTGCATTCGATTAAATGAAATTTGATGAAATGATCGATCGCTGAAGTAAAATTCGACAAATGGGTTACCATCAATCATTATCATCATCATCATCATCATTATCATCATGTATGCCAAGACTCGTCTACCGCTGAACACGAGCCTTCCCTAATTATTGCCACATTCTCTCGCACTGTCATGCCAACCAGAAAGTGACTGATCTTTTATCCACATCAAAAAACACCACCATTCTAATAGGCCCGTATAAATATTGAATTAGATAGCTCTTTACCACGTGTTAACTGAACCCTCGCTCCTTTGGCGCAGGTGCCTCAGCAATAGGCTGGGGCAGCTGGGGGGCACCCAGTGGTGAATAGCCATCAGCTCACCGTGCCCCCGTTAACAGCCTATGGAGGTTAACACCGGTGAGGTTTTAGTGGGTAGGGTTCTCCCTTCCCCATCGCTCTGGAGGGTTGGGGGTTGTGAGTGTACATAACCCTCCAATATGGTCGTTCCTGGACCGGAGGGAACGCGTAAAAGCGTTTCCTTACAGTAAAAAAAAAGGTAGCTTTACCTGCGTACTTTTGCTCGCTTAATTCTGATGAATAAAGTTCAACGAGGCAAGAGAAGTACGTCAAATGGTAACAGGTGGTAGTAACCTGCTTTTTTTAATTAGGTAGCTTCAAAGGCGTTAGTCTCGAACATCAGCGCTGTGGAGCCGCAATTACACTACTTCGTTGACATTGTGCGGTCGTTGAACTTGTTTCAAACTACTTCGGCCAACGAACGTCGTCTTCACATTAGTTTGTTTGCCTACTTGGGTCACGTAATTAGGTGCTTGCAGCTGTCAATCGCCAAATGCGTCACTAACGCGTTCTTTACACTGTTGCGGTTGACGCATGCAACATGCGGCGGACGACTCAATGTGATTGCTGCTTAAGACTACGCCGAGCGGGTGGTCCACTCATTTCTATTATTCATTTTTTGTTATACAAATGAATACGTTGAAATACACTCAGGAGCAAAAATAACGGGTCAGAGTGCGATTTTCATACTAAAGAGGCTATTTCGAAGCGTTGGTTCCTCGCCAGGGAACGCTTTTAGTGAAATCTGATAATGAATACCCCGAGCATCGATACAGGACTTCCAGAGTGCCTAGGATACCCAACTGAATGAATCTGCGGTTAATGCCGGAATTGTGCATGTTCAGAAAAACCTCTAAAATGGCAATAAATTGTAAGGAAATCCAAGTGCCAAACTCTCCCGCTGTGGTGTTAACTGGTTGTGCGATCAGTTAGGTATCTTAAGAACTTTTGACCTCCTCTATTGAACCTCGCAGTACTCACCATTAAAACTCACTCAAAACAACCCCTGGCGAGGAACGAAGGCTTTGAAATAGTCTCGTTTGTATGAAAAACGCACTCTGACCCGGTATTTTTGCTCCTGAGTGTATTTCGACGTAAAATAATCTATGAAAACGTGAGTCTGTTATGAGCTCACGTTACAGATAGGTTCAGAAAACATTTTCAAATAGTAAAAGCGATTCAAAAATGTGAGAGAATATGATTGAAAGGTAAAGACAAAATATATTTCATTTACTTAATTCTTTTCAATTTATGTTTATTTCAAAGTACAATAAGTAAGCGCAGCCTTAAAACATTACCAAATGAAAGTTCCGTTTCATTTATTCGCGTATCGGAAATATATTTCTTTCGAGCGAAACGTAATGAATAAGTTTGACTTGAGTTAATTCGTGTTGTATTTATACGATACTGACCTAATTTTTCATTGTCCTGTCTAAGCTTAAAGAATAAAAGCTAGAGAGTCTTTAACCGATCGCGTTTTAGTTATAGGTATAAGGAAGGACCAAGAATGGTGCCCTGGAAACCACTGATAGGTTTTATTCAGTTATTATTCCCCGAATTACGAGGGGCATGTTTTGGGGGTAAGAATTTTCTTTAAGATCTTTTGTTGGTAACTAAATTTAAAATAATTTATTTCTACTTTAGTTTATTAAAGTCTGTTGTATTTTAATAACGTCAAACTACATTTGAATAACCATAATTAATTACTTGCGAAAAAAAAAGTTTCTTGTGTTGGGAAACACTGTAAAAGTGCCCATGCGCCCTAGTTACTGAATAAACATCTTTTATCGTTTATATATAAATGAAACATTTAGTTTTTTAATAGAGAAACCTATAAACGATAAACCTATAGTAATAATCCCCTAGATTGACAATCCTCAACCTTTCAGTTTTTTCGTTTCCACCCATTCTATATGGACGATTTTATTACACGGGAAGACAAGTACGAGTATAACCGACTAATAACCAGTTTCTATCGTAACTAAAAAAACCGGAAACAATCTAGCTGTAATATAAGCTGTGACTTATCTGCAAGAGGATATCATCCCCCCACTTACAAGAATTGCTGTCGTTTTTGAAAGTCTTTTAGGGGTTGGATAAATTGTTTTGGAACTTAGTAAGTGCTTCGAGGGCTATTGTGAACAATAACTGTAATAAATTGTTATAGTAGAGGTGTTTATGGTATATGAGATATAATTACTTAGAGCCACGATTTTTAAGGCAGGTGGAAAAGTCAAGATTATCTTTTTTATTAATTAAAACTAACAACCTTTTAACCTTTTAAAGCCATTACATTACATTTTTATTTGATGATCAAAGGTAAGTTTATGAAACTCCTTAAAAAAGATTAATTCGACAATACGGCTGAAGTTTACGCTTGATCAAGCCACTTAGTCTGCATTGTCATGAACAAACAAACATGGATAAATACCCATAAGTCCACATACATACAAATTAACACATAATACACGCGTAAATATTAAGTACAAACATGAATTCGTAGGAAATGAAGTAAAAAAACAAAAACACATTTTTTTATCGCAATAAGGAAACAAGCACACAGATAGGCTGCTAGCATTTTACATCCACGGTGGTTCCAATAGAGTATATAACGCTTTAATTATTAGATTGCAGTTAGCCACCAGTTTAAGGCCTCGAGATCTCAAGACTGCAATTAAGACTGTTGCCAACTCCCTTCCTTGCACCTGTGAAATCAACCTTCATTATTGTAATTCCAGAGGTTGATCCATAATGCAGAACGGCATAAGCGCCTGCATAGTATGTACAGTTCTATAACTAATGGATATTGGATTGTACGCAAACTGGAGCCAATAACTCGTCCTGTATTTACTTAGTTCTGACCGCTAATACAGTCAACCGCAATTAATCACTAACTTTGAACCCAGGGTTGTAAAGGCTATCAAAACTTCTGGAACTTTATTCAAGCGCATGATTTAATAGGGCACATTGCATTTTTGGAATATTTGGCCAGATTTTTAGAATGGCGACATATGGAAGATTATGGAAGGCGCAGATGCGTGCCTTTTGTCATTTAGTTGTCATACATCATGACAAAATCAGATATGGGGAAACCTCTGTTAACTGCATTTCGATCAGCAAGAAAACCAAATAATATCATTCCCGAAATACGTTACCGACAAAGGTGATCCTGAGATCTGCTTGGATGAGCTCTTGAGTGAATATGAAAGCCGAACATTGATTTAGTTATCAAAAAAAAGAAACACGACGTTGCCATCACACCTCTTGGAAGATGCTTTCGAAATATGATTAAACATGTTTTTAGAATGACCTGATCAATAACTTGGTTGAGCTACTATAAAAATCCAAGGAATGGCCGCAGAAAGCCATTAAATGAAATTATTAAGCCAATTATGAGGTTCCCGGTGGAACCCAAACTAGACGGAGCCTGTATCATGGGACCCGGTGAGACGGTTCATAGTTTTATTAGACGTAAGCGGTTAAGACTGATTTAGGTAAAATAAACATAGCAAAAGCAAGAAACAAAGCACATTACATTTGTATGTGAGTGCTAGTGTGTGTGTGTGTGAGTGTGAATGCGCGTAGGTGTGTGTGTTATGTCAACAGGTCTTCTGTGTCAGAATAAGACAACGTTAATAGCAACTCTTTTAGGATAAGTTTGGCTTTAAACTTATATATTAAACTGACATGTAATTTCTTTCACGTGATATGACGCTCTCATGATGACAGCGTTCTACAGTCGCTCAATCATTATACTCGTACTGCGTAGCTGTAACACCAGACAAGATGCATTCGGCAAACGTAATCGTTATAGAAATTGTGTAGGATTTACGTAAGCTGCCGGACGACCGTGTCAAGCGTTTATGCAAATTCTATACATTATGACTTTTCGAATATCATTCACGTTAGCGTTAATCATCTTGACCGTTTTGATCTTTTACAATTTGCCGCTTCTAAAACTCCCTGTAACTCAGTACAAAACAAGTCAATTTTCCGAGTCGCCAGTTCACTTCAATTTGCAGCCTGGTAGTTGACTGGAGTTGGAAGTTGGTGATTAATTGCAGTTGACTCGCCATAACGAGGCTGGGAAGTTGGTGGGCTTAGTACATAGTTCATTGTTCATAGGCAAAACAATTCGTCTGTATTTGAAATTACACTTACGAGCAAATCAAGGAGCCACGTTGTAGGTACTAAAAAATCTTTATGAATTCACCCGATATTTTAGCTCCCCAGTGTAGTTTTGACGATGGTAATTTTTTGACTACAATAAGAGTGTATTTTTGCTCTTAAATTACATTATTTCTCAGCCAAAGTTTTCAGTCAACTGACAAACAAATTTCAAAAAGAAAAACAATCAAAGTTACCTGATCAGATGGCTCCCAAATTAACCTCTCGTAGAAATTAAAAAACTTTTCCGTCATTATTCACAAAGGAACATCTAACAGTCGTCCGCGTAAATATTTAACTTTTGCGAGATAGCGAAAAATGGAGACGATGGTTTACGTTTACTTGCCAAAGTAAAAATATACAACTTTACTTTTTTTAAACTTCACTTTTTTTAAAAGATTTTAAAGGATTTGCCTTTGGATAGGTCTTCAATGACATCTTATTGAACGTGGCAAACCACGTGGTTATCCACTCTTGTCTTTTAATTACCTTACATAATATAATCAATCGACGTACCTACTAAAAGTATTACTCACAGTAAATTGCCGTATATAAATGGAAGATAATTGAGAAAAAAATAATTTGGGGTGTTTACTAACGCAATAGAACCCGAAAAAAATTTTTTTTTTACCTTTTTTTCTGTGCGTTTGCGCGCGCCAAGTAGGTGCTTTCTAAAAGTAAAAATGGCGGATCACTCCAAATCCATTTTCAAGTCGTGGTCGTGTCTGGAAACATTCTTATCAACGCGTAAATATTCGACCCTTCGCACGCTGATAGTTAAAAGACATCTGCCCAAATAACAATTAAAACTTGAAATTGAATTTACATCCCTTTTCCACGAACCAATCCAGTTGGAATGTTAGCACACATGCAAATGCTGTCTAAACATGTTTCACTTGGAAACCATTAAAAGTTGGTTATTAAAAACATTTCCAATATTCAAAAGTTCAAAGTACTGAGATATTATCAAGAACGAAGATAGCGGATGACGTCCTGGCGTGCGCCACCTTTTTTTTAGCAAAATGGTGAGGTTTTTCATTTGGCGGAAAGACCGTTGCGTTGGTTTTGTTGCGGGTGGTAGGACCTTGTGCAGGGTCCGTCCGGATCGCTACCACCATCTTATCCATTAACCTACCGCCAAATAGCAGTGTTCGCATTGTTGAGTTGCGGTTTGGGGATAAGACAGCCGGTGTAATGACTAGCATAGAGGCATTCCATCTTAGTCCTCAGAGTTGGCAACGCATTTGCAGTCTTAGGCTTGCAGTCTTGTGAATGCGAATGTCTATGGGTCACAGTTTCCACTTACCATCAGGTGGCCTGTATACTCGTTTGCCTTCACTACGCCATAAAAAGAAAAAAGTGGCACATTTCAGCAGAATGACGATACTGCTGAACATTAGGCCTCCTCCAAGACGTTAGTGAGATCTGAAAACCATAAACATTTTTGTATTATTTTTGCTAACTCCGAGAACGTTGATCTATCTAGTATTTAATTTCACAGGTTGTCTTATGCTCACACCAGAACACAACAACGCAAATACTGCTGCCTGATCTAAGCACACTAAGCGTAAAAACTACTTTAACTATTCTAACACGATGCTCAATTTTTGACAAGATAGTCTACAGATTAAAACGTCATGCATATTAAAACAAACGGCGACGAGCGGGTTATTTAATTCTGTAAACCTATTTCGGAGCCTGCGCTTATAGGTCGTGATCGGGTTGAAAGTTTTATACGACGCGTTTTAAAAAAGTGGAAATTTGCATCGCTTTGACGGTAGAATAAATACGAGGCTTATTGTCACCGTTGTCTGATCCATCTACCCAAGCGTACATATTTATTCGTTAAATTCGTACATATTTATTCGTTCCGTGGTGGATAAGATCAATATTCTGGGCATCACAAACTAGCAGCCCACCGATATATTCATTACTTCCTCTTCTTTTTCTTCCTGGTCCTAATATATGTCTTACAGCACCTCATCATCATCATCATGTCAGCCGAAAGACGTCCACTGCTGGACATAGGCCTCCCCCAAGGCTTTCCACTCAGACCGGTCTTGTGCTTTTCGCATCCACCGCGGTCCCGCGATCCTGACGAGGTCGTCACTTACGGCACCTGGATTATGATAATCACCTACCTAATAGAGCTCTAACAAGTTGAAATGACGTGTCCGTCTAATGCAATTTATATTAAACTATTGAAGTTTTAGGTGCAACGGCGCGACATTTTAAATTATACGAGTTCTTTCATAACGAAATCCAACTGAAGTTGATGGAAACTAAAACATATTAGACTGCACTGACCGCCCAGTGGGGCCGCCACTACTATTATTGGACTTGGTAATAAACTAAAGTATTATCCAGAAATCCAAATGAAACACAATTCATAGGGTGTACGCGAAAGCAAATATTGACAACATTACACCTCTAAACGATGATAATTACCTGCCTAATAGAGCTCTGACAAGTTGAAATGTCGCGCCCGTCGACTGCAATTCACATTGAACCTTTAAGCAAGCCGTTGAAGTTTTAGGTAGCAACTGGACGGGATCTGAATAGGATATAATTTACCATTTATGGATTCCGATTTATCGCTTAAGTTGGATCATATTAAACGTCCTTTGTACTAGACGTGAATATGAATATGACAGGTTTCTTTGTAACAGTGCATTAGATAATAAAAGTCATATTCAAAACATTTTTACAGTGTTTACAGAGAGTTTTAAAGCGGTGCTAAATAATGAAGATTACCTACCTATAGAGCTCTAAAAACTTGAAATAACTTGCCCATCTTCTTCAAAAATGGTTCATTCTACTATTGTTAATAAAGTACCAAAAGTGGATCCAATGGACACCAAAATAAATTATTATTAAGACTACACGCCACCGGTCGCTCGGCGCAGTTTTAAAATTATTATCAACTTATTGTTAGTACTAACTAACAAGCGCATTCAGAGTAAGTAAATAAATACATGATATTTATTTCATAAATTACTCAATATATAATAATATAGGTACTACAATTAAAAGTTATAATTAAACTAAGCTACTCAAATATTAAAGATGTAAATAATTATCACCACTATAAAAAGAACACCCCCTCCAGCCGCTCGCGGCATGGTCCCTATGTCACTGGCTGCATTACCTCTCTGGATAGTTATCCCAATCCTTTGGGAGAGGTAAACACCAGCTCTAGGATCTCCGGATGTGTCTATTAGTCGTAATAAAGCCTTAATAAATGATAATATATGGTTTCTTAAAAGTTTAAAAAGGAATAAGTTGATTGTCTTTAAAATGGCTTTCGAATCAGTCAGTCATGAACTTTACCAACAAACCAATTTAAAGTCTCAATACAAAAGGAACACTTTACAGATCACTAAATCGAATTACCCGTACAAGTGCACTTAACAATGCCCGTTCCAAATCCAATTTACGTCAATGGCCCACAATTACAGACAGACGTTTCAGACCTTCAAGCTATTACGAATGCGTTCTGTTATCTCTGTCTAGCTAGACTCATTAAAAGAACTATCCGAATGGCAAATGGCACATGATGTGAATATTATGATGATCTTATTTCTTGCTTATACGTCATACTGTGACTCAAGTGAGAAAAGGATAAAAGTCTCCCGAGGTTTAGGTGAAAAACGGTATAAGTCAAGTAGACTTTTAACCTTTCTTTCTCGTATTAAGAGCTACATCGACTTGTAACCGTTTTCACTAAAGCCACGGTGTATTGAACATCCTTTGTAATATACTAAACGTTAATTATAAATATGACAAGCTTCTTTGTAACAATAGATCTTGAATAATGAAGAGTAATAATGTTTCAGAATATTGCAACCGTACCGTACGTACTTTAAACCTGTTTTAGTTAAAGTATTCTTTGTCACTTTCTATAACATGCATATGTCACAAAAACAGGTAGTGTTAAAATAATGAACAGGGCTCGGACAAGTCATCGCAAAACAATCGCAAGACGGCAATAGAACAAGATCAATAGAATCGCATTATGTACAATATTATTTAATTATATTTTTCAATGACATTTATTACTGCAACCCAAAATTCACCATACATGTGTGAAGGTATTTCCATTAACATTTTTTTTAATGCTGATGGTTGCATTGCACATACGCAACCATTAACTTCTGCATTGTCTGGAACAAACCGATGACAGATATGCGACTAAAAAGGTCAAGTGTTAAATTATAAATTACGATAATAATATATCAGCTTTAGATAATAATAAATAATAATCTTAAGTCGCGACTCTATAATATATAGTCTTGTCCCATGTCCATATCAGTTTCTGCGATGACTTGTCCGAGCCCTGATAATGAATATCTGCAATTGGTCCATGAATTGTTGTTATGTCTGCAATAAGCCTTCACTGTAAATTATGCTGTGGATTTATTGTTTCAATAAAAAGACATATTTTTAGCTATCGTGCGCTAATGAATTAAAGAGTAAGTTGATTAATGCACATTTAATTAGTGTGTAGTTTTTTTCCGTTTACTATGTTTAAATCACACCGAAGCAGAGGTTATCAATTGGGATTGTAAACTAATCCATTCGTGTTAGACCTATTGGTATGACCGAAAGAACCTTAATAAAATGAATGATCAATGTACCGTTTCCCAAGCTTTTCATTTGGCAACCCACTTTTATTAATGTAACTGTAAATATTTCAGGATTTATTTCTGTACCTTCGTGTAGACCCTATAGGTTAGGTCAGAAATAAAAGTGGGTTGCCAAATGAAACGGTTGGGAAACGGTACATTCGACCAAACGTATTCGGCTAAAACCTAAAAATTGGCATAACACAAAATATTGCCGGATTAACCGCTCGCATGTCTTGTCATCTTTACAGATCTGTGCTCATAAGTATACATGAAGCCTTATGATTTGAGACGAACTTTCATACTTTAGACGTTCATAATCGTTACCATCATCTCAGCCCACAGCATCCCACTACTGGGCATAGGCCTCCCCAAAGCTCAGTCCTCTGCTTTGCGCATCCAGTCGCCTCCTGGGCTCCTGAATAGATGGTCTCATAATCTGGCTTAAGAGCTATGTCGGACACCTTGGTTCTCTAGATCACTTCATTCTCAATTTCTATCTTTGAGAGACACCAATCCTAATTCTTTCCATAACATGTTCAGCTACGTTTTAAGTTAAAATGCAACATGATAATAATATCGCTAAGATGTTAATCCTCGTGCACAATCCCCCTTAATATTAAGACGGATCGATGGACTTACCAAGCAGAATACAAATGAGTGAATGTCCTAATAAATTACAGCATAAAATTGCTTTACTGCCCCACATGTTGGTTGTATTGACTTTTATCGTGTTGGCACAATTGGGATGGATGCGCTGTGTTATTTCTGGGTAATAAAAAAGATGGCCGACGTTGATAGCAGCAAGTTTGTTGTGTTATGAAAATTATATAATGCTGTATATGTTTTATCTACAGCGAGTATCAAAAAATGTTCGTCGGTGCGACTAGAAATGCTTGCGTCTAGAAAAATGAAATTGATTACTTGAAATAAAACAAATCGAGGAATAATGTGAGCGTTAAAAGTTGCCGAATAGGTAAATAATCCAAAATTTGAACCTTTGACTCTTTTAAAGGATAGAATGGTGGTGGTGATACGGACGGACCCTTGCTACCACTAAAATTTGATAGTGGTACGAATTTCATGAAGTGACCCGATTACCAAAGAGATATGTCTAACAGAAAGGGCTAGTTTAAAAAGTTCTTACCATACGCGCGTTAACTACAAAACTACCCAAGGCTAGCCTTGTTAAAATACTCGAACACTCACCCTTTCAACAATTGTGTTGTGGTCCGAGCCAGGACACTTTGTGTGATTAATATCAATTTACAACTAACTTTGTTCTAATTGAAAACAAATACCTAACTTAATAACCCCGGATCGCCTCGGAGGACGGTTTGGACTTGATCCGGAATGCAAACAATTTGATGACTAGACGGTGTTTAGCTGGACAGTTTAATCTTGTGTTAAATAAATCGTTGAAGCGCGACTCGGACTCGATAATTAAAGCTTCTGGACGTACTATCGAACCAACGGAACCCTGACCCACCATAGAACCTTGTCACAGTGATTGACGTTAGGACTGTCATACGAAGCTATACGACAATCGTACGTCAATCATTGTGACAAGGTTCCATGGTGGGTCAGGGTTCCGTTGGTTATATGTAATACTAGCTTCGCTTGGGTGTAATTAAGAAATAGGGTCCTATTCCTATTACACTCGGTACGGAACCTAAAGATGGAAAACCGTGGACGATCAACTCAATTATCTTAACATTATTAAATATGAGGTGGACCGATGATCTGGTCAAGGTGTCAGGAAGGTGCTGCATGAGGAGAGCACTAGACCGAGATGGGTGGCAAGCAATGCAGCATGGCTACACTCAGCATTGGGTGGCTATAGGCTGAAAAAAAAATAGAATTTAGAAAAAAGTGGTGAACAATACATTTTTTTTTTTTTTTATGTCATAGCTTTTTTATGGCTGACGAGCACACAGGCCACCTGATGGTAAGTGGAAACTGTGACCCATAGACATTCGCATTCACAAGACTGCAAGCCTAAGACTGCAAATGCGCTGCCAACCCTGAGGACTAAGATGGAATGCCTCTATGCTAGTCATTACACCGCCTGTCTTATCTCCAAACCGGAACACAACAATGCGAACACTGCTGTTTGGCGGTAGGTTACTATTCAGCAAATTCAGTTGTTAACTTAGTTGGTAGTCACTATACCTACAAAACTAACGGTCGTGGTGCGGTACGCATAAGTCACGAAGAAGTAAGTCCAAATTTCTCTACACTATTGTATTTATGGTTGCCTAGTGCCCATAGTACAAGTTTAGTTTTTGACTATTACAATTTATGAGACATTGTCGTCCAGTATTTATTTATCACTATTTTTTCATGTAGATTAATTTACCAACTGCAATACAAAGTTAGCCGTTACGTTTGTTTTCCCGTCTAAAAAACAAAAGATATAGAGAATTACCAACTTAATCTTTTAAATTACAGTATTTGGTACATAACAAGAAAGATTTAATAACGATTAGCAATTGTATATAGATCGGTATAAACCCGTCTCGGCGATTTTTTCACAGATTATCTTATCTCTGAGTAAAACTTATTTAGAGGTCTTTGATCTCTTGGGTATTTTTTTATGTCATAGAGAAGGCAAATGAGCACACAGGCCAACTGGTGGTAAGTGGAAACTGTGACCCATAGACATTCGCATTCACAAGACTGCAAGCTTAAAACTGCATATGCGTTGCCAACCCTGAGGACTAAGATGGAATGCCTCTATGCTAGTCATTATACCGGCTATCTTATCCCCGAACCGGAACACAACAATGTGAAAACTGCTGTTTGGCGATAGGTTAATGGATAATATGGTGGTAGCAATCCGGACGGACCCTACACAAGGTCCTACCACCAAAAAAAAATAAAAATATAAATGTAAATAAATATGTATGTAAATACATTTCTTTTATAGAGTTTTCTTTTGCATAAGTACTTGTGCGTGTCGTTATTATGGTAGATATTGATGTCCTGCTTGATCACAACATGATGCCTGTAACCAGACCCCGTTTTACGGTCGCAGTGACGTCACTTTTTTGTAAGGAGTGATTTTTTATTACATCGACCGTCTCTATAAAGGTACCAGTGCGATTGATTTTTTGCCTTTTTATTCTCTCCTCTTTTCTATCGTTTCTCGTTTTTTAATGCTATCACATTTTTTAATAATTGAATCTTCATTTTTCTAATGCTCTCAATACAAGGAAAACACCATTACGAGGATAAATTCAAACGATAATAAAAAACAATGCCTTTATAACGGTTAGACCGGAACTGCCTCTCTGCAGGCGGAAACGGAAATATATTGACGTGAAAACAGTTTTGGAGCGGCAAGTTGCGCGGACGCCGATCTTTCCCTTCCGGTGAAGTGGTGATTATAAAAACAGTAGCTGGAATATTTTTGACGATAATAAACAAAATGTATAAATAATGTTGAGTTTTTTATATAATATCGACTAATTTAGGCTGAATTTTGAGTCATTTTTAAGATGAAAATGACTCAAAGTGAGTTATCTAATCAAGTAAGAAGGTAGCTATAACGAAAAAAAGTTCGAATTTTCTTGAAACATACATAAATAATTTATTAAATAGGCTTAAAGCTTTTTGCTAAGGATGTGTTTTACTCAGTTAAGGATTTCTGTGTCGTGACATTAACTAACGAATGTAATAAATTAATTTTTTTCTGTAATAATTGCATAAATAGCATTTCATGTATGTTGACATGTATGTTTGTATTGTGTATTTATAAATTATTTATTAACTATAGATCGTAAATTAATTTGTGAAATAAGGAATGATAGAATATTTCAAATGCAATGTATACAGTGTGTAAATGGAATACGAGCAAACATTTAAACTAGACGTAGGTTATAGCTCTACAAGTCATGTAAATGTGGAATTTCGTTAATAACTCTAATACATAGAGCGCAATTAATTTTTAAAGGTCCCATCGAGCAGCAATGTATAATGCATAACTTTTTCAGACCTTTCGTATATCGGCAGCCAAACTAGCGTAATTATGGCATTTAACGTGAAAAATTAGAATTGTTCTCTAAACAAAAACGTTTTATTTTGTATTATTATTGATTTTAACGTGAAACGATCATAATTTAATGCACCCATGCACGTAAATTGTCGTACATACTACTTACTTATCTTTACTAGGTATCCAGTGTGTCATCTATCACACACATACATTATTCACACATTATTGACATGATCTTTTTTGTGGGCTTGGTTTTATTAATGGATAATATTGCATTTACAGATTATGTATTAATTTAGCGGATTTAATGTGGTATTTATCAACAAAGAACTGTAACTGTCAAAAGAGTCATGACCTGTGGTAATGACAATTTCATAATCAATTCAGATGACCATAGACGAAGAAGTTGTATTGTACCTACCTACATACTTCTTTATTATGAAAACAGTTTAGATATGAGGAATTGCACTACTGCATACAGAAAACCCATCATGTAGTAAAAAAGGATAACTGGATGCTGTTACGCAATAATGTGTCAATCCACAAGTATTTAGCAATAAAGTGTCAACCCTTAGAACTCTTGTTGTGGGTTGACATTTTATTGCTAAATAATTGTGGGATAACGCATTTTTGCGTAACAGCATCCAACTATGACATAAAATATGCTGGAAAACAGTTACATAAATCTAAAATGCCGCGACCATCTAATTTTAGTGCTCAGGAATTGAGTGATATGATTTTAGCATATGGTGAAGCTCAACAAAATGGAAACAGAGCGTTAAGTTTGTACAGAGAGCGGTTCCCGAATCGCAGAGTTCCGAGTAGCGCTCGAGTGATTGTGAACGCATTACAGCGAGTTCGAGAGGATTTGCCTGTGACCGGAAGAACTGATGGTGCAGCAGTGAATCGAGAGGTTCCCGTTCAAACAGAAGATCGAATACTGCTCCATTTTTCGTCTAACCCAGAGGATAGTACCAGGAATGCTGGGCGACGCTTTAATGTGAGTCAAACGGTGGTGCACAATATCCTCAAGCGCGACAAGCAACATCCTTACAAATTTTTAAAGGCTCACGCTTTGCTCTCCAGGGACTTGCCGCCACGAATTGCACTTTGTCAGTGGTTGCTCAGCCAACATCGAGAAGGCGGCGATTATTTGGCCAAGATAATCTGGACTGATGAGAGTACATTCACACGGAATGGGGTCTGGAACCAGCGTAACAGTCATTACTGGTCACGGGTAAATCCTCACAATTTAAAAGAAACTGGGCACCAGTATCGTTGGGCTGTAAACGTTTGGGCTGCGATTCATGGCAATCGTATTATCGGGCCTATTTTTATCGACGGTAACCTAAACACAGACAAGTTTATACAGCTTCTGAATGGGCCTTTAGCAGACTACGTTAATACGCTGCCCGAAGAAGAACGCCGGCAGACATGGCTGCAGCTGGATGGTGCTCCGGCTCACTCGGCAATTCGCGTGCGAAATGTCCTCAATTCAATGTTTGAGGACAGGTGGCTCGGGAGGTTTGGCCCACGTCGCTGGGCGGCTCGTTCTCCCGATTTAACGCCACTCGATTTTTTTCTTTGGGGGGCAGTTAAGAACGAGGTGTACTCGGAACCTAGGACGTCGGTGGAACAGCTCAAAAACAAAATAACCGAAGTTTTTGAAAAACTGAGACAAACAACCGATCTCAGCCATGTCATAGACTCCATTAAACGACGCTATGAAGCCTGTATTGAAGTACACGGTCGACACGTGGAGAACAGCTATCTCAGGCATGTACACCGGCGGCAGTGAAAATTTCAACAGTATCTTTTTTAGAGTACCAGTACCTATGTTTGTAAATAAAATTAAATTTGATATTCGCGTTATTGTCCAGTTCGCCATTTACTCATTAAAGGTCTTAATGTCCCTTAGGAAGATCACCCATAGCATCTTTTTCAGCGATGAAATCACCATACAGTTGCAAAACCCGCGATACAGTCGCTGGTCGTAACCTTTGCACTGGTAAAGAACTACGCTTGTGTATAGCTAATAACACAATACAGCAGTGTCACGATTTATTCAATCATCGTTACTGATCGAAAATAGTATCATAAATATGAGGTACCTAGGTTTAAGCTATGTTAGTTTTGCAGCTGGCCTGAAGGGCTAAAACGCCCAGAAATAGGAGCTCCGCGCCAGCGGAGATCCGTCAACCCTGTCAATTTGATATTGAAATAGAAATCATTGGTCAGTAGGACTACGCAGTAGAACCACGGGCAAAGAATGAGAATTTTTTACATTTATTAGTGGGATTAGTGGGATTAAGTACTTAAATGTTATTATTGTAGTATGCAAAACTTTGAATTAAGTAGGTGTCTAACTTCCTTCGGTACAATTATTCTGTAGAATAAAGATTAGATTAAAAGAAATGAAAGAAGTTACAAAGTTAACTCGGGCAAAGTACCGTGGATGTTTGTGTTTCAATCACGCAAAAACGGTTTAACGGTTTTGTAGGAATTCGACACCCACGGATCGACTTATTATGACTCATGACACATAGGACAGTTTTTATCCCGATATAAGCGATAAACAATTTCTACGTGGACAGACTCGCGGGCAAAAGCTAGTAAAAATTCTGCTTGAAACGAAAATATTTTTCATAGTGCCAATAAGATAGAAAACTCTTTTGGCAGGGCAGGTGAGTATAGCCAATGTTGACCTTATGTCATTACGAGTGGCCGTCAGTCACATAACCTAAAGTATCAATCAATGCTGTGTGCCTTGGTTGTTTGTTGATAGATTTTTATTAAGAAAAACGTTATAATTTTGCATTATTATGGAGAACAGGTATCTACATTGTCTTGTGATTTTACAATGGTTTCCCCTGATTTACATCGCTGAGTTTGGAACATCGTGGATCAACTAAGGATTAAACGAAGATATCTTTTTTTTTAATTTCTGTAAGTGTAAAGGAATCAGTATGTGCATGAACTAAGTGTTTTTTATTAAATTAACAACAAAATAAAAAGCATTTCCACTGCTTTTCATTCTAAATAAGTTTTAAATACACATAACTACGACTGTGACCCGAGTCTAACCGAGTTTTCCCGAACCACTTGAAACCTTGTCAGTTGAAACGAAGATTTAAGTCGCAGTTAATTGCAGGTTAATTGAGTTATTTGTAATACATTGCGTGGCGAATTAATTAGTATGAAAAAAAAAATTACAACTTAGGTTAACGATACACATGTTTTTATGTTAATTAGGATGCATATTAACCGTCGTTAAAATATTTGCTCGTATTGGATTTACACACTGTATTGTTTCTGAATAAATGACCATGACTATAACTTCAAAAGAATACAAAACACTTCTTTTGACAAGGCTTAAGGCTGAATTCAATCCTTTCAAAATAGCGCAGCTCTCGTGCGATGGGAGACTATTATCTCGAGGAGTTGGTTTTTGGTTTGGTTGACAAAAGGCCATTTCAAGACAATTTTGAAATCACAGCTTTCTACGGCTTGACATTTACCTACTTGTTTTAAGCATATTTTTTCATCATCCCTTGTGGTAAATTCAGTATTCTTCTTGCTTGTGGTGTGGCTAGTAAATTTCACAGTTCATTGGTCTCGCAGAATCTTTCTATGGAACAAATTGCCGCCACGTTTTCGACGTCATGCCAGTCGCAACTCCCTTTTATCGTCAGATACGTGACTCGCCAGAAAGTGCAAGAACTTGATCATTTTACCCCCTAACTTAGTCAAGAAAAAGGAAATATGGATGGTGTTCTAACGAAGTGTTTGTAAAGACACCTGTAAAATATCCTTTTAAGTATGTTCTAGTTATTCACCTGTAAATTTGGTGAGGTTAGGTCATCACTGTATTTAAAAGTGTTGAATCGAAAAATTTAATTTGTTGAAATGGTTGCCAAGTAATTCGCCAATATTACAATTCATTTATTTACTCTTTTTTTTACTTGTTTCAGGTAAATACCATTTTGTAGGAACATGGCACTTTGCGAGGGTATTACAATGTCACATTAATATTAATAATTACAGGTTGGAACCTACAGTAAGGAAAACAGAAAAATGTATCTTTTTCGTGCTTGCCACAATGTAACAGAAACTCCTAAAGGGGCGGAGACGAACTGCCAGCGTTCAGTCGCGACACAGCATAGTTTTTTTTATCGTCGTCATAGTAAAAATACATCTTCTCGCCAAGATCTATAAACTGAGACAATGCGTAAATTATTAGATACTGCCGTGAACTGCTTTTTTGGTATAACGGCAGTGTACTGTTAGCATTTTGTGCCCTGTGACCCCGGGCTGGATGTCCGGCAGTTTTCACAATTTGCTAGACATTGGCGAGCCTCCAGCAACTTTGTATCCGGTTCCGGTATTATACGTCCGCGATTGACCTTGCCACGCAATTTTATGATGCTTGTGTTGTGGTGACCTAATTTAAGTTGTTTAATATTTGTACGAAATTGCGAGATAACAGTCTGTTAATAGTCTCAAACTCAAATTGCAGATTTTATTTGAAGAGAACGAATAATAATTAATAATAATTTGAGTAGAACTGATGGCCGTTGGAGCGGAAAGGTTCTAGAGTGGCGACCGCGAACCGGGAGACGAAGTGTTGGCGGACCTTCCACAAGGTGGACTGACGATCTGATAAAGGTCGCGGGAAACCGCTGGATGCCAGCAGCAGAGGACCGATCGTTGTGGAAAATCTTCGGGAAGGCCTTTGTCCAGCAGTGGACGTCTTGCGGCTGATAATGATGATGATGATGATTTGAAGAGATACTGATACTAATTTTTAGAAGTTTGGCGAGTTATTTTATTGTTACGAAGTAACAGTAATTAAGTATTTACCCTGCCTACGAAGCTAACATTCCCGGGTTAAAATCCCGATAAGAGCAGTGTTTGTGATGAGCGCGGGTATTTGTTCCTGAGTCTTGTATATTTCCTATGTATTTAAGTATGTATTTCTCTTTATAAATACGTTTGCTGTTGTCAAGTACCTATAGTACAAGCCTAGAGCTTAGTTTGGGACAAGGTCAAGGTTGTGTGATATTTTACCCTGTTTTTTTTAAATTTTATTTATGTACATGTAAAAAGATCTTGGCATGTTATGCAAGTCATCTACCATGTTAGATTAAACTAATTATGACATACCCGCGAAAACTAAAACGAGGCTCATGTATTTAATGAATGACAAATTGTCTCGTCAAGATGGGTCCATATTAAAGGACACCATGACCCTTCGGAACTGAATACATAGCAAATCTACAGGACTAGTTACGCTCAATGTGGACAGTATAAATCATGGGAATGGGTCACATAACACATAAACTTACTGATATACATTCAAACAAACATGTAGGAAGAGTAGTTGCCCCAGATTTAAAAAATACTGACAATATTCTTGAAAACAGAGCATAGGGAATTTCTCTTAAAAAAGTTTGTCAATTTGAGAAGCTATAAATACTATGCTACTTGCCAATTTTTGTGGTTAAACCCGTTTAAACAAATAATCATAAGTACGAGTACCTACTTAAGTAGTTATGATTCCGAAGTTTCGATCGTATCGCAGCGATCGCGGTCACGAGAAAACTGACTAGTGGCCATCAATATCCTAGTTCAGACACGGAATTTATAAATATGTATCTTTTGTTTTTATTTGGTACAAAGTAACATACATACGTACATTAAATCACGCCTGTTTCCCAGAGGGGTAGGCGAAACCACTTCTTTCCACCTGCTACGATTCTGACATATAGTTTTCACTTCTTCCACATTCATACATCGAGACATGCACGCGAGTCGGTTTCGGGTACTTAAGATTCGGCCCTTTTCCAGTAATTCTCGGATTCGATTCGAAAAAGTATGCATAGACGGCCCCTTCCGACCCTTCCAAAATAAAAAGATAAAAGTAATTTTTCAGTAAATAGTCCGCACGGGCACTTTTACACGTCTAGAATCTACCAGCGCTTCCCAAGAGTAGACCGCTCGCTGCTGAGAAGAAACGCCGCAAGAAACTCAGAAGTCAGTCACTTTTTAAACATATTTCATATTGCAATGGTACTACTTAGTCTAGCATTATATAAAGCTACAAATATTAAATTAAATATAATAACAAATAAAATTTGTAGTTGCGCAGGAAAACATGCCAAAACTCTTAGGGGAGATAGAGGGAGAAAAGGATTTTTCAATGTCTGTGGTTGATTTTTGATCACGATTAAGTCCCGTTATACTACAAACATGATTAAAACAACCATAACCATTTAAATGTAGAGTTCACCACTAAAACTCCACGCCTCGTTGCCTGAATAAAGATACCTACTCCTATATGCACAGTCACGCTCCTTCGCTCTTATAAAACAAGTAAGCATACACATCATACACATCTCTGTCCTCATGCCATCTGGCATATGCTGCTTAGCATTCAGTAGCATAAGCTTGTCCAAACACGTTTTGCACTCGGCACTTGCATTTGCATAACTACGATCGCAGTCTATGAAGTCTATGATATCTTGGGACAGAGTAATTTCCTGCAGAATAGGTAAATTACAATATAACCGCTAATAAGAACTGTTGGAATCAAAACAGATGGACAGTTTTATAATATACAATGTTTTTCTTTATATCTTTGTTGTAATTCAAAGCTTACATGCAATTCAAACGCTAGAAAAACGGTTATATGTATACGTCGTTGGTTGTAAATTTATTTAGTAAGTCTTATAATGTTCTAAATGGTCTGCCTTTTAACTTTTATATTTTTTTGTATATATATTATAAAACATTGTCGCTTTCAGAGTCTATCTTTCTATCTGTCTGTATATTCGTAAACCACGCAACGGATTTTGAATAGTGATAAAAATTGCGAAAGATTTTGTTTTTTTTCGAAACTTTGTATCTTTCCTATAAAATAGATGGAATAAATATAAAACAACTAGAGAAATACAATCAAATACTTGTTTCATAGTGTGTATTTTTCATACTAAAAATTTAAGGGAATTAATCTTGTTTTTGTAATCGAAACAATGTCTCGGTTGCTAAAAACACATCGTAAAGTACCTAAAAAAATATATGCAAAGATCCGCAAAGAAAGATTCTGGATTTAATTGAAAAATACAGGGGCGATTTTAAAGATATATGTTACAAGGTCATTTTCAACGCTAATTTTGTTGTGGTTTTCAGCATGAGTTACATAAAAAGTTTTTATAAATTCTGTTTTTTGTAATGTTACAGAAAATATATATTTAAAAAAAAGTGTTTGTGATCGGTTTTTAAATTGACCTCTGCAATGTATTTCAGCCATCGACATTAGATACTGGAATCCCTAAAGATGTATAGTGACCGATTATAACCGGTAATTAAAGGTAAACTCAAAACGAATCGGCACAATTTAACAGCCGTAAAATTAAAACCAACAGAACGCAACCCTTAAAATAATAGTGAGTATAACTGTTTTATTAAAACACTATTAAAATAAACTAGTTACGAATACAATTAAAAAAGCCCTTATTGCTTCACTAAGGATAAATAAACAATAATAATATGCCAGGGGACAATGTAACACCAATTGACCTAGTCCCAAACTAAGCTCTAGGCTTGTCCCAATAATAGAGAAAAATAGTTCGTCTCCGGCCTCTAAGGAGTTTCCGTTATCTATTGCCGCTCGGGTGCTAGGGTTGCGTCGATGCGCGTCGCTCGATACTCAATACGTTCCCAACCAAACGCGGCAACAGTGCGGCCCTAACTTAACCGGCTTGGTCCGTCCTGTTGCACACATGCAAGCAAGCGATATGCCTTTGTTTGAAGACGAACTACTGTTTATACTTTGGTATTACCAATAATTAATTTTGAATCATGAGGTAATTAAGCCTGACTACTATCAGTATCAAATAGCGTATATTCGTATTGTCTAGCGTAAGTACTTGGCATTGTCCAGTGAATTGGATTACAGCCAAATTGTTATAGGGTTGGAAGCAACTACAGAAAGTGAATGGGTACTTTGTATTTATGAGGCTTTCTTACGGAACAAAACGAGAAAAATAACGGTGTTTTGTTGTATGATTCGTTACAGAGTTACCTGTTATTTTTGCTTTGTACTTTTATCAAACACATGAAGTTTTTGTGGACAACAGGTTGTATTTTCAATTCCATTCCTTCAACTATGCTCATCTGAAATACTCATAATCTGAGAAGTCAATGGGTTTATTTTTACTAGGTTATGATATAGGAGCCTCGATTTACATTGCATATTTAACCCTATTGCTATCATATTGCGGCATTAGCTCTTTCTTACTAGATAGTAATGATGGCCCAGTGCTGAAATTCTAAAAATAAAAATAAAAAATAGAAATTTGAAATACTAGGTTTATCTCTTTAATAGATTCCCCGAACAACACATTCGAAACATGGGGTAGAAATATTAATTCAATATTTGACAACACGGCTTCGTTAGGGTATAATGTACGCTCATAATAAATCCACAGCTAACCTATGTATCGATGTATCACCAGTTTTCTCCTAAATCTTATTTACCCAAATAACTATGATCTGTCTCACAAATTAACTTAGAGGTCACAATGGAGAACGGAATACGAACCTGTGACACCTGTGACACGTGATTACGTAACACCAACGCCACATTGATGGATGTCATTGTGAAGTTTCGCAACGATTTATAATGGAAATACTCGATAATCCTAATTTTCCGCCTATAAGTTGTCGACTTGGATCTCGATTTTTTAACGCTCTTCAATTATATGTGCATTGCGTTCGAGTCTTTCGTAGACCGGTACATCATCATCATCAGCCCGGGGGCGTCCACTGCTGGACAAAGGCCTCCCCCAAAGAGCGCCACAAGTCACGGTCTTGAGCCGCTTGCATCCAGCGGCTCCTCGCGATCCTAACCAGGTCGTCAGACCACCGGTGCGGGGCCGCCACTCGAGAACTTTTCTTCCCCAACGGTTATCAGTTCTCCGAGCTATGTGGCTATGTGACCGGTACGAAATTATTATTATTAATTCGTAACTCAATTTGAATTATTGGTTTTTGACCTCAGTAAAATGAAACTGGGGTAATTTTAAATTCTGGTATTTTGGGAATGAGCGGCTATAAAGACGTGTCAGATAATTTTGCGCCCCATGTAAGTAAATACACCGTGTTTTTTTTGATTTACGATAACTTCGGCATATTACTAAGTATATCTATAGAAACTAATTGGTAGATTAGATTTTTAAATATTGCAAAAAAAAAAAAAAAACTGTTTAGAACCAAATAATGAAATCTTTTATCTTTGGTCATTCTAAAAGGGCCTTTAAAGTTACCTAGCTAATAATCAGTGTCAAATACGTCTATGTTGGCGTGACATACACACACAAGTAAAGATAACACTTGACAGGTACAAGTCACTTTAGATTGACGCGTATACAAACCTAACAATTGGAAACTCTTTACTCATACGTATTAAAAGGAAATTGTTGTTATCAATTAAGAGCCTTTAACACTAGTTTAACGTGATTAACTGATTAAATTTAAAAATTAAATATCTTTAAAACCGTTAGACTTACCATTCGTCAGTCTTCGGGAAATTAACTTTGTTTGACCTACAGAACGTTCCCTTAAAATTATCGTAAATCAAAAAAAACACGGTGTATAATTATCGCTAAAGACTGGTGCATGATAAAGGCAAAGCATAATTAATGGAGCGCTTATTAAAAAACCGTGCCTCTATTATTACAAAATGTGAAAACACTGTTCTTGACATGAAAGGGCACTTTTATCCTGTTAAGGCTTTATTACTGGTTTTTTGTGTCGTTGTTTATAACATTTCAATAATATGACAACGGCAAGGGTGCTTTTGCAGAATTTATAAGCCTTTAGGCTTGTTTATATTTTAATAATATTTTACTATAATTTAAGGTTATTTAGATATATAGATAAAACGTTTATTTGCATACCTACTACAAAAAACACACAATTGACAAAAAATATTAAAAAAAAGAAAGCAGAGTGACACTAACATTACACAAAAAATTGCCAATAGAATATGTGCGCTGCAGCAGATCAAAAGGGTAATAGCTCAGCGCATAACTTTGCTCATCAGAGCAAAACACTGGTATTCTGCCACAACCCCGAGCAACGACAGAGCAACAACAAGCAAAAAAGGACAAGAAAATAGTTAATTATGTTTATACATACTGTCATGCGTTTGGTTGCCTGATTACGTGGTGTGGTGCGTAATTACTACTTGTAACTACATAGCGAATGCATTTCATTGTTAAAGTTATAAAACGAATTATAAAATACCAGTCAAAATAACTGCAAGTTTCATAATGTGCTTCTTACCCTAAAAACTATAGTTTTTTTTACAGTAAAGAAGCCAGAAAAAAAATCGTTTATTAGTTGTTTAAATGCCTCATACCGTTCAAACTTTAACAAGTCAAAAATTCAAGTCAGAGTTTAAAACTATTGTATAATATGATTCTGTTCACATCACTAGCACTCACAGGCTTACAATAGAACTTCGGTATATAAATTGCCAGGGACTAAGTTAAAGTTAGCTAAACTTTAAAAGACTTAAGCCAAAATTAGGAACTTTGCGCGAACGCTATTGATTGCGTTTTCTTGTTATTATTATTTACGCATAGAGTCAATACAATATAATGAAGATGCAGTTAACTCAGTCGGTAGACCCTGACTGCGAAGCTAAGCCGGGTTTAATTCGAGGTACAGGAAAATATTTGTGTGAAGAGTGATTTTTTTCTTTAGTCTTGTGTGTTTTGATTTTTTAATTTTCCCTGTGTATGTTTAGCATTGTCTAGTACCCTAGTACAAGCCTAGAGCTTAGTTTGGGACTAGTTCAAACGGATATTTTCCTTTCATAATTTTATTTATTTATCAATAATCTTTGACCAGTGTGTGTTGCCGGTAATGACTTACGGATCTGAGACGTGGGCGCTAACAAAAGGCCTCATAAGGACGCTCAAAGTCACTCAGAGGGCTATGGAGAGGGCTATGCTCGGGGTTTCTTTGTGTGATAGAATCAGAAATGATGATATCCGCAGTAGAACTAAGGTTACCGACATAGCCCGAAGAATAGCTAAACTGAAGTGGCAGTGGGCGGGGCACATTGCTCGCAGGACTGATGGCCGATGGGGTCAGAAGGTTCTGGAGTGGCGTCCGCGGACCGGAAGACGAGCTGTAGGTAGGCCTCCAACAAGATGGAGTGACGACCTCGTCAGGATCGCGGTGGATGCGAAAAGCACAAGACCGGTCTGAGTGGAAAGCCTTGGAGGAGGCCTATGTCCAGCAGTGGACGTCTTTCGGCTGACATGATGATGATGAGAATTAATAATCTTTAATATGCTCTTAAATTACAAAGAAGTTATTCTCTGTTAATGGTCGTCCAGAGAGTAAGCTCATACAGTGAGTCATAAGGTACCTAATTGCATATAATAATACCCTAATCCAGCAGCCTGTTTTTTTATTTTGCTTGGAATATGCGACATGCATGAAGCGACACTTTTACCTAATTACCAGAGGCGAAGCGTCACGTAAATAAATAGACAAGCCGGAGCAAAAAAAGGTGTATGGCATGTGTCGGTTTTAAGTTTTGTTTGTATACCTACTCTATGCATAGGAATTTTTGGTAAAGCCGTAAATAATCGGCTTGTACGAACGCCTCGCGACTGCTAATTACAATACTGATATGAGTCATGCGCAGCAATATTTTCTCATCATGATTTTGCACCGTTTTACGTTTATCATTTTTTTAGGTCTCTCTAATGTTATCTACTCCACTCTTTACTCACAAACACAAAAACTAAAGTACGAAAGAGCAAGAGCGCATTTCCTCAAAAAAGGCTTTACCGCGTTATCTAAATGCCCACTTGATATTCTTATGGCGTTCTATCGTGTCATTTGTAAACCGCCGTATCTGCCGTTAGGACCATTTTGTAACGATAAAAAGATATGTCAGCGTCGGAGGGCTTAGCATGAGTGGATGCTTATAAGTTATTTAAAGTTAAACAGACGTTGTTTTCACTCTAAAGGAAGGTTAAGAAATGTTCTTGTTTTTATTTGTAGCCTTAAGAATAAAATTACCTACGATAAAGTTGAGCTGTACATGGCTTATATTCTTCTATGCCATTCTTTGAACCTGACCTACATTTATTTTATTTTCAAACGAGTTCGTAGACATAAGAAAAGATAAGGTTTTTTTTTCTACACTTTAAATTTGATTCTCTTATTTGCTCATAATCTAAATGAACGTAACAGAGTTTACTAGACAAAAAGACCGTATGTCAGTATTTTGCGGTATTTTAGTCTAGCTAATGCCGAATATTTAATAATGATGAACTTGTTTAAATAAACGTTTATTTTGCGATACGGTGTTTTTACTTGGGACAGAGGCAGTTTTTAACGCTTTATTACTATTCGAATATCCACAAACGGCCCATACTAGTTAATAAAACCGTATAATCCCCAACCTCAGTGTGCGCTGGCGCTCTTTATTACGTGAAAAGACCCCTTGTTCCTTGTAGGTAACCGTGGCCAGATAATTGGGTATCTGTGAAAGATTTTTTTCCTCCAGTATAACTAGTTATCGCCAAGGATTTTACTTTCCTCATATATAACTGTTACTTTTTAACAGTTTTCTGTAATTACTTATCAAAAACAAATAAATAAAAAAGTCAAATTTAAAACAAAAAGAAACTGGTATTTGACTAACTCAACAGTTGAAGTAACAAAAATCTGTATTAAATTTGAAATCTTGAGCTTTTGCTTTATTTTCTTAACTTTATTATAGCCATAAATAAAACATTACATGTTGTTATCAGTAATTCAAGTATTTTAAGAAATTTTAACTAAGAAATGGAAAAAATACATAATTGCTACTTTTTAAGTAGTACTAGATCTTACTTTTAAGTAGTACTAGATACTTCATTAGATTATGCTATTTCTTATTTCCGAGTCGTACACCTACGACAAAATAAACCACGTGGGTCACTATAAAAGATCTGACACGCGAAAGAAAAAACACTAATTATTCGTAATGGATAGATCAATAATTTGCAGAAATTATGAGGGAATATAACTTTTCGGTACCTACATTCTGTCCGCCTTTTCCCGTTTTTGGTCTGCTTAGCGTAGCGTAAGCAAAAACATTTGCGTAGGTGGCTAGGTGGTCTAAGGTGTTAAGCTTCCACTGTTGAAGATTTGATAAAGGAAACTCTAGCCTTCGTTGGAAAATATTTTCAGATGATGTTATGAATTCAAAAGGTTCAAAGCTAGCCTTGAAGATGACAGACAGAAGTGGCCGTCGACCAACTGCAGTCAACGCAGAAAATGTATGGATGACTGAAATGCTAGCGCGAGAAGATCAACGAACCGCATTCAAAGTCATCAAAAATCGGGGCAGTTAGTTCGTTGGTGGTTTACCTCCTTATAGGAACATTTTGCCAAGGATAAACATTTATAAATATCAATGGATGCTAAATAGGCTTCCCGTGTGTATATCCTTAAAATAAACTAGGTCAAGACTAGGATTAGACTAGACTAGGGTTAGACTAGACTTTTTAACATTAAATTAAATGGCGTCAAATATAGGCACTTTTATAACAATTTATGATTCGAAAAACATGAAAGCATCGATATGGATGTTTTCAGACACCTGCCAATTTAATAGCTGATAAACTCTTAACATGACAATGGTACCAGCTCGGTATTAAGCCACCAAATTTTGAAATATAAAGCATATCTAACAGTTTATACCAACAAAAATAGGATATAAAATCGTTCTTTTTAAATACTTAAATTGGCTGTGTATCTTTAAAGATACATGTCAGGATGAACTACCTACTACTTACTACTACTTAATGGTGTAACTGGAGACTGCATTTATAGATACATAATTATGCCTAAATGTTACGTCAGAGGCCATTGTTATGTAGTTATGACATTCCAAGATTGCTATTGCGTATAGGAAACATATTTACTTGCACTTTAATAAGGATACATTAGTATTATTGAAGCAAAAATTTAATAAATTTAATATTTTTTATGAAACGAAATTTAAACGCAGGTTTTCGGTTCGGTATTTTGTGTACCTAATAATATTTCTCCGAATAATTAGAATATCAGTTAAAATAATGCGCTTTAAAAATAAATGCTAAGCCCTTCTAGATTTTTTTTATGAGTAACGTGCATAAAATTACCCAATGCCAAATACTTATAGGGTTAACACACTTAATATAATGCTTTACTAGTACTGACTTTATTATTACAATACAATCATATCTACAATTCAAAGTTAAAACTAAACTT